>JBAIAA010000017.1:420000-1765475 GCA_037893245.1 Crossaster papposus
CTTGTCCGGGAATTGAACCCGGGACCTCTCGCACCCAAAGCGAGAATCATGCCACTAGACCAACAAGCCGCTGACAGCAATACTCGTGAAAACATTAGCAGACACTTCTAAATAATGGAAGTGTTTATGACGGATGGATTAAAATAAATTGGCGTTGCACGAACAAATGTAGCCGAGCCATAGTACCGCCAAAAAGGGGTTGTCCGGGAATTGAACCCTGGACCTCTCGCACCCGAAGCGAGAATCATACCACTAGACCAACAAGCCGGTTTCGACAATATGAGTGGTTACATTAGCAGAAACCAAATGAAAACGTTTACCTCGGATGGATTAAAATAAATTGGCGATGCACAAACAAATGTAGCCGAGCCATCGTATCGCCAAAAGGGGCTTGTCCGGGAATTGAACCCGGGACCTCTCGCACCCAAAGCGAGAATCATGCCACTAGACCAACAAGCCGCTGACAGCAATACTCGTGAAAACATTAGCAGACACTTCTAAATAATGGAAGTGTTTATGACGGATGGATTAAAATAAATTGGAGTTGCACAAACAAATGTAGCCGAGCCATAGTACCGCCAAAAAGGGCTTGTCCGGGAATTGAACCCGGGACCTCTCGCACCCAAAGCGAGAATCATGCCACTAGACCAACAAGCCGCTGACAGTAATACTCGTGAAAACATTAGCAGATACCTAAAAATAATGGAAATGTTTAAGACGGATGAATTAAAATAAATTGGCGAAGCACCAACAAATGTAGCCGAGCCATTGGACCGCAAAAAGGGCTTGTCCGGGAATTGAACCCGGGACCTCTCGCACCCTAAGCGAGAATCATGCCACTAGACCAACAAGCCGCTGACAGCAATACTCGTGAAAACATTAGCAGACACTTCTAAATAATGGAAGTGTTTATGACGGATGGATTAAAATAAATTGGCGTTGCACGAACAAATGTAGCCGAGCCATAGTACCGCCAAAAAGGGCTTGTCCGGGAATTGAACCCTGGACCTCTCGCACCCGAAGCGAGAATCATACCACTAGACCAACAAGCCGGTTTCGACAATATGAGTGGTTACATTAGCAGAAACCAAATGAAAACGTTTACCTCGGATGGATTAAAATAAATTGGCGATGCACAAACAAATGTAGCCGAGCCATCGTATCGCCAAAAAGAGCCTGTCCGGGAATTGAACCCGGGACCTCTCGCACCCAAAGCGAGAATCATGCCACTAGACCAACAAGCCGCTGACAGCAATACTCGTGAAAACATTAGCAGACACTTCTAAATAATGGAAGTGTTTATGACGGATGGATTAAAATAAATTGGCGTTGCACGAACAAATGTAGCCGAGCCATAGTACCGCCAAAAAGCGCTTGTCCGGGAATTGAACCCGGGACCTCTTGCCCCCAAAGCGAGAATCATGCCACTAGACCAACAAGCCGCTGACAGCAATACTCGTGAAAACATTAGCATTGCTGTCAATGTTTGTGTTTATGACGGATGGATTAAAATAATTTGGCGATGCACGAACGAATGTAGCCGAGTCATTGGACCGCAAAAAGGGCTTGTCCGGGAATTGAACCCGGGACCTCTCGCACCCTAAGCGAGAATCATGCCACTAGACCAACAAGCCGCTGACAGCAATACTCGTGAAAACATTAGCAGACACTTCTAAATAATGGAAGTGTTTATGACGGATGGATTAAAATAAATTGGCGTTGCACGAACAAATGTAGCCGAGCCATAGTACCGCCAAAAAGGGCTTGTCCGGGAATTGAACCCTGGACCTCTCGCACCCGAAGCGAGAATCATACCACTAGACCAACAAGCCGGTTTCGACAATATGAGTGGTTACATTAGCAGAAACCAAATGAAAACGTTTACCTCGGATGGATTAAAATAAATTGGCGATGCACAAACAAATGTAGCCGAGCCATCGTATCGCCAAAAAGGGCTTGTCCGGGAGTTGAACCCGGGACCTCTCGCACCCAAAGCGAGAATCATGCCACTAGACCAACAAGCCGCTGACAGCAATACTCGTGAAAACATTAGCAGACACTTCTAAATAATGGAAGTGTTTATGACGGATGGATTAAAATAAATTGGCGTTGCACGAACAAATGTAGCCGAGCCATAGTACCGCCAAAAAGGGCTTGTCCGGGAATTGAACCCGGGACCTCTCGCACCCAAAGCGAGAATCATGCCACTAGACCAACAAGCCGCTGACAGTAATACTCGTGAAAACATTAGCAGATACCTAAAAATAATGGAAATGTTTAAGACGGATGAATTAAAATAAATTGGCGAAGCACCAACAAATGTAGCCGAGCCATTGGACCGCAAAAAGGGCTTGTCCGGGAATTGAACCCGGGACCTCTCGCACCCTAAGCGAGAATCATGCCACTAGACCAACAAGCCGCTGACAGCAATACTCGTGAAAACATTAGCATTGCTGTCAATGTTTGTGTTTATGACGGATGGATTAAAATAAATTGGCGATGCACGAACGAATGTAGCCGAGTCATTGGACCGCAAAAAGGGCTTGTCCGGGAATTGAACCCGGGACCTCTCGCACCCAAAGCGAGAATCATGCCACTAGACCAACAAGCCGCTGACAGCAATACTCGTGAAAACATTAGCAGACACTTCTAAATAATGGAAGTGTTTATGACGGATGGATTAAAATAAATTGGCGTTGCACGAACAAATGTAGCCGAGCCATAGTACCGCCAAAAAGCGCTTGTACGGGAATTGAAGCCGGGACCTCTTGCACCCAAAGCGAGAATCATGCCACTAGACCAACAAGCCGCTGACAGCAATACTCGTGAAAACATTAGCATTGCTGTCAATGTTTGTGTTTATGACGGATGGATTAAAATAAATTGGCGATGCACGAACGAATGTAGCCGAGTCATTGGACCGCAAAAAGGGCTTGTCCGGGAATTGAACCCGGGACCTCTCGCACCCTAAGCGAGAATCATGCCACTAGACCAACAAGCCGCTGACAGCAATACTCGTGAAAACATTAGCAGACACTTCTAAATAATGGAAGTGTTTATGACGGATGGATTAAAATAAATTGGCGTTGCACGAACAAATGTAGCCGAGCCATAGTACCGCCAAAAAGGGCTTGTCCGGGAATTGAACCCTGGACCTCTCGCACCCGAAGCGAGAATCATACCACTAGAACAACAAGCCGGTTTCGACAATATGAGTGGTTACATTAGCAGAAACCAAATGAAAACGTTTACCTCGGATGGATTAAAATAAATTGGCGATGCACAAACAAATGTAGCCGAGCCATCGTATCGCCAAAAAGGGCTTGTCCGGGAATTGAATCCGGGACCTCTCGCACCCAAAGCGAGAATCATGCCACTAGACCAACAAGCCGCTGACAGCAATACTCGTGAAAACATTAACATTGCTGTCAATGTTTGTGTTTATGACGGATGGATTAAAATAAATTGGCGATGCACGAACAAATGTAGCCTAGTCATTGGACCGCAAAAAGGGCTTGTCCGGGAATTGAACCCGGGACCTCTCGCACCCTAAGCGAGAATCATGCCACTAAACCAACAAGCCGCTGACAGCAATACTCGTGAAAACATTAGCAGACACTTCTAAATAATGGAAGTGTTTATGACGGATGGATTAAAATAAATTGGCGTTGCACAAACAAATGTAGCCGAGCCATAGTACCGCCAAAAAGGTCTTGTCCGGGAATTGAACCCGGGACCTCTCGCACCCAAAGCGAGAATCATGCCACTAGACCAACAAGCCGCTGACAGCAATACTCGTGAAAACATTAGCATTGCTGTCAATGTTTGTGTTTATGACGGATGGATTAAAATAAATTGGCGATGCACGAACGAATGTAGCCGAGTCATTGGACCGCAAAAAGGGCTTGTCCGGGAATTGAACCCGGGACCTCTCGCACCCAAAGCGAGAATCATGCCACTAGACCAACAAGCCGCTGACAGCAATACTCGTGAAAACATTAACATTGCTGTCAATGTTTGTGTTTATGACGGATGGATTAAAATAAATTGGCGATGCACGAACAAATGTAGCCTAGTCATTGGACCGCAAAAAGGGCTTGTCCGGGAATTGAACCCGGGACCTCTCGCACCCTAAGCGAGAATCATGCCACTAAACCAACAAGCCGCTGACAGCAATACTCGTGAAAACATTAGCAGACACTTCTAAATAATGGAAGTGTTTATGACGGATGGATTAAAATAAATTGGCGTTGCACGAACAAATGTAGCCGAGCCATAGTACCGCCAAAAAGCGCTTGTCCGGGAATTGAACCCGGGACCTCTTGCCCCCAAAGCGAGAATCATGCCACTAGACCAACAAGCCGCTGACAGCAATACTCGTGAAAACATTAGCATTGCTGTCAATGTTTGTGTTTATGACGGATAGATTAAAATAATTTGGCGATGCACGAACGAATGTAGCCGAGTCATTGGACCGCAAAAAGGGCTTGTCCGGGAATTGAACCCGGGACCTCTCGCACCCTAAGCGAGAATCATGCCACTAGACCAACAAGCCGCTGACAGCAATACTCGTGAAAACATTAGCAGACACTTCTAAATAATGGAAGTGTTTATGACGGATGGATTAAAATAAATTGGCGTTGCACGAACAAATGTAGCCGAGCCATAGTACCGCCAAAAAGGGCTTGTCCGGGAATTGAACCCTGGACCTCTCGCACCCGAAGCGAGAATCATACCACTAGACCAACAAGCCGGTTTCGACAATATGAGTGGTTACATTAGCAGAAACCAAATGAAAACGTTTACCTCGGATGGATTAAAATAAATTGGCGATGCACAAACAAATGTAGCCGAGCCATCGTATCGCCAAAAAGGGCTTGTCCGGGAATTGAACCCGGGACCTCTCGCACCCAAAGCGAGAATCATGCCACTAGACCAACAAGCCGCTGACAGCAATACTCGTGAAAACATTAGCAGACACTTCTAAATAATGGAAGTGTTTATGACGGATGGATTAAAATAAATTGGCGTTGCACGAACAAATGTAGCCGAGCCATAGTACCGCCAAAAAGGGCTTGTCCGGGAATTGAACCCGGGACCTCTCGCACCCAAAGCGAGAATCATGCCACTAGACCAACAAGCCGCTGACAGTAATACTCGTGAAAACATTAGCAGATACCTAAAAATAATGGAAATGTTTAAGACGGATGAATTAAAATAAATTGGCGAAGCACCAACAAATGTAGCCGAGCCATTGGACCGCAAAAAGGGCTTGTCCGGGAATTGAACCCGGGACCTCTCGCACCCTAAGCGAGAATCATGCCACTAGACCAACAAGCCGCTGACAGCAATACTCGTGAAAACATTAGCATTGCTGTCAATGTTTGTGTTTATGACGGATGGATTAAAATAAATTGGCGATGCACGAACGAATGTAGCCGAGTCATTGGACCGCAAAAAGGGCTTGTCCGGGAATTGAACCCGGGACCTCTCGCACCCAAAGCGAGAATCATGCCACTAGACCAACAAGCCGCTGACAGCAATACTCGTGAAAACATTAGCAGACACTTCTAAATAATGGAAGTGTTTATGACGGATGGATTAAAATAAATTGGCGTTGCACGAACAAATGTAGCCGAGCCATAGTACCGCCAAAAAGCGCTTGTACGGGAATTGAACCCGGGACCTCTTGCACCCAAAGCGAGAATCATGCCACTAGACCAACAAGCCGCTGACAGCAATACTCGTGAAAACATTAGCATTGCTGTCAATGTTTGTGTTTATGACGGATGGATTAAAATAAATTGGCGATGCACGAACGAATGTAGCCGAGTCATTGGACCGCAAAAAGGGCTTGTCCGGGAATTGAACCCGGGACCTCTCGCACCCTAAGCGAGAATCATGCCACTAGACCAACAAGCCGCTGACAGCAATACTCGTGAAAACATTAGCAGACACTTCTAAATAATGGAAGTGTTTATGACGGATGGATTAAAATAAATTGGCGTTGCACGAACAAATGTAGCCGAGCCATAGTACCGCCAAAAAGGGCTTGTCCGGGAATTGAACCCTGGACCTCTCGCACCCGAAGCGAGAATCATACCACTAGAACAACAAGCCGGTTTCGACAATATGAGTGGTTACATTAGCAGAAACCAAATGAAAACGTTTACCTCGGATGGATTAAAATAAATTGGCGATGCACAAACAAATGTAGCCGAGCCATCGTATCGCCAAAAAGGGCTTGTCCGGGAATTGAATCCGGGACCTCTCGCACCCAAAGCGAGAATCATGCCACTAGACCAACAAGCCGCTGACAGCAATACTCGTGAAAACATTAACATTGCTGTCAATGTTTGTGTTTATGACGGATGGATTAAAATAAATTGGCGATGCACGAACAAATGTAGCCTAGTCATTGGACCGCAAAAAGGGCTTGTCCGGGAATTGAACCCGGGACCTCTCGCACCCTAAGCGAGAATCATGCCACTAAACCAACAAGCCGCTGACAACAATACTCGTGAAAACATTAGCAGACACTTCTAAATAATGGAAGTGTTTATGACGGATGGATTAAAATAAATTGGCGTTGCACGAACAAATGTAGCCGAGCCATAGTACCGCCAAAAAGGGCTTGTCCGGGAATTGAACCCTGGACCTCTCGCACCCGAAGCGAGAATCATACCACTAGAACAACAAGCCGGTTTCGACAATATGAGTGGTTACATTAGCAGAAACCAAATGAAAACGTTTACCTCGGATGGATTAAAATAAATTGGCGATGCACAAACAAATGTAGCCGAGCCATCGTATCGCCAAAAAGGGCTTGTCCGGGAATTGAATCCGGGACCTCTCGCACCCAAAGCGAGAATCATGCCACTAGACCAACAAGCCGCTGACAGCAATACTCGTGAAAACATTAACATTGCTGTCAATGTTTGTGTTTATGACGGATGGATTAAAATAAATTGGCGATGCACGAACGAATGTAGCCGAGTCATTGGACCGCAAAAAGGGCTTGTCCGGGAATTGAACCCGGGACCTCTCGCACCCAAAGCGAGAATCATGCCACTAGACCAACAAGCCGCTGACAGCAATACTCGTGAAAACATTAGCAGACACTTCTAAATAATGGAAGTGTTTATGACGGATGGATTAAGATAAATTGGCGTTGCACGAACAAATGTAGCCGAGCCATAGTACCGCCAAAAAGCGCTTGTACGGGAATTGAACCCGGGACCTCTTGCACCCAAAGCGAGAATCATGCCACTAGACCAACAAGCAGCTGACAGCAATACTCGTGAAAACATTAGCATTGCTGTCAATGTTTGTGTTTATGACGGATGGATTAAAATAAATTGGCGATGCACGAACGAATGTAGCCGAGTCATTGGACCGCAAAAAGGGCTTGTCCGGGAATTGAACCCTGGACCTCTCGCACCCGAAGCGAGAATCATACCACTAGAACAACAAGCCGGTTTCGACAATATGAGTGGTTACATTAGCAGAAACCAAATGAAAACGTTTACCTCGGATGGATTAAAATAAATTGGCGATGCACAAACAAATGTAGCCGAGCCATCGTATCGCCAAAAAGGGCTTGTCCGGGAATTGAATCCGGGACCTCTCGCACCCAAAGCGAGAATCATGCCACTAGACCAACAAGCCGCTGACAGCAATACTCGTGAAAACATTAACATTGCTGTCAATGTTTGTGTTTATGACGGATGGATTAAAATAAATTGGCGATGCACGAACGAATGTAGCCGAGTCATTGGACCGCAAAAAGGGCTTGTCCGGGAATTGAACCCGGGACCTCTCGCACCCAAAGCGAGAATCATGCCACTAGACCAACAAGCCGCTGACAGCAATACTCGTGAAAACATTAGCAGACACTTCTAAATAATGGAAGTGTTTATGACGGATGGATTAAGATAAATTGGCGTTGCACGAACAAATGTAGCCGAGCCATAGTACCGCCAAAAAGCGCTTGTACGGGAATTGAACCCGGGACCTCTTGCACCCAAAGCGAGAATCATGCCACTAGACCAACAAGCAGCTGACAGCAATACTCGTGAAAACATTAGCATTGCTGTCAATGTTTGTGTTTATGACGGATGGATTAAAATAAATTGGCGATGCACGAACGAATGTAGCCGAGTCATTGGACCGCAAAAAGGGCTTGTCCGGGAATTGAACCCTGGACCTCTCGCACCCGAAGCGAGAATCATACCACTAGAACAACAAGCCGGTTTCGACAATATGAGTGGTTACATTAGCAGAAACCAAATGAAAACGTTTACCTCGGATGGATTAAAATAAATTGGCGATGCACAAACAAATGTAGCCGAGCCATCGTATCGCCAAAAAGGGCTTGTCCGGGAATTGAATCCGGGACCTCTCGCACCCAAAGCGAGAATCATGCCACTAGACCAACAAGCCGCTGACAGCAATACTCGTGAAAACATTAACATTGCTGTCAATGTTTGTGTTTATGACGGATGGATTAAAATAAATTGGCGATGCACGAACGAATGTAGCCGAGTCATTGGACCGCAAAAAGGGCTTGTCCGGGAATTGAACCCGGGACCTCTCGCACCCAAAGCGAGAATCATGCCACTAGACCAACAAGCCGCTGACAGCAATACTCGTGAAAACATTAGCAGACACTTCTAAATAATGGAAGTGTTTATGACGGATGGATTAAGATAAATTGGCGTTGCACGAACAAATGTAGCCGAGCCATAGTACCGCCAAAAAGCGCTTGTACGGGAATTGAACCCGGGACCTCTTGCACCCAAAGCGAGAATCATGCCACTAGACCAACAAGCAGCTGACAGCAATACTCGTGAAAACATTAGCATTGCTGTCAATGTTTGTGTTTATGACGGATGGATTAAAATAAATTGGCGATGCACGAACGAATGTAGCCGAGTCATTGGACCGCAAAAAGGGCTTGTCCGGGAATTGAACCCGGGACCTCTCGCACCCTAAGCGAGAATCATGCCACTAGACCAACAAGCCGCTGACAGCAATACTCGTGAAAACATTAGCAGACACTTCTAAATAATGGAAGTGTTTATGACGGATGGATTAAAATAAATTGGCGTTGCACGAACAAATGTAGCCGAGCCATAGTACCGCCAAAAAGGGCTTGTCCGGGAATTGAACCCTGGACCTCTCGCACCCGAAGCGAGAATCATACCACTAGAACAACAAGCCGGTTTCGACAATATGAGTGGTTACATTAGCAGAAACCAAATGAAAACGTTTACCTCGGATGGATTAAAATAAATTGGCGATGCACAAACAAATGTAGCCGAGCCATCGTATCGCCAAAAAGGGCTTGTCCGGGAATTGAATCCGGGACCTCTCGCACCCAAAGCGAGAATCATGCCACTAGACCAACAAGCCGCTGACAGCAATACTCGTGAAAACATTAACATTGCTGTCAATGTTTGTGTTTATGACGGATGGATTAAAATAAATTGGCGATGCACGAACAAATGTAGCCTAGTCATTGGACCGCAAAAAAGGCTTGTCCGGGAATTGAACCCGGGACCTCTCGCACCCTAAGCGAGAATCATGCCACTAAACCAACAAGCCGCTGACAACAATACTCGTGAAAACATTAGCAGACACTTCTAAATAATGGAAGTGTTTATGACGGATGGATTAAAATAAATTGGCGATGCACGAACGAATGTAGCCGAGTCATTGGACCGCAAAAAGGGCTTGTCCGGGAATTGAACCCGGGACCTCTCGCACCCAAAGCGAGAATCATGCCACTAGACCAACAAGCCGCTGACAGCAATACTCGTGAAAACATTAGCAGACACTTCTAAATAATGGAAGTGTTTATGACGGATGGATTAAGATAAATTGGCGTTGCACGAACAAATGTAGCCGAGCCATAGTACCGCCAAAAAGCGCTTGTACGGGAATTGAACCCGGGACCTCTTGCACCCAAAGCGAGAATCATGCCACTAGACCAACAAGCAGCTGACAGCAATACTCGTGAAAACATTAGCATTGCTGTCAATGTTTGTGTTTATGACGGATGGATTAAAATAAATTGGCGATGCACGAACGAATGTAGCCGAGTCATTGGACCGCAAAAAGGGCTTGTCCGGGAATTGAACCCTGGACCTCTCGCACCCGAAGCGAGAATCATACCACTAGAACAACAAGCCGGTTTCGACAATATGAGTGGTTACATTAGCAGAAACCAAATGAAAACGTTTACCTCGGATGGATTAAAATAAATTGGCGATGCACAAACAAATGTAGCCGAGCCATCGTATCGCCAAAAAGGGCTTGTCCGGGAATTGAATCCGGGACCTCTCGCACCCAAAGCGAGAATCATGCCACTAGACCAACAAGCCGCTGACAGCAATACTCGTGAAAACATTAACATTGCTGTCAATGTTTGTGTTTATGACGGATGGATTAAAATAAATTGGCGATGCACGAACGAATGTAGCCGAGTCATTGGACCGCAAAAAGGGCTTGTCCGGGAATTGAACCCGGGACCTCTCGCACCCAAAGCGAGAATCATGCCACTAGACCAACAAGCCGCTGACAGCAATACTCGTGAAAACATTAGCAGACACTTCTAAATAATGGAAGTGTTTATGACGGATGGATTAAGATAAATTGGCGTTGCACGAACAAATGTAGCCGAGCCATAGTACCGCCAAAAAGCGCTTGTACGGGAATTGAACCCGGGACCTCTTGCACCCAAAGCGAGAATCATGCCACTAGACCAACAAGCAGCTGACAGCAATACTCGTGAAAACATTAGCATTGCTGTCAATGTTTGTGTTTATGACGGATGGATTAAAATAAATTGGCGATGCACGAACGAATGTAGCCGAGTCATTGGACCGCAAAAAGGGCTTGTCCGGGAATTGAACCCGGGACCTCTCGCACCCTAAGCGAGAATCATGCCACTAGACCAACAAGCCGCTGACAGCAATACTCGTGAAAACATTAGCAGACACTTCTAAATAATGGAAGTGTTTATGACGGATGGATTAAAATAAATTGGCGTTGCACGAACAAATGTAGCCGAGCCATAGTACCGCCAAAAAGGGCTTGTCCGGGAATTGAACCCTGGACCTCTCGCACCCGAAGCGAGAATCATACCACTAGAACAACAAGCCGGTTTCGACAATATGAGTGGTTACATTAGCAGAAACCAAATGAAAACGTTTACCTCGGATGGATTAAAATAAATTGGCGATGCACAAACAAATGTAGCCGAGCCATCGTATCGCCAAAAAGGGCTTGTCCGGGAATTGAATCCGGGACCTCTCGCACCCAAAGCGAGAATCATGCCACTAGACCAACAAGCCGCTGACAGCAATACTCGTGAAAACATTAACATTGCTGTCAATGTTTGTGTTTATGACGGATGGATTAAAATAAATTGGCGATGCACGAACAAATGTAGCCTAGTCATTGGACCGCAAAAAGGGCTTGTCCGGGAATTGAACCCGGGACCTCTCGCACCCTAAGCGAGAATCATGCCACTAAACCAACAAGCCGCTGACAACAATACTCGTGAAAACATTAGCAGACACTTCTAAATAATGGAAGTGTTTATGACGGATGGATTAAAATAAATTGGCGTTGCACAAACAAATGTAGCCGAGCCATAGTACCGCCAAAAAGGTCTTGTCCGGGAATTGAACCCGGGACCTCTCGCACCCAAAGCGAGAATCATGCCACTAGACCAACAAGCCGCTGACAGAAATACTCGTGAAAACATTAGCAGATACCTAAAAATAATGAAAATTTTTACGACGGATGGATTAAAATAAATTGGCGAAGCACCAACAAATGTAGACGAGCCATTGGACCGCAAAAAGGGCTTGTCCGGGAATCCGGGAATTGAACCCGGGACCTCTCGCACCCAAAGCGAGAATCATGCCACTAGACCAACAAGCCGCTGACAGCAATACTCGTGAAAACATTAGCATTGCTGTCAATGTTTGTGTTTATGACGGATGGATTAAAATAAATTGGCGATGCACGAACAAATGTAGCCAAGCCATTGGACCTCAAAAAGGGCTTGTCCGGGAATTGAACCCGGGACCTCTCGCACCCGAAGCGAGAATCATACCACTAGACCAACAAGCCGGTTTCGACAATATGAGTGGTTACATTAGCAGAAACAAAATGAAAACGTTTACCTCGGATGGATTAAAATAAATTGGCGATCGATGCACAATCAAATGTAGCCGAGCCATCGTACCGCCACAAGGGCTTGTCCGGGAATTGAACCCGGGACCTCTCGCACCCTAAGCGAGAATCATGCCACTAGACCAACAAGCCGCTGACAGCAATACTCGTGAAAACATTAGCATTGCTGTCAATGTTTGTGTTGATGACGGATGGATTAAAATAAATTGGCGATGCACGAACAAATGTAGCCGAGTCATTGGACCTCAAAAAGAGCTTGTCCGGGAATTGAACCCGGGACCTCTCGCACCCGAAGCGAGAATCATACCACTAGACCAACAAGCCGGTTTCGACAATATGAGTGGTTACATTAGCAGAAACCAAATGAAAACGTTTACCTCGGATGGATTAAAATAAATTGGCGATGCACAAACAAATGTAGCCGAGCCATCGTATCGCCAAAAAGGGCTTGTCCGGGAATTGAATCCGGGACCTCTCGCACCCAAAGCGAGAATCATGCCACTAGACCAACAAGCCGCTGACAGCAATACTCGTGAAAACATTAGCATTGCTGTCAATGTTTGTGTTTATGACGGATGGATTAAAATAAATTGGCGATGCACGAACGAATTTAGCCGAGTCATTGGACCGCAAAAAGGGCTTGTCCGGGAATTGAACCCGGGACCTCTCGCACCCTAAGCGAGAATCATGCCACTAAACCAACAAGCCGCTGACAGCAATACTCGTGAAAACATTAGCAGACACTTCTAAATAATGGAAGTGTTTATGACGGATGGATTAAAATAAATTGGCGTTGCACAAACAAATGTAGCTGAGCCATAGTACCGCCAAAAAGGTCTTGTCCGGGAATTGAACCCGGGACCTCTCGCACCCAAAGCGAGAATCATGCCACTAGACCAACAAGCCATAGTACCGCCAAAAAGGTCTTGTCCGGGAATTGAACCCGGGACCTCTCGCACCCAAAGCGAGAATCATGCCACTAGACCAACAAGCCGCTGACAGAAATACTCGTGAAAACATTAGCAGATACCTAAAAATAATGAAAATGTTTACGACGGATGGATTAAAATAAATTGGCGAAGCACCAACAAATGTAGACGAGCCATTGGACCGCAAAAAGGGCTTGTCCGGGAATTGAACCCGGGACCTCTCGCACCCAAAGCGAGAATCATGCCACTAGACCAACAAGCCGCTGACAGCAATACTCGTGAAAACATTAGCATTGCTGTCAATGTTTGTGTTTATGACGGATGGATTAAAATAAATTGGCAATGCACGAACAAATGTAGCCAAGCCATTGGACCTCAAAAAGGGCTTGTCCGGGAATTGAACCCGGGACCTCTCGCACCCGAAGCGAGAATCATACCACTAGACCAACAAGCCGGTTTCGACAATATGAGTGGTTACATTAGCAGAAACAAAATGAAAACGTTTACCTCGGATGGATTAAAATAAATTGGCGATCGATGCACAAACAAATGTAGCCGAGCCATCGTACCGCCAAAAGGGCTTGTCCGGGAATTGAACCCGGGACCTCTCGCACCCTAAGCGAGAATCATGCCACTAGACCAACAAGCCGCTGACAGCAATACTCGTGAAAACATTAGCATTGCTGTCAATGTTTGTGTTGATGACGGATGGATTAAAATAAATTGGCGATGCACGAACAAATGTAGCCGAGTCATTGGACCTCAAAAAGAGCTTGTCCGGGAATTGAACCCGGGACCTCTCGCACCCGAAGCGAGAATCATACCACTAGACCAACAAGCCGGTTTCGACAATATGAGTGGTTACATTAGCAGAAACCAAATGAAAACGTTTACCTCGGATGGATTAAAATAAATTGGCGATGCACAAACAAATGTAGCCGAGCCATCGTATCGCCAAAAAGGGCTTGTCCGGGAATTGAATCCGGGACCTCTCGCACCCAAAGCGAGAATCATGCCACTAGACCAACAAGCCGCTGACAGCAATACTCGTGAAAACATTAACATTGCTGTCAATGTTTGTGTTTTTGACGGATGGATTAAAATAAATTGGCGATGCACGAACAAATGTAGCCTAGTCATAGTACCGCCAAAAAGCGCTTGTCCGGGAATTGAACCCGGGACCTCTCGCACCCAAAGCGAGAATCATGCCACTAGACCAACAAGCCGCTGACAGCAAAACTCGTGAAAACATTAGCATTGCTGTCAATGTTTGTGTTTATGACGGATGGATTAAAATAAATTGGCGATGCACGAACGAATGTAGCCGAGTCATTGGACCGCAAAAGGGGCTTGTCCGGGAATTGAACCCGGGACCTCTCGCACCCTAAGCGAGAATCATGCCACTAGACCAACAAGCCGCTGACAGCAATACTCGTGAAAACATTAGCAGACACTTCTAAATAATGGAAGTGTTTATGAGGGATGGATTAAAATAAATTGGCGTTGCACGAACAAATGTAGCCGAGCCATAGTACCGCTAAAAAGGGCTTGTCCGGGAATTGAACCCTGGACCTCTCGCACCCGAAGCGAGAATCATACCACTAGACCAACAAGCCGGTTTCGACAATATGAGTTGTTACATTAGCAGAAACCAAATGAAAACGTTTACCTCGGATGGATTAAAATAAATTGGCGATGCACAAACAAATGTAGCCGAGCCATCGTATCGCCAAAAAGGGCTTGTCCGGGAATTGAACCCGGGACCTCTCGCACCCAAAGCGAGAATCATGCCACTAGACCAACAAGCCGCTGACAGCAATACTCGTGAAAACATTAGCATTGCTGTCAATGTTTGTGTTTATGACGGATGGATTAAAATAAATTGGCGATGCACGAACAAATGTAGCCAAGCCATTGCACCTCAAAAAGGGCTTGTCCGGGAATTGAACCCGGGACCTCTCGCACCCAAAGCGAGAATCATGCCACTAGACCAACAAGCCGCTGACAGCAATACTCGTGAAAACATTAGCATTGCTGTCAATGTTTGTGTTTATGACGGATGGATTAAAATAAATTGGCGATGCACGAACAAATGTAGCCAAGCCATTGGACCTCAAAAAGGGCTTGTCCGGGAATTGAACCCGGGACCTCTCGCACCCGAAGCGAGAATCATACCACTAGACCAACAAGCCGGTTTCGACAATATGAGTGGTTACATTAGCAGAAACAAAATGAAAACGTTTACCTCGGATGGATTAAAATAAATTGGCGATCGATGCACAAACAAATGTAGCCGAGCCATCGTACCGCCAAAAGGGCTTGTCCGGGAATTGAACCCGGGACCTCTCGCACCCTAAGCGAGAATCATGCCACTAGACCAACAAGCCGCTGACAGCAATACTCGTGAAAACATTAGCATTGCTGTCAATGTTTGTGTTGATGACGGATGGATTAAAATAAATTGGCGATGCACGAACAAATGTAGCCGAGTCATTGGACCTCAAAAAGAGCTTGTCCGGGAATTGAACCCGGGACCTCTCGCACCCAAAGCGAGAATCATGCCACTAGACCAACAAGCCGCTGACAGCAATACTCGTGAAAACATTAGCAGACACTTCTAAATAATGGAAGTGTTTATGACGGATGGATTAAAATAAATTGGAGATGCACGAACAAATGTAGCCAAGCCATTGGACCTCAAAAAGGGCTTGTCCGGGAATTGAACCCGGGACCTCTCGCACCCGAAGCGAGAATCATACTACTAGACCAACAAGCCGGTTTCGACAATATGAGTGGTTACATTAGCAGAAACCAAATGAAAACGTTTACCTCGGATGGATTAAAATAAATTGGCGATGTACAAACAAATGTAGCCGAGCCATCGTATCGCCAAAAAGGGCTTGTCCGGGAATTGAACCCGGGACCTCTCGCACCCAAAGCGAGAATCATGCCACTAGACCAACAAGCCGCTGACAGCAATACTCGTGAAAACATTAACATTGCTGTCAATGTTTGTGTTTATGACGGATGTATTAAAATAAATTGGCGATGCACGAACAAATGTAGCCTAGTCATTGGACCGCAAAAAGAGCTTGTCCGGGAATTGAACCCGGGACCTCTCGCACCCTAAGCGAGAATCATGCCACTAAACCAACAAGCCGCTGACAGCAATACTCGTGAAAACATTAGCAGACACTTCTAAATAATGGAAGTGTTTATGACGGATGGATTAAAATAAATTGGCGTTGCACAAACAAATGTAGCCGAGCCATAGTACCGCCAAAAAGGTCTTGTCCGGGAATTGAACCCGGGACCTCTCGCACCCAAAGCGAGAATCATGCCACTAGACCAACAAGCCATAGTACCGCCAAAAAGGTCTTGTCCGGGAATTGAACCCGGGACCTCTCGCACCCAAAGCGAGAATCATGCCACTAGACCAACAAGCCGCTGACAGAAATACTCGTGAAAACATTAGCAGATACCTAAAAATAATGGAAATGTTTACGACGGATGGATTAAAATATATTGGCGAAGCACCAACAAATGTAGACGAGCCATTGGACCGCAAAAAGGGCTTGTCCGGGAATTGAACCCGGGACCTCTCGCACCCAAAGCGAGAATCATGCCACTAGACCAACAAGCCGCTGACAGCAATACTCGTGAAAACATTAGCATTGTTGTCAATGTTTGTGTTTATGACGGATGGATTGAAATAAATTGGCGATGCACGAACAAATGTAGCCAAGCCATTGGACCTCAAAAAGGGCTTGTCCGGGAATTGAACCCGGGACCTCTCGCACCCAAAGCGAGAATCATGCCACTAGACCAACAAGCCGCTGACAGCAATACTCGTGAAAACATTAGCAGACACTTCTAAATAATGGAAGTGTTTATGACGGATGGATTAAAATAAATTGGAGATGCACGAACAAATGTAGCCAAGCCATTGGACCTCAAAAAGGGCTTGTCCGGGAATTGAACCCGGGACCTCTCGCACCCGAAGCGAGAATCATACTACTAGACCAACAAGCCGGTTTCGACAATATGAGTGGTTACATTAGCAGAAACCAAATGAAAACGTTTACCTCGGATGGATTAAAATAAATTGGCGATGTACAAACAAATGTAGCCGAGCCATCGTATCGCCAAAAAGGGCTTGTCCGGGAATTGAACCCGGGACCTCTCGCACCCAAAGCGAGAATCATGCCACTAGACCAACAAGCCGCTGACAGCAATACTCGTGAAAACATTAACATTGCTGTCAATGTTTGTGTTTATGACGGATGTATTAAAATAAATTGGCGATGCACGAACAAATGTAGCCTAGTCATTGGACCGCAAAAAGAGCTTGTCCGGGAATTGAACCCGGGACCTCTCGCACCCTAAGCGAGAATCATGCCACTAAACCAACAAGCCGCTGACAGCAATACTCGTGAAAACATTAGCAGACACTTCTAAATAATGGAAGTGTTTATGACGGATGGATTAAAATAAATTGGCGTTGCACAAACAAATGTAGCCGAGCCATAGTACCGCCAAAAAGGTCTTGTCCGGGAATTGAACCCGGGACCTCTCGCACCCAAAGCGAGAATCATGCCACTAGACCAACAAGCCATAGTACCGCCAAAAAGGTCTTGTCCGGGAATTGAACCCGGGACCTCTCGCACCCAAAGCGAGAATCATGCCACTAGACCAACAAGCCGCTGACAGAAATACTCGTGAAAACATTAGCAGATACCTAAAAATAATGGAAATGTTTACGACGGATGGATTAAAATATATTGGCGAAGCACCAACAAATGTAGACGAGCCATTGGACCGCAAAAAGGGCTTGTCCGGGAATTGAACCCGGGACCTCTCGCACCCAAAGCGAGAATCATGCCACTAGACCAACAAGCCGCTGACAGCAATACTCGTGAAAACATTAGCATTGTTGTCAATGTTTGTGTTTATGACGGATGGATTGAAATAAATTGGCGATGCACGAACAAATGTAGCCAAGCCATTGGACCTCAAAAAGGGCTTGTCCGGGAATTGAACCCGGGACCTCTCGCACCCGAAGCGAGAATCATACCACTAGACCAACAAGCCGGTTTCGACAATATGAGTGGTTACATTAGCAGAAACAAAATGAAAACGTTTACCTCGGATGGATTAAAATAAATTGGCGATCGATGCACAAACAAATGTAGCCGAGCCATCGTACCGCCAAAAGGGCTTGTCCGGGAATTGAACCCGGGACCTCTCGCACCCTAAGCGAGAATCATGCCACTAGACCAACAAGCCGCTGACAGCAATACTCGTGAAAACATTAGCATTGCTGTCAATGTTTGTGTTTATGACGGATGGATTAAAATAAATTGGCGATGCACGAACGAATGTAGCCGAGTCATTGGACCGCAAAAAGGGCTTGTCCGGGAATTGAACCCGGGACCTCTCGCACCCTAAGCGAGAATCATGCCACTAGACCAACAAGCCGCTGACAGCAATACTCGTGAAAACATTAGCAGACACTTCTAAATAATGGAAGTGTTTATGACGGATGGATTAAAATAAATTGGCGTTGCACGAACAAATGTAGCCGAGCCATCGTATCGCCAAAAAGGGCTTGTCCGGGAATTGAACCCGGGACCTCTCGCACCCAAAGCGAGAATCATGCCACTAGACCAACAAGCCGCTGACAGCAATACTCGTGAAAACATTAGCATTGCTGTCAATGTTTGTGTTTATGACGGATGGATGAAAATAAATTGGCGATGCACGAACAAATGTAGCCAAGCCATTGGACCTCAAAAAGGGCTTGTCCGGGAATTGAACCCGGGACCTCTCGCACCCGAAGCGAGAATCATGCCACTAGACCAACAAGCCGGTTTCGACAATATGAGTGGTTACATTAGCAGAAACAAAATGAAAACGTTTACCTCGGATGGATTAAAAGAAATTGGCGATCGATGCACAAACAAATGTAGCCGAGCCATCGTACCGCCAAAAGGGCTTGTCCGGGAATTGAACCCGGGACCTCTCGCACCCTAAGCGAGAATCATGCCACTAGACCAACAAGCCGCTGACAGCAATACTCGTGAAAACATTAGCATTGCTGTCAATGTTTGTGTTGATGACGGATGGATTAAAATAAATTGGCGATGCACGAACAAATGTAGCCGAGTCATTGGACCTCCAAAAAGGGCTTGTCCGGGAATTGAACCCGGGACCTCTGGCACCCGAAGCGAGAATCATACCACTAGACCAACAAGCCGGTTTCGACAATATGAGTGGTTACATTAGCAGAAACCAAATGATGGATTAAAATGATGGATGGATTAAAATGAAAACGTTTACCTCGGATGGATTAAAATAAATTGGCAATGCACAAACAAATGTAGCCGAGCCATCGTATCGCCAAAAAGGGCTTGTCCGGGAATTGAACCCGGGACCTCTCGCACCCAAAGCGAGAATCATGCCACTAGACCAACAAGCCGCTGACAGCAATACTCGTGAAAACATTAGCAGACACTTCTAAATAATGGAAGTGTTTATGACGGATGGATTAAAATAAATTGGCGATGCACGAACAAATGTAGCCAAGCCATTGGACCTCAAAAAGGGCTTGTCCGGGAATTGAACCCGGGACCTCTCGCACCCGAAGCGAGAATCATGCCACTAGACCAACAAGCCGGTTTCGACAATATGAGTGGTTACATTAGCAGAAACAAAATGAAAACGTTTACCTCGGATGGATTAAAATAAATTGGCGATGCACAAACAAATGTAGCCGAGCCATCGTACCGCCAAAAGGGCTTGTCCGGGAATTGAACCCGGGACCTCTCGCACCCTAAGCGAGAATCATGCCACTAGACCGACAAGCCGCTGACAGCAATACTCGTGAAAACATTAGCATTGCTGTCAATGTTTGTGTTGATGACGGATGGATTAAAATAAATTGGCGATGCACGAACAAATGTAGTCGAGTCATTGGACCTCAAAAAGGGCTTGTCCGGGAATTGAACCCGGGACCTCTCGCACCCGAAGCGAGAATCATACCACTAGACCAACAAGCCGGTTTCGACAATATGAGTGGTTACATTAGCAGAAACAAAATGAAAACGTTTACCTCGGATGGATTAAAATAAATTGGCGATCGATGCACAAACAAATGTAGCCGAGCCATCGTACCGCCAAAAGGGCTTGTCCGGGAATTGAACCCGGGACCTCTCGCACCCTAAGCGAGAATCATGCCACTAGACCAACAAGCCGCTGACAGCAATACTCGTGAAAACATTAGCATTGCTGTCAATGTTTGTGTTTATGACGGATGGATTAAAATAAATTGGCGATGCACGAACGAATGTAGCCGAGTCATTGGACCGCAAAAAGGGCTTGTCCGGGAATTGAACCCGGGACCTCTCGCACCCTAAGCGAGAATCATGCCACTAGACCAACAAGCCGCTGACAGCAATACTCGTGAAAACATTAGCAGACACTTCTAAATAATGGAAGTGTTTATGACGGATGGATTAAAATAAATTGGCGTTGCACGAACAAATGTAGCCGAGCCATCGTATCGCCAAAAAGGGCTTGTCCGGGAATTGAACCCGGGACCTCTCGCACCCAAAGCGAGAATCATGCCACTAGACCAACAAGCCGCTGACAGCAATACTCGTGAAAACATTAGCAGACACTTCTAAATAATGGAAGTGTTTATGACGGATGGATTAAAATAAATTGGCGTTGCACGAACAAATGTAGCCGAGCCATCGTATCGCCAAAAAGGGCTTGTCCGGGAATTGAACCCGGGACCTCTCGCACCCAAAGCGAGAATCATGCCACTAGACCAACAAGCCGCTGACAGCAATACTCGTGAAAACATTAGCATTGCTGTCAATGTTTGTGTTTATGACGGATGGATTAAAATAAATTGGCGATGCACGAACAAATGTAGCCAAGCCCTTGGACCTCAAAAAGGGCTTGTCCGGGAATTGAACCCGGGACCTCTCGCACCCGAAGCGAGAATCATGCCACTAGACCAACAAGCCGGTTTCGACAATATGAGTGGTTACATTAGCAGAAACAAAATGAAAACGTTTACCTCGGATGGATTAAAAGAAATTGGCGATCGATGCACAAACAAATGTAGCCGAGCCATCGTACCGCCAAAAGGGCTTGTCCGGGAATTGAACCCGGGACCTCTCGCACCCTAAGCGAGAATCATGCCACTAGACCAACAAGCCGCTGACAGCAATACTCGTGAAAACATTAGCATTGCTGTCAATGTTTGTGTTGATGACGGATGGATTAAAATAAATTGGCGATGCACGAACAAATGTAGCCGAGTCATTGGACCTCCAAAAAGGGCTTGTCCGGGAGTTGAACCCGGGACCTCTGGCACCCGAAGCGAGAATCATACCACTAGACCAACAAGCCGGTTTCGACAATATGAGTGGTTACATTAGCAGAAACCAAATGAAAACGTTTACCTCGGATGGATTAAAATAAATTGGCAATGCACAAACAAATGTAGCCGAGCCATCGTATCGCCAAAAAGGGCTTGTCCGGGAATTGAACCCGGGACCTCCCGCACCCAAAGCGAGAATCATGCCACTAGACCAACAAGCCGCTGACAGCAATACTCGTGAAAACATTAGCAGACACTTCTAAATAATGGAAGTGTTTATGACGGATGGATTAAAATAAATTGGCGATGCACGAACAAATGTAGCCAAGCCATTGGACCTCAAAAAGGGCTTGTCCGGGAATTGAACCCGGGACCTCTCGCACCCGAAGCGAGAATCATGCCACTAGACCAACAAGCCAGTTTCGACAATATGAGTGGTTACATTAGCAGAAACAAAATGAAAACGTTTACCTCGGATGGATTAAAATAAATTGGCGATGCACAAACAAATGTAGCCGAGCCATCGTACCGCCAAAAGGGCTTGTCCGGGAATTGAACCCGGGACCTCTCGCACCCTAAGCGAGAATCATGCCACTAGACCGACAAGCCGCTGACAGCAATACTCGTGAAAACATTAGCATTGCTGTCAATGTTTGTGTTGATGACGGATGGATTAAAATAAATTGGCGATGCACGAACAAATGTAGCCGAGTCATTGGACCTCAAAAAGGGCTTGTCCGGGAATTGAACCCGGGACCTCTCGCACCCGAAGCGAGAATCATACCACTAGACCAACAAGCCGGTTTCGACAATATGAGTGGTTACATTAGCAGAAACCAAATGAAAAGTTTACCTCGGATGGATTAAAATAAATTGGCTATTTGTACCGCTCAAGACAATGAGGGCAACAGAAGAAACATCAAGCCATTCGTGATTCTAGCGCCACGCCAGCGGGTGCTCTTGTGCCTCGCTGGCGATATTTGTGATTCCCTGTGGACTTTATGATATTTTGGGGAAATGGGATCGGGAGAGTAATGTGTAGTTTGTCGGCATGTTGGAGTGGACCTGTTGGAAACAAATAGCTGGTAAGACTGTTCCTTTTATTGAATGGAAAGTGGGGTAGATCAGCTTGTCCTGCCAAATTACTTGGCGAGTTTTCTTGGTAAATTAAATGTTGTGTTGTGGGTTCCTACAGTACCAAAAGGTACGGCTGATATGTATAGTTTGATCATTCTTGTTAGTTCTTATTATTTTAGAGCTGTCGCAAAACTCAACATTTGCCGTATTGCACAGTACGGCGCTGGTACATGTATATGGTGGCATGATTTTCCAGTTGCGTCAATAACATGCTCGGGCGTTCGTTTTTATTGTGAGTCGACGGGCCGTGAAGTCAGCGCTGTCGGTGGGCACGCATGGTCGCGCTCGAGTAATCTGTTCGGCATTTGTCGAATTCCAACGGTAGGGCGTGGCCGCAGAGTGCGCTCCCTATTCCCCCTAGTCCCGGCTGCGTCGGCTGCTATAATTCTCTCGATCTCCGTTAGATGTTTCTGAACGCCAAACATGGACATGACGTACGATATTGTGGAGGTAAGATAGCCTCATCATTTATATTTCGAAGATATTCGATTTACAAATTGTGCTTATAGATTTCAAATTAAATAGGCGCAGGAACACAAGGCGTCATTGGCATGTGCAGAAGGTTAGCACAAAGTGGATAATATTGCATCCTCAAGGCTCCCGGTTGTACACAATAGCGGGTTATGTTTACCCTAGCCTATATTTGATGCTCCATTGTTTTAAGATTTAACATATTTTTGCTAGCAAAAAAAAAAAAAAAAAAAAAAAAGGCCGACGAGCACTTTGAATTGTGATAGATGCCGATTTCATTGGAGATATATAAATATATATATATATATATGAAATAAATTCAGGATACGAGTTATAATAACTGGCATAAATGGCATATTTATTTATGGACAGACTGTTTCCTACCGTGTGACACTCATGTATATACACATATAATCTCATTTTATATAGTCGGGCGAAGTTTGGGATCGGCTCCATTTGATCCCTATTTTATACATTCCAAGCGTAGGTTACGGAACATGTGTTTATCACAGTGCATAGGTTTTAACAGTCAAGTGGCTATATAAGTCCGTGATATTATTTAAACACTGACAGCAGTTGGCACTCTTAGACATTCCGTTTTTTGCCCCTTTGTGTTCGTATTTCAATTATCAACGTCTTTTCATTTCCAGGAGAAGCCGGGCGCCTACGAGGGCATGCATAGAGACTAAGGCAAGCCCCGCTTCTAAAGGGCTTTGTGCTGCGTTCAAAATCTCTGCCAAGTATTTTGAGAACCTGCGTCAAGACGGCTGGGAAGACGTAGTCCAGTTGTTCGGTCTGGACAAGGAGTGGCTCGGCCACCCTTTGACCCTGGCTCCGAAAGGGGGTAAGCGGCAAAATTTCGAGCGGCTGATGGCTCGTGTGGAGGCCGGCCCACTCGGTGAACAGTTTTTCGGCAGGCCGACCAAACTGCGTAAAACTCACACTGGCACCGGGGCTTGACACACCGGCACTGCAAGGATCGGGCCCCCGGGTCTGACTCACGGTACGTCAACGGCTGACGTCGCTGTCCAGGGGACTGCATCCACCTCAGACTTACAGGTGAATTAAGTATTTATACATTAAGTCTAATTGCGATATACATGTGTAAAATGGTGAATAAGGCAGTGGTTTATAGTTGTGGTATTCTGGTACGTATGTGACATTCGCAAGTAAGACCTTTTCAAATTACAGACCCGATATATTATGGAGATCGTGCTGGATAGGAATACATTTAACATTATTGGCAGATGGAACAAAGACAATTCGTTGAGCTTAGATTTTGATCTGGAGTCCTTTACATCTTGAGTCTATACCCCAGAGACAATGTATAGAAATTATGGGGAAGGGTTTGAGAAACTCCATGAAAGTATCTGTAGCCAAATTTTGAGCCGATAGTTTGATTAAAAACCGAACACGTACTGTGAAATGCTATTTTGATACGAGTTCGGTCTCGAACCCACAGGAGCGTGGATTGTAAAAGGTTAGATCTGAGGTTGGACCTCGAGGTTAAACGGAGATGGGCAATGATATTTGGCGAAATTATTATAAATCCACACAAAACCCTGTGGAGATTCACTGAAAGTTTGTTTTGGTTTAGGGTCGGACCTAGAGATGAAAAGGGTCCGAATTGCTCAAGAAGAAACAGGATGAGTTAAATTTAGGTTTCTATTCAGAGCTTGCAATGGCCTCATAAGGGGTAGGTTTCCATTAAATAATTTGATTAATCAGATTCAAATTCTTAGGTTGGACCTCGAGGCAGTAAGATAGGGGCTCCCGAAAGAAATTGTATAAGTTCAGATGCCGAGGTTGGACCTCAAGGGGGCAAAGGGCAGGGTCCTCCGAAATAAATCATTTTAATAAATTGAGCAGATTCCGAGGTTGGACCTCGAAGTGGCAATGGGCTGGGTCCCTAAAAGAAAACTTGTAAACCAGAGTTAGTTCAGATTTCGAGGTTGGACCTCGTAGTGGCAAGGGGCTGGGTCCCTAAAAGAAAACTTGTAAACCCGAGTTACATGTAGTTCAGATTTCGAGGTTGGACCTCGTAGTGGCAAGGGGCTGGGTCCCCGAAAGAAATCATTTTAACTAAATTAAGTTCAGATTCCAAGGTTGGATCTCAAGGTCGCAAAGGGCTGGGTCCCCCAAAAGAAATACATTTGACCAATTTAAGTTCAGATGGCGAGGTGGGACCTCTTAGTGCCACGGGGCTGGGTCCCCAGAAAGAAATAACTTTGACCAAATTAAGTTCAGATGCCGGGGTAGGACCTCGATAGGGCAAGGGGCATGGTTCCCAAAGGAAATCCTTGAAACTAAATTCAGTTCAGATTCCGAGGTTGGACCTCGAGATGGCAAGGGGCTGGGTCCTCAAAAAGAAATGTTGACCAAATTAGGTTCAGATGCCGAGGTGGGACCTCGAAGTGCCTCGGGACTGGGTCCCCAGAAAGAAATAATTTTGACCAAATTGAGTTCATATGACGAGGTGTGACCTCGAAGTGCCATGGGCTGGGTCCCCAGAAAGAAATAATTTTGACAAAATTGAGTTCAGGTGCCGAGGTGGGACCTCGAAGTGCCACGGGGCTGGGTCCCCAGAAAGAAATAATTTTGACAAAATTGAGTTAATTTGCCGAGGTGGGACCTCGAAGTGCCACGGGGCTGGGTTCCCCTAAGGAAATAATTTTGACCAAATTGAGTTCAGATGCCGAGGTGGGACCTCGAAGTGCCACGGGGCTGGGTCCCAAAAAGAAAACCCTTCTATCTAATTAGGGTAAGATGCCGAGAGTGGACGTCGAGGTGCAAGGGCTAGGGTTCCCGAAATAAATCATTTTGATCAAATTAAGTTTAAAAGCCGAGGTGGGACCTCGAAGTGCGAGGGGATGGTCCCCAGAAAGAAAGCCTTTAACCAAATTAAGTATAGATATCGAGGTTGGACCTCGAGTTGGCTATGGGCAGGGTTCCCGAAAGAAATCCTGTTAACCAAATTGAGTTCAGATGCCGAGTTTGGAACTCGGGGTAACAATAGGCAGGTCACCCCTGAAAGAAATGTGATATATCAAAGTAAAATGTTGATTTACCGGTTGAACCTCAAATAAATAGGTTGGGTTCCCTTTAAGAAATCTGATAAATTTGGTAAATCCAAGGATGAGTCTAAAGAACACTGATTAAGGTTGGCGGGTCTATGCCCTTTGGGTCTGCAATTGATGATATTTGCAGCGCAAATGTTATGTACATATGCACAGTACCGATACGTGTGTGCGTCGGTGTGCGCGCATTGTTAGCGCTTCGGCAAAAAAATCGGCTAAAAATTAACAATGTTTCAATTTGTTTATAATAAGTGATGGCATACCGAAATTTAAAGCCGAGACTGGGCCAAAATTGTTTGATTAATTAAGGTTCTGGGTCCCAATTTAATTCCCAAGGTAGCGTTGTTAAAGGATTCCAGTTTTAGGCGCCAAGGAAGTAAGAGGACGAGACCCTATATTTGAGTTTAGAGTTTCATGAATTTTGGATCCGAGGTTGGACCTCAAATTATACTTGGGCTTTGCCCGGAATGGGTTATGGTGAAGAGATAAATCCCCGAAGTTGACAGACAAATCATGAAGAACGGCCGCTACTGAGGAGTGTAAATTATTACTGGTATTTACCGATAAAATATATTCTGGGGTAGGGTACAGCCATATTTTCACGAGAGGTATTACCATTTTTAAATTAACAGGTGTACAGTGTACATGTACTCATAACAGTGATAATAACCGATTATACCGAGCTTAGAAGTCCAGAATGGGCTCTTTTAACCATTGTACCTTCCGGCATATTCAATTTCAATCACAGAAATGAAACTTAATATAGAGCTGCACCTGCTTTAAATTGAGATGATGTATCTGAGCTCAAAAGGGCTGAGCCTCGATCAACTCATAGATTCATAGAAAATACATGAATTTGTAGGCTTGTCAATTACATTAACAATAAATACACAGGTGATATTTGTAATATAAGGAGAATAAGATTGCATAGGCAGATACATCTTCATGTACATGTATTTACATTTAAAACATCATGTAAATTAACTTGAAGAGGTCGATTATCACTCGATGTCACCAGAGTGCCCTTAGCATTGCAGGCAACATAATAAATGTGGCTTCCCCCTTATTCAAGTCATTTTAATTTGGGTGTGCATGTACGTAGCTCTGGTAGCCTAGAGATACATGCAGGGCGGATGAACTCTCGTCTGTTTACTGGGGTGAGCCAAGACTGGTGTATAGCAAGGAGATTACACTTGAAGCAATTTTGTAAAGAGCGATGAATGCGCTCTACATTGGTACGGTGGAGTTTAGGCAGATACAACAGTATTATCCATCCACATTATTCTTGCCTGCTAGTGGCACGTTCCGTCGGCGTTTGTTTGTGTGTTTGTTTGTTGGGGTGTTTGTTTGTTTGTTTATGTGAATGCAGGCGAAATCCGCTTTGGAGGTCTACAAACTAAGCGTCGGTAGCTTCTTAAAGGTTGTACTGTCACTGGCTACATGGCATATGTGATGTCCATTTTCAGGAAGTATGTTGACAAATTCACGCCACTTTCCATCGCCGACATCAAAGTAAAACAGATGTACGTAAATATTCTCACATAGTGGCACAAACAAAAACCATGGAATCCAAGGTTCAGGATATAGCTAAAGATTCTGACCAAGTATCGGGTAAAGATTCTGACAAACGGTCGAGGTTTGCCCTTTAAGCATTTAGGTTTGAACGCCCTTTTCGGCCGACACTAAGGCGTGAAAGGGGTGTGTTTAGACCCTTGAAACAGGGCTAACGGCCTAGAGAAAATTCTCGGCAGGGCCAACATGGTCGGGGTTACGGTCAGAGAGAAAAACGTGTTAAATTGCAGGGTTGGTCAATTATGTAAGCATTGGAAGATCATTTTAACATAAAATGCTGACAGGTTTGGTCTATGGGCTTTCGATGATGTGTTATTTACACCCTTTTGTAGGCGGAGAAAGTATATGGCTTCTCCTTTATAGTGCATAGCCTTGGGTATTTTAATACTTGGCTGGAACATATACAATGCGTTAATAAACTTATTTATGAGCACGAGATGCATTTTGTTGGCCTTGGAGAGGCATAGAGATAGATATCAAAATAAAACTATGAATGACGTAAAAGAATCATGTTTTCTATTTGTCCTTTCTCGGGGGCACATACTGTAGGTATAACGTTCCTACCCTTTTAATACTAATAGTAACTTTGCGATACTTAGCAGTAGTGAAGCGTCACGCGTGGGAGAGGTCCTTTATTCGGTGTTTCGATCTCTTCGCAGCCCAAGCAGGAGAGCGAGAAAGAAAATCCTCAGTTGGGTGGACATATCCGGGAAACCCGTAAGTGTACCTAGCTTGTGTGCGCCAAACCCTCTAGATGTCATTTCAGGTCGTGCCTTACCAGATGTGCAAGCACTGCTGTTTAGAGATCCAGACCATTTAGTAGCTGGATAGCCTCGAATGTGAGCCCGGATCTTTGGGACTTCGTTTTCGGTGAGTCGTGGATGGTCCCGTTGTATCTAGATGGCAGCGTAAAGGGGTAGAGATTAAAAGAAAGAACAATATATATAAACAAATCTACAATTCGACATGCCCCCACAAAAGTATTTTGCAAACGCCCCTTTGTGTTGTAAGTTCGTTCCCTTCATAAATGAGACCCTAACTAAGAGGCTTATACAAAGTTCCGTGGAGCTTTTGGGGAAGACGAGCGAAATTCAACCGCCCAGATGTGTAAATGTCCCATCCATTGAACCCCAAAGCCAAGACTACATGTAGTTATGTCGATGAAGGGGCCAAATCTTTGGTGTAAAGACACATCTTTCAAATTAGTTCCCTTGGGCGAGATTGCCAAGTTCATTGACAATAATGGATTCTTCCTTTTCAGCCACTAATGATGCGCGAGGTTACAAGCAAATACTTTTGTCGGAATTGTCAAACCCTTTGTGGCCTCGAGTGGGCAAGTTACTATTTTGTAGACAGCGCGTTCATCTACATAACTATTGGTTTCACTTGTATTCACTTGTATTCGTTTCACAGTACTCAGAGATGGCAAGGCTTTTGACAGGGCTCTGATATCGCTTTGTTTGGTTTGCTACATAAACTTACATTTTGGGTTCTTCTTCAATCTGGAAAAGAGTCATCTCTTCACCCATCCTCTAGCATGATTCATCTGGGTCTGGGAAATCTGTTAAAAAAAAAAAAAAAAAAAAAAAAAAAGATTTGTTTTCGCAGTCTGGGTTGTCTTAAAGCAGCTTCAACGCTTCTTTGGAAAATGTCAAAGCTTCACATTGGTTTTCCCAGCCACATCTTTGTTTATGCATGTAAGGGAGTGTTGCGCATCCATTTCGAGACTAGACAATGTCTACCTCACTCCGCTCACACAAAGTGCGAGCCGAGAATTTCTTCTGGCGTTTTATAAATTCATTCCCACAGCCAATACCTTGGAAAATGGAACACCATGCGCCAGTGACTTGATGAGTTTCAGACACTTTCGTTGGGGAGGAGTCTCAGTGGTGGATCCGTTAGGAAACGCTAGTTTTAGAGATTACTGGTCTCCGGAAATTCTAGTTGGGGCAGACATCTGCTGCAAGGAGGCCTTTGCTTTGTATTTTGACCTGCAGTCAGTTTCAGACTCATTGTGGGATAGGCGTGTTGACGTGACAGCTGACTCTTTGGCTCTCTTCAACGTTTGGAGCAATCGCAGAGCAAAGTCAACAGTTTTGGCAACCCCTTGTTTAAGTCGATTTTCACCCCGATCTTAGAGGGCAACTGCACTTTGCATTCGAGATGGATCCCGTTAAAGCAAACCCAGCAGACGTCCATTCAAGATAATTATCGAGAACTGACGCCCAGTTATCCAATTCAGTCTGGAAGCTGCTTCAGAAGGAGTAGAGAGGCGCTCGCGGCTTCATGTTTGACTTGATGGCACTTCCTTTAAATGTGCCGAACGGATCAGCGGGTCTGCATTACTCGAGGGATCCAGTGCCCGGGTCGTCGGGAGTAAATGTATTTGCCCAGCAGCGCCCAGTTGGTGAAGAGCTTTGTTTTCCACCTTTCGTTATGATTGCTTCACTCATTCGACCGTAACAGGTATGGGGTTACGTGAAGGTTACTATGGTGGTGCCAAACACCCTCACCCGTAGCCATGGTGGCCGCGTCTGTCTTCTTTTACGAATCGCTTGATACGTCTGTCTAAGGTGGGACATATGGAGCTCCGTGAATATTCATCAGTTAAGGGTTACCAGCCAAATATGCAGGGCCTGCCCTTTGAACTCCGGGCCTTTAAATTTTTCTTTCCCGACTCCACAAAGGATCAGATGAAATTTCCGCCGTCAAAGTTCAACAATGTCCTCCTCATGTCGGGCTCCATGGGTAGGAGCCTTAAAGGTTTCAGCTGGCCTTCAAATCTTAATGTGCAGCTGGTCGCTAACTGGAGTTAGATTGCATCATTATGTAGAGCGGTGGCAGCTACATGCCGACAGCATGCAGTAGTTTTACACGAAGTAATTAACTATTTCAGCAGGTTAGCAATTGCCAGACAGGAGCACGAGAGGTCATAAGAGTCTTTCGCGCAGCCACCGTTCGGCTTCAGCCTTCAGGTAGAGTTTTCGGACTGTATCTTCATCTTGTCATCAATCTGCCAAACTAAGCTGGTGAAAGTAAATTGTTCTGTAGCCATGGTCAACAAGGCCCTAAGACTAAGAGCCATGTAGTAACACTGCCTGGGTCTTTCTCTCGAATGATTACATTATGCAAGTTGATCTAATATACGACGTCCATCTGTCCATCTGAAGCTTCACCGCAGGCTACATATGGTTTTAAGATCAACTTTGCGCCTGCTTTCTCCCCCCGACATATCTTGTTTCTAGTAGTACACAGTGGCTAACATTTGTGCATATATTGGCTTCTTCAAGCATAATGGAGTATTGGCAAAGTTGAAGTCGCTGAACAGCCTTTTTAGAAAGGCGGGCATACGACAAGCAGAAAATTAAGTTATATATTTAGTGGCATCACTCAAGGATTTGTTATCCAAATCATCAAGGCGAAGGATATCAAACAGAAGAAAATATCTTTCACGCAGCATTGTCTCCTTCCTAGTTGATAGGGATTCTAAAGAAAAGAAGCAAGTCCACGCTGTTGGATGTGACAACTTAGGCGTTAGGGCTGGAGACTTTGGACGGACAAAGACGTGCGAGAGGGAGGCGACTTCTCTTCAACCACACGATTGGAAAGACGGTTAGAGATTAGTCCAGTTCTTCTTTCATTATCTTCCCAAAGTTAGATGATTCATCATGGGATTTAGACCCAGCTTGGTGCAGTCAACAGCTTGGTCGAGGCGGCAGGGTCCCACGGCTACAGCCTAAACGTTTTCTGCTGTCAACGTAAGATCGCAAACATCTCGTCAACAATATCTATATAAACAATCGTATCACAATTATTAATTGTGTAACAAGTGGCAGTACTATCATCTGGTTAAAGCGGACAATCATGTGCCTTATGATTGAATTATTCAATCAACATAAACATACTAATTATAAATGAACATATAAATCATAGGTAAGTTACTATGCAACCCAGCCATTTGCATACACTAAAATGGGCATGATGTGTCGACAATAAACACGTACAGTCATTGTCAACAATCCATAACCATGTATTTCCACACACGTGGATAACAGAAACGCATCTTAAATGTTGCCATATTTACCATTAAATTATCCCAACTTGTACAAAATACACATGCGGGAGTGTCTGTTTATAACAATGGATAAGTTAACTAACCAACTGTTGCATTCTTTGAAGTTCTTAGCGGCAACAATGACGAAATTTACGAGCAATGATCGCACCATGTCCTGGCACATACAAATTGTGAAGTTTCTAGAATACAGAAAGGGTACAGCCACTTGAGGGCGCTATTTCAACTTTCCGCCGTTACAAAGCCTTTTGTGGGTACTCCCGTGCGGGGGTCGCTGACACTTTACGCATCCGCGGAGCTTAGAAATAGGTGCAGATATGAATCACTGCAGATGGGCTTCCGAAAAACAAAACATAATTATAGGCATAAACTCTACACTGAGTTGTAAACAATAACCAGGCGTAAACAAACGGTGCAGTTCCTGCACGACGCAGTTCAGCGCCTTTCCATAGCTTTCGAAAATCAAGAATGGTTTTTGAACTTACAAAGTGTTGGGCATCAAGTCCAGTAGATCCTTCTTAGAATTAAGTAACAGTAATAATTTGAAGAACATGTAGGAGGGTAATATAGGTATAAATAAGTAACACTTTCTTTTGACATATAGTACAGGGACTACCTCATTACTAGAGGTCAAATCATTATCAAGATATAACTAAGATCATTATTCTTCACTAAAATTTATTTACATTAGCTGGTGTTTGCAAATGAACATGTTTCATGTTGGCGACGCAGCAGGTTTGACAGGGTTCGCGACATGGTACAGACGCATAGTTTTCAAACGGCGCTGTCCTATCTTGCGGAGATGATATTGTACGCATATGTGGGTTTACGTCTCTATATATATTTACATAAATAACATAGGTAGGCATATATCGAGATATGTATAGGGACCCTTTCTTAAAAAATAAATAAAATAATGATAGCCTAATACTAAAAAACCTGACAAAGTTGTGGGGAAATTAGCTGTCCCTTTAGCTGTAGCTGTACATTTTGGGTCTCTGGTGAAGGGGTCTAGGGGTAGAATTGGGTTAGGGATAATAACAGAAGACAAATTGGGGTGATGTTGAAAAGTGTAGATCGAAATAATGTTCAGAGTTTGAGTTTAGAGAGGTTTTAGACACACCAACCTTCTGGAATGTCCCCATAACGTCATGTGCTAAAATAATGAGTGTGTATATGTATGTAAACTTAGAAAATATATAAAAAAAAGGAAAAGAAGGTTAAAACAAAACAAACCCGGAGTTTGCAACGACTGCAACAAAGTAACCCCTCTCTCCGTGCTCTATTTAAGGATAGGAGAGGCTTTTGTCTAAGAGTTGGGATGAGAGATGGGTGGAATGGTGAGTATTATATTAAGGGTTTAGGGGACTCAAGCTCGGATGGGGCTTCGGTAATAATCTATCAAACCCATATCTAAGCATTGTAGATTCTGGAGCCCGCTACGGAACAATGGAGCGATATAAATAGTTTACTATTTGTACCGCTCAAGACAATGAGGGCGACAGAAGAAACATCAAGCCATTCGTGATTCTGGCGGACCGATGGCGTGGAGTTCTCAGGGCTATGCGGGGTAAGAGTTCAGCTCGTCAGAGGTGAGTAAATATCTCTTGTTTGGCACACTTAGAAGTTGCAGTGTGGTGGTGAGTTTATCAACGGTTTTCCCACCCACCCAACCCCTTTTTCCCGCGCGGAGTTCCGCCGCGGGTTCCGGTTTCTACGTAAAATCTATCAAACCCATATCTAAGCATTGTAGATTCTGGAGCCCGCTACGGAACAATGGAGCGATATAAATAGTTTACAATGCACAAACAAATGTAGCCGAGCCATCGTATCGCCAAAAAGGGCTTGTCCGGGAATTGAACCCGGGACCTCTCGCACCCAAAGCGAGAATCATGCCACTAGACCAACAAGCCGCTGACAGCAATACTCGTGAAAACATTAGCAGACACTTCTAAATAATGGAAGTGTTTATGACGGATGGATTAAAATAAATTGGCGATGCACAAACAAATGTAGCCAAGCCATTGGACCTCAAAAAGGGCTTGTCCGGGAATTGAACCCGGGACCTCTCGCACCCGAAGCGAGAATCATACCACTAGACCAACAAGCCGGTTTCGACAATATGAGTGGTTACATTAGCAGAAACCAAATGAAAACGTTTACCTCGGATGGATTAAAATAAATTGGCGATGCACAAACAAATGTAGCCGAGCCATCGTATCGCCAAAAAGGGCTTGTCCGGGAATTGAACCCGGGACCTCTCGCACCCAAAGCGAGAATCATGCCACTAGACCAACAAGCCGCTGACAGCAATACTCGTGAAAACATTAACATTGCTGTCAATGTTTGTGTTTATGACGGATGTATTAAAATAAATTGGCGATGCACGAACAAATGTAGCCTAGTCATTGGACCGCAAAAAGGGCTTGTCCGGGAATTGAACCCGGGACCTCTCGCACCCTAAGCGAGAATCATGCCACTAAACCAACAAGCCGCTGACAGCAATACTCGTGAAAACATTAGCAGACACTTCTAAATAATGGAAGTGTTTATGACGGATGGATTAAAATAAATTGGCGTTGCACAAACAAATGTAGCCGAGCCATAGTACCGCCAAAAAGGTCTTGTCCGGGAATTGAACCCGGGACCTCTCGCACCCAAAGCGAGAATCATGCCACTAGACCAACAAGCCGCTGACAGAAATACTCGTGAAAACATTAGCAGATACCTAAAAATAATGGAAATGTTTACGACGGATGGATTAAAATATATTGGCGAAGCACCAACAAATGTAGACGAGCCATTGGACCGCAAAAAGGGCTTGTCCGGGAATTGAACCCGGGACCTCTCGCACCCAAAGCGAGAATCATGCCACTAGACCAACAAGCCGCTGACAGCAATACTCGTGAAAACATTAGCATTGTTGTCAATGTTTGTGTTTATGACGGATGGATTGAAATAAATTGGCGATGCACGAACAAATGTAGCCAAGCCATTGGACCTCAAAAAGGGCTTGTCCGGGAATTGAACCCGGGACCTCTCGCACCCGAAGCGAGAATCATACCACTAGACCAACAAGCCGGTTTCGACAATATGAGTGGTTACATTAGCAGAAACAAAATGAAAACGTTTACCTCGGATGGATTAAAATAAATTGGCGATCGATGCACAAACAAATGTAGCCGAGCCATCGTACCGCCAAAAGGGCTTGTCCGGGAATTGAACCCGGGACCTCTCGCACCCTAAGCGAGAATCATGCCACTAGACCAACAAGCCGCTGACAGCAATACTCGTGAAAACATTAGCATTGCTGTCAATGTTTGTGTTGATGACGGATGGATTAAAATAAATTGGCGATGCACGAACAAATGTAGCCGAGTCATTGGACCTCAAAAAGGGCTTGTCCGGGAATTGAACCCGGGACCTCTCGCACCCGAAGCGAGAATCATACCACTAGACCAACAAGCCGGTTTCGACAATATGAGTGGTTACATTAGCAGAAACCAAATGAAAACGTTTACCTCGGATGGATTAAAATAAATTGGCAATGCACAAACAAATGTAGCCGAGCCATCGTATCGCCAAAAAGGGCTTGTCCGGGAATTGAACCCGGGACCTCTCGCACCCAAAGCGAGAATCATGCCACTAGACCAACAAGCCGCTGACAGCAATACTCGTGAAAACATTAGCAGACACTTCTAAATAATGGAAGTGTTTATGACGGATGGATTAAAATAAATTGGCGTTGCACGAACAAATGTAGCCGAGCCATAGTACCGCCAAAAAGCGCTTGTCCGGGAATTGAACCCGGGACCTCTCGCACCCAAAGCGAGAATCATGCCACTAGACCAACAAGCCGCTGACAGCTATACTCGTGAAAACATTAGCATTGCTGTCAATGTTTGTGTTTATGACGGATGGATTAAAATAAATTGGCGATGCACGAACGAATGTAGCCGAGCCATTGGACCGCAAAAAGGGCTTGTCCGGGAATTGAACCCGGGACCTCTCGCACCCTAAGCGAGAATCATGCCACTAGACCAACAAGCCGCTGACAGCAATACTCGTGAAAACATTAGCAGACACTTCTAAATAATGGAAGTGTTTATGACGGATGGATTAAAATAAATTGGCGTTGCACGAACAAATGTAGCCGAGCCATAGTACCGCCAAAAAGGGCTTGTCCGGGAATTGAACCCTGGACCTCTCGCACCCGAAGCCAGAATCATACCACTAGACCAACAAGCCGGTTTCGACAATATGAGTGGTTACATTAGCAGAAACCAAATGAAAACGTTTACCTCGGATGGATTAAAATAAATTGGCGATGCACAAACAAATGTAGCCGAGCCATCGTATCGCCAAAAAGTGCTTGTCCGGGAATTGAACCCGGGACCTCTCGCACGCAAAGCGAGAATCATGCCACTAGACCAACAAGCCGCTGACAGCAATACTCGTGAAAACATTAGAATTGCTGTCAATATTTGTGTTTATGACGGATGGATTAAAATAAATTGGCGATGCACGAACAAATGTAGCCAAGCCATTGGACCTCAAAAAGGGCTTGTCCGGGAATTGAACCCGGGACCTCTCGCACCCGAAGCGAGAATCATACCACTAGACCAACAAGCCGGTTTCGACAATATGAGTGGTTACATTAGCAGAAACCAAATGAAAACGTTTACCTCGGATGGATTAAAATAAATTGGCGATGCACAAACAAATGTAGCCGAGCCATAGTACCGCCAAAAAGGTCTTGTCCGGGAATTGAACCCGGGACCTCTCGCACCCAAAGCGAGAATCATGCAACTAGACCAACAAGCCATAGTACCGCCAAAAAGGTCTTGTCCGGGAATTGAACCCGGGACCTCTCGCACCCAAAGCGAGAATCATGCCACTAGACCAACAAGCCGCTGACAGAAATACTCGTGAAAACATTAGCAGATACCTAAAAATAATGGAAATGTTTACGACGGATGGATTAAAATATATTGGCGAAGCACCAACAAATGTAGACGAGCCATTGGACCGCAAAAAGGGCTTGTCCGGGAATTGAACCCGGGACCTCTCGCACCCAAAGCGAGAATCATGCCACTAGACCAACAAGCCGCTGACAGCAATACTCGTGAAAACATTAGCATTGTTGTCAATGTTTGTGTTTATGACGGATGGATTGAAATAAATTGGCGATGCACGAACAAATGTAGCCAAGCCATTGGACCTCAAAAAGGGCTTGTCCGGGAATTGAACCCGGGACCTCTCGCACCCGAAGCGAGAATCATACCACTAGACCAACAAGCCGGTTTCGACAATATGAGTGGTTACATTACCAGAAACAAAATGAAAACGTTTACCTCGGATGGATTAAAATAAATTGGCGATCGATGCACAAACAAATGTAGCCGAGCCATCGTACCGCCAAAAGGGCTTGTCCGGGAATTGAAGTCGGGACCTCTCGCACCCTGAGCGAGAATCATGCCACTAGACCAACAAGCCGCTGACAGCAATACTCGTGAAAACATTAGCAGACACTTCTAAATAATGGAAGTGTTTATGACGGATGGATTAAAATAAATTGGCGTTGCACGAACAAATGTAGCGGAGCCAAAGTACCGCCAAAAAGGGCTTGTCCGGGAATTTAACCCTGGACCTCTCGCACCCGAAGCGAGAATCATACCACTAGACCAACAAGCCGGTTTCGACAATATGTGTGGTTACATTAGCAGAAACCAAATGAAAACGTTTACCTCGGATGGATTAAAATAAATTGGCGATGCACAAACAAATGTAGCCGAGCCATCGTATCGCCAAAAAGGGCTTGTCCGGGAATTGAACCCGGGACCTCTTGCACCCAAAGCGAGAATCATGCCACTAGACCAACAAGCCGCTGACAGCAATACTCGTGAAAACATTAGCATTGCTGTCAATGTTTGTGTTTATGACGGATGGATTAAAATAAATTGGCGATGCACGAACAAATGTAGCCAAGCCATTGGACCTCAAAAAGGGCTTGTCCGGGAATTGAACCCGGGACCTCTCGCACCCGAAGCGAGAATCATACCACTAGACCAACAAGCCGGTTTCGACAATATGAGTGGTTACATTAGCAGAAACAAAATGAAAACGTTTACCTCGGATGGATTAAAATAAATTGGCGATCGATGCACAAACAAATGTAGCCGAGCCATCGTACCGCCAAAAGGGCTTGTCCGGGAATTGAAGTCGGGACCTCTCGCACCCTAAGCGAGAATCATGCCACTAGACCAACAAGCCGCTGACAGCAATACTCGTGAAAACATTAGCATTGCTGTCAATGTTTGTGTTGATGACGGATGGATTAAAATAAATTGGCGATGCACGAACAAATGTAGCCGAGTCATTGGACCTCAAAAAGGGCTTGTCCGGGAATTGAACCCGGGACCTCTCGCACCCGAAGCGAGAATCATACCACTAGACCAATAAGCCGGTTTCGACAATATGAGTGGTTACATTAGCAGAAACCAAATGAAAACGTTTACCTCGGATGGATTAAAATAAATTGGCAATGCACAAACAAATGTAGCCGAGCCATCGTATCGCCAAAAAGGGCTTGTCCGGGAATTGAACCCGGGACCTCTCGCACCCAAAGCGAGAATCATGCCACTAGACCAACAAGCCGCTGACAGCAATACTCGTGAAAACATTAGCAGACACTTCTAAATAATGGAAGTGTTTATGACGGATGGATTAAAATAAATTGGCGTTGCACGAACAAATGTAGCCGAGCCATAGTACCGCCAAAAAGCGCTTGTCCGGGAATTGAACCCGGGACCTCTCGCACCCAAAGCGAGAATCATGCCACTAGACCAACAAGCCGCTGACAGCAATACTCGTGAAAACATTAGCATTGCTGTCAATGTTTGTGTTTATGACGGATGGATTAAAATAACTTGGCGATGCACGAACGAATGAAGCCGAGTCATTGGACCGCAAAAAGGGCTTGTCCGGGAATTGAACCCGGGACCTCTCGCACCCTGAGCGAGAATCATGCCACTAGACCAACAAGCCGCTGACAGCAATACTCGTGAAAACATTAGCAGACACTTCTAAATAATGAAAGTGTTTATGACGGATGGATTAAAATAAATTGGCGTTGCACGAACAAATGTAGCCGAGCCAAAGTACCGCCAAAAAGGGCTTGTCCGGGAATTGAACCCTGGACCTCTCGCACCCGAAGCGAGAATCATACCACTAGACCAACAAGCCGGTTTCGACAATATGAGTGGTTACATTAGCAGAAACCAAATGAAAACGTTTACCTCGGATGGATTAAAATAAATTGGCGATGCACAAACAAATGTAGCCGAGCCATCGTATCGCCAAAAAGGGCTTGTCCGGGAATTGAACCCGGGACCTCTCGCAACCAAAGCGAGAATCATGCCACTAGACCAACAAGCCGCTGACAGAAATACTCGTGAAAACATTAGCAGATACCTAAAAATAATGGAAATGTTTACGACGGATGGATTAAAATAAATTGGCGATGCACAAACAAATGTAGCCGAGCCATTGGACCGCAAAAAGGGCTTGTCCGGGAATTGAACCCGGGACCTCTCGCACCCAAAGCGAGAATCATGCCACTAGACCAACAAGCCGCTGACAGCAATACTCGTGAAAACATTAGCATTGCTGTCAATGTTTGTGTTTATGACGGATGGATTAAAATAAATTGGCGTTGCACAAACAAATGTAGCCGAGCCATAGTACCGCCAAAAAGGGCTTGTCCGGGAATTGAACCCGGGACCTCTCGCACCCTAAGCGATTTTCATGCCACTAGACCAACAAGCCGCTGACAGCAATACTCGTGAAAACATTAGCAGACACTTCTAAATAATGGAAGTGTTTATGACGGATGGATTAAAATAAATTGGAATTGCACGAACAAATGTAGCCGAGCCATAGTACCGCCAAAAAGGGCTTGTCCGGGAATTGAACCCGGGACCTCTCGCACCCAAAGCGAGAATCATGCCACTAGACCAACAAGCCGCTGACAGAAATACTCGTGAAAACATTAGCATTGTTGTCAATGTTTGTGTTTATGACGGATGGATTGAAATAAATTGGCGATGCACGAACAAATGTAGCCAAGCCATTGGACCTCAAAAAGGGCTTGTCCGGGAATTGAACCCGGGACCTCTCGCACCCGAAGCGAGAATCATACCACTAGACCAACAAGCCGGTTTCGACAATATGAGTGGTTACATTACCAGAAACAAAATGAAAACGTTTACCTCGGATGGATTAAAATAAATTGGCGATCGATGCACAAACAAATGTAGCCGAGCCATCGTACCGCCAAAAGGGCTTGTCCGGGAATTGAAGTCGGGACCTCTCGCACCCTAAGCGATAATCATGCCACTAGACCAACAAGCCGCTGACAGCAATACTCGTGAAAACATTAGCATTGCTGTCAATGTTTGTGTTGATGACGGATGGATTAAAATAAATTGGCGATGCACGAACAAATGTAGCCGAGTCATTGGACCTCAAAAAGGGCTTGTCCGGGAATTGAACCCGGGACCTCTCGCACCCGAAGCGAGAATCATACCACTAGACCAACAAGCCGGTTTCGACAATATGAGTGGTTACATTAGCAGAAACCAAATGAAAACGTTTACCTCGGATGGATTAAAATAAATTGGCAATGCACAAACAAATGTAGCCGAGCCATCGTATCGCCAAAAAGGGCTTGTCCGGGAATTGAACCCGGGACCTCTCGCACCCAAAGCGAGAATCATGCCACTAGACCAACAAGCCGCTGACAGCAATACTCGTGAAAACATTAGCAGACACTTCTAAATAATGGAAGTGTTTATGACGGATGGATTAAAATAAATTGGCGTTGCACGAACAAATGTAGCCGAGCAATAGTACCGCCAAAAAGCGCTTGTCCGGGAATTGAACCCGGGACCTCTCGCACCCAAAGCGAGAATCATGCCACTAGACCAACAAGCCGCTGACAGCAATACTCGTGAAAACATTAGCAGACACTTCTAAATAATGGAAGTGTTTATGACGGATGGATTAAAATAAATTGGCGTTGCAAGAACAAATGTAGCCGAGCCAAAGTACCGCCAAAAAGGGCTTGTCCGGGAATTTAACCCTGGACCTCTCGCACCCGAAGCGAGAATCATACCACTAGACCAACAAGCCGGTTTCGACAATATGTGTGGTTACATTAGCAGAAACCAAATGAAAACGTTTACCTCGGATGGATTAAAATAAATTGGCGATGCACAAACAAATGTAGCCGAGCCATCGTATCGCCAAAAAGGGCTTGTCCGGGAATTGAACCCGGGACCTCTTGCACCCAAAGCGAGAATCATGCCACTAGACCAACAAGCCGCTGACAGCAATACTCGTGAAAACATTAGCATTGCTGTCAATGTTTGTGTTTATGACGGATGGATTAAAATAAATTGGCGATGCACGAACAAATGTAGCCAAGCCATTGGACCTCAAAAAGGGCTTGTCCGGGAATTGAACCCGGGACCTCTCGCACCCGAAGCGAGAATCATACCACTAGACCAACAAGCCGGTTTCGACAATATGAGTGGTTACATTAGCAGAAACAAAATGAAAACGTTTACCTCGGATGGATTAAAATAAATTGGCGATCGATGCACAAACAAATGTAGCCGAGCCATCGTACCGCCAAAAGGGCTTGTCCGGGAATTGAAGTCGGGACCTCTCGCACCCTAAGCGAGAATCATGCCACTAGACCAACAAGCCGCTGACAGCAATACTCGTGAAAACATTAGCATTGCTGTCAATGTTTGTGTTGATGACGGATGGATTAAAATAAATTGGCGATGCACGAACAAATGTAGCCGAGTCATTGGACCTCAAAAAGGGCTTGTCCGGGAATTGAACCCGGGACCTCTCGCACCCGAAGCGAGAATCATACCACTAGACCAATAAGCCGGTTTCGACAATATGAGTGGTTACATTAGCAGAAACCAAATGAAAACGTTTACCTCGGATGGATTAAAATAAATTGGCAATGCACAAACAAATGTAGCCGAGCCATCGTATCGCCAAAAAGGGCTTGTCCGGGAATTGAACCCGGGACCTCTCGCACCCAAAGCGAGAATCATGCCACTAGACCAACAAGCCGCTGACAGCAATACTCGTGAAAACATTAGCAGACACTTCTAAATAATGGAAGTGTTTATGACGGATGGATTAAAATAAATTGGCGTTGCACGAACAAATGTAGCCGAGCCATAGTACCGCCAAAAAGCGCTTGTCCGGGAATTGAACCCGGGACCTCTCGCACCCAAAGCGAGAATCATGCCACTAGACCAACAAGCCGCTGACAGCAATACTCGTGAAAACATTAGCATTGCTGTCAATGTTTGTGTTTATGACGGATGGATTAAAATAACTTGGCGATGCACGAACGAATGAAGCCGAGTCATTGGACCGCAAAAAGGGCTTGTCCGGGAATTGAACCCGGGACCTCTCGCACCCTGAGCGAGAATCATGCCACTAGACCAACAAGCCGCTGACAGCAATACTCGTGAAAACATTAGCAGACACTTCTAAATAATGAAAGTGTTTATGACGGATGGATTAAAATAAATTGGCGTTGCACGAACAAATGTAGCCGAGCCAAAGTACCGCCAAAAAGGGCTTGTCCGGGAATTGAACCCTGGACCTCTCGCACCCGAAGCGAGAATCATACCACTAGACCAACAAGCCGGTTTCGACAATATGAGTGGTTACATTAGCAGAAACCAAATGAAAACGTTTACCTCGGATGGATTAAAATAAATTGGCGATGCACAAACAAATGTAGCCGAGCCATCGTATCGCCAAAAAGGGCTTGTCCGGGAATTGAACCCGGGACCTCTCGCACCCAAAGCGAGAATCATGCCACTAGACCAACAAGCCGCTGACAGCAATACTCGTGAAAACATTAGCATTGCTGTCAATGTTTGTGTTTATGACGGATGGATTAAAATAAATTGGCGATGCACGAACGAATGTAGCCGAGTCATTGGACCGCAAAAAGGGCTTGTCCGGGAATTGAACCCGGGACCTCTCGCAACCAAAGCGAGAATCATGCCACTAGACCAACAAGCCGCTGACAGAAATACTCGTGAAAACATTAGCAGATACCTAAAAATAATGGAAATGTTTACGACGGATGGATTAAAATAAATTGGCGATGCACAAACAAATGTAGCCGAGCCATTGGACCGCAAAAAGGGCTTGTCCGGGAATTGAACCCGGGACCTCTCGCACCCAAAGCGAGAATCATGCCACTAGACCAACAAGCCGCTGACAGCAATACTCGTGAAAACATTAGCATTGCTGTCAATGTTTGTGTTTATGACGGATGGATTAAAATAAATTGGCGTTGCACAAACAAATGTAGCCGAGCCATAGTACCGCCAAAAAGGGCTTGTCCGGGAATTGAACCCGGGACCTCTCGCACCCTAAGCGATTTTCATGCCACTAGACCAACAAGCCGCTGACAGCAATACTCGTGAAAACATTAGCAGACACTTCTAAATAATGGAAGTGTTTATGACGGATGGATTAAAATAAATTGGAATTGCACGAACAAATGTAGCCGAGCCATAGTACCGCCAAAAAGGGCTTGTCCGGGAATTGAACCCGGGACCTCTCGCACCCAAAGCGAGAATCATGCCACTAGACCAACAAGCCGCTGACAGAAATACTCGTGAAAACATTAGCATTGTTGTCAATGTTTGTGTTTATGACGGATGGATTGAAATAAATTGGCGATGCACGAACAAATGTAGCCAAGCCATTGGACCTCAAAAAGGGCTTGTCCGGGAATTGAACCCGGGACCTCTCGCACCCGAAGCGAGAATCATACCACTAGACCAACAAGCCGGTTTCGACAATATGAGTGGTTACATTACCAGAAACAAAATGAAAACGTTTACCTCGGATGGATTAAAATAAATTGGCGATCGATGCACAAACAAATGTAGCCGAGCCATCGTACCGCCAAAAGGGCTTGTCCGGGAATTGAAGTCGGGACCTCTCGCACCCTAAGCGATAATCATGCCACTAGACCAACAAGCCGCTGACAGCAATACTCGTGAAAACATTAGCAGACACTTCTAAATAATGGAAGTGTTTATGACGGATGGATTAAAATAAATTGGCGTTGCACGAACAAATGTAGCCGAGCAATAGTACCGCCAAAAAGCGCTTGTCCGGGAATTGAACCCGGGACCTCTCGCACCCAAAGCGAGAATCATGCCACTAGACCAACAAGCCGCTGACAGCAATACTCGTGAAAACATTAGCAGACACTTCTAAATAATGGAAGTGTTTATGACGGATGGATTAAAATAAATTGGCGTTGCAAGAACAAATGTAGCCGAGCCAAAGTACCGCCAAAAAGGGCTTGTCCGGGAATTTAACCCTGGACCTCTCGCACCCGAAGCGAGAATCATACCACTAGACCAACAAGCCGGTTTCGACAATATGTGTGGTTACATTAGCAGAAACCAAATGAAAACGTTTACCTCGGATGGATTAAAATAAATTGGCGATGCACAAACAAATGTAGCCGAGCCATCGTATCGCCAAAAAGGGCTTGTCCGGGAATTGAACCCGGGACCTCTTGCACCCAAAGCGAGAATCATGCCACTAGACCAACAAGCCGCTGACAGCAATACTCGTGAAAACATTAGCATTGCTGTCAATGTTTGTGTTTATGACGGATGGATTAAAATAAATTGGCGATGCACGAACAAATGTAGCCAAGCCATTGGACCTCAAAAAGGGCTTGTCCGGGAATTGAACCCGGGACCTCTCGCACCCGAAGCGAGAATCATACCACTAGACCAACAAGCCGGTTTCGACAATATGAGTGGTTACATTAGCAGAAACAAAATGAAAACGTTTACCTCGGATGGATTAAAATAAATTGGCGATCGATGCACAAACAAATGTAGCCGAGCCATCGTACCGCCAAAAGGGCTTGTCCGGGAATTGAAGTCGGGACCTCTCGCACCCTAAGCGAGAATCATGCCACTAGACCAACAAGCCGCTGACAGCAATACTCGTGAAAACATTAGCATTGCTGTCAATGTTTGTGTTGATGACGGATGGATTAAAATAAATTGGCGATGCACGAACAAATGTAGCCGAGTCATTGGACCTCAAAAAGGGCTTGTCCGGGAATTGAACCCGGGACCTCTCGCACCCGAAGCGAGAATCATACCACTAGACCAATAAGCCGGTTTCGACAATATGAGTGGTTACATTAGCAGAAACCAAATGAAAACGTTTACCTCGGATGGATTAAAATAAATTGGCAATGCACAAACAAATGTAGCCGAGCCATCGTATCGCCAAAAAGGGCTTGTCCGGGAATTGAACCCGGGACCTCTCGCACCCAAAGCGAGAATCATGCCACTAGACCAACAAGCCGCTGACAGCAATACTCGTGAAAACATTAGCAGACACTTCTAAATAATGGAAGTGTTTATGACGGATGGATTAAAATAAATTGGCGTTGCACGAACAAATGTAGCCGAGCCATAGTACCGCCAAAAAGCGCTTGTCCGGGAATTGAACCCGGGACCTCTCGCACCCAAAGCGAGAATCATGCCACTAGACCAACAAGCCGCTGACAGCAATACTCGTGAAAACATTAGCATTGCTGTCAATGTTTGTGTTTATGACGGATGGATTAAAATAACTTGGCGATGCACGAACGAATGAAGCCGAGTCATTGGACCGCAAAAAGGGCTTGTCCGGGAATTGAACCCGGGACCTCTCGCACCCTGAGCGAGAATCATGCCACTAGACCAACAAGCCGCTGACAGCAATACTCGTGAAAACATTAGCAGACACTTCTAAATAATGAAAGTGTTTATGACGGATGGATTAAAATAAATTGGCGTTGCACGAACAAATGTAGCCGAGCCAAAGTACCGCCAAAAAGGGCTTGTCCGGGAATTGAACCCTGGACCTCTCGCACCAAAGCGAGAATCATGCCACTAGAACAACAAGCCGCTGACAGCAATACTCGTGAAAACATTAGCATTACTGTCAATGTTTGTGTTTATGACAGATGGATTAAAATAAATTTGCGATGCACGAACAAATGTAGCCGAGTCATTGGACCGCAAAAAGGGCTTGTCCGGGAATTGAACCCGGGACCTCTCGCACCCGAAGCGAGAATCATACCACTAGACCAACAAGCCGGTTTCGACAATATGAGTGGTTACATTAGCAGAAACCAAATGAAAACTTTACCTCGGATGGATTAAAATAAATTGGCGATGCACAAACAAATGTAGCCGAGCCATTGGACCGCAAAAAGGGCTTGTCCGGGAATTGAACCCGGGACCTCTGGCACCCAAAGCGAGAATCATGCCACTAGACCAACAAGCCGCTGACAGCAATACTCGTGAAAACATTAGCATTGCTGTCAATGTTTGTGTTTATGACGGATGGATTAAAATAAATTGGCGATCGATGCACAAACAAATGTAGCCGAGCCATCGTACCGCCAAAAGGGATTGTCCGGGAATTGAACCCGGGACCTCTCGCACCCTAAGCGAGAATCATGCCACTAGACCAACAAGCCGCTGACAGCAATACTCGTGAAAACATTAGCAGACACTTCTAAATAATGGAAGTGTTTATGACGGATGGATTAAAATAAATTGGCGATGCACGAACAAATGTAGCCAAGCCATTGGACCGCAAAAAGGGCTTGTCCGGGAATTGAACCCGGGACCTCTCGCACCCGAAGCGAGAATCATACCACTAGACCAACAAGCCGGTTTCGACAATATGAGTGGTTACATTAGCAGAAACCAAATGAAAACGTTTACCTCGGATGGATTAAAATAAATTGGCGATCGAAGCACAAATAAATGTAGCCGAGCCATCGTACCGCCAAAAGGGCTTGTCCGGGAATTGAACCCGGGACCTCTCGCACCCAAAGCGAGAATCATGCCACTAGACCAACAAGCCGCTGACAGCAACACTCGTGAAAACATTAGCAGACACTTCTAAATAATGGAAATGTTTACGACGGATGGATTAAAATAAATTGGCGATGCACGAACAAATGTAGCAGAGTCATTGGACCGCCAAAAAGGGCTTGTCCGGGAATTAAACCCGGGACCTCTCGCACCCGAAGCGAGAATCATACCACTAGACCAACAAGCCGGTTTCGACAATATGAGTGGTTACCTTAGCAGAAACTAAATGAAAAGGTTTACCTCGGATGGATTAAAATAAATTGGCGATGCACGAACAAATGTAGCCGAGTCATTGGACCGCAAAAAGGGCTTCTCCGGAAATTGAACCCGGGACCTCTCGCACCCTAAGCGAGAATCATGCCACTAGACCAACAAGCCGCTGAAAGCAATACTCGTGCAAACAGGGCTTGTTCGGGAATTGAACCCGGGACCTTTCGCACCCGAAGCGAGAATCATACCACTATTTGCACTGCGGCGAGTGAGGGCGCAAGATAAGATACTGTCAGTGTTAAGTCTGGTTTCGTCATGGCCGGACGTTCTCGTATTCGCGGCCGGACCGATAGCCAGCCTTGGGCCGTGTTTTACACCGCGGCATGGCAGCAACCCAGGATTCAAGAGAGGTCATTTTTGGGAAGGTTTTGCCATCCCAGTAAAAGTCAATCGTGCTTGTATTTGCGAGTTTGAACATTTGTGCTAGTTTGAAGACCTTTTCTTAAATTGTATGGAGAAATGAGGTAGGATCAAACCACTTTTTAATTTATTTTGTTGGTGCAGCTCAAAACTGAAGGAGCCCCCCTTGAAAAGGGGCGTGTCGATTTGTTTAAGGAGCCGTGCTCTGAGACAATTGTATTCTTATAGAAGTGCAGGTATTCTTGTTTTACCTCGCGTTTTGCGTTTGCTTCGGCAGAGTTTAGAAAATGTCTCCAGGGTGCGCCAGCATATAGGTTTGAATGCTTGCTATGCTTAGCGGTACAGAGTCTTCGTACTGAAGACAGCCTTTGCACTGTTGGGAGTGGCTGCACTGATGCGTGACAATGGAATGTGAGAGCGCCACAATGGTCTATGCAAAAGCCTGGCCTATTTGTTTAACAATTAGGGCCAGGAATGCAGGTTTTAATATCGTGTCCAAATGAAGTTATGTTATTCGGGCTACTTAATGTTTGCATACGTTTTCACCAATGAATTTTCCAAAAAAAAGACGAAAACATTGAACACCAGTAAGAGGTACATCTCCTATCGCATTTAAAAATTCACTTTTATATTGAATTCATATAATGCATCTTTATGTAGAATTCGCCGTGCGATTTAATCAGGTGTATAGTATATTGTAGTTAGTTACATAACAGGCATATGCTGGTGTAGGGGCAACCCTATAGCACGCATGTTGGTGCAGCCGTCTTTCTTTTCTATGATGTCCCGCCGGATGCCCGTTGGCTTTCCCCAAAATGAGTGTTCCCGATCATTTCGCTTATTTAGTTTCTGGTTTTGGGTTGAACGGGTCTGTTTCTCCGCATTCAAATGTCGTATAGTGCTCTTAGTGTAAACGGTGATCTTCGTTAATTGCTCTTTTTTGGGTGTGTTTTTCTACAGATTTGATTTACAGACCTTTATAAACCTTTACCCATCTAATTATAGGTTGAGTTTTATTGGAAGTCTGTGTTGAAAAAATATATTTCCGCTACATATCTGTAGGAAAGCCCGTATAATCTACATGTTGGGACTTCGGTGCCATTCATACTGTGGGAATGAAATATCATAGAGCCTGGTGGGTGCTCTCGCATCGTATAATGCCAGTCAGCATGCAGCGTAGTCTTTAATAAGGTACGCAGCGAAGTCTTGAGCGGGTTGACGGCTTCACAGCCACAACAAAGTTACGAGGTTTTGTGTGCATGAAGGAGGGCCCCGCAGTATAGTAATGTTCCTTTTGGCAGTTGTCTTTGGTCAACATGGTGGCTCTGGCTGTTTCGGGATATTTAACATACAAAAGAATATAGATTCATAAAGTGTCTGTTTTCAAATGACATAATTCACGTGAATTATAATGCATACTTGTACCTGTTGTTATATTACTTTGCTTTATGCTCCCTTTCTGCATGTGATGTTTGTTTTCGATAGTCAGAGTGCCACATGTTCTGGTTGGGCGCCTTCGCTCTGCTCTGGTATGGGGCAGGGGTTCTGAAATGCGATTTGCCTTGGAGTTTAGTATAGCAACGCAGGTTTGGTCGGGGTGTTAGATCGTTTTAACCTTTGAGGTCAGTACACTTTTAATGAGGCATTTTAGGCCTATGTGATTTTTGCGCGACATTATTTTTGTGAGCCTGCTTTCGGAATAGACGACATTTTGAGTGTTCCTATTTGTTTTAGGTATCTAAAAAAGAACCACACATTTTGAAGATGGGTATTTAAATCGCATATCTTGTCGCCAAGCCGGCACAGTATTCTGCACAACTTTGTTTAGTAAGAAAAAAGGGTATTTTTTTACCGACCATAAAATCAGACACAACAATCATAGTTCTGTCCCTGTTAAAAAAAATAAAATAAAAAATTGTTGATGAAAACTCGAAAAGTCTCTCTAAACAATAAGACGATACTAGTATCGTTAGCCCTTTTGTTGCAAACAATCGTCGTTAAAATTGTTTAAAAAGAAGTATTGAAATTGAAGCTTTTGGCATTATTAGAGTCCAGGAACACTGCCGGTGATGTCAGCATGTCTTCACCTGCTAAGTGCCTCCTTCGACGGTGGCAGATGCATTTCAATCATAAATGTAAAACTGAACCCATGTGCAAAATATGTTTGTATATAATAATGCGATGCAATCAATTTTTGGGAGGAAGCCAATTCAAGCGCTATTTAAGCAGAATGTTATTCGAGCCTTGCTTATAGGGGTTTAACCCGGGAGATACAGCCAAGGGGCATGGTTTGTTTCAGGTCATTCCGCACAATATTATTGTGACCTAAGACACGGAAAAGCCGGCATGCGTAATCGCCATAGTCCGTCCCAGGACAGTGCTAAGATCCCGTATTTTGCATAGTAAAAGGGATCAGGCCCGCTCTGGGCAAACCCTATACGTTCCAATTACAAAGAAGTTCTCCATTGAAGTCAAGTACATGTATATGGAATCCGCGAAAATTGTACGATTTAAAAGGGTTTTCGATCGTCTCGGAGTACCCGGATCAGTATAGGATATGAACCGTGTAGCTTGTGAGCAGCCTATAACAATATTATTTAGTCTCAGTACCGGATTTGTTAGCCTTGTTATGGATCTTCGATAAAAGATAACAATTACTGTGGGCAATTAACTTCTTTGAGGACCAAGGCTGATTTGATTATTTGATCGATTGAGAGTTTGTTGGCCACTGCCGTTTGGTCGCCGCTGTTATATATTGTAATACAACCCCGATAATTTATGGCGGTCATTGCCTTGCTTTCGGTCGTTTCGGTCGGAGATGAAATACCGTTGTCTCACTATACGAGAGTGGTTTTCAGGCTCAACTTCTGAGGTCAAAGGCCATTTGTGGTCAAGTTTTAAAATAGGCCGGAGTTTAAAACCTTTTTTCATTTGAAAACTTGGAGTCCAGATTTCAATCAAATGTGGCATGTATGTGTTGTAGCCTTGTGATCGTGTCAAAGGTGAGGTGTTGAGGGTCAAATTAATTTAAGGTCAGTGGTAAAAAAGGTTTAAATTGTAACAATGCTTTTATTTGGGTTTTATCGCAGTCACCTGGGTAATACTATATATACATGACAAAGACGGTTATGGAAGGAATACCAGGGGGAAAAAAAAGAGTCAATTGAAAGCAGAAGACGGAGGGGCAAACTAAGAACACAAAATGGCATTGCATTGCAACATACGGCTCGAGCTAGAGCGAGATGAACAATTAGAGGCTTTTCTCCCGCTGTGGATCGGAATAAAAAATAATGGGAGTTTGCATGTGAGGGTGGTTTTATTAGTTGCAAGTACTGTTTTTCTGGCTTCATTGAAAAGCGTTTCAGGTGCGTTGTCAGAGAACTCCTTGGTAAGTGCTCCATATTTCTGGTCAGACCTCCAGACTCCAAGCAAATAGTCTGAGTATGTCAACAACACTCTAACCAGCACGGGTTTATACAACTGTAATTGTTTTGCACCCTTAAGATCCTTCTCCGGGAAAAGGTTTTTCAACCTCGCAATATGTTAAGCGCGGAAGGTTTTGTTCTGTACCATCTGAAATTCTCCTTTTCGGTTTGGGGGCTGTATAGAGTGAGTTACAGCTCGTAGATGTTGGTAGCGTTATTGGTTTTCAAAATATCAGTTGGTCGATCGCGCCCTATTACTAGCACGGCGTATCAGATTTAATCATGATTGTCTGTTGGCTATACTGTGCAATCTCCATTAGGTGGATATCCAGCACAGGGCGCTGACGCGGAGCAAGGCAGCAAGCATTTTTAGTTAAGAGCTCCCCTGGTCAGTTCGAGCAAATTGCTGGAACTTAGCTGATGTTTCAGGTTTTCGAATGTGGGTAATCGCCTTATTAATACAGGGAGAGAATTCCATTGTGCTGTCGTTCGTGGGAAGAAGGAAAACTTGTAGCAGTCGTTCTGAGTGGGAAGTTTTCTAAATTAAGTGGCTGATGTTTGTCTGGTTGTGGAACGTTGAGTAGAAAAGTGTCTATTGTAAATTTGTGGATGTCAATGGCTGCTAGATGGTTAGCTGCTTTGCAGAGAAGTATTATCCGAGCTCTCAACCTTCTTTCTTCCTACAAATCCCATTCTAGGTTCTTTTTCATAGATGTTACACTACTTCCCCATTTGTAGTCACCTGATGCAAATCTGGCAGCTCGATTCTGCACAGCTTCAATTCGATCAATGAGTGTTTGGTGATGTGGGTCCCAGATTGTACTGCAATATTCCAATTGTGGGCACTGCAAACCAGTGTTTTAAAAGCAATTGACTTCACCTTCTTGCTGCAGTGATATAAATTTCTACGAAGCAGACCAAGTGTCTTATTGGCTTTGGTTGCAGTCCTGGTAATGTGTTGGTTCCAATTGAGTTTGTTATTTAAATAAATGCCAAGGTAGGTGTGGTTGTCAGTTGCCTGTAATGGTTACCCTCCCATGTTGTAATTGTGAACGACAGCAGTCTTTTTATGGGTGATGTTCATAGAGAAGCACTTCTTGGGGTTGAACCTCATGAGCCACTGATTTTGCCAGGAGCACAGGGTGTTGATGTCTTCTTGCAGGATGTTGTTATCTGCAGATATGCTGATCCCCCTGTTCATGGTACAGTCCTCTGCCAAGAGCCTCACAGTAGAATGAACTTTCTTAGGCAGATCATTAAGGTAGAGGAGGAACAGGGCCGGACCCAAGACGGTTCAAAACTATAATGCATTCTTGTTGGCAGCATTCGTGTTTTAGGATGGGCCTAAAAAAACAAAAAGGGGCCTTGAGATTCAAACAAAACGGGGAGTGGACCCTCAAATGAGTTGCAGCGCCTTGAGCAGCGTGTGTACTTAGGCGGATGGCAGCCTCGCGGCACGTTTTAGTCTAGTGGGATTTTTGAAAAAGGGCCTTGTATAAGGATCAAGGAGCATTTTGGGGTAAAAGTTGGGAACCAGACTTTTTAGAATAATTCAGGTATGCTGAATCCGATAAACCCGGTTCCCAAGCGAAATTTTGAGTTTTTAACCGTCTAATTTGCATAATTTGAATAACCGCCAAATTGCCAATTTTAGACACTTTTTGAACCATTTTCTGCAACAACTCTGTAACCATGTGAAAATAGCAAATGAACTGTTTATACCTATGCTTTGAAGGTCAGAGATTGTGATAAATGCATTTTTAAAGTAATCAGCGGTAACCCTACTCTTAAATATGCAAATTAGCCGCCGCCATTACAGACAAATCGTTTTTCTCAAATATCTCGGTAGCTGAACAAGTAAACACGACAAATGAAGTGCCTATACATGTACCTATGTTTTGAGGGTCAGAGAATGTGATTAATGCATTTTAAAAGTAATTAGTGGTAACCCTACTCCTAAATATGCAAATTTGCCGCCGCCATTACAGATGTTTGTCCAATATCTCTGCAACTAGACAAGTAAATTTGACAAATGAGGTGTACCTATATGTTTTGAGAGTGTGTGATGAGGTCAACTCTTGGGATAGGATCGAAATATGGTTGAGTTAAGGTATACAAATCACCTTTTCAAAGGTGAAATTCCTTAGAACATTCAATTTCTGATTGCTCCCAATTCTTATATTTCAAACGCTAAGGAATCTAAAATATGCTTTATTTTGCGGTATACATAACCCTAAAAAGTAATTAAATATCAATTAATTTATACAAATTACCACATTTTCCACCAACAGTTTTTTCCAGCAACGACTTTAGTCCTATAGGTACAGATATTTTAAAAATAGGTACGGGACAAATAAATTCAGAAACTGTGTCAGAGAATCAGCCAATCGCAACAGGTTTTACATACGGTAGAGTATTATAAACCACACCCACACATATATACTTAAATAAGTTAATCTTCACATACATTTGAAAGTTAATTTAAAAGATTTGTTTAGATTGATTATATATTTATCTCTATTAATTTTACCATTTATGCATTCATTTATGCATCCATTTATGCACCACATCTGTCCAATCGACAAATACTAAATAAGGAATCTCTGTACTTTTAATGCCAAGGAGTTTTTAACAAAAAGCCAGAGAAAATGGCTTCACCTTAGACGTGACTAACCTAAATTAGCTGCATATGACATCAAACACCATAGTAGCAGAGTAGTTCATACCAAGTTACTTCCATTTAATTAGTCTGGTTCTCACTTTGTTTATTTCTGTACATATTGACTACTAACTATACTATATAGTACTGGTCATTGCCCAATGTTACTATAGAGAGACCTATTTTTCGTACCATTCGACTAGAAAAACTATATTTTGAATAGATGGGGAATCTTTCTAGATACAAAATAATACCAAGATCACCCGGTTCAGTCCAGTATAGTTTTTATTCTAGGGACCTTTTTTTCTGGAACCACGTCGGTAGTCAATTGGATATGCCGCCAACGGAAGCACCATGGCAATGAATAGGCTTATTGACCGTATTATTGGAAGGGATTAATGCTGCGTAAAAATCAATCAAATGTTCAATGTAATAACAATAATTGTTATTTTCTAAATTAACATCAAATGTCACATCATATCAAGTGGCTAAATAATCACAACGTTCTGTTTTAAAATGGTTTAAACGTTTTGGTTTAAATTTATTGTGGTCAATTTAGCAAAAGCACAACGGCTTATTTACCGTACCGTATTATGCTGCCTAAATCAATCAAACATACAATTTTAAAATAAACAATGAAATTGAATTTTATTTTCAAGATTAACATTAATTGGCACACCCATTCCTATAATCTACAGTTTCTCCGCTGTTAGATGGGGTTAATAAATAAATAAATACATCTTGGCTAAATAACCGCAACTGTTTAGGTATCAACATTTTTCAGGTTTCATCATATTTTATGGCCATGTTTTCAATCTACTGTCTCACAATGCGTCGCTCGACATGATCTTCTCCTTTGTGAATACAAACTTCTGGTCTCTGGTACATGTTCATCATTGCTCGAACAATCATTCCTCTGGGAATATTCTGAAGGGCCTTCTCTACTTGTTGGAGGGTGTTAAGATCTCTTGAAAACGGTACAACATACACGATGGATTTGACGTAACCCCAGAAGAAGTGGTCCATCGGTGTCTGCTCTGGTGACCTTGGTGAGAATTTAGTAGGTGGCATATGCCAACCACTCTACCTTAGAAAACATACTGACCAGCCTTGTACAGTTAGCTGGACATTATCCTGAAATATCTACTCCTAATCGCTCACATTCTGGAATTACAAAGTAATAATAATAATACATAATAAATAATAATAATAATAATAATAATAATAATAATAATAATAATAATAATAATAATATATAATAATAATAATAATAATAACTATAATAATAATAATAATAATAATAATAATAGTACAAGCATTTGTAAAGCGCCATCTATCTATGTAGACATATTCCGAGGCGCTTTGAGAAAAGTTACCGTACAATAAAAATTAATTTCCAGGTCACTTGAAACAAAACAAGCATTCTAATTATAAGTTGAGTTAAACATGAATGTTTTAAGGAGGCATTTGAAGGTTTGTAAAGATTGACAGCTACGAATTTCCTGAGGCAAAGAGTTCCATAGAGTGGGGGCCGAGACTGAGAAGGCTTGGTCACCATACAATGTTCTAGTTCTTGGTATCACAAGAAGATTTTTGCCAGATGACCTTAGGTGGCGATGAGGGGAATACTGGGTGAGGAGATCCTGCAGATATGTTGGTGCACTGTCATTGAGGGCTTTCCATGTAATTAGCATTATTTTGAAGGCAACCCTCTCTTTGACTGGAAGCCAGTGAAGATTTCTCAGGACTGGAGTAATGTGTTCAAATTTCCGTGTTCGGGATAAGACACGAGCCGCAGTGTTTTGTACACGTTGAAGTTTGCGCATGAGAGTGTTGGTGATTCCAAACAAAAGTGAGTTACCATTATCCAACCTAGATGTCACGAGAGCATGGATAAGGATGGCAGCTGACTCATCAGTCAGGATTCGGCGGATGCTGTTGATGTTTCTAATGTGGTAATATGACGTTTGACAAACTTTCTTGACATGTGATTCCATTGACATCGTTCTGTCAAACATGACGCCAAGATTACGTGCAATCGTAGAAGGTTCAATATTTGAAGTCCCAATTTGCATCTGGTTGCAGCTGATTTTATCCTGGCTACGTTTGGAAGTGATAATTAGAAGTTCGGTCTTGTCGTCGTTAAATCTTAATTTATTCCTGGTCATCCATTGCTTTAAATCACAAACACATTGTTCAATACGCCGTCTCACGGAATGTTCATCGTCTTGGTTTCCCAGTTGAAATGATCCATATATCTGTGTGTCGTCTGCGTAGCAATGAACTTGAAGTTGATGTCTTCGTACAATAGCGGCAATAGGCTCGGAGTATATTGTGAAAAATAAGGGACCTAGTACTGATCCTTGAGGAACGCCAGAAGAAAGTGAGATGGGAGATGATAAGGTTCCATTAATGTTCACAGACTGAGTTCGATTACATATATATGATCTGATCCATTGCAGGGCTGGACCAGTAACACCGATGAACTGAAGTCATTAAAAGGTCCTAGAAATGTGGTTTAAATTAGTTTAAATAAAAAATTATAACTAATTGAGTGATTTTCAGTTTAGAAAAGTTTAATTTTTGGGTAATTAATATGAGAAAAAAAATAAAAAAGTGCTATGGCTCTTGGTCACGTGATCTAACAACTTCACGGATCTGAAACCAAAATAGAATGTAGGCATGGCATCTCTCTTTCAGATGCCGTCGACAAATTCACTGCATCTCCTGTAGTGCTCGGTACACTTTGTCTCAAAGTAGGGCTTAGATTGAAAAACCACAAATGCTATTATTTTGTTGAACGGCAATTTCCACGAGTATCGCGTGATTTATTGTTGTTCTAGATCTGAAACCAAAATAATTTGGGTAATTAATATGAGAAAAAAAATTAAAAAGTGCTATGGCTCTTGGTCACGTGATCTAACAACTTCACGGATCTGAAACCAAAATAGAATGTAGGCATGGCATCTCTCTTCAGATGCCGTCGACAAATTCACTGCATCTCCTGTAGTGCTCGGTACACTTTGTCTCAAAGTAGGGCTTAGATTGAAAAAACGCAAAATGCTATTATTTTGTTGAACTCATGCGCAATATATTCCCAGTACGAGTATCACGTGATTCATTGTCTGAAACCAAAATAATTTGTAGCCAGCATCTAGTCCTCCGTTATTGACCCCCACCGGTAATTGTAGAAACTTGCATTATAAGTACAATTTTCGCTAAAAACCCACAATAGATATATTACAAATTAGCCTCCGTCACTATACTTGTTTACGCGGCTGAATACGCGGCTGGAATATCAGGCCGAATACGCGGCCAAGTTCACTCAGGTCGCCGTGAAGCGGCATCGTACGGGGCTTATATAGGGCCTTTTCGAAACCGTTGCTTCGTCTTTGGCTTTGGCTTCGCCTCCGAATTCCGAATTACTGAGAAGCAAATAGAAATGGAAGAAAATTGAAATAGTCTACCTTTTGGGTTCACATCACTCGAGTGAATGTTTCTAAAGCACAACAGGCGTCAGAATGTGGCTGGAGATCTTGCAGTTGGGAGTCAAAAATCGCCTTAAGCCAAAGACGAAGACGAAGCAAGGGATTCGAAAAGGCCCCTAGTGTCCAGACGTATTGTCAGGTACCTAACTATAATTTTGTTTCCTTTGGGGGGTTGCCGAATGTTCGTCACGAACAGCGCCCCACCATTTGTCAGTGTTTCATTTACCGTGTCTCCAGATATCATCAAGCAGTCAGTATTGACGTGGTTTAAATTTACCAAATTGTTTACTGGCACAGTTATCATATTAAAACCTTATGGAAAATCATATGAACAATGATAAAATTGTGATATTTAGCCCAGCAAACAAAAACTAGGAAAAAATGATGTGTCCCTAAAACAAGTAGGTGAAGGGTTGCCTTAGGTGAGAGACGTGAACAAGTTCAAGGAAACCCCCCAAAATTAAAGATTGTTGTTGCTAACAATAATCCTATCTACGTTAAAATGTATTTTGGAGATTTCCTTGAACTTTTTCAAGTCTTCCATGTTAGGCAACCCTTTAACTACTTTTTAGCCCAATTTATAGACACACCATTTTTCCCCAGTTTTTGTTTGCTGGGCTAAATATCACAATGTTATTATTGTTCATATGATTTTTCATAAGGTTTTAATATGATAACTGTGCCAGTAAGCAACTTGGTGAATTTGAAGCTCACCAATACTGACTACTTGATGATATCTGGAGACAGTGTAATGTGCGCACATTTATAGGGTCACAAAGTTGTCATTTTGGATAATTACTATGTTCTCATAATTATTCAGTCACTTATATGCTTTAGCAAATGTTATTGAAGTAAGAATATGTAAGTAGAATCACTAAAATAAACTTTTCAAAAAATACAAATAAAATATATACCCAAATATGGGAATAAACATATTACACGGCAGGGATTAACGATTTATGCAAATTAGACATATTTCCAACACTTGGATTTTTGTAGATTTTTAGTATGTAATTCTAGGGACCATATAGAAAGTGCACTGTGGTGAAAAACAATTTGTTGCAATTTGTTTGAGGTCAAAACTTATTTTTCCTGGGCTAGTACTACATCATTGGTCATTGCTTGAATTATCATGAATGAGTTGATTTGGGGGGTTGTATTTTATAGTAAATATCGTCTAACTGAGCTGTCCGAAGTTTTAGAATCATGGATGCCGAGAAAAGCACGAAAGGCAGTTATTCTTATGTTATCTTTGTTTTTTCGCGATCGCCGTCCGGCGATCGCTAATTTTTCCTTATAAAATTATATTTTTCGGAATAATTACAGGATATCTAGCGCAATCATTTTGCTGGATTAGTGTAGGCATATTTGCAATTTCGTGTATTTTTTTTGTTAAAAGCAAAAACTCACTTGATTTTGTAAGAAGGCATCATAAGCTTTAAAAAAATTAGGGTGACATTTTTTCTGAACATTCTAAGGGTATGAAATCCAAGATGGCGTCCAAAATGGCCGCCAAACACTAATAATGCGATATCTTTGCGAATACATGTGATACAATTACAAATAAAGTGTCTAAATATGTTTTCTGAGACCAGGAATCTAATAGAATCATCAAATTTATGTTATATGTATGATCTTCATAAAAGGGTAGGCACAAATGTAGATAGCATGTAGGATTAAACTTACATTTACCAAAACTATCGTGAACACGTGAACGCATGCTAATTTACAATGAAATAAGGAACTGTGGAGGTGTAAGTCATATGACTTGGAGACAACTACTCCAGGACGCCTTCCAGGATGAACAGCTAAGTGATAGGCCTCACAAGGCTACCAGCAGCTGTCTTCAATTCGACAGAGCGGACAAGCCCATCTCCTCCGGGGAAAGTCTTGATCACCCTTCCAAGCGGCCACTTGTTCAGGTTGTCATCCCGCACCAGCACTATATCCCCCGTCCGAAAATTTATCTGAGGATGGATCCATCGTTGTCGACGCTGCAGTGTAGGAAGATACTCCCTGATCCAACGTTCCCAGAACTGACAGGCCAAGTACTGGACATGCTTCCAACGTTTGCCATACTTGTCAGTTCCCTTCATACTATGGAGTGGGACTGGGTGACTAGCTAGCTCTCAGCTTCAGGAGATGATTTAGTGTAAGAGCCTCTAAGTCTTTTGGATCATCAGAAACGGCTGTGACTGGTCTGTCGTTGACAATAGACTCGACCTCGCAGAACAGAGTGAGTAGTTTTTCGTCATCCAAAACTTGGTCATGCATAAGTGAGTAGAGAACCTTGCGGACTGTGCGTATCTGGCGCTCCCAAACCCCGCCCATATGGGACGCCGCTGGTGGGTTGAACTCCCACTCTATCTCCGTGCTCGGAAGAAAGCCCTGTGTCTGCTTATTTTCAGCAAGATGTTTGATCGCTGCTCGGAGCTCCTTTTTCCCACCGACGAAGTTTGTACCGTTGTCAGAGTGGACCCTTTTTAGTGTCCCTCGCCTTGCAGTGAACCGTGAAAGCATTCAGGAGGAATCTGCTTCCAGCGAATGTAGCATCTCAAGTGGGTAGCTCTTATGGACATGCATGTGAATAAACATCCGTATCGTTGTACTCTGCTATGGCCTTGTTTGCACGGCCCGAAACAGTCCACTCCAACATATGTAAATGGTGGTTCACCGGGGGTAACTACTCTGCAGCACGCGGAAAGATTAGCCATGCGCTGCTCTCCAGGTGATCCTCGCAGCCTCTTATCAAGAAGAGGACATGCTCTTTGCCAGAATAACCAGACAAGGACTCATGTGCATGTCGAACAACCAAGCTTGATAAGTGGTGATCTCGAGGTAGTGTCGCTGGGTACTTGCTATTCTCCTCAATTAGTGCAAGTCGAATCCTACCTCGAAGCCTTAGTGTACCCCTCTCATTAAGATACGACTCAAGGCTTTGGATTGAGCTTTGTCTCTGTACTGAGGTCTTTCCCGTCTGTAGGTCGTGGAGTTCCTTGTAGATCTTTCTCTGGACATATCTCACCAAGACTAGTTCCGCTTCTCGCAATTCGACGACCGTCAGTCTTATTGTGCCTTCATCACCACCCAGAGTCTGAGGCTTATGATCAAGGAGCCGTTGCTTGAATCGAAGGAGCCATGCCAGAGCCTTTCTGAGACGGTACCAAGATGATAATCTATTGATCAGTCCGTCTATGATGTCATCTTGTTCAGCCGAGTCAATTGCTCTGGATACTGCTTCCTTCTTCACCTCCTTGTTCCTCTCAAATAGATTTGGAGCTTCCTGTGTCATCGGTCATGTGGCCTCATCCTGCCAAAGGAAGTCGGACCCTCTCTCCACCTATCTTTGTTAATCATGTCCCGAGCATCACGACCTCTGGATGCGTCGTCAGCAGGATTTAGCTCGGATTGCACGTACCTCCATTGATTTGCTGTTGAACCGTCGTGGATAACAGCTACCATGTTTGCCACAAACGTATGGAAACGCTTTGTTTGGTTGTTGATGTACTGAAGCACCAACATGCCGTCAGTCCAAAACGTTGACTCCTGTACCTCCAGTCTTAATTCTCTTCAGCATCTTTTCCATCCTAACTGCTACTACAGCTGCAGACAACTTCTTGGGTGTTAACAAGACGCAAGTTCGAAACGCTACCGTATGCGTCCTGTGAGGCATCGGATAAGTGATGGAGTTGACACTCACAAATCTGCCCAAACCAGTCTGGAACAAGACACCTATCCATGGTAAACCTATTCATCATGGAAAGATCTTCCAACCACCTGACCCAGTGCCGTTCGGTGGTGAGGCAGGAACCAGGTTGCACCGGGAAAATTGTTCAGCTGTTCGTCTGCCACCTTCTCGGCGTAGCCCTTCTCAACCAGCTGGTTCATCTCTTTGGTATATCTTATTTTCCGGAGTTTTTATTTTTTCGTTAATCTCTTGCCGAGAGACGAAAGACGCCTCTCTGCCATTATCTTGTTGTTAGGCAGGTCTGGGGGGTCGCGCTTAAAGGGAATGGCTAGCTGGTAATGGCCATTGACTATGCTTATTGACCCTATGCTTATTTGTTACCGCCCTCATATCGTCAACTGACATAGCAGGCAAGTCACTTGCCAAGGATAGGCAGATATCTAACTTCCAAAACTTCTCTACCTGAGCCTCAATGTTTCCTTGGACAAAGTTAGATACAGCACTACCGGTTCCCTTGTAACCCAACGGACCATTAAGAGTCCACCCGAGTGATGTTTTGACAGCATAGGGATCCCTTCTTTGCCATGTCGTACCTCAAGAAGGACTAATATATCGGGTACATCTTGGCCATTTAACATGGTGACACTTTCCTTAGATATACGAGGAAACGGGATGTACTTTAGGTCCTTGTGAGGGCTCAAATCTTTGTGAGTGGCACAGCTGTCTCGCAGGGTAGGAAAGTCTTTCAAGGCGTAGACTCGTGGCAGGTGGAACACTTTGCCTGTGTTGTTACCGGATATGTTCAGAGCGACCGCCAGTGTCTCCACCTGTGATCCCTTGTTCAGCGTGTCGAGGGACAGGGCTTGTGGACTACCCTGTAACTCAAGCATTCTCACCAGATCTACGGAGCAGAAACTCTTGTTACTGCCAGGGTCGAGTAGCGCATGAGTCTTGATGCTGTCACTTTTGCCGACACCCTTCACGATTACCGCAACGATAGGCAAAGCCACCTTGTTAGTAACCTGGTCTACTCCGCATGCAAGACGGTAGCTCCCATGTTCTGGCTGTCAGTTGACCGTAGCTCTGTCGGGGCTTGAACGTTGATACTGAAAGACTGGAACACATCGTGCAGTAGTTTTGAGTATCTCACTTTGCAACCTTTAACTCCACATGCACCCTGATCACATCTTCTGGCAAAGTGGCGTCTAGCCGTCAGGCAATTGAAACACAACCTGTTCTTTCGGGCTACATCGAGACGATCATGTGGACTCATCATAGCGAACTGGCTACACTCAACTAACTTATGCCCTCCAGAACACAGGGGACAAGACTGTTTCTGAGCATGCTGGTATCCATTTCCTTTGCTCGGTCAGGTTCTTTGAGTAGATGGCTGTGATGTAGTCTTGGCTTGGACGTTGAAGTTTGATCCCTTCTTGGATTCCCTGCTGCTTCTTTCCTCAAACCCATACACAGGATCGCTGGCCTCCCTGGCAGTCCTTCCAATAAATTCAACAAGCTTCATGATGTTGGGATAGCGGCCTGTTTTGTCGAGGTGATCTATAGCCTTTGAACGCCATTTTCCGGCCGCCATGTTAAAATAAAAGGGCAGCCTCTATCTCAAATTGTGCAAAATAAAAAGATTATATTAAATAAAAGGATTAGTAGTCAGGTGAAAGTTATTGTTATTATATATCACCTCTATATACAAGTTCCAAGCCAAACTCATTCACAGTGATTACGGCATGATCTAACGATGAATTTATTAAGCTCCACCACATCCAAGCCTTTCCCGGAAAATCCTCTATGCATTATCCTATTATACAGCGAGATAGTTTTATCGGAAAATTTTGCGGTGATAGTAAAACAAAATGGTTCGGGTCTTGCTAAGAGTGGTTCCAAGCAGTTCATGCTGAAAAACAAATTAAATCACATTAAGTTAATTTTAGTGTCAAATTTAGGGCGTTTTGCTACGGTGGCGGCCATCTTGGATTTCAGGCCGTTAGAATGTTCAGAAAAAATGACACCCTAATTTGTTTTCATGTTCATAGTATTATCTACCAAAATCAAGTGAGTGTTTGCTTTTAACAAAAAAAATACACGAATCTTTTTTTTCATGACGAATATGCCTACACTAGATGCCCAGAATCCACATTTACTTTCAGATGAGTAGGATATTTCTTAATAATTCGGTAGTATTTTCGATATCTGCAAATGGTGTATACTACCTTTAATCGCGAACAGCCAACAATTCGGCAACCGAGTTACGGTATACGGTTTCGGGAAGGCTTCGGCCCAAACTCCGGCAAGGACAATGCAAAAATAACCAATAGTTTACGCAAAAAGGCCCACAAAAATCAACAGGCAATCGAAAAGCGACTGCACGTTTTAGTCTGGTTGCCTATGTCATGATAGCATAAGTGAACTAAAATTGTCCTACACTAGAAATTGTTGATGGTTTTTTGTAGTTTTGACGCTCAGGAATCCAAATCAAATTGTTACCATTTTTTCCGATCAGCCGTTTGGCGGCCATCTTGAATTTCAAAATGGCTGCCATTTTCAATCTAGTTTGTACTATATCTCAACTTGTGAGTGACATAGAGCTGTGAAATTTGTGGCAATACCCCCCATCTTTATGATACCAAGCTTTCAGTTGAAGCCATAATCAAACTTGTATCAAGTGCCCGCCATCTTTAATTTCAAAATGGCCGCCATAGTCACTCTTTTTGCACTATATATACTTGTGCAGGTAATATAGAGCGGGGGAAATTAGAGGCATACTCATTTTTTATGCTAATCTTTCAGTTTGAATCATAATCACACTCTATCATGTTGTATCAACTTTCATTTTCTATTCCAAGAAGATGGCTGCCATTATGATGCATTTTAAATAGATCCTCATGAATATATACAGTATTGATGCAAGTATAACAGTGTCATATATCAGGTTTGCCTGTATATATTTGCTTACATTGATATTCATGTATGTACTATGAAATACGTTACATTTGCAGGTACTTCCCGGATGGCCCTTATTGGTATCCTTACTTCTTAATATGACCACCTGAGCCCTCCAGAAATGCCAGGCCGAGATGATAGAGCCTGTCGAAGGGGAACGATTTTCAGCGGACTTGACCGGCTCTCTAACGGCTTCTCGAGTAAAGCTGCAATTGTACGAGGAAGGGCCTTTGAGCGTGTGACGGCCAGGCATTCGTGGGTGGCAGACCCACGAGCAAGTTGTTCCCCGAGTGCCATCCGACTTGTCGTACGAGGAAGGCTCTGTGAGCGTGCGGATTCCAGGCATTCGTGGGTGGCAGACCCACGAGCGGGCGGTGCACAGAGTGCTCTGCGACTCGTCGTACGAGGAAGGCCATGTGAGCGTGCGGTGGACAGGCATTCGCGGGCGTCCGGGCCGAGATGAGACGGGCCAGCTGGGGCCTGTTGGAGGGGTATGATTTTTGGCGGATTTAGAGACGTTCTCTCGATTAGGCCGGATGGGTGCGCCGGGACCTGCAGGCGGAGGCCGCCGGTCGTTGACAGCAGGTGCCCGGGGAAGCGACAAAACTTCTGTCGGCGGAGAAGGAAGGCTGCGTAGGAGTAGCCGAATAAGTCCCCGTTCGGGCGATCCGAGGCGAAAAAGACCGAGAGGCGATTTGTACACGTTCCTATGAGATAAGCGAGAATTAGACGGGTTGGGTCGAGTACGAGAGCGTGCGCGGCCCAAAATCGCGGGTAGCCGATCGACGATCCCGCGTTCCTCCGATTGCCTCCGGTTTTTTTTTGTACACATCTGGACGAAGAGTGGGATATTTGTTCGGATTGGGTCGAGTCCGGGAACGGGCACCGGGTCCCGATCAGGGAGAAATCGCGCCGATGGCCTCAAGAGCTCCCTCAGTTTCTACACAACCCTATGGGACGAGCCTAAATGGGGGCCATCGCGTTGGTGTGGCTATATATAAAGGGGGCAGGTGGTCAGGCGAAGGTTTGTACACGACCTATGGAGCGGATCACCACTCGGACTGTCCCCCGTCGCACACCCGTCGTCCGATCGGCGTGGGATGCATCCGGATTGGTTCTCGATACTCTGGGTTGGCTCCCCTGGGTTGGCGACAGAACCGAGAGCTGGCCTGTGGCTGCGGTGCCCTGGCTTCCGAAGAGCGAGGCGGAGCGGGTGATGATTTCCCTACCCGACTCCGCGCCCCCTCCGACCTGTCGCGCCCAACCCGGGCGGTGAGAAGCGAGCGACCGACCGCGCCCGCAGCTGCGGTGCCCGGAGAGTTGAAGCAAGTGGGATGGGGGATTCTTTCCCCCGCCCGCCAAACCTGTCGTGCCCTTTCGAGGCACTCGGACAGGCCCGGCACAGTGCGATGGGATCGCCGTGGCCGGCCCGCCCGCACCGCCCGCGCCCGCTTTGCGGCGCGGGGCGGCACGGGGCGGGCCCGCCATGACATCCCGCCGGGCTCCCGGAACCCATGGCAATCAGAGCGGCCGCGCGGGCCGTCGAGACGCGGGAAGCCAAGACCCTCCCGCTCTCGCCAGCCGAGCGGCACCTATTTCGAACGCCCGTCGCAGTATCGCGGCGGGCGGTAGCAAGTTCCCCAGGCGGGGCGCCGAGCCGCGGCCCAGGCGGCGGGCAGCAGCCCGCCCCGGAGCGGACCGAGGCGGCCCACCCTCTTCTGAGGTCTGGCCCTCTCAGACCGCCGGATTGAGACGAGAGGAGGCGGCGGAGGAGGCTCCCGGGTCCCTTAGCCCGGTCACGATGCCTCCGAGAGAGAGTGAGTGTTCGGATGAAGTACACCGGCCGGAGAGCGGCGGGCCCACGCGCGTGGATAAGCCCGCCCACCCAGGCCCCGAGGGGGCTACCTGGTTGATCCTGCCAGTAGTCGTATGCTTGTCTCAAAGATTAAGCCATGCATGTCTAAGTAAAAGCTTTTACAAGCGAAACTGCGGATGGCTCATTAAATCAGTTATGGTTCCTTGGAGCGCACCCCCCTACATGGATAACTGTGGTAATTCTAGAGCTAATACATGCCAGCAAGCGCAGACCTTACGGGAGGCGTGCTTTTATTAGGAACAAGACCAACCCGGGCTCGTCCCGGCTCCGTTTGTGAACTCTGGATAACCTGGCCGATCGCACGGTCTTCGCACCGGCGACGGATCCTTCGAATGTCTGCCCTATCAACTTTCGATGGTACGTTATGCGCCTACCATGGTCGTAACGGGTAACGGAGAATGAGGGTTCGATTCCGGAGAGGGAGCTTGAGATACGGCTACCACATCCAAGGAAGGCAGCAGGCGCGCAAATTACCCACTCCCGACACGGGGAGGTAGTGACGAAAAATTGCAATACATGACTTTTTCGAGGCCCTGTAATTGGAATGAGTACACTTTAAATCCTTTAACGAGGATCTATTGGAGGGCAAGTCTGGTGCCAGCAGCCGCGGTAATTCCAGCTCCAATAGCGTATATCAAAATAGAGTGAAATGGCGGCCATTTTGAAATTTCAAGATGGCGGGCACTTGATACAAGTTTAATAATGGCTTCAACTGAAACCTTGTAATCGTAAACATGGGTATTGCCAATTATTTCACAGCTCTATGTCACCCACAAGTTGAGATATAGTACAAACTAAATTGAATATGGCGGCCATTTTGAAATTCAAGATGGCGGAAACTTGATACAAGTTCAATTATGATTTATACTGAAAGCTTGGTATCATAAACATGGGTATTGCCACCAATTTCACAGCTCTATGTCACCCACAAGTTGAGATATAATGTAAACTATATTCAAAATGGTAGCCATTTTGAAATTCAAGATGGCCGCCAAACGGCTGATCGGAAAAAATGGTAACAATTTGATTTGGATTCCTGAGCGTCAAAACTACAAAAAACCATCAAAAATTTCTAGTGTAGAAAAATTTTAGTTAAATAACACAAGTAACCATACTATTTATCAGTAACGTCTGTTTCTCCCAAAACTCACCACGGACGAATATGAGGTTTTAAAAAAATCTTATTCCCCGGGGATTCGTCGTCGCGAATGATCTGGCACCAAACGCTGGAAATATCGCCGAAAGGAAAGGCAAGAAATTTTGAGCGTTTTGACCATTTGTCTCGTTAAAAAAGTATTTATTAAAGGTAATAACAGTGCGAGGACCCGGTTATTACTGCGTGATAATGACCGGGTTGGAGGATGACCGCTGGTAATGGACCTCGCCAAGCTTCGGCTCGATCCATAACCAGCGGTCATCCCCCAACCCGGTCATTATCACGCAGTAATGACCGGGTCTTCGCACTGTTATTACCCGTGGGGGTGGGGGGGGGGGGGGGGGGGGGGGGGGGGGGGGGGGTGGGGGGTGGGGGGGGGGGGGTGGGGGGGGGGGGGTGGGGGGGGGGGGGGGTGGGGGGGTGGGGGGGGGGGAGCAACAAAGTGCGCCACCAACGTTGAAATGTATCTCATTCATTCTTCCACGCTCACGAGCCGCACATCTCACACAGTAAATACGTATAGATCGCTACCTCGAAGCGCACCATTGAAACGCGTACAAATTTGCACTGGAGGATCTCCGTGCAACGCTCCCCAAATTCAGTGATTTCCGATATACGTCCGCAAAGCCACATGCACGATCTACACGGAATTTGTTTGTGGAGATGTCATTTTATGCCATTTTCGTTCGAAAACAACACAAAAAAACGCATGGAGTTCACAGACAGATTTTTTCAAAAATTCAGAATATCACTGCTACATCCTTTTTTAACGTATCCATGGAAACAAATTAGTGGGTTTGAAGCAGGATTTTCCACAATTTATCGATTATTATTGCCCTTTTTAGGGGAGGTATTTGTTGACGTCGGTTGGGTATTTGTGCACAATCTCCACGTGCATCAACGGTACGTCAAAGTTCATTTTGTTTCGACTGCTTTTACAATTTTTGTCATTGGATGATAAAAATTAAGGTAAATAACAACATTTTGTTAACTACAAATAACAAGATGTTAAGATTGGATGCCAAAAAAATCTTTATTTTTCGCGTGAAAAAAAAGATTCCCCCCTATTTTGAGAATGAACGGTACCACAGCGTTTCGCAATCGCAGCCTCGAAGGCCCCCCCCCCCCCCAACCCCCCCCCCCCCCCCCCCCAACCCCCCCCCCCCACCCCCCCCCCCCCCCCCTCCTGGTTATTACCTATGTAGCGACATGTACATATATATACATTTTATGCACCATCAGGCATGCCATAGTGCATTGTAAACATTTAGCTTGTTTTGCACCATAAGGCGTGCCATACATGTTGGAGTGTCGACCTATATTTATGTGACCTTTTCACACACTCAGTCCGATCCCGGTACGATGTACGTGTGGAGAGTTTTGTACAGTATAGTGAGGTGGATTAAGGACAAAAAACACGAAGATCGTGACACGATGGACAAAAGCACCATTTTTTGTTTAAAGACTCCTATGGGTATGTAGATTAATAAAATCCCATGCTCCAAAAAAATTGCACTGACCTTGACCTAATTATGACGTAATATATTCAAAATGGCCGCCATTTCCTTAAAACGGCATGTTTTTAGTTATATAATGCCGAGGCAAGTGATTTTAGTAGCGAATTATATGTATCAAAGGCCAAGGAATCGCATGGCAACGTTTGTGTTGCGCTGAAACAAACAGTTTCATCATTTTTGTATTAAATTTGTCTATATTAGCATATGATGGTATAAAATACATCATCATCACCGTGGGAAAATCAGGGGTTTGTATTAAAAATCGTCTCTTCCGGTCAATCCAAAATACCATCAATGGACCTGCTGCCTAAAGTCCACAAGTTGAAAGAACCACCTTCTCCCCACAATGAGAAATTACTTAAAGGCAGGCCCATTATAACTGCACATAGCTGGATCACCTCCCCTGTATCCAAAACATTAGGCTTCTACCTAAACATCTTACTGTCCAGATTTAAAGATACATTTTTTGAAAAGGACATTCCTTGGCCATTCATCACCAACTCCCTTCAATTAATAAATTCACTTGATTCTCTGGAAGTATCTTACGACGATGATATCATTTATTTCTTTTGATTTTGAGAGCCTATACACAAATATCACACCTCACGATATCCAAGAAACACTTTTCAAGATAAGCGCTGCCTGTGAATACCCTCACGAATACTATTCCTTCTTTTCTAAACTACATAACTTCACCAGTGATTTCAGCCATTTTTCAATCGGTAAACACCTCTTCACGGAGTTCAAATGGGGAGCTATCATTCCGCACAACTCGCTAACATTAGCTTATAGAGAATTCCTGTTCTGGACCGCACATAGATCCCCCAATGTACTGCTCTTCGTTAGATACATCGACGACGGCTTAATTATTTTCCGCAACGACCCCACTTCCTTATATCAAGACATAATCAAAACGCTAGCGGGCCTCTATCCGAAATCCATTCCTGTCAACTTCTCTGTGAACAACAAAACTATGAATTTTCTGGATCTTACCTTGTCTATTAACTATTTCACTCTAACGAATAATAAAATCCAATACCGTGTCTTGCAAAAAGCCTTTCATAAGTTCACCTATGTCAATTACAAATCTAATCATAACCCCTGTATCTTCAGAGGCATCATCAAAGGAGAATGCCATCGCTACAAGACTCACAGTGCAGACGAGAATGAATATAATCACATACTCCAACTTTTCAAACTCCGACTCAAAAGGTGCGGCTACCCTAATAGATTAATTCGAGAAAATTCCCTAGATTACAGAGACGAAGCCTGCACCAGATTACACACTTTTAAAACGCCGAAACGCGCAATTCTTTGCAAAATTCCCTTTAACAAAGCCAGCTACAACGTCAGACAAGCTAAACGAATCCTTAATAAATACACTGGTCTACTAGGCCCCAACTACGGCGTTAACATCTCTATCACCAACAACCCTAAGCTAAAACAGTTGTTTTGTACCAGCCGCACACTGCACAGGAAGATTGCTAACTTCAAAGTATAATATTAATATAAAAACAAGAATATAATAAAACAAAACAAATCCTCCCACTATCACAAGTTTGTGACGCGCAATTCCTTCTCAAAAATATCCCCCGAGAGCCACTGGTATTGGACGCGTAATTTCTTTTTAATAATATCATCCAAGAGCCACTGGTTTGTAGACGCGTAATTCCTTCTTTAAAATATCACAGGTTTATGGACGCGTAATTCCTTCTTTATAATTTACTACAAAAGCCCCTGGTTGGTAGATACGTAATTCCTTCTTAAAAATACCCTCAGACAGCCACAGGTTTGTGGGCGCATAATTCCTTCTTAGAAATATCCTTCAAGAACCACAGGTTGGTGGACGCGTGGTTCCCTCTTTAAAATATCCTCAGACAGCCACAGGTTTGTGGACGCGTAATTCCTTCTTTAAAATATCCTTCAAAAGCCACATGTTTGTGGACGCGTAATTCCTTCTTAAAAATATCCTTCAAAAGCCACATGTTTGTGGACGCGTAATTCCTTCTTAAAAATATTCTTCAAGAGCCACTGGTTAGTGGACGCGTAATTCCTTCTTATAAATATTCTTCAAGAGCCACAGGTTTGTGGACGCGTAATTTCCTCTTAAAAATATATTCCAAGAGCCACAGGTTTGTGGACGCGTAATTCCTTCTTAAAAATATCCTCCGAGAACCACAAGTCTGTAGACGCGTGTTTCGTTATAACATTATTTCGCCGACAGCCATTGCTGAACGGGCATGTATGCCTATATTAAAAAGATCACTTTTTACTCAATTAAATAACAACTTTCAACTATATAACGGGCAGCTGTTCACTATGTGAGACGTGGTGTTTAAGCTCTACCCATTTTAAGTTAAGTTTTTAAGTTACGCATACATATCGGTTAATGTTTTCATAATTTTCCGATAATTTACCACACGCCCTTATACATAACAATTTGTCTTTAGTATTAAGTCTAAATTACACGATATGTTTCTTATACAATTCATTATTAAAGATTGATTTATGTCAATTAAAATACACATTGGTTATACACTCTGTATAATTTTAATTTATTTCTTTATTTTTGAAACTCATCTTTTGAGTTTTTAATGTAATAAGTGTATCATTACAGGCTCGAGAAATATCTAAACCATATCTGCTAACTTCCAAATTGAACACAATTGTTTATATCCTTACACTATTTAATTCATATTTCTAATTTATTATGTTAAATATAATATTTAAAAAAAATGCGAATTAATACCGTAGTTCTTTTTAGAGAAACAGAATTCCTTCACCTAATTGATTTAAAATATAGTTGTATCGAAATGTAATAAATTATAACCATAGAACTGTCCGTACTTCGCGTGCATTTTGAGTTCTTACTGTTTCCTCTATGTGTGATCTCTGTGTCTTTGCTATCCCCTCGTGCCGGGTTTGACATTACTGGATCTTTTATAACCGGTCGTCAAGTCCACCAACAGGCACATTCCCGAACGGTTTTTAAATCTCACTTTCTTCCACGGCGACTGTCTGAACGTCTGGCGTATCGTGAGGTACGCTTGGGACTGTAGTTGAACTTTAGGTTCACTATATAACAATACATTGTGTTAATGTGTTATTGTTTTGGTTGATAGTTATTGTTTATTATATCATAATGACATCATGGTATCTTGTAGATCAGTGCCACGGTAATTATACTGTTACCATTTTGAACACAAAAGAAATAGCATTTTGGTAAAAAAACGTCAATAAAATCTGTTTTTTTTCAAATTTTGTGTTATTTGTGTAGTATTGACGATGATGACGTCATATTTACATCAATATACATGTAGTCACCATAAAGGATATTATGTTTTTACAAACTAATACCACCCTCATTGAATTCCTTGACCTCAGAAACATAATTTTGGCATGTAGAAATCCCACCATGGCATTTGCGTTTGCTTTATTACATAACAAGAGGTTATGACGTCATAATGACGTAATTCAAGGTTAACAATTCTCAGATTTTTTGGAGCATGACTTTTTTGAAATCTATGGGTCAAACTGATACTTTGGTGAAAAAATGGTGCTTTTGTCCACCGTGTAACGATTTTTTCCTTAATCCACCTCACTAGTATGCGTTTTTGAGTGTACACGTGTTTAGGCCATTTTGGAGTTGTGTTTCTAGTACATGTACTACAGTACTACTTTAGAGAAGTACATGTTTTTTGGATTGCCTTTGGAGCTTTTCTTTCGGAGTCACACAAGGAACAGTTAATACTAATAGTACTCCTCAACCACTCCAGCAATTTCTAAGCATCATCATTTGTTGTTGCCGTAATGCCGTCATTTTTGTATCATTTGTGGGAGATCGCCACAACACTAGTCGAGGCACAGACAGTTGTCGGCCGGCTGCATGCACCAGACACTGCACCGTGTCTTAACCATACTCCGTAAAGTGGTGACCCATGCACTGCAGTATGTCGAATCCTGCCGCAGAAGTATACCTGTAGTACTACCAGTGCCTGTGGCGGCAGTAATAGCCTCAGCTCAAGTTACCACCATTTTGGCCCAATGATCCAGCACTATGGATGGTTCGCACAAGTCAAAGTGCAATTTGTCACACGCAATAATTATTACAAGTACAACGCAGGAGATGTATAAGTTCGCCTATGTCAATTTTCATACTCGGTTCACTCCAACCTGAAATAGCACAAGAGTTGCGGGATTTACTGATTACTCCACCGGAGGCCGAGCTCTACACAACCCTCATAGGCTCAAGACTGAGCTAATAAAACGCACATCAGCAGATCAGCTTCGGAGCCAAAACGACTTCACCAATTGCTTATCTCTGAAGAACTCGGGGACTGTAAACCATCCCAATTGTTACGTCGGATGAGACAACTGCTTGGAGGCAACAGTCTTGAAGACAATATCCTCAAACAACTTTTTCTTCAGTGCTTACCGCCCAGCATTAAACGTCGAAGTGCTAGCTACGCACGTACATGTACGTATAACAGCACAGTTTCACCAACTGACCTAGTCCGAGCATGGAGCTATGAATAGCTCCATGGTCCGAGTTACTGGACTCTATCTAGTTATCGCTTTTTTAACATTTGGACATTATCTGGCGCTAGAGTCCGAGAAAGTTCTGCATGCATCATGCCAAATCTCTTAAATGTGGTTCAAAAAGTCGCCCAAATCCACAAAAATACTTAACAAAATACCTCAAAATCACCTAAATAGCCTTCCATGTGTGTCCAAGAACGTCAAAATGGTCTTCGGGAAGTTCGGGGGTACCCATTAATTCTTTGCAGGAAATTGGACCCCAGTATTCGAGCGACTACTTCACATACATTTGCTGTTCACAACCAGAAGAGATTGTGACCGCGCTGCGCCCGCATCATATCGTGGATGACAGTGACGCAACAGGTCAAAGTGTATCGACCGGTGGTAAACAACAAGCGCGCGGCGCAGCCACTGTTTTATGTCGTGGCACAAGCTGTACTGTGGCTGCGTGCCGAAGGGAGTCGAGACACCAATCGCTCTCGGGCGAGGATGGCGCACAATGCTTGCAATCACGAGGAGTATGACAATGCAAAATACTAATATTTATAATAATCACAACAAAACAATAATAATCTTAATAATTTTTGAAACGTAAAGCCTAAAAATCATCTCTGCTAAAGAGGCCAATAAATTGTAGCAGCATCCTTCGCGCCCCTCGCGCGCGCGGATCTGTATCTAGGGAGGCATTATAATTTACCATTTCACTTCACTTAACCGAGATTATTATTATTGTTTTGTTATGATGAATATTAGTATTTTGCATTTTCATACTCCTCGCGATTGCAAGCATTGTGCGCTATCTCCGCCCGAGAGCAATTGGTGTCTCCTCTGCACGCAGCCACAGTACAGCTTGTGCCATGACATAAAACAGTCGCTGCGCCGCGCGCTTGTTGTTTACCACCGGTCGGTACACTTTGACCTGTGACGTTGCTGACATCCACAATATGATGCGCGCGCACGTCCACAATCTCTTCTGGTTGTGAACAGCAACTGTGCAGTAGTCGCTTGAATACTGGGGTCGATTTTCCCGGATTTGCAAGCAAAGAATTGATCGTGATTCTCTCCGAAGCCTATTACGACGTTCTTTGACACACATGGAAGGCTATTTTGTTACATATGTAAGTATTTTTGTGGATTTGGGCGACTTTTTGAACCACATTTAAGAGATTTGGCATGATACTCCTCGCGATTGCAAGCATTGTGCGCTATCTCCGCCCGAGAGCAATTGGTGTCTCCTCAGCACGCAGCCACAGTACAGCTTGTGCCATGACATAAAACAGTCGCTGCGCCGCGCGCTTGTTGTTTACCACCGGTCGGTACACTTTGACCTGTGACGTTGCTGACATCCACAATATGATGCGCGCGCACGTCCACAATCTCTTCTGGTTGTGAACAGCAACTGTGCAGTAGTCGCTTGAATACTGGGGTCGAATTTCCCGGATTTGCAAGCAAAGAATTGATCGTGATTCTCTCCGAAGCCTATTACGACGTTCTTTGACACACATGGAAGGCTATTTTGTTACATATGTAAGTATTTTTGTGGATTTGGGCGACTTTTTGAACCACATTTAAGAGATTTGGCATGATGCATGCAGAACTTCCTCGGACTCTAGCGCCAGATAATGTCCAAATGTTAAAAAAGCGATAACTACATGTAGATACTAGAGTCCAGTAATTTCGGACTACAACTGACCATTTGTTCAGTCACTGTTTCTTTCTCTTTTGTAATTTTACGGTTTTGGATGACATTCAGCCTTATGTCTATGGTTTATTCTTCCGAAATAGCCAAAGCCTTTGGAGCTCCGTCGTAAGTAGGCAGGATCATGAACAATTTACGTTATTGCAATTCTTTCAAATGTTACATTATCTGAAAGAGTTCGGAACAAGGAAAAAATTGAGGGGCCAATGACCTCAATAAGGTAACTAGAAGATAAGTTATGAATTATTTAGTGATCGTGTTTTTGGCCGTTTTGAGGTCTGAAATAAGCACAAAAGTTGTGACCTATACACGCGAGTACGCGACAATTGGGAGTCACGTGATCCGATTCGGTACGTGGCGCTGCATCTCCACCCCTGTTGCGTGATTTGATGGTATCGTCCAACCGTGACGTTTATGTTGAATATTTATATTGCTTGCTAGGCGCGCGCGGTGTCCGATTGTATGAAAAGGTGGTAGATTTAACAGTTGGGAACATGGAGGTAGCAGTTTTGGCGGTCGTAACCAGAGAAAGAATTTCAAAGAAACACAAATTTGTAATCAAGAACAAGAATTGGTTTGGGGATTCGAGTACCATATCATCATCACGCATAATTCTTACCAAATTAAACTTGCACACAAAAAATTGTGAAGAAAAAAAAACACTATACAGGAATTCCTCCGACAAAATTCCAAACCATTTCGATGTGCCAGGCGCCGACCAGAATATAACTTTCGATAGATCAATTAATATGGGGGAGGCCTACGGGGCATATATTTTACAATGTTTCTGAGGCCGGTTCATACCGAATGCGAATTTTGTGACGTTAGGGCAAGATTTTGCGCTGTGAATTCTCAAAATTTAAACAGGTTTCCGAGTTCATTTTGCAACTTGTTCCGAAAAAACGATTTGGAGACAGACATGTAAGCGCAACTCGTGGGCAGAATTTGGTAACCATATAATGAATACCGGGTACAGCGAATGCTTATGATTTTACCAAATTCTCACTACATTCGTAGTTGCTGCCTTGTGCAAATGTGCGTGCCAATCATCTAGTAACCACGCCTACCTTTATAGCGAAGTAATGTATCTACTGCATGGACACTTTTTATTGGTTGATAACCATTCATTCATGATGCACATCGCGCGCGCCGGCCCACGAGGCACAGAGCACGAGGCACATACTAAAAAGCGCCCTCTTTTGATTTCTTTGAATAATTAAATTTATTCATTTATAAATTTATTGCCAACTGATTGGTTGGTGGAGGAGTGAGAGATGGTCGAGTCTAAGATATTAGGAAGGGGGTGTGATATTTTTCTTTCTTCGTGCACATATTAAACCACATTTGCCGCAAGTTCTCAAAGCTTACCGCTAGTAATATTAAATAAAAAAGAGTGTTTTTTTATGAATGACAAGGGTATATTGTTTCGTTCTCTTGCATTAAAAATTACATGTACAGATACAGGATATGTTGACATATTTTACCTAGCCTTGCAGAGGAACTCTTCGAGACCATCATATACATGTACATTGTAGCATTTCGGCCTTAGCATGGTTCCTAGAAAAGTAGCACATAAACATAAAGTTTGTTTCTTTTTGATATCCCGCAATAAATTAGCAACAAACAATATACATGTATTATGTTTGGAGTGGCAGTTCCTGACAGCACACTTGTCACTCCTTTTATTTGTCTTTTTAAACATTTCTCCAATACAGAAATCCGTAGGTCATTCTGATTGATACGGTAAGACCAACCATTTTTCATTATTAATAATTATACAACATAACACGCATGTAATCGGTCCAATACCAGACCCATCCGCTACCAATCCCGTAGTGTGGTTAATAGGTAGGATACACTATTGGCAGATATCAAAAATATTTACTACCAAATTATTAAGAAATATCTTACTCATTTGAAAGTAAATAATGATTCTACGCATCCAGCAATTTTTTGCACTAGATATCCTGTAATTATTGAGAAAAATTGAATTTTATAAAATCAAATCGCGAAAAAACAAAAAAACATAAGAATAATTGCTCGACGCCGGTTGACAACTAACGCTGTTTTTCGTGCTTTTCTCGGCATCTATGATTGTAAAACTTCGGACAGGTCAGGTAAACGATATTTACTATAAAATTCAAACCCCCTCCCCCCCCCCCCCCCTAATCCACCCATTCATGATAATTCAAGCAATTACCAATGGTGTATCCTACCTTTAACATCCCCACTGCACGGACAGGAAACCATGTCTCGCTTAATCGCATATTTATTTCGGCGAGGGTAATTACACTAATTACACTACAAAGTTAGCTAAACGTGAAGCGTACTCTTCATAATACATGTGTATTATTAAAGACACCCTTGTACGGCTGCGGTCTGCGATCGCTACGTCAAGGCCAGGTAGTGTAGTTAATATGTTTCCGTAGTTTAAAGACCGGCAACGGGCGTCGCCTTCCCTCAGGCACAGCACCGCGCACCGGACCCGTTTCAACCCGGAGTAGCTCCCAATGGAGTGACCGGCCAACGCGCGGTGCTCTTGGGCCGCGTTCGACTTCGCCCTTCTACCGACAGGCTGTGGTACACACGACGGTTGCTGCTAGTGCTACGCACGCCGCAATCGCCACCAATAAAATGCTGGCATATTTAAAGACCGACAACCCTCCAAAAACCCATTTCTCCCTGGTTCCCAAACGTTGCTGTTATCAATGAATGTAGACTTATGCAATATAGATTTGGGAACAGTAATGACGCATGACTTTATCGGGGTACAGTGACGGACGCATACACGAAAACATCTTAACAAGCAAGTGAAAATATTCGTTTTTACTCTAGCGTTCATCCTACGCGCAGTGTTGGCATGACGATAACTGTACGGTTTACCATTAATCTCTCGCTATAATCAGAATAGATGGGAAGTCACTAAAAACCTAACCAGTGTAGTTCTTGAATTATCAAGATACTAAATTCGGTGCAAATTCGGGAAATCGTACGCCAAATTTAATTTATTTTTAACGACTGTATGCACTTATCAATTTACAAATTAATATGCACATTTCGTGATATCGTCCGGGGAAATCTACATTAAATTGTGATGAGTTTAATATTGAAAATTGATGCGCACAGCAGAAACAGTTCGTGTAGCTTACACTTGTATGCAAATGTCACAGGCTACCGTTTGATGAGCCACCGTGTTATCCTCGCGCCTGCCCTGGGGCCATTTTCATAAAACCGGTAAGCAACAAAACACGCTTAGCACAAACACAGCTTTGCTTAATAAAAACTGTTTACCAGCCAAAACTGCTTGTCCTTTTTATGCTAAGCAAATGCCAGCTGAATACCAGTCACAAACAATAAACACCACCCTAAAATTATTTGATTTGTAACCCTGCCCCCCCCCCCCCCCCCCCCCCCAGGATAAATTGTGATGCTAAGCAAATGTTTGTGCTTACATATTTTATGAAATTGGTTGCCTAGCCACTATTGACCCAGCTCACGAGCGGATGTCTAGGGGTGCACTACCCTAATTGAAGGGAAAATTTCTACCCGAGCTCATTAGCATGAAATGTGCCCCCCCCCCCCCCAACTATATTTTTGTTTAATATAGTGGGGTTGTGTTAATATAGCCTAGGATCAACTCCCTGTTATTTTTTAGCTTCAATCTGAGGGCAGAGTTGTTAAAATTACGGTTGCAAAATGGGTCCTAATTGCCCTAGAACGAGGGTTTCTTTTCTTCGAGTTTCGAGTTTCGAGTTGACTTTTCGAGTTTCGAGTTGACTTTTCGAGTTTCGAGTTGACTTTTCGAGTTTCGAGTTGACTTTTCGAGTTTCGAGTTGACTTTTCGAGTTTCGAGTTGACTTTTCGAGTTTCGAGTTGACTTTTCGAGTTTCGAGTTGACTTTTCGAGTTTCGAGTTGACTTTTCGAGTTTCGAGTTGACTTTTCGAGTTTCGAGTTGAATTTTCGAGTTTCGAGTTGAATTTTCGAGTTTCGAGTTGAATTTTCGAGTTTCGAGTTGAATTTTCGAGTTTCGAGTTGAATTTTTGAGTTTGGTGTTTTTCAAAAACAGTTAATTGATTTGTCATTCAAAAGAGGGGCTATTTCTCCCTCCCATTTTGTCTGTGGACTTTTTCTGGCATTTTCTCCCAGTATATGTTTCCACCAAGTGGTCCACACAGTTCAAGGCTGAATTGTTTACTGCAGTTATGGCTGCAGCTGAACATCAACAATAAAACTCAATTAAGTTAAAAGATCATTAAAAAAACAAAACCACCAAAGTAACATTTCACTTGCAATATTATTTTAATATAGAATCAGCTAACATGTTCACCAAATCAGTGTAGACATGTTCACCAAATCAGTGTAGACAGGTTTGTATCCTGTATGTACATGTAAGTGGACCACACAGCGGGAAATGATACAGAGGTGTCTCGTAGCACCCTTTTTTGTGTTGTTTTCCCCCCACCCCTTTGCATTGAACCCCTTTTTGTGTCCCCCATACCAGACTATTTTCAAACACTTTATTAAATTTAGTTAGTCCACATTATAATTATTTGCAATATGTTTTACATCCGTGGATAGGTCTGATTTCCTGACGTGATAATTATCTTACATCTATACATTGCTACATGTATGTTTTGTTTAATTAAACGAAGTCACGGAACCAGACTATAAAAACAGCAATAATGTTCTTGGTCAGTTTTCCAGGACCAATTAACACAAATCATTAAAAACAGGATATTGTAACAATATTTACTATAAATATGATCCCCCTAAACCCATCAAATTAAAAAAAAAATACAAAAAAACCCATACAGTATGGTGTATTCTACATGTACATGTACATGTATACACCTTAAACTCCTTGATGAAAAGAAATTTTATAAGACTGTGTAACCAGGATTGTTTTTTTAAACCATCATGTTTTTATGTACCAATAAGTACATGTGTACATGTACATGTAAATATTGGTACCCACTTTTGTGTTGCTGTTCCACCCTTCCTCCCACCCCCTCCCCATCTCAGATATTCCCAAGGGGCACCAGGAATGTGTTAGTTAAAAGCATTTAGGAAAGCTTGGGCCACAAAGGAATGTAGAGAGGTCAACTCGAAAAGTCAACTCGAAACTCGAAAAGTCAACTCGAAACTCGAAAAGTCAACTCGAAACTCGAAAAGTCAACTCGAAACTCGAAAAGTCAACTCGAAACTCGAAAAGTCAACTCGAAACTCGAAAAGTCAACTCGAAACTCGAAAAGTCAACTCGAAACTCGAAAAGTCAACTCGAAACTCGAAAAGTCAACTCGAAACTCGAAAAGTCAACTCGAAACTCGAAAAGTCAACTCGAAACTCGAAAAGTCAACTCGAAACTCGAAAAGTCAACTCGAAACTCGAAAAGTCAACTCGAAACTCGAAAAGTCAACTCGAAACTCGAAAAGTCAACTCGAAACTCGAAAAGTCAACTCGAAACTCGAAAAGTCAACTCGAAACTCGAAAAGTCAACTCGAAACTCGAAAAGTCAACTCGAAACTCGAAAAGTCAACTCGAAACTCGAAAAGTCAACTCGAAACTCGAAAAGTCAACTCGAAACTCGAAAAGTCAACTCGAAACTCGAAAAGTCAACTCGAAACTCGAAAAGTCAACTCGAAACTCGAAAAGTCAACTCGAAACTCGAAACTTGAATAAAAGTGACACTCCCCTAGAACGTGGAGGGATGCCATTTGTAAAATGGCTGCTTGCAGGATCGGGAAGTATCACTTTTCGGGAAGTGAGTTTGTTTTGGTGTGAATATTAAAACAATGTAATTGGTTAACCCACTACAAATAGAAAGGAATGAAAAGATAAACACCAAGACAATAATCTGATTGTTGTTTGAGACGTTACCAGGACAATTAAATTTAAAAAAGATACAAATTACGGAGAAATTGATACAAAGATAGTATATCCCCTAACATTTGACTAAAGGGGGGGGGGGGGGGGGGGGGGGTTCCACCTGTAATACCCCCCCCCCCCCTCCTCCCATACGCATAATGCCAGAAAGAACATTTTTCTAACAGGCTACCTAATAATTAATTCGAAAATGATTATATAAAATGTGTTTTTAATGTTAACTTCAAATATTGGTATTTAACCAGAACAATGAATAACATCGCTCCCTAGTCTACAAGGTTAGCTAAACGTGAAGCTGCATATTACTTGTGCATTATTAAAGACATCCTTGTACGGCTGCGGTCTGCGATCGCTACGTCAAGGCCAGGTATAGTGTGGTTAATATGATCCTTTAACAACCCCACTGCATGGGCAGGAAACCATGTCTCGCTTGATCGCCTATGAAGATATTTACTTCGGTGTGGCTAATTACACTGAAACCAACGCACGTAAACAAAATAGTTAATTGGTGGGGAAGGCCACCAGCCAATTCTTAGACTTTGAGTTTCACGCGTCATTAAACAAAATACCTAATTACATGTACGCGCATATACTATAACTGATGAATCGACATTAAGTGTGCAGTCAGTGACTACTCGTGAAAAGTTAAAAGTCCAAACATAAAACTGATAGCCTAAATTCAATACTCGATGTCTTTAATTTACCAGTTTAATGGTTCAAATCCCATCTTTTAAAGAGAAGTGTGGAGTGTCGTGGCCGAGCGGTTAAGAGCTTGGTTTTCTGTTCCGCAGAGCGTGAGTTCGAGTCTCGGTGTGGACACGTGTGTCCTTAAGCAAGGCAATTAAACCACTATTGCTTCGTCCTTCGGATGGGACGTAAAGTTGTAGGTCCCGTGTGTTGTATAATTTACAATGTGTGTATATATCTTTCCCATTATAACATTATAAAATTGTATAATGCACGTGAAAGAACCCAGAACACTTATCACTAAGAGAAGGGGTTTGCCCCGGTGTTCCTGGCTGACACAGCTTCTGTCTACGGGTTTCTTCAGGCTTACGAGCTACAGTGCCTTGAGCGCTTTTGAAGGATCCTTGGTTTCATTACCAGAAAATAATAAATAAAAATAAAAAATAAAATAATAAAAAGTCATTGACATGACCGGCGACCGCACACTTATAACGGCCTTCCGTACGTATGTACCTTATCGTGTGATCACACGGCACCACTTCTCTATACAATGTAGCTAGATTACGCACATTGACACTAACTGATAGTAAAACGAACTTGGCGCAACGTACGTTGTGACAACATAATGTTTTAGCTGGGGGAGAGGGGGCGGGGTGTAAATGTTCAACTCACATTTCTGTATATATTTTTGTCAGTACTTGGTACTTGGTTGGTCGGTTTTCGCTTGTAAATATCCTCTCTGGGAAATTAGGCTATAGTAGAAGATCGGCTGACGACCAGGTAGGTAATTCTGCTCACAGACGGAGACTGGTGCAGCTGTAATTTAACAGAACTGCAGTCTTAATTCTCTTGAGCAATATCGTTTGCTTGAACGCACAAGTTCAGCCGACCAATCCTCTTCATCATAGCGTTTAGGTGACCAATCAGCACGAGTCAGAGCGCTGTCGCTGAACCGTCATGCGTGCGGTGAATTTCCCACGAAAAGACCTTTTTACGTGTCCAATGAGTCAATTGACGGTTGAATATTGTGCCCAAAATGTATAAGGGTATAAGAAACCAGCGCTACGACCATGTTATATTTTACATACATGTAGCGTTACTTAGGAAAATAAACTTAAACGAACTCACCGTATGTAACTTTAACGTTTATTGTCAACTACAGACTGCCATCTTAGAACTCGCCTGTTTTATCCCGTGTAGTTCATGTCATTAGAAATGTAAAAACAAAAATACCTTAACTGTTTTCATTTCCTCGTAATTTTTTCGAAGACGTCATATTTTGTGTGCGTCTTATTTTGTGACGGACTTGTTATAAATCTGTAATTTAAACTCGGAAACTTGTAACCAATCATAACACGCCCGCGCCGCGTGCCCGTGAGCGATCTCTTTTATTTTGTCCGACGAATTTCCCATCATGCACCTTGGAATTTAAGATGGCGACCTCCGGGGTGTCAGTGTGCAGTGATCGTCCGGCGTGATGTGGCTTTGCAAAGTTAATCGTGAATTTCACCTTTTGATCAAGCCTTAAAATTCGAACAACTACCTGAAGTTGATTTCTTTTTACGGCGGGCCTGTGTATCAAGTTAAGTCAGCACTCAAGAAACCCCTACGCTTGCCCAGATAAAACAACCCTGTGGGGGAAAAACAAACTAGAGAGGTGTCTAGTCTGGGAGTAGGCGTTACTCAAACTGCCAAGGTCACTCAAACTATTGCAATCAACCTGTGAAGAATAATGTAAAGTAAACTCGGCGTGTACGCCATGTATGTGTGTCAGGAAGCCAAATAACAAACCGCAAGAATACAACACTTGTATAACCTGCCTGAGCAACGCTTGGTTTCCCAGGCAGGTTATATCCCATTCTAATTGCTTACGAAGCGAAAGGAAAGTGTTTCTGTTCTAACAAAAGACCGAAAAGAAACACATTTCTATAATAAACATTACATGCTTGTTCTGGATTCTTCACTTAGTTGTTCATCACCTCAAACAAATATTATTTTTTGAAGTGCCCTCTATACCAACATGGACCTACATGTACCCCTAAAAATAAAAAATGTCTACCAAGTAAAATGTTGTTGTTTTCCGTTTTTCCTTCACAATTTTTATCTGCCAGGTATTTCAGACTGCCAACATATTTGTTATTGTCCTTTGGGATGCCCTTGGGACATTTGGATGGGTGGCTTGCTTTCATACAAAAAATCCCACCGAAATGTTCAGGCTCCTTGACTAAAAAGTGGACACCTTGTGTTACGTCTACACTACTCAATTTTGGTGAGCTCTAACAAAATAAATGACGTAAACAAGAAAGATATGACTTACAATTACTATTTCTCATGTTCTTTTATGCTACTTTATTAGCAAAGGGGTGTTAAATTATGTATTTATTAATGTGCAAGTTGCATACTTAAAACTACTCAATTTTTGTCACACATGTTACGTCCTAACTAGCCTTGCACGCCACCATGTTTTATGAAATATCTAAAAAATAAAATAACTAATTTCACCAAATTTGGTATCATTCAAAAGGTCTTTTTGTAACTCTCTAGTTTTAACCATCATTGACAAGAAAAATAGTTCATTCTTCCCAAGAAAACTAAATCTTATAGGTGAAATAGCAAAATATGCACGTGTCCCAACCTGCTGGAATGACCCACTTACCTTCCTGCAGTATACCCAGCACGATATGTGGCAGAGGGGTACCCCCCTCTTATCCCTATACTTTATACGCACTCAACACTATTGTAACCTAACCCATCCCCCCTTGAAACCTAAAAGGAATTCCTGAGATTCCGGGAACACAATGGTCAACACAAAAGAGGGGGGGTTTTCTCTGCCACATATCGTGCTTCATATGTCCTGCAGTGGAGAACCGAACGTGGCATGGCAACCATATCAAAGTAGTTGAGTTGTTTACTACTAGAAACACGGCACCAGACTACTCTCATGTATAGACTGGCTACAGGTCCCTACACTGAATAGGTCGTATTATTGAACGTTGAGGGCGCTGTGCTCGCGGTATTTGGGGGTATAATTAAAAGTGATTAGGAGATAATTCACGTCAGGCCGCGGATCGATGGCACAAATTACCCGGCTCTATAAATGGTCTGGTGACAACCCTGGCCGTGGTAATTGAAAATCAGCCGCATTATTTTGAATGTGTAAAGCCCGGACTACACGGCTGGCTGGCTAAGACCTTGTCGACAGATAAAAATACAGCATCCAAGCACATGTACATAGCACTGTTTGTATAACAATACTCTTTAAGTGAGGCTGCTGGGGTATACTCTTTACCAAAAAAAGGATTATATAAAAGAAAAAAAAGTGATGTCGACCAATTATAAGAGAAACATTTTATGTCAGTGTTTTTAACGACGTATTTGGCCTGTATAATTTGTGTCTGCAGCATACATGTATGATGTCGAGCCCTAGCCTACATGTAGCTGTGACTCCGTACGTAGTACCATAGACAACCGAGATGATTACACCACATCATACTGTAGACCTCTCCAGCAATAAGATGGAAGACAGATATTGCAGAGGTATACCATTTGCTTGTCATTAATTTGTTAGTTTCCCTAAAATAACACTACTCAAATCCCCCCCAAAAGAACGTTTAAAACCTACAATGTGTAACCTGTTGAAGTTTTACACAAATGTAGCTTGTACCCTGAGAAAACGGGGAAAAAACATGCACAATCTAATCACGAAATATGATTTTGTCTAGATGATTTTGGTAACTTACAAAAGGTTGGTAACTTACAACAAGGCTGATACTGTAAATGCAATCTATCCTTTTTGCCTTGTACAATATCGGTTTTACTCAACAATTTTTGAACTGTCGTACTGTCCAGGTGATCTCTTCAGATGGACAGATTAATTAGAGTTGGTGTGTCTGTGCTTTTTTGTCTGTTCTTTTTTGAAAGAATTTTGAAGGACTATAATATACCCGGTACTCTAATGAAGGTTTTGTTTGTCATTGCTCCAATTGCATGCTAGGTTGTGAGGGAAAGGTCATAAATATTCATATAGTGAAATTAATGCTAATTTAGGTCATTGACGGGTCAGCGCCGCGAACATGCCACAACTTGTTAATTTGTTTAGCCCCCCTCCCTGCTCCTAAAAGAAAGTTATGCTTTTAATTACATGCCTTTAAAAAATAGGGTACATGTAGTGTACTCGGTGGGTTGATTTTTATATTTTGTTGGTGCTGATTGAATGGGCTGTATGCCCAACATGATTCAATTTGTGACAAATTCCTGGCGTGTGCAAGCAGTACCACACTATACACTGGTAAACACATTGCGGCTTTATTTTAATACAGTATGCGCAATTACAGGTTACCAGTTTGCAGCGAGTACATGTAGCCTTGCGGTGTAAGTTGCTGCCGCATGTCATGCTCCAAATGTTTCATATTCGCAACAAAAGCCATACAAAAATGGCCACAAAAAGTGAAAAAAACCTTGCCCTAATTCATCATCATCATTATATCGGTTACTTTATTTTATACTGGACTCGAAGGTTAATCCACATCAGTAGAACCCACTCCAGAGCTCTGGCTTGGTCCAGTGTTGGCAGTTCTCACACTTACAATGTATACTCTCCAATTGTTACGATCCAAGGTGTCTATGGCGGAAAGGTTCCACAGTTCCCTCCATCTTCACAACCTCCTTCCACGACATCTTCGGCCTATCACGTCTTCTCACACCAACAACTTGAACTTTGTCCACAGTCTTGATGGCACTGGTTGAACGCTGAACATGGCCCTACCAGCACGCCCTCAAGATCCCGCCCTCAAGATCCCGGATACCCAGTCTTCCCAGCAGCACATTTGATGGGGCCATATCCTTGAGTGTAACATTGCAGATCCATCTAATCATAGCCCTGTCATTTCACCGAACTCGTTGCAAGTCAACAGCCTTCATTGTCCATCACTCCCATGAAGCATGACGCTGTGGACACAGGAGTCATACACTTGACCCTGTGTCTTGTGAGACAGATGGCGAAATATTAGGATGGAGCAGATTTCAAAACTTCCCTCAAGCGGTCTTGGCTCTAACATTAGTGGCTAATCGTCGGGGTAGCAGAAGAAGGGTATCAGTTTATCCTGCCCAATCTGCACCTCTGTCAGTAGACTGCTATCAATTAGACGGGGAACACCCATGCACCGGCCGCTTGCACCGGAAGTCAAGATCAACAGTAAGTCAGCCTTTTATGCCACTACAGTTGGGGTTTGATAGTTTGGAGTTACATGTATGTGCCTCACACACATGCTCTTACATGTATGATAGTTGGGATTTCGTGCTCTATGCAATACATGTACGTATTGCAGAGCAAACTAGAAAAAGGGCACCGAGGAGAGTGCAGACCTTTGCTCCAACCGCTCATGCTCCATCTCCAAATGTTAAACAGATTTCTGATCTACGGTAGATCCAGATCAATCGGACAAACTAATCATCCTCGACCCTTAGGCTACAATGTACAATGTTAAATTTACCCAATAAGTTTCGTAAAAAATCCCTCTGTATAGTTCCGCCAGCAAAAATGGCCAGCAAAATAAGATGGTACTAGTGCTCACCATTTGGTTGGCAGCACAACCAAACGGTGAGCACTGTACAATTTTAATTATGAATTGCACCCATTCCAATGCTACATGACCCAGCGACCTCTTTTTCAATCTACCGGTAAGACTATTACACAGACTCATGGGAGTATTGTGCATGCTATGTGTGGGGTTTCAACCAATGAAAGTGTCATGGACCAGCCTTCACAGTAGTACACATTTATTACAATTGGTATACCAGAAATGAGTAACTGAACTAGCTGAGCATATTTTTATCGGCTGTTTTATACTACCCACAGCCTCTCAACCACTAGAAATGGCTAAACTGTTACAGGTACCGGTACATGTATGTATTTGTGACCGGCTCTACAAAAAAGGGTATTAAGTCGCGCTGTGCATTAGGGGTATCATGTATCATGTCCTACTTAACGTTGAGAGGGTAAACATTTCATCAAAATGTGATTTACATATTTTGCAATGAATGGCATCTTTAATACCAATAGTTTCAGGTTTCCTTCAAAGAAATGTTGATTTTGATGAATAAAGTGGAAAACACAACCATTTTGTGTGCATCGTTCTGTTGTTTTACAACAGAGCCGGCTATTTCAAAGCCTGTTTTCTCAGTTGTGTAATTTCAACTCCAAGGAAGTAATCAATATGCCAACCAGTCATATCTCCAGATTGGGAGGGGCTATGGAGCTCTATTATATACCTAATGAAAGCTTACGCTATGGGCTTTCCAACCATGTATATAACTCAATTTCAGATCATTCGGGATATAATAGGGGAATACCATAACAAACTGAAGGTGAGGTTTATTGTTTCATTGAGTGTTTTGATTCCAACAAATGCAGTTGTGACACACATCAGAAATGAGAAATGCGTTGTCGAAAAATCGTTTCATATGTACTTATTCATTTGACAGATGCTGAAAGGAGACCCGTTGCTCGCCATGCAGCGTCACCTGTTCGTGTATTTCTTGACCGATCTTCCTCGACTCTGCCGCACCAGGAGTGAGCTGTCACAGAGATTGAAAGCCCAGCTTGTCAGACAAGAACATCCTAAAGGCCAGAAAAAAACAAATATATATCATACATGTAGTAGTGTGTAACAATTGGCTCCCATTCTTTGGGTGCGTTAGAGCAGCTCACCTGGATCGAATCGGATAAAGTCAGTTGGGTTACCCACGAGAGCCGTGCTTATCGAACGCTCAAACGCAGGCCATTACGAGCCTCACATGACGAGCTCGATAAATAATTATGTTTAAACCTCTAAATACTTTTAGACCTTATTTTTGGCACACCTGAATTCAAAAAAAGTTACATTTGGGGCACACTTGAACTTATATTAGTCCGGCCACTACCTGTATGTTTGTCCATTGCTTGGAATGAGCAAAATGCATGTGTTTTACCTATTGCACCAGTGACTCTGCTCCATGAGCAGGGTCTGTGATGGCGGACTCGGGCGACGTTGGAGCTAATTGAACTAACTGGGGCTACCCATGTCGATCCGGGTGATCTTAAAGGTAGAATACACCATTGGTAATTGCTTGAATTATCTTTAATGGGTAGATTTGGGGGGTTGTATTTCATAGTAAATATCATTTAACTGACCTGTCCAAAGTTTGACAATAATGAATGCCAAGAAAAGCACGAAAAACAGCATTTGTTTTCAACCGAAATTGGGCAGTTATTCTTATGTTATCTTTGTTTTTTCGCGATCGATACAAAATTTTGTTTACAGGAATAATTACAGAATATCTAGCGCAATCATTTTGCTGGATGCCTAGAATCATTATTTACTTTTAAATGAGTTCTTTATTTCTTAATAATTCGGTAGTAAATATTTTCGAAATCTGCAAATGGTGTATACTACCTTTAACCCTAACTCCCTACCCATTTTTACTTACACATAACCTGAATCCTGCAAAATCCTCCAATATTGGTCACTGTTGACCATACAGCCTGTATCCTGCAAAATCCTGCAGTCTTGCCCTGGCTGCAGTCAGTAAAAACCCAAGTAACCTCAATCCTGCAAAATCCTGCGATGCATCAAACTCCAAGTGACCTCAATCCTGCAAAATCCTTGTGTGTCACATTCAGCCTGATAACCTGAATCCTCCATATTCCTGCAGGGGTAAAACCCCAAGTAACCTCAATCCTGCAAAATCCTGCAATGCATCAAACTCCAAGTGACCTCAATCCTGCAAAATCCTGCATTTTGCAATGAGGAATTTGGAGGATTTGGGAGGGTTAGGGTTAATAAACCGTCTTAATACAAACTGGGTCAGTCCATAAATTAGTACAGCATTACGAACAAAAAATGTTTAAACTCTATTTTAATGAGAAAATCGTTTCCCATGAGAAACTACACAGGTCGTATTGGGACACCAAAGTATTTTCCACATTTGGGCCCCTTATTTATGAACTGACCCAACTCTTATTTGACAGGGTTTGAGTTAACTATATTTAAACTGACTGAATTATACATTTCAATTTGTGGGGGTCTAACCAAGTAAGTTTTAATGGATACAAGTTGGCTAGAATAACAACACTTGGTCCAAGCCTGTATTCTTGTAACTATGATTCAGAATGTCTACTGGGAAGAGGTTAGATATGTCTGTTTGTTACCAAATTTCCCATATTTAGCCCATTCGTCAGTGTTAATTGGGAAAAGCTGGGTCACACTTGAAATGTGTTCAACTTTTGCAAATTTTCAGTGCGAAAACGTGCCCTGATAAATTGCGCAATTGCGCAAAGTGTGAACCTAGCTTAATCCCGCAGCCGATTTTACGAAAAAGTAAATAGGTTATGCCATGCATAAGGATTTGGCGCAATACATTTGTTGAAACTTAGCGTAAATGCGCAATGTTTCAAATAACTATTAAACATCTTGGATGAGGACCATAACAGCATTTTCGACGGCTGTTAATTGTGTTTTCACAAAATAGTCGTTGAATCACCTCCAACCCCCAACCCCCCCCCCCCCACCATTTGTTTAATGGTTTTGTCTGACTTTACGCAGAATTGGGTGGCAACTCTAAATAGCAATTTGATTACTGTAAACACAGTGCAAATGTACCCTAGGAGTGCATTTTATCAAACTTGAAGCATTGACAGGCTCCACGTAGATCACGATTTGCTAATAAATGTTGTCATTTTCACAATTGCTATGCCACAGCTTATGCCACCTAAATTGGATACGCAACTTACGCCATAACTTGTGGCGCAAGCCGTGAACTCGTGCACAATCAAACTGTCGGAAATTAATTGTTGTATAGGTTGCAAAATTAATTGTTGTATAGGTTGCGCAATAAATTGTGGCGCAAGGGGACTTGCACCATCGTGTAGCAAGCCAGTCACTGCGTTAGTGAGTTACATGTAGGTACCAAGAGGATGCTGCACTGACCATGTGGGATGAACAGCAAGAACAAGCGGTTATTAGAAAAATACTGCATGCTTCTTATTATGCTCTCATACAAAAATCAAAATATATACACTATGTACATCATACCCGGTAGTTAGGATTGAAATTTTAATCTCTAACACCAGTATACATGTACACAGTTTCTATACGAAAGTGAGCTCTGTTTTTCATTATCAAGGATCGGTGGCACATAATTTATTAGAACATGTGCACACATGTGGAAACACCCCTGATAGCAGAAACCCGTAAAAAACACACCAAATCACGTTGTGTTACACGTCTTTAGGACGTCTTTAGATGTCTTCATGACGTAAATTTCCCCAGATGTAAGACGTCATAAACACGTACAGTATGTTTCACGTGATTATTACGTCTTATAGGTCAAAAATGACGTCTTTATCACGTAATCATAAAGTTATAATAACGTCTCATTCACTAGTAAACATTTTCCGTCTTTTTCACGTTTCTCTTAAAAGTAAACACTTTTCTAAACACTTTCTTGTCAATCAGTTTGTAAACATGCTGAACATGTTTAGCGCGAGGATGGATGTTTAGCCATTGAAGTTGATGTAGGAATTGGACACGTACATTACCTGCTAAACTTGTTTACACACATTTTTTTGAGTGTACGGCCATGATGAGAACATTAAGGCCGTTTCTGTGAAAATAGCGTAGCTAATTGTAAGGCCTGATTCCGTCGCGGCCCTACCAACATGTAGGCCTAACCAGGCACTTTTGTTTTTATCTAGCTACCGTAAGGAGTGAGCAAATTCAGCATTATGAAGCGTTCATTTCAAAAAAAGAACTCGGAACTCAAAGTCTGAGCTTTTTTCACCATCTTACTTGTGGTGCAAAGGCCCACTAATTCAACTGACAATGCATTTTGAAAATCTTTGTATTATGCAATTGCAAAATTAACGTCGTCTGCTTGCAGCAGAAAATATGAGAAGGTACAAGTATTGTACAATGATGAAATCTTGATCCATATCAGATTCTGATTCTGAGCTACCGGTATACAGGTGGAGGCATTTTAGCTTGTACTTGATCTGCAGGTGCTTCTTTCCTTAGCCCACCTGTCTGCCTCTTCCGCTGGACTTTATTGTTGGAGCGTATCCTCTGATACACAGTATACACATGTACTCGAGGTACATTTGTATCTCTTCCCCGACTTGGGCCAAGTTGACCTTAGCAGTTGGGATATTTTGCAACACAGATTCTGAAAGGAAAAGAAAACAATTATTGTAATTATTTATTGATTATTGTAACATTCAGCGAGCCGAGACGCAGGATTATTTTTAATGAAACTCGATCCGAGGCGGGTTGAGGCCCATTGTACCAGGAAGCACACCCATGACATTTCTGATTTTGCTCACTGCTGACAGACATATTTGGCCTTGCTGGTGGTGTTTTCATGTGTCATTCGTTTTGAATATCGGAAAAACTTTGAGTGTATATATATATACGTACTCCGGCGCGAACTGGATAAGAATTAGAAAAATATGTCCATGCCTACTGTATTGTTCTAGATTCATGTGTGGCCCTGATATTTCTGAACACTTGATTCCTCCTACCATGGTAGCTAGACAAATCCAGCTTTCTACTGTTTGTCTTCTGTGGAATTCTCTATCCACAGTAATCTGACAAGCAAACCTCATTACTTTTTCAAAATTGTTTTTAATAGTGATGCACCAGGTTCAAAATGTCATATCTTTAAACAATTTCTTTCTTGAAAATCATGACGACGAATAAAATAAACCATTGTTATGATCTTGCATTGGTGTGATGGTAAAGTAAGCGTTCTACCTTCCCGACGTACCCGGGCAGCTTGTGAATTTTCATCACTTGCCCTCGAACGCACTGAGCATACGGTACAAATTATTATATCAAAATAATACTATACGTCGGAGGGGAAAACCTTAAGTACCTACTAATAGTATTTTTATACTTGCCAAATATTATATTCAGAACTGCCTTCAGCCCAGAAAATTTCTGCATGGGGCCATTTTATACTTTGTAAAGAATTGTGGTACACCGGGTCGGACTTAGTTTCAGAGTTAGGGCTGTTAACACCTGGTGCTCAGCGTTCATGTATTTGGACCGGCAGTTTAGAAGGATTGCAGCTGCAGTCTTTATCCCTGGTATCAGCGCTGCAGGAGTTTTTTGTTTATTTCTTCTCAACTCAGCACTTTCAGCTGCAGCATGCAAGACGGCTGAAAATAGAGGAGCTTTGTCTTGAAGTTCCAGGTTTTGCTTTTCGTAGCTGAAATTCTGCAAGTCTGGGAGTGTTGATCCACGGAAGAGAGATGGGTCATTCAGGTTGCACAGATGATCTACTTCCTTGGTTAATGACGAGATCATTGTCTGCTGAAACTGCTCCTGAGCTTCTTCTGATTGAAGGATAAGGTGGATGGCTTGTTGTTTATCCCCCATAGATAGAGCTGAAGCCACTTCAACCCAGAATCCAGACAGTTAAGTTTTCTGCTCTTGTACCTATTGTACATAAGAAAAGAAAAGTGATCAAATTTAAAGATCTCATTTGCTTGGTGTTCTTCATGTACCGATATTTGTTGGTTACATTGTTTTGTTTTCACAATTTACTTGACATGAGAATTTAATTTATCTAATCTTGTTTAGGAGTTAATTGTAAACAATGGAAAACTCAGTCAACAAGATATAAATCTTCAATGAAAATATTCAAGAAAATTGTGTTTTAAGAAAAATTATAAGTGTGGCCTTCAAAAGCTACTCTTCTATGAACTATAACATGCAAAAAAACCATCACAAAACATGGAGAATATTACTGAATGTTTTCCCATACATGAGCAACTTTATGATTAAAGAGGTAAATTTTGGTTTAATGGTTTGCTAATATATGTATCTTGAAAAGTATAGAGGATTAGAATGAGTTTACTTCTTCCTCCATGCTTCTTCAGAAACAAACAGTTTGCTGAATCTCAGAGGTTTAACATCTGGAATTGTGATTATGGACTGTTATTAATGCATGGGTAAAATAACTGAAAACAAAGTGAAAAATAACTAAATATTTACAAAAGTGCATTATACAAGAAAATCAGTGCAAACAGGTTTATTTGCTGAAGTGTTCATAAGTCCACTTTAAAGAACGCTACACCAGCAAAATGCACAGAGCCAAAACAAATCGGGAAGCTCACCCAAATTCCTGAACACATAATAAAACTTTTTCTTTACTTTTTCTTTACTTTTTCTTTACTTTTTCTTTACTTTTTCTTTACTTTTTCTTTACTTTAATTTGTCTGTTTCTTCTTCTGCTCCCCCCCTATTAGTGGCTGCTGTCAGTTGATCTTCTCTACTCAGTAGAGGTTTTACCGATGGTGTCCTCTCTTGTGGCAGCTCCATGGAACTTTATGAAGTACTTCCCCGGGCACAGGTTGACCCCACACACTGGCCTTCTACGGTAGCATGGTAGTCTTGGGCAATCCAGACTTTGTTACGATCTTGTTTTGTCTGCACCATCTGCACCAACGGGTATTCTTCCCGATCATCTTTGCTGAATAGTGCCCGGCACTACTGATGCGTGGGACTAGGCAAGATGTGCTGAATTGACGTGCTGTGCTGCCTCCCTGCATACCCGTCAATCAGTCCATTAGCGATGGCCAACACAAACTGTGCGTGCGATGTGATATCGCCACCCTCGTCTCCACCCTCGTCTCCACCCTGATTTCCACCCTTATCGCCACCCTCGTCTCCCCGTCTCCATTGTTGGATGGTGATGTTTGAAGGAGATCCAGGCATTGACCCGAGCCACATTGATGAGGAAGTACAAGATAGCATGCCACCAAAACTGGGACTTGCGGGCACTGGTGTGATATGACCGGAGCTGGTCAGCTCTGTCCACTCCTCCCATGTATTGTGTATAGTCCCTTGCTTGGGGAGGTGCAGGGATGTTCTTCTTCTTCAGCCTGCCTGTCTTTGAGTCTCGTACCTTTTGCTTTAGTGTGCCAATTGCCAGATCCCTGGTCCCTGGTGGGCTGACATCTGCATGAGTACTCTCGTGTCCTTCCAAAGAATGGCGGAGTGCTGACCGTTGTGTCTGCTGTAAACCGTGCCCCTCTTTGTGCGATTCATTCGCTTGATTTTGTGCCTGTGGAGGTTGGTGTCCTTGGTAGTGAAGTCTCGAGGTAGACCCTTAATGTTGCCTTTGACAGCTCCTGTCAGATAGGTTCGTTGAGCAAGAAGTCTGCGGGCAAGGACTATGGCTGTATAGAGTTTGTCTGTGGAAATATGATGGTAGATGTCCAAGTGATGTTTGGCCACTTGCATGGCAATGTCTACCATCTTTGTCGGCTTGGGTCCAGTGGGATGCATTATAAAGTTGATGATGGCACCAGTTGCTGATTCGGCCAGGGCATAGATCTTGAAGCCAGCTTGGTTTGGCTTCATTCGCATAAAGAACTTACGCACACTGCATGGCCTTGAATCCTCTATAACGGATCATTGCTTCATCAATGGCCAGCTCACGACAAGGGCGGTATTTTTTGCGACATCTTTTTAGGACTTTATCCCACAGGGGCTGAAGGAGGTACAACCCTTACAGAAATTTAATGGAACTTGCAGGCAAGCTTGCGGGGTTCCAAAAATACAAATAAGGCACTGCAAGCTTGCAGACTAGACTGCTGCAAGCTTGCAGGCTAGACTGCAGCAAGAAAGAGGGGGGGGGGGGGGGGGCTGGCTGGAGGAATGGTGGGGGAAGGGGAGGGGGAGGATTTGGGTATGGGGGAGTTTACAGTGAAATAAAATCAAAATTTCACATGAAATCCTACTGTAATGGGTTGTAAAAAAACCACCAATTATCTTTTAAAATAGGCAGAACTGTACATCGAAAGACTTACTAGAGAAAACTCAATAAAAAGTTAAGGGAACAAATTTCATACAAGATCTAAAAATCATACAAATTTGGAGAAACAATGTTAAGATGTTCGGAGGGGGGAAACCAACCCCAGGCACATACATGTATATGTTCAGCGAGAGATGATAAGACCAAGGATCTAGTTGGAAAAAAATAACTAGAACATGGTCTTTACATGTACCAGGGACCCAACTATAGATGCATGGCTGTACAAGTCACCAATTACACTTACAATTTGCAAAGTGAACAAAAGATGAAATTATGAGATACGGCATACAGGTTATTTACTATTTATTTCTTTTCTTCAGTGCCTGTCTGGCAGTCGCACATTTTGAGTTAATTTTTTTGTTGAACTCCTTAGGAGACAAACATGGTTGGCCTGTTGGCAGTCTGAAACGCCGAATAACACACTCTGAAAACAAAACAACAAAAGAAACACCATGTCATGATACACAAACTTCAATACATGTAACAACAAATGTGATGCTATCAGGCTACATGAGTCGTTTGTCGGGAATTTGCATTTGGAGATTCAGGCCAAAATAGGACCACTTCATCACATCACTTCATCACATTTCTTGGTATTCCGACTTCAGGGATGTGAGTGACCACTGATAAAAATAACTGAAAACAGCTGAAAAAGGTTTTTTAAAAAGCTGAATTTTTGAAATCTCCTATACTTTTGCCCACGGCAAGTGAGAGAAAACGCTGGAAAAAAACCCCTCAAATCCAAAACAAAAAAAGCTGAAATCAGCTTTAAAGCTGAGATTTCACACCCCTTCATTTGTGAACTAAAGATGGTTATACCGCATGCGGTTTTTATAGCAGTAATGCTAAGATTGTGCTCTTTTCACATCTGTAAAAAATAAAATTGACCAGAGTCGACAAACGACTTATTTAACTTGATTGAATCATAAAGATAGGGATCAATTTAAAATGAAGGGAGGCACCGTGTATTATTATTTTTTTTCGGGGGGGAGTGGGTGAGTGGGGGAATTACAAACAAAACTATGAAGTACCGTACCTTTTATTGCGTGAAGTTTCTCTGGGTCCAGCGGGTGATACATGTACTCTTCAGTGTCCTTGAGGTTGACAGCTTGCCGAGACCCACAGGCATTTCTGCAGGCAAGCCGTTCCTCTCCAAAGACACCGACCAAAAGGCTATGTATACAGCAAACTCTGCTTGCACTTGCCCTTGTTGAAGGCTAGCATCTTGGCCCTCTCAGTTATCACTAGAATCCCTCCAGTGTAGAGTGGTGAAATCTTGGCAGAAGACTCGAACTGGTCAATCTCCTCATAATCCAAGTTCATATTTAACTGGCCAAACATTTGTTGAAAAGAGTTCCATAATGTTTTTATATTTTCAAGTTTTGGGTGATCAGGAATGATTTGTGTCAAGGTCGATATTTTTCAATATTCGCCTATGTTCTTGACCAGTAAACGATCCTGCTTCAATTTTGGACTCCTTAATCACAAATTTTCAATCAGCAATTCCAACTTTTTTTATAAATTTCTGAAACCGCACGAGGTTGCCACACTTGTCTAGATTGAGATTTGGATTGAGCCGTACACAGTTATCACAATGTTGAAATAAAAATGTAATTTGGTAGACCAACTGATCCATGATCCGCAAAAAAAAGGTGAATGGTGTCTGGAATTACTCTAGCAATGGGGACAGATGGGAAATTTGGTGCAGCATTACAGTTGAACTTGGTTTTGTCTTTCTTGCTCTTTTTAGCGCATTCGGTTATTTCTGTTACTGTTCGAGCACCCTTATCCGTTTCGATCATGGACCAGCTTTTGGTTACATCTGCCCTTTCTTGTTTTGAGGAGGATTAGTCAAGAATTGAATTAAGTTTGTTCTCAGAGACCTACTTGTATACACCCTCATATTCCCCGTTCAATGTACACATTTCATTAAGTTCGTGTCAACATTTAATTATTTTGCATGTTCTAGGAAGTGAAGGGTAGCGTTGGGCAATTTCATGATAACCACTATCAGTGACAAAGAATGAATCCATAATATAAATCATTTCATCAATGTCACCATGATTGTCAATGTCTTCAACCGGGCCACAGTTGTCCTCATTGAAGGCTACTTTAACAATCTGACATCTTCATTTTTGAATTCGACGCTTACAAACTCTTTTCGAAACATTGTTTTGACTTCCTCCATTTTTTTGGATTTGTGACGGCGCTTTTGACTCTCTGTTTTCAATTTTACCTTTGCTTCTTCCCCGCTCACCTCTTTTACGTTTTTGGGGGTTCGAGAGTCTTTCTAATTTTCGCTCAGCCTCATGTTTTGCGTCCACTTGCTCAGTTCTTGGTCCATTTCATTTAAACTGTTTTCCAACTTCCTTCTTTTGGATTTCCCATATTCCACTTGTTCTAATTTTCGTTTTCTTGGACTTCCATTTTTTTGGTTAACATTCAGTGCATATGTTGACTTTTCAAATTTATTCAACATATTGGCCCTACTACACAAGCCCTTTTTGGATTTCCACAATCGCCACAATCGGCCAAGTTTACTTTCAAATGCCTTCAGGCAATTAAAGTAAAATTTGTCAGGGGAAAGGTGGTGTCGAGTCATAATACGCATTCATACAGTGCTCAGATGTTTTGAGTCAAGTGGCCATTGACATCCTTAATCAAATTGAACAAACAAATCTCACTGACATCAATTTGGACAATGTATCCATCCAGTTTCGGAACATGGAGGAGACCGGTGTCAAGGTGCTGAAATTGAGAGGTGGTGTTGGTGAAGGAGGTGAAGGTGCATTCCACTGCATAACCGGAGTGTAGGTGAGACTACTCTCAAATGTGGTTCCGTCTTGCCCAAAGAAGGTGGACGGTGTGGGTCGCAGTGCCGAGGTGGACGGTGTCGGTCGCAGTGCCGAGGTGGACGGTGTGGGTCGCAGTGCCGAGGTGGACGGTGTGGGACGCAGTGCCGAGGTGGACACGGTGTCAGTCGCAGTGTCGAGGTGGACGGTGTGGGTCGCAGTGTCCAGGTGAACTGTGTGGGTCGCTGTGTCGAGGTGGACGGCGTGGGTCGCAGTGTCCAGGTGGACGCGTGGGTCGCAGTGCCGAGGTGGACGGCGTGGGTCGCAGTGCCGAGGTGGACGGTGTGGGTGGCTTCATCACCGACTGGAATCCTAACAACATTCCAAATTTGTCAGCAACCTCTTGATTTAGTTTAATACTTGCTGATTAAGTTATTGCTGCCGTTGTAAAAGGTGAAATTAAAAATACATAATTTTACCAAAGGGCTTAACAGTTTTCTTAATATAATTTTCGTTAAAAATAATCACACGCCTCGACTCGGTTTAATAATTAAAGGCAACTCTGGACTTAACATAGTCCAAAACATCCACCCACTTTCAACCATAGGAAATTGTATCCCCTAGCTATACCTTTCTTTGCTAGTTTCTTTCTCGAGTTCTTAATGACCTTTTCTAATGCGATGTTCTCTGTCATCAGATCTAAGTTTTCAGACTTCAGATCTAAATATAAGGTCGTCAACTCAAAGTCAAACTTCTCGATGTCTCCCAATCTCGAAAATATTCTTTCCAAACCATTATGAGCAGATGAGTAACAAAATCCCTATATCCATCCTCATGTCAAGTAACAGGTCCCACAAGCTATTACATAAAATAAACTAACCGCTGAGACCTGGTTATTTACAATTTTCCTATTATAAGATGCAAGTACTGTTTCAAAATCCCTGTATCCATCCAATTTAGGAGATGCCTCTGCCACTTTTATTGATAAACAAACGAGCAAAATGGAAGCAGTCTTCTGGGCTTTCTTGCCTCCACTCCTCAATGCTTCCCAGAAAGTTCACCTGGTCATACATGTACCGGTACATGTACTTTGACTTGAGGGATTTTCGAGCATGTGGAGTACATTGTACACCATGTTGCAGATGTCCCGCTGGGTAGGAAAAAACCTTGTTGTTCCATGATGGACACTTCCCCTCAGCGAAAAGCTCCTTCCTGACGAAGGTATCGAGGGACTTGATGACGGCAGATGCCTGAAATTCTTCCATGACATACTCATGAACTTTAACTTTTATGCATGGATCAACTGGCATAGACAGGTCTTCTATCTAAAATCACAGTAGTATACAGTTAATGTACATGTATACGTGTCTATTCCAATAACTACATGTTCCACATTTCAACACTTTCTAAGGACGAAAACAAATCTAAATTTGTTTACAAATTTTCCAAAATGCTAACATACGTTCACACTATCTTTCTTCAAGTTAATAATATGCATCTATAGCACAAATAAACTACACTGTTTTCAAACCTATTAAATTTACGAAACATTAGAAGCACCGCAGTTCCTAATCACATTCAAGGTGCATTTTTGTATTACATGTACTTCTCAATATTTTTGTTATGTCAATCATCATTGATTAATCATTTCAATCACGCTGATCTCTAGAAAAATATGGGAACACACAGACTTTATAAATTGGCAAAATGTATACATTTTTTTCTCTAGATATTTGCTAAAGTAAACACGAAGGCACATCCTTCATATTTTTTTGGCATTTTATCTAAGCAGGAAATGTTAGTTTTAAGATTTTAAGTAACGAATAGAGATTAAAATGTGTGCAGGTTATTCAGTACATATGTAGGTGTATTGGAAAAGTGGGCATCTAAAAAGATGGTTTTGGACACATATTTGTTTACATAAATATCACAAAGTTGAGCTTTATTAATATTGACATTCGCTTTGTTGAAAGATTACAAATATTGTAACAGGCATGGTACTCGGTCCACCGGGAGGGGTATATGAATTTCCCTGATATATCAGCTTGCTTGGCAAGAACTGTTATTGAAGGAGCCCCACAAACCTCTGATTACATTGTATGTAAATCAAAGGTCAGCCTGGCCAGGTTCTTGAAGTAAATGAAAAGGCAGTATCAACGCCCCTTTTTATAAATGGTGAAAATCTTACTATGTCATGAGAGTGAAAGCTGTGCTCGTTGTAGGCCGGAAAATTCACAAATATCCTCCGCTGAAAGGTGGTGGTGCATCTCTCTTTCCCAAAGTTGGTTTTGATTTCCTGGGAAATCTGTTTTCTCTTCCATTTTGAAACTTTAGTAATCTGCAATGACAAAGCCCACAAGATAATTACGAATAGCTCCAACAGTAAATGTCCTTTCCACATACTCGCCAACATACACATGGATGCCACATCAAGTGCGGACATTACTCACAGAAGCAATACATTTTGGCGGTTTGAAACAATAAATCTTTAAAACGGTTTATTGTAGCTTGAGTCAATAATAAAATGCATTGTATGACTGATGATGGTTTTGTTGCGAAGGAGGCGACCATATGGTTGTTTGATTAAAGAAATACTTGTAAAAACAGACTAAAAGAAAAGAACTGTCATTATAAATTTGTTTGTAATATTTAGTCATAACAGTTTAACTTTAGTTTGACTGAAAAATCTCTTAAGTCCCAGAAAATAACAAAACCAAAATAGGCAAAACAATTACTTAAGTACACAAAAATACATTAAAAATAGTGTGGCATTTCAAAAATAGTAATAAAATAGAATTGCAGCATCCAAAAATAGAAATAAAATAGTGTATCGCTGTCCATTTAGTCCTAGGAATATGCCTTTCTGTCCTGAACCTCACAGAATTCAACAGGGTCTCTCTGGACCTTTTGATACTGAGTCAAACAAAGTCCAACAACAAGTTGTTATGGTTTGGTACCTATACCTGCCAAAACCTACCGGTAGCAGAGCCGGCTGTTTGAGTTTGATGGGTTTGGGTTACAAATGTAGTTGGGGTTAATGTATCCTTCTCTGCCAGCTCACCATTGGTGAAGAAGGCATTCAATAGAGAACAAGCCATCTTCGAAGCCATCTTCTTCCTAAGGGCAGCAGTCACATTCATGCAATATATACCTGACTGCCAGGGGGAGTTCGACCATCTTATAAAATGTACATGAGCTACTTAATTGTTGAATTTTTCTATTTATATTTTATGCACTTCACTCTTCACCCGACATTGAAAAAACATCAGCATATTTCCTGTCTTCAAATCAATGTTAATATATTAAGAAAACTGCTTACGTGTAGTGCTGCTATGGCAGGTTTGATTTTCCCTGGGAGAGGTACAGCACAAATGCAAAACATTCAGATTTTAGCAGTGAATGTATGTAAATCTATCTTACTTGTTTTACAAAGGTATAGTTTAACATAGCCCATTATAAAAACATCCACCCACTTTCAACCATACATGGAAATTGTATTCCCTACAGGTAGCTATACCTTTCTCAAGTTCTTAATGACCTCTTCTAAGGTGATGTTCTCTGCCATCAGATCTAAGTTTTCGGACTTCATATCTGTCTAACACAGAACACTGTAGGCTATTGTTCTAAGTGCTGTGTCTGATGCACAGGCTGCTCGATGCCTGTTTCAGAACTTCATCCAATTTAATGGTAAATCAGGGTGCCCATTCTGCCTGTCGTCAGGTACGGTACATCCCAGGAAAAAATTCCCATTGAATCCCATTGAAAAATTCAATGGGATTCAATGGGATTGGTGTGAAGTGAAACAGAAGTGAAACACATCAGTATACCCGTATATTAAGACTGAAGAACAATTAAATGGCAAGATAATTATGTAACCAGCAAGATGTGATTTTGTTCTGGTTGGTATTTGGTAATACATGTACACATCATAGACCATCGGCATTTTCAGTGAACAGATTTCCTAAAAATATTAAAACACTTGAATACGTAGGTGCGTCGGTGCATTGTACACTTCATATTTCTTTCAAAAAACTGATAAAATGAAAGCTCAGGAATTTAACTCTATTTGTTATGGCAATTGAAAATGGCTATTTAAGTAGTGAGGTTCTCTATCTATGTAAATACACATTAAATTTTAATGTATTGATTTTAACAATCTTGACACTACCTTGGATGATGGCTAACTGACTTATTCTTTTTGTTTCCTCACGGCCCTATTGATGTCTTGAATCTTTTCTGAAATGTATTTTTTAAATTTGGATGCCTCTTGCTCTACCTCTTCCTTTAGGCCCTCATCTCCTTGAGGCGGTCCATGAAGAAGTCTAGAATATAAAATTGAAAATAAAATCAAGTTTACAGATTAATATTACCTTCGCTAGAAATGACACTTGTGTTTGTTTTGCTTTTTTTGTCTTTAAAAACAATTATCTATTTTGTTGCATGATGTGGTAACTCGATTGGCTAAAATTTACAACACAAACAAAGAATGATACAATGTACGGTAGTGCATGTAACTGAATACATCTAAATCAGTTATAACATTTTTAAATCAGTATTCAGATATTTCCCCTAAAGACATGTGTATACACTCTGATTCTCTTCAACTGTTTGCAATCCTGCAAAATGTTCAAGGAGACTAACTTCTTTTGATTAGATCCTGTGTGGCACATTGGTGTACTTTTACCAGTGGTCTGAATGGTGGTAACCATCGAACCCACAACAACAATAGTTATTTTGGAGTGTCATATTATCTTTAACAAAGAAAAGTTAAACTTATACACATTTGCTGTTCAGCATTGCAGTATGCGTTGATATGGAATGGATTCAATCCAATGGAGACTTCCCATAACAATAGTTGTACAGGGTTTTTATATCACCCGCATGCTCAGAATGACATAAATAATGGATATTTAAATCATGCACACACTCAGAATGACCTGCAATGGAAAATTACCCGGTAGGAAAGTCTCCCATTGGCCAGCATTTTACAGCAGATTTGTCAAGCTGTCTGAAATGCCTTTGGTGGAGGGTTGCAGCTTTTATCCCATGCAAGGTTATATTTTTTTTCCCAAGAGTATATGAATTATTGATTTACACAACATTATGTGTAACAGCATGATTCATACAATCTGCATTGATGATAATTTATGCTGTTCATACCTTTCAACACACTCAATTTTTGGGGACTGAGTGGTTGCCTCGCCTCCCTGTTGTCCTTGAAACGGTTGCACACTTTTCCCTCCACTGAACGCATGTCGCCACTGCCAACCCCTTCACGAATAGCGAGTGTTTGGGTTGGCCCTTCAACACTTCCCACTGTTCCTTGTAGACCAATATTGCAGTGCCAAATGAGATCTGTCACAAAGGAAAACCCAAATATACATGTACATTTAACTTGTTATCTTTTGTCATAATTGCATTGACAATGCGAATGCGTACGTTGTTATTTGTTAAGGAAACATTTGGATGTTTGTGGCAAAGTTCAAAGGGGGACATACATTGTAGCTCAAGAATTCCCAGGCAGTTTGTTTAATTTGGGAATTAGGCGTCCCCCTACAGTTACATCTTGCCCCCCCCCCCCCCCCACCCCCCCCCCTATGGAGAGAACCTTGACTATGCTGCTGCTAAAGAGTGATTGGTGCAGAAAACAGTCAATATGAGTAGCTGCTGTGATCAAAGATTTATGGATGTGGCATGTTGCAATCGAAAGTAACACCAATTGATTTGGCATGTAGAGGAAGGATGGGTTTCAAAACCAACCTCCATGCAGGGACTATTACTCTTAAGGATTCACCCAAAGATCCAAGGATTCAAAAAGCATGATAACAGAAAACATTGCTATTTTACAATAAGATACAATACTACACATACCTTTCCATCCACCTCAATGTACTTTGGGTCAGAGACTCCAGGACTACTGTCATCATCTCCATCATCACTTCCATGTATCACATAGAACATGTGCGGCCTGCTTTGGAGTTTTTCGGGAAGTTGTCATCTCTGAAAATTAAACAATGTGTACATGTGTTACTAATGACACGCTAAGCATTCATTCTGTACTATTCCAACAAACTGATTTCTGGCATTTGTTGCTGGTCGCTGTTCAGTGAATGTAAACAATTCTCAACTCAACTTTCACAGATTTCATCCAAGAATGCAGCGACCGTGTACATCACTTGGTCTAAATTCAAGCTAACAGATTATTAAATTTCATAATCTATTTTGTAGATTTTTTTTTAGAAAGTGCATTGATTTACTTTTTCTGAAAAGATTAACAGGGTACCATGATAGTACTAATCTCTGGACTACAAGCTGAGTTTGGTATAGGCCTAAAGCTCCCAAATGTTCACCTGAATAATTAATTAGTGCAGTCAGGAAAGTCACAAACATTTTGCACCCAACTACATCCCTGACAGACTATTTAGAGCTTGTCTAAGTGTATGAAGATAATCGTTTGAATTAAGCAATGTAAATGGCCATTCAGTGATCTATTTCCCTATCAATCATGACCAATAGGAATCTTCAAGCAAATACAGCATTTTAAAAAGTGATTTGTCCACGGTTCCTGGTCTTCAAACTTCCTTTTTAACTTACAATATCTTTGGTTAGCTTGGCTGTCACTTATTCAAAATTTGTTTGCTCATCGGGGACTTTCATTCAGAAACATAGCAAAATATTTTGAGTGAAAGAATGTATGTGTACACTGAACCCGAGTAGTGACAATCTGAAAGATGTTTTTTCATAGCAAATACTAAATTTTGTTTTGCGATTTACATTGTGATTTAAGTAAAATCGTTCACTGCTCATAAACTTGAAATTTTCTTCTTTTAAACCAAGACACGTGCCATGCAACTATAACAAAATCTAGCATTACATTTTAAAAAACGTCAAGTACCTTGCGATGGTCTACATAGCTTCTGGAGCAGTTGCTGCTGTAGCTGTATGTTGAGCTGCTGGAGCGTAGTCGAAGATTCCTTCAGCTCATCCCTCTCCTTTTGGAGGTCCATTGCTCGTGACTCAGCCTCCCGGCACTTCCTCTTCGCATTCTTCACTCTTGCCACACACTCTGCTCTGTTGCAGCTTGTGTCGCTTGAACTCGGTTCACCGAATAACGGGGCTGTCCGTTTTTTGGCCATCTTTGCTTCTATAACACTTTTCAGACTCTGCTGCTGTGACTTCACTTGAAGGGTTTTCCTTTCTTTCTGTAATTCGGATAAGATTAATTGAATATACCGTTTCAAACAAGAAAAGTGGTGTTTATCCGACAGTTCATTTCAGAGGTCGGCTCACTTATAATATTAAAAATAGTTTCGGTCATACATATATATCAACCTCCTTGGACAACATTGCTTCGTACTGGAATATGAACTAGGGACTAGTTACACTTGTTTTAGAAGTTTTTTAATTCCATTAAGGTAGTAGTGCGGCACATTTGTTTCGCCAATTTTTGTTTGGGTTTGTAAAGTTCTCCAGAATTTTTTTGAAATGTTTGAAAATGTTTCCAAACGTTTTCAAACAATGTAAAAAAAAAATTAATTCTCCCTTTTCAAATTGTTTATGTTGAACTGTATTTGAAATATTATTTGTTTACTTTCTTCTGGTTTTTTTTCTTCTTTTGGCGTGGATTTGTAACAATTATTTTATAGATATTTACCAAAATAAATCAAAATGTTTTCAAAGAAATGCAACGTTTTAGAAAGATGTACAAGGAAGTATTTCTTCTCCTTATCACTTGGTAGCCACTAAGTCATAGAATTACCATCATTTGATCCCGAAAGGAGTTTTCATAAAAAGGTCTTTCCAGTCTGATAATGGTACTTAGTTTAACTCTTTTTTTGTACAAACTCTCACAAAACCTTACTTGGGGCCTTTTATTATTTAATCAATAAAATCAAAAGTTAATTTGTTTGCATCGACCATGTTACTGGCAATATTTTCATTCAGACACAACAAACCTGATTTACTTGTAAGTTGTAACACACAATAGATCTTTGTTTTTTACTTACACGTATCTTCATCGTTTTCTTACAAATGCTCTTTGAGGAGTCCCCATCAGAGCTTGATGAACTCTCCTCAACGCTGGTGTCCAAGACTTTGGGGACTCCGACTCTGGATACAGCCTTCCTCTTTACAACGTCATCTTTAGAACCTATGTATTAATTTAAAGAGACACAAAAGAACATATACATGTAACTTAAATTTGTAACTGCTAAATAATTTGTTATGCTGGATGTTGTAAAAAACAATCAAATTGGACCCTATGATGAAGTTATTAAACAACATTAACAATGACCCCAGAGCCTGGTCTCCAGATAGATCGAGTGCATTAAATCATGGTTAAACGAATCAGTAGAGCACATTGTTATTCTATTCAAAACATTTGGAAGGCATACGGTTATATTATGGGTGGAATACAATTTACCCCCCACACATTTAATGTATTGTTTGCTGTATATGATGTCGGCCAATTGTCCGGATTTCTCTTTGGATTTTACGGACAAGAACTTGCAGGACACATTCAACAGCGTACAAGCGCAAACAGGATGAATAGGTTATGTTTTACAAGACTATGTAAAGGAAAAGTGGGAGAAAACCGAAACAGTGAAAATCCATGCAAAAAAACTGAAAACCCAATCTACATGTGATTGTGAGGCCAAAAATGACCCTCTCTTTTTGAGTAAACAGAAATGGGCAGTTCTGGCCCTCTCTCTGGTCACTTTATCTACACTAGACTAAAATAAAGAAAGGCATAAGAAAAGCAAAGAAAAACTTAACACTTTTGTTGAGCCCAGTCACCATAGAATCACATTAAAATAATGGGCTCCCATTGACACCAGTAGGGTCACATTAAAAATATTGATGGGACTCAAATGTGGTCCCGTTGGAAACAGTGGGAATTTACACAATCCCATTGAGCCAAGTTTGGTATCGCATAGAATCCATTAAATAGAATCCCAATGATATCAGTAAGTTTCTAATGAGACTGTATTTTGTTCCATTGGATTCAATGGGAATTTGTAGAAAACCATTGATCTTTGTTTGGAATCCCAAAGAATCCCATTCAAATAATGGGATCCCATTCAACACACTACATTTATAATGGAACTGTACTTTGTCCCATTACATTTAATGGGAACTTCCAGCATCCCTTATGGGTATCCCATAGAATCCCATTAACACCAGTTGGGTCTCACTCAAAATATCAATGGGACTCAATGGGATTCAATGGGAATTTTGTTAATCCCATTGAGCCTAGTGGGTATCCCATAGAAACCCATTAAATTAATGGGATCCGATTGACACCAGTTGGGTCTTACTCAAAATATCAACAGGAGTCAATGGGATTCAATGGGAATTTTCTCAATCCCATTGGTTTCCCATTGAATCCTATTAAAACAATGAGATCCCATTGAATCCCATTTAAAATATCAATGGGACTCAATGGGATTCAATGGGAAATTTTTCCTGGGATGTATGTAAAACAGTGAAAACAAGTGAAAAAGGCCACACGCATGCTTATCCCTTCCAAATCGAATCAACAACAGGTCATGGAGAGCCAAGAACACGCAAACAAACGGGGGAATTTGCCAAGGAGGTCCAGGATGATTATTTTGTAAAAAATGGCAAAACAACAATTATAAATGTTGTTAAAGGCTATAGTTCTTTTCATTTTCTACTCAAATTTGACATTAGTATCGCTGTTGATTATATGCATGGTGTTATGCTTGGAGTGATGAAAATGATTAATGCAGGTACATGTACATGTATTCAAGTGCAACTTATGAATTTGCTTACCTGAATATAATGTGCTCGACCAAAAACCACCCTCAAATAATCATAAACAGATTTTTTAATTGTTAGGTATGGTGGCCCTGAAGGGACATCGCATATTATTTTAACATCACATTATTTTCTTTTACGACATTACATACATTTTACGACATCACAATTTTGTGTGTGCGTATATTTCTCGCAGCAATTATAAATGAGTCTTATGTCCTATACTTAGGCCAATTTTTTAATTGTACACGATTTTGATTTGTCTGTAACGGTTGTAATGCAAATGTAAATTTCAATCGCACCTGTTGGGTGTTGCAGTACGTCAAGTAGGCATCGATGGTGAATTCAGCGTCTGTGCCATCCGGTACCTTGAGGTCCTGATCACTCCAATCCCCAACATAATTTGCCAGGGCAAAAGACCGCGAAACCACCTTCAACAATTTATTTTTCCCGTTGGGAAAAAAATAGCTTTCTTAATTTTTCAAGTACTTCGTTATAGGTACTTTAGAGAGGGAGCGAGAGGGGGTAAGTACCTCTTTCTTTACCAGCATACACTTGCTTGTATTTCCCACTGCAGCTGCCGCAGCAGTGCTTCCAGCCGCAAATAACCGTTTGATGAGTTTTCTGCTTTGCCTACAAAGAACCTGAAAAAGAAGAAAACAAAACGAAACAAATATATTACAGACCAAGCATCCCTTATATTTGTTTTCACAGCCGTTGCGCCATTAACACGTTAACAACATCACAGACATGCGTCAAGTTACTGCATGTCATAAGGTCTGTAGTCCAAAATTCGCATAAGAAACACTTACTGCTACTGATCTTCCTGGAATGTTGGTTGCATGTCTGTTCCTTCTACTCCTTATCTCCTTTATTAGGTTACAGATTCCAACTGGCTTTGTTGCTAAACCTAAAAACGCTTAAATAGAAACGCGACTGAGTGGCATGCATAACAAATTTTAATACAAAATTTCTGTAAAAAAAAGAATATGAAAATACACTTTTATAAGTAAACTTACCAAATGTCTGAGGTTCAGTTCCCACCTCATCGTGTTTAAATATCTTTATAATTAAGAAGTCAAAACATTTAGTTTTATAATCACAAGTATACAATGATTGCACTAATTCTTTATTACATAATACAATTGGTTCCACAGGCCTCAAAACACTTGATTGATGAAACATTTGTATACAAAGTACCTTGAGTTTATAAAAGTTGTCTTGTCCTCGCTGACAGACTTCTCTTCGGCGTCTGAATCCATCTCCAATGGTGGCATCAAGCCAAGACTTATGGCATCTATCTCATCCTTTTCCTCCTGTTGTGGAGGTGTTGCGGCCAGCAGTGACAAGCACAGAGGAAGCTGGGGAAGTTCTCTTGGCCTCCTGACTTGCACCATCCTTTACGACGAACCGCTGGTGGTTAATTCAGGGGTGGTTCGGTGCTCATGGGGAAGACAACCCGTTTCACATCCATCTGTCTTGGGACGTTCTGGGTGGGTTTTCCAGTAGAGCGCCCTCTCCTTACTGGCTCCATCTTAATGTCGCTCACCTCATTCACATCGTGGGGATGTTCAGCCCATTAGTGCTCTTTGAACCTCTGTGCTAGCGCCCTCTGTCGTGTTACAGTACTAAACTAAGACTTCAGTGGCAGTTTCATTAGTCCATAAATAAAAAGAAAATTTACTGATGGGTTTCGGCCGATTTAGTCCAGTACCCAGGCGAGGCAGCAGTGAATTAGTTAAAAGGCCAAATCCTAACAAGAATTGTTGAAAGGACGATTCGCTCCCAAGTAGTTATTAAAGTTAACCATCCAAGTCATTCTTGCCTGCCTCTAAAACATTGACTTCATTTCTGAAGTTGCTGCAATTTGTGCATTTGCACAGATCTGTACACGGTAGTTCAGCATTCAAACAAGAACATCACTACATCTTTACTACATTTGCCAACTTTACACAGCTAACACACTACTTAGTTCAAGTGATCGTTAGTTTCCTATCTTCCATTTTCCATTCTTGTCCATCTGGAGTTGGTGAATCAATATTTTGCTGTAGTGGTTGTTGGTAAATTTCAGCCTTTAGCATGCTTGGTCAGTGCATCTCGTGTTGGAGGTAGACTGATCTGCTCGGACGATGGAGAAGAACAAAAGGCCCTGTTTCTGGTGTCATCAACATTCTCTGTTGTTTGGCCGCAGAGCAAGCAGACAAACTTCTCTAGGGATGATAGTTTATTCTTGCAACTGGAAATTGCTCCCTAGATCTGAGAATGTTTCTTTAAATTATGGGTGCTCTTCTTTCATCTTTGAAGCTTTCCTTTCCTTTTCTCTTTTCTGTATAATGCACTTGTAGAATCACAACCTGTGAATGTGTGAAGCCCTCAATGAGGCATTTACAAGACGTGCTTAAACTGGAACGGTTTGCTGCAGGGCATATGGTTTAGCCTGCTCCACCTGCCTCTCTACTTCTATTGCTGCAACGTTGGAGCAACGCTGGATCCAAGTTGGTGCAATGTTGCAGCAACGTTATATCCAAGATGCTTCCACATTGGATTCATGTTGCATTTCCAACAAATATCCAACAAGAAACAACAACATGATACTGATTATCACTCGAACAATATTTGAAAGGGCAGTCAAAGGCTTTGTCGGCCCTCTCTGTCCCATCCAGTTACAGTGTCTGGCTTAGGCGGTGGACACCAGTTCGATCATGATGCCCCGAACCACCTTTGCAAGGTTTGCTCCACCGATCATTGAAAGGCAGTGAATCTGAATAAAATACAAATGAAAATAACTTTTGTTAGTCATTTTCAGCAGAGTAGGGGTGCTAGGGTTGGCTAAAAATGCAATCACTTGTTACAGTATCAGACAATTCTCAAGTCTTCCAAGTCAGCCAAGCCGCTGACCATGGTTCTGCGGTACTTTTGCTTTATTAAACCAAAACACCAATCGGGGGCAAATTTGGTATGTCCGGCAATCAAGTTCTCGGTGATGGATTTATGGAAGCTTGTCATTGCTCTCCAGTCAAAATACCACATTACGTGTTTGTTTTTATTTTGCCCTCCACAATTGTCACAGTGTAAGTCTACCTCTTCCTTCCCAGGAACAAAGTTCTCAAAGAAGTCGTGCATATAGCTGATGACGGCATTTGACCCCTTGCCAACCGACACACCTTCTCCTATGAGGTACATGTAGTTGGCCTGCTGAGGGACCGCTTCACAGCACACTTCAAAGATCCCACAATTTCTTAAACAGAGGAAGTACATGTACATTGGCCAAGGTTGAAGGAGGTCACTTGGATAGTGGACTTGCTAGGCAAAGTCAAATGCATAATGCATTTGACCAGGTCTGCGGCAGGCATCATTGGGGCCGAGCTTCTCCCCCTCGTTGACTTCTCTCTTGGCTTCTCTACCATGTTGCGGTACAACTCTCTCCCCATGGAGACCAGACGCAATTGCTCCTCTTGGCATTGAAGGCGTTGTAGCTTCTGGTCCTTTTGCAAATTGGTGCTGCGGTACACCCCGACAACACATTGCCAACAAAGGTCACTCATTGGTTTTGTTGTTAGGATGAATGGTGTGTATTGTCTCCACAGTTTTTGCGACATATCTGGTAAGGGTATGTTGTCTAATTCCACAGGTTTGATCTTGGTTCATCAAGATTGGTGTTACCTTGTTGATGCTCTGCAGTACCGAATTGGCTTAATTTCACACTTGTTGCTTGAGTTGAAACATCTTTTTCTTGGAAGCTTTCTGTAGATTTGAGAGAAAAAGTACACACACAAACTTATTTATTATGGAGGGTTTACAGGATCTAATTATGTTGTTAATTATATTTTTTAGGTATTTTAGGATTTTTCAATCAAAAGATAGTAAAATTTTATTGCAATTTTTTTAAATATTGTTTTTATTTGGTAAAGGATTTTAGGTTTTTAAATGAAATGATAAGAAAAGAGATGTTTAAGGAAAACTAAAGTATCTTACTTTTAAAGAAGTGCAAGAACAGGAACAGGAAATGCTTATTAATAAAATTACCCGATACAGTTGAGGTTACACAACCATGTTATTATTAATATTAATATTATTAAAAAGCATTCTGTGAAATGTATGTCTAATTCAGCATCAGTACTCAAACCACCCCAACAAAAAAAAATCAAATTTATCAAAACGATTTGGAAATGATTTTCAAGATATACCGGTACATCATACATGTATAGGTGATGGACTTGCATGATCTGTGATAACATATAAAATATGCTAAGACATCTTTATGAACTTACTAACAATTTATCAAATCCATCACATGTCTATTTTACTTGTTTTCTGTTTTCTTCGATGTTTAAAGTATTTGAACCTTGATGCATAAAGCCATTTGATTTGCCATTGATTGACAACTAAATAAATTTAACATTATGCATATATACATGTACATGTACGCCCTACTTTACAGTATGTCATGTATGATCGAGAAAAAACACAATTCTCTCTAAAACTTACTTGTGCAGACAATGTACATTCATCAACGTGAGCTCTCAGCAAACTTGTGGCGAAAAACATGCCACAGTGGCAACATTTTAATGTTGACGTGGATGATTTGGGGAAAACTCCGTCAGATGTCTTAGTAGGATCAATATGCCCCATGACCCCAAAAAAATTGCAAGAAAACGTTTTATGGTGTTTTTCTGTAGCATAGGGCCTGGTGAAGAACACATCCAAAGTTTACCGAAGTTTGACCTCCGCAAAGGGTCTAAATATGACGTCAAAAAAAGATGGCCGCCAATGTCGAAAAGTGGCTTATATCTGTTGAATTCAACAATTTCTCACCATCTAAAGTCAGAATATTACCTATAATATTCATAATATTACCAAAGGTATAATTATGAAGGTGACAGAAGTGTTCAGTAGGACGTCATATGATGTCATAACGTCATATGACGTCATGACATCATAGAATGACGTCACAACCCCAGGGTCATAACGTAGTGTATTAATAATTTACATTACTCTCTAAAATGATGATGTTGGACTGTTTGCTCATCATCATTCTATGTAATTGTGGGCAGGGTGGGGTCATGAAGAAACAGGTACCATGATTAAAACATGTATACTGTGTCCCAAAACACCAATAACGGTGAGCATTAGATTCCACCCAATTTATGTCTTAACAGGAATTGGCTAGGTCATGTCAGTGAGAACGCACACACACTTAGTCTTCAATTTCATCATCATCTGAAACTGGTTCTTGTGCCATATTGTCACAATTGCCATCTTGGCAATGTCCACAAGCTGCGGTGCATTCCAGTCCATGTTTTTTACAGCTACATTTCAGTGTGCTGCATCTTGCAGAGCAGTTACATCGGATCATTTTAAGTAGTATGTCTGGTGCAGGACTGTTTTCCATCATTTGTGGAACAAGTTTATCCCCTTGTACATCCCAGCCCCATTCAGTAGGATCCATGCCGGCACTCTTGCCCATCCACTCCATAACCTGTAGGTAGGTACGTCGAGAGTGATGGTTTGTGGCTGAAGTTGTTGGAGGCAGTCTTTCTGGTGTCACGAATGTCTTTGCTGTGGCCACTTTCTTGCAAAGGAAACTGTAGCGTAATGAATCTAGAGAATCAGATTTGGTCCCATTAAACAAGGACACCATTGCTTTACAGCCAGTCGTTTCAATAGCAATTTTATCTGCCTTTGGTGCACAAAACATCCTGGAACAAGCACACAAGACAGAATCTCCCTTGACGACTTTTTGGAAGACAGACTTCTTGCCGACCCCAAAGATTCGTGAAGTAGTATCGCAACCAGAGAATGCATGGGCAAACAACAGATCAGAGCAGACATCATCACCAAGTAACTGTTTCAGAATCTTGATGTTATACACATGTGGTGTTGTTCCTTTGTCAGATCGAAAGTAAAGGTCCTTGCCGTCCTTTGCGCCATGATACAGTAGCAAGACTAACAGATCTGTGTCTTCTCCGATAAGGGTTGTTGACTTATAGGATGACATCGTAACTGCTGCTGTCGCTATGTCTACATCTGCGTCTGCTTCAGCGTGGATGACGTGGCAACCTTTCTGTTGCAAGCGTTCCGCGATCATGTGGATAAGGGACTGTTTGTTCATATCATTTGATAGGAAATCGTCCTTCTTCCCAACAAATTTTGTTGCATCGGATATGTTGACCTTATTTGTAACTTTAGTAGTTCGACGCTGATGTGTATTGTCCTTTGTACTTGGTCCTCCATCGTATCCATCAAAGACAACGGTGGCCTTGCCGTAGAGATCGAATGTGAATGATGCATAGGAATCGGCAATAGAACTGTACGTGCTTCCTTCCGTCCATTTCAATCGATGTAGAAGTGAACCTCCATCAAGGACGTAGTGATCCGTTTTTGGATTCGACTGAAGAACAGCATCATCTGACGAAGTGACATGGTTTCGTATAGCGTCGAGAAGTTGTGCCTTATCTGGCTTCCGTAAGCGATGCTTTGCTTCAAACAAAGATGGTGGGTATGGCGAAAGTTCATGTTTCATCACCTCCTCTAGACGGAGATCTCCAGACTGCGATACCACCAGGAATCTCTGGAACAACAGAGCTGGATCAATGGATCTGTCATCGGTGACCTTGATGGCCCGTGCTGATGCTAGCGTCTTGACTTTATTCGTACGTTTGTACGAATATGAAAAGACGGATTGTCCTTCCATTTGTTTGACTGTGTCTCTGCCTACAACGAAAAGGTCTTGAACATTTACATCCTTATCAGCATTTATCCCTGTGATAATGTTTCTCAAGGTCGTCTCCTCCGACATGTCCGAGAACGGAGAATGTTGTTCAAGCTTGGTGGCAAGTTTTGCCAAGTCTGCTTTGTTCCTCTCCATTCGTGAGACAGTTGCCTCCTTGTGTTGTTCACTTGTTGCGTACACTGTATTGTTGAAGTCCTGCATGGCATAGTTGTACTCCGAGGATATGGGAGCAGACATTGTCCAAATGGCTCTTTGGTGTTCAGTCATGCCGCTTCCTCTGGTTAATCCACCTGTGCTCTTCAGGGACCGCATCAGAGTCTGCTCAATGACCAAATCGGAGCCAAGGCCGGCCCAGTACTGATTGGTGCGCCTTATGACATGGAATCCATTACTGAACTTTTGGAACACTGCAGGATTTTCAGTTTCTAATGCCTCCATTTTCTGAAGGTAGAGATATGCGGACTTCAGATAATTGGAGTGCCCAGCAGCCGAAAATATCGGCAAGCACTCAGATATAGCGTGGAGGTGCATTTGCCACGACCCTGTGCGATCAGCTTCGATGAGCTCCCTGGCAACTCCCAACATTTGCTGATAGTTCAGCCACAGTTTGCTGGTTTTGGAACTGTTTGATAATTCACACTTTTTAGAAGCCAGTGTATTGACAATTCTTTGAATGCAGTCCGATTTCATCAATGTGTCCAAGTCTATTTCACCAGCCTCCATTTGAGCATACAGTCTCTCAAGTTCTTCCATACGGTTCTCAAAGTCTGGCTCATCTTCAACGACTTCAGCACTGATCTGTTGCGTAAGACACCGACTAACAAGGAGATGTCCGCGAAATGAACGCTGCACAGCTTTCCCAGTCATCATGTGTACCACTGCGTTTTCACCATATATCGTCTCCAAGATATTCTTGAGGCCACTTCCATCCATTAAGGTTCCTATAGCCCCCAACAGATTCATAAATGTGTGGAAGCTCCCGAGTAACAGCACAACGTCTCGTATTGGACTATTGTCTGGAACCTCGTGTATTATCTCGGATGCTTTCCAGAAAAGTGGCTGGTCAAAAGTGACAACGGGTGGGGCATTGTACTTAGATGAAAGCTTGCAAATATACTCAAGCGTGGATAAGATGCACGTCTTGTCCCCAGGGTACATATCGATCATTGGAAGAAAGACTACCGATGACTGTCCAGGATGGTCACATTGCTTGTATAGTACGTGCATCAATCCTTGCCAATTTGGCACGGGTTGACTGAAGCGAAGGGATACCTCCCACAATATGTCGATACTGTGGTCCACATCATTTAGAACTGGCAGTGGTTGGAATTCTATACTACGACGCATGTGTTTCGCAAAACGGTAGTCCATGATGTCCACTTTTGTCTGGTCAATGATGTTTAACTCGGAGACTTTTCGTCTGAGAATTGTCTGAGTGACATGTTTGCCTGGGGTTACGGCTGCAATCATCCCCATGCCATGGAAAGTACCCTTTCCATCAAGGGTGACAATGTTGTGGTCCACGTTATCTGCAGCAAACAACACCATCATATCAGGTAAAACACTTCCTAAAATATCAGGAGCAACCGATGAGGCAGCATTCTCCTCGAACCTTTGAACTTCTGAGTATGACGAGCAATAACCCATGGAAGAGAGGCTGTCTATCAAAAACCTTGAACGGAAGTGGTGATGCATTTGGACAGCAAGCCCAATCTGTAATGGTGCCATCACAGTCCTTGGACGCACTCCTTGAATGATTGTCTGTCCAATACTCGCTTCTTTCCGACGGATGTCCTTTCCAACAAGAAGATGTTGCAGCATACAACGCAAACTAGGAGGAATGTACCCTAAAGCAGATTCCAGTTTGAGTTCGGTAGCTTTCGGATACTCGTCCTCTAAAGGTGGAACAAGAGTTTTTAGATCACTCTTGATGAGTTTGGCAGCAGTCTCGATTATCGCTCTCTTATGAGCTTCCTCGTCATCCTTATTCGGCATGTTGAAGTAATCGCGTAAGATTCGGCTAGTCTTTTCTCGAAATGTAACAATATCATGAAGTCCCTCGCCCTCCGCCATGAATAAAGAATCTCCGTAGTGTTGTAAAAGTTTGGACTTGAGATACTGATTGCCGTATGGGGCAGAATCACTATCCTGCAAGTATAGCTTCATCTTGTTTGCAAGGTCAGTAACTGTGAACTGTTCCTCGTCGTTCTCCTCAAAGAAGCAGCACATTCTTAGAAATGCTTGTTCTTGGTCGCTGTCCTTTGGACGCCCAGCTTTCTGTCGCTTACCACCAGGCCCATCCCTGTCATGCCTGTGGTGCATAGGAACACCTCGATCTGTGCGAAAATGTACATCACATGAATGATGGTACAGAGAGTCAGCAGCGTGAAGGTCTCCACTAAAATACTCAATACGTCCCTGGATAGTAACAGCCCATTCATCACTTCGTATTTTGCACTGTGCTAGTGTCTTTTCTACAAAGGTATAAGTTTGAACACGGCTAAAGTCATCATAATCAGCACTCCTTTTGCTTGTAACTATTTTGTTGCCACAAAATAAACAGTCTGTTTTGCTATCAAATGATCCAGTAGAGCGGCGTGCCGTTCTCTTGACGGGTAAAACATCGGATTTAGTTCGCTTATGAATCTCAATACTCTTTCTATTAATATAACTCGAACGACAAGACTTGTGTACTACAGTCCCAGCCGTAACAATGATGTCCTCGCCTCTCTCATCACTTGCATTATTGATGCCAACAGCTCCTTTTTCACCAATCTCGACTGCATCTTCAGATCCCACATCCTTCTGACATAAGGGACAAGTTCCTTGATTTGCACTCATTTTCAAGCCCTGAAATGTAAATTAACATTTGTTTAAAATGAAATCATGATTACATCAGATCCTATAATACAAACTAAGTTAAAAACAATCACGTATGGAAACAACCATCATTCTTTCACTCCATGGATTGTTTTAGCATTAGCCTCCCATACACAACATTTCCAAGAAAAGCACATGGCTTCACTGGTCAAAAAGAGGTCAGCCTTTATATTGCATTATAGTATTTAGAGACCATTAACATGTTATTCAATCCTACCTGTGTGTTCTAGAATATTTACTGACACAATGTGCCTCTGCTATTTCATAATTTCACGCTTTCATTTTCATAGAAATCAGAAACTTGAAGATGATTAGCTTCTTTTGTTTTAACATCTTGAAGATGCATAATAGATGGCAGCACTGCAATTCTTCTATGGAAGGCTAAAACTACCAAGATGATTATCTCACCTTGTTCTGTAGTTCCCTTCATGAACATGGGTATGAATGGCTGAAAATAAGACTCGAGACAAAACTTAGGCAAAACTACGTCATAACGTCATTCCTTACGTCATGACGTCATTCTATATATCATGACGTCATACTGAACACTTCTGTCACCTTCAATAATTATACCTTTGGCAATATTATGAATATTATAGGTAATTTTCAGACTTTAGGTGGTGAGAAATTGTTGAATTCAACAGATATAAGCCACTTTTCAACATTGGCGGCCATCTTTTTTTGATGTCATATTTAGACCCTTTGCGGAGGTCAAACTTCGGTAAACTTTGGATGTGTTCTTCACCAGACCCTATGCTACAGAAAAACACCATAAAACGTTTTCTTGCAATTTTTTTGGGGTTAGGGCATTTATTTCATATTTTGACCCTACTATCTTGCTGGATGGGCCTTATATAAGCGTTGACTGCTGAGTAGTTTCAGGTTCTTTGCAGGACATGGTCCTGTGTGCACAACCCCTATGCCTTGAATGATGGTAATTTAGTGAAGGCAATATGTACTATTTTGTTTCACGTTTGGAAACAATTTCTTTCCAGTAAATTGTTCTTGATGCAGTTTGCACTTGTTTTACTACTTGGAAAAGTGTGTTTTCCCCAATGTAATGTTTTCAGAGACACAATGGGAAGGGGACATGTGGGGCACTTGGTTGTCTTCTTGGAGGGACCATGGATGGTTGGCCAGTCGCTTTTCTCTTGTTGTACCCGTCTCATGTTCAGCGGTGTTATCACCCTTATGTCTACCCACATGTAGTCTCCTCCTTCCACCCAAGTGCATTCGTCTTCGACTGATGGCACTTGGTTGAACCATAATCTGGGTCGACGTTTGAAGTGCTTGACGTCTTGCCCTTCAACATATTCTTTGAGCCGCTATGGCGACCCCATTGTATTTACCAAAGCTGTGGAGGGCGGATACAAGATGACTCTGTGTACTTATCTTGGAAAAGCTTGATGTAAATGCCTGTATTGGCTTTTCAAATACTTCAGGGTTCGTCCCCAGCTTGTAAGTTCGTCCCCCATAATCTACAGGTTGAGTCAAAAAGAAAATATATATTCAATATTTCTATATACATGAATTTCTAGAACTATTTTGGTAAAATAACATCTACATGTAATTGTGCGTCCACCCAAAAACCTAAAACAACTATTTGGAAATCCCAACTTCAAATAACTTGTGATTGAATATAATACCTGCAAAACACAGCTATCCCCATTTACGAACATTATACTGTTTGCCATACACCCGCTAAGTCTTGGCCCAAGACAGGATTAGTATTTTCTGTGTGCCCTGTATCTTTGATTAACATCCATAAAAAAAAACTTCATATACTTCACGCAAATGCAGACGCAAAGCGAATTTTACGTAACCTAAAATTCGCTGCGAAATTCATCAGAGTTGAAATAAAAGTGTTGAAAGATTTAGAAACGGCAGATCGAAAAGTTATCACGGCGTTACAAATTTGTCTTCGCTCATAGAATAAACCGGTCTTCATACTGTAATATTGTAAGCGAATTCGACAACTTCGCATGCAGGATTGTGTAATTGATGGGTAATTCCAAGTTTCTCTCGTGCCCACCGCCCATACTGGGCGTTGGGAAGCGCTCATAAAGTCATATACAATTCGCTTAAATTTAAGCTCTGATTTGATAGATTTTGTATGAACTCGGCTGCAATTGAAAAGATCATGGTACGCTACCCATAATACCGCGCGTTTCATTCACATATTTCTGTGAAGTCATGTTTGAAGTAGTGTATAACTGTTGAACAAAAGCGTGGTAAAATTAAAATTGTTACTTGTTTTGACGTATTTTACCCAAAAGGTATTTATGAATGGGAAGAAATATAAGTGAATGGAAACCGATAAACCACATTCCCCTATTTATGAAATGAACCATACTTACCCATTAACATATACAACACACTTGGGCGTCAATATTTGTGTCTGCCGCAGTAAGCTTACGTACCATTGCATCTCCTGAACGAGAGAGGGTCGCGGTCTTTTCACGGACAGATATATGTTAGGTCTACATGGAAGCATGGAGGAATAAGAACAAATACACAACACGAGTCGATTGTCATTAAATTAATTGGAAGCTTTGAAGTACAAAGTCATGTTGGTTCTTCAATGTTCAAACAAACATCCCTCTCATTCCATGTTTATTCCTCTTATTCCATTTTGTTATGTGAAAAATAAAGTGAAGTGAAGAACAAAAGTTATTGTGAAGGGCAGCTTACCTGTCTGGGTTTGCGAACACTTCACAAAGCTCACTCTTCTCGACATGCAGAATGTCCAAAACCCTCTCTAGATGCGCTTGAGTCAAAGTTGCAGCAGAGGCACTTTATCAAACATGCTGCGCAGTAGGCCGAGTGCCTTAAACGAAGGTCTGAAGGTGTCACCCCTGTTTAGCAACAAATCACGTATAGTTTTGCCTGGGGTAAAGGTAATTGCAAATATTCATGCAAATGTTATTTGTACGAAATATGTGATGACATTGGATTACCACGTGCTTGACTTCTATTATAGTCTTCAATATTATTACAAAGTATTTTCTGTTTATAGAAGTACATGTAATTCAGATCTCTTCAACCAGCACATAAATACTTGCTATCATGAGGAAACTGTTTATGTAGCTACGGTATATGATTTGTATATACGTAAATCGCACGTATGTTTTTTCTTTATTTACCATTTACCATAGGCCTACATGTACTTACCAATCTGCTTAAAGTACATGTATGTACCTCATCTATAGCCACAAGGCACGTTTTTTGTTGGTAGAGGGTAGTGTCAATTTCTTTCAGCCAACCTCCCAATGCCTCCGGGGAAGTGAGGATTATTTTAACCTCCCCTCTTTTTACATCTGCAATGAAAATTAGATGTAATGTGTTTAAAATATCGTTAAATTTGACACTGCATTTCAGTGAAGGGGCCGACATGGAATATTCAAATCGGACAAAATAATTGCTAGTTTTCGGCATTTTAAAAGACAAACGGAAATCCAAATTTTGTAAAGGATGCGGATACATTTCAAGGCTACACCACGATGACAATATTAGGAGAGAATGTGTTAATTTCAAAGGTAAATTTATAATAATGTTGCAGGGAAGTAGTTTGTTTACTAGGAAAACGTTAAAGGGTGTTTAATGATGTTTATTTGGTGACAGTACATGTATTAACATTCTTCGACAATAGTCTATGCCATATTCGAGGAGTCAGACTGCTTCTGCTGTTATAATGTGTTCATAACAATCACATGTATTGATTTATAGATTCGGTTAGGAAAAAGGAAATATTTTACTAGATTAAAACAAACCAAAAACTTGCGTTCGCGGTCCTCAAAGGTCATATCTGTGGTTGGGGCGACTGCAGAAACACCCTTTTCCCGCAAATGACAAACTTTCGTCCGCCATCAAGGCCTTAAGCGGACTGATCACAATTGCCAACTTATCATGTCCTAAAAACGGTGGAATGGTGTATGTTAAACTTTTTCAAAAGCCATTAGGAAGAATAGCAATGGTGTTTCTCCCCGAACAAACATGTTCAGTACTTCAAGTTGTTCCGATTTTAGTTTCAAGGGAAATGCGGAATAGCTTTTCTGCAGGTTAGTGTAGTTGTCGTGAGTGAACGCCATGTTGATACTGCTAGTATATAGTGTCAGTTCAGACTTGCAAAGGCGGCCAATATAAGAGTAACATGATACCCCATTGGCAAACATAAAAAAACCTCTAGGAAAACTGGCTACGCACAGACAGATAGAGGACAAACGTAAATTATGAGATAGGTTGTTTAATATATCATGTACCGTATTCACCGAGGTAGAAATAAAGATAGAATGTCATGTTTTAACTTGTTGTTTTTTATTAGAGTGAGCTTTTCAATCTTGAAAGTGTTGTACATAATAAAGAAAGCTATGCATATTTGTTGATCCGGTCCCGGTTATCAAGGTGCAAGGCCTTTACCACAAAGTCAAGAACCTCCCCGCGATGGCAAGTCCACCCATGGTAAAAACATCGCATGGCGGCCCAGGCCCCGGCCTTTCGTGTTCGAAAAACAAACGGTCCATTTAAGATATTACTCTATCTCTCTCTATGAGGGAGCATGCCCATAATATTTTTGTTCTCGCCATTGGAATCTGAGATGTCACACTGAAGAGAGGGGAGATGAACGTGCCTTATAGTTTCACTTCGGAATTCCGTGCACCACTTATAATACATGCTCCAAAATCTATAATACATGCTCCAAAAGGCGACTCATTTTCCAGAAGGTTCACTTACTTTTATTTAAACGAATGTTTCAAAATAAACGGCAAATAACAATACTTTTTCAAACCATATCAAATCATATAACATAGCTATCATTTTTCAACCTTTTCTGTGATTTTGATGAAAAATTAGCTACCTAATGGAAGTAATTTTTCAAACCTTTTGGAGATGGAGAAAAGAGAATGCAACATTTAAAACAAAATGTACCTCGCTCGCATGTTTATCCAAAACTCATAATTTAATAATATATAATCTACAAGATCATACTTCTGGGCACACTTAATTTTGGTATAGGCTTCAGCCGAACACTAATTAGTGCCTAATTACCCCGTTAAATAGATCCCTTTTCACTGCAGTATTGTAATGCGTTCTCGTTCCGATGCGTATATCAGTACATGTACCTCTTTAAAACAAAATGTACCTCGCATGTTATCCAAAACTCATATTTTTATTTTATAATATACAGGTTTATGCTACAGGGCACACTTAATTTTGGTATAGGCTTCAGCAGAACACTAATTAGTGCCTAATTACACCGTTAAATAGATCCCTTTTCACTGCAGTATTGCAATGCATGTTTTTTTTTCAAATGCGTATAAGTACCCCTTTAAAACAAAATGTACATGTATCTCGCATGTTATCCAAAACTCATATTTTTATTATATAATCTACAAGTTCATGCTAATGGGCACACTTAATTTTGGTATGGGCTTCAGCCGAACACTAATAGTGCCTAATTAGACTCCCGTCAATCATAACTATAAGAGGTGGTTTCACGCCGTTGTGACCGTATATGCTACGGGAACTCTGAAAATCGCATGGGCGGAAGGGTTTGATAATCAGAGATTTAACTTTGCGATTTGCAGCCTTTATGCACGATTGCTTTTGAGACCAATATTTTGAACATGGCATTAAATTAAATTTAAAAAAATCGTACCCGAGCCCTTTCCCTTTTGAGAAAAGCTCCACCAGACTGTCTTTTCCAGATCCATTATTTTGAACATGGCATTAAAATAAATAATAAATAAACCTACCCGAGCCCTTTCCCTTTTGAGAAAAGCTCCACCAGACTGTCTTTTCCCAGTCGTCTTCACCTCGGCGGAGCTAGCAACAGCATCAGTAATTGTTGACGCTTTAATAGACGGGACAGCTCCGTCTTTGAGCTTGAACTTGGTTGGTATGCCCAAAGCTCGTTTCAGTTTTCACCGTTTCGTCGATGGCATCATCTTCGAAGTGCGCCGAGCATATTCGTGACCACTCACTCAATCTGAAATCAGCGCGAGTGTTGTTGACAAAGCGAACCCATTCCCTTTGAGTTGTCAACTTTTTCGGGAACGAAATTATGTGTGCAACCACCCACAACACAAGAAAGTGGCATTTTAGGGCCAAAGACTGCAGAACAATTGAAATTATCAGTGCTTTATTGTGATCGCAAAACTGTTGTTCATGCAACTACTAAGTGGTACGGTACACGTGGTGCGAAATACGGTACCCTCTGGAGACATGAACACAATGTGTACAATGGAGACAAAACGTCTCCGGAGGGTAAATTTCTATAGATGAATAGGTCTCCACTGGGAATTTCACGAATTAGATTTTTGGATTTTACTTAAATTACATAAAAACTAGGATTAGGATGTGGGTTAGGGTTAGTGTTTGGGTTAGGGTATAATATAGGGTATATTGGGTCGAAATTTCAACCCAGGGAAAAAAATATGGTTAAAATGGGAGCATTTTGAAAAACGTGCTCGACTTTCTAACCATTTTGTACACGAGAACAAAGCCATGTCTCCACAGTGATACAAAAATGCGAAGTAGTGTACACATACGTGTATACACTGACCGTATTCCACAGCAACGAGACGGCCATGAATGGGCTCTTCGTGAACTCTATAACGTGTGACGTTTTCGGAGTCGTTGCATACATTATGACGTCACGTCTGCTTTTCGTGTTTCGTTTCCTCTGGGCTGCATGAAAACAGTAATTCGGAGGCCTTTTTCTCGGTTTTAAAAACATGATATCGAATTTTGGTAATTTTTATTGGAATCAGTAACTACAAGTCCTTCTGAAACTTAAAAAATCTTGCCAAAACGGATTTGCCTGGAGTTTAGCTTTAAAAAACACTCCAAAAAGAAGTTTATGACTACGGCATTGTGCTCCATAGAAAGTAGAAAGACGAGTACAAATGGAAGGGGGATCCTTTCATTGGATGACGAATTACAAGGTTGAACAGTTGGAATTTTGTTGAGTGCGGGATTGTTTCTTATGATTGACCCCGTTGCGTCTAAGTATATTATGTCTCTTGATGATATGTTGTGGTAGACTTTAATACTGTCTTGTGAATACAGCATTACAAACGGAGGGTGAACACTTACATACATGTACTTGTCTTAATTCCAGGGAAGCGCTTACTTGAATCAGATTACCGATTGAAGATATTTAAAAGGCCTTGAATTTCATTTTCTTTTGAATCTGACAATTGTTTAGCTTCACTGGAAATTGTGTGAAGTACCCCCTTGTTTGGGCCTTCGTCTCTACAACCTGACATAAATATCTTATCATCTAACGATTTCAGGTTGTCTACATGTAGATGTTTCCGCCTGGTCTTTTTGTATTTTAAAATATTTTTTTAGTTGTTCACGTTTCGTATTTCTGACAAATCGTGCTCGCCTTTCATTTTGTTTATGTTTTACTTTTCCTGTGAACAAAATTCGTACTTTTAGATCAATTTCAGTCTTCATTGTTACTGTTAGGTTACATTTTAAACTTCCATCACTGAAGTTACAATATCCATTTGCGTGAAAAGCATCCTTAGATTTTTTCCTACCCAATTTGTAAGGAACGTAGTGACGTCAAAATTGAAATGAACAGTATGGATGTATTGCCTTTCGTAAATGTATGGATCCAAAACATTAGGAATAAATTTGTTGTTTGGTGTTTTTTAAGCTTCCTACACTCTGATCTGTCAACATGGAAGAAACATCTCTTCATGTGTGGTAGTTGAATGGTCCAGAATGAACCGTGTTCATTATTGTTCTTGGTATCTTCGGTGCACTGTCCTAACGTCCTCCGGTAAGACGTCGTCTATTTCACAAAATGTTGCATCTTCGGACGCCCCACTAAAATCATCATCCAATTTTTTTGAAACGGTTGATGAATTGAGATTTGGCTTATGTTTGTCGGTTTTTGTATTGATCGACGGAAGGGAAGCTACTGAAATCTTGCATAACCTCGTTGATAGTGTTGAGACATTGGTGTGTTTGGTTGAAAATGGGTGACAAATCAGGAGTATTATTCAAAGAATCTGTACAATCAAGTGAAGAAATATCGCTTGCGATGAAATTAGAACATGATTGTTTCCATTGAGACACTTTTGATCTTGGGCTAATTTGATGCATCGGATTATTATCGTGTTTATAATACATATCTTCATCTTTTGAATTACTCAAGTTTGTGTTAATACTGGTGAACACTCTTTCTCCATCATTACATCCATTTAATCCGCATCTGAAGGCAACTTCATCCATGTAAGACTTGCATCTAGATTGCGGTTCCAGGTCTATACATGCGTAGTGATACCATACATCACAGCTATCACAGGCAATCATGCTTCTTGATTTATGGTAAGGCTGTTCAACAATACAATTTTTTCAGTATGAGGTTAAGCGACATCAAACTAGGATTTTTATATTTTTCAATTTTCGGACAAGATTTGGTATTTGTTGCAAGCTTTGAATAAGACATGGAATCCGACATGTTTTCGGAACCAACTTGTGGCTCTGAACAAATTGTTGGGGATTCGAAATCCTTTTCAACAGGTGGTGCAGACCTTGATGTTTTACTTGATTTTGTGGGTTGCGTTTTGGGTGCTTTACATGTTTCGCTGTTTTTCTTAAACATTTCTCGGACTTTGTCTCGCAGGCCTAGACGATTTCTTCTCCAAATGATTTGAATAATTTTATAGCAATTTGGCTTTCTCAAAGAATGTATTGCTTTACTCAAATTTATAACCATATTCACTGTAATATCAACATGATCATTTTCTTTTGGATACTCTGGCATATCTTCTGCCAATACTCTTGCAATCCTTGTCACCTTAGTTTGTCCTCTTTGCTTTTTCCTCCCCCCTCCGATGTTGTCCTCTGTTATTGAAATACTTAATGCACACAATTAAGCGAAGCAACATTGATTTTCAGAGATATACTCGGCTTTCGTCAATCGAAAACACAATGACGATTCATTGTCAAAAAAAGTAGATTTTGAGCTTTATTTAATGTCCAACTTCGATAATGAAATAATGCTAAATTTGCTGGGAGATAACCAGCGGCGTGGCGTGCCCTCTGGCTGCATAATATCTTGGCCCCTCCCCTCCAAGATCCCGATTTTGTTTGGTTTTTGGTGAATGCGCAGCTGAATCCGCGGTTAAATCCGCGGCCAGAAATTCGGCCGAATACGCGGCTACCTTGAGTGAGGTGAATATCTGCACATGTTTTTCCAACTCTTCGCTGGTGCTCGTGATCTTTAATTGAGTTATAACTTCATCACTCTTTACTACATTTTCCAACTTTACAGCTACAGCTAACACACTCGGTTCGTTAGTTAGTTGTAACTAACTTCGTTAGTAACTAAGTGATCGTTAGTTCCCCGTCTTCCATTTTCCATCCATGTCCATCTGGAGATGGTGCATCAATCTTTTGCTAAATTTCATTCGATAATTGCAGTGTTTAGCATGCTTCGTTGGTGCATCTCGTGTTGGTGGTAGACTCTGCTCGGACGATGAAGAAGAACAAAAGGCCATGTATCAACAATCTCTGTTGTTTGGCCGTAAAGAAAGCAGGCAAACTTCTCTAGGGATGATAGTTTCTTTTGCAACTGAAAATCGCTCCCTAGATCTGAGAATGTTTCCTTAAATTATGGGTGCTCTTCTGTCATCTTTAAAGTTGTCCGTTTTCTTTTTATGTAGAATGCACTCGTGGAATCACAACCTGTGAATGTGTGAAGCCTAATGGATTTACAAGACGTGCTTAAACTGGAACTGATTTGCTGCACAGGTCTATGGTGCGGCTCTTGTTTCCTTTCCCCGTAATAAAATATACATGACCGGACAAGCTGTCCAGAAGAGATCCAGATACCGATACAACTGCAACATCGGTGTCTGGACTTCTGATGATTACCGTAGAGTTTGATTCGGCAGCATGTCCTGCATGAAGGTATACACACTAAGAAATAAAGCTTCAAATCTGCACCCAAAGGGGTGCACATCATTGATACAATAGCAGCACCCCTACGGGTGCAAACTTGCACCCCGAAAGTAGGGTGCAAGTGTGCACCCCAATGAGATGTGCAAGTGTGCACTCTAAGGGGTGCAAGTGTGCACTCTAAGGGGTGCAAGTATGCACCCCACAATGGTTATATTCTAAACCCCCAAATTAGGGTGCAAGTGTGCACCCCAAAGTGGGGTGCAGGCTTGCACGATAGGGGTGCAAACGTGCACGTCTACATTGTTTAAGGTCCACTTGTAGGCAGCAGATGATTATGTTCATACATCATAATACAACTCCTAAATCCTATACATTGTAGTCTGACGATGCACATTGTCATGCGTAACTTTCACCCCCCACCCCTAATTGAGGGCGGGGTCGATACAAACAATTCATACCTCAATCGTCATGTAGTGCATCTCAACTGGTCTGAATACAGAGTAACATAGGTCTATACACTGATCTGGTGACCAGAATTAGAAGCTTTTACTGCGGTGGTGTCACGCTCACGCTGCACGCATTCTTAAATTCCAATTGGTCGAAGGAGCCCGGAGTGCGTGCCTCATGAAGTTGGGCGTTTGCCATCAAACTGTTTGAGCCTTGGCATATGGCTTGGTCGACCACTAATACAAATGATGGCAGCCCCAATGTGTCAACAAGCTCAATGCTTCTATGAAGAATTGTATTAACTGTGTTGAGCTCTGTTGGGCTGGCATCGATAACTGGTAGATATCCTATAATTGCCTTTGTTGGTATGTGGGTGGTTATGAGTTGGTTTAACCCAGTCAATGAGGGTAGCAAGCGATTTTGTGGCACTTTTGCAAGGTAGTATGCAGCATTTTTCTTCCTAGCCTGCACAATCGAAGGGTCATCTTGATTTCCGTATTCTTCTACTGCGATAGTGGTAGCAAATGCATCCGGGGAAGCTTTCTTCAGGCCACCAAAGGAAACGATATCCTCGTCTGGGGAAGAAAGTTTGCGTCCTTTTGTTTTCTTGCACGGTGTTGATGGTACGTCCACTCCCACTGATGTTGGTTGATGTTGCTCATGTTGAATGGCGATACCATGCATTTGTATTATGAGTCGATCCTTTCCCTGACTAAGTCTCTTCTTCAAAGTCATTGTTGTCCCATACTACAGTTGTGAAGACACCTTTCTGTAGACCCGATTGCGATCACAGCCCGTCTCTGCTTTGTTGAATCAGTAAAGTACTGGTAGCAGTGTATAATGAGCTCCGGCATCGGCAGGCAAGATTACGTCCGTACTATAGCCACCATGTTCTTCCACAAAACGCTTTACAATATCCGCCCTATTTCCCACTAGATTCTTCCAAACACCAATACTACGTAAAAGTGTATGCCACTGGAATCATGTATGAACGGCCTAATAACTTGATCAGAAACTCCGATATCGTAACAAATACACTTCAAATTTGGATATTCCGTGGCCATGGTGGCTACGTCGCGATCATCTCTGCTGGCGGCGGCCATGTTTGTGTGTGCACGTGACCGAGCAGAGGAGTTATACAGTGCATCTGATTGGCTGAATACTATTGTAAATTGTAAATAAAATTGTAAATAAAATAATAACAAGATCAACATATCCTACACCCATGTAGCTGAAGTGTACTTGTACCATCAATCTTTAAGAAAACTTAAAAGAAAACTACAAAGTACAATCATGTATATGTTTAATGACAGTAACAGATATATATTTTTTGGAACTGATCCATCTAAAACAGGCATACAATATAAAAACGAATTTCAAGCTGTTAAACATCTTGAAAATTAAAAAAGCTCCTGTTACATGTACATACCGATTACATAGCACACGCTTGAAACATTATGAAAACTTTTAAATTGAAGAAATTGACCAGAATTGTTCTGAATAAGCCTCATGGTCACGCTGTAGTGCAGCAAGAACCAACAACATTGTGAACAATTCATAACTATAGCCCATTCACAAATTGCAAGATGAAAAAGAACCAGTGATAAATTATTTATGCAAGTTTACAATAAAATATTCATCACCAGAATTTCGAGTCACCAATAAGTTGACTCTTCAGTGATAAACAATCATCCTAATTTTTACGAGTATTTGTGATATGGTTGTGCAGCCGTGAAGGAATAATATTAATGCTTAAAAAAAAAAATACGTTTTACCACAATTCTACAATTATTCTAGCAGTTTTGTAGTACATGTATGCGTACGTGTACATGTACTCTGGATATTCGCAGATATTTTTTTATTTCAATTTACTGTGTCTTGTGTTTAACCATATTTCTACAAAGCATAAATATATTGCAACTTAAAGGTAGTATACACCATTTGCAGATATCGAAAATATTTACTACTTAATTATTAAGAAATACCGTACTCAATTGAAAGTAAATAATGATTCTAGGCATTCAGCAAAAGGATTGCGCTAGATATCCTGTAATTATTCCAAAAAATTGAATTTTATAAAGAAAAATTTGCTCTCGCCGGACGGCGAGAGCGAAAAAACAAAGATAACATAAGAATAACTGCTCGACCCCGGTTGAAAACAAACGCTGTTTTTTGTGCTTTTCTCGGCATCCATGATTGTAAAACTTCGGAAAAGTCAGTTAATCGATATTTACTATGAAATACAACCCCCCAAATCTACCCATTCATGATAATTCAAGCAATTAACAATGGTGTATACTACCTTTAACATGCATGTGGATAAACAATCTTTAATATTGTTGTGTGTTAAAAAGGGGAGCTAGCTGCTATTTAAGTATGGCACAATCCAAATGAACTGGTTCAGCAACTTGCTTAACTAAAGAAACTTAGTGAAAATGCAAGAGAGCTCTGTAGACCAACTAATGATATTTGAGTGCTCGTAAATTGTATCACTGCACTACAGCAAAACTGCAGTATACTCAAGTGTTCTGAAAACATAAAAAGGTGACAATTGGCAAGTACATGTACCGTTAGGAAAAGAAGTACATGTAATCGTTGTTCTGACCCTGAAGTTATTTACAACCATTTTTTGTTCATTACAATGTTGTACTCATCAGACCAACTCTGAGCTCTCATGCAAAACAAATGTACAAATGTAACTGATAATTTGTTGGGTTTTTTTTTGGGGGGGGGTTCGGTTTTTTGGGGTGGGGGGGGGGGGGGGGGGGTGGCATGGCCAGCATTGCCAGCATTGCCAATCTGGATCCAACTCCGTGTTCAGTGGGAAATGGTGTTGATAAACCGCTGTACCTTTGTAGGCAATGCCTTGTTTTGGCCAAAGCCAGCAAGATGCTGATATAAAAGAAATGTGTTTTTACCCTGTCGAGGATATTCGACACCAAAGACATAAAAGGTGGCAAAGGTTGCGGAAACTCCAACTGCTATGTTGCTGCTGGTGCACAATACTGTTCCATTCATTTTGATGGATACATGTACCGGTACATGTAGGTCCTCGGAGTTGAAGGGATTTCCCTTAATGACAAGGGTGGGGGTTGGAACTGTGGGCTCCTGGAAGAGTTAAGTAGAAACAAAATTGCAAGATTCAGATAAATTGAATATCTTTTAACTTCCTCTCCAATTAGCGTAATGAGAATTTAGCCAGACACCATCTCCACGGCAACAATGATTTGGCAAGATGAATTCTTTGGTTTGTTTATAAACTAGTTGCACAAGAACTAGGAGAGACATTTATGTAAACCATACTTGGCTACGTCATAAAACGAATAGATGGAAGAAGCTCATACAAACATTGAGAAAAACCTTCTTCAAGTTCAAAACAATATGATATTGAATGTCTTTATTCCTAATCCCTAAATCCTTATTATTGGTTTTAATCCCCTGGCAGTAAACATCGGAGGAAAGCTAGGGAGTAGTTTATTGCACTTTTTCCTACCTTCATGGTTATTATAACTGCCTGGACCATGGAGCTGACTAGGCTAGATTTGTTTTTGTTTTTCTTTGTTGTATTTATGCATGAACTGAGTGACTAGAAAGAGGGCTTAAAATGCCCCGATTTGGTAAATTTAGGTTAGATTTTTGTTGAGTACATGTGCTTGAGAGTAGACTAGCACAGTACTGTGTCCAAAATTGTCGGGTTCTATACTTTTGCTGCAGGATTATTCCTTCTTGAGTTAACTGTTGAGGATTTTTTAAAACACTTTTTAGAAAATAATTAACTGAGATTTGATAGTGAACAGTTCCTTTTAGGCTTTTTCATTTATACTCTTCAGTTAACCGACTGAGTTAAAGAAGTTTGGATTATTTTCGCTCCCATTCTCCTTTGCCCTACCCCCTCCCACCCCATTACTAGCCTTGGTCAAAGCTTCGTCATTAGCCGTTCGTACGGTAACCGATCAGCGGCTAACATTCTCATCGTGCGGTAACCGGCAAGCGCATTAAAAGCTAGTTAGCATACGTGCAGTGCAAAAATAAAGGGCGAACAGTGACCTCACGCGGCCACCATATGCAAATTTGCTGGGTACAGACGAAGGCCTTGGTTCAATGGCAAGCTTACACTTACGTGTTTCTTTATTTTGCGCTAGATTTCCAGCACACGATCTCGTATGCGAATACCAGATAAGTGTAGGCAGGGCTATGTATGGAGTGTCAAATCACACCTTGGTAAATCCCAACGTCATTAAATGTATGTAACTACTGTACTTTGTATGTATTATGCTCTACTAAAATGTGCACAATTTTCACGTCGTTTGTCGTCCGAAGAGCTCTCATGTTGCTTAAATTTTGCAGCGGATAAATGATCCCTCGAAGATTTTCGACCTGAACAGCTGAAAGCCATATACTTTCTCCGGGGTCACAACGTTGTTTTTTTAATTTGCCGAAAGGCCTGCCGTGGGAAATCTGTCACTTTTCAGGCCGCTACATTCTGCTCGGAGCTGCTCCAGCCAGGCACAAAGCCCCGTATAGCGAACGTAATCTCGCCTTTGCTGGCCGGCTTACTGACCGGCTTACTGACTTTTGAAACATTCGGGTATAAACATGTTAGTATTAACTGACAGGTCTATGCCGAAATGTTTTAAAAGTTAACCTTTCAGCAGTTAACCTTTCACCACTAACTATAATTATGTAGTTTCAATGCAACCAACCAATGCAACCAACCAACGGTCAACTTGAGTTATTAGCAAAATGAGCACCACCCCCAAACATTGAGCTTGCCATTGAACCAAGCCTTTCGTCCGTACCCAGCTGATTTGCATATTATGGTGGCCGTTTGAGGTTGCTGTTCGCCCTTTATTTTTGCACTGCACGTACGCTAACAAGCTTTAGTTTAATTGCGCTTGCCGGTTACCACACGGCAAGAAAGTTAGCCGCCGATCAGTTACCGTACGGACAGCTAATGACGAAACCCTTGGCCAACGCTACCCCATTACTAAAACAGCAGCATGCACTGCACAAACAAAATTGTACCTCTGCTGACAGGCATTTCAGGCCTTGCTCGTGACGTGTTTTTGCGTCATCCGTTTTGAATCTTTGAAAAACTTTGCGTGTATATACGTCCTCTGGCGCAAACTGGTTGAAAGGGGCGTTACTATCGTCTCAAAAATAGGCTGGCGTGTGGTCGGAATCGATATCTTGACCAAACTTGGCCATCGGTGAACAATTCTACTTTAATAGGGGCTCCCCCTGTCGTGGAAAACGCGTCTTTGCCATACGACTGGATAATTTAGTCGGCAGTTTCTCCGGCATCTTGCCTGTCTCCGCACTACCATTTTGCAGATGTTTATTTAAATGTAAAATTGACTTGTATATATTCAGGTCAATTGTAAACAAATTCAAGGCATCTATTTCTTCACTTTCGGCTGAGGTGTCAACAACATCTGACTTTGGTGTAGCCATTCAATATTCTGGTGATCCCATCACCGTACGACTTTCGTGAGTCTTGCCTTTCTGTCATTATCTGTGCCAAACTAAGCAATTTGCTCATTTTGGCAAGGAGGTACCGTATGTCTCAACTTGCCAGTAGCCTGTAATATTCACAATATGTAGCTATTATGCCCTATGTGATTAGCTAGCTGCTCTAACTTTGTTGGAACGGTACATCAAATGTTTTCTGTATGCTTCTGAGCTTCTGAGCAGATTGACATGCCTACGTTGGAGTAGTGGCTCCTGCTGCAACTCTTGTACAGAGAAACGTGTTCTCCTCGTTATGTGATGCAAGGATTTCCGTACTTTCTGTTATGGTTCTCTGGACAAATAATGGGTACTCTTCTACCCCTCTCCTCCTCGCAACAAAAACGTTCTTCCTTTGAAGATATAAATAGTGGACTTTGGCCGCTTGGTGGATTCGGGATACTTGTTTTTTTGTAAAAGCACTACAAACACTACATTTTCAACGTGAACTAAGTGAATGTTTAATTTTTTGGAGAAACGGCATGTTTTGTAGTTTTATTTTACGACTTAAAAACCAAATATTTATATCCGTGAAATACACTAGGTACATACATGTACATCTTGCTCAAAGAAATGTAAAGGTTGGAAATATAACATTCTCTTTAACATTCCCATCATGGAGGTTACTATCGTATCATGGGCTTGTGCAACCTGCAGGGTAACATTACCACATGTACAGTGACCATGTGGAATTGAGTGAGAACAACTTGCTACATCATCTGTACCAGCAGTCACTGGGACGCGCTATCAGGCAAATTTTGTCCAACAAAATATCCCACATACAGTCCCCACTAGGAGCGAAAACAAAAATTACACCTGAGATTTTCAACTAATTTTAGCGTGTCCGAATGTGTGACCCTGTATTAGCGCAGCATACCGGGGCACACTAGTGGGACTAGAGATGGAGATTCGCCATTTAAATGGCAACTTTCACCCAGATCATGCTGGAATATTTCAGCTATCGGTATGTGACATACCGGTATATCTTTTGTACATGTTCCAGGATGTCTACTTTGGTACCACCCTTCTTAATTTCCCCGAGTCTAGAATACGACCCAAATACATATAACTCCGTAGATCTTGGCGCCTCGGACATCATCATTCTAAATAAATAAAGAAAAAGAAGGGTTTTTAATGAAGTATTCAAGATAACGCAACACCAACAGCCACGTCACACAGCCCTACAAATAGGGCTGTCTTTTTTCTATTATCTGAAAACCTAAAATTCTACTAGCAGAAAATCAGAACATACGGCCAATTAAGGATTACTTGGAAGAAATGAGAAGAAATTATGGGACGCGGGCTAAAGAAATACACATTTTAGCGCGATCGCAATACACCACCTTTTTATCGTGACTTCAATTATTCATTTTCTGGAGGTGTTATGGCTTCTAGGGGTCCCCCCTTTTTGGGCTTTGGGCTGCCCAAAATTCCGGGGGGCAAGCTTTACGGGTTCAATGCCCCGGAACCCCTTAGCAAGGCGTGCCCCCTTAGTTAAAACCTAGATCCGCCACTTAACTGCCAACAGGGCAAGTGGGTACCAATATCAAAATTGATATGATACAGGACTTGAATACACTGTTCAGAGTGCCAAAGAGCATGTCTGTCGGGGAGGGATAGAGACTGGTGCTATTGAGGCGATTGTTGGCGATATCTGTGAGTTTTCTCATGTTGTAATCTTCAAACCTGGTGAGGATGAAATCTGTCAGTTGGCATATGTTGAATGCTTTTAATCTGTACAATATTTTGTCCTTGAGAATACTCATTGCAGCTTCACAATATGCTGTGGTGTTGTTTTCCCTGATTCTAAGATCCTGCCTATACTGTATGTGCCAGTGACCATGACACATTAACAGAACATTAATTACCGGTACAATTAAACAGGCTTGAAACTGGCTCAATGTCTTTAGACACTTGAACAGTCGAGCACACAATTTGAAATGACTGAGGACTATTAAAATTGGCATCAAATGGACGTGAAATTCGTTCTTTCATACAGGAAAACAAGCCTGTTAATACGACGAGTGATAGAGGCGCACAGAATGAGGGCAGTAGCCACTGGTAATGTTACAAATGTATTGACAAAAAAAATACAAATGATAATAATTGTTACTAAATCAGATATATAATTCTATTAAAAATGTCAAGGGAGAACTTCCATTTTTTTTCTCAAATTAATATGATAATATATAGTACATGTACAGTACCAGTAGAGTCAATGAATGCAAGTTCCCCATTGTGCTTCATTAATGTATGCACCTGTTTTATCATTGGAGTGCAGATTGCGATCAGTAGTTGGTTATCACTTGTTTGGTCCATTTTTGCACAGACTGTACCACATTCATTGTTGTATTTCGAGATGATTTGGGGGTGGGGGGGGGGGGGGGGGGGGGGGGGGGTCTGAGGGTGCGTCATAGAATTGATAGGTGCATTATGTCTGCTTACAGTGTTGTTTGAAATAAAACAATGACAAATACTATATATTAATCAAGAACAGTTGAATTGGAATCCTGCTTTCATTTTATTCGTTCTGGTGTAAAGTATATAGCCTATAGTTTTATACACACATGGAGGAAGGACAGTTCACACAATATAGCTAAGTCACACTTGGCATTTGTAGAGGAGATGTCGAAGAACTGGATCGAATCTGCAAAGTAAAATCCTGTTGAACACTTACAAAATGAACACTTACTGATGCCAAGATACAATTGCATACACTGTACATGCATGTACCATTCACATGCATACATGTATGTTGAAAGCAGTTCCGGCACTCACAGGGCCAGAGTGTTATCAATGGGGGGGTGTTTATTTAAGTCATTATATGGGGGTTATCTTTGCTGGACATGGGGGAGTAAAGGACTCCCCACTAACTTGAATTTTATGAATGAATCTTCTAATGGAGCGTTCTCCTAATGAGAGGGACTGGTAACATGAGAGGGTTTTTTACCAATAATGGGAAAAAAAGATTCTGATTTTCACATGAGTCTGGTATTCATATCACACAGGTACTCAAGTGAACATGGGGACCCACAAACGAAAAACACACAAAATAGATTGATTCCACAGTCCCACATAGTTAAAAACATTGTTTAAAAATGTGATAAATTTACAGGACAGCAATCCAAAAACGCATCAAAAAGGCTCTCAAGACCTACTTTTTTCCCCAAACGTAGCTGCATGTCCTTCTTTCTTTGTTGTTTTTTGTCTTCTATTCCTCTTTCTTTTTTCTAGCGCCTTGTATCCTTTGGTAATTTGGCGCTATACAAATCCAGTTATTATTATTTAACAGTTATTTGTATTAAAAGGTAAACGATTCTGCACATGTAGCCCTTTACAGGTACCTAATTACTTACTGGTTCTTGTCTGCACATTCCTCATAATGTTCTCGCAACAGGTTCAATTTCACTTCTTGGCCACATTTGATACATGTCTGTTCCAGACCACAGTCATCTTGGGATGCTTTGCTCTAGGTGTTGAGAGGTGAACATACATGTAAACGTATAATTTATCTTTCTCATGGCTATGGCTTCTTCAAATCTGATCAAATTTATACCTTAATCAAGAAAATTTGATTTGCATAATTCTGGAGAGATGCCAACATTGACATAAAATGAGGGTTTACATTTTCATGTCCCTTTTACGTCCGGCAGGTTTGTTTTTACCAAACTATACACACAAAATTGTATTCCTGCTGTCTCTAAAGAACAAAACTGTTCATATTACAGTTGCTACATTTTGTATTTCTAAAAAATCTTACTTGTTTCATAGCATTGTTGAAACAAATGCTGCGATTTTCCTTATTTATTACAGGGGATGAACTGCACAAATGTACCAATCCCAGACATATCTACTCGACTTGGCACACTTACATCCTATCTCATATTTTTGGTGTACCTTGAACAAATGCTTGGATGTAAATCTGCCACTCTTCAATTAGGGGATGAAATGGCTTTTGGGGCTAAATGTAATCTTGCTAGATTCAATGATAGATTGCATAGAGGCATATATATTGTGGCTTCTTCAGTTAAAACTAATCTATAGAAATCACATATTACAACATACAATTGATCAACACAATGTCAAATTGCCAAAGACACACCTCATTTTGTTTCCATGTCCAGAGACTGCTGAATGGGTCTGATGAAAATTTGGCCTTGGCCGAACCGCTCTTTCAAATTTTGTTTAGAGTAGACTTCCTCGACAGCTATCAAGTCTTTGCTCCTGGTTCCATCACACGCCAGTAGTTCAAAACCGCCCCACTGCTTAGTTCTGAAAATTTTCAAGCAGTATCTGCTGAAAGTCACTGGGTGAATGGTTTAGATCAAATGTAATTATTTTGTTCTCCCAGGCCGCCGTCTTTCAGGTCTTGGCGCTCTCTTTGGGATTGTGCCGAATCAGCTGCTGGGTCAGCTAGACATATAAACTTATGAGTCCAGGGTCTCATTTTAATCTTCTTCCTGGGAAGAACTACAGGTTGTGATGTGGTCTGATTATTATGCTGCCTTGGCATAAATCTTGTAAGGATTGATCCTGCAGTACATGCATGTCAAATACAAAGTAGATAGTGAAAAAAAAGAACAGCATGTGACATGCTGCAACCTCGGCTCCCTTATCACCTGAAAACAAAACACTTGAAAAGAAACCACTTCTACAATTGAGGATGGGAATTAATCATATTTCAGTGGAAACGTACCTCGTATTCAATGCAATAAAAGAACATTATGCGGTCCCAATTGTAATATTTACCCCTCGGTTGACATCTCTGCTTTAAACGATGTCTATATCCAATCGCTGTTACACCTGAATCGGTGAGTTGAGTATCAGACATAGCCGGGACTTGTTCAGTCGTTATCTGGTGGAAATTGAATGTTAAGTTTTAAAAATGTGTGCAGTCTTACAAATGTAAGGCGTTCTAGCAAAATGAGACGGAACTGGGCACGTGGCAGAAAACTGAAAAAAATAAAATAATGGCCGATATTTGTTTACATTTTTATTTTTATTGATATTTGTAATGTCTACTACATGTAACTTGTGAAGAAATAGTATGGAAGTAGTATAATGATAAAATAATCATAATAAAACAAATCCCAGTGATCAACTTATCTACGTTTTGTATTTGCCTGTGTGTGCGGGGAAAGGCCATCTTCAACTATCTCTAACCGACGTTTATATATTTCTCGTTTTCTTTCTGTAGTTTTTCATTTGCGACCTGTAACTTTTCTATATCCGCGTTTGCAACTTGAATCTTAAACAGAGATGGAGGGCTATCAGCAACTGTACTGGTTGTTTTTTCCTTGTGGTTGGCGTGGTGTTGGCAAGGAATAAGACGATTCCAGCCATTCCTCTAGTTGTTTCTTGCCAGAAGGACGGTTGCTGCTTTTGTTTAGCTTTGTGTACGTTAGCTGGATTTTCTTCCAAATGTTCTTCGCAAAAGTCTCTGCCATTTTGTCTTATCCTTAAAGAAATTAGAAGGATACACAAATTGAATCCACTCAATGACTGGCCTGGATTTTTCTCGACGTCGCCACACACTGTGATAGACATCAGCAATCCACTAGCATGCACACACACAAAGCAGAATTAAGGCATGTATAACAGCCCATTTCAAATAGTGGAGCTGAAGGTGAGAAGAATACCTCTACGGTGCTTTTACTACGCGAAGATAGCGGCCGCTAACGGAAGCACCCGATGCATTGACGCCAAACGTCCAAGGACACAACATGGTACAATGCGTAGGATCTGAAGAAATACAAAGAAAGATCAAAGAAATTAGTAACACAAAAAAGTACAAAGGTGACAAAATTTGGTAAATGTGTTGTCAACTGATTGTGGCTGCTCCAATTAGTGTATGCAGATTACAGAAGAAGTTATTCATTTGACCCAGATGCTGCTGAGCATCATCATCCAGCTGGTCCCATTGATCTTGAACTTCTGGTAGTACGCTCCTTCTGTATGTTTCCAACTTGTCGTTGAAGCTTTTTTGCGTGGCTGCTTGGTCTCCCACGGTGTTCTTAATTCTGGTCACCAGCTCCTTGGAGGTATCAGAGCTATCGCCATCATTTACTACATCACCCAACTTCTCCATTATGAAATTAAAAGCTTCCAGCTGAGAGGCGGAATCTCCTCAGTGTACCATCTAGCAGGCCCAGCGTCCTTGTTCCAGCATCGGTTGTTAACTGAAAACCGATGAACTTGTTACCGTCTCTGGATGTTCCATCGCTGTGCAAGGTTGCAGTCTTGGTGGTGCTCAATTCTTCTGCAACTTGTATAGTGGATGCCGAGTTGCAGTCTTTAAAACGTTCACGACAATTTGTTTCCTTTGGAAGATCATCCACTGTTATGTCAAACCCCCCAATGGTTGACAAAATTACCTCAGTAACTTGAGACATCCGTCTGGCACTGACTCCTATACTTGCTAATGTCATGTAGGCAAGTTTAACGTTGTCAGAAAACATGCCTGGTGCCACTTTAAGCAGGGGCTTGTTTTCATCGCGAAGTAAGTAAATCTCCTCTGCTGCAAGAGCTAGGTCACTCCGGAGATGTGTTATTGTCCGTCTTAACTCTTTCAGCTGTGCCAAAAGATGCTTGCTGTTGTTGCGCGGTAGTTTGGAAGTCTCCTTTTTTTTCTTTACAAGCAGCTCTGCGTTGAAGTGAAGCAGATATATACGTAGAGTTTTAAGTTCTCTAGTTCTTTTCTGGAGCAAGGTATCTTTATTGGCCAGTGTACGGTTGAAAAACATTGATGTTTGTTTTCATTTTTTTCAAGTTCTTTGAGTCCTTTTTGGCTGCATCCAATTGTTTGGAAAGTTTGTTCTTTTCAAACTCCAAGTTTCTAATTTGTTTGTCTTTAGTTAGAAATCTGCGTTTCACATTGTATCGCCAATACTCCACTTCTAGATTTGCTAATGCATCAGAACGCTTTTGCAGCCTAGCTTGCATGCTAGCTACTTTTTTCGTGTCTCCTGTCTTTGTCTTTTTGATGCGCTGTCTGATGCAACTGATTGTAATGTCAACCGAAATACAAAAATTAAAAAACTGATACAAAAAATGTGCATAGGTTCCCCCTCTAGGCCCTGCCAGCATTCATTTAATGCATGGATATTTCATCCACAATCACAATGCATTGCCATAATTAACAACAGTGAATAAATAAAATTAAAAAAAATATTTTAAAAAGGGATAAAAGTAATTATTTAATAACAAAGAAAACGTTAGTATACGTAAATATAAAACTTTTAAATACATTTTTACAAGATATTTATATCAATGAGTCATTTACACTTACTGATCATGACAGAATACATGTAGGTCAAATTTAAGACCCCAACATCGAGATATTTTGGCTTAAAACGCCACTCGCATTTTTGCGCCGCTAAATTTTGCTCCAGCTAGTTTGTTTATAACCTTTTTGATCCCGATCCTTTCGTTTCCGGCATCGTATTTGAGCCCTATTACCCCTATACCCGACATTTAAGTTTTAAAAGTACTTATCTTTAAACCCGTCGAAAAATCGGCGAAAATACGGTCGATTTTGATTATTAATTTTGTTAATCGAATTATAAGCTACGCTGTTTTTTTAAGACGGTGGCTGGTCGGCAAGAAGAAGCTATCCCAGCATGCCCCGCGGTATACGCGAACTCGATCCAGTCTCAAAATACAGCCGATTGCATTGGAAAATCAAACTGGATTTTCGGTGCAGCGCATGCGCAGTAAGTGTATAATTGCGATCCCTATGATATGCACTTTTATTCAATTTCGACAAATCATTTACAAAGTATGGTCATGTTATACGTATTCAAATGGCGGATTCCATTTTCCACCAATCTTTTGAAAATGAATGCGAAAGGGTGAAGTTGGTGCTTTTGCCACGTGATCTTCCTGTGATATATTTAACTGGGGCAAATCGTTTTCATTTTCCAAGCCAACCCTTTGCTCCATTCGTCACCAAAATTACCGTCTTCATCATCCTCTACTTCCAAAAAAAAGTAATCTCCCAATTTATCTTTATCAATGTTTTTGCAATTTGGCATTTCAGTTTTTGATAGTCGTGCCCCACTAGGTTCGTTGTGAATTATTTCGAGTTTGTAATGAATGTCAAGAATCCTATAATTTCGTCGAAAAATCTGGGGATAATACTGGCGGCAATTTCTTGACGTGTTTTTCATGAAGCGACTTGCACAGCAATGTACAATTGTCTTCTTGAAATCATTGAGGATACACCCTGACGCTTACTGGGGGAGGGTGCAAGCTAACCTGTCGCAAAATGCCTGGAAACTTCTTGCTTGAATCCGATTGTTTGCAAAATTTACTTGAATTACAACAGTTTCTTGGATTCGCTCGAAATTATATCTAAAACTTCTTTTTTTTAACTCTGTTCCGACAACCTGAGAGAAATTCAGTATCATCTAACGATTTAGGGTTGTCCAAGTGTTCTTGCCTTGTTTTTGTTTGTTCTTGAGGACCTCTTTAAGGGCTTCGCGTTGTGTGTTTCGGACAAACCTTGCCCATTGTTCATTTTTGCTGTTTTTAACATTTCCAGTGAAAGCAATTATGAACTTTCCAATTGATTTCCGTTTCCATTGTTAATTTAAATGTTACAGTACAGTCATTGAAATACCCACAGGCACTATAGGCGTTCTTAGACGGCTTTTTTACCTGAATTAGAGGATACATAATGACGCCTAAACTGAAAAGAACATTAGGTGTGCAGTGCCTATAAACCATTGATACAAATATGAATCCACGGCTTTGAAAATGTAAATCCATTCTGTTGTTTCTTAAGATTCTTCCACTCTGATTTATCAACGAAGAAGAAACACTTTTTCTTTGGAGGCAACTGAACAGTCCAGAATTTTGGAAATGTGTTGTTACTGGCGTCATCAGCTTCTGTGCACATATCTAGAATAACATTGTCTTGTAAAATATTGTCCCCCTTTTCACCAGATGTAGTTGATGATTTTTGTTCAGGCATTCCTGAAAAAAAATATATGTCACTTGTAACAAATCTTGAAGATTTCTATGAGTTGCTTGTTTTCATATCTGGCAATCGGACAGATTTTTTTCGACAAATGTGATAAAGATGCATCCATCCGTACATTGTCACTCATGGCACTATTTATGGAATGATGGTCATCATTACAACTTGAAGATCACACCGACAGAGCTTGGTTTTGAGGCGAGCTATAATGGATGATACGTTTCGCTTAATATTATCGGGAGATAAATCACCAAAATCAAAATAATTGTCTATAAAATTTGTAGAATTGTCATCAATCAAATGTTTGACTTTTGAGTGAGGATTAGTCACAGGCAAGTTTGTCGTCTGCTGTTCGTTGTTGATATTACCCCGTTCTTCACAAAAAGAACGTTCCGTGACTGTATGGTGTATGGACACCCTTTCACCCCTATTGCAACCATTTATGCCACACTTAAATGTAACATCATCCATGTAAGATTTACATTGATCTTCAGGTTTGAGGTCATTACATACATAGTGGTAACAGGTATTACAGGTATCACACGCAATCATACTTCTTGAATCTTGGTGGGGTTGACGACAAATGCAATATAATGTTTCAGACATAGAGCCGGTTGAGCAGTGTGTGGAAACCTTGATTGAATTTGCATGAGTGATTGTTGAATTATAATAATCTTGGGATATGACATTCCTGAAATCTTCTTTAGATCCTGGTGTAGACATTTCATCATTAGGACATGTTGTGATGATCTGATGATCCGCACATGAAGCGGTGGTCCCAGGATACACCAGTTCCATCTTCCTGACACTTTCTACAGCCACGGCGTGAGGTTAATTGTAGAGTTGGTGTCCTTTGTAGGGTTTCGTTGAGGGCAGCAACCTGCATCTTCAGGGCGGCGAGCTCTGCCATTCCAGCTTGTTACCCGGCTATCTGGGTTGTGAGCAGCCCTGGCTTTGGCTGGTTTTTGTTGTACTGGTTCCACTTCCTGAAGCTCGCTGACAACCACTGGTCTGGTCTGATGAAGCTTCTTTCTTCGTTCGGCCTCGAGGCTTTAGCAGACATTTAGTTTCTCAAACAGGTTTCATCTGTCCTCACTGGGTCATCCAAATTGGGGCGAAGTTCAGCTTTGATGCTGTCATTCCTTACTAGGGTTGGGTCATAACACAGACCAGTCTCTGCCTCTTGACTAGATTATTATGACCTTTTGTCTAAGGTCAAGTGCCTTCAAGAGAAAAGCCTGTAATGACTTATTCGTCCCGAGCCAGTGTAGCTAGGTGCTTGTATAGGTCTGTGGCGTCGCTTTCTCTGCCACATATCGTGCTTCATATGAATCCTTCTGGCCAGGTTCTCCCATTTGCCCATAGACCTAAAACTCTCGTCGCATCAAGCTCAGGACTTCTTGGCCTAGAGGTTTCTGGGGGTCAGTAGGGGGCATCGTGGTGGAAACTGCCTTGTTTTGCAACAGGCTGTCTGAAGAGTCAGGCGGTGCCGCTAGGGTTTCTTGCTCTGGGGCTCAGTCGACTCACGATCTCCTCGGCTGTCCATGCTATTTACTGGATCATCTCGTCATGGTTCATTTCGCTGGATAGACGCATTTCGTCTTGCCTACTGGGCACTCGGCAGACACGCCTATCCCTCTCGTGCCTCTAAATGCTACACCTGTGTAATTGCCAGGGATGGCACTTACGGATGTTCCATTAAAATTAAGTTTTTGACCCTGCAAGACATAATGGACAGTGGTCAGGCAAGGAGTACAGGCATATTGTGTACCAGACAACTTTAATGTATGTGGTCGCAGGGTCATTGCGGGGGTGAACAATCCATATAAACAATGCAACTTTACAGATCAAAACTAAAGAAAACTGAACTTTTTCTGCTAGTAAGAGATCACCTACAGAGCATCTTCATAACGTATCTAACTAAATATGATAAATTATAAGCCTCAAGCAATACAATCATTACAGCTATTGCAAGGGAAACAATGTTAACATAGTTGTGGCAATAAGAACATACAAACACTAGGGCTATATGTAGCTGTAAATAAACAAGTTTCTAAATCCCTCTGGCCAAAAGTCTGGTTGCCCTAGTATTAGTGTAGTGGTCTACCCTGTTGTGAGTTCCAGGGCGGGGTTCGTCCACTCAATAAAGGAGGCTGGGAGTTCAAAGGTGTTGATTTCGCAATTTATTGTTCCATTGAAGATTCAGGGAGTTTACACATTATGAGGCAATTGAACAATGAATCAACCGACCACTCAAACATAACAACAACCCTGAAACAAAGTAAATATTTCTCTTTTTCATTAGAAGTACAAACACTTATCTTACTATCTATTATTACGAAAGAGCCTTAAAGATATTATGATAATTCTGAACTACATAATTTGGTGACAAACTAGATCCTTACCCCAGTATCAGCACTTGTGACTTCCACATCTATTATGGTCCATACAGACAACGCATAGAAGTCAGAACGCGGCTCCCATGGCTGCTGTAAGAAATACACCACACATGTTTACACAGAATGCCCGAGTTTTGCATTTGGAATTCACGCAAAGTCAGTAAAATATAGGCAGCTATAAACTTGCCAAATATAATTACACATATCTATGAATAATACATACTTCACACAATTTATAAGATGAGAATCAGGCCCATGAACAATCATTTCTGGGTTGAATAATGGCAACAGATAAATGTGGCACTGAAGCAGCTGCCAAGACAGTCTATCATGCAGTACACCGAATCCAACCAAATTCGCATAGCTATACATAAGCCGACAAAATATTTCTCACACTGGGAATTACCCTCCAGCACACAATGTGGTGGGTACAATGGTGTCATATAAATACCATACCCTCACATTAGTAACATCTTGGGCTGGCTCAATTAGCAATCTCCTTAAACCCTTATCAGTTGATAGGTGCTCATAGATCAAGTCAGTGACCTATGGTAGGATCACTGTGGCTACACACACCAGTGCATAGGCTATGTGCTATTACAAGTGGGCCATTGTTCCATGCTCAAGCATTTCTCAGCACAGTATAACTATACACAAAAAACATGTACATGTATGTGTAGAGGAGTGAAATTTAACTTTGTTTTTATTCATCCTTTTTAGTTTACAATGGGATTTTTGGCAAAGTGGTTCCCCTAAAGTTACTGTTTTTTATAGGAGTGGCACCCCTGCGTAGTACATTGACTTAATTTACTCTTTACTTAATTAATGATGCGAGGTGCACCAGTCTATTGCTTTGTGTTCCACTGGCCACATGTGCTAGTATGGGTCAGTGAGCAGAGATACAACATGGAGGACAGACCTACTTAAAGTTTCTCTTGTGTCCTCCAAAAATCTTAAAAGTCTGGACATCAAGTTGCTGTATTTTCCTGTTTGCTCAATAATTCTGGTGAGTTTTCATTTATTTACTTATTTTTTACATTGTCTAATATGTGTACATATTTGCCTTTTTGTGCATTATTTTTGTTGTTGAGATAAAACTTTCAGAGTATGGAAACTATTTCTTTGCCTTTGGTAGGTTTCCAAAGAAAGTTTATTTTTACTAAGTGAAGCCTTGTTCACATTGTATAAAGGTTACTGTTGAAGGTTCTGAAACTTTTGGAAACTAACTATTATTCCTAAACCTAGTAAAGTCATTTTGCTAAGGACCAGTGTTTTTATGTCATTTTCCTTGTTTAGTTTGGGGCACTTTAATCAGTACCTTGGCCAAAAACTTGTGCATCAAGTGTTAGCACTTGTGACTGGATTTTACTTGCTGCGTCTATGGTTTTGGGATATAATGAAGAGGAGTTTTTTGTATGATATTAGTCTGGATTTACTTGACTGACTTTTCTAAGGACTGTTTTATAGTAATTTTAAACATAGGTTTGATGCTGATACACTGTGCATTTTATGTAGAAACCTGATTTTTCTTTTGGACCATGCTTTACCTGTGCATCTCTTATTTTCTCAAGATGTTTATTTGGGGGATTTGCATACCTAATGAGTTCCATAGGGTTGTGTAGCTTCTTCAAGTTTATGGCTGGTTTTTATTACTTAATCCCCTGCCACAGTCAACAGTTCCTTTGTTATTTAGATTTTTGATGTGTCTTGGAGAGATGATTTTCTCTTAAGTTTTCCAAGTACAGTTTTGTACAGGAGAAGTGTACTGTGCATGGTATAATTGGAAATGCATATTTTATTAATGTTTATTTATAACTTGATCTTTAATCATTTCTTTTGCATTTGTCTTTGTATTTACAGGCTATTCATTATTTGTTCTGATTGTGCTTCGAGAGTAATCCGCTATTAGTGCTGTGTTGGGTTTTTACTTCTTTTTTATATTTTGTATTTTTGAGTTTAATCTGGAGTTAACATTTGCTCTGGCTTAGAGTAAACTATTCTGGATTGTTCAAACACCAGTGGCCAAAGTTTAATTAAAAGTTCATAGTGTTGTTTCAGTGCAAAATTTAGTGTTCTTGCCCCAGTTATTTAAGGAAAATCTGCGACTCTTCATTTAGATCTTTGGTTCTCACTGCAATCCCTCTAGCTTTATTAGTATTTTTCTAACTGTACCATTTTTCGTGGTTACATATGCAAGAATCTACAAGAATCTACAAGAATCTACATGTGGCTACCTAAGAGATCTAAACTGAACTTAAACATGTACACGCACTAATGTTTATTAAGAATACAGCTCCACTAAATTTAAAGGCCTTTTTCTAGCCATGTTCTAGCACAAGAAAAATTAATTCTTGTCCTAAAGCAGTTTAACTGTCATTAAACATTTTCTCTTCATAAGTGAAAAGTAGTTTGTCATTCAAACATCATAAAATAGTTGTCTAGAACTTAGTAAATAATATAAAACAGTAAAGTTACCCAGAATATAACTAGACTCGGTGAACAATTTTGGAATTAATAACTTTCCGGAAATGTGGTATCAAGACTAAACAACTTGTTCTCTCACAGCTTAACAGTAAAAAGTAGCAAAAGTTGTCAGGCAATGAGTACAGGCATAATGTGTATCAGACAACAGGTGTATCAGACAACTTTAATGTATGTGGTGGCAGGGTCATTGGTTGGTGAACAATGAGCCTGGCCAAATTCCTGCCTTGTGCTGGTGGCCTCAGGTCAGTCCATTATTTTTAAAGGCAAGGCACAATCCAGAATAATTCATTATAAAGGGAGGTGGGGGCAAAAAAGACAGAAAAGGGGGTGGCCATTCTCCATGATCTCTAAATATACCCATCCCCTGGCTCGAACCGGTTAACAAACTCTTTCATTAAAGTGTGGTCCGAACTACCCGGCCGCGGCTCGACATCACACACTAGTCCATGGAAAGTGGCTGCAGTCACCGCCATAGACCCGCGTGTAACTTGAAGCCGCAGCCAAACAATTTGGACATGGCCTAACATTACACTCTGCGCGTGGTTTTGGCGTGCTTTATCAGTTTATATTTAGCCGCGTGCCGGCATGCGCTAGTTAGCTCAGGTTTTTTGTTTAGAGTAGCCATTTCTGGGTGGAAGATGATACAGAATTTCTCCATTGTGCATAAGTTGCATCGTTTACTGATGTTAGAGTACGGTTGAGCATTGCTCAAGATTTTCCACTTAATTGTGAATTCATTGTTTTTGTTTTTAGCGTCCAACTTATTGCGAAACACTAATGCCGTACTTTAATGGTTCAACGACATCCCGAACAAGACTGAAGGTGCGTTTATATGCTTTGACATTGTTGAATTCTCCCAGTCAATCACTGAGAAACTCTTAAATGACGCGCTAGACAATACACAGAGATTGCCATATTGGACAAGAAAACTATCATTCATGTCGAGCAAACATTGCTCTTCAGACATAACGAACCATGAGTAAAGAAAAGCAGTAGTCTATTTGACGTCACCATGGATCGTATGACGGCACAGAATGCTGTGAACTGGTCGTCGTCTACCTGCTGTCCCAACTTTAAATCCCACTACGGCAATGCAATTGGCCTCTACAGGGACGACGGATTGGCCGTCTTCCACGAGCCACCAAACGTAGGAGAGCGCATCAAGAAGAGGATATGCGAAGCATTAAAAAGAAACAGACTTCGCATAACTATTGAAACAAACAACAAAACTGTCAACTGTCTTGATGTCACGCTCGACCTCAATCGCGGAGTACATACATGTAGGCCATACCTAAAACCAGGAAACACCCCAATGTACATGAACGCGAAGAGCAATCACCCGCAGAACGTCATTCGGGTAATTCCACAAGGCATCAATCGCAGACTCTGGAATATGTCATCAAACGAAGACGAATTCAAGAAATCAACCAGCGTATACCAGGAGGCATTGAAGGAGAGCAGCTAATACCAAATAAGCAAAATACACGCAAGAAGCGATCCGGAAAAAGAAACGCCAGCCACCTGGTACAACCCGCCGTTTGATTTGAGAGTGAAAACCAACGTTGGACGCCAATTCTTGAAGATCGTTAACGAGAGTTTCCCCAAAGCACACGCACTGCAACAAATCTTCAACAAGAACACACTGAAGCTGTCATACAGTTGTATGCCAAACATGAAGTCAAGTTTGGACGCTCACAACAAAAATATAATGAAGTAGCAGGCACCACAACCAGATACAAAACTTTGCAACTGCAGGGTAAAGAATTAATCATGCCCGCTGGATGGAAAATGCAGAACGCCAAACATCGTCAACCAAGACACTGTGAAAACCAATAACAGTGAAGAGACGTATGTAGGCCTAACAAGGACCGAGTTTAAACAAAAATTTGGAAACCACCGGCAATCATTCAAGGGAGAAGCACACAAGAACCAGACAGAACTATCAAAACATGTATGGACGCTAAAAGACAAAAACACTGAATTCACAATTAAGTGGACAATCTTGAGCAATGCTCAACCATACTCTAACATTAGTAAACGATGCAACTTATGCACTATGGAGACATTCTATATTATCTGCCACCCAGAAATGGCTACTCTAAACAAAAGATCTGAGCTAACTAGCGCATGCCGACACGCGGCTAAATTGAAACTGATAAAGCACGCCAAAACCACGCACGGAGTGTAATGTTAGGCCGTGTCCAAATTGTTTGGCTGCGGCTTCAAGTTACACGCGGGTCTATGGTGGTGACTGCAGCCACTTCCCATGGACTAGTGTGTGATGTCGAGCCGCGGCCGGGTAGTTCGATCACGGCAATATTTTTCCCACGCCCGCGTCATCGCTAATGTTGTCCACATACGCCCGCAATCCCAGCGCGTGTCTTTTTGTAGTCTACAGCGACATCTACCTGGACTGCTCGAGTGGAGAAGCAGTCAAACACGACACCATATGCCTTGCCCCTAGCTCTCTTGTTTACTTCTTCTCGAATGGTGTAGGGTCCAAACAGATCCATTCCTACATAGGTCCATGGTGGGGAAGGCTTAATTCTTTTACTTAACTTATGTCGAACGCTGGCAGCGCTTCTTCAGATGTCTACTTGTGAAGTAAAAAATGGAATTGGATTCTTTACACTGGATCATGTGGTCCCTCATGACACTTGTCAAAAAGGTAGCACCGCAGTACATTAGGAGAACACTCCATTAGACAATTCATTCATAAAATTCAAGTTAGTGGGGACTCCTTAAGTAAACAGACTCCCCCATGTCCAGCAAAGATAACCCCCATATACCAGTAATGACTTAAATAAACAACCCCCTGTGGATAACACTTCTGGCCCTGTGAGTGCTAGAACTGCTTTCAATGCACAATGTGTATGTACATGCATGTGTATGGTGCATGTATGCATGTGTATGGTGCATGTATGCAATTATTGTATCTTGGCATTGAATTGTGCAACTTTTTAGATTCGATCCAGTTCTTCGACATCTCCTCTACAAATGCCAAGTGTAATTTGGCAATATTGTGGGAACTTTCCTTGTTCCATGTGTGTAGACTATACTTTAAACCAGAACAAATAAAATGAAAGCAGGATTCCAACTGTTTTTTATCAATAGTATTTTTATTTTTTTATTTCAAACAAAACTGTAAGCAGACATAAGCATTACCCCCAACTGATCTCAAAACGAAACAACTTATCAATGGCAGTGTTTATATGAACAATTTTTAATGTTAAAACAAAGTAAATCCACACTTGCATCGTATCTACAGACACTCTACACTGTAGAAACTTGCATCGTATAGACACTCAACACTAGAAATTGTACAACCCTTTTTTTTTAAAACCACCCTGTAGAGTCTACAGGGTGGTTAAAAAAAAGTGTTCTAAAATTAGTTTTTCACTGATTAATACAAACGGGTCTTATTTTACACTCTTGAAATCAAGTCCGTCATAGGTCAACTCATAAGCTATTTAAATTAACTTTGACAAAAACGTTCTTTTTGTTATGGTTCGTCTTAAAAACGTTTTTTTTTATGGTTCGTCTTGATGCTTCTGAACCAACTTGTGAATGACTCGATTTCAGCACTGTTAGCAAACAAAGTGATTACACTGTATACAAACATTCTATAGTTAAGCCAACAGAAAACCTAAACATTTCATTGCCTGCATGCAGCCCACTTTTATTATATTAGTGCAAGAAATTTATAAGATTAAATTGTTAATACTACAACTTTACACGTTTGTGAAAAAATACATACAACTTTATATACAATAATAATTTTAACAATGAATATAAAGTTCATAAATACCTGAGATTTGCCTGCCATGTGGGCTAAATGGTTGAAAATGTATAATTTGTTACTCGTTTCGGCTTTTTGACCGAAAGGTGTACATGAATATACCCAACTTGACCGGTATGCACTTGGCTGGTATTAAACAAGCGTTTTAAAACCAGGTAACCACTTGTATTCCCTTACTAAAAAAGTATAGACAGTACATGTAAGTGGCAAGAAAAATGTATAATTTTTTTGTATTCACATAACGGAATTTATTTTACAATAAAATTACAGGTTTCGACAAAATATGCTGACAAATGAATTTAATGCATGTTAAAACATGTTAAAACATGTAAAAAAACCAAAACCCATTACCCCGGCTCAGTAAGATCACATGTACATGTACACGTACATCTATGCTACGTGTATATTAGAATAGCTTGATGTACACTACGTACCCATTCCTGTGTATTTTTCTTACTGGGCAGAGCTACATGTACATATACAAACATTACATAAGTTTTATAATCTTTACATTTTGGCTGGAAAGATCTCAATTGGATTATTGGATTTTTGACCTAAATGTGCCCCGCTACAGTCATTACCTTTCATAAACTTGACTGAGAACAAAATGGTAATATTGCATACCGGTACATACCGGTACACTGATAAACACTGAAAAAAATAATTTTAATGAACTACAGTAACTACAAATAATATAAATATAAACAATCTAATGGAATGCAAAAAAACACTTGAACTTAAAATCAGAGGATATTAACAATGGCCAAAACATGCATATATTATCATACATGTACATATGTACCGGTAGGTCCAAATAGTAATTTACAGAGGAGTTAAGCAGGTCACAGGTTTTTAAAGGTACATAACAATTGACCTACATATGTACAGCTTATTTGGTTTTAAAAACCTTTGCTTAAGGCCACAGGCAGTGGGGGCCCACTCTGACACCAACACTTCCAAAAGGTACATTGTAAATACAAAAATGCAAAACTGGAGTCGGTCCCAATGTAAATGATGTAACACAATATTGATGTCCCTCTGATCTACAAGTACTGTTATTATTCCGTTTGTGTCGGATGACATGTATACATATGTCTTAAAGTCATCAAAACGGATGATGGATTAAGATGTCACGATTAAGGCCTGTTATATCTGTCAGCGACCGGCTCACAGCGAGTAAGGCTGAAATATCGGGGTGTTTTCCCGTCTCGGATCGAGGTTCGCGAAAAACAATCCCGCGTCGGGGCCCAATCAATGTTAAATAAATCCCGGCGCAAACTGGTTAATGGCCTACTACAACAGTAAAAATTAGAATTGTATTTTCCGGGAACATGTGTTTCAATTTACAAGATGACCTACCGGTATGTAAACTTGAATTGGGATTATTGTTGTAATGACTTAAAAAGTTTTATACAAAGGACAATCAGTTTCATTATATTTATGCAGCTGTTTAGTTTGTCTGACACGCTTATTACATTCCATTTTTTTCTTCCACATACATCTCGATATCGGTGTTTTTCTTCGTCGCACAAGGTTGAAAATTCCTTACACAACTGGCGAAAATGTTTAGCATGATCAAGAAAAGACACACTGCTACTTATTTCCCCTCTCTTTATATTTGCATAAAAAACAGCAGGATTAATTTCAGCTTTCTTCCTTTCTCCCTTCTGTTCCAAATTTAGTCTATGACGCTTTTTTTTTAAAATTATACTCAGCATCCGAGGATTTTTACAAAAGTGTTGCTGATGGAGTGTTGGCTGCTTGTTTAGGCGTTTCAAAACACTGCTCAGCTCTGGTTTGAACAGGTTATTGGACAGAAGGGTATTTTCTTTAATGCACCGAAAAATATAACTGTGATCTAAAATAATGTATCTGCTATGCAGTGCATCTCTAACAATATCTGGAACTTTGGTTGATGTAAGTATGGATTTTCCATTCACTAGAACATAGTACAACTTTGTGGAACGCCCCTTGGTATTGCCTGGCAAGCTCTGGCTGATTTTTCCACCATGTGAAATGATTTCTTTTTCCAATTTAGCTTGGGTCCATTTACAGCCTAACTGACTTGGCACACTGCCAACAAGAACGAATGTTAAGTTCAAAAGAATACCAGGTTTTGATTGCTTGGATGGGTACTGCATGGACTGGAGCTTATTTAGAGCTTGACAAAAATCACAAATGACCATGCTATGGTGCTTCGATCACATGTACACTGTTTACATGTACAGTATACATGATCAGGGTTGTCCTCACATGTGGCTACATGTACACCTAAGATCCTGCGTGTCAAATGCCCTCGGAAAAATGCCTGTATCTTACATGCAGCCCGGTGTCTCATGACAAAAACTAGAAAATCTGCACTTGATTCTAAATTAATATATCTTCCTGTACATTGTAGACAGTTGTGAAAGTTGAGGGTCAACTTTCACTCTACCCCCATGACGTGTAGTGTGTTGGAAATAGAAACAGTTATGGACATAATTAAGGTGTTCACCACCCTCAGCTTGAAAGGTATACTTTTGCTAGTGGGTTGGGTATTACATAAAGAGTGGACAATACTTACTTCAAACACCTTTCCACACTGGTGTTTGCCTACTCTAAAAACCTGGCTATCATCGTCTCTCTGATCAAGCTGTGGTTCCGGTATGTGCCGACTTGTTTCTTCTGAGGGAACGCACTGCTGTCCTACTTCGCTGTTCTCCACCTGCTTTCTCTAAAAAAACCAAAAGGCACACATGTAAAAGAAAAGAGAAATGACTGGGGCTCTAGACAAGAATGAATGACAATTGTTGATCTAAAGTTATACATTTGTACATGTTGCTAACCGGAAGCACAGCCAAAAAAACATGAATTATTTTTGGTAAAGCCTACTATATAATGAAATCTGAAAAGAAATGGTGTTCCTTAAAACTCATGTACATGTTGTACATTCCTATTTACATGTAGGAGCAGGTAATTATTTTTTAAAACTATTTTACAAATATCGTGGAGTTTGACAATATAAGACAAAACTACAAAGACAAAACTAGAAAAGCAAAAGTACAAAAAACAAACAACCAATGAGTGCACAAAGCCTCCCTTTGTGAAGCATATTTTTCAGCATTTCTGTTGAATAGGCAACAAACAAAAAAAAAACTTTAAAATTGATTAGATAGACTACAATGTACCTTGCATTGAAGAAGGTAATTCTTTTTCTTCCTTTTCATGAATAATTGAATACAAAATGTTGAATACTTGACACTACATATTTGAGTGAAAGAGATGCTAGTCGAAAGAATGCATGCTTAAAGTCTCTGATAAGGTTGTAGGTTTCCACACGAGTGATTTCTTTCTGTTATTTAATTTCTCAGACAACACTGATCACACAGTGTTTATAAAATATGTACCGGTAGTTAAAGGGCAAAACCCAATATAGTTGAAGTGACCATAATTTGTCAATAAAAAAAAATGAAGGTGTACACATACATGTACAGTACATGTAATGATTAGTATTTTCTTTATAATAATTTTCTCGAGTTGTCAAAACCAAGCTCAGAATGTGAAGCGAATATTTCTGAGGCTAAATTTCAATCAATTCAAACTCAAATAAAAAAAACACCACGCAAGTTGATTATAGTGTTTTGAAAGATTATAAGCATGGAGAAAATAATGCTGATACAACAAAGTTCCACTTGACTTTCAGAAAACGATTCTGAATACGTTGCGAAATATATCAAATTAATTGCCTGCTACATCCAACAGGTTCCAACAGAAATGTCAATTGGTTGGATCCAGCAGGGTTACGGTTAAACAAATATACTGAGGTTCTGCTGTACCTTGAAACACAATGGAACGGACATTCACAGATGAACCACCTGGCAGGTAAAGGCTCTGGTTGAAGGGATCAACAGTATGGATGACTCCTTCCCCATCTGCAGTATGAACAACATCCCCTCGTTTACTTAACTTACCGATTATTTACACTGGCTCATGTGCATGGTCCCTCATGACACTTGTCAAAAAGGTAGCACCGCAGTACATTAGGAGAACGCTCCATTAGACGATTCATTCATAAAATTCAAGTTAGTGGGGACTCCTTAAGTAAACAGTGGGGACTCCTTAAGTAAACATTAACAGCATATTAGTGTTGGCTGTGATGAAGGTGGGCAATTTTCTGTCAAATGAATGCTTAGTTGCATGGGTCGAAAGTAGATTTGCTGATTACTCAGCAATTTCAACTCTCTTGCTGGACAAGGCCCAGAGTGTACAACTTCCAGTTTGGTACGTGACTAGATTTTTGCAACCATTAGCTCCAAGCCATTCTGTACTTAACTTACCAATTCTTTAAACTGGCTCATGTGGTCCCTCATGACACTTGTCAAAAAGGTAGCACCGCAGTAACAGCATATTAGTGTTACCTGCGATGAAGGTGGGCAATTCTCTGTCAAATGAATGCTTAGTTGCATGGGTCAAATGTAATTCTGCTGATTACTCAGCAATTTCTACTCTCTTGCTGGACAAGGCCCAGAATGTACAACTTCCAGTTTGGTACGTGACTAGCTTTTTGCAACCATTAGCTCCAAGCCATTCTCCAGTTCAGTCTTGTTGAAGGTACTTAACTTACCGATTCTTTACACTGGCTCATGTGGTCCCTCATGACACTTGTCAAAAAGGTAGCACCGCAGTAACAGCATATTAGTGTTGGCTGCGATGAAGGTGGGCAATTCTCTGTCAAATGAATGCTTAGTTGCATGGGTCGAATGTACCGGTAGATCTGCTGATTACTCAGCAATTTCAACTCTCTTGTTGGACAAGGCCCAGAATGTACAACTTCGAGTTTGGTACGTGACTAGCTTTTTGCAACCATTAGCTCCAAGCCATTCTCCAGTTCAGTCTTGTGGAAGGTACATGTACTTAACTTACCGATTCTTTACACTGGCTCATGTGGTCCCTCATGACACTTGTCAAAAAGGTAGCACCGCAGTAACAGCATATTAGTGTTGGCTGCGATGAAGGTGGGCAATTCTCTGTCAAATGAATGCTTAGTTGCATGGGTCGAATGTAGATCTGCTGATTACTCAGCAATTTCAACTCTCTTGTTGGACAAGGCCCAGAATGTACAACTTCCAGTTTGGTACGTGACTAGCTTTTTGCAACCATTAGCTGTAAGCCATTCTCCAGTTCAGTCTTGTGGAAGGTACTTAACTTACCGATTCTTTACACTGGCTCATGTGGTCCCTCATGACACTTGTCAAAAAGGTAGCACCGCATTAACAGCATATTAGTGTTGGCTGTGATGAAGGTGGGCAATTTTCTGTCAAATGAATGCTTAGTTGCATAAACTGTTTATGATGGCCCATCGTTTCGTTTTGTTTTCTACAAATTAGGCAGAGGATTATAGTTTGCTATCAGTAAAGTCACGAATTTGCTTATAGCGCCTGAAGTCAGTTATTCATTCATAAAATTCCTTATGAATATCATGTTTGCGCTAATTCTCACGCCCGCTGTGAAAAGCCCGCCCTCTGTTGGTGAGTTTGGGGAATAAGAGATTGCCGCGCGCAGCCGTACCAGCGCGTCTCGTGTAAGGGGTGCTCAACCTTTCCTCTGCTAAATTGGTTATGAGACCAATTGTTGGCTCAGGAAGTCCACGGCCATGTAGTGTGTTCTGTACAGACTGGGGAAGGGTCACACCTAATGTTTCTTCTAATTCATTAGTTCAATCAGGCTCTGTCAATGGCGCAATGGCTTTTTTTTCTTCTTGGCCTCAACTGGAGTAAGTCTGGTGGCTTGTGACAAATATGTTTTTGCCGCTTGTGGTAACGCCACCCATACATGAGCAGAAATATAAATGTGTCTATAATCTGGTGTTAGCCTAAAATCACCTTGGCCAATTACTGCTTTGGTAAAACTAGCTCCCATAGTCTTCTCTATTGTCAGCATGACGCTTGCAAAGTGATTCGGGAATGTCATCTTGTTATCGTGAAGCAAGACCTCCTTCGAAACTTGTTGTAGTCTACGGTTAAACCCTTTAGCTCCATTTATGTTGGGTCTCTGATGAACTGGAAAGTTAGCCTTTCTCCTTGCGGATCCGAGAAGCCTTTTGCAATGTCCTTGCTTCTTGATTTCAGTATGCACTACTCGAGTGGCCAGCATATTTGCCCGTTGCAATCATTTCCCAGTTTTCAAAATCGGACTTCAGCTCAAGCAGTTTTTCCTCAAACTCCTACCAGGCCTTGATAATGCCTGCATGAAATCTGCAGTATTCTCCTTTGGAATGCGTAGATTGTGCTTCAGGTAGCTTTCAGAAAATGTATTGCAAGTATTACTTTCTAATACCTCAATATCTGGTCCTGAACATGCTGTGCAGTTCCATCCACTTCAAAGTCGATGGTGGTTTCGCCAATACTATTGACTTTCATTGAGGTAATTTCCTCTTCAGTGAGAGGAGGCAGATGCATATTCGTTAGAATACGTTCTTTTTCTCTTTAAGATAACAATCCATACAGTGTCAAGAATCAATATTATAAAAACCATTCAAAAGCATTTTTGGTTGTGGCAGGGATCGATCTGGCTTTTAGTTAAGGGTGAGGTTGTGGACATTTAAGTGCTTTCCCCTACAACGTATGACAGGGGCTTAAGTAGAATAACACGAAGAGAATTGGCAATCTTAGCAATACAAGAGAATTTACACAATCTGGGGAAATGTGATCAATAATATAACAGAATTTTCAAACTAATAAAATGAACATAGCTGCTTGTGTGTTCGTCTCGCGGAATCGGTGTGGCTTGACTTGGCTTGGCTTGAACTTAACTTGACTTGAACTTAGCTTAACTTGAACTTAGCTTAACTTGAACTTAACTTGACTTGAACTTAGCTTGACTTGAACTTGGCGTGGTTCGACTCGGCTTGGCTTTCCACGCGGATGGGCTCCGGTGGTTCTCGTTGTCTGACAATCCAGTCCAGTAAGCGTGGAAAGGAAGGAAGTGCGGAGAGACGAACCGGGTCGGCTCCCCAAAGCGATGACCTATTGAATGGTACTCTGTACCACAGATATACCAAGCCAGTGATGAGAAGAAGGAAATATGTTTCACCAACTTAAAACGGTAAAGTGCAGACAGCACTTGAGAAACACCCTTCCCATCAGGTCTCCAGAACCCCGATCAAGTGATCAAAAAAACAGTTCGCTCTAGTTACAAAAACAACTCAAGGTCTCCAGATCGCTTCTGAGGAGGCCAGAGCGCTCCGGGGATATCTATCTGATCATGTGCTCGCCAAGATTTTGGTGGACCGAGCTCATTGGCTAAATTCCTTAAAACTGGGCAGATGTTTTCATCTTTCGTTTGAAAAGGGCCAATCAGGAAGAGCCACCTTCTTAGAATCAGGTACTAATGTACCAGGGATGTGGTCAGAGAATTTACGACCAAATTTTACTATCTTAACCACGTCCGAGGAAAAAACGGCGAAAAACAGGTGCCGGGACGGAGAGGAATGTGCACCGGCCAGCTCAATCCCTGGGAACAATTATTTAGCCCTTGAGTCGGACCACACAGGCCTTTATTTTAAAGGGGCAATCCAACAGGGTCCTACATTCGTCCCTTCTTAAACCATGGCGTCCACGACATGGTCGTTCATATGTCGATGGGGATCCTTTAGGCCGATAGCACTTAGGAGATTGCTTGTCACTTCCAGGGCTCTCGGCTGTAATGCAAAGTGCTGTTCACGCATTTAGCCTTCTCAAAACCATAATTTTGAGGTGGTCTCCTATTGTGTACTGGTCGGGAAACAAAGTTGGGTTTTGGTTCAGCTGACGTCGTACCACATGATGATCAGAGGGTTCGGGGTTCGAACTCTGTTTCGTCTGCTCAACACTGTGATCATCAGCTGTAGATGAGTCAGAAGGAGAAGGTAATGGCATCGAGTGGTCCTTGGGCAAGTTTCATTCTCCTCTGGGCTGGGGACTGGTACATGTCTAGTGCCTCTCCCTGACGGGAGATACTGGCTCCGATGCGGTCACTTCAGGGGTGAACATCGCAGCATTCGGGTTAAGATTAAGGGACTTCCTAGGGGCAGGCGTAGGACGAAGAACATAATAGTCTGAGATGTCATAATCCAAGGCCTCGGTCATATCATTCAATGGGTCGGGAAGTGGCCGTCTCACAGGGCGTCTTCGCCGAGGCTTAGGCTGGGGTCGCACCTCCTCACTGGGTGCCTCATCATCTGGAGGAGGAATCCACATATAAATAACAAGTTATGATGGAGAGTCCTACTGGGGCCATCGTCAGTAGTCGGGCTGATCGACTACATAGACGGGCATGTCGGGGCTCACTCTCCGTGTCACTTGGTAGACAATCTTGCTCCAACGGGCGGAAAGTTTGTGTTTCCCTTTAAGGCCGACGTTTCTGACGTGAACTCGGTCTCCCTCCTGGAGTGCATTGTCCCGTACTGCTTTGTCGTACTTTGCCTTGTATCGCTGTGCTGTCTTCTCCTTAACGGTCGAAGCGAGTTCATGTGCTTGCCGGAGTCTCTCCTTTAACTCGACAGTGTACTGGCCGTGGTTTTCGCCACGCCTGGCAACCCAAACTGGACGTCAATGGGCAGGCGGGGGTCACGGCCAAACATTAAGAAATATGGGGAGACACTAGTGGACACATGTTTGGTACAATTGTAGGCGTGCATCAAGGGGCCAACATGGAGTATCCACTTTTTCTTCTGTTCATCCTCAAGGGTGCCAAGCATGCTGAGCAGCGTCTGGTTAAAACGCTCACACTGGCCGTTCCCTTGAGGATAATAGAACGTGGCCCTGGTCTTTTTGATCCCGGAGACAGCGCACAACTCCTTGATAAGTCGTGACTCGAAATCTCGCCCTTGGTCTGAGTGTAGCCGTAGTGGACGAAGTAGTTTTCCCATAACACCTTAGCTACAGTACGCGATGTCTGGTTCTTCGTTGGGAAGGCCTGGGCATAGCGTGTAAAATGGTCGGTTACAACCAAGATATCCTTGGTGTTGCTATCGTCTGGCTCCAAACTCAAAAAGTAAATACATACTAATTGCATTGGTGCATTAGTTTGGATAGATACCAGGGGTGCATATTTCTTGGCTCGACGTTTTCAGCGGACGCACCGTTCACACGTTTGGCAATTGTGCTCAACATCGGTCGCCATATTCGGCCAATAAAATCGGAAACTTCACAAACAGCTTGGAATGCCTCTCTTGAGCAGGTGTTGTCCTCATTATAGCTCAGACGATCATACAGTCTGGAGATCTTCTTCTCTGTCTCCATGGACTCGCCATCTGCCGAGGGACATGCCATCTGTGTCTATGTTCTGGCGACCGAGCCGGTATTTATTGACGAAGTCGTAGTTGGCCAGGGCAGGTGCCCAGTCGCATTGAGTTTAGCGGTGGTCATCACGTACGTCATGGGGTTGTTGTTCGTCAGCACGGTGAACTTCGAGCCGTACAGGTAGTCGCCGAATTTCTCGGTGACGGCCCACTTCAGAGCGAGAAATTCCCACTTTTCTGCAGGGTAGTTCAGTTCACTTTTAGGCAGCCCTCTACTGGCATACGCAATGACTTTCAATTGGCCATCCTCACTTGCTAGATACAGTGCTGCACCTAACCCAGTTCCGCTGGCATGGGTATGAATAACAAATAGCCCCTGTATTGGGTTTTGTTGATTATAATAGGCCGAGGTGAGCCTCTGTACTATCATATTGAAGGAGATCTGGCATGCCTCTGTCCACAACTCCTTGAATGGTTCATTCGGACTACGTCGTTTAGACTTCACCTTGTTCTTGCTATATTTCTTCCTTGTCAGGTAAAACTTGGCAGCTAACTCGTTGAGTGGCTTGGCAATGGATGAGTACCCTTCTACAAATCGACGATAATAACCAGAAAACCCGCTGGACTAATTGGATGATAGGCCATCATCTTTTGTTGCCATGTTACAGAGGTGTATATATCAGCTCGCTTGGAAAAGAAGTTATATTCATACTTACTCAAAGTTTGTTCCAACACTCCATATGGTACAACTGGTCAGCCATTGGCATGATGCGTAGAACCAAGACTGGGAGCGGGAGAATGTACCGGTACATATGTGATCTCACTGAAAGAAAGATTTAAAATTGTGAGCTCAAATCAGGAATGTCCTATAGACGATGTGCCCTCTGCTTACATCTTTATTCAAATGTGCCTGCCAGTGTGCGCTCGCATCATGTTTTGCATTAAATTTGGTTAAGGAGTTGCGTCGCAGGTCAGATCGCCTTTGAATTATGTGACCTGCGACGTCATCCTTAACCAAATTCTATGCAAAACGTGATGCGTGCACACACTGACAGGCACATTTAAAACTAAAACCTGATAAATTTGCTTGGCAAAATTTGTGAATTACTTTTCTAATTCATAATGAAATCATGTTTACTTGAGACTAATCTTAATGGAGGTAAGACAGGTGGTGGTGTTCGCAGAACAGCAAAATCAACCCTATTTTCGCCAGCGGATTCCGAATCACTTTCTATTATATTGCTGTCAACAATTCTTTTATATCCCTTCCTCTTCTGATGGGGTTGTCTCTCCTTGACTTTGACCCGCTTCTTGCATCATCATATCGCTGATTTGGCCTAGAGATTTAAACAAATCATTTGTTTAACGTACTGCTCTACAAATACAAAGATATGGGTTAGATGGGGTAGGATCGCCAGTCATCTTGGGGGACATCTTTTCGCTTTACAGCATGTTGGCATCTGTTCGAGTTTTTGTATGGTGGCCACAGTGAACAGCTTGTACCATCAAGCCAGTTTGATGGAACAACAGCCAACCCACCCATATCTTTATCTGTTAACTCAATGACTACGTTCTCTACTTGCACGTTTTCTGCCATTTTTCATCTATCAACTCTGTTCTGAATGCTGGATTGCGACGCCATTATGGATTGCGATGCATTATGGGTGGTTCCTTTAACCGACAGTGTCTCCTCTTCAAAGTCATTATTATCCCAAACCAAGGTAGTGAATGTGCCTTTCACTAAGCATGATAGGAGAGCATCGTTGCCTTTTGGATTTCCTGCTGGGCCAATGCAGTGTCGTGCTGACAGGTTGGAGACACAGTGACCCAGACCATTCAGCAGCTCAATCAGTTGTGCTTTGGCATTGCTTTTCTCCACTTTGTTACCATGTAGACGATATCTTGGGCGATTATCAGAATTCGTCGAGTTTCTCCTTCACATACTTTAACAAACTTTTCTTTAGGGGCATATCTGAACTGCTCACAACCTAAGCCAAGAATAGCTTTAGTGGGATGATCTAATGGGCAGTATCCAGAGTCAGGTCTGACAATGTTGGAGGCCATGGGAGTTTTTCAGATGGCATCAGTTCTATTTCTCTTTTGGTGTCAAGGGCAGTGGAGAAACGGTCTCGCAAAGTGCTCACAAGATGGTTGGTCAAAAATTTGATTTGTCTAGCTCGCCTTTCTTCTAGACGTAGGAGAGGGGCTTTGTTCTTCTTCACCGGTACTTGTGTCAGTGTTGCTGTCGCTGTCGGTATCCAAATCTACTTTACAATCATTTAGAAAGGTCAAGCTATTAACATACACAAAGTCACTTTTATACCGTCTATTCAATTTCAAAAAGTGTTGTTGGTGATATGCTTCTTTCAACTGTTGCTTGAGACTCCATTTTCTTGTAAGAAGACGAACCTTCATCTCGTAAAGTCTGGTCGAAGACCCTCTTCAGTTTAGTCATTCCATATAAGTCGATATTTCTTTGTCATTTCGACACGGCCATCTATTATTCCTCTGGGAAATGTTTCAAAAGCTGTTGGGTAGAGGGAGACAGGATATTAACATTTACACTTTGCGGTTTACTGAGAAACCGCTCGGCCACATCACTCTACAAAGAGACAACATGGTGTACACATGGTAGGCGTTCACACACATCGCTAAATAGCCCTAACACAAATGCGCGCTGGCTGAATTGGCCTCAGTTTACTTCAGGTGGACTCGATGATCAGATTAAAGGTAACCGAGTGTGAATGGTTAATGCCCATTAAGCTTTTAGATCAGCCAGAGATTGATTTAGTTACCATGCCTACCTGTATCAGCCTTGCCAGTTCTTTGTTTCAGCTGCTTCCAGTTGCCATCGACAAAATTCACCAGCCCTGGTTTATGCAGCATCAATTATAGCTGTCGAATGCACTGAAAATAAATCGGCAATTTTTTTCAAATGGGAACAATTTACTGAACAATTCATAGCCATGCATTTGGACTGTTGGAGAGATGGCAAGTTCATAAAAAAGACTCGATTGTGAATATAAAAAAATGGCAAAATTTACAAGAGGGTTTAAAATACTATGCAATTTCAATCGGTGAATGTTGTTCAGGCAATACCAGAGTGATGAATACATGCTGTTTGGCGTTTTCTTTTTTAGTTCGGTTTGTAGAGCTTTGTTGTGGCGTTTTTGACTTGGTGTATCATCGATATCTTGGTCATCAATACATGTACCCCCATCCTCCTCTCTCATCTTCTCAGGCTCTGCTACTTTTCTTGAATGGCGACAGTTTGTCTCCTTGATGGAACTTGGTGCATTGTGAGAAACGTCATCACAGGAAAGTACAGTCTCCTCTCTCATCTCATCCACATCTGTCTCCCGCAGCTCTGCTACTTTTCTTGAATGGCGACGGTTTGTCTCCTTGATGGAACTTGGTGCATTGTGAGAAACGTCAACACAGGAAAGTACAGTCTCCCCTCTCATCTCATCCACATCTGTCTCCTGCAGCTCTGCTACTTTTCTTGAATGGCGACGGTTCATCTCCTTGATGGAACTTGGTGCATTGTGGGAAACGTCATCACAGGAAAGTACAGCCTCCTCTCATCTCATCAACATCTGTCTCCTGCAGCTCTGCTACTTTTGTTGAATAGCGACCGTTTGTCTCCTTTGTGGAACTTGGCGCATTGTGATAAATGGCAACACATGAAAGTACAGCCTCCTCTCTGAACTCCCCATCTTTCCCCTGCAGCTTTTCTACTTTTCTCTTGTAGTGATTGTTGCACTTCTTCCTTATCGCATAACTAAGCGCAATGTGAGTATTGTCATGATTACAGGATAGTACAGGATACTCTTTGCATGCAAAGATTAATTGCAATCAAATCTCGTTCCGTCTTGGTTGGTTTTTCTTTTGATGCGACAAAATACCACATTATAAATGTTATCGGTCAATATTTTGTACGTTTTGTAGTCCTTACAAAATGTTTGCTTGTCAGTTTTAGACAAGTATGTACTGTGTTCTTTCGCTAAAGGAAATGGCGCTTCTATTCCACATGGATCAATGGCTGTGACTTGGTGATACACATGGAGAACCAAGACATTTCTGAAACAAACTACTGTTGCAGCTTTGTTTCCCGAGAGGAGTTAAGTCCTTACTACTACAGAGTGTTGAATTCTTGGGTATTGTATCTGCATACTTTCGTTTCTCTAGAGGAGTGAAATCATCACTAGCAGGGTTCAACGAAACATTACTCCTTGAAGGTGAACTTATAGGTGTTGCGAAAGGCATACAATTTGTCTGCACTTCACTTGTAGGAGGTAGAGCACTCGCTTAGGATGTGTTACTCTCCAGGAGGAGGAGATTGGTGCCAACAATCTCAGACAATGAAGTCATCTGGAAGACCAATGAAGCGAAATGTTTGAATTCTGAAATGTCATTCTGTTATCGTGGAATTCCCTCTAGGGTTTTGAGAATTTCTTTGAATGATCCCATTCTCAGTTACAAGTCGGCAACACACCTTAAAGAAACTTTGTTCAATTCCCTTCGGCAAAGAACATGGCTTGATGAATCATCTAGAATTCTGTACATTTGCATGAATATGGAGCTCTTCTCCTGAGGCTGCAGGGAAGACCTTGAAGTTCTGCCCCTTCAATTGCAGCCTTGAAAATACATTGCTAAGAAGAACCTTAGGAGGCTGAATGCAATCTAAAATTTCTTCTTGAAGATTTTCCTCTTTCTTTGCTAGGTTTTGTATCGCTTTGATGTTGTTAGCCGATTTGATCTTTTGTTCCATGGTTGGCTTTTCACTCCTCATAACCCCAACACCTTGCAACGCTCGGCAGGGTTCTTCCAACTGTGGTGCGGAGGAGTCTGTACAGAAACCAACATGTCCAAGTCCCTTTGAAGAAAATATGCAATTGTTGCCAACTGTGTTCTAGCAAACCGGATGTTGTGGTCCGGACCACCATCGTGGTAATGGCATTCAACTGGTTGATTTGTTGTTAGCAGCTGGTCTAGCTAACAGGCATGTCTGGTTGCTGAGGAAGGCCTAAAACAGTTTTCTTTCAAACCAACATGCACTTGGCCATTGTAAAAAAGTCCCGTCGATGTCCTCGGGGATATCTGCAAGGAAGCTTACTGATGGACTCAAAGAAAATCGAGTAAAATCATGATCGTCATCCTCTGGTTTAGACCAACTATAACTTGCTTCCCTTTGTCGACTGCCGCAACTGGATAGTTGGGCTCCCCAACTTTAATGGTATGTTTGTCATCTTCACAAACAAATGTTGTAACATTTGTTACCAATTTAATGGCGAACTCCTTTTGATAACGAAATATTGCGGAGGCATAATAGGCGTCCACGTGGTGTTTCCTGTGCTGACGTGCAGACACCATAATTTTGATCTTAATTCTGCCTGTGTTTTTCATTGCAGCAGTTTTTCATTTTCATTGCTTGGCCAGGACTGAAGTCTTAGCCACTGGACAGCAGGTATCACACTGTGCAGCCACCTGCTCATGAAGATCCCTGGCACTGATGGCCATTGTCAAGTGTGTCACAGCTTCTCCATCCTCAGCAATAGGATCATGACGTCTGTCATCAACCGCCGTCTCAACCTTGGTCGCCACAAATTATTGGCCTTTTACAAGCAAGGTTCAATTTCTTGGCTCTGCTAACCACAACATTTCGCACTTTTTCGCCTATCAATTGCTTTCCCCCCGGGCAACAGGACAAATTAAGTACAAATTTGCATTTCCTTGTCAAACTCAATGCAAATCTCTGTACACTTCTTCAACATTTGAAACAGAAACATTAAAACACTGAAACTGGAGTTGGGGGGGGGGGGGGGGGGGGGTGGCGGGGTTGGGGTTGATGGAGTTGGGGTGGAGTAGGGGGGGGGGGGGGCCTACTAGAGAAATCAGTCATCAGATGACTGATTTTGGTCATCGCAGTACTAGTAGCATTGATGCCCAAAAGGCATCAAAGGCATTAAAAGGGCAGCAATTGGAACCCTCAATATAATGAAACAAATAGGGATATAGCATCAACAGTTATCAAATTGATGACTATTTGATGACCCTTTGTGCAAATAAGGCATCAAAGAGTCATTACATGTAGTTGTGATCAGGCATCAAAATGTTATCACAACATTTGACTATTTGATGCCTGATAACTGTAGTTGGATGACTTTTGAAGAGTGCATGAAAGAGTCATCATTTGTGATCCGAGAGTCATCAGTCAGTGATCAGAGAGTCATCAGTCAGGCATCAAAGAGTCATCTGTTGTGATCAGAGTAAAGGCATCAAAGAGTCATCAGTTGTGATCAGGCATCAACCAGGCATCAAAGAGTCATCGGGTGTATAATTAGGCATCAAACAGGCATCAATGATTTATTGGGCGTGATCAGGCATCAAACAGGCATCAAACAGGCATCAAAGTGTCAGTGGTTGTGATTAGGCAACATCAGGCATCAAACAGGCATCAGTTGCGATCAGGCATCAAACAGTCATTAGTTCAAATAAAAGGCACTAAATATATAACCAATCACTGAAGAGCATCAGAAAAGGCACTAAAAAGCAGAAAAAGCCAAAAAATTCAAAGGCATCACATAGAAAAAGAAATTCAGCCGTCGTTGCTTCCTTTTATTCTATTGTTGCATTCAAGTATTTGTTCCATGAGTGCATTAAATTTGTACCCCTTTAATGTACAATGTACAGAGCATATGTCCTTGTGGTTAGGTGTTCGATTTGGTTTTCACAGGTGCTTTACGTAATCTTAATCATAATGCAGGTAAATAGTTATGGGCTTGTAAACAATGACAGTGTTGAAAGGCTCTATTTTTTTTTTTTTTTTTTTTTTCAGTATTTTGATATGGAGATTTTAAAGGCATTATACATCATTGGTTCTGGTAAGAATTGGTTTACTCCAATCATCTAGTTATCCAAATACCTTACAACAGTAACACTACGCCCCGTCCAACGTTTTTTTTCTCTCAGTTATTTAGTGCATTTTTGATTAAAACTATTGTTGAAACTATGCATTTGTTTTCCTTACCAATCCTACATGTATATATGCCTTTAAACAGTGCATGCTACAACACCAGGCCTGCAAGACTAACATGGAAAAACGCAACGACTTTTCTGAATTTGTGTATGCGTATAATACATTGTACATGTCTACATGGCCTTGCGATGCACGCCTGGCATTGTAACATGCACTGTTTATGATTCTGACTACATCCGTGTTCTTTAACGTCGGGATGTCATTTTCCAGTGCCAGTTGATAGATGAAACCTAGAAGAGAAAAGAAAAACATTACTGAACAAGTTTGTATGACCAAGTGGAACCACAGTACTAACATCTGCATTGTTTTCTCTTGTGGCAAAATTGATGTATGTGGTGTAGCCACAAGCCCCGTGGTTTTCAGAGATTGCCAAACTGGGAATACCTGTTATTTTATGGGGCTCACACGACAGTACACATAAAGCATTTTGAAACTCAGAAGTGAAAAGACAAATATTTTCTCAGGTGGTAACATCTTTCTCACAATAAAGCATGAGGTGAAAAAGGGATGTAAGTGTACTCCAGTTAACAAACAGACACATTACTTACTTTTAGCAGTTTGAATGTTGCTTTTTCTGGCAGGGCCTCATGGTCATCATCTTTGCCCTTCTGGCCCTTACAACATGATTTTGCAAGTTCTTCCCTGGATGCAGTTGAACTTTAGGAATGCCACAGCTCTAATAAAGCATCAAAATAAAGAAAAGAACAAATTAAGTTGCACCCAAAAAACTCAATTTTTGAATTTGAGCAAAGACAATTTGACTGAACCAGAATTCGAACCCGAGAGGTTCAAGTCCTGGTTCAGTCAAATTTTCTTTGCCGAAACAAAGAATTCTTTTCAAAATATTCTTTCTCTACATGTATGTAAACAAAATTCAGATGAAATTGTCCATTCCGAAAAAAAGATCTGAAATTTGGGTGTGGGGGTCAGCATTTTACTTTAAAACGGTAATACACGGTAATGTGTTACTCTCAGATTCATATGGTCTGGTTTCGAACCAAAGTTTGAGAAATCCAATACCTAAAGAAAACACAACAAAAAAAGTACAGAACTAATTTTAAAAAATACATACATCAGTCTCGACACACCAGTGCCATTTGTTGTCGACTTGGGGGTTCACGGTCGGTGCTTTGGCAGTCACCTCCTGTTGTCTTGGGCTCTGCGATGTGGAGGGCTATGTTGTTGATGCAGAGGACTACTACTGTACTAGGCCTAGGCTCCTATGGCTACATTGGTATTATTTAATTACTAATTGTGTAGCTTTTATTTGTTTAAACATAATGCAATAAGTCAACTTACCACTTATTTTCAAAATCTCTGCTTTGTAAGATTTCCTCCCCGGCCCTTTCCACCTCACCATTCCTGTGGCTCCTTCCTCGCGATGCTCTTCGTTGACTACAGCCGACAGTGGCTCGATGCTGGTCTTTTGATCATCGACCCAGAAAACCAGGCAGGATTGTTTTTTCTGCTGACAATGTTTTGTGTTGTCATGAAGAAGATTGCCGACATCCAAGCCCAAGAGCGAGGTCATTGTGCCAAACAATATAGATTGTTGTACATGTATGTTCGATTGTCAAACAACTAGTATTATTGACTAGCTGCTTTGAAAAACTAAAACTAAAAACTCACTTGTTTCAAAGACAATGTCGGACAATGCCCCGTCCCCGATTGACGGCATTTACCCACTTATGGTGTGTGTAACAAAAAAGTTAGTTAAAATGTCCATTTCACCAACTGTCTACATAACATACGGTGGGTAATACGAAGAGTATAGTTTCTCAAAGTCCATATTAATTGCATCAATGGACTTTGAGAAATTAAACTAAGTTTCAGTCATCAAAGAGTCATCCTCTTTGATGACTGAAACTTTGTTTTTGGATTATATGATGCCTCTTTCTTTGGAAATTTCACAACAGTCATCCACTGTGAGGACTGTATGATGATGTGATGTCAGTTTGTGATGACCATTGATACCTCTTGATGACTATTGATGCCTATTGATGACACTTTGATGCCTTAAGATGCCTTAATGATGACCATTGATGCCTTTTGATGACACTTTGATTCATGTTGATGCCTTTTGATGACACTTTGATTCATTTTGATGCCTGAATGATGACCATTGATGCCTGAATGATGACCATTGATGCCTGAATGATGACGGATGATGACCAAATGATGCCCAATTCTACTAATGATGACCAAATAATGACTGATTTTTCTATTTTTCTATGCCTGTTAAGTTAAGATTTATATTTACCTTAATGTTTCCTTTTCCATCTGTCACGTGTTCATAGGCAGATAAGGGCTGCTTCTGATACGCCACCGTGTACCGCGCCACATACCAATTCACATTGAAGCCCTGTGTGATTACTCCTCGCACCACTGTACTCTCAACGAGGTCCACTTCTATCCAGGAACCACCGGGTCTGTGTGCACTGAGTGAAGGGATGATGAATAGGAACCAGGGGTAGGGTTAATTGCTATAATTTGTAAATACGGGAACATTTTCAAACATGCGAAATTGATCTTTATGGAATATACTTGTCTTGTAGGGTTCAGGCTGATCATAGGGAACCTTGGATTGTAGCTCTTGCCCCGAGGCACTCAACAATATCACACTAAAGAAAACACAACAAAAAAAGTACAGAACTAATTTAAAAAAATACATACATCAGTCTCGACACACCAGTGCCATTTGTTGTCGACTTGGGGGTTCACGGTCGGTGCTTTGGCAGTCACCTCCTGTTGTCTTGGGCTCTGCGATGTGGAGGGCTCTGTTGTTGATGCAGAGGACTACTACCGTACTAGGCCTAGGCCCCTACGGCTACATTGGTATTATTTAATTACTAATTGTGTAGCTTTTATTTGTTTAAACATAATGCAATAAGTCAACTTACCACTTATTTTCAAAATCTCTGCTTTGTAAGATTTCCTCCCCGGCCCTTTCCACCTCACCATTCCTGTGGCTCCTTCCTCGCGATGCTCTTCGTTGACTACAGCCGACAGTGGCTCGATGCTGGTCTTTTGATCATCGACCCAGAAAACCAGGCACGATTTTTTTTTCTGCTGACAATGTTTTGTGTTGTCATGAAGAAGATTGCCGACATCCAAGCCCAAGAACGAGGTCATTGTGCCAAACAATATAGATTGTTGTACATGTATGTTCGATTGTCAAACAACTAGTATTATTGACTAGCTGCTTTGAAAAACTAAAACTAAAAACTCACTTGTTTCAAAGACAATGTCGGACAATGCCCCGTCCCCGATTGACGGCATTTACCCACTTATGGTGTGTGTAACAAAAAAGTTAGTTAAAATGTCCATTTCACCAACTGTCTACATAACATACGGTCGGTAATACGAAGAGTATAGTTTCTCAAAGTCCATATTAATTGCATCAATGGACTTTGAGAAATTAAACTAAGTTTCAGTCATCAAAGAGTCATCCTCTTTGATGACTGAAACTTTGTTTTTGGATTATATGATGCCTCTTTCTTTGGAAATTTCACAACAGTCATCCACTGTGAGGACTGTATGATGATGTGATGTCAGTTTGTGATGACCATTGATACCTCTTGATGACCATTGATGCCTATTGATGACACTTTGATGCTTTAAGATGCCTTAATGATGACCATTGATGCATTTTGATGCCTAAATGATGACCATTGATGCCTTTTGATGACACTTTGATTCATTTTGATGCCTGAATGATGACCATTGATGCCTTGTGATGCCTATTGATGACACTTTGATGCCTTAATGATGACCATTGATGCATTTTGATGCCTGAATGATGACCATTGATGCCTTTTGATGCCTGAATGATGACCATTGATGCCCAAATAATGACGATTTTGCCCAGTGATGACCAAATGATGCCCAATTCTACTAATGATGACCAAGTAATGACTGATTTTTCTATTTTTCTATGCCTGTTAAGTTAAGATTTATATTTACCTTAATGTTTCCTTTTCCATCTGTCACGTGTTCATAGGCAGATAAGGGCTGCTTCTGATATGCCACCGTGTACCGCGCCACGTACCAATTCACATTGAAGCCCTGTGTGATTACTCCTCGCACCACTGTACTATCAACGAGGTCCACTTCTATCCAGGAACCACCGGGTCTATGTGCACTGAGTGAAGGGATGATGAATAGGAACCAGGGGTAGGGTTAATTGCTATAATTTGTAAATACGGGAACATTTTCAAACATGCGAAATTGATCTTTATGGAATATACTTGTCTTGTAGGGTTCAGGCTGATCATAGGGAACCTTGGATTGTAGCTCTTGCCCCGAGGCACTCAACAATATCACACGTTGATGCGTGTCTATGTCTACAATACTGTAACAAGTATATCATATTTTATCGGGTGAAGATATCGAAACAAAAGTGCTCATATTTAAGCTCATTCCGAAACAAACAAACTGACTTGTAAAAGTAATGAATAAAACAAAATCTGTACAAAATCTACCTGTATGAAACACTTCAAAGTGGTTCCATCTTGCCGCCTTTGCGACCGGTATTTCTTGCATTTCCTTGAAAAACGTTGTTACCGACTTTCAGGTTTTACACCTTGGCTTTTCCTGCGTTGGAAGGCCTTTTTTTGCTTCCTCTGAGCCCAAGCAACATTCTGAAGCGCCTGAAATGAGACAATGAAAGGTACTCTCAACGAGGTCCACTTCTATCCAGGAACCACCGGGTCTATGTGCACTGAGTGAAGGGATGATGAATAGGAACCAGGGGTAGGGTTAATTGCTATAATTTGTAAATACGGGAACATTTTCAAACATGCGAAATTGATCTGTATGGAATATACTTGTCTTGTAGGGTTCAGGCTGATCATAGGGAACCTTGGATTGTAGCTCTTGCCCCGAGGCACTCAACAATATCACACTAAAGAAAACACAACAAAAAAAGTACAGAACTAATTTAAAAAAATACATACATCAGTCTCGACACACCAGTGCCATTTGTTGTCGACTTGGGGGTTCACGGTCGGTGCTTTGGCAGTCACCTCCTGTTGTCTTGGGCTCTGCGATGTGGAGGGCTCTGTTGTTGATGCAGAGGACTACTACCGTACTAGGCCTAGGCCCCTACGGCTACATTGGTATTATTTAATTACTAATTGTGTAGCTTTTATTTGTTTAAACATAATGCAATAAGTCAACTTACCACTTATTTTCAAAATCTCTGCTTTGTAAGATTTCCTCCCCGGCCCTTTCCACCTCACCATTCCTGTGGCTCCTTCCTCGCGATGCTCTTCGTTGACTACAGCCGACAGTGGCTCGATGCTGGTCTTTTGATCATCGACCCAGAAAACCAGGCAGGATTTTTTTTTCTGCTGACAATGTTTTGTGTTGTCATGAAGAAGATTGCCGACATCCAAGCCCAAGAACGAGGTCATTGTGCCAAACAATATAGATTGTTGTACATGTATGTTCGATTGTCAAACAACTAGTATTATTGACTAGCTGCTTTGAAAAACTAAAACTAAAAACTCACTTGTTTCAAAGACAATGTCGGACAATGCCCCGTCCCCGATTGACGGCATTTACCCACTTATGGTGTGTGTAACAAAAAAGTTAGTTAAAATGTCCATTTCACCAACTGTCTACATAACATACGGTGGGTAATACGAAGAGTATAGTTTCTCAAAGTCCATATTAATTGCATCAATGGACTTTGAGAAATTAAACTAAGTTTCAGTCATCAAAGAGTCATCCTCTTTGATGACTGAAACTTTGTTTTTGGATTATATGATGCCTCTTTCTTTGGAAATTTCACAACAGTCATCCACTGTGAGGACTGTATGATGATGTGATGTCAGTTTGTGATGACCATTGATACCTCTTGATGACTATTGATGCCTATTGATGACACTTTGATGCCTTAAGATGCCTTAATGATGACCATTGATGCCTTTTGATGACACTTTGATTCATGTTGATGCCTTTTGATGACACTTTGATTCATTTTGATGCCTGAATGATGACCATTGATGCCTTAATGATGACCATTGATGCCTGAATGATGACGGATGATGACCAAATGATGCCCAATTCTACTAATGATGACCAAATAATGACTGATTTTTCTATTTTTCTATGCCTGTTAAGTTAAGATTTATATTTACCTTAATGTTTCCTTTTCCATCTGTCAAGTGTTCATAGGCAGATAAGGGCTGCTTCTGATACGCCACCGTGTACCGCGCCACATACCAATTCACATTGAAGCCCTGTGTGATTACTCCTCGCACCACTGTACTCTCAACGAGGTCCACTTCTATCCAGGAACCACCGGGTCTGTGTGCACTGAGTGAAGGGATGATGAATAGGAACCAGGGGTAGGGTTAATTGCTATAATTTGTAAATACGGGAACATTTTCAAACATGCGAAATTGATCTTTATGGAATATACTTGTCTTGTAGGGTTCAGGCTGATCATAGGGAACCTTGGATTGTAGCTCTTGCCCCGAGGCACTCAACAATATCACACTAAAGAAAACACAACAAAAAAAGTACAGAACTAATTTAAAAAAATACATACATCAGTCTCGACACACCAGTGCCATTTGTTGTCGACTTGGGGGTTCACGGTCGGTGCTTTGGCAGTCACCTCCTGTTGTCTTGGGCTCTGCGATGTGGAGGGCTCTGTTGTTGATGCAGAGGACTACTACCGTACTAGGCCTAGGCCCCTACGGCTACATTGGTATTATTTAATTACTAATTGTGTAGCTTTTATTTGTTTAAACATAATGCAATAAGTCAACTTACCACTTATTTTCAAAATCTCTGCTTTGTAAGATTTCCTCCCCGGCCCTTTCCACCTCACCATTCCTGTGGCTCCTTCCTCGCGATGCTCTTCGTTGACTACAGCCGACAGTGGCTCGATGCTGGTCTTTTGATCATCGACCCAGAAAACCAGGCACGATTTTTTTTTCTGCTGACAATGTTTTGTGTTGTCATGAAGAAGATTGCCGACATCCAAGCCCAAGAACGAGGTCATTGTGCCAAACAATATAGATTGTTGTACATGTATGTTCGATTGTCAAACAACTAGTATTATTGACTAGCTGCTTTGAAAAACTAAAACTAAAAACTCACTTGTTTCAAAGACAATGTCGGACAATGCCCCGTCCCCGATTGACGGCATTTACCCACTTATGGTGTGTGTAACAAAAAAGTTAGTTAAAATGTCCATTTCACCAACTGTCTACATAACATACGGTCGGTAATACGAAGAGTATAGTTTCTCAAAGTCCATATTAATTGCATCAATGGACTTTGAGAAATTAAACTAAGTTTCAGTCATCAAAGAGTCATCCTCTTTGATGACTGAAACTTTGTTTTTGGATTATATGATGCCTCTTTCTTTGGAAATTTCACAACAGTCATCCACTGTGAGGACTGTATGATGATGTGATGTCAGTTTGTGATGACCATTGATACCTCTTGATGACCATTGATGCCTATTGATGACACTTTGATGCTTTAAGATGCCTTAATGATGACCATTGATGCATTTTGATGCCTAAATGATGACCATTGATGCCTTTTGATGACACTTTGATTCATTTTGATGCCTGAATGATGACCATTGATGCCTTGTGATGCCTATTGATGACACTTTGATGCCTTAATGATGACCATTGATGCATTTTGATGCCTGAATGATGACCATTGATGCCTTTTGATGCCTGAATGATGACCATTGATGCCCAAATAATGACGATTTTGCCCAGTGATGACCAAATGATGCCCAATTCTACTAATGATGACCAAGTAATGACTGATTTTTCTATTTTTCTATGCCTGTTAAGTTAAGATTTATATTTACCTTAATGTTTCCTTTTCCATCTGTCACGTGTTCATAGGCAGATAAGGGCTGCTTCTGATATGCCACCGTGTACCGCGCCACGTACCAATTCACATTGAAGCCCTGTGTGATTACTCCTCGCACCACTGTACTATCAACGAGGTCCACTTCTATCCAGGAACCACCGGGTCTATGTGCACTGAGTGAAGGGATGATGAATAGGAACCAGGGGTAGGGTTAATTGCTATAATTTGTAAATACGGGAACATTTTCAAACATGCGAAATTGATCTTTATGGAATATACTTGTCTTGTAGGGTTCAGGCTGATCATAGGGAACCTTGGATTGTAGCTCTTGCCCCGAGGCACTCAACAATATCACACGTTGATGCGTGTCTATGTCTACAATACTGTAACAAGTATATCATATTTTATCGGGTGAAGATATCGAAACAAAAGTGCTCATATTTAAGCTCATTCCGAAACAAACAAACTGACTTGTAAAAGTAATGAATAAAACAAAATCTGTACAAAATCTACCTGTATGAAACACTTCAAAGTGGTTCCATCTTGCCGCCTTTGCGACCGGTATTTCTTGCATTTCCTTGAAAAACGTTGTTACCGACTTTCAGGTTTTACACCTTGGCTTTTCCTGCGTTGGAAGGCCTTTTTTTGCTTCCTCTGAGCCCAAGCAACATTCTGAAGCGCCTGAAATGAGACAATGAAAGGTACTCTCAACGAGGTCCACTTCTATCCAGGAACCACCGGGTCTATGTGCACTGAGTGAAGGGATGATGAATAGGAACCAGGGGTAGGGTTAATTGCTATAATTTGTAAATACGGGAACATTTTCAAACATGCGAAATTGATCTGTATGGAATATACTTGTCTTGTAGGGTTCAGGCTGATCATAGGGAACCTTGGATTGTAGCTCTTGCCCCGAGGCACTCAACAATATCACACTAAAGAAAACACAACAAAAAAAGTACAGAACTAATTTAAAAAAATACATACATCAGTCTCGACACACCAGTGCCATTTGTTGTCGACTTGGGGGTTCACGGTCGGTGCTTTGGCAGTCACCTCCTGTTGTCTTGGGCTCTGCGATGTGGAGGGCTCTGTTGTTGATGCAGAGGACTACTACCGTACTAGGCCTAGGCCCCTACGGCTACATTGGTATTATTTAATTACTAATTGTGTAGCTTTTATTTGTTTAAACATAATGCAATAAGTCAACTTACCACTTATTTTCAAAATCTCTGCTTTGTAAGATTTCCTCCCCGGCCCTTTCCACCTCACCATTCCTGTGGCTCCTTCCTCGCGATGCTCTTCGTTGACTACAGCCGACAGTGGCTCGATGCTGGTCTTTTGATCATCGACCCAGAAAACCAGGCAGGATTTTTTTTTCTGCTGACAATGTTTTGTGTTGTCATGAAGAAGATTGCCGACATCCAAGCCCAAGAACGAGGTCATTGTGCCAAACAATATAGATTGTTGTACATGTATGTTCGATTGTCAAACAACTAGTATTATTGACTAGCTGCTTTGAAAAACTAAAACTAAAAACTCACTTGTTTCAAAGACAATGTCGGACAATGCCCCGTCCCCGATTGACGGCATTTACCCACTTATGGTGTGTGTAACAAAAAAGTTAGTTAAAATGTCCATTTCACCAACTGTCTACATAACATACGGTGGGTAATACGAAGAGTATAGTTTCTCAAAGTCCATATTAATTGCATCAATGGACTTTGAGAAATTAAACTAAGTTTCAGTCATCAAAGAGTCATCCTCTTTGATGACTGAAACTTTGTTTTTGGATTATATGATGCCTCTTTCTTTGGAAATTTCACAACAGTCATCCACTGTGAGGACTGTATGATGATGTGATGTCAGTTTGTGATGACCATTGATACCTCTTGATGACCATTGATGCCTATTGATGACACTTTGATGCTTTAAGATGCCTTAATGATGACCATTGATGCATTTTGATGCCTAAATGATGACCATTGATGCCTTTTGATGACACTTTGATTCATTTTGATGCCTGAATGATGACCATTGATGCCTTGTGATGCCTATTGATGACACTTTGATGCCTTAATGATGACCATTGATGCATTTTGATGCCTGAATGATGACCATTGATGCCTTTTGATGCCTGAATGATGACCATTGATGCCCAAATAATGACGATTTTGCCCAGTGATGACCAAATGATGCCCAATTCTACTAATGATGACCAAGTAATGACTGATTTTTCTATTTTTCTATGCCTGTTAAGTTAAGATTTATATTTACCTTAATGTTTCCTTTTCCATCTGTCACGTGTTCATAGGCAGATAAGGGCTGCTTCTGATATGCCACCGTGTACCGCGCCACGTACCAATTCACATTGAAGCCCTGTGTGATTACTCCTCGCACCACTGTACTATCAACGAGGTCCACTTCTATCCAGGAACCACCGGGTCTATGTGCACTGAGTGAAGGGATGATGAATAGGAACCAGGGGTAGGGTTAATTGCTATAATTTGTAAATACGGGAACATTTTCAAACATGCGAAATTGATCTTTATGGAATATACTTGTCTTGTAGGGTTCAGGCTGATCATAGGGAACCTTGGATTGTAGCTCTTGCCCCGAGGCACTCAACAATATCACACGTTGATGCGTGTCTATGTCTACAATACTGTAACAAGTATATCATATTTTATCGGGTGAAGATATCGAAACAAAAGTGCTCATATTTAAGCTCATTCCGAAACAAACAAACTGACTTGTAAAAGTAATGAATAAAACAAAATCTGTACAAAATCTACCTGTATGAAACACTTCGAAGTGGTTCCATCTTGCCGCCTTTGCGACCGGTATTTCTTGCATTTCCTTGAAAAACGTTGTTACCGACTTTCAGGTTTTACACCTTGGCTTTTCCTGCGTTGGAAGGCCTTTTTTTGCTTCCTCTGAGCCCAAGCAACATTCTGAAGCGCCTGAAATGAGACAATGAAAGGTACTCTCAACGAGGTCCACTTCTATCCAGGAACCACCGGGTCTATGTGCACTGAGTGAAGGGATGATGAATAGGAACCAGGGGTAGGGTTAATTGCTATAATTTGTAAATACGGGAACATTTTCAAACATGCGAAATTGATCTGTATGGAATATACTTGTCTTGTAGGGTTCAGGCTGATCATAGGGAACCTTGGATTGTAGCTCTTGCCCCGAGGCACTCAACAATATCACACTAAAGAAAACACAACAAAAAAAGTACAGAACTAATTAAAAAAAATACATACATCAGTCTCGACACACCAGTGCCATTTGTTGTCGACTTGGGGGTTCACGGTCGGTGCTTTGGCAGTCACCTCCTGTTGTCTTGGGCTCTGCGATGTGGAGGGCTCTGTTGTTGATGCAGAGGACTACTACCGTACTAGGCCTAGGCCCCTACGGCTACATTGGTATTATTTAATTACTAATTGTGTAGTTTTTATTTGTTTAAACATAATGCAATAATCAACTTACCACTTATTTTCAAAATCTCTGCTTTGTAAGATTTCCTCCCCGGCCCTTTCCACCTCACCATTCCTGTGGCTCCTTCCTCGCGATGCTCTTCGTTGACTACAGCCGACAGTGGCTCGATGCTGGTCTTTTGATCATCGACCCAGAAAACCAGGCAGGATTTTTTTTTCTGCTGACAATGTTTTGTGTTGTCATGAAGAAGATTGCCGACATCCAAGCCCAAGAACGAGGTCATTGTGCCAAACAATATAGATTGTTGTACATGTATGTTCGATTGTCAAACAACTAGTATTATTGACTAGCTGCTTTGAAAAACTAAAACTAAAAACTCACTTGTTTCAAAGACAATGTCGGACAATGCCCCGTCCCCGATTGACGGCATTTACCCACTTATGGTGTGTGTAACAAAAAAGTTAGTTAAAATGTCCATTTCACCAACTGTCTACATAACATACGGTGGGTAATACGAAGAGTATAGTTCCTCAAAGTCCATATTAATTGCATCAATGGACTTTGAGAAATTAAACTAAGTTTCAGTCATCAAAGAGTCATCCTCTTTGATGACTGAAACTTTGTTTTTGGATTATATGATGCCTCTTTCTTTGGAAATTTCACAACAGTCATCCACTGTGAGGACTGTATGATGATGTGATGTCAGTTTGTGATGACCATTGATACCTCTTGATGACCATTGATGCCTATTGATGACACTTTGATGCCTTAAGATGCCTTAATGATGACCATTGATGCATTTTTATGCCTATTGATGACACTTTGATGCCTTAATGATGACCATTGATGCATTTTGATGCCTGAATGATGACCATTGATGCCTTTTGATGCCTGAATGATGACCATTGATGCCCAAATAATGACGATTTTGCCCAGTGATGACCAAATGATGCCCAATTCTACTAATGATGACCAAATAATGACTGATTTTTCTATTTTTCTATGCCTGTTAAGTTAAGATTTATATTTACCTTAATGTTTCCTTTTCCATCCGTCACGTGTTCATAGGCAGATAAGGGCTGCTTCTGATATGCCACCGTGTACCGCGCCACGTACCAATTCACATTGAAGCCCTGTGTGATTACTCCTCGCACCACTGTACTATCAACGAGGTCCACTTCTATCCAGGAACCACCGGGTCTATGTGCACTGAGTGAAGGGATGATGAATAGGAACCAGGGGTAGGGTTAATTGCTATAATTTGTAAATACGGGAACATTTTCAAACATGCGAAATTGATCTTTATGGAATATACTTGTCTTGTAGGGTTCAGGCTGATCATAGGGAACCTTGGATTGTAGCTCTTGCCCCGAGGCACTCAACAATATCACACGTTGATGCGTGTCTATGTCTACAATACTGTAACAAGTATATCATATTTTATCGGGTGAAGATATCGAAACAAAAGTGCTCATATTTAAGCTCATTCCGAAACAAACAAACTGACTTGTAAAAGTAATGAATAAAACAAAATCTGTACAAAATCTACCTGTATGAACCACTTCAAAGTGGTTCCATCTTGCCGCCTTTGCGACCGGTATTTCTTGCATTTCCTTGAAAAACGTTGTTACCGACTTTCAGGTTTTACACCTTGGCTTTTCCTGCGTTGGAAGGCCTTTTTTTGCTTCCTCTGAGCCCAAGCAACATTCTGAAGCGCCTGAAATGAGACAATGAAAGGTACAACACTTAAAACGATTTTGTTTTGCAACTATAAGTAATGTCCATGATTCTTTTACTGTTCCTTCATGTTCGGGTGGGAGTGGTGCCAACAACTCTTTCCAGTAAAATATCAATATTTTACAGAAACTGTAAATGCCAAAGTTAGTGCAATGAAATTGAGAGCAAGTTTAGCAATGCCTGAATTTACCGAGTCTTTTACACGTTATTAAATGAATTATGACCTTCGCAGTTGTCTCTACATTACGGGACTCTCTCTGACAAACCAACACTTCGATGTCTCAACCTTCATCTCTTACAGGCAGCTGGAAATGTTCATCTGCAGGTCCCATCTGAAAAAAACAAAAAAACAAACAAGAGCACAGAACTACGGTACATCTGCTAAATCTGCCCAAAAAAAGGGAAGGAAATCTTCTGACCACCACTTTTACAGTTATTTCATGAAAATTTCATTTGCTTACCTCTAATGGTGACCTTGGATTTCTCCCGAACATAAGGTAGAAAGGCGTGAATTTTGTTGATCCTTGCTTCTAGGTGCGAATGAAATACGCTACCCCCTCTAGGTAAGATGCCCAGTCTGTCTGGTGATCATTCACCATCTTAGCAAGACGCAGTTTTAGCGTCTGATTTGTTGTCTCATCGAGGCCATTGGTTTGCGGATGGTAGGCACTGGTGATTGAACGTTTGATTCTTAGCTTCCGACAAAGCACTCCATTTATCTGAAAAACATGATAAACATTTACAGTCGTTAAACATATCACACATTTTTTGTTTACGGAAACAGGTTTGCTTACAAGCACAGTCATATGTTATCTTTTTACACCTGAGAGCATTCACACTACTATCCCAGCGGTCTAGACCAAGTCCTTGTAAGAATTTCATGTACGAACCGAAAAGGGACATCCAGTGAAAAACGTCCACTCCAAATAACGGGAATATAGAAAATAGAGTTTAAGAATACTCGGTGTGACAATCAACACGAAATATGCACAACTTTAAAAGCATCCCACTATAATTGCATAATGCGTAATGCGTAATGAGCACACCTTTGTCCTAAAATCATGAACACTTGAGGTACTTCAAGGACTGTTAGCCTTATCGGACATGCACCTGAAGCAGCAGTAAAACCAACTGACCAGCATACTAACTAGCACTTGAGATAACAAATAACATGTACACCCATGATTAGCATGGCACATGTTTGAGAGAACATTACAGTTGACATTTGTTGACAGTTGAGGACAGTGCATATGTAACCACGAAAAATGGTACAGTTAGAAAATACTAATAAAGCTAGAGGGATTGCAGTGAGGACCAAAGATCTAAATGAAGAGTCGCACATACATGAAATGACTCGAGCTAAAATGACAAATATATAATCACAATATAATTTATTCCTGATAGTAATCATTACTTTCAATTAAACTGTGATCACATCAACCATAACATTCCTACATTAACTTAACTAAAAATTATTACGGTAAAATTAACGGGCATAATTGTTTGTTTAATCTTTATTAAAATATTTGCCAGCATTCGTTTTTCGAATTTGAAAAACAACAACTCTGAAAACAAGGTTAAATCTAGATTTGTAGCCACCCATATGGGAATCGGAACAATGCTAGTGCCCAGAAAAACAGATTTGACCACGATGTATATAGTTTAAAACTTCACAAACATTGGAAACAAACTGGATAATCTAACCTTCATTTAAGAATCATATAAAAGCATTAATTAAAGGTAGGATACATCATTTGCAGACATCGAAAATATTTACTACCAAATTATTAAGAACTATTTTCCTTTTTTAAAGTAAACAATTATTCTAGGCATCCAGCAAAATGATTGTGCTAGATATCCTGTAATTATTCTGAAAAATAGAATTAAAACAAATAAAAATAATAACATAAAAATAACTGCCTGACGCCGGTTAAAAACAATTGTTTTTTGTGTGCTTTTCTTGGCATCCATAATAATTGTAAAACTTCGGACAGGTCAGTTAAATGATAATAACTACAAAATACAACCACCCAAATCCACCCATTCATGATAATTCAAGCAATTGCCAATGGTGTATCCTACCTTTAACTCTGTCTCTCAGTAAGTATTTTTGTTCCCATTATGAAGAGTATAAACAGCACCCTGTGCAATGTGAATTTGAATTCTAGTTGTGTTCAAACCAGGGGGAAATCAATCTCAGGGTTGGCGCAGGGTTGAACACTTTCTAGTGTGAAACGCTGCATGTTTCAACCCTGCATGTTTCAACCCTGCGCCAACCCCAAGATTTGAAAACCTTTTACTCAATTTCCACTTTTAAGCAAAGTGTTTGGATTGTATTTGGTAGATCCTTATTAACTACCTTTCTCAGCTAGCAATGTTGAACAAATTTCAACATTACAAGTAGCGCAGCCTTCATTATTCCCTCTCCTCCCTGCTTTTCCACAAGGGACTTTCCAAACCCGATGACATGGTACATGTATGAAGGAACCGAGTTTCCGTCAATGGTGATGACTAGGCTAGGCGAAGACTTGTTGACGTATAGGGAGTCTGACACCTCACTCAGCTGATTAATGAGATAAAACAAAAGAGGAATCGGCATATTTGACACAGGCATGTCCATGACCCTGCGGCACATAGTCATGAGAAGTGCTGCAGGGTCGTGGACATTTTTATGGTGTCTGAAGGGGAGAGACATACATCCCCACCCCCACCTTCATCTGCACCTTTGACATTTGTGTGAAAAGCAGAGACCTATCGGAGTTGGGGTTGGGGGGTTGGAGGGTGGGGGTTGGGGGGTTGGAGGGTGGGGGCAAGAGGCAGATGAGGTATACAGCAGGTTAAAGGAATTTTGAATGTGCAATTTTCATTCCAGCTCATGTTCAGCATTTTATGGCCATACGTATGTAACGAACAAACATTTCCACAAACCCCACTGCTCCAGGCGTTAGCAAAAAAAAGTATTACCTGAATAACCTTGATAAGCTCTGAATTTCTGGTACGCCGGTTAAGCTTCATCTCCGTCTCCTTTATCACTTGGACACCATCAAAGTCTGTCTGCAAAACAAAATAATGAAAGTTCCAGTGAGCATTTATTTCTGCACATTTTAGAATTGTATAAGTCATGTTGATACTGCTTGGTTGAAAGCCAACAAATCAAAAAAATAGATTAGTGGAGGAAACTGTGCATTCTATTTGTCTGGAAATAAATTTATGTTAATGTTGAGTGAGACCAATTTATTTGACTGGACTCGATGCCAAAATGATTCGAGCCGACTCCTAGATTTCCATTTGTAATTTATTTGCATTTGAAGATGCGCCATCACGTTCTGACAATTTACTGAATTTATATTTGAGATAAGATCTCTGGTGTTGCTAACAACATTATCTATAGCAGTCTGTGAAACATTGTTGGTGGTTTGTAACTGAAGGATGTATGATGCACACTGACCCATTGAAGTAGGCACACTGGAATTGTCTTTGTCACTATGATCAATGTTGTCATCTGGGAAACTTTCCTGATCACTCGTTGGCAATCTCTGTTTCCAACATCAATTTATTTTGATGTTTACGATATATGTGCTTACGAAACGAATCATATTTCTCATATGTGGCTTCACAATAAGTACATTTAACAATGAAACGTGGATCATTTTTGTGCTTTGCTATTAGATGTTTTAAAAAACACACTTCCAAATTTGCCTAAAAGGACACAACAAGCAATGATGACATCTTTTTAAATTAGCGCACATTCAAACTATTAATCACCAAATATCCCAGGAGCTGGGGGATTCTTTTCTGCAGAATCTGGCGTGGTCCAAGACGAGGTGCAAGATCCATTAGCTCTGCCATTGACAGTGGTAGCACTTCACCACAAATTCCTTCACTTGGAAATCAACAAGAATTATAACAATTAATATTGCTTCTTCTTTGTTGAAGCAATTCGACTATTTTACCCCTTAATATACCGGTACATGTACGACAAATATTTGGCCCGCCCTACATGTGGGTAAAAAAACAGGGGTGACAGGTGGGGGCCGGTGGTGGAGGTAGTACTACTGGACTAAACTACCCGCTTGCACAATTACGTGTCGACTGCGAAAAGTTACTAAAATGATACTCGGCACGCTGGTTTTCTTACCAATAATATGCAATTCCTCTTTTTGCTCAAATTACAAAATCGCTTTTTGGTTATGCATTTCAGAGGGTATAAATATACAACGTACGCCACGTTCATGTCAGGTAGGCCCCTATCTAGTATTAGGTCGAAAGATTTCAGTCAAAAAATGACATCATTTTGGTAACTTTTACCAGTTGACATGGTAGCCAAGAGCCCACCATGTAGGCCTAGTTTTATAGTCCAATGCAACAAAATGGGGACATAGTTTAGTCCATGCACAAGTACTAAACCTACTATTCTAATACTAGGGACTGCACATGAAAATTGATAACTCCTCTGACTGGTTCCAAACATAGCTTAATGGAAAGAGTGAGAGAGTCTGATTACAGTACTTTTTGAATGGGGTCAATAGGTGGTCCGGTTGTGGAGTTATGACAATTTAAGGATTTATGAATTACGGTTATTTTGTATCTATTTCCCAATGCAATCAACCGTGTTTTAAAACCTGATTTTGACTGTTTACATCTAGTTTTAATAGTAAACAAATTAATAAACAAATTCAAATTGTTATAAATCATTAACCATAAGGTGTATGGTACCCAGATTTTGTGTACAGGTAACTGTTGAATTGTGCTTCACGATCGCATATTAACGCAATCCGTTGCGTAAATTCTCGTTGTCATGGAAACGACGATAAACATGTTGTTTGTTTATTGGGGAATTTTGCGGAATTAATCATATTTTAGGATAAGTATCCATATTTTAGAATTCTGAAATTGTTTGTACATGTCTTGAAACGTATTCACACAAAAAATAATCAATTCACTATTCTTTATTGTCTATATATAACTTGTTTTATTTGTTTACATCTTTTTATAGTGTATATTACAGGAATGGAAGCAGTAAACAAAGTAGTAAACAAATTGAAACAGCTATGGATCTTGAAGTACAAGTCCGAAGACCACCAAATTGTGTACACATGTTGCTGATGAGTTTTCCTTTGCAATAAGACAATAATAAACTATGTGGCATATACAATCGCTGTCATGGTAACAACAATAAACAAGTTATTTGTTAATTGCGGAAAAATTGACATTTCAAATCACAGTATGTGACTGTCAATATTATGAAACTGTGTAAACATGTTATTAAACTTATTGACACAAATACATGTATCTTATTTTGCTCTTTGGTCTATAAATAACATGTTTAATTTGTTTACCTCTCTTAATAGTATGGATTAATATGATCAGAAACAGTAAACAAAGTAGTAAACAAAATAAAATGGCTATAAATCTCAAAGTATAGGTCCGAAGACCACAGAATTTGATCTCAATGTTAGAGGTGAATTGTCCTTCAAACCAGACATTTATGAATTATATGGCATCAACAATTGTTGACATAGTTTAACATCTTTTAATATTGTACATTATATGATTGAAAGCTGTAAAAAAAGTAGTAAACAAATTCAAATGGCTATGATTCTTAAAGTATAGGTCCGATAAACTACCAAATGACTACCACATTTTGCAATGATTTGCCAATTGTATACACTCTCAATTCTAATAATGTTGATGCTGTGTATAATAATGGTAATGAAACAGAGTAGCAAACCTTTGATTTTGTACACATATTGCCAATTGATTTTATTGTATTTATCAGCATGAAAATAAATATCATGCCAGAGTAAGAAACAAAATGGCTGGTCATTTATATTAAAATAGACAAAGACTTATCATTGTAGTCATCAACCAAGCGCAGGGAATACCTTTGGATCATTCTCGTACTTAATATTAAACCATGAAGGGAACCCTGGCACTTGGCTTACATGACAGTTCCAATGTAAGCTTGGTCCCCATCTTCAGTTGTCCAAATATGTTTGACTTTCTTGCCAACTAAAAGGGGAACTGTTAAAATATCGCTATCTGGGGTCTTTTGAACAGACACAGACTCAGCGACACTCTTTGCTGCATTAATAAGTTTAAGAATATGAGACTTCATATCAGCCATTGGTTTGTTGACCCTTTTTTTGAGCCTGGGATTGCTGTCGTGAAGGTAAAACCCTTATCACCTTCCATGAATTGGTGCAGAATTTATCGACGAAATCTAATTTGTTTTTTGATAGTTTCAAATTTCTTATTACTGGCTTCTGAATTCAAATATTCCTCCACCTGTTCACTTGTTTAAAATAGCCCAGTATCAACTATATCATTTGTTAGATTTTCTTTCTTATTAAGAGCACGTTGTCGAGACTCTGCCATAGTTTATGCCGAGGCGTCCTGTTTAGATTTCCAGTATTCGTGGATTTTGTCTTTCCTCTCTTTAGCTATTGTTTTTGCCTTACCTCTTTGTGATTTAACTAAATTTACAAGATCTTATAGTTCGGCGTCAGTTTTACTATCCACAAACTCCCCGGTTTTATTGAAGGTGTACAATACCTGCGCCTCATTCGCGGCAGCGCTAGCATTTGGTCTCTTTTTGGTCAAAAAATCAAAATATCCAAAAACGCGCTCTGGCAGTGTATTATGGAGAGGTGCAGATATTGTAGCCTGTCTCTTGTCTTCATCATCTTTCATAACATAAAATTTACCTCCTGGTAAATAGTCAATGCATACTCGTTTAAACAATTGTAATAAAGTGAGCAAAGTGTGTTGCAGCATGGAGAATACAATTTCATCATATGGTCCTGGACTTAACACCGCGTCATAAACTTCGTCCTTTTCAATGTATTCATCATCAAAAAAGTTGATGCGACCATAAGCAAAATCTGCTAATCTATCTGAATCATGTGTCACTTTTGTCAAAAATTCAACAAGACCTGTATACGTTTGACATAAGTCCAAAATATGGCCATCCTTTTCGGTCACTCGCTACAATGAAAAACGGATGGACTTATTAACAATGCCCAAAACCTTACACCCTGCAACGTACACAGATTGTTGAGCATCTGCTAATAAGGCCTTCAGTAAACCATTGGTGGTTCCATGTACATCACTTAAAAACTCTCTAATATGGTTAATGAGATAGTAAACCCTACCACCAAACATAAAAACAACATTGAAGCGATTTCCTCGGAAGGGAAGAAAGAAGGTCTTTGTCAACAAGTTGGTGCCATTTTTATAGATTTTCCAGTGGCGACGACATCCACCCTTTTCATCACCACCACGGGACAGCGCTTTACACGCATTTTGTACAAGTCTTATCGACCCACTTGCAGTGTTAAAAACATGTATCCCAGCTTCAGCTGCGGCACCTACTTTCTCCCCTTCAAGAAAATTGCTTTCAAATGACTTAAATGCTGCTGAAACGGCATCTGCCATTGACGTCAGCAAATGCAATCCACAGAAAAAAATTGTACATTTCAGTCAGTTTTGTTTTGGCTTCATCACTGAAATTACTCCAATTATCTGTATACAAAGAAAGACATTCCTCTCGGTATGTCTGTAGGGTTTTGTTGAAAAGTGTCTCAGTAGCTGCGCGATCTGACATTGTGTTGCGAATTTGGCAAAGGACCCGATGGCCGACATCATTACCGGCTTTTGCCTTATGACAAATGTCGGTAATATCTGTAAGTGTTTCTTTCAGAGTATCAAGGGTATGCTGGGCGGATTTGGATGCCATCTGTCTTAAACCTAGAAGATAGGCTTCACCGTCCTGATCAGTGATTGCGTAGGTCATATATATTTCCGCATTCTTTGGTGTCTCATCAGTTTGTATGGTGGTGTCCTTATTTGAAGTTTTCCCAGCAATCGACGCAACCTGAATCTGCGAAACTAATGTTTGATCTTTGTTCATGTTGCGAATGGTGGTCTCGCTAGGGAGCCTGTCATAAGATATCCCACACATTTTTAAAACTGTGGTTATGACATCACTTATATTTGCAAATGATACGTGCTTTGATATTAAGTTCCATACACATTTATGAATTAGCGGTTTAAATGAACGCTTCTCGTCGTCATAGAATTGGATTGTTTTCCTTCTAGCTTCGTGGAGAGCTCCAGTCAGTTCATCAACTTGAGTCATCAGATTGTCCACCTTGTCATTCAGGCTGAGCACCTTTTCACGAAGTTGTTCATTTTGGCTCTCAAGATCAGCCACGTATGAATTATGCCAGTTAGTGTTCTTGTCATGATCTATCTTGGCCACTTTAGCTTCTGACACAAACTCGGATAACAAGTCACGCTTGCTCTTTTTTGACTTTTCTAGTCGGTTTTCTAATTTACAGGTTTCTTTTTCTCATGCACTCACTTGTTCCCGTTCTGGGCAAATTTTGTTCCAGTGGTCTGATTCTCGTCTCTGGGTCAACCCCTGTGTGTGAGGAGAGGGTCGCATGAGTAACACCTCAACCTGTTTCTTCAAGTGTTCGTTTTCCTTTGAAAGTTTTTCATTTTCCATCCGCAGCTTATCCATTTCAGCTTTATGAACGCTGACATCAAATGTTGAGAGCGGGGAAACGGTTCCACTTGTTGTTGAGTCCTTGGCTTTAGGTGGTTGTGTAGTCGGTAGGCGGTAATCGGTTTCTTTCCATCGGTTCATGTCGTCTTCATAGCCAGCTTTGGATTTGTTTTTGTTCATTTTTGTGAAGGTCTGCTTTACCTTGATCCAGCTATCCCGGAGCTGACGTTGAGCTTTCTTATCATCAATGACCACGATGGAATAAGCACCGTTATCCACGTAACGGCACCAGGCCAATCAGTGGTGGGGTTTTCGTCCTTGGTCGCAAATAATTGCATGATATGTTTGTTCTTTAGACTGTGTCCGAGGTCAGTGACGGATGTTGTGCAAGTTCCATTCTTGAGTGACGTTAGTAGCTTCTCGGAGAACAGAGGTGTATCAGGGCCGGGGTTATTTTGAACATCCCCACACACTGCGATGTCATTGGCGTACGGAAGAAGAAGGGTACCAACACCCACTGAAAACAGGATGACGCAGAAAGTTGCACAGCCCATTCCGAATACAGGAGACGATGGGGAAAACATGGCTTCTGCAGGAAGCTTGCAAGAAGATGGTGGCCGCTGGCGGAAGCATCCAACGTTGGCGCCAGGTTTCTAAAGACACGCCCATTACACAATCTGAAAAAATAATAATAAATAATTTATTAGTTTACACTATAATCAAAAGCAAATGGGCATCGGTTCGGTTCCCCCTCGATAAGACCAGCAAACAAAATGCATGCGATATACATGGAATTGCTACCGAAGTGAAGTTATTATTCTATATATAACATACCTTGATCAGGTCCTTTACGAATTTCCAGGCGTAGAGCATCGACTTCAGTACGTGTAGTGTGTTTGGCAAGTTATGGGTGGCATGTTTAAATGTATATATTTAACCCTACGTATTAACTATCTAAATATACCAATGTATGTACAAATAATTATCCTACAGACTACAAGCTACATAAACCTAAAGACTTAATGAATAAAGTAAGGTACATAAATAAGACTACAGTAATGTAAAGAGTGTGAGTGCTGCATGTACATGATGTGGCCCTCTCTACTCTCACAGCCAGAATGACCATGGTAAATTAAGGCCTAGCCTACTACATGTAATACTATGGTGTGTACTGATGCACACTAATAACAATAGGTATTGTGATTATTATATACAAAGAATGTGCATGCAGTACTAAGCTAGGGTAAATCCATTTACTGTAGTGGGTGTGCAGCTAAACAACTTTAGATTAAACAACTTCAAAACATGGGGGTGCATACAACATAGGATTGGTCACTACAATACCAATGCCCAGAGCCAATAATTACAAATGTAAAATTGGGCATAGGTTTCCCCCCTCTCGGCGCGGGCCAGCAAACAGTTAATGCATGAGAATAAATCGGACCATGGATTTTCCATCCACAATCAGAATTTATTGCCATGATTAACATAAAATAGCTGTCTAGGACTATGTAGGCTGGTTTGATATGTTGCCAAGAATACATGGCAAACTTACTTACTCTCGAATTTGATGACAACATCTTCGGGTATTTGGTTTTCCCGCAAGAAATCACATAGTTCTTCGGTTGTCTTTGGTCTGTAGACCAGCAACCGACGCCATGTTAGTATACGCATGGCCGTACGCAACGATTCAAAATGTGCAAACACGTACAAATACATGTTACAACCACTGACCTCAACACCTGGACGGATCATTGTCCATATTCTGCTGTGCTAACACTTGAAGTCGGCGCGAACTGGAAGTGCAACATGGCGTCACTGCTGTGAGCCAATGAAATGTCCAGTTGTAGAGGTCAGTGGATTTACCAACCAACTGAACTCTACACCTGGACATTTCATTGGCTCACAGCAGTGACGCCATGTTGCACTTCTCTGCATGCCGACTTCAAAATGAAACAATGGATGATCTGTCCATGTATAGAGGTCAGTGGTTACAACACGCAACCGTATAGCGCTGTTTTTATTTATGCGCGGTGGGAAATATAATCCGGTTAAAGTCGGCCCGTACGTACATGAAATTGTATAGGACTACTTTTATTTAAAAATGTTCCCCAATCAGTTACGGAAAAAAACAGAAAGTAACATTTAAGACAGTATAGGCCCCTATATACTACTTGGCCATTATATAATTATATTATAAAAATGCTTGTGAATGGCTAGACTGGAATCTCCCGCCAGTTGAAAACTCTTTATTTGGAAAGATGACACGTTCAGCTTTACAATGATACATCACATGCACCAGTACCGCTATGGAATGAAAAGTAACGACGCTTCAAAAAGTGACATGTTGTTACCGTTGCCGTTCGCGACAACAAGTTTGCTCAATTTGAGTAATAGCAACGACAACAACAATCAGGAGAAGGCCGGTATTATCACCTTCGGGGATTTTTAAAAAGGTTTAAACATGAACAGCCTATAAATTAGAGTTTTAACAAACGATTTATGAATACAAAAATCGACCGGCAACACATTTTTGTGTGTACAATGCCATATCTCGAAATGGCATATGCCGACTTTCGCCTGGTTTTGGCATGGTGGGTCACAAATGCTAAACAGTAAAACTTTATTGTATTCATACGAATTGAAGCAATTGTATTTCCTTAATGCTTTTACTCTAAAGTAAATGTTTTTAGTTGTTGCTTGTACTTCATAGCATTTATTTTTTATTTATACGACTTATTCATTCGAAGTATGAATATTACAGGATGCAATCACATTTCAGAACACTTGGTATTTCAATTTGACAGTAGTTATACATCCTAAACTGTACATAACATGCCAGGGATGTAGATAAGTCCAAGTCCAAAGATCTTCAGTCCCAATTTCAAAGACATTCATTTGCAATTGTTAATCCAGTTTGTAGTGAATGGCTTGTATGAACTTGACTATAACTCTGTAACATGCCCATTGTTTATCATTAAAGTTCAAGGTCTTTCTCAATCACTTTGCTACATAACACTAACTGCATTGTGATCTTGTTAACATCAATGAGTTTAATTACTGGAAGAATATAATGAGAGGCATTCTGGCAAAATCACTGTCAACATATATTAGTCAAAATAATGGAAGTTAGTCAAAATGACGTAAATTAGTCACGAGGCATCATTTTGACTAACATATATTGACAGTGATGAGATGGAACTGGGCACAGGCCATGTGGAGAAACTTGCAAAAGAGTGAACTGTGTTTTCTTTTTTAATTTCCACATTTATTTATACATATATGTATTTGTATTCTATGTTATGTCATGTCTACTTACCATATTTATTTTTAAAAATAGTAAGAAAGTAGTGAAATATGTGTTTAATAGAAAACCACAGTTTGTTTCGTATTACATGTTTATTTCTTATCGCATGTATAAAACGTTAAGGCCTTTTCCTTAACATTTTACTTTGGTTTTAGTGACGTGTCAATAAATGCACATTTTAAACAGGCATAACTTACTATTAAACAGAATGGCCAAATAAAGCACAGCAGTGTTATTAAAAGAACTTTATTATCTTTGTTAATAATTTTCCTACTCGTTTTGCCAGAACCCCTCACATATTTATACAAAATATGATGCATTAGCAAGAATTTTGCCATTTGTACAATGTCAGTGTTTTTTTATCTACAGGTGTGTATCATCCATACTGTAAGGGAGATTTACTAGGGACCTTCCTCGTCCTTGCAAATCTTGACACCCTGTGCTAGTATAAAGCTGCACTAAACAGCTAGAGCCAATTCCATAAAAGTATTCTAAGCCTAGTTGGTTGCTAACTTCCTTTCTATCTCTAGTTTCTTGCTAAATCTATTCCATAAAACCATTATACGCTTAGCAAGGTTCCTAGTTGCTTGCTAAAATTAGAATAGGTTTGGGGTATGTCTAAATCCTTAGCACCATTCTAAGTCACTTTCAATCTTTTATCTTTTGGGAATTTCTATTGACATCCTTATGCGCAGATTCAAGGATAACCTTAAACTCCTCATAGCGTTCTGCAAGGAACAGATTTTCCTGAGTCGAGTAATTAGGCTTCTTTCCCCTTTTTGGAGTTGAAACACCCTCTGAATTAGCCATTTCTGAAACATGTGCTTAGGCCGATACAAATGTACATACCCTAAATAGGGTACAGAGGAATGCATTGACAATACAACCCACAGCATGACCTGATTTGAACTCTTTCCCTATTGTTAACTCAAACTGACCATGTACTTTGGCGATGATGCAAACTCCACACCATTCTAGCAAGCTGCAAGCAAGCAACTAGTAAGAATATTTCATAGAATGGTGTTATGGAATGCGATTTAGTTGATTGCTAGCAAGCAACCAACTAGGCATTTAGTATATTATTACTAGGTTTTAGCAAGATTCCAAGTTAGAATGCTTTTATGGAATTGGGCCCTGGACTCCACCAAACCCTGGTGTTGTAGTTTGGCTGTATTGGGGATCGTTAGGGTTAAATAGTTAGACGATCAGTTTTAAATTGTTAATAATATATATATAACTATCCTATTGACAATATAACCGTTTTTTTTTTGTTTTTTTTTACATCAGTTGACGGACTTACTATTAAATAGTTTACGTGTGTATTAATATGTAATTATTGTAACCTGTAAATAGGCATTCAGTGTACATGTCACAAGTATTATGTACAGGAAATCGGGCATACAATGAAGCAAATTGAATAGGTGAGTGCTACAGAGCCCCTAAAGGGAAAGGCATGATAATGTTTTTTTTTATTTCGTTCCTTCAAAATATTATTTTGTTCCTTCCAAATAGTATTTCGTTCCCTCGAAATAGTATTTTGTTCCCTCGAAATATGTTGTTCTCTCCGGTCTACACGCGCTGCATACCGCGACAAGGACGTCTTGCAACCAAAACTATGGTAACTCTCAATTTTTGATCTGCACATTACTTCCGGACCTGTCAATATTGGCATACCTCCTAAAATATCAGACATTATGTTTTTGCTCCTTTTTCATTCATAGGCCTACCGTACATGATTTTTCAGGCAATATAGCACAAACTGGGCAGGTGCAACATTTAAAACTGTCAAATAATGTTCATCTGCAGGTAGTTGCTGTCTAATATGGATTCTTAAATTCACTCCGCAGATCTTGATACGACGTGTACGTAGAGGGCAATTTAAGAAGAGGACCACATGTGTGTGCTTGTGATGCCCTTCCAAATCCCCGCATTCGGTTGAAGGACACTTGGATTCGTCTGGTGCAAATCATTTCCGCACCTGTAACGTGCCTCATGAACTTCTTCAGCGTCACCTGATCCAATCCCTTTATGAATTGTTTCGGGTATGAGAAAGTGCAGACTGATCTTGGTCTGAGGGATTCGCATCCAGTAGTTTGACAACCTTGCGGGGAGTCAGTTTCTTATCTTCAAACATCTCACGTATGGCATCTGGGGTGAGAAGAAGTTGCTTAAGACCTTGTCTGGCAGTGCTCTTGATTCCATCAATGGCGTGTTTCTGATATTAGATAAGCTCCTTCTTTGCAACTCTGAGTATCATAAGCTTCATCTCACCTTGCTTTATGATTGAATGACAATTGACTCTTGATATATGTTCAAGAAAATTGTCTTTGTCATCGTCATCTAGCTCCTCACCACGAAGAGCTCGGTCTATAACTTGCCGATCGGTACTGCAGAGGTACATCCTCAAGGATTCCAAAATGATGTATGGTGTGGGTGCAGATATTCAATGGATGACAGCCACTGTGGAGGCATATGAAAGCTGCATTGGGAAAACTCCATTGTCTACAGATCCCTTCAGCAAAACTCGGCCTACTGCTTCCCACTTTTCTTTGTCATAGTCAGGGAGTATTGAAGGGACCCTTTCATCTTCCCGCATGTTGATGCCAAGAAGAAGTCTTTCCAAAAGGCTGAATAAGCCCCCTTGACCTCCCTGCAGCATCTGCTCCTTTCTCATCCACAAATCGTACCTTAATGGGTACATTTACTATCGCTGGATCCATGAACACAGAAATCATTTCCTGTTGAATTTTTGATCGGTGCAAAGTGATGATGTCGTCAGCATTGATATCTTCGGGTGAGGTTGGTGAATGAGATATCATTTGGTATCTGTATGAGTTTATGGCCGTGTGATGCATGTTGGTTGTCTGCGGCTTCAGAATATATAGGCGGGAAAAGGGGCTCATATACTACAGTTTCCTCCAGAGCTTGTTGGCCAGACTCACTGATTTGACCGAACTCGATTTATGCATCTGATGAAGAAGTAACATACAAAATGGTCGTTTCCAGGTCACCAATCAGAGAATTGTTTGTACATTGGCTCAAATCAGGAGGTTGAAAAATATGCACTTTCTAACTTTCTAAACCAAAGTTAAGCAGGGAGTGAATCAGATCCAATTCCTGTTGCTCTCCGTCATCAGGTGTCGATTCACGTTCTGGAGTTTGTATCCGCATAGGCCGACTCCTCTTCGGTTTGGTAATCTCTGGCAGGGATTCATGTGCTGCATCAGTAAGAAAGAAGGTAAAGTCTGTCACTTGTCTACGCCAGCTGGCTCCACTAGGGAAGAACCAATTCTTTACCTGTTGCATCACATCTCTGAGAGGGGTATCGATACAAAATGACTCATGTCTAGTGCCTCCTACAAATACTGCTTTAACTTGTTTCAAGCCACCCAACTTCCACATGTGGATGTTTTTTCGAGCATTTGTGTTTCCTTCTGGGCAGCAGACCTCACTAGTGTTCTGTTTTCCCTCTTTTCACTTTTTTGTAAAGGCGGTCAATCAGGCTACGCTTTGGCCCAGCGGACGAGGAAGCCTCTTCTGTAGTGCATATGTGTTGTACCCCTGGTGGCCTGACTTAATTCAAGTTTCCCAGAGTGTAGGTTGTAGTTCTTTTCTGTTTGACTTAGTGTGCGAGACATATACCCAATTACTCTCATCTTCCAATTCTGTTGCTGATAGAGAACAGCTCCGAGACTGTCATTTGATGCATCAGTGTGTAGAATAAAGGGCTTCTCGTGGTTAGGGAACCCATCACTGGTGGATGGGTGAAGCAACCCAACAGTTTTTCAAGCACGTGCTGATGGTCAGTTGTCTAGGTGATTTTTTGTTTTGATGGGACCTAGTTGTTGCCTTTACTGGAGGTTGACCTTTTTTAAAACTTCTTCCGTGGACTGTTGTCATGAACTGGCGGCATCTCGTTGTTGAATGGGACCCGGAGCAGCTCGTAGAGACTCTTGGCTTTCTTTGCAAATTTGTTGATATACTGGCGGTAATACCCCAGCAGACAGAGTAGTTTCCGTAGTTAGCCGACTGTGCCTGGTCTCTTATCCTGTAGAACCTCGACTGCTACGATATCAGACGAGCCATATTGTGCCCTTCCCTTGAGACACTACGTCCAAGGTAACGAACTTTGCTCTTAAACAGGCTGTATTTACTGTGTTTGAGCTTAACGCCCCGCTCCTAAAAACGTCTCAGTACTTGACGGAGATTCTCCAGATGGCCCTCAAATGTGTCACTATACACCAGCACGTCATCCAGGTATACCACAGCTACTTCACCAACGTACCAGACCATCCAGACAGTTCTCCATGGCTCGTTGAAATACTGCCGGAAATTTGTCAGACCAAAGGGGATTCGGTTCTATTCATACAAGCCCCACGGGGTGATGAAGGCTGTGGCAGCTCGACTGCTCTCTGCTACGAATCATTGGTGGTAAGCCTTGCATTGGTTAAGTGTCGAAAACGAACTGTTACCACCAAGACTGTCGAGCACATCTTGACTGCGTGGGATGGGTTGCCTGTCTGGGATCGTCTTTTGGTTCAGTTCCCGATAATCATTGCAGAGGCGAATGACTTTTCCTACTAAATAACATACAGTAGGGGGAAATTATCAAACAAAAATCTCAGTATAAATCACATCTATAAAGTCTGAACTGTCAAACAAACAAATCAATGAATCAAAATATCATCCGGAACAATAAAATAATCCTTAGATAAAACATGACTCTGAACAGGAATCTAGCAAAAGTAAATGTGTCACAAGCCAGACTACACAAATGGTTGATAAAAGTTCATTCGAAGTTCAAGAGTCAAAATACGTTATCTTAACAAGTCTAAAAGGAACTAGGATGACACCTAGGTAATCTCTACATTTTCAACTAACCATGAACTCCAACCAAATTTCACATACCTGCAAAGAGATGACACAAAACGTCTAGTGAGCGGGCTGATAAAACTTTGTTAGTGTTCATTCAAAGTCATACGGTGTAAGAGTGACTGCAGTCAACGCGCAGCCTACTGAAAAGTGCTTCCGTTTGTTTTTTAAGTATGCACGTTTCGATCGGCTATAAATAAGTAATGAGCTTGGAGGGCCCTTTAAAAAAATTGTATGACTTCAAAAGTTATCTTTAGATGTTTTATTTGATTGATTTACTTATCACTTATCAAATGGTCATCTGAAATAAAAAATTACAGACAGAAAAACGTTCTATACCTTTTTGTCCCGTCTTGTTCTCTTATTTCTTCCCCGGGCCATCCTCTTCATCCTTTTAACGTCATCTATCCTCCTCTGTATGTATGGCGTTGGTGGTTAAGGAGGACGAACACACGATAGCCTGGGGACAAGCTTGCATTGAATCACCTTCACCGGCATGCAAAGTGGGTGAAAAATGTGTAAAAAGCAATGAAGAGATGGGGAGGCACCGTCACGCCCAACCAGCTTGAAGCCATCGCTGTTCACTGCAATGTCGCCTTTGTGTTTCGGTGGAGGTGGACGAGGGGTGCAGTCGGAAGTGGAGTTGGAGATGTGGCTAGAGTAAGCGAAGGCAATGTGGATTTCGAAAGCGATTTCAAAGACGATTTTGACGTTGTTGTCTTCTTCTTTCCTACAAGAAGTCTTAGTTCCCTTGGAACGAAGGGTGTGGAACAGGGCATGCAGCCTAAATCTGGAATGACCCTGACCAGAAGTGCCGTTATCTTCTCCTTGATGTAGTTTGACAACTTCTTGTTGCCATCATAACTAAGATGTAGTCCATCAACAGCAAACAAATTGGCGGACTGAAATTGGCGGACTGAAATTCGCCCCCGACATCTAAAAATGTACAATTGTACTGCTTGCACAGCTTGGCAAGATGTATATGACGATTTTAAAGACGATTTTGACGTTTTTGTATTCTTCTTTCTTACAAGAAGTCTTAGTTCCCTTGGAACGAAGGGTGTGGAACAGGGCATGCAGCCTGAACCTAGAATGACCCTGACCAGAAGTGCCGTAATTTTTTTCTCCTTGATGTAGTTTGACAACTTCTTGTTGCTATCACGACCAAGATGTAGTCCATCGACAGCAAACAGATTGGCGGACTGAAATTCGTCCCCGACATCCAAAATTGTACAATTGTACTGTTTGCACAGCTTGGCAAGATGTATATTTAAGTTAAAAGCCCTTTTGTTTAAGGCCTCAAAGTCCATGGGGGGCAGAATTCCATTTAGACTAATTTTGGCTGCTGGGAAGGAATCCTTCGCCAAACGCATCAATTGAGTGAAGTTCTTTAAATATTTCTGAAGAAAACTGTTGTACAAATCGTTCGTGCCAATGTGAACACAAATTACACACAAAAACCAATGAAAACAAGGGTGCAAATTTAAGGTGCAGGCCATGCATGTGTACCTCAACCTTATCACTCAATGAAAATATCTTGCGCATATAACGGTGCTTTGGCTTAAAAGAACAAAGTCAACTTGGAACTACATGTACTTTTGTTTTCCAAATGAATAACCTTCACCAAGTCGAAAGATAAATCATTTTTAAAATGTACGAACAATTTAGGCCAACTTTGGGTATAAATAGATGTTGATTGGATGAATATTATCCTAATATGGTAATTCATGTAAATAAGTCCCATGAGGCAGCCCCAGTGAATTGCGATCCCATTGAAAATGTGCAGGGAGCCAATCAATTGGATCATTTTCTATAAATTCGTGTAGGATTTCTCGCCTTCTTTTCTTGAGAGATCCCTTAAAAATCGTCATAAGTAATATCCAGCATAAACTGTTTTTTTTGTTATGCACCAAATAAAAACGTTAAGGGATGATGTCAAGGGAAATTAGCAATGCTCACTTTGCAAAAGTGTAAGTCTTGAGCTGATTCGCACTTGAAATCATAAAATTGTATGGCCATTTGAAAATTGGCTTCTACACCCTTTTTGCCCCAAAATCACAAACGAATAGCACCCAATAGCTCAAAAGAAATGCCTGGCCAGATGCTGCTAAAACCTGAAATTTTCTTTTTAACTCCAAGTCCAAATCCCCCCCCCCCCCCAAAAAAAAAAAAAAAACCCCACCACACTCATATATATATTATAAGAACAAATTTTAAGGGTGATTTGACACAGAAAATGACCCATAACCCCCATGTACTCATCCTGAGCCACGCAACGCTTTTATCTATTAACCAGCTCGCACCGGGATTATTTTAGCATTGCCGAGCCGAGGGGCGGGATTATTTCTACCTAAACTCGATTGAAGCGGGTTCAGGCTGTTAGTGCCGGGAAGCACACCCACGCATTTCCAGCCTTGCTCGCTGCTGACATACATTTCCGAACTTGAACTTGGCGTGTTTATGCGTCATCCGTTTTGAATTTGGGGAGATTTGTGCGTTTATATACGTCATCCGGCGCAAACTGGTTAATAGCGCTCAAACCCCTGCGGACATTTGGCAAGATCCGTGGTTATTAGCACAAAGATTCATACGCCCAATCAGAGCCTCCGTTACAAACAGACCAAGGCCGTTTTCCAAACCCCTTGCTTTGGCTCCGTCTTCGGATACATTGCTAAACTGTATGAATGAAGCCTGGGGTTCGAAAAACAGCCAAAGGCAAGGCATTTAAGGCGCATTTCTATTTGCCCATTCGCTTGGACATCTGAGGCGTTCTCACAAATGTTCATCCTCCCACGTAAAAATTTAATTTAATTGAACAAATTGTAGAAATTAACGTACAGAACGTGAAATAAAGCTTTGCGATTATATATTATACAGAATATAAGAAACATAAAAGACTGAAAAGCTACGTAAACTCCAATAAAATTAAGTATAGTGGTTAAAATTGTCATTTTACCAGGGGTGGATGTTCATATCATGTATTGGCCAACTTGTTTAATGATTGCTGCAAATGTCCGCAGGGTTGGGGGGTGACATTTCAAGAGCCTGTTAAACTTGGCTCAGGATGCATGTACTAAAACAAAACTTACTGTTGTAGACAATCTGCTGTTCGCCCAAAAACAAAGTAATGAGCTGTCCTTGCTAGAGCATTGCTGACATCTTGTTGAGTGTTCAATAAGCCAAGTGTTCCTGCATTGTCAATTGTTGTTGCCAGTGCCTTGTGTTCATCCTTGTCCAGATGTTGAATGAATTCATTTGGCTCCAACACTAATTCTTGCAGCTTCAGGTCAATATTAGGAGAATAAATAATTCTTGTTAAACTTACCCTTCAATCAAAGCACATTATTTGGAGAAGTGCATTTATGCATATATGCATATATGCGAATTGAAAACTGCTGATAGCATGAAATCTGCACTGAATACAAGTATATGTGACCCGCTCCAGAAAAAGGTGACATAAGTCGCGCTATGCATTTATGAGTATTAAATGGTCTGTTAATGTTAATAGGGTAAATAGTTTTGTCAAAATTTTATTTTCATTTGTCTTAAATGACATATTTCATATCCAAAGTTTCTGATTTTTTTAACAAAAAGCTGGATTTGGATAAATAAAGTGAAACAAAACATTTTAAGAGTGCATGGTTCCAATGTATTTTCTTAGTTTTGTTGTGTTTTGAAGCCTGTTTTCTCAGTTGTGTATTTTGAATTCCATGCAACCATTAATATGCAAAAATGTCATATCACTGGAGCGGAAGGGGCTCCAAATGAAAGCATATCCTGGACTTTTCAATCATGCACATAACTTTATTTTTAGTTTTTGCGACTTATGTCGCCTTTTCCTGGAGCGGGTAACTTATTTGTATTTTCTCATTAACATATATATAGGATGACAAAACTAGCAATCACAAAACCCCTTAAATAATTTTCTCTGTCATTGACTGTCTTCGTGTATATATAAAAAATGTTGTACCGCTCTTGTGTAAAGTAGAGCACTCTCTGAAGTTAAATCGGTTCACAAACACGTATATATATGCATGTACAAGAAACAAACATGAGGGGGTACACACAAGCATGATGTATACAAAATAGGGTTAGGAAAAGAAACACAAGGAGATCAGAGTTGTGGAAGAACAAACAAGGGGAACCGATTATAGGCCAGGATCGAAGGAATAAAAGAGCAGGCCAGGCATCAATGACATACCAAGTGGGAAGATGGGGTACAAATATGGGTGTAGAATAAACAAGGGAGGACCAACAATTAGTGTGACTTTGGGAAATATAAAGGGGAGGGGGAAAGGGGGTTGTGAGAAAATAAAAGGAGAGGGCGACAGTATATCATGGAAGTTTAAAAAGAAAACAGGAGGGAGAAACTAGATTAGTGGTAAAGGGGAGTTACATATGGACGGAAGTAAAAGGGATTATACGTTTCTCCCCAAATCCTGTCATTATGTTTGGTTCATCATCCCCCCCCCCTTTAGTCATATTTTGTTCGTCAGATCAATTAATACACTTTTCAATTAATGAACAAACCTATACATGTAACATTGAGATTTTCTTTTATCCAGATCATGGGTATAGTTGTATAGGGAAACATTAATGTAAGTTTTCAGTCCAAACCTGCAACAAAGACTGTTTGACCTCGCTTTCAGGTAGGTCATTGATTATGACTTTGCTTTTATCTGGTCCATGGATCACGACTTGAAATAAGACCGGCGAAAGAAAACAGGGAGACGGTCCACCCTGAATCACAGACACTGCCATGATACGACCGCATAGCAGGTAGTCTTTCCTTTCCAGCGCTGCACAAAATAAAAGAAAAAAACACCAACAAAACACAAACAGTTATAGGTTTTGTGGCCACAAATGACACAGCTGACCTTGCAAATAAACAGATGAGTCATCAGCAGTGTGGGAAATTTAAAAACAACAGTTGGTGCAAGATGACAGACTTGATCTTTGAATTATTAAAACTAAAACATGACTTGTGATGAGCTCAGTTTTTACAACTTCAACATATACAAGTGGTAAGTCTCATTGCTACATGTAGAGAATACAATATAATACAATATAACTGAATTGACACAACCATGTGTGCATTCAGGGTCAATTTGTGACATTTAAAAAAAATACAAAAATATGAAGAAGGTGAGAACCAAACCTTTAATTTGGAACAAACAGTTTACAATTTCTACTGTTATAATTTTGATAAAAAAGGTCATCCCTTGCTCAAAAAAACAAGCTTAGTATTTTGTTGTCTACGGACCATTTTGACCACCATTAAACACAGTTCAAACTCAGCCTACTGAAAAGACTAAGATGTAGTCCATCAACAGCAAACAAATTGGCGGACTGAAATTGGCGGACTGAAATTCGCCCCCGACATCTAAAAATGTACAATTGTACTGCTTGCACAGCTTGGCAAGATGTATATGACGATTTTAAGGACGATTTTGACGTTTTTGTATTCTTCTTTCTTACAAGAAGTCTTAGTTCCCTTGGAACGAAGGGTGTGGAACAGGGCATGCAGCCTGAACCTAGAATGACCCTGACCAGAAGTGCCGTAATTTTTTTCTCCTTGATGTAGTTTGACAACTTCTTGTTGCTATCACGACCAAGATGTAGTCCATCGACAGCAAACAGATTGGCGGACTGAAATTCGTCCCCGACATCCAAAATTGTACAATTGTACTGTTTGCACAGCTTGGCAAGATGTATATTTAAGTTAAAAGCCCTTTTGTTTAAGGCCTCAAAGTCCATGGGGGGCAGAATTCCATTTAGACTAATTTTGGCTGCTGGGAAGGAATCCTTCGCCAAACGCATCAATTGAGTGAAGTTCTTTAAATATTTCTGAAGAAAACTGTTGTACAAATCGTTCGTGCCAATGTGAACACAAATTACACACAAAAACCAATGAAAACAAGGGTGCAAATTTAAGGTGCAGGCCATGCATGTGTACCTCAACCTTATCACTCAATGAAAATATCTTGCGCATATAACGGTGCTTTGGCTTAAAAGAACAAAGTCAACTTGGAACTACATGTACTTTTGTTTTCCAAATGAATAACCTTCACCAAGTCGAAAGATAAATCATTTTTAAAATGTACGAACAATTTAGGCCAACTTTGGGTATAAATAGATGTTGATTGGATGAATATTATCCTAATATGGTAATTCATGTAAATAAGTCCCATGAGGCAGCCCCAGTGAATTGCGATCCCATTGAAAATGTGCAGGGAGCCAATCAATTGGATCATTTTCTATAAATTCGTGTAGGATTTCTCGCCTTCTTTTCTTGAGAGATCCCTTAAAAATCGTCATAAGTAATATCCAGCATAAACTGTTTTTTTTGTTATGCACCAAATAAAAACGTTAAGGGATGATGTCAAGGGAAATTAGCAATGCTCACTTTGCAAAAGTGTAAGTCTTGAGCTGATTCGCACTTGAAATCATAAAATTGTATGGCCATTTGAAAATTGGCTTCTACACCCTTTTTGCCCCAAAATCACAAACGAATAGCACCCAATAGCTCAAAAGAAATGCCTGGCCAGATGCTGCTAAAACCTGAAATTTTCTTTTTAACTCCAAGTCCAAATCCCCCCCCCCCCCCCAAAAAAAAAAAAAAACCCCACCACACTCATATATATATTATAAGAACAAATTTTAAGGGTGATTTGACACAGAAAATGACCCATAACCCCCATGTACTCATCCTGAGCCACGCAACGCTTTTATCTATTAACCAGCTCGCACCGGGATTATTTTAGCATTGCCGAGCCGAGGGGCGGGATTATTTCTACCTAAACTCGATTGAAGCGGGTTCAGGCTGTTAGTGCCGGGAAGCACACCCACGCATTTCCAGCCTTGCTCGCTGCTGACATACATTTCCGAACTTGAACTTGGCGTGTTTATGCGTCATCCGTTTTGAATTTGGGGAGATTTGTGCGTTTATATACGTCATCCGGCGCAAACTGGTTAATAGCGCTCAAACCCCTGCGGACATTTGGCAAGATCCGTGGTTATTAGCACAAAGATTCATACGCCCAATCAGAGCCTCCGTTACAAACAGACCAAGGCCGTTTTCCAAACCCCTTGCTTTGGCTCCGTCTTCGGATACATTGCTAAACTGTATGAATGAAGCCTGGGGTTCGAAAAACAGCCAAAGGCAAGGCATTTAAGGCGCATTTCTATTTGCCCATTCGCTTGGACATCTGAGGCGTTCTCACAAATGTTCATCCTCCCACGTAAAAATTTAATTTAATTGAACAAATTGTAGAAATTAACGTACAGAACGTGAAATAAAGCTTTGCGATTATATATTATACAGAATATAAGAAACATAAAAGACTGAAAAGCTACGTAAACTCCAATAAAATTAAGTATAGTGGTTAAAATTGTCATTTTACCAGGGGTGGATGTTCATATCATGTATTGGCCAACTTGTTTAATGATTGCTGCAAATGTCCGCAGGGTTGGGGGGTGACATTTCAAGAGCCTGTTAAACTTGGCTCAGGATGCATGTACTAAAACAAAACTTACTGTTGTAGACAATCTGCTGTTCGCCCAAAAACAAAGTAATGAGCTGTCCTTGCTAGAGCATTGCTGACATCTTGTTGAGTGTTCAATAAGCCAAGTGTTCCTGCATTGTCAATTGTTGTTGCCAGTGCCTTGTGTTCATCCTTGTCCAGATGTTGAATGAATTCATTTGGCTCCAACACTAATTCTTGCAGCTTCAGGTCAATATTAGGAGAATAAATAATTCTTGTTAAACTTACCCTTCAATCAAAGCACATTATTTGGAGAAGTGCATTTATGCATATATGCATATATGCGAATTGAAAACTGCTGATAGCATGAAATCTGCACTGAATACAAGTATATGTGACCCGCTCCAGAAAAAGGTGACATAAGTCGCGCTATGCATTTATGAGTATTAAATGGTCTGTTAATGTTAATAGGGTAAATAGTTTTGTCAAAATTTTATTTTCATTTGTCTTAAATGACATATTTCATATCCAAAGTTTCTGATTTTTTTAACAAAAAGCTGGATTTGGATAAATAAAGTGAAACAAAACATTTTAAGAGTGCATGGTTCCAATGTATTTTCTTAGTTTTGTTGTGTTTTGAAGCCTGTTTTCTCAGTTGTGTATTTTGAATTCCATGCAACCATTAATATGCAAAAATGTCATATCACTGGAGCGGAAGGGGCTCCAAATGAAAGCATATCCTGGACTTTTCAATCATGCACATAACTTTATTTTTAGTTTTTGCGACTTATGTCGCCTTTTCCTGGAGCGGGTAACTTATTTGTATTTTCTCATTAACATATATATAGGATGACAAAACTAGCAATCACAAAACCCCTTAAATAATTTTCTCTGTCATTGACTGTCTTCGTGTATATATAAAAAATGTTGTACCGCTCTTGTGTAAAGTAGAGCACTCTCTGAAGTTAAATCGGTTCACAAACACGTATATATATGCATGTACAAGAAACAAACATGAGGGGGTACACACAAGCATGATGTATACAAAATAGGGTTAGGAAAAGAAACACAAGGAGATCAGAGTTGTGGAAGAACAAACAAGGGGAACCGATTATAGGCCAGGATCGAAGGAATAAAAGAGCAGGCCAGGCATCAATGACATACCAAGTGGGAAGATGGGGTACAAATATGGGTGTAGAATAAACAAGGGAGGACCAACAATTAGTGTGACTTTGGGAAATATAAAGGGGAGGGGGAAAGGGGGTTGTGAGAAAATAAAAGGAGAGGGCGACAGTATATCATGGAAGTTTAAAAAGAAAACAGGAGGGAGAAACTAGATTAGTGGTAAAGGGGAGTTACATATGGACGGAAGTAAAAGGGATTATACGTTTCTCCCCAAATCCTGTCATTATGTTTGGTTCATCATCCCCCCCCCCCTTTAGTCATATTTTGTTCGTCAGATCAATTAATACACTTTTCAATTAATGAACAAACCTATACATGTAACATTGAGATTTTCTTTTATCCAGATCATGGGTATAGTTGTATAGGGAAACATTAATGTAAGTTTTCAGTCCAAACCTGCAACAAAGACTGTTTGACCTCGCTTTCAGGTAGGTCATTGATTATGACTTTGCTTTTATCTGGTCCATGGATCACGCGCGACTTGAAATAAGACCGGCGAAAGAAAACAGGGAGACGGTCCACCCTGAATCACAGACACTGCCATGATACGACCGCATAGCAGGTAGTCTTTCCTTTCCAGCGCTGCACAAAATAAAAGAAAAAAACACCAACAAAACACAAACAGTTATAGGTTTTGTGGCCACAAATGACACAGCTGACCTTGCAAATAAACAGATGAGTCATCAGCAGTGTGGGAAATTTAAAAACAACAGTTGGTGCAAGATGACAGACTTGATCTTTGAATTATTAAAACTAAAACATGACTTGTGATGAGCTCAGTTTTTACAACTTCAACATATACAAGTGGTAAGTCTCATTGCTACATGTAGAGAATACAATATAATACAATATAACTGAATTGACACAACCATGTGTGCATTCAGGGTCAATTTGTGACATTTAAAAAAAATACAAAAATATGAAGAAGGTGAGAACCAAACCTTTAATTTGGAACAAACAGTTTACAATTTCTACTGTTATAATTTTGATAAAAAAGGTCATCCCTTGCTCAAAAAAACAAGCTTAGTATTTTGTTGTCTACGGACCATTTTGACCACCATTAAACACAGTTCAAACTCAGCCTACTGAAAAGTGCTTCCGTTTGTTTTTTAAGTATGCACGTTTCGATCGGCTATAAATAAGTAATGAGCTTGGAGGGCCCTTTAAAAAAATTGTATGACTTCAAAAGTTATCTTTAGATGTTTTATTTGATTGATTTACTTATCACTTATCAAATGGTCATCTGAAATAAAAAATTACAGACAGAAAAACGTTCTATACCTTTTTGTCCCGTCTTGTTCTCTTATTTCTTCCCCGGGCCATCCTCTTCATCCTTTTAACGTCATCTATCCTCCTCTGTATGTATGGCGTTGGTGGTTAAGGAGGACGAACACACGATAGCCTGGGGACAAGCTTGCATTGAATCACCTTCACCGGCATGCAAAGTGGGTGAAAAATGTGTAAAAAGCAATGAAGAGATGGGGAGGCACCGTCACGCCCAACCAGCTTGAAGCCATCGCTGTTCACTGCAATGTCGCCTTTGTGTTTCGGTGGAGGTGGACGAGGGGTGCAGTCGGAAGTGGAGTTGGAGATGTGGCTAGAGTAAGCGAAGGCAATGTGGATTTCGAAAGCGATTTCAAAGACGATTTTGACGTTGTTGTCTTCTTCTTTCCTACAAGAAGTCTTAGTTCCCTTGGAACGAAGGGTGTGGAACAGGGCATGCAGCCTAAATCTGGAATGACCCTGACCAGAAGTGCCGTTATCTTCTCCTTGATGTAGTTTGACAACTTCTTGTTGCCATCATAACTAAGATGTAGTCCATCAACAGCAAACAAATTGGCGGACTGAAATTCGCCCCCGACATCTAAAAATGTACAATTGTACTGCTTGCACAGCTTGGCAAGATGTATATGACGATTTTAAAGACGATTTTGACGTTTTTGTATTCTTCTTTCTTACAAGAAGTCTTAGTTCCCTTGGAACGAAGGGTGTGGAACAGGGCATGCAGCCTGAACCTAGAATGACCCTGACCAGAAGTGCCGTAATTTTTTTCTCCTTGATGTAGTTTGACAACTTCTTGTTGCTATCACGACCAAGATGTAGTCCATCGACAGCAAACAGATTGGCGGACTGAAATTCGTCCCCGACATCCAAAATTGTACAATTGTACTGTTTGCACAGCTTGGCAAGATGTATATTTAAGTTAAAAGCCCTTTTGTTTAAGGCCTCAAAGTCCATGCGGGGCAGAATTCCATTTAGACTAATTTTGGCTGCTGGGAAGGAATCCTTCGCCAAACGCATCAATTGAGTGAAGTTCTTTAAATATTTCTGAAGAAAACTGTTGTACAAATCGTTCGTGCCAATGTGAACACAAATTACACACAAAAACCAATGAAAACGTACATTCGCATTTTTGTATCACTGTGGAGACATGGCTTTGTTCTCGTGTACAAAATGGTTAGAAAGTCGAGCACGTTTTTTCAAAATGCTCCCATTTTAACCATAATTTTTTTCCTGGGTTGAAATTTCGACCCAATATACCCTATATTATACCCTAACCCAAACACTAACCCTAACCCACATCCTAATCCTAGTTTTTGAGTAATTTAAGTAAAATCCAAAAATCTAATTCGTGAAATTCCCAATGGAGACCTATTCATCTATAGAAATTTACCCTCCGGAGACGTTTTGTCTCCATTGTACACATTGTGTTCATGTCTCCAGAGGGTACGGTATTTCGCACCAAGGGTGCAAATTTAAGGTGCAGGCCATGCATGTGTACCTCAACCTTATCACTCAATGAAAATATCTTGCGCATATAACGGTGCTTTGGCTTAAAAGAACAAAGTCAACTTGGAACTACATGTACTTTTGTTTTCCAAATGAATAACCTTCACCAAGTCGAAAGATAAATCATTTTTAAAATGTACGAACAATTTAGGCCAACTTTGGGTATAAATAGATGTTGATTGGATGAATATTATCCTAATATGGTAATTCATGTAAATAAGTCCCATGAGGCAGCCCCAGTGAATTGCGATCCCATTGAAAATGTGCAGGGAGCCAATCAATTGGATCATTTTCTATAAATTCGTGTAGGATTTCTCGCCTTCTTTTCTTGAGAGATCCCTTAAAAATCGTCATAAGTAATATCCAGCATAAACTGTTTTTTTTGTTATGCACCAAATAAAAACGTTAAGGGATGATGTCAAGGGAAATTAGCAATGCTCACTTTGCAAAAGTGTAAGTCTTGAGCTGATTCGCACTTGAAATCATAAAATTGTATGGCCATTTGAAAATTGGCTTCTACACCCTTTTTGCCCCAAAATCACAAACGAATAGCACCCAATAGCTCAAAAGAAATGCCTGGCCAGATGCTGCTAAAACCTGAAATTTTCTTTTTAACTCCAAGTCCAAATCCCCCCCCCCAAAAAAAAAACCCCACCACACTCATATATATATTATAAGAACAAATTTTAAGGGTGATTTGACACAGAAAATGACCCATAACCCCCATGTACTCATCCTGAGCCACGCAGCGCTTTTATCTATTAACCAGCTCGCACCGGGATTATTTTAGCATTGCCGAGCCGAGGGGCGGGATTATTTCTACCTAAACTCGATCCGAAGCGGGTTCAGGCTGTTAGTGCCGGGAAGCACACCCACGCATTTCCAGCCTTGCTCGCTGCTGACATACATTTCCGAACTTGAACTTGGCGTGTTTATGCGTCATCCGTTTTGAATTTGGGGAGATTTGTGCGTTTATATACGTCATCCGGCGCAAACTGGTTAATAGCGCTCAAACCCCTGCGGACATTTGGCAAGATCCGTGGTTATTAGCACAAAATTCATACGCCCAATCAGAGCCTCCGTTACAAACAGACCAAGGCCGTTTTCCAAACCCCTTGCTTTGGCTCCGTCTTCGGATACATTGCTAAACTGTATGAATGAAGCCTGGGGTTCGAAAAACAGCCAAAGGCAAGGCATTTAAGGCGCATTTCTATTTGCCCATTCGCTTGGACATCTGAGGCGTTCTCACAAATGTTCATCCTCCCACGTAAAAATTTAATTTAATTGAACAAATTGTAGAAATTAACGTACAGAACGTGAAATAAAGCTTTGCGATTATATATTATACAGAATATAAGAAACATAAAAGACTGAAAAGCTACGTAAACTCCAATAAAATTAAGTATAGTGGTTAAAATTGTCATTTTACCAGGGGTGGATGTTCATATCATGTATTGGCCAACTTGTTTAATGATTGCTGCAAATGTCCGCAGGGTTGGGGGGTGACATTTCAAGAGCCTGTTAAACTTGGCTCAGGATGCATGTACTAAAACAAAACTTACTGTTGTAGACAATCTGCTGTTCGCCCAAAAACAAAGTAATGAGCTGTCCTTGCTAGAGCATTGCTGACATCTTGTTGAGTGTTCAATAAGCCAAGTGTTCCTGCATTGTCAATTGTTGTTGCCAGTGCCTTGTGTTCATCCTTGTCCAGATGTTGAATGAATTCATTTGGCTCCAACACTAATTCTTGCAGCTTCAGGTCAATATTAGGAGAATAAATAATTCTTGTTAAACTTACCCTTCAATCAAAGCACATTATTTGGAGAAGTGCATTTATGCATATATGCATATATGCGAATTGAAAACTGCTGATAGCATGAAATCTGCACTGAATACAAGTATATGTGACCCGCTCCAGAAAAAGGTGACATAAGTCGCGCTATGCATTTATGAGTATTAAATGGTCTGTTAATGTTAATAGGGTAAATAGTTTTGTCAAAATTTTATTTTCATTTGTCTTAAATGACATATTTCATATCCAAAGTTTCTGATTTTTTTAACAAAAAGCTGGATTTGGATAAATAAAGTGAAACAAAACATTTTAAGAGTGCATGGTTCCAATGTATTTTCTTAGTTTTGTTGTGTTTTGAAGCCTGTTTTCTCAGTTGTGTATTTTGAATTCCATGCAACCATTAATATGCAAAAATGTCATATCACTGGAGCGGAAGGGGCTCCAAATGAAAGCATATCCTGGACTTTTCAATCATGCACATAACTTTATTTTTAGTTTTTGCGACTTATGTCGCCTTTTCCTGGAGCGGGTAACTTATTTGTATTTTCTCATTAACATATATATAGGATGACAAAACTAGCAATCACAAAACCCCTTAAATAATTTTCTCTGTCATTGACTGTCTTCGTGTATATATAAAAAATGTTGTACCGCTCTTGTGTAAAGTAGAGCACTCTCTGAAGTTAAATCGGTTCACAAACACGTATATATATGCATGTACAAGAAACAAACATGAGGGGGTACACACAAGCATGATGTATACAAAATAGGGTTAGGAAAAGAAACACAAGGAGATCACAGTTGTGGAAGAACAAACAAGGGGAACCGATTATAGGCCAGGATCGAAGGAATAAAAGAGCAGGCCAGGCATCAATGACATACCAAGTGGGAAGATGGGGTACAAATATGGGTGTAGAATAAACAAGGGAGGACCAACAATTAGTGTGACTTTGGGAAATATAAAGGGGAGGGGGAAAGGGGGTTGTGAGAAAATAAAAGGAGAGGGCGACAGTATATCATGGAAGTTTAAAAAGAAAACAGGAGGGAGAAACTAGATTAGTGGTAAAGGGGAGTTACATATGGACGGAAGTAAAAGGGATTATACGTTTCTCCCCAAATCCTGTCATTATGTTTGGTTCATCATCTCCCCCCCCCCCCCCCCTTTAGTCATATTTTGTTCGTCAGATCAATTAATACACTTTTCAATTAATGAACAAACCTATATACATGTAACATTGAGATTTTCTTTTATCCAGATCATGGGTATAGTTGTATAGGGAAACATTAATGTAAGTTTTCAGTCCAAACCTGCAACAAAGACTGTTTGACCTCGCTTTCAGGTAGGTCATTGATTATGACTTTGCTTTTATCTGGTCCATGGATCACGACTTGAAATAAGACCGGCGAAAGAAAACAGGGAGACGGTCCACCCTGAATCACAGACACTGCCATGATACGACCGCATAGCAGGTAGTCTTTCCTTTCCAGCGCTGCACAAAATAAAAGAAAAAAACACCAACAAAACACAAACAGTTATAGGTTTTGTGGCCACAAATGACACAGCTGACCTTGCAAATAAACAGATGAGTCATCAGCAGTGTGGGAAATTTAAAAACAACAGTTGGTGCAAGATGACAGACTTGATCTTTGAATTATTAAAACTAAAACATGACTTGTGATGAGCTCAGTTTTTACAACTTCAACATATACAAGTGGTAAGTCTCATTGCTACATGTAGAGAATACAATATAATACAATATAACTGAATTGACACAACCATGTGTGCATTCAGGGTCAATTTGTGACATTTAAAAAAAATACAAAAATATGAAGAAGGTGAGAACCAAACCTTTAATTTGGAACAAACAGTTTACAATTTCTACTGTTATAATTTTGATAAAAAAGGTCATCCCTTGCTCAAAAAAACAAGCTTAGTATTTTGTTGTCTACGGACCATTTTGACCACCATTAAACACAGTTCAAACTCAGCCTACTGAAAAGTGCTTCCGTTTGTTTTTTAAGTATGCACGTTTCGATCGGCTATAAATAAGTAATGAGCTTGGAGGGCCCTTTAAAAAAATTGTATGACTTCAAAAGTTATCTTTAGATGTTTTATTTGATTGATTTACTTATCACTTATCAAATGGTCATCTGAAATAAAAAATTACAGACAGAAAAACGTTCTATACCTTTTTGTCCCGTCTTGTTCTCTTATTTCTTCCCCGGGCCATCCTCTTCATCCTTTTAACGTCATCTATCCTCCTCTGTATGTATGGCGTTGGTGGTTAAGGAGGACGAACACACGATAGCCTGGGGACAAGCTTGCATTGAATCACCTTCACCGGCATGCAAAGTGGGTGAAAAATGTGTAAAAAGCAATGAAGAGATGGGGAGGCACCGTCACGCCCAACCAGCTTGAAGCCATCGCTGTTCACTGCAATGTCGCCTTTGTGTTTCGGTGGAGGTGGACGAGGGGTGCAGTCGGAAGTGGAGTTGGAGATGTGGCTAGAGTAAGCGAAGGCAATGTGGATTTCGAAAGCGATTTCAAAGACGATTTTGACGTTGTTGTCTTCTTCTTTCCTACAAGAAGTCTTAGTTCCCTTGGAACGAAGGGTGTGGAACAGGGCATGCAGCCTAAATCTGGAATGACCCTGACCAGAAGTGCCGTTATCTTCTCCTTGATGTAGTTTGACAACTTCTTGTTGCCATCATAACTAAGATGTAGTCCATCAACAGCAAACAAATTGGCGGACTGAAATTCGCCCCCGACATCTAAAAATGTACAATTGTACTGCTTGCACAGCTTGGCAAGATGTATATGACGATTTTAAAGACGATTTTGACGTTTTTGTATTCTTCTTTCTTACAAGAAGTCTTAGTTCCCTTGGAACGAAGGGTGTGGAACAGGGCATGCAGCCTAAATCTGGAATGACCCTGACCAGAAGTGCCGTTATCTTCTCCTTGATGTAGTTTGACAACTTCTTGTTGCTATCACGACCAAGATGTAGTCCATCGACAGCAAACAGATTGGCGGACTGAAATTCGTCCCCGACATCCAAAATTGTACAATTGTACTGTTTGCACAGCTTGGCAAGATGTATATTTAAGTTAAAAGCCCTTTTGTTTAAGGCCTCAAAGTCCATGCGAGGCAGAATTCCATTTAGACTAATTTTGGCTGCTGGGAAGGAATCCTTCGCCAAACGCATCAATTGAGTGAAGTTCTTTAAATATTTCTGAAGAAAACTGTTGTACAAATCGTTCGTGCCAATGTGAACACAAATTACACACAAAAACCAATGAAAACAAGGGTGCAAATTTAAGGTGCAGGCCATGCATGTGTACCTCAACCTTATCACTCAATGAAAATATCTTGCGCATATAACGGTGCTTTGGCTTAAAAGAACAAAGTCAACTTGGAACTACATGTACTTTTGTTTTCCAAATGAATAACCTTCACCAAGTCGAAAGATAAATCATTTTTAAAATGTACGAACAATTTAGGCCAACTTTGGGTATAAATAGATGTTGATTGGATGAATATTATCCTAATATGGTAATTCATGTAAATAAGTCCCATGAGGCAGCCCCAGTGAATTGCGATCCCATTGAAAATGTGCAGGGAGCCAATCAATTGGATCATTTTCTATAAATTCGTGTAGGATTTCTCGCCTTCTTTTCTTGAGAGATCCCTTAAAAATCGTCATAAGTAATATCCAGCATAAACTGTTTTTTTTGTTATGCACCAAATAAAAACGTTAAGGGATGATGTCAAGGGAAATTAGCAATGCTCACTTTGCAAAAGTGTAAGTCTTGAGCTGATTCGCACTTGAAATCATAAAATTGTATGGCCATTTGAAAATTGGCTTCTACACCCTTTTTGCCCCAAAATCACAAACGAATAGCACCCAATAGCTCAAAAGAAATGCCTGGCCAGATGCTGCTAAAACCTGAAATTTTATTTTTAACTCCAAGTCCAAATCCCCCCCCCCCTAAAAAAAAAAAAACCCCACCACACTCATATATATATTATAAGAACAAATTTTAAGGGTGATTTGACACAGAAAATGACCCATAACCCCCATGTACTCATCCTGAGCCACGCAGCGCTTTTATCTATTAACCAGCTCGCACCGGGATTATTTTAGCATTGCCGAGCCGAGGGGCGGGATTATTTCTACCTAAACTCGATCCGAAGCGGGTTCAGGCTGTTAGTGCCGGGAAGCACACCCACGCATTTCCAGCCTTGCTCGCTGCTGACATACATTTCCGAACTTGAACTTGGCGTGTTTATGCGTCATCCGTTTTGAATTTGGGGAGATTTGTGCGTTTATATACGTCATCCGGCGCAAACTGGTTAATAGCGCTCAAACCCCTGCGGACATTTGGCAAGATCCGTGGTTATTAGCGCAAAGATTCATACGCCCAATCAGAGCCTCCGTTACAAACAGACCAAGGCCGTTTGCCAAACCCCTTGCTTTGGCTCCGTCTTCGGATACATTGCTAAACTGTATGAATGAAGCCTGGGGTTCGAAAAACAGCCAAAGGCAAGGCATTTAAGGCGCATTTCTATTTGCCCATTCGCTTGGACATCTGAGGCGTTCTCACAAATGTTCATCCTCCCACGTAAAAATTTAATTTAATTGAACAAATTGTAGAAATTAACGTACAGAACGTGAAATAAAGCTTTGCGATTATATATTATACAGAATAAGAAACATAAAAGACTGAAAAGCTACGTAAACTCCAATAAAATTAAGTATAGTGGTTAAAATTGTCATTTTACCAGGGGTGGATGTTCATATCATGTATTGGCCAACTTGTTTAATGATTGCTGCAAATGTCCGCAGGGTTGGGGGGTGACATTTCAAGAGCCTGTTAAACTTGGCTCAGGATGCATGTACTAAAACAAAACTTACTGTTGTAGACAATCTGCTGTTCGCCCAAAAACAAAGTAATGAGCTGTCCTTGCTAGAGCATTGCTGACATCTTGTTGAGTGTTCAATAAGCCAAGTGTTCCTGCATTGTCAATTGTTGTTGCCAGTGCCTTGTGTTCATCCTTGTCCAGATGTTGAATGAATTCATTTGGCTCCAACACTAATTCTTGCAGCTTCAGGTCAATATTAGGAGAATAAATAATTCTTGTTAAACTTACCCTTCAATCAAAGCACATTATTTGGAGAAGTGCATTTATGCATATATGCATATATGCGAATTGAAAACTGCTGATAGCATGAAATCTGCACTGAATACAAGTATATGTGACCCGCTCCAGAAAAAGGTGACATAGGTCGCGCTATGCATTTATGAGTATTAAATGGTCTGTTAATGTTAATAGGGTAAATAGTTTTGTCAAAATTTTATTTTCATTTGTTGTCTTAAATGACATATTTCATATCCAAAGTTTCTGATTTTTTTAACAAAAAGCTGGATTTGGATAAATAAAGTGAAACAAAACATTTTAAGAGTGCATGGTTCCAATGTATTTTCTTAGTTTTGTTGTGTTTTGAAGCCTGTTTTCTCAGTTGTGTATTTTGAATTCCATGGAACCATTAATATGCAAAAACGTCATATCACTGGAGCGGAAGGGGCTCCAAATGAAAGCATATCCTGGACTTTTCAATCATGCACATAACTTTATTTTTAGTTTTTGCGACTTATGTCGCCTTTTCCTGGAGCGGGTAACTTATTTGTATTTTCTCATTAACATATATATAGGATGACAAAACTAGCAATCACAAAACCCCTTAAATAATTTCCTCTGTCATTGACTGTCTTCGTGTACATATAAAAAATGTTGTACCGCTCTTGTGTAAAGTAGAGCACTCTCTGAAGTTAAATCGGTTCACAAACACGTATATATATGCATGTACAAGAAACAAACATGAGGGGGTACACACAAGCATGATGTATACAAAATAGGGTAAGGAAAAGAAACACAAGGAGATCAGAGTTGTGGAAGAACAAACAAGGGGAACCGATTAGGCCTATAGGCCAGGATCGAAGGAATAAAAGAGCAGGCCAGGCATCAATGACAGACCAAGTGGGAAGATGGGGTACAAATATGGGTGTAGAATAAACAAGGGAGGACCAATAATTAGTGTGACTTTAATTGGGAAATATAAAGGGGAGGGGGAAGGGGGTTGTGAGAAAATAAAAGGAGAGGGCGACAGTATATCATGGAAGTTTAAAAAGAAAACAGGAGGGAGAAACTAGATTAGTGGAAAAGGGGAGTTACATGGACGGAAGTAAAAGGGATTATACGTTTCTCCCCCAATCCTGTCATTATGTTTGGTTCATCACCCCCCCCCCCCCCCTTTAGTCATATTTTGTTCGTCAGATCAATTAATACACTTTTCAATTAATGAACAAACCTATACATGTAACATTGAGATTTTCTTTTATCCAGATCATGGGTATAGTTGTATAGGGAAACATTAATGTAAGTTTTCCAAACCTGCAACAAAGACTGTTTGACCTCGCTTTCAGGTAGGTCATTGATTATGACTTTGCTTTTATCTGGTCCATGGATCACGACTTGAAATAAGACCGGCGAAAGAAAACAGGGAGACGGTCCACCCTGAATCACAGACACTGCCATGATACGACCGCATAGCAGGTAGTCTTTCCTTTCCAGCGCTGCACAAAATAAAAGAAAAAAACACCAACAAAACACAAACAGTTATAGGTTTTGTGGCCACAAATGACACAGCTGACCTTGCAAATAAACAGATGAGTCATCAGCAGTGTGGGAAATTTGAAAACAACAGTTGGTGCAAGATGACAGACTTGATCTTTGAATTATTAAAACTAAAACATGACTTGTGATGAGCTCAGTTTTTACAACTTCAACATATACAAGTGGTAAGTCTCATTGCTACATGTAGAGAATACAATATAATACAATATAACTGAATTGACACAACCATGTGTGCATTCAGGGCCAATTTGTGACAAAAATATGAAGAAGGTGAGAACCAAACCTTTAATTTGGAACAAACAGTTTACAATTTCTACAGTTATAATTTTGATAAAAAAGGTCATCCCTTGCTCAAAAAAACAAGCTTAGTATTTGGTTGTCTACGGACCATTTTGACCACCATTAAACACAGTTCAAACTCAGAAGAAAAACAAATTCAGAGCCAAGCGCAAGATTGAGATTTACGACCCACCAAAAGGGGCGGGTCACCTCTTTGGAAATGCAAATGTTGGAGACACTTTTACACCAATTGCATTTGCTTATAAATAATATTTTTTAAATGAATAAATGATATGAATCCAAAAGTTGATTAATTGGGTAAACTCTCCCCCCTCTTTTTATTACAAAAGCATCAGAAATACTGTACCTGTATCACATCTTGAAATATCCTCAACATGTACTTAATTGGACTTTGGACCACCTATTTTCCAGAAATACTTCAGAAATACCATTAGATTCTCATAAGATTCTTTTCGTAGCTAGGGGTGGCAATACAAGTGATTGACTGCAGTATAAATTGTATTTTACCTGCTGCATCTCTTGATACATTTTTTTGGATTTCCTATGAAACAGGGGCACTTTTCCATCGCATCCATGCATAGTGTCAAGAATTCTCTTGTCGGCCCTCCTAAATCAACAGCCCCCTCAGCAACACCATCTTCTCGTTTGCTATCAGTAAACACTACGTCCAGGTTGGCTTTGGGGTTGAACTTCTTGCGATTAAATCCAAATCTTGCCCCCTCCATCACGTACCTCGCCAGATATGAAACAAATTCTTCGGCAGGGTGAGGTCTACAACACTGGCCCGCTCTGTCAAAATGTCTTTTATAAAGGTGACATCTTCCAGCCTGAAACATTACAATCACCAAAATGTTATTCTCAAATTTGTGTGCATACTCGACAACAGTTTTTGCAGTGTATGTACACACTTACACTTCCTCCAAGTCTGAACCTTCACTTATAGTAGTCTATAGGGGCCTATAGAAGAAGCGATGACAGGACTGACGACGGTTGTGCAGCTTACATGGCCAATTTTAATTCTGGTTCCCAGATGCGTGTGTGACCAAAATACAGCAACAGGTCATCTTGCGAGATGGAGGGTTGTGGCTGGGATGAGGCCATGGATGATGGAGCAGGACACATCCTTCTGAAGATTCTAAAATAAAGTATTAAAATGAAGTTCCTAATCATAACTTACACTTTCAGAAATATGTTATTATTACTGAAAATCCAGAGGCAGGGCAAGCATTAAAGATGGACTACAACGAAAACTCACACATTAAATTTATTATCGGACCTTGTTTATGTTGTGTTCAGGTAACACTTTATTGTTACGGTCATGTTTTTCTCTAAATAATTTTGTTGCAATTTGACCGAAAAAATTAGACCTCGATTCTTCGATTTTGAAATTTCCCGCCCTGTACTGGTTCCCGGCAAAGATCCACTGAAAACCACAATGAAATCCACGATATAGTACCAGCGGACTTGTAAACCAGCGAAAAGTGATGACGTACTACCCATTAGCCTCTGTCATGACCTTTCTAAAAGGTCAACGCGAGGAAAATTGTCAAAATGGCGGCGCTTACCAACAGCAACACGTGTGTCGTCGATGTCAGAACTTTATGGCTTACGACGGAGCTCTAAAGGCTGTGGTTATTTCGAAAGGATAAATCGTAGGCATAAGGCTAAATGTCATCCAAAACCGTAAAATTACGAAAGAGAAAGAAACAGCGACTGGAAAAATGGTCAGTTTGTGAAAGCGTGCTGCGCTATATACGTACGTGCGTAGCTAGCAGATGTCAGACAAGTCGACCGTTGAGACAACTCGCCCGTTGAGACAACTCGCCCGTTGAGACAACTCGACCTTTGGGAGAGCTATAGCTGTACTTCGACGTTTACATTGTTTATAAACAGTTAATGTTGGGCCGACTTTCCTCATGCAATGTTGCCATACTTCTTTGTTGACAAACTGCAAATTCATTGTACCTTTACCATGTTAATGTTATTAATGCTTGCTATTTATCCTCTGTTAACAATTTAGGTGTAAGCTTAGTCCGAAAAAAAAACCAAAACGGTGGCGTCCAGAAATTGTGCACACAATCGACCGAGTGCTCCCTAATTGGTCGTGGCGCAATTGAATAATTCTTGAAAAATTCAAGTTTAATATTTACGAAGTTCTTTTAATGTCAGGTTTCAGTCAATAAAAGGGTAAAATATTACTAGATTTCACAGGCGTCTGTACATTTAATGTGACAGTATTTAAAACTGGTTTTTAAATTAACATTGCAGGATTAGGAATGTTGAGGTTTAACGTCCATATAGTAATTATGTGAACCAAGTGCTTGTGTGTAAAGCCCCAAATTTATATTTGATGTCAAAAAATAATTAAAAATACAAAAATAATATTGCTTGTACATGTATCAAGTTGTATGAATTGGCCCCAGAATTTGTTTACTGTTTGGCATTCAAATATGGCTTTCAAATAAAGCTTCAGTTCAGTGCCACTGAATTTTTTGTTTTGTTTAAATGTTAATTGGGCCTAACCGGTTTTCTAAGGAGCATAAATATACGGCGGGTCTTTTCAAGTGCAGGAAAGAAAATCTAGTTTTATGATTGGCCATTTTTTATTAAGTATTTCCCCGCAATTCACTAACTATCTATTGTCTTTCCTCCATGGTATAGCTACTTACGTTAGTTTTACGCGCGAGCTCGGAAGCCATATTGACAAATTTCCTCAAAACGCCCTCTTCGGTTGATTTTCGTCATTTCATGACAGAGGCTAATGAGCAACCGAGAGTAAACAAAAGACGCCATGTTATTCCGTGTGTATTATGTATGCGTTTTCATGCAGAGGCATGAAGTTTTTACGAATCTTTTTTTTATAGTGTATCACTATCAGCTACAATAATGCCAACTTCATGTGTTGTTGGTGGACTGGATGCACGAGAAATTGTTCGAAGAATCCAGAGATTCATTTTGTGCAATTTCCGCGGGATCCTGCGTTATCAAAGGAATGGGTGAAGTTCGTAAATATTACACGAAAGGATTTCACCTTCTGACCTTCTCGGCAAGAAGTAGGCCTTTGATTTGTTCAGCACATTTTTCAGAGGACTGTGTTGAACCTTCAAGTGCTTTGAAAAATTCACTGGGATTGACAACAAAGTTTCGTTTAAAGCCTGGATCGATCCCCACATTGAAAGCGCCAAACATCGAGAGAATTCGTACTACTACCACCAGGCCTACTGCTTCTACGTCGGCCGAGTCATCGGCAACCGCCGGGTCTGCCGTGGCCGCAGAGTCATCGGCACGCCTTCTCTCTCGTCTGGTGAGCTCCCCTCATCGCTAGAGCTGCCATCACTGTCCTCAGAAGTACCTCCACGAAATGCCTCTTCCTCATCTATACTGTGGTCTTCCCAATACTCGCTGCTATCGGACATTTTTCGCTGTTTTTCGGTCGAAAATAGTTGTACCAAAATATAGCCTAGCTTGTCCGCTGTTATTCCGCATTGCATTGTACGGTAAAAATGCACGCACACGATCGACCCGAGTAAATCGTCATGGGTAGTACGTCACACACAACGTATGAATTATTCATGAGTTAAGGGCTTTTGCTGAAACTGAGTTTTTCTGGGTCGTAGAACGCCGATCAATTTTGGTGTTTTTTTGCATGAAGGAACAAGATTTATTGAATACTAATGATATATTAGTAATCATTATACATTTCTCGAACAAAAAAAGGCAACAAAGCCTTTATCATTATTCCGTTGTAGTCCATCTTTAAACCCAGCCCCACTCACCATATTGATGCATGCCATGGTCAAATGCATGCTGACATGACTGAGTGAGAGCATGGAGGAATAAGAGCAGAATTCCTCCATGGTGAGAGCCGAGTGAGCAGGTTTGTTGACTTTGTTCTTTCAAATTTGGCTCCAAATTTCCCAAAAGAAATGCTTATTTACATATCCCTGCTATCCAGTTCCTTTCATTTTCATGATTTATGTGAGCAATAAACAAATTTGCCCCATAAGCTATTTGTACACTTGAAAAAACATACCTTCTTTTGGAGCACAACAAGCACACTCATACGTGTTTTGGATGCCGCACCAATGCTAAGACGAACGCACGCACACAGTTTTTTTTGATCGGCGGCGCACAGTTTTTTGGGGGTCCGCGGCGCACAGTTTTTTTTTGGGTCGGCGGCGCACAGTTTGTTGGGGGTTGGCGGCGCACATTTTTTTGGGGGTTGGCGGCGCACAGTTTTTTTTGGGTCGGCGCGCACAGTTTTTTTTGGGTCGGCGGCGCACAGTTTTTTGGAGGTCGGCGGCGCACAGTTTTTTTGGGGTCGGCGGCGCACAGTTTTTTTGACGTCGGCGTTACGATTTTTATTGACGTCGGCGTTACGGTTTTTATTGACGTCGGCGTTACGGTTTTTATTGGCGTCGGCGTTACGGTTTTTGAACGTGAGGGATGCACGGTTTTCGACGTGGCATGCGTTACATTTTTGGGCTTAAACGTGAGGGAGGTACGGTTTTCGACGTGGCAGCGTTACACTTTGGGGCTTAAACGTGAGGGGGGCACGGTTTTCGACGTGGCAGCGTTACGGTGTTCAACGTGACACAGGCACGAGTCGACTGATATATGTCTGCTACGGCGTTCCATAGACAAGGCTAGAAGGTGGGCCACACAGGCATTTCATTGTTATTAGACCATGTGGGCTGAGTGCCCTATGTCTAGCTACTTGTAATATGTATATACTGTACAGAGGAAATGGCACAATTACCAAAATGAAAAACATCAATGACTTTTCCTACTAACCAATACATACAGTGGGGAAAAACACAAATCTCAGTATAAATCACATCTATAAAGTCTGAACTGTCGAACACACAAATCAATGAATCAACATATCACCCGGAACAATAAGATAATCCTTGGATAAAACATGACTCTAAACAGGAATCTATCTTTTACGTATGCACGTTTCGATCGGCTATGAATATGTAATGAGCTTGGAGGGCCCTTTTTTTAAATTGTATAACTCCAAAAGTTATCTTTAGTTGTTTTATTTGATTGGTTTACTTATCAAACCACTTATCAAGTGATCATCTAAAAATAAAAATTACAGACAGAGAAACGTTGTATACCTTGTTGTCCCGTCTTTGTCCTCTTCTTTCTTGCCCGGGCCATCCTCTTCATCCTCTTAACACCATCTTTCCTCCTCTGTATGTATGGCGTTGGTGGTTGGGGAGGACGAACACACGATAGCATGGGGACAAGCTTGCATTGAATCACCTTCACCGGCATGCAAAGTGGGTAAAAAATGGGTAAAAAGCAATGAAGAGATGGGGAGGCACCGTCACGCCCAACCAGCTTGAAGCCATCGCTGTTCACTGCAATGTCGCCTTTGTGTTTCTCAGAAGATGGACGTGGAGGTTGACGTGGACATTTCGGTGGAGGTTTCGGTGGAGGTTTCCGTGGAGGTTTCCGTGGACGTTTCTGTGGACGTTTCGGTGGAGGTGGACGAGGGGGTGCAGTCGGAAGTGGAGTTAGAGATGTGGCTGGAGGAAGCGAAGGCAATGTGGATTTCGAAGGCGATTTCAAAGACGTTGTCTTCTTCTTTCTTACAAGAAGTCTTAGTTCCCTTGGAACGAAGGATGTGGAACAGGGCATGTAGCCTGAACCTAGAATGACCCTGACCAGAAGTGCCGTAATTTTTTTCTCCTTGATGTAGTTTGACAACTTCTTGTTGCTATCACGACCAAGATGTAGTCCATCGACAGCAAACAGATTGGCGGACTGAAATTCGTCCCCGACATTCAAAATTGTACAATTGTACTGTTTGCACAGCTTGGCAAGATGTATATCTAAGTTAAAAGCCCTTTTGTTTAAGGCCTCAAAGTCCATGCGGAGCAGAATTCCATTTAGACTAATTTTGGCTGCTGGGAAGGAATCCTTCGCCAAACGCATCAATTGAGTGAAGTTCTTTAAATATTTCTGAAGAAAACTGTTGTACAAATCGTTCGTGCCAATGTAAATGTGACAGATGGAACAACAGGCTCTTCAAGTCTTGAATTCATGGTTTTTATTCCTTCATGATCATCATCAGTGGCATGCATGGCGGCTGTGCGCAGCCAGCGCTGTGGGAAAACTTTCTCAACAGAAGACTTTGTATGTGTTTTCTTGTCAGTGGCTACTTCAAGACTGAACTATTTGACCACAAGGATGTGTGGGCCTGTGCCTCACATTCCTGGGCAACTATCAAGGGATTACAAGGGGCAATAAACAGAGTAACTATAAAACCTAATGAATAATAATGAGTTGGGGGCAGTGGGTATGGTCACAATGGTGATTACTTAGAGGATTGGAATGTGGTTGCGACCCTGTGAGGGCAAAGATACGATTTTCTCACAGTGGCTCTATAGCCTATAGTACATGTACAATGTACATACAAATAAAGAAAATATCGATTTATACTTGGAAATAAAATTGATCCAGAATATGTCAAAAAGCCATTAAATTGTAAAATGTTCAAACACACTAACATACAGTTTATCATTTAAATTTAAAATAAAGATTAAAGGTTGCTGAAAAACATAATTGAAATATTTCGCCGGTTACATCAAGAACAACAATATGTACATTCATTCCACTACCAGTGCGACTTTTATTAAGTTCTTTCAGGATCGCTATCATACGAGGCACAGTACAGCCGGGCTTTGTTATTACATCAGCCTGAAAACACTCACTGTTGAGATATTCCGGCAGATACCTTGTGAGCGAGTCACCTAAAATGTAGAGTGATGCGTGTTTCGATGCAGCAGCCACGGCAGCGCACGTGACGTTCGTTCATTCGTTAACCAGGCTGCGAATTATTTCCCAAACAATATTTGAGTTGGGTGTACGCTAGAGATTTCAGACTTATTAAACAAATTTATTTTAGAAAAAAAAATCAAACGTCATAAATTTTAAGACTTGATTTTCCTCTAAAAATATTATCCAAAGTCGAAAATTACTTTAAAAAAATAATATGTTGTAAAAAGATCATGTTAATAAATATTATCGATAACCATTACTGATTAGGCCTATTCGTTGTTGTTGTTTTTTTGTTTGACCGTGAATTCCTAAAGACTTGTATCACGAAATGCATAGACAGCACACGAAAATCATGCTAATAGTTGTGCGTGACGTCAAACACTTCTAGGATTTACACACAGCAAATCTAAAAAAATCGATGTTTTTAAAAATGAAAAAGAAAGCAAATCCCCGATACCGTAGAAACAAAAATGGTACGTAACGTTAGTAAAACTTTCCCTCTGTACGAATATTGACATCGTTTTTACGTCCGTCTTTCAAAACAGTCAAGAGCACTTAAAATTCGAAGGCCTAAAACGTAAAGACTGTACTCACCAATTCATGCTGGCCCAGCAGTGACCTTTTGGGGGTTTCCCACGAACTTTTCTAGGAGTAGTGCCAACCTCTCGTATTTTCTCGCAATTTTCCAGAACGCACGAGAATGAAGTTCGCTGCAAACAAAATGGTATCCGTACGGCTCATTGTCGCATAGGCTGTGCGCAAACTGGCTGTGGTGATGACCGATGATCCACTCACCAAGGCCCTGTGTCATGAGTCCAATTATGGCTGTTCCACGAACAGGCTGTTGAAAATAAGGGGGTGGGTTTCCAGAGCAACCCATCTATGCTGTGGAATACTCTGAAGGAGGTACTCCCTAATAAACAAAAAACTGTACCAGATTCGATTACTTCCCCAAATGTGGAAAATATTGACGATATCGCCGACGTTGCTGATACATTAAATGAACACTTTTCAACAATCGGCAATCGTACTGCTGGAAATTACCCTTTGCGTGAACTTGAAATAGATGACAATACTGACGCCTCTATCTTTGATTCTCTTGATGAAGATTGCGTAGTACCTAATATTACAGAAGAGTGTGTTCGAAAGCAAATATCATCCATGTCGGTTGGGAAAGCAACAGGTCCGGATGGAATTAGTGTTAAAATGGTTAATGATATAAGGTGAAGCAATTTTAAATCTTTAACTCATATTTTTAACCTGTCTATAAGATGTGAACGATACCCTAAAGATTGGAAACATGCTTTAGTAACACCAATTCATAAGGGAGGCGATAAATGTAGTACAGGTAACTATCGGCCTATTTCTATACTGCCAATTATCTCTAGGATTTTAGAAAGATGGGTGCACTCTTCGGTATATATATACCTTGATGAAAACAATCTGATTCTTAGTTGCCAGTCAGAATTTAGAACCCTGCACTCAACTGAAAGCACCCTACACGATTTAACAAACAAGTTTTGCGGCCATGGAGAATAGACAAGTTACAGGCAGTGTGTTTATAGATCTCAGTAAAGCATTTGATTGTGTTGATCATGAAATCTTACTAAGGAAACTAGAAAGGATGAACATGTCATCGTCTGTAATTATTTGGTTTAAGTCGTACCTAAGTGATCGTATAGTCAGTCTGTGAATATTGGCGGCACCATATCAAAGGTCCTGTCTGTAAACACTGGTGTTCCGCAGGGGTCGATACTGGTCCACTTTTATTCATTGTTTATACTAGTGATCTTCCATTTTGTATTGCCCCAAACTGCAACTTATTTATGTATGCTGATGACTCCACATTAACGTGTAGCTCCTCCAACATTATTATAATAGAAAGTAGCTTAAATACAGCTCTTACTAGTTTTCACAACTGGTGCGTAAGAAACAAGTTATATAGCATTAAATGCCACCAAAACCAAATGCATGCTTGTTGGTACTGTGGTGAGTTTTGCCGTCGTGAGATACGCGAAAGTATACACAGACTCGGATTATCGGTACCGAACACAGGTTTAATATTCCCGGCGATCGGACACAGGTCCGACCGGTTCAAAGTCAGAACAGCAACTCTCTCATTCGCAACTTGTACAATGTACTTACTCAATACAGTATTTACAAATGGAATAAAAGAAACAAACATTCTAATCATAATATTTATAACAGAATTCTATAGATACATAAAATAAGGTAGCGTGTAGCGTGGCAAAACAATAATACGCACTCCGCCAAAAGAGGGCGCTAGCGCGACTAGGGGAGTTCGCGCTGTTTACACGAGGTTCTAAATCACGCACAGCATGCAATGCATGCAATGTACATGTACACATCGTCAATGCAAGCAGGCGCTCGGCGCCCACAGCGCAAACGCGTACAGACCATCGCAATGCGTATTATCAGGTAATCTCTTACAGATATTCAATAATCAATAACTAATAATCAATACCCAATAAATGTCATGTAATTTCACAACACTCTCCCCCACTTCGTTAGGAGGTTACTTATACCTCGAAAGTCACATCCAATATAAATCTAATTAGGTCCACTGTACATTTAAAGCAATCAAATGTGTATAAATCAACTTTTGTACAAAGATGCACCATTCACTGAAAATTACAAACATTTCCTGAATTGAATTGTTACATTCGTCTTATTTCTTTTACAGAGATGACGGTCACGAATTCAGCTAGACAAACTGTGTGACTGACTACAGTCTGAAAATGTTCCTCAAATCTTCTAACCGGAACTATTTACAACTGTTTTAGGGCCTATTTCTCAACTGGGATACATTGGTTGCTGAAAACTGAACAAACTGTCTAATGACTGCAAAACTCAAAGTTTAATCCATGCTCAATAAAGTAAATAACAATTGCCATAAGCTCATTCTATGTACAATGGTAGGTAAGTAAGTAAAGATTAATGCTAGAATTTAACAAACATTTCGGTTTGAAAGACGTTTCAAATGTTGTTCTCATTCAATCTATATAAACAACTTCTATATTTAGTGACTATACAGTGTATATAACTTTACAAGACGGAGCAATCTGAGGCTAAAATAAAACAGCCATAACTGAGCCAATTCTGGAGAAAACCTCTTGGATCTGACAACAATTGATATGCAATCTTAAATGAGTAAACCGGTTGCCAAATAGCATGGTCATTCAGTTTAGCAATGTCACAAGACGATCTAAATCAGTCCAACAAGACTATAGCCTACATGCAGTTACATTAAATGATTCATTGGCGCCATACATTACAGTTCATCGGTACCTGAAGAGATTCTACAGGCATCGTCAGCAACAACACAATTGTATAGCGATCGTCGACGGTAAGCTAATTCGATAATGATCGTCAAAAACAAGCGAATTCAATAATGATTGTCGACAAAGCAAATTGAATAACAAGCGAATTCATTAGCGATCGTCAACAAGTACTACAATTTTCAACTTTCCTCCCCTTCTCAAAACAAAAGAGAATCTATGCATTCATTTATCAATATTCATTCAATATATTCAAAGAACTTATCAGTAATCAATTCATACATAAGCCATGGAAATCTACAATCAACAAGTATATTTACAAGGAACTCAACAGTTCGTTGTTCACTTCGGATTTTTGGGGTGTGTCTGGTATTCCCGTAGTTGTTGGCAACGACTTGTTGCTGCCTCAAGTTCATGGGACCTGATGCCAGAGATGACAGCTGATGTAATGTCCGCCAGGAGGGATCTACGCAGCTCAGCTACCTCTTCACGAACGATGACTTTAACCTCTCTGATCAGATCGGACTTGGTTGTGGCAAAGGCACGTCCGATGTTCGGTCCAAGGGCGTCAGTCCGTGCCCTCAGGACGTTCTGTGTCTTCGCCGCTACCGCTTCTATTTTTTCGTCTAGCGTCTCGAGCTTCTCCATAACTGCCGATGGGTAGAAGGCAGCTCGCTTGGCGACTAGTTCGTCGGCTTCATCAAAATTAAATGTCCAAGCTGCTGATGTGCCATGGTCTGACGGCTGATGCCTTTTGGGGGGGCTGCGACGTCGGGGTGGACTATTCTCCAAGGGGCTGGGTGATATGGGCTCCGTCACTGGTCGGTAGGGACTTGGTTCATCACGCACCGGGGTGGATTCATGAAGGGGAGTGGGCATGGTGAGCTCATGATGGTGAGCTGCAGTCGTCTCAGTCGTCTCCTCCATCGTAGCTGGTTCTTCAGAAAGGGATAGGAACTTTGCTAGTATTCCCCAATAACTGTCTTGGTTGCCGCATACAGTCAGTGTCCTTCCATGTAGTTGGTGCCACTCTGTTCCCTCTCGAATGATGTCTTTCCCTGGTATCTCATCGTTAAGCTCGCACAGTCTTGCACTCCAGTTTCCGGCCCGTGCGATGTAGTCCAAAACAGCGACTATCTTCTCTGGCTTGTCGCGGAGGAGTTCTGCTGGTCTCTCTCCTTTCTCTAAAGCTATTCCGGTCGCTGCCGATAACAGTTCTTCCTTTGTTGAAAGGAAATAGGCGTTCACGGCACGGCTCAGCCACCTCTCCAACAGTTGTGTCTGGGTTGCCGGTCTCAGCAATCGGGCAACACCTGGGATGTCCCTAAACAATCCGTTGTTGTGATGCTTCTGGATGTGCTCTCTTGTTTCCCGCCGGGATCCAAACAGTGTCCAGTGATCCAAGCAGATCCACGACCGATGGCTAAACCATGGTATATGTCCCTCGCAGTAGTAGTGCCGGACCCGTTCGCTACGTCTTAGTCTGACGTCTCTAGAGCAAATCTTGCAGAGTCTAGTGGGTAATGTCAACCGTTTTCTTAATTTTCCATCGAGAATAACACTGGTAGTCCGGGACATATCCTCCGTCTCCAAGATCAAAATGATAACTGTTGAATTCGTCGTGTTCCAAATTTTAAATCATAGGCGCGTCAATGCGTACATTTTAAACGCACAACGCAGGGCGCGTCATTCTGGCGCAGTCGCAGGTCCGTAGATGATCAACCCATTGTTCTAGGTCAATTGATTCAGTGCCACTTGCGCACGAGTCCGCGAACGAGTAACCGGTCCTACACCTTCATCTCTTAGAAACAAGGTTGCTGCGTCACATACAGCATTATTCCCAGAGTCACTTTTTACACGGGGGTTCCTGATTAAGTTTTGTTGCCGCGTAGCCCACTTGGGGACCTCACTTGCAACATATGGCTGAAGTCTGTCATGGTGCAGCACTTTGTCTCCTTTTTTACATCTTATCTTGTAGATGCAGTCACTCATACGCGATATCACAACACAGGGTCCTTTCCACGGGATTTGTAGTTTTGGACTCTTTCCTTTGTGTCTGCTTGTGTCCAGATAGTAAACAAGGTCTGCGGGGTTGTACTTCCTCTCAACAATGCGTGTATCGTAGCTATGTTTTTGCCGTTCAGCATTGCGGCCTAGATGTTCTCTGGCTAGGGCATGACAATTTTCCATTTGGTTCCTCATTTCAGTCACATATTTCACTGTGGTTACGTGGCTTCCCTCGTTCAATGGCTTTGGGTACAGAACATCAATCGGTAGATTCACCTCCCTCCCAAACATTAGCATATTTGGAGTAAATCCAGTAGCAGGATGTACAGTGCTCCGGTACGCTGCAGTCAATAAAGGAATATGTTCATCCCAGTTCCTCTGGTTTTCATCCACGTAACTCCTTATCATAGTCACGAGTGTCGCATTGAAGCGCTCGATAATTCCATTTGAAGAGGGGTGATACGGGGAAGTTCTTGTTTTAGCAACATCTAACAAACGGCACGTCTCTTTGAAGAGTTCGCTTTCAAAGTTACGACCTTGATCAGTATGTATTTCCAGGGGAGATCCATAACGACTAATGAAGTCATGCACTAGTCGCTTTGCTATTGTTTTCGCCTGCTGATTAGGGATTGGGTACGCTTCAATCCATCTTGTGAAATTGTCACCAATCACCAGCACATACTGATTGTCTCGTTCTGAACACGGAAATGGTCCCATAACGTCCAATGAAACGCGGTCGAGGGGTGCTCCAACTCGATAATCCTGAAGAGGTGCTCTTGGCTTCCTGTGAGGTTTTTTTCTAGCACCACAAACACTACAACTGCGAATATGTTCCTTCACATCCACTGCCATCCTGTACCAATAGTACCGTTGTTTTACCTTTGCCGTCGTCTTCGCGACTCCCATGTGGGCGGCTGTGATGGAATTGTGACATTCAGCGAGAACCTCTTTACGAAGTGCTCTTGGGATCAACAACTGCAATTTATCCGGTTCACCTTTTCGTGAAATCCAGCGCTTATACAGTACCCCCTGATGTTGTTCCAACAGCTCCCAGTTCAGCCAATATCTCCTTATTTCTGGAGAAAATGCTGCTGCAGTATTCCTTCCCGGGCGTTCACCGTGATCCATCCAACGGTGCAAACTCCCCAGTACTGCGTCGCTTCTCTGTAACTTGGCAAATTCACTTGGCAGGTAATTCCTAATCCACGTTGTAGAAGCTACTCTTCTATTCCACACCGACACGGCGTTTTCATTGGTTTGGCATCCAAATTTGGTTTTCATAGATTTACACCGGCTCACAATGAATTCGAATATCATCATCACCATCAGCAACAAACTTGAACACCGGTCATTTCCTCTCTTCGATGGATTACTCATTTGAGTTACATCATTTCCCGTCAATACATTGGCAGGTTTCACAACTCGTCTCATTGATAGTGGAATGACGTCGTCAGTCTCCGTATGAAACTCACTCCACGCTTTGTGTTGTCTTTGGCAATATATGCAACCACCGCACGGTAATGCTTGCACTTGGCATTCACCGACGAAACAATCACATTGTTGAGGGTTGCAATACTTCCTTGATAGCGCGTCCGCATTTCCATGTTTTACGCCTGCTCGGTGAAGTATTTGAAACCGATATTGAGCTAGCACCTCCAGTCATCGGGCTAGCTGATCCTGGGGTTCTTTAAAACTGAACAGCCATCTCAGTGAATTATGGTCCGTGCGTAAGTTAAACTCCCGTCCAAGGAGGTAGTGACGAAACTGTTGTATGAAAGTTATGCCAGCCAGCAACTCGCGTCGTGTCACACAGTAACGCCTTTGCCGTTTATCCAGTCGTTTACTGGCGTACGCAATAACTCGTTCCTCACCATCCTGCTCCTGGGATAACACGGCACCAATTCCAATATTCGAAGCATCCGTGTCAAGGATGTATTTTCCGTCTGGTCGAGGGTAGGCAAGCACCGGCGAATGGGTTAGTGACACTTTCAACTGTTTGAATGCCGCTTCACATTCATCTGTCCATTCGAATCGCACTCCTTTCTCCGTCAGCTGATAGAGCGGGTGGGCAATATCACCAAAGTGAGGCACAAATCGTCGGTAGTAGTTGCACAATCCAAGGAACTGTTGCACTTGACGGGGATCTGTCGGTGTTTTCCAGTTTGACACAGACTGCACAAGTTTTGGATTGGTCCGTACGCCCTCCTGACCTACTACGTGTCCAAGAAACAGGACTTCACTCTGCAGTAGGTGGCATTTACTTGGTTTAAAGAGCACCTCTAACAATTTTGTAGTTTGGGTATTTGGTTCATTTTATGACAGAGTATATACCAATCTTACCGTTAGTATATAATTTTACTCCATGGGGTTTACTTTAGTGTATCAAAAACAAAGTTCAATTCGGTGTTCCCAACACGATTCTGCTCTATTTTTGAGAAAACGACAGCCATGTTTAATGTATGCAAATGAGATTAACATGACCCCGAAACGTCATCGTGTTATTCAGCTAGTATACGATCGCAAGGCCATGCATGCCACCGCCACACCGTGCGCATACCGCGTGCGATTGTGTTGCTTGCAGGGCCTTCTTTTCTCAATGTTTTTCTCGACATTAGTTCGTATTTTGTTAGATTTTTTCGAAATGCTGAAGTCCTGTGTGGTAGGTAAATGTTTGAGGAATTGTCTTAAAAACCCTGAAGAAAATTTTCTGAGGTTTCCAAAGGAGAATGTTCAGACACGAAAAGAGTGGGTCCGATTTGTAAACCGTGCACGTACATGTACACAAGGTCGGATTTTTAGGTTGTCCAAGTGGTCGCTTCTCTGCAGTGGTTCATGTTTTTCCAACACTTTTGCAATGACTTGTATTCACTGAGATAACTATTAAAGTGGCATCATGATACAATGTATATTCATCTAAATTATGTGTTACCAGTTTGTGTGTAAAAACCGATCCTGGTTGCCTTTCTGTTCAGCGAGATTTTCCCCACCACGCGCCCCGTCGTCAACGGGGGCCTCGGGTTGCGCACCGCGAACGATCGGTGCCAGGGTCCTTTAGTTAGTGATACATCGTCGCGATCGGACTATGGACCTGGAGGGGAAAAAACCTCCAGGTCTCCTTGCCGAGTCCAGTGCATTGCCTTGGGAATCTTCGTCATTGAATTCTTCCGAATACTCGCTCAAATCTTCCCAGGAATTGTACGATTCTGCCATAAGTATATTCCGACGCTAACGTCAATAATGTGTTGTAACCAGGCGGACGATCGTGCGTGGGGCCGGCCGGTAGCAGCAACACGCATGCGATTCGTTTTGTGGTTTGCACGTGGTGGGTACACGATGCGCTGGTACGGTGACATGGGCAAATACGCACGTTGACCCCGCTTAGATTTGTACTTGTAAGTTGTAGAGTATAACAAAGCTCGTGTTCGACTTTCATTCAAAGTGAAATGAAGGCTTTTGTACCTACAAATCCTCGGTGAGAATTATAAATTCGTGAGTACCAAGACAAAGTTGTTTTCTTACTGTTCCCTGGCTTGTATTCTTGAGTGAATTGGCCTCCCCGTGCACGTCAAAGAATGGAAAGTTGTGTGCAGCTAGGGCCGGGCAACGTACAACATGCGTGTATTGTGCGTGCATGTGCATTTGGGTTTCTCCTCAATTTCCTTGTTTTCCCCTCAATGACGCGGGTAAACAAAAGCGTGACCTTTACGTTTTTAAGAATTCGCGTCTTGGCATGAACCAAAAAAACGTTCTTTTAGACTATTTTTAGGCGGGCTATAAATCCCATTGATATTGCATTCGGTTGGGATACTTCCATATTTATTTCAAAATGTAAAATCAGAGAAAACTTGTTTTACTTAGAGGTGCTCTTTAAGTCTCAGTCCAGCTTTTTTGAGTCGCGACAGCACCTCTCCTAGTTTCTCTATGTGATCCTCAAACGTTGCACTGTGAACAATCACATCGTCCAGGTAAATGAGCAAAGTTTTCCATTGCAAACCAGACAGTATCAGTTCCATACATCGTTGAAAGGTACTTGGCGCATTGCACAGTCCGAACGGCATCTTAGTGTATTCGAACAGTCCATATCGCGTGATGAATGCGGTTTTCGCCTGATCTTTTTCATCCATCGCTATCTGCCAATATCCGCTCTGTAAGTCAAGTGTTGAGAACAGTTTTGCACCGGCGAGGCAATCCAAGCATGTATCGATCCGCGGAAGTGGATATGCATCCTTAACAGTTACATCGTTGAGTTTTCTATAATCAATGCACCAACGCACAGTACCATCTTTTTTGCGAACAAGTACGACTGGCGATGCCCACTCCGAAGATGATGGTTTCACTACTCCTGCATTCAGCTGATCCTGCAAATACTTCTCCTCCTCTCCTTCGAATCCTTGCGGAGTTCTTCGCACTGGCTGACGAATAGGGGCCGCCCCCGATGTATTGATTTTGTGTTTCACTGTAGTGCAATTTCCTAGATCTTCTTTGTTGTTGGCAAACGCCTCCTGGTACGTTTCCAATAGCTTAGCAAGCTGAAGCTGGTGTTCGGGTTGTGGTATATTCCGACAAGCCTTTGCGTGAAGTTCCTTTAAGTAACTGGGTATCATTGATGAACCAGTGTGAGATTTATTTTCTGTCTCTTTATCACTTACGTCTTCGATACTGTTCGTTGTACACTCATTTTCATCACCGCGCACACTTGTTTTGTTAAAAGCACCATCGGCACCATTCTTGTGTAATCTGCATACGCCACGCGTCTGCGTCACCGCATCAATTTCATCCAACACACTCGCGGCAACTTCTTGCACGAGGTCCACAGGGTGCAATTCTCCAACGTTGGTATTTTTCCTGAGTTCAATCGGCGAATTCGATGAGTTCACTACGCGAACGGGTATCATATCATTGCTTGGGTCGACTAATGATCTAGCACATATGATAGGCACACTTTCGGAGAATTCCACAGGTTCAACAACACTAAAACTCGCGTCTTTATAATTTCTCCCGTTGATTTTACACGGCAAGGTAAATTCACTTCGGGCAGGTATGACGACATTTTCCACAAGTTGAACTCTTGCTACGCATTTATCTCCTTCAACTAGTTCACACGAGATCCATTCTCCTTCCACTTGAATGCCATGACGAGTACGTATTCCAATATCATTAGCGTGTATGAAATCACATCCAAGCAAAATGTCATCCCGTATTGGTGCGACATATACTGGCCATTCAAAATCGTAATCCGCGATACTCAAACACACATTTGCAACGCCGACCACCTTCATCTTTTTGCCAGCTTCTGCTATTTCCAACGCAATCGGACTTTCTTGCAAAACAGGACAAAGTTCCTTAGGCAATTCACGGTAAATCCTTTCTGATACAATTGTCACTTCAGCTCCTGTGTCCACAACAGCTTGAAATTGTTTTCCGAATATTTCCAAAGGGGCAAGCATGGTATATCCACCATCACCAGCGCGTCTGATATCTATTGTACATTGTTGCTTTACATTTTGCCCGGCCGAACCCTGGCTGGTAGGCTCGGCCCTGCTTAGTTTCCCTCCTGATTGTCGGACGGCAGATTCGCACGTGGTTTCACTTGCTGTTGATCACTCGTTTTACCGTCTGGGCAATATCTCTTATAGTGACCGACCTTCCCGCAATTATAGCACGTGACATTCTGCCGGTTGTAACTGTGGTGTTGCTTTCCAGTCTGATGAGCGCGATCTCTGGGATTCAGCATCGATTTTATTTCCTTTAGCTCGGGAGCAATTGCAGCAGTGACTTTGTTAGTCACCTCCACAGTGATGGTTTGTTTCAGTTCGCGTCCAAACACCTGTAAGCGCTCTTCCGTCACAAGGCGTTTGTCACTCACTCGACGTACTTCGGCTGTCGGTTCCGGATCCTCACCAACAGAACTTACGGCGCGCACAGATTTCCTTGCAAAGTTTGTCTTGAAGCTTTCGTGAACGGCAACCATATGCTCGGCTTCATTCAAATCGCGAGGTTGTTTGACCATCACATCATATCCCGTTTGCGCATCTGGTAATCCTTTCAAGAAGTGCTCAATTGCCAATTTCTCCTGTAGCTCTTCCGGTGCCGCGGGGTAGGCTTTCACGACGTTGGCGCGTATCTTGGCAGCAAACTCGGCTGTCGATTCTCTTGCATTTTGCTTCAGTGTGTGCAACTGTGCCCTATACGTCTCCGGCAATGCTCTGTCCCCGAACCGTCGCTTCAGTGCTGCCATCATCATGATGTAGTCGTCCTGCACTACGCTCGTCAATCCGCTCACAAATTTCATCGCATCTCCACGCAAACACTGGTACAGCTGCTCCAGGCACTCTCCATCGGACCATCCAGCTCGCGATACAATCCTCTTGAAAGGAATTTCAAAGTTCACCCATTCCTCCTTTCCGTCAAACGTAACCATCTTCGGTCGTGGTATCGTATCTGCTCGTCTCCTTGGTAAATCCACAGCATTGCGCTCGCGACCATTCACATGTCTAGGTTGTGCACTATAGTCCGCGATGTCATGCTCAAACTGACGTTCATGATAGTTGTTCCGGGAATTAATCACATCGATAACTGGATCGTACACACCTCTTTCCTGCGTACCGGTGTCCCTCCTGTCCGATTCAAGACGGGCAAGTCGTGTTTCCAAAAGCTGTGCTCGCTTCTCCGATTCCAGAAGTCGATTTCTCAACACTTGTGTCTCGTTGGTTTCAATATCGCCTATATCCATTTTGTCCACGTCGGTGTCTGTCTCGCTAGCGTCTCCCACGCAACTGACGTCTTTAGATTTATTCCTGCGGGTCATCATTTTATATTCCAAGGGTATATCCATGTAGGTTGAACAGTTCACAGTATAACCCACAGAACAATCCACAGAACAATCCACAGAACAATTCACAGAATACAAATCGCAGTATAAATCCAAATTATCCCACCGCTGCCGCCAATTTGTGGTGAGTTTTGCCGTCGTGAGATACGCGAAAGTATACACAGACTCGGATTATCGGTACCGAACACAGGTTTAATATTCCCGGCGATCGGACACAGGTCCGACCGGTTCAAAGTCAGAACAGCAACTCTCTCATTCGCAACTTGTACAATGTACTTACTCAATACAGTATTTACAAATGGAATAAAAGAAACAAACATTCTAATCATAATATTTATAACAGAATTCTATAGATACATAAAATAAGGTAGCGTGTAGCGTGGCAAAACAATAATACGCACTCCGCCAAAAGAGGGCGCTACGAGGTTCTAAATCACGCACAGCATGCAATGCATGCAATGTACATGTACACATCGTCAATGCAAGCAGGCGCTCGGCGCCCACAGCGCAAACGCGTACAGACCATCGCAATGCGTATTATCAGGTAATCTCTTACAGATATTCAATAATCAATAACTAATAATCAATACCCAATAAATGTCATGTAATTTCACAACAGTACAATGCAGTAAACATCTAATGTTAATTTAAATGTATGCATTGCTGGTAGTCGTATTGAAAATGTGAAGTCTTATAAATGTTTGGGTGTAATTATTGATGAAGCATTAAGTTCGGGCCCGCATGTCGAATACGTAAGGAAACCTGTTCTGTCTGAAAAGGCTATTCTTGTCTTCAAAAGTCTCAATAAAATTACTCCTTTGTACAAGACAAATATTTTCAAACCACTTACAGTTATTCGCGAAACAATGCAATTGCCCCACACGCGACTGAAAGTTCCTTTCGCCAAAAAATGCTACGCCACAAGTTTCGTTGTGAGTGATGCAAATTGTTGGAATAATCTGCCAGAAAAATTGCGAACAATTGGATTAAGCACATTTAAATCGGGGCTCCGACATGTCATCCGTTAGATATTATGCCAATTGCGCTGATCTACGGAGTAATAACTTGGTTGCCACTATAATGTGGAGCCGGCTGTGAATTTCCCCTTCTCCCCCCCCCCCCCAAAAAAAAAACCCCAAACAAACAACAAAACAAACAAAAACAAAAACACTTGGTCGGGTTTTCGCCTATTTTGTAAATCATAATTAGTATCAATGTTTTGAATTCCTGTAAATATTCATGTACGTCTGTAAATATTATGTTTTTAACTTTCTGTAAATATTGTTGTGTTAATATGTACTGTTATTTTATTTGATGATGTATGTAGGGCCCCAATGAAAACCAGTTTTTAACTGTTTGGGCACACCCTGGGTAAAGAAATTCGCCAATCTCAAATTTGTATTTAAATTTCTAGAATTGTAATTACGAGAACTTTCTGATACCCTAGCTCCCAGGCAGAATCCCACATACAATGTTTCAAAGTACATGTAATTTGAATTGATTTTTTTTGTTAATGCTATTTTAAAAGCTCTCTATTTCTCGTTATGCTCATGCCGAAGTGATCCTGCCAAATTATTACTGAAATGTGAAAATATTTTGTGTAGGTTTTAACACCTTTCAAGCATGGACATCAGGTTTTGTGCGAAAAACCTGTACAGGGTGTTTAAAAAAAAAAGGAAACCGAGATTAATTTGTTAATTTCGTGGAGATGGCTAAATATTTTGGAAATTGGCAGCCACCATCTATTGGCTAATGATGTCCTCTTTCTTATGACACCACGAAATCCAATTTACGGTCACACTTGACTGAGCACGGAGCAGTGTAATCAACCATGGCAGAACTGGTCTTGCACCAAAAAGATGTTTTCATAATGAACCATGTCTGCCCAGTGCAGGGCGTTTGTTGGGCCTCCAAATTATGCAATCCTCAGCCTGTTATTTCATTGCACACTCCTTAAAAGTTGGAAAGGTTGTTCATTTTCTCAGACCAGTAAAATGCAGCTTACAACTGAGCAGCATGTGTTTGTTGTAACAGAGTGGTTGTCGACTTGGCGGGAATGGCACGGTCAGGAAAAGGCTGACCAAAGGCATCTGCTACTTGCTGGAGGCTTCCAAATTTTGTGGTTTCTTTTCAGGTTCTCTTCAATCTATTTCGGAAAGACCCTCAGAACCGTGTATGGGCCTATTTCGAGCCCAAAATAGCCCAACAAAGCCGGTATGTTCCTTTAAGGTAATAAGTTGTACACAGAGTACAACAATAACGCTATACATTAAACAGTGAAAAACAATTGTCCCAACAGTAAAGCTTAAAGTCAACAACTGACAACATGTGCTAAAGTCCGGTTCATACTTCACGCGAAAGCGTACGCGAACGCGAATATGAGGTAAATCTGACGTAAAACTTTTCGCGGCGAACATTCGCGCAAGATGAAACTAGTTAAACTTTGCGAATTCGCTGCCCGAAAATTTCACTTTCGCATTCGCTTTTGCGCGAGGTATGAACCGGTATGAGTAGCACAACGGTTTTACGGAAATATACAACTGTTAACATTTCTAACATCTGAAACTTTTATCATTTAAAACACACCGAAAGATGAAAACGTTCAATCATAGTCTTGAAGTATATTGAGCCCGTGTTTGAGTGTTTTAATATCAGCCAAATGTTTATCGACTAAGAAACAAGAGCAAGGAATTCTCGCAAGGAATCTTCTCTTTCTTAAATCATGACATTGCCACACATAAACACATATTAGTACACTTCAAAACAGTCAACTGTTTTTTAAAAGGATAAATTAAACAAATGGCAAAAAGTCACAACTTCGGTCAAACAAACTGCATCGGAAAAAAACTTTCGCATTACCATTTGAGTCTATATGAATAATCAACGGGAAACCATCTTTAAATCTGGAGATGGCATAAAATAATAATGCATACCAGAGCAATTACATGGAGATTCCGTTGCAAAGTGTTACACAGTCCACACACCGTTCAACGCACTGTAGCTGCTCAACATGATGCTTTTATACGATCCCTTACGCAATGTCCATTTGAAGATAGTTGCTCTCCAAAATGGAAATAAATTCACGCCGGAGGTCGGGATAAGAAGTGTATGTTGAAGGAAGTTCAAGCAAGGGACCACATGTATGCACCTTCGGTGCCCTCCCAAGCCCTCGCATTCGATTGAAGGTCACTTGGATTTGCGGAGTGCAGATCATTTCTGCAGATGTGACATGCCTGAGAAACTTTTTCAGCATATCGTGATCCAATCCCTTGATGAACTCTTTCAGGTATGACAAAGTAGCAGCCTCGTCTTGAGTTACTGGATTTGCATGTAGTAGTTTTATGATCTTGCGCGCTGTTGGAGTTTTAGTTGCATACATGTCCTTTATGGCAGCTGCATCGGGAAGAAGTGCCTGTAAACCATCTCTGGCAGTACTTGCCATATTATAATCAATGGCAAACTTGGGTAGCTGTATTAGCTCTTTATTAGCGATGCTCACAATCTTGGGTCTCATTTCATCCTCGCTAGGGATAGAATGGCATTCCACTCTTGCAAGCAAGTCTAACAAGTCCTCCTTGTCTTCTTCACTCAGTCTCCCAGGAGAATTCAGAGCCATGTCCACTATTTTGGCATCTGAGACGCACAGATACTTTCTCAGTGATTCCAGAAGGATGTCTGGTGTAACCGCCGAGAATCCATTGATCATGGCAACGGAAAATGCACACGAGAACTGCAGAGGAAATACTCCCGTATCCTGATACCCTTTCAACAATATTCTCCCCAATGCCTCCCACTCGTCTTGGCCATATTCCGGAAATATTGCTGGGACTCTTTCGGTTTCTCCGCGGGATGAAGTTAGAAAAAACTCCTTCCAAAAGGCTGCATATGCCTCACGTGATAAACCACGAGCATCCGCTCCTTTTTCGTCAACAAACTGAAACCTGAGCGGTGTTTGCACTATGTCCGGATCCATGAAAACACCGACGAGTTCTTTCTGAATTTGGGAACGATGGATTGTTATTACCGATGCACCTGTCTCCGACGGTGGCAGTACTATTGGGGGTGATGCTGGAGGAGGAGGTGTTGGTGAACGAGGAGGCGAGTCCACAGTTGTAGCTTGTCTTTGGCTGGATGTTCCTGGAACTGTCCAAACATCCGGATCTGTTTCAATAGGCATGGATGAGGGACTTGCTTCACAGGGTACATAGATTATAGTGTCGTCCAATTCTATCAATCCTGGCTCGTACAATTTGCCGAATTGAATGTCGATGTCTGGCAATGTCACACGAAGCTCCTCATATGCACGAGTATCATCAATATAAGTGACTTCGCCTTCTGCTCCAGCTGCCTGTGTTAAATCGTTATTTTCCTCTGGCTGCTTTTGCTTTCGCTTTTTAGCAACTGGTCGAGTCTCTTCGAGGTCTTGCGCTTCTGGTTGATCCTTTGGAACAGCATCCTCCAAACCACTAGAAAACTCATCGGCAGAACCATCTGGAGAGGCATCATTATCATCCTGTGATGTTTTCTTGTGTGATGCAAGGTACAGACGGAGCATTTTGCATTTCGACGTTTCGTACACCTCAAATATAGTACTGTCTTCGTCCAAGGGTTTGTGTGTGGCATCCGTTATATACAGTAGTCGAAGTTTCTCACATTTCCACGTCTGCTTTGTCCATTGGGAAAAAACCACTGTTGCTATCGGTATCAAATCCCCCAGGGAAGTATTGACATCCCAGGTCTCGTGTCTCGTACCACCACCAGATGGTGCTTTCACCTGCTTATATTCTTGTGTCTGAAAGTCAAAGTCCAGCCACCCAAATTCAACTCGGCGTTTGGTTTTCTTGGCATTTCTGTTGCCATGTTGACTCGATGATCTCGACTGGTGTTCTGTCTTTCCCCATTTAACTTTGGCTTTAAGGCGATCGATCAGGCTCTTCGGGACAGTTGACGATGTAGCTGCTTCGTCTTCACTCTCTTGAGTTAAAGGAAACATGTAGTCTAACATCTTCATTACGCATTTTTTGTTTTAAATCAATAGATTTATGTGTATCAAATGTGAATAAAAAGCAAAACTGGTTCTAGTGTACGTTTAGTGTGGTTATTTGCCGTCTAGAAATTGACCCCCCCTTTTTAAATTTCGCGGCCACTCAAAATGAGTGACGTAAATCGAGTCAGAACCCGGACAAATTATCGATAGTCGGTACGCGACGTCTAGGTACGAGACGGGTTCGCGTGGCCACGCACGCACACATTGTTGTGAGTACAAGAGTGTACGAATCCCGTACGCCTTGTGCACACGTACGTACACCGTACCCCCATGTACATGTAAACGCGATCACCCACACGCACGCTGTCCAAAGCAAAGGATACCGTACAAAGTACATGTACATGTACAGTAATCGGCGCGGACTAAACATGGACGATCGTGAAAGTTCTTCGTCGGTTTTTAGTGAATCTGACGAAAACAGTACAGATTCGTCTGATTGGAATATCGTTGGGACAGCATCTGACTTCAGCATGTTTTTTAAGGGCATGCCAAAGTTGCTGTACAGACCAGTGTCGAAGCACGACCGCTCAAAATGGTCGCTGCAGATCGGGCCGAAAAATCACTAGGCCCGGCGGGACCATTTCGCTCCGGTAAGCTTTACTTTGGCTGTCCGAATCCTCCGATATTTAGGATCAGCCGGAAACAAATGAAGGCTTACTCTATCCTTGGTAGTTTTGCTACACCCAGCAGCTACACATCTAGTCGGCATGACTGAAAACAGTTGTATTTTTACCCTGATTTAGAATAAAAAACCGGCATGGTAAACTCGTAGACAAAGACTTGTTGCATGCAATGCGCGCATAATGCAAGCCAGGCCCGGGTAGCGCACTCCCGCAGCGAGGCAATTCTCTGCCTCGATTTTTGTCATACCCCACGCGAAGTTTTATGTTAATGAGGCTTCCCTTTGAGGGGCGGAGTGGTATGACTAAACATTTTCAAAAATTATTTTCTCCCATTTATCACAGAAAATAAACACAACCTCACACATAATGTTGTTGTCAATATGATACTTTATTGATTTGAGCAAAAAAAACCCTTATTACATGTTTCCTTTAAGCTCTTAGAAAATGCTGAAACTGCAACCCTGTCTCCGTAGCTGCTGATGTATTTCTCCAACTCTTCATCACAAAGAAGTCCAATAACGCCCTCATCTACCTGAAAGTAAGGAAGTTACAAAAATAACAGTAAGATTTCGAAAACACGGGACATCTTACAAATGATTGCCTCCTTTTGTGACTGGTCACTTTTTGAAAAATAGGAGGTGAAATGTTTCTTGAGTAAGGCACAAGATGCGAAAACTATAAGAACAAACAGGAACAGGGTTAGCAGTCCTTTCAGAAAAAAAGAAGAAAAATACACTTTTACGTCTTGAAAGTTCGCAAAACCTGTTTTGCGAGCAGGGTGTAGGTTTCAATAAATTTAGGCAAAACATGTGCATTGGTATAACTGTCAAATCCATAACCGTCAACATTGAAGCCAATCTTGAGTCAAAACTCAAGGCACATTATTTTTTTGAGAAAATGGTCTTCATATAGTTGGTGCCAATATTAATTGTTAATGTCCCTTCAAAGCAATAGACCGATTGCATGCTCTAAAGTCACGTGACCTATGGTGGGTATCAAACATCAACAAAGACGATGTAGCCCACAGCCCAGCACTGCTAATGGGTCATTCCGTGTCAATTCAACGAGCTTTTGGACCTGACCCCCCACAGATTGAAATGAAATTTGGTGTGCTGATTGGACTCTTTGAGAAACCCCGAGAACTGAAATTTTATGTCATTTGGTCAATTAATTTTTGAGATACGGGTCAACGAATTTTGACTAATTAACATGATTTGCTAGGTTTAGACAGTTATATCTCTAACAGTAATGGACCTAGAGAGATAAACTTTACATCATTTTAAAGCTCTTGAAATGGCCTTCATTTTATAAAATAACATCAAAATTGTATCTCGTACCACAAAAAACTTATGTAAATTTATGACCTTTGCAAAAATGCGTATATACTTTATTATCAACTTGAGATAACGAAGAAGGAGTTGCAGTTTTATAAGTGGGAGGAAAACACTTAGGTTTACACTCTGGCCCGTATGCATGAAAGAGGTATAACTTATACTGAAAGTAAGCCTATTCAGAGAATAGTTATTCCTGTCATTGTGGTATAGTGAAATCGGTATGCACGAAACGTATGTTAACAATTCCAGGCATAACTATCATGCGAATAAGCTATTCCATGGTATTAAGGTTATGCAATGGTTTATTGATTTGTGATTCCAAAGAAATCTATTAATAGGACTGTCTTCGCGCTACTATTCTGAATCACAATATGGGTTACACGTAGATCTGGCCACATGGCGTCAAAGGGAGATCTGCCAAGCACTGGAAATAACGTAGCGCCGTTGATATGTAAGCCTAAAGACCAACGGAAACGGGCAAAAAACTGGGAAAGTACTGAAAAGGAATACATGTTGGACTGTTTAACGGACCACGTTTTTATAAAATATAAAATATAAAGGTATCTAACAAATAATGAATATACTATACATGCTATCAGAAACCTACAAGACCATATTTTGGATGATCCTATATATTTCGGATGCTAAAAAGTACGAACAAAATAGAACAACTTAACAAACATATCACTTTAATGCAGGGCACTATCCCTCTTTGACAAAGAACTCCAGTATAATTGACGGAAACAAAGGCATTGCAGAGTAATTGGAATATCATTTTACGCCAGTATCCTCCAAACAGAAGGCAAAGTTATGAGACATCACTGGAGTCGAACTCCAAATTGTCTTAATCCACTCCTTAAGTTACACCAGGAAATCTGCCGTATTTACACCACATAATAAGCTATTCCACCTTTGTGCATACGACTCCCTATTCGAGGTTAAAAGTTAGGCCACAGTTTAACTTATACCCCGTTCATGCATACCAACAGTGGTAAAACCATTCATTTATACCTGGTATAAGCTATTCTGCTGCTATTCCGCTTTCATGCATACGGGCCCCTAAGTTCAGAAACTCCCAAAAAGATCCAGATGTTTGTATTCATGTTGCCAAAACCGCCCTTCTTCTAGTGTATAGACCGTGTAAGTTGACCCCGAGAATGTACGGGACTCTGCGAGACTCGTCTACTTCCGGAGACCTCGTATAGGAGCTTTACCACGTGCGGCGACCGTTTTTTCGGTACAATTTAGACACAACGTCAACATTAGCAGTTTCACCTACCGATTCGTTGTCCGCTGTAAAAAATCGTGAAATCCCACTTATTAACTGTGCCAAAAGTTAAATCTTTAAGATTTTAAATCTGACCTGTAATTTCCATCACTGCAATAAACAGGTAACCCTACCCGTAATATATAAACCACACAACCATGACAGCGCGTCGCTGGTAGTCTGCAAGTGGCGTGAATATTTTGGCGCCGTGTAGTTGGCGCGAATACAAGGTATTACGGCCGTTTTCAAAAGTTCTTCATTCGGCTTCAGACGGTCTTTGCGATTTCCGTCCTGACACTGTGTACTTTATTTGTTTGGGTTTTTAGTAGTGGTTTTATCTACACTCCAGAACTTAACGTTCAACTTGACGTTAAAACCATGTATTTGTTTAGCCACGTTGACAATTTCTTAGATGGACTAAGCCCGAGCCTTCTATTCGTATACAAGTATTTGGAAAACGGAAACGAAAGGTCAAACATTTTTATTTGTTTGTAACAAACTCGGACAACATTTTATTCATTTTATTTATTAAATCGATAGATTTTGGGGTACCTTTTCCATTTATTGGTGTTTGGGCGTTTACAAACGCGTTGCTGTATTAGGGAAAAACAAACGAAGATAATCACAACGTTAAACCCCATTGCCATTCTCTGACTGGTCTCCGGAAGTGTGAACCGAAACGAGACCTATGACCCCGAGCCTTCGATATGCATCTAGATTGTTGTGAGGTCAACAGTTGAGTAGCACAATGCAAGTGCAAACGAAACAACCGTGCGCTTACAATGAGGGAGATTTAAAGGGGGTCTACTACAAAGTCAATGCAATGCATTCTACGTTAAAACAAATTTCGCCTATTTTTGTTTGCGTATATAACAATTGGGTTTCTCAGTCCCTGCCCGATTCCGTAGATTTTCCCCAAACGTTGATGGGGCTTTCCTCCCACCTCTAAAAACTGAGAATTTCTTCATGTTCTCTCGCACTTCGTGGCCGAGCCTAGGTGGCTACAGGCAACGACTTAAGTCGGCTAATCTTCAGCAACCAGATCCCAGGGGCCGATCATACGAGATAATAATAGTAGAGGTGGAAATTAATAGCTGGTCATTGTTTTGTTCAAAATCTTATTTTTAAAGTGCCTTTCATTATACACTGCATGCACGGTGGGGAGTGGGGGGGGGGGGGGGGGACTCTCTTAAACATGTGTAACAAAGTAGTACTTTGGAATAGACCTGAAACATGATGATATCACTGTTGCCTTTCTAGTCTACATTATGTAGCTCTACTCGTACGTGTGATACCCAGAGACTTCCATGCACATAGAATTGCATCATTTACATGCATGTAACAAACCTTGACATTGCGATTCGGACATAGTGAACTTTTTTATTTATTTGTTTACCCCTTTTTTCACAAATTCGTCAAAACCTTTAAAATATTTATATTTTTTGTAAAGGTTTAAGACTGGATTTATAAAAATATCTACTATGCACTTTATTCAAGAGCCATCGATTTTAAGCATTACAACTGTTGGTACGTCATCTAGCTTTGTTACGCCGCCAAGAATTTGTGATGTTTTTTAATTGAAGCATCAAATGCAGGTTTGTCGACATGCCAGCAGAACTAAACTCAGCATTTCTATATCTAAATATTTTACTGGCATGTTATCCTGCATATTCGAGTAAGAATGCATTACTTTATTTTTTTAAGTAATACAAATAAATAATGCTTGATATACATGCATTTCAATAGAGATTTAAATAAAGGTTCCAGAATGTCAATTTGGAAATTAAAATTTGTGATCCTTGAGTTAGTGGGGTCCACATAAACATGTAGTTATGTACATCATAGGTAGTTGGTCCCTTCATTTGTTGGCAATCGTAGATATAGGCCTAGGCCTACACGCACATGTATTATTGCTACGATACTTGAGATGTGTCACCTTTAAAGGTCAATACTGCAGTAATTACAATATTGCCGTTGTGTAAACAAATTTTTATTCATCACATTTAGTTCACGTTGTTCTGCAGTGCAAATCTTCCAGACAAAAGTAACCCTTTCATTTCGAGACGGTGCTCACAGTTAAAGGTAAAAACTGCTTTATTTACCAATTTGACACCATTACACCAACATGAAAATTCAGATTCAGCACCCTCGAATCTACAATATTGCCGTTGCACGTCCTTGTAAAAGACCTTCAAGAAATTGACTTTTGTATAGCCTATAGGGCCTCTGCCATGGAACTAGGGCCTACCATGGAGGAAGAAACACTTGTTTCTTCCTCCATGGGCCTACCAACTGATTATTGTAGATTCGAGGGTGCTGAATCCGAATTTTTATGTTGGCATATCGACAAACGTGCAATTACATGGTATTAATTATTAAAGGGGACACTGTGTGTAATTTCAAACAAATCAACATTAAACAAAGGAAAACGCCATTTCATTGATGCAGAACTTTTCAACTTACATGTATATCCGATGTTATAAAATAAGTGTGCTCTCACGATTCGGTGGTGTAAACGTCCGTACGTACCGTATGTATTTTAACATCAATTCTTTACCGTACCACCAAATTTAATATGGTAAAAACAGCAGATACCGACAGACTGTGCTGAAGCATGGAGGAATAAACTTTATTCCTCCATGGCTGAAGCCACACCCAGCATGTGACCGGCGCAGCCACTTACATGTACATTGTAATTAAACAATACAGTCCAACCTCAGTCCAACCTCTGTCCACCCATGGAGGAAGGAACATTGATCCTTCCTCCATGGTCCACCGCACGTTGACTAACATGACATGGCAGCGAGGATCGTATCCATTAAGGGGCTAAGCGTGGGCCTTCACCCCACAACTTCATTTTAAAGAAAATAGTTATTTACCTGAAATTAGTACCGGTAAAGTTCGCATCAAATCGGGCTCCGTACCGTAACGTACCGTGCGGGACCAGCAACTAACACTATAGACTAGACGTCAAAGATCCACCACGTGGCCTGGTGGTATTTCGAGAGAACGAAAAATTATTTCGAGGGAACGAACAATTATTTCGAGGGAACGAAATATTATTTCGAGGGAACGAAATATTATTTCGAGGGAACGAAATATTATTGCGAGGGAACGAAATATTATTGCGAGGGAACGAAATATTATTGCGAGGGAACGAAATATTATTTCGAGGGAACGAAATATTATTTCGAGGGAACGAAATATTATTGCGAAGGAACGAAATATTATTTCGAGGGAACGAAATATTATTTCGAGGGAACGAAATGTATTGCGAGGGAACGAACAAAACAAAAAAAACAAGTGGTCCCCTTACGGGCTCCGTATTAATTCGAGGAATACACCGGCCAAATCCTTTAAATACATTCTGTATCTGCCAGGCCAGGGTTAGTGTAAGTAAATACAATGTATCTTTTTGGAGATAAGCGGGCCAGGGCAACATTCTTTGAGTAACACTTTGTGTTGAGAGAACGTCTGCGCTGCACTAAAAGCTAGAAAAGAAAGTCAACACCCAATAGCAATGAAGAATTTTTTAACTGGATTTTAGGATTGGATAACGATCTTGTCACTGGGGAAGTACTAGTACTAGTAGTGAGCGGCGCATCGGCCGCAATTGGGTTTGTTGACAAAGGGTACGTTAAAACGAAGGCGTAAGTTACAATAACTTTTGCGGCACATCTTAAGTTCTGATTTCAGTGAACAAGTTTTTCGTTTGTTTGCAAGCAGTTTTAATACATTTTGTTAAATATCGACTATATCTTGAGAATATCGTCTGGGTCACGATATTTCGATATTTTTAAAACCAAAGTCGATACTGTCGATATCGTCTTCAGTATCGTATCGTGACGATATTATCGTGATATGATATTCGAAGGAATATTGGAGAGATCACAAGTTGTGTTTTATAACTATTTAGACTGTAGCATTTTCTTTAATGCGACAGTTTAACGAGACAAAACTGTTGCTTGGAAATCACAAGTTGTGGTTCATAACTATTTGGCTTGCTTACATTCATTCATTTATTTCGACAGTAAACGAGACTGAACTTTTGAAGAAAAAAAATACAAGCTATTATTTACATCTAAGGTAAAGAGTCTCAAATAAACATTTCTAAGAACAGTTATATGCATATGATAGTTTGTGCATTGTTTTGACTTATTTTTTAATATGGCGAACTTGCCCCACCATGTGGGCGAACCTGCCCCAACAGGATGGTCGTGGGGTAAGTTCGCCCACTTGCCTTTATGTGTTACTCCTGCTGTAGTGTTAGTGTAAGACCTGTCGTTCCAAAAATTGTGATGGTATTTAGCTAAGACATAGTGCTTTCACAAGTAAAAGGTATGGATTTCTAACCTGCAAATTTACATCTCTAGAATAGTGATAAAGAACATTGGACGGACTAGCCCCGCTCTTCCCTACATGTATAGTGATTTTCTTGAATTTCGTCAAAGTAGAAGAATATAAATACTTATATTACTAATTCAATTATCTGTACAGGGAATTCTATACAAAAAATACGATTAATCACAATTTTAATGGAATTCTGATGTGTATTATTGAACAATTTGTATATGAGAACAGAAATGTCTCCCTTTGACCCGGTGCGAAGTAAAATGCGTCGATACACTCATCAGCCGCTTCGTGTAGACCCTTCCCAATATTGTCAATTAAATTTAAAAGATTCAAGTTATTTGCTTCCCTTTGTTTTATCTGTTCTTCCATTAGAAATAAATTGTTTGTCATGCGTATAAGCGCAGCCAAGAAGCATGCAAAATAAATTCCAAAGTGAACAAAGTAATCGGCAAGGCGGGACTTGAACCTGCGACCTCCGCAACACCAGACCGGTGCTCTACCAACTGAGCTATCTTGCCCTACGTTGGCGGTCTCCCAAATTGTAAATATCTTTGTTCGAGGGCGCTAGTCAGAAGTCATAAACACCAGAATGCCGTGTGTCTAAGGATCACCGCCCGATTTTACGATACAACCTGGGAAGCGACATTGTGGGGATCACTCATGAGGATACGACTTTTCATAAAAGGTCGTATCCTCTTTGAGTTATTCACACACTCGCTTGTTAATAAATGTATTCATTGCCTTCATAAGGATGATGAGAAAAAACAGCGTCAGGTTGCAACATTCTTTCCACGGGTACATAGGAACAAGACGGTATTGTGGCGGAACTACGTCGGCGGGGAGACCTTCCAGGACAGATCTTATTGATCCCAGGACTCCAACCAACGCCTATTATCCCACAAAACTATTTATAACCTTACGAGGGTATGACCGGCTAATCAGACGCAAGGGGGACAATATTAAGAACGGCGGACTTAGCCTAGGGGCAGTTTGTTGGGTGGAAATATACCACCGTTCTGTGATTGAATAATTACTGGAATGTAACAGAGCACCAATTGATCCTAAATAACTTCGCAATGACAAGTATTTCCAAAGGCGATAAAGGACTGGTCTTATTAGTTACTCTCAATCTTTACATTGTAATCTGTATGTACAATAACCCTCACCAGTGACAACCCTTACTGGTAATAACCCTTACTGGTGATAACCCTCACTGGTGATAACCCTCACTGGTGATAACCCTCACTGGTGATAACCCTCACTGGTGATAACCCTCACTGGTGATAACCCTCACTGGTGATAACCCTCACTGGTGATAACCCTCACTGGTGATAACCCTCACTGGTGATAACCCTCACTGGTGATAACCCTCACTGGTGATAACCCTCACTGGTGATAACCCTCACTGGTGATAACCCTCACTGGTGATAACCCTCACTGGTGATAACCCTCACTGGTGATAACCCTCACTGGTGATAACCCTCACTGGTGATAACCCTCACTGGTGATAACCCTCACTGGTGATAACCCTCACTGGTGATAACCCTCACTGGTGATAACCCTCACTGGTGATAACCCTCACTGGTGATAACCCTCACTGGTGAAAATACAGACTGATCTTATACAATGTAATCTGTTCACAAGCTCTCTATATACGGCGTGAGCCTCACACAGCTTATACAATTATATCTTTCATAGTAATATAAAGAAACACAAGGAAAATCAAGATAATGCAACAATTAACAGGCAACCTGATTAAATATGCACAGAGTAACCCTCACACAAACTAAGTGAGCCTAGAATGAAGCAGGGCTGTTAACAGGGCGATTCAGTAACCCTCGCAGGACTCTAGAACGATCCACCTGGTAAACTTCACTGGGGACAGCTTGTTCAATGACCAGGACTGCACCCGACCGAAGCCACGCCAGCAGGCATGGAACATACACCCGGGATGCAAGTCCTCTGATCAATCTAAGCCTCGCTAATTCCCGATACTGGTTCACCTAGCTTTGCTCACTCGTGTCCTACTACAATCAACCTAACCTATCGGCGACAGTGTCGCTCCAATTTATACACTTATATATAAACCTTAACGTTATATAAGATCTTTCCCCAGACTGCTAATCTACTATCAAGGTATGCCTCGCTTATCGTAATCAGCCGTGGTAATAACCCTCGCACAACTAAGTGAAGTGCTACGAATTCAGAATCAATTGGACCAGAGGGTGGTAGTAACCCTCACTTGAACTAATGAGTGCTATACAATGGTCAATCTATCACCTACCGATCGCCGTCGGCTCCATGGACGCCTCTCCTTGCAACGAAACCTTGAAATAAGTTATATAACTTTGTACGTTTAGCTTAGTCTACTCGCATCGCTGTCTAAACTCGAACTACCAAAAAGGACGCGAAAATCGCCCACACCTAGATAAATGCGCTACTATGATTGGTCGCCGCCAGGCCACTGCATTAGTCATGTACACACACGCACAATAGAAACCAGAAGTGCATTTCCAACACGCCGTATTACGCGCTGGTAATTAGTTGCTGCATCCTGATCATGCTGCCGTGTGCAGCTGATTGGTCGTTGCGCATGCCCGACACTGTAACCGCGTGATTCTACGCAAGCTTGTATTTTTACATCAACTAGACTCCAATACGAGTCGGCATATACCCTGTTCCGTTACAGTATTCATATATAACTTGCTCTACCGCAGGGGGGGGGGGGGGGGGCCTAACAAAGTGCGCCACCAACGTTGAAATGTATCTCATTCGTTCTTCCACGCTCATGAGTCGCACATCTCACACAGTAAATACGTATAGATCGCTTCCTCGAAGCGCGCCATTAAAACACGTACAAATTTGCTCCGCGCTCGCTCCCCGAATTCAGTGATTAATATAACGTCCGCAAAGCCAGGTACACAGGCACGATCTACACGAATTTGTTTTGGGGCGATGTCATTTTCTGCCATTTTCGTTCGAAAACAACACGATAAAACGCAAGGGGTTCACAGGCAGATTTTTTTAAAAATTCAGTATATCACTGCTACATCCTTTTTTAACGTATCCATGGAAAAAAGTGAGTGGGTTCGAAGCACGATTTTTCACAATTTATCGATTATTATTGCCCTTTTTAGGGGAGGTATTTGTCAACGTCGTTTGAGTATTTGTGCACAATCTCCACGCGCATCAACGGTACGTCAACGCTTAATTTTTTCGACTGCTTTTTTCATTTTCAATACAATTTTTGTCATTGGATGATACAAATTAAGGTAAATAACAACCTTTTACAACTACAAAAGACAAGATGTTAAGATTGGATGCCAAAAACTCTTTATTTTTCGCGTGAGAAAATTGTTTCCCCCTATTTTGAGAATGGACGGTACGTCAGCGTTGCGCAATCACAGTCTCGAAGGCCCCCCCCCCCCTCCGCCCCCCCCCTGCTCTACCGCATAGATGCAGTCGTGATTTGTTAGGCATCTCGAACCTCTCTAAAAAATCCACAAGAATGGATCCCTAAGAATTGACGTGTCTCTAAATTAGGCTCTCAGTTTGGCAAATGCTCGACGTGGAATTTTATGTTCGACTGGATTGTACTCTTAAATGGTTAATTCGTGTTGCGAACAGGCTAACTTTAAGAGCGCCACCTGCACCGCGCGGTTGTGTTGCTAGCAGCGAGGCATTAGCATCTGTCATAAATTGACGAAAATCAACCGAAGAGGGCGTTTTGCGGAAATTTGTCAATATGGCTTCCGATCTCTCGCGTAAGACTAACGTTAGCTATACCACGGAGGGAGGAAAACAGATAGTTAGTGAAGTGCGGGGAAATACTTAATAAAAAAATGGTCAATCATAAAACTAGATTTGCACTTGAAGTGTATTTATGCTCCTCAGAAAACCGGTTAGGCCCAACATTTTAACTAATTAGTGCCTACAATTTTTTGTTTTCAGTGGCACTGAACTGAAGCTTTATTTGAATGCCATATATTTGAATGCCATACAGTAAATATTTTCTGGGGCCAATTCATACAAGCAATATTCTTTTTTCATTTTGTATTTTTTTGGGGGACATCAAATGTAAATTGGGGCTTTACAAACAGGCACTTTGTTCACATAATTATTATATGGGCGTTAAACCTCAACATTCCTGAATCCTGCAATGTTAATCTTAAAACCAACCAGTTTTAAACACTTTTTCTAGTGTCACAATAAATGTAGACGCCTGTGAAATCTAGAATCTTTTACCCTTTATTGACTGAAACCTCACATGGGTCATAAATGACATTTACTATTAAAAGAAGTTCGTATATATTAGACTTGGATTTTCCAAGAATTGTTCAATTGCGCCACGACTTTAGGGAATACTCGGTCGATTGTGTGCCAAATTTCTGGACGCCACCGTTTTGGTTTTTTTCAGACTAAATTTACACCTAAATTGTTAACAGAAGGGTAAATTAACATGGTAAATGTACAATGAATTTGCAGTTTGTCAACAAAGAAGTTTGGCAACATTGCCGTGATGAGGAAAGTCGGCCCAACATTAATAACTGTTTATAAACAATGTAAACGTCGAAGTACAGCTAGCTACGCACGTACGTATAGCGCAGCACACTATCACCAACTGATCATTTTTGTTCAGTCACTGTTTCTTTCTCTTTCATAATTTCACGGTTTTGGATGACATTCAGCCTTATGCCTGCGGGTTATTCTTTCGAAATAGCCAAAGCCTTTGAAGCTCCGTCGTAAGCCATAAAGTTCTGACATTGACGACACAAGTGTTGCTGTTGTTAAGCGCCGCCATTTTGACAATTTTCCGCGCGTTGACCTTTTAGAAAGGTCATGACAGAGGCTAATCGCAGCAAAATAGTGGGCTGTGTTTTGAATGGTAAGCGTTATGATTTCCCTTATAATATTACTCTTTGATATTATTTAATGATTTTGTTTATGTTAAATTGATTATTAATGAATCCTTGTGATTATAAAGCAAGTAGTTTTAAGTTCTTTTGTCATATTTTGGGGGTGTTTAAAACCCTGGAGACTCCATGTTATTTGAGGTTTCGGAAATAGACGCTTTTTATGTTTAAAGAGCTGCATATACACCGTTCTCATTCCATGTGTTATGTTTTTTCAGACGATTTTCCCGAAGTCAGTACAACCGATTCATCGATGGTGCTTAACATTGATAGTTCACGACCCGACAGTGACACTTCTTATTATTCATGAGCCCCATGTCGGCTGACTGTAATTCTGTGTATCCACCGGCCTATATGCTGCAAGCGATTGTGAAACTACCGAGACTGAGTTGAATAAACTTATGACACCACGCAGCCTAAACCGTTGGCATTCCGAGTCAATTTCATTTCAATTCGTGTCACAGATCCAGTCATAAATACCAATGTTAGACCATTCACGTCCAGTGTAGACAGGAACACTCTTTAAATGGTGTGGTGGCAAGAGATTATTTAGAAAAAAAGTGGTCCAATCTGCGGAGCCTGCAGATTTTCAAAGACGAAGAAAAGAGGAGCTGGTCTATAAACGTGTCGTTTCGGGGCGCACTGCGTGAACAGATTTTACGCGACGTGTACAATATCGATTACTGTCGTCTTTGGCAAAGACTATATCAAACGCAGCTATATCAGCAGCTTTTCTCGCGTATTTTTGTTTGGCTCCTATAGTCTTCGCTTGTGGGCCATCCTCTTCTTCTTGACAGAACTAAATGTAGCTTTGGGTTGTCCCAATAGTTTTTCCACGTCATGATTTTTACCCTGCTGATCCCTTGACTTGTTCAGTTTGGTTGATGTAGGTGTATAACAAATTAGGCGAGGTGTTCATAATTTCACAACATGGGCAGTAGCAGGCACGATTTTGGTCCTTTTTATGACAGTCATATGACAATTAGTCGGACACTCCAAAACATTTATTGTGTAACCACGAGTCGTACTTACCACATCAGATTGCAAGGTCTCTATACCATTAAACCATTGCTATGATGTCATGTTGTTGTTGTTAAAAGTGTGGATTCGTATCTACGAATTGACCTTTTGGACAAAAAGTGTGGATTAGTATCTACAAATCTTGAGTAAAGTGTGGATTCGGAACTAGGAATCTTAAAATTTAGAAAAGAAATGTTAAACTGCCTTGTGAACAACTAGGCCTACTGCAAAGTAAGTGCATGTTTATTCACGGGAAATGTAGCACAATTGTTTTAATATTTTAACACTGACATTGGGAACACAATACACTAATTCTTTATTCAAATAAAGTAAAGATACGAATTCGCGGTTTTCATCTCAACAATAGGGACTTTTCGATTTGCACGTTTACTAGTAGACTGCGACGTATGCGGTCACAAGTAGACTGCGACGTATGCGGCACGCTAAATGTTGTACCTTACCTTTTCGATTTCTACGACTACGACTACGCTCACTCAGTGACGTCATGCCTTATGTTTGGCGCGCGCTATGCACACTACGTCGTCACAGTTTTCCAACGACGGCAAAACAAGGTTGAACGCGTTCGAGAATTCTGCTACGAACGACGAGTTCGTCGATGCGCATGCGCACTGCTTCACAAATGACCGCATACGTCGCAGTCTACTAGTAAACGTGCAAATCGAAAAGTCCCTAATTACGCGTCTAATACATGGCCACGATACCAGAAGGCATGCCTTTTTATGTCCACTCAACTGGTTGACAGTTGACGCAATGGTTTAAGTGTGGATTCGTAATTTACAAATTAGCTCGGCGCTTTGCGCTTCGTGAATTTGTAATTACAAATTCACACTTTCTCGTGTATTCTCTTTTGAACCCCCTGTATACACAAACCACAGGGCCATTTTGGTGATTCAATATCTCCGTTAAACTCGGCAAGGAAAAGTGTTCAGTTAAACTCGCCGTGGAATAGTGTCATCCTCATCCGTTGCACTTGGGCCAGTCTCTCCTCTAAACAAAACCACTAAAAGAAAACAACGATTTTTCCCGTCATCGTCTTTTGCAATCTAGTATTTGTTTGTGCTGTGCCTCGCATAATTCGTTGACAATCCCCTTTTGTTGGCATGCGCGGACTCTTCCAATTTAACTAATGCTGTGAAAGAATATACCTTAAACGCCATGACGTGCACGCTTTGTTTTAATGTGCATATTTCTGTGGGAGCGTGATTAAATCTCGTTTTCTCCTAGCTCCCATAGGAAACCACAGGTGTAAACAAATTGTGACGTCCTTATCATAGATATATTGTTCTTATACAAATCTCCAACTCCATTAGCGTTTTCCCTATTGGGAAAATATATTTCTAAAGATTGTTGCTGTTTGGAAGACAGGCCTGTTGTTCCATTGTGTTTCCTGCCCCACAAGGCTATACATGTACGTACTTGACTTATGCTGTCGGGTATAGAGACCTCGTGGTGGCTTCGAGCTGTATTGTGATGTTGTGCCAGGCTTGTCTGCGCTATAGAGTCTTGTTGCATATGTTAGCCATGGGATTGATCTTGGTTTGCAGTCCTGTACGATGACGGCCTCTGGGTATCTTTCCGTTTCATTCCGTTTCCAGTGCTGTTTTGTGATATATTGTGGGTTGCATTCTTTTAACGTGACATTGTGAATATAATGATTTCAGAAAGTCAGCAATTCCGACGTTATTAGTGTGGAGCATTGCAAACTATGAACCTCGCGAAGGGAAAAGGTGGCAAAAACAATTCTGGCCGTTGCTAATTCGTTCCTACGAATTACTATTTTGAAGTCAAGGTGAATTTGCGCATGCGCGAGCGAAACATGGCATTGTCTTATTGAGAACGAGAAACATTCCCAGAACCTAAGTATTCATTCATTCATTCTTTATTATTTTTACCACATCTCATGAAAATAACAATAAAATGTAATATATTCGTTTTTTATATTAAGATATTAGATATTAATTTCCAAATATACATATACATTCTTATTCAACTTAGATACATATATGTGGAAGGGGATCCCCAAAAAGCAGAGCTGGCCGAGTAGGAATCCCCTTTAACATAAATTAACTGTAGAAATGTGTAAGTTACATGTAAAACAAGAATAAACAAATTAAAGTATGGATCTGCTATCGACACATCGTGATAAATATTAGGTTGCGTGATGTGATTGGTTAAAATACTATGTATGCTGCACAAAAACACGCATGCCGTGGCAAAAATGCAGTACAACAGTCGTTTACTGTAAGATATAGCAGCCATTCGCTCGTTCAGGGATAAAGTAGACAGGCTTGGTAAAGACAAAATATGTTATAAATATCGTATCTGTGTTGTTAGCCAAAAAAGTAAATTCGTTAAAAAAGAATTGACATATTTATCAATGATAAAAACCTGTTATTGTAAGGAATCTTTCGTTAAGAAATGGAAACTGACAAAAAAGGGAAAATATAACACACACACAGAAAAATAAAAGGGGCTTGTCTAGAAATTAAACCCGGGACCTCTCGCACCCAAAAGCTATAATCTATACTATAAAAGATGACAAATGCGCCATCTTGTCCCTGGGCGCCGCCATCTTGGAACGCAGGGCCGCGCCATCTTGGAACACAGGGCCGCGCCATCTTGGCGCGTGGTTGGCGCCATGTTAGCTTTTGGTCGGGCGACTCGTCGCCGCGCGCGTGTGCCGCCGGCGTCGGTGCGGCGGGGTGCCGGATCGTTCGCGACGGGGAATCCCGATAAACGCGTAATCGCTTTTCGATTGCCTGTCGATGTCTGTGGGCCTTTTTGCGTGAACTATTGCGTTATTTTTGCATTGTTCTTGCCCGGAGTTCGGGCCGAAGCCTTCCCGAAATCGTACTACCGTAACTCGGTTACCAAATTGTTGGCTGTTTGCGATTAAGCGGCGGCTACATGCGTTACGCGAAGCCTTCGCAAATTAATTGTATCCGCCTTGCTCGCGCGGTGGCCGAGTTGGTGCCGAGTTTGTTATTTTTGAATCAGGATTTTCACGATGATGTAAACTCAGAAATCCCGAAGTGGTTCGTATTGTTTCCCGTATACGATTCCTGTTAAAAAATCACGAGACGCAGGCAGCATGCAAGCGAAGATGGACTGCCTATTGAGTATTATTAGTTTGAAAGTCGGGAAGTATTTTTACAAAGATTGTTTGTTATTCAGAGTCGATGGTATTCTACGGAGCCCCTAAAGGGACATATGACGAATACAAATCGCCGGTACGAAATAATTTGAGTATTTTATTTCGTGCACTCAAAATATCTTATTTCGTGAGCTCGAAATATTGTCGTGGCCACGAAATGACTTCGTGCGCTCCAAGAATATCTGTTCGTGTGCTCGAAATAATTTCGTGCGCTCGAAATACTTTCTAGCTGGTACTCTACTCGCTAAGTTTCGCGATTTGTTTGTCATACAATCCATTATGTTTTTAAGACGTCAGCAAGGTGTATCTATAAGTTACGATTTCACCCAGCTAGCAGGTGCCGCGCGAAGCGCGGCATCCTGCTAGTCTATACTATCATCATCATCCTTCGGCTGCGGAGCAGGCGACTACAATCTTTCTCCATTTACTGCGATCTTGGGCAATAGTTGTGATTTGGTGTGGTTGTAGCATGCCGTCGCTATCTCCAAGCAAGCGTCGAATATATGTAAGGAATGATGTGCGTTGTCTACCTGGCCTCTTTTTCCCGTAAGGTGGTGTATAGAGGGCATATAATTTAGCAGGTTCATCGTCTGGCATGCGGAGAATGTGCCCAAGGAACTTGAGCTGCCGAGTTCTTACACGCTCAACAAGAGGGCTTGTGTTAGTCATAGCATATATAGATGCATTTGTGACATGGTCAATACGCTTAATGCTCAGCATAATGCGGTAGCACGAGGTGGCAAAAGCGTTGAGTTTACTTTCCATGTCCCTGGAGATGACCCATGACTCGCATCCATAGAGGAGAACAGTGATGCAAGTTGTGTTGAACAACATCATTTTGGTGGAAATTGGAAAAGAAGAGCTTCTCCACAACTTTTCTAACTTCCAAAAGGCAGCCCAAGCCAGTGCCTTGCGTCGTTTAAGGTCGGTTGCACAGGATGCCACCATGGATCCAAGATATTTAAAATCGGTCACATGCTTGATCGGGCTGCCGTGGACTTGCAGTGTGGGGGAAGGCTCACAATATGACGTGATGTACTCAGTCTTGGGTACACTGATAATGAGACCGACACCTTCAGCTGCTAAAGCAGTGCTGGATAACTGTGCTTGGGCCCGTGGTAGGGAAGACTCCAGAAGGGCAATATCATCTGCAAAGTTAAGGTCATTTAGCAACTTTGCAGGATATCTCCTAGAACGACGTGGGTGTGTTACGACTCCAGAATCCAAGCTAGTGGTGGCTTCCTTTAGGAGGAAGTCAACAACTATAACGAACACGAAAGGAGCAAGTACATCCCCTTGCAAAACTCCAGTGGATACGGCAAAAGGCTCAGAGATGTTTCCGCCCACCATAACAGCACTTTGAGAATTTACATAGGCCTACATGGCTTTGATGGCGCTGACCACTGGTTCGGGAATGCCATAGTGGCGTAGTATGGAAAACATGGCAGATCTGTTGATGGAGTCAAATGCTTTCCTGAAGTCGATAAAGGATACCGTAAGAGGAAGTTGGTGGTCTTTAAAGCCCTCCATTATCCTTCGAAGGATGTGAATCTGTTGTGTACAACTGCGACCCGGACGGAAACCAGCTTGGTTGTTCCTTAGCATTGGATCAACAAAAGGGCGGATTCTGTTGAGCAAAATTTTATTGAAAACTTTTGCAGCTATTGACATGAGAGAGATCCCTCGGTAATTTGTCATGAGAGAGAGATCTCCTTTCTTGGGTACGGGAACGATGATATTCGTAGTCCACTGATGTGGTGGAGACAAGGTCGTATACACCTCAACACAGAAACCATGAATGACATCTATCATCTGATCACCACCACTCTGCAGAGCTTCCGCTGTTATTGCACAGTCAAGACCCGCTGCCTTGTTGGTTTTTAAGGATTTAATGGCCTTGACTGTCTCATACCGTGAAGGAGAGTCAGTGACGATGGGCAAGTCACTGACAGCAGGGGGAGGTAGTTCAGGTGACTGACCATTTTTATTGTTGAGTAAGGTGCTGAAGTATTTACTCCACTCTGAAAGCAGCTCTGAGTCACTAACGGGGATTGATCCATCTCTCATCTTGACTTTGACACTCCTCCTTTTGTCTTTCCCAGAGAGATTATGGATAATTTTCCAGGTAGTGGAGTAGTCTCCTATTTCATCAGCTACCTTAAGATTATCTATCTGTTTGTTGAGATCGGTGATTTCATCTCTCTTGTAAGATTCGTTGAGACAGGAATTAAGTTTCCTCCAATTCTCCCTGGATTGGCGTGATCTTGATATTCAGTATCTCTTTTTGGCATAATCCCTTTCATCTTTAAGTTTCATGGTCTTCTCAGACACCCAGCTTGGCATCCCACAAGGTCTGCATCTCCCAACCACCCTCTCAACCACTTCCTTTACGGCGGTTTCAAAGTTGTCATACCGATCGGTGATCGTTGAGGTAGTGTCATTTTGAAGTATTTCGAACCTGTTGCATAGCTCGAGCTGAAACTTCTCCTTGATGGTAGGATCATGAAGCCTTTTCCAGTTAAACTTGGGTCGTCGGGATGGCTTACCCTTGCTGGTTCTGAGACTGGTTACTAGAGTGATACTGACAATGCGATGGTCAGAATCTAGTTCCACAGAGTTGTATGCACGGCAATTATGTATAGAGTTTACCCACTTGCTATTTATCAAGATGTGATCCAGCTGATGAAGGGAGCCGGAGGGATGAGCCCATGTCCAGAGCCTAGATCTAGGTTGGGGGAATCTCATTTGGACAGGGCGCAGGTTGTTTTCTTCACACATGGTGATAAGACGCTCACCATTGTCATTGGTGGTCTCATAAAAGCAGTGCCGTCCTACAACTGTCGGAAGGTGGGAGTGACTGTCTAGACCAACTCTAGCATTGAAATCGCCTAGGACTAGGTGGATGTTGTGCCTCTTGACATGGTCTAGGTGATCAGTCATGGATGTATAAAATGAATCCTTTTCAGTGATGGAGGAGCACTCTGTAGGGGCATACACAGTTGTGATAGTTAGCTGAGGGTTTCCATAGAATGTAGCAGTCAGAATTCTGTCGGAGATGACTTCAACACTCTGCAAACATTTGTAGATGTGTTTAGACATAAGTATACCAACGCCCCCCAGTCTCCTATTAGAAGCTGAATTGTAGACAAGTACCCAGTGCTTGTCATCAGACCATAACTCGTCAGTGGTGTTTGAAGTAATTAGTCGATGCTCTTGTATGCCAACTATGTCAATTCCAGCATCGTTACAACCCGTGAATAGTTGATGAGATTTTCCTTGTCTAAAAAGGGTGCGAACGTTGTATACTATACTATAAAAGATGTAAAATGCGCCATCTTGTCCCTGGGCGCCGCCATCTTGGAACACAGGGCCGCGCCATCTTGGCGCACGGTTGGCGCCATGTTGGAAAGACGCGGCGCTTTTGGTCGGGCGACTCGTCGCCGCGCGCGTGTGCCGCCGGCGTCGGTGCGGCGGGGTGCCGCATCGTTCGCGACGGGGAATCCCCCGGGGAATAAGATTTAAAAAAAAATCGTATTCGTCCGAGGTGAGATTTAAAAGAAACGGACGTTACCGATAAACGCGTAATCGCTTTTCGATTGCCTGTCGATGTCTGTGGGCCTTTTTGCGTGAACTATTGCGTTATTTTTGCATTGTCCTTGCCCGGAGTTCGGGCCGAAGCCTTCCCAAAATCGTACTACCGTAACTCGGTTGCCGAATTGTTGGCTGTTTGCGATTGAGCGGCGGCTACATGCGTTACGCGAAGCCTTCGCAAATTGATTGTATCCGCCTTGCTTGCGCGGTGGCCGAGTTGGTGCCGAGTTTGTTGTTCGCGATTGGGCGGCCCGTCCCGTGTTATTTGAGCTTTATACTCCCTTGGTTATTGCGGAGTTTGAGCGCCAGCTTCGTTTTCGGCTTCGAATTTCGTGCGCGTCGACCATATTGCAGTCACAGGCTTGGAACGTTAACAAATGATTTATTCCTTTCGTGTTGCCTTTTGGGCAAATTTCTTTGCTTCACATTGTCGATACTTAAATATTACAACATTATCTGTCTCAAAACACTCCGAAACATATCGCTATTGCCTCAATTTCAACTTTGATCGTGCAAAAATGTCGCGAAATTGTCTGGCGATGGTGGATATGAATATGCAATTTAGAAACGTGACTGCATTACGTCCGTTGAGGGCGCACTGTCAGGTGGCCGGCCTGTTGGGTTTTTTAATCACGATTTTCACGATGATGTAAATCAGAAATCCCGAAGTGGTTCGTATTGTTTCCCGTACGATTCCTGTTAAAAAATCACGAGACGCAGGCAGCATGCAAGCGAAGATGGACTGCCTATTGAGTATTATCAGTTCGGAAGTCGGGAAGTATTTTTACAAAGATTGTTTGTTATTCAGAGTCGATGGTATTCTACGGAGCCCCTAAAGGGACATATGACGAATACAAATCACCGTTACGAAATAATTTGAGTATTTTATTTTGTGCACTCAAAATAACTTATTTCGTGAGCTCGAAATGTTTTCGTGGCCACGGAATGACTTCGTGAGCTCGAAATAATTTCGTGCGCTCGAAATACTTTCTAGCTGGTACTCTACTCGCTAAGTTTCGCGATTTGTTTGTCACTCATACAATCCATTATGTTTTTAAGACGTCAACAAGGTGTATCTATAAGTTACGATTTCACCCAGCTAGCAGGTGCCGCGCGAAGCGCGGCATCCTGCTGGTCTATACTACAAAAGATGACAAATGCGCCATCTTGTCCCTGGGCGCCGCCTTCTTGGAACGCAGGGCCGCGCCATCTTGGAACACAGGGCCGCGCCATCTTGGCGCATGGTTGGCGCCATGTTGGCTTTTAGTCGGGCGACTCGTCGCCGCGCGTGTGTGCCGCCGGCGTAGGTGCGGCGGGTTGCCGGATCGTTCGCGACGGGAATCCCCCGGGGAATAAGATTTAAAAAAAAATCGTATTCGTCCGAAGTGAGATTTAAAAGAAACGGACGTTACCGATAAACGCGTAATCGCTTTTCGATTGCATGTCGATGTCTGTGGGTCTTTTTGCGATTGGGCGGCCCGTTCCGTGTTATTTGAGCTTTATACTCCCTTGTTTATTGCGGAGTTTGAGCGCCAGCTTCGTTTTCGGCTTCGAATTTCGTGCGCGTCGACCACATTGCAGTCACAGGCTTGGAACGTTAAAAAATGATTTATTCCTTTCGTGTTGCCTTTTGGGCAAATTTCGTTGCTTCACATTGTCGATACTTAAATATTACAACATTATCTGTCTCAAAACACTCCGAAACATATCGCTATTGCCTCAATTTCAACTTTGATCGTGCAAAAATGTCGCGAAATTGTATGGCGATGGTGAATATGAATATGCAATTTAGAAACGTGACTGCATTACGTCAGTTGAGGGCGCACTGTCAGATGGCCGGCCTGTTGGGTTTTTTAATCAGGATTTTAACGATGATGTAAACTCAGAAATCCCGAAGTGGTTCGTATTGTTTCCCGTACGATTCCTGTTAAAAAATCACGAGACGCAGGCAGCATGCAAGCGAAGATGGACTGCCTATTGAGTATTATTAGTTCGGAAGTCGGGAAGTATTTTTACAAAGATTGTTTGTTATTCAGAGTCAATGGTATTCTACGGAGCCCCTAAAGGGACATATGACGAATACAAATCACCGTTACGAAATAATTTGAGTATTTTATTTCGTGCACTCAAAATAACTTATTTCGTGAGCTCGAAATGTTGTCGTGGTCACGAAATGACTTCTTGCGCTCCAAGAATATCTGTTCGTGAGCTCGAAATAATTTCGTGCGCTCGAAATACTTTCTAGCTGGTACTCTACTCGCTAAGTTTCGCGATTTGTTTGTCACTCATACAATCCATTATGTTTTTAAGACGTCAACAAGGTGTATCTATAAGTTACGATTTCACCCAGCTAGCAGGTGCCGCGCAAAGCGCGGCATCCTGCTAGTCTATACTATAAAAGATGTTAAATTGTCCCTGGGCGCCGCCATCTTGGAACACAGGGCCGCGCCATCTTGGCGCGTGGTTGGCGCCATGTTGGCTTTTGGTCGGGCGACTCGTCGCCGCGCGTGTGTGCCGCCGGCGTCGGTGCGGCGGGGTGCCGGATCGTTCGCGACGGGGAATCCCCCGGGGAATAAGATTTAAAAAAAAATCGTATTCGTCCGAAGTGAGATTTAAAAGAAACGGACGTTACCGATAAACGCGTAATCGCTTTTCGATTGCCTGTTGATGTCTGTGGGCCTTTTTGCGTGAACTATTGCGTTATTTTTGCATTGTCCTTGCCCGGAGTTCGGGCCGAAGCCTTCCCGAAATCGTACTACCGTAACTCGGTTACCAAATTTTTTGCTGTTTGCGATTAAGCGGCGGCTACATGCGTTACGCGAAGCCTTCGCAAATTAATTGTATCCGCCTTGCTTGCGCGGTGGCCGAGTTGGTGCCGAGTTTGTTGTTCGCGATTGGGCGGCCCGTCCCGTGTGTTATTTGAGCTGGTGCCCCGATTTATACTTCCTTGGTTATTGCGGAGTAAACATAGTACCAGTTGAGCGCGGGCTTCGTTTTCGGGTTCGAATTCGTGCGCGTCGACCACGTTTCAGTCACAGCTTGGGAACGTTAACAAATGATTTATTCCTTTCGTGTTGCCTTTTGGGCAAATTTCTTTGCTTCACATTGTCGATACTTAAATATTACAACATTATCTGTCTCAAAACACTCCGAAACATATCGCTATTGCCTCAATTTCAACTTTGATCGTGCAAAAATGTCGCGAAATTGTACGGCGATGGTGGATATGAATATGCAATTTAGAAACGTGACTGCATTACGTCAGTTGAGGGCGCACTGTCAGGTGGCCGGCCTGTTGGGTTTTTTAATCACGATTTTCACGATGATGTAAATCAGAAATCCCGAAGTGGTTCGTATTGTTTCCCGTACGATTCCTGTTAAAAAATCACGAGACGCAGGCAGCATGCAAGCGAAGATGGACTGCCTATTGAGTATTATTAGTTCGGAAGTCGGGAAGTATTTTTACAAAGATTGTTTGTTATTCAGAGTCGATGGTGTTCTACGGAGCCCCTAAAGGATTATGACGAATAAAAATCACCGTTACGAAATAATTTGAGTATTTTATTTCGTGCAGTCAAAATAACTTATTTCGTGAGCTCGAAATGTTTTCGTGGCCACGAAATGACTTCGTGCGCTCCAAGAATATCTGTTCGTGAGCTCGAAATAATTTCGTGCGCTCGAAATACTTTCTAGCTGGTACTCTACTCGCTAAGTTTCGCGATTTGTTTGTCATACAATCCATTATGTTTTTAAGACGTCAACAAGGTGTATCTATAAGTTACGATTTCACCCAGCTAGTCTATACTATAAAAGATGTTAAATTCGCCATCTTGTCCCTGGGCGCCGCCATCTTGGAAACACAGGGCCGCGCCATCTTGGCGCGTGGTTAGCGCCATGTTGGCTTTTGGTCGGGCGACTCGTCGCCGCGCGCGTGTGCCGCCGGCGTCGGTGCGGCGGGGTGCCGGACCGTTCGCGACGGGGAATCCCCCGGGGAATCCCCCGGGGAATAAAATTTAAAAAAAAATCGTATTCGTCCGTGGTGAGATTTAAAAGAAACGGACGTTACCGATAAACGCGTAATCGCTTTTCGATTGCCTGTCGATGTCTGCGGGCCTTTTTGCGTGAACTATTGCGTTATTTTGGCATTGTCCTTGCCCAGAGTTCGGGCCGAAGCCTTCCCGAAATCGTACTACCGTAACTTGGTTGCCGAATTGTTGGCTGTTTGCGATTAAGCGGCGGCTACATGCGTTACGCGAAGCCTTCGCAAATTGATTGTATCCGCCTTGCTTGCGCGGTGGCCGAGTTGGTGCCGAGTTTGTTTTTTCGCGATTGGGCGGCCCCGTCACGTGTTATTTGAGCTGGTGCCCCGATTTATACTTCCTTGGTTATTGCGGAGTAAACATAATACCAGTTGAGCGCCGGCTTCGAATTCGTGCGCGTCTACCACGTTTCAGTCACAGCTTGGGAACGTTAAAAAATGATTTATTCCTTTCGTGTTGCCTTTTGGGCAAATTTCTTTACTTCACATTGTCGATACTTAAATATTACAACATTATGTGTCTAAAAACACTCCGAAACATATCGCTATTGCCTCAATTTCAACTTTGATCCCGCAAAAATGTCGCGAAATTGTAGGGCGATGGTGGATATGAATATGCAAAATAGAAACGTGACTGCATTACGTCAGTTGAGGGCGCACTGTCAGATGGCCGGCCTGTTGGGTTTTTTAATCAGGATTTTCACGATGATGTAAACTCAGAAATCCCGAAGTGGTTCGTATAGTTTCCCGTACGATTCCTGTTAAAAAATAACGAGACGCAGGCAGCATGCAAGCGAAGATGGACTGCCTATTGAGTAGTATTAGTTCGGAAGTCAAGAAGTATTTTTACAAAGATTGTTTGTTATTCAGACTCGATGGTATTCTACGGAGCCCCTAAAGGGACATATGACGAATAAAAATCACCGTTACGAAATAATTTGAGTATTTTATTTCGTGCACTCAAAATAACTTATTTCGTGAGCTCGAAATGTTGTCGTGGCCACGAAATGACTTCTTGCGCTCCAAGAATATCTGTTCGTGAGCTCGAAATAATTTCGTGCGCTCGAAATACTTTCTAGCTGGTACTCTACTCGCTAAGTTTCGCGATTTGTTTGTCATACAATCCATTATGTTTTTAAGACGTCAACAAGGGGTGCGTTCCACTTACGCGAACTGTTTGCGCGAACGTTCGCCAACGTTTTGAGTTGGCGTTAGGGGGAGTGGAACGATATTTTAAAAACTACGTTTTCAAAATGGCGGCGCCCGGTGAAAGTGACATCGTTTGGTTCGCTGCTTTTTGTCCAACTCATTATTTTTCTTTAAAAGATCCCTGTGACTGCTCAAAACAATCCACCGTTTATAACGAAAAGTATAAAACGTAAATAAAAACCGTGAAAAGAACCCTGCCGTCTGCTAACCGCTTCGCCATCATTAAAATACGTCACTGGCCAACAGCGAACAGCTCGGAATGTCGTTCGCCGTTTTCGCTAACGTTGGCCAACATAATTGGCGCACATTGCGTTCCACTCACGCGAACAACGCTAACGTTGGCCAACGTTGGCAACGTTCGCTGGAGTGAAACGCACCCCAGGTGTATCTATAAGTTACGATTTCACCCAGCTAGCAGGTGCCGCGCGAAGCGCGGCATCCTGCTAGTCTATACTATAAAAGATGTTAAATGCGCCATCTTGTCCCTGGGCGCCGCCATCTTGGAACACAGGGCCGCGCCATCTTGGCGCATGGTTGGCGCCATGTTGGCTTTTGGTCGGGCGACTCGTCGCCGCGCGTGTGTGCCGCCGGCGTCGGTGCGGCGGGGTGCCGGATCGTTCGCGACGGGGAATCCCCCGGGGAATAAGATTTTTAAAAAAATCGTATTCGTCCGAAGTGAGATTTAAAAGAAACGGACGTTACCGATAAACGCGTAATCGCTTTTCGATTGCCTGTCGATGTCTGTGGGCCTTTTTGCGTGAACTATTGCGTTATTTTTGCATTGTCCTTGCCCGGAGTTTCGCCGAAGCCTTCCCGAAATCGTACTACCGTAACTCGGTTGCCAAATTGTTGGCTGTTTGCGATTGAGCGGCGGCTACATGCGTTACGCGAAGCCTTCGCAAATTAATTGTATCCGCCTTGCTCGCGCGGTGGCCGAGTTGGTGCCGAGTTTGTTATTCGCCATTGGGCGTCCCCGTCACGTGTTATTTGAGCTGGTGCCCCGATTTATACTTCCTTTTTTTAAATGGTTTATTCCTTCCGAAAAAAACCTACATTGAAGAATATACAATTATACAATTAACAAATTTACAATTAAAAAGTTACACTTCTTTTCAATGCCTTAGTTTTCAATACGTTTTACTAACTTTTAAATCATGAACTCCTCACTTTTTTAAAATTTGAAAAATCGATTTGTCTATTATAACAAAATAATGGGAAAACTGTTATTACCCACCACCATAACTTGCTTGTTTGACAAGATGACTACCAATATGTATTCATTTGTTCAAATTAGTTGAAAATAAACGATGGACTGCAAAACAACCTTGGCTGGGGAAACAGGCCCCGACACGGACCTATAGGTACTTTTTTAGACGGCACAGTAAACCATGACTATTAATATTTTTCTTATCAAATTTTGCTTCATTCCTTGCAAGCCAAATCGTTCGTCTAAAAATACTTAATTTGTGTGCCGTCTTAAGTTCCAGTGCTTTTGTTCTTGGTTTGGGAAACAAAGACAAAATTAGCGTATCCGTGTCGGGTGGGTACGCGCGCGTGTTGTTCAGACCGCCCAAGTAGTGACCAAGCCATTTGCCCACCGGCTTGACCACACCACACTCGACGAAAACATGTTCTAACGTCTCTAGTCGAGCGCAATGTGGACACAGACCGGGGTCATTTGACCCGAACCGTTTACGAAGTCTGTCACCGGTGGGCAGCACGTTGTGCACGACTGTGAAATTAAACGAAGTTTGAGTATTAGACAATTTGCTACTACACAGCGTGCGTGACCATGCCGTAGTCCAGTCCTTACCAGGGCGGGAGCGTTGTACCCGCGGCACCAATCCTTTGGTCTGAAGTATGGTTGCAAGGTGTTCTTTGAGTTTTATATGTCGCCAGTCTTGAACTAAACTTTGATGTTTACGGAAATTAAACAAAATGGAACGATAAAAGTCCGGCTGTGTGTCGCAGTGCGGCAGATTCTCACGCGCCAATGACGGGTCTGCACTACGTAGAGACAGACCGCACCAGTAGCGCGCGAGAACCCGCCACTTGCCGGGTTTGCCTGATAAGATGCTGGCGACATGAACACCCTGCATGGCGGCAATCTTGCTGTCTATGTCCACCATCCCCATCCCTCCCTGGGATGGAGGGAGGTACATAGTGTCCCGGCCAACATACTCTGGTTTGTGCCCCCAAACAAAACCGAAAATCAACTTGTTGATCTTTTTAAGTTTCTTTTTGGGGGGCGGGGCGACCTCAGCTAAGAACCAAATTTTGGAAATCACAAAAGTATTTATTACTGAAACCCTCCCCTTAATCGAAAAGTCACAGTCTTCCCATTCCCCAATACAGTTTTCCAGCTCTCTCAATTTATCTTCCCACATATCGTTTAGGATGTTCCCATAACCAAAAGAAATCCCAATGATTTTAGCTGAAGTCGCCCAAGAGATGTCAACCGGCCTATTTGGTCGATTTTTCCATCGACCAAGAAACACGCCACTCGTTTTCTGCTGGTTGAGCTTAGCGCCCGATGCGCGTTCGTATCTCTCGACCAGCTCAAAGCTGCTGACGATAGACCTATCGTCCGCTAGAATGAGGGTGGTATCGTCAGCATACATCGAGACCCTAGCTTCGGTGCCCCCTGGTAATTTAACTCCCTTTATTTTGGGATCGGCCCTGATCGCACACCCGAGAGGCTCGAGGGCAAGGATGTAAAGTAACGACGAAAGCGGACAGCCTTGTCGAACCCCTCGGGATAGCGAGAAAGGCCGAGAAATATGCCCATTACAAATCACACTACTTTCAATGTCGGTGTACAGAATTTCCACCCATTTTCTAAAATTTTCACCGAAGCCGAGGGTCCCAAGGATCTGCTGAAGATACCCCCAGTCAACTCTATCAAACGCTTTTTGCTGGTCGAGCGACACAAACACAGCACACATATTTTTCTGATCTACGTAACTCTGAACGTTGCGAAGTAGGTGAGCATTGTCCGATATGCTTCTCCCCGCCACGGAGCAAGTCTGGTCTTCATTAACAATGCTAGGCAAAATGGTCCGCAATCTGGTGGCGAGAATTTTAGCAATGATTTTGTAGTCGACGTTCAGCAGTGATATGGGCCGCCAATTACCCAACTCTTCACGACTTCCTTTGTTCTTGTACAACAATGTAATCAGACCCGACCTTTGACTTTGACTAAGCCTACCTTCTTGAAAGACACAATTCACCATATCACAAATATCTTGGCCCATATCACTAAAGAACGTCTTGTAAAACTCAGCGGGCAAGCCGTCCGAACCCGGGGACTTGCCCGCCGCCATATCGAACAAAGCCCGCCTCACCTCATTAACAGTCACTGGCCCTTCGAGCAACAATTGCTCGTCAGGGCTCAGTGAACTGTCAATAGAACCCTTAAGAAAATCAATCTCTTTATCATCCGTGTCGGTTTTTGTATACAAATCGTTATAAAAATTCCTACAAATGTTGGTCATACGATTTGGTTCCGTGTGCAGTTGACCTGAACCATCACGGAGGCCTTGCATGCGTTTTAAGTCCGAGTCGTGCTCCTTGGGCCGGAAAGTACTTTTTTCGGCAGAGGGCACTGGGTTGGGAACAGAAAAATGTGAATTATTCAGAGTGTTGTATTGGGTTTTTAAGTTATGCAAATCGGCTACGCACGCAGGATCTCCGTGATCAATTTTGTTTTGCAGGAGATTGATTTCTCTTAAGAGTTCCTTACGCTCAAAGCTACGTTTTCGTGCTTCGCCAGCAGAAAAAACAATCACTGCACTTTTTAGTTGGATTTTTCCCCTGTCCCACCACTCAACTAAATTATCAAAATCCCCTTTTCGCGCACCCCAATCTTTCCATTCTGAACTAACGGCTTGTTTAAAATCATCCCTTCCCAGAAAAGAAGTATTAAGTTTCCAAAAACCCCGTCCAGCGTTTTGGATTTGGTTCGTGAAAACGACAGAAATTAAATCGTGGTCAGACAGGGGGCATGCAGTGATTGCGCTACGTGCACCCTCGGACAATTCGCGTGAAATGTATAGGCGGTCGATTCTAGAGGCAATTTGGTTATTTTTGGAGTGCCAAGTATATCTTTTTTCTACTGGGTTCTGAACCCGCCATACATCGAGGAGGCTGCTCTCTCTCACAATTTTCTGGATTTCCTTATTCCCCCGCGTAGTGTGTTGTGTAACCCCCCTTTTTGAATCAAGAACCAAATTTTCAATGCAATTAAAGTCGCCCCCCCAAATAACATGTCTCATACCCCGTGTGTGGTTACGTAATTCACTTTCAAAGAACTTACGTCTGTCGGTCGGATCATTCGGACCATAAACGTTAACAATACGAATTTTTGTTTTTGTGTTGGGCATTGAAACCGTGAGAGAAAGCAGCCTACCTCTATTGTCACGCAAATAGTCCGTGGGGCACCACGAGTGGCGTGAAGACAGCAAAATGGCCGTCCCACAACTCGATGTTGTCCCAAAGGACCAGTACCCAACGCCGTCAAATTCACGGGCCCACGCCCTGGCTTCGGAAAAGCCAGAGACGTGAGTTTCCTGCAACAGCAGAACATCAATATTCTGACTGTTGCAGAAACCGAAGACCTGACGGCGCTTTGCCTGCTTCCTCAAACCACATACATTTAAAGACGCAACTTTAAAATTAACCATACAAAAGGCAAGCACAAAACAAGCAACATTGAAGCAGTCCATAAACAATAGAGTTCAAGAAAATCAATCCAAAAGAAAACAACCTAAAGTTCAGTTCTTTCTTATTTTCCCTCCTTTGATTTTCCATTTTCTGTCATATTCGTCTGGGGAGTGCCCCCGCTTACTACTTACGGCGCCGACCATGCTGGCGACAGAGAAAGTTGACGCGTTGGAGTCCGAGTCCGAGTCAGAGTCCGAGTCCGAACCCGAGCCCGAATCCGAGCCCGAATCCGAGCTCGAATCCAAGTCCGGGGCCCCAGGCTCGCCGTCGAACACCTCGGCCGCTTCCCGGGCCAACTCGTCCTCCAGCCCGTCGAAGGGGTTAGATGTCACCACCGATTGTGCCCACTCTCGCGTGCGCAACTTAGACGCCTCCTCGGGGGTAAAAATCAATTTTTCCTCGTAGTCCACTGCCGGGGCGGCGGTTGCGGGGCTGGACGGGGCTGACCCAGTTTTCTGCCGTGTCGCGCCTTGACTTGGTGGCTTAATGGGGGGCGACTCGACGGCTTGACGGCGGGGTGACTTGGCGGCTTGACAGAGGGGAGACTTGGCGGCTTGACGGGGGGGTGACTTGGCGGCTTGACGGGGGGGGGGGGGGGGGGGGGGGGGTGACTTGGCGGCTTGACGGGGGGGTGACTTGGCGGCTTGACGTGGGGGTGACCTGGCGGCTTGACGTGGGGGTGACTTGGCGGCTTGACGTGGGGGCGACTTGGCGGCTTGACGTGGGGGCGACTTGGCGGCTTGACGTGGGGGCGACTTGGCGGTTTGACGTGGGGGTGACTTGGCGGATTGACGGGGGGATGGCTTGGCGGATTGACGGGGGGTGTTCAAAAGCACCGGGTTGGAGGGAGAGCTGCTCTTGCTGTGTGGGGCCTTGTTGGTAGCTGAACGGTGAATACGTCCGCTACTCACCGCCTGGTCCCAGAAGCCAGGGGCTCTTTCGGCGGATGTCTTCTTGGCGGGTGTCTTCTCGGTTGTCTTTTGTGGCGGGTTTTCGGGGATGATGGCCGGGATGTCGTCTCTGGGGCTGTGTACTCCCTTGGTGGGCGGCGGGAACGCCATGGTGGATGGATGAGTGTGCTGGGCTCGTGCCTCGGTGGTTTCTTCGTTTTGCCGTGTCATATTCTTCCATGAACGCGGGCAGGAGCGGGCAAAGTGGCCCTGTTCCCCGCATATCTTGCATAGCCGAGGCTCGGGGCAGTTGGCAGCTCGATGGCCGGTTCGTTCGCAGTTGAAGCATGGTATGTTGGGGCAATCCGCCGCGAAGTGGCCTTCTCCTCCGCAGGCTCGGCAGGTCTGAATTTGCCCTTCGTAGCTTACTTGCACCTGGTACCCGCCGATGCGTAAAAAACTGGGGATTGGTGTTTTCAGCTCCACCCGGTAGTGGCGTGTGCCGTTCTTCCATTCTTGCACAGTTTGCCAACGGCCCCGGCGGCTTGAGATGACTCGTCCGTAGTTAGACAGCTTGGCCGTAACAACCCCGTCGTCCATTTCATCGGGCGCATTGCGTACGTTGATGAAGGAGAAAGATCCGCCTGCTGATGTGATCGTCACCGGCTTCTTGTTCACCTGCATCTCGCTCCGTATGAATTTGTTGGCAGTGATGATGCTCGTAGTAGTAACAGCCCACTTGGTTGGACCCAGCTGCTGCACGCATTCCACCACATTGCGTCCGGCCACTTTCTGAATGGCCTCGAAGATCTGTCCAGGAGCTGTCCCCTCGCAGAGGTGCAGAGTGACGGTTTTCTTCCGGTCCAGACTCATGGGTTACCCTTAAATTTGCAAGGGAAACAAGGTGTAGAAGAACTTCCGACTTGACCACGGTGTTACCTTGGTTTACTGCGGAGTAAACATAGTACCAGTTGAGTCCCGGCTTCGTTTTCGGGTTCGAATTCGTGCGCGTCTACCACGTTTCAGTCACAGCTTGGGAACGTTAAAAAATGATTTATTCCTTTCGTGTTGCCTTTTGGGCAAATTTCTTTGCTTCACATTGTCGATACTTAAATATTACAACATTATCTGTCTCAAAACACTCCGAAACATATCGCTATTGCCTCAATTTCAACTTTGATCGCGCAAAAATGTCGCGAAATTGTATGGCGATGGTGGATATGAATATGCAATTTAGAAACGTGACTGCATTACGTCGGTTGAGGGCGCACTGTCAGGTGGCCGGCCTGTTGGTTTTTTTAATCACGATTTTCACGATGATGTAAATCAGAAATCCCGAAGTGGTTCGTATTGTTTCCCGTACGATTCCTGTTAAAAAATCACGAGACGCAGGCAGCATACAAGCGAAGATGGACTGCCTATTGAGTATTATTAGTTCGAAAGTCGGGAAGTATTTTTACAAAGATGGTTTGTTATTCAGAGTCGATGGTATTCTACGGAGCCCCTAAAGGGACATATGACGAATACAAATCACCGTTACGAAATAATTTGAGTATTTTATTTCGTGCACTCAAAATAACTTATTTCGTGAGCTCGAAATGTTGTCGTGGCCACGAAATGACTTCTTGCGCTCCAAGAATATCTGTTCGTGAGCTCGAAATAATTTCGTGCGCTCGAAATACTTTCTAGCTGGTACTCTACTCGCTAAGTTTCGCGATTTGTTTGTCATACAATCCATTATGTTTTTAAGACGTCAACTTTATTTATTTATTTATTGTAATCTTTAAAGAGGGTAGTCATTTTCAGTTAACAAACTGCTTTCCAAAGGAGCCCTCTAATTATAAGAATTATTGATCACTATACCATTTCATAAATATATTATTTTAAATAATTTGAAATATTAGAGCCTATTTAAAAATTGATAGATTAAGAAACACATAGATTAAAAATGAATACAAACATGTAAAGAGTTTGAACCGGTTGAATAATTTTCAAAATATTTTAAAAATGATGCACAAAGTGCAGATACAGATACATGCTTGGGTCTATTCATGTACCATGTAGCAGATATAGCCACACAGTACATGCAAGTCAAACTCGGGAAGTGCCGCATTAGTCATCAAAAATAAAAAAAGACAACAGTCTCCAAGGCCCAAGCATGTAATCAAACAAATATAAATACATGACAGAAGGAAACAGACTACACAAATATGATAAATTTAAGTTAAAATGTGTTTTTTTAGGTGTATCTATAAGTTACGATTTCACCCAGCTAGCAGGTGGCCGGCCTGTTGGGTTTTTTAATCAGGATTTTCACGATGATTGTAAAACAGAAATCCCGAAGTGGTTCGTTCGGGTTGTTTCCCGTACGATTCCTGTTAAAATTCACGAGACGCAGGCAGCATGCAAGCGAAGATGGACTGCCTATTGAGTATTATTAGTTCGGAAGTCGGGAAGTATTTTTACAAAGATTGTGTTTGTTATTAATTCAGAGTCGATGGTATTCTACGGAGCCCCTAAAGGGACATATGACGAATAAAAACCACCGTTACGAAATCATTTGAGGATTTTATTTCGTGCACTCAAAATAACTTATTTCGTGAGCTCGAAATGTTGTCGTGGCCACGAAATGACTTCGTGCGCTCCAAGAATATCTGTTCGTGAGCTCGAAATAATTTCGTGCGCTCGAAATACTTTCTAGCTGGTACTCTACTATTCAGAGTCAATGGTATTCTACGGAGCCCCTAAAGGGACATATGACGAATAAAAATCACCGTTACGAAAGAATTTGAGTATTTTATTTCGTGCACTCAAAATAACTTATTTCGTGAGCTCGAAATGTTGTCGTGGCCACGAAATGACTTCGTGCGCTCCAAAATATATGTTCGTGAGCTCGAAATAATTTCGTGCTCTCGAAATACTTTCTAGCTGGTACTCTACTCGCTAAGTTTCGCGATTTGTTTGTCATACAATCCATTATGTTTTTAAGACGTCAACCGTAAGGTGTATCTATAAGTTACGATTTCACCCAGCTAGCAGGTGCCGCGCGAAGCGCGGCATCCTGCTAGTATACTATAAAAGATGTTAAATGCGCCATCTTGTCCCTGGGCGCCGCCGTCTTGGAACGCAGGGCCGCGCCATCTTGGCGCATGGTTGGCGCCATGTTAGAGAGGCGCGGCGCTTTTGGTCGGGCGACTCGTCGCCGCGCGTGTGTGCCGCCGGCGTCGGTGCGGCGGGGTGCCGGATCGTTCGCGACGGGGAATCCCCCGTGGAATAAGATTTTAAAAAAAATCGTATTCGTCTGAAGTGAGATTTAAAAGAAACGAACGTTACCGATAAACGCGTAATCGCTTTTCGATTGCCTGTCGATGTCTGTGGGCCTTTTTGCGTGAACTATTGCGTTATTTTTGCATTGTCCTTGCCCGGAGTTCGGGCCGAAGCCTTCCCAAAATCGTACTATCGTAACTCGGTTGCCGAATTGTTGGCTGTTTGCGATTGAGCGGCGGCTACATGCGTTACGCGAAGCCTTCGCAAATTGATTGTATCCGCCTTGCTTGCGCGGTGGCCGAGTTGGTGCCGAGTTTGTTGTTCGCGATTGGGCGGCCCGTCCCATGTGTTATTTGAGCTGGTGCCCCGATTTATACTTCCTGTTTTTAAATGGTTTATTCCTTATAGAAAAAACCTACAACACAGATATATACACATATTTACAATACATCATTTCTCGCACCTCTTAGAAAGGAAGAAATTATAAATATAATTTCTATACAAATTTACAAAAACAAAAAACAAAATATTCATACTTTAAAAACCGTCACCAAATACAAATCAATTGATATAGCAGAACAAATTCTCAATGAAATAAAACCAGAAAAATACCGATAAACTGTTAAGCAGTGATGTTTGAGGAATCAGGGCCCGACACGAATCCGGAGATATTTTTTGAGGCGACACAACAACTCGGAACTAGTAATCTTTTTGTGTTCATATTTCGCCATGTTTCTATGAAACCAAATAGTTCGACGAAAAGTACTTAAATGTTGTGCCGTCTCAACCTCTATTTTCCTTGTATTGGTGTTCGGAAACAAGGAAAATATTAAGGTGTCCGCGTCGGGAGGGTACGCGCTGGCCTTGTTTAACCCGCCCAAGTATTGACCGAGCCATCGGCCCACCGGCTGGACCACACTGCACTCGACAAAAACGTGATTAACCGTTTCCTTTCGAGCGCAGTGCGGGCATAATCCGCGATCTTCCGAATGCTTTCTTAAACGGTTACCGGTGGGCAACACGTTGTGCACTATCTTAAAGTTCAAAGACATGTGTTTGTTCGAATGTCTGCTGCACAACGTGCGCTTCCATACGGTGGCCCAGTCTCTACCGGGCCAGTTGCGCTGTACCCTCGATTTCGTTCCTTTAGCCTCGAGTGTGGTTGCAAGGAGTTCTTTTAATTTGACTTGTCGCCAGTCACTCACTAGTGGGTTTAGCTTACGGAAGTTCTTTAGAACCGCACTATAATATGCCGGTTGTGTGTCGCAATGTGGCACATTCCCGCGCGCCAATGACGGGTCTGCACTCCGAAGAGACAAACCGCACCAATAGCGCGCAAGAATCCGCCACTTGCCCGATTTGTTATGAATTATACTGGCGACATGGACACCTTGCATTGCAGCCACCTTACAGTCTATGTCCACCAGCCCCAATCCACCTTGTGAGGTGGGAAGGTACATGGTGTCACGGTTGACATATTCTGCTTTATGCCCCAAATGAAATGGAAAATCAACCGATTGATTTTGCCTAATTTCTCTTTTGGGGGCGGGACGACTTCAGCCAAGTACCATAGTTTGGATAAAACAAAAATGTTGCAAATATTTACCCTGCCCTTCATTGAAAAATCACAGTCCTTCCACTCCTTGATACAATTTTCGATTTCCCCCAGTTTGTCTTTCCACATTTTGTTCTTAATGTCCCCATATCCAAACGTAATACCTATAATTTTGGCTGAAGTCACCCAAGAAATGTCAACCGGGCCGCTTGGCCGATGTTTCCATTGACCAAGGAACACGCCACTCGTTTTCTGCTGGTTCAGCTTTGCGCCTGATGCGCGTTCATATCTCTCGACCAGCTCGAAGCTGCGGACGATAGATATATCGTCCGCCAGAATGAGCGGGTGGTATCATCAGCATACATCGAGACTCTGGCTTCGGCTCCCCCTGGTAATTTGACTCCCTTAATTTTGGGATCGGCTCTGATTGCGCATGCGAGAGGTTCAAGGGCGAGAATGAACAATAATGGCGAGAGAGGACATCCCTGGCGAACCCCGCGAGAAAGCGAAAAGGGCCGAGAGATGTTGCCATTACATATGACGCTGCTCTTAATATCAGAGTATAAAATTCTAATAAAATTCCTAAATTTGTTGCCGAAGCCAAAGGTCTCGAGGATATGCTGAAGATATCCCCAATCAACACGATCGAACGCCTTTTGCTGGTCGAGCGACACGAACGCAGCGCACATGTTCTTTTGATCCACGTAATTCTGAACATTGCGAAGGAGGTGAGCACTGTCCGATATGCTTCTCCCCGCCACCGAGCACGTTTGGTCTTCATGAATAATATGCGGCAAAATTGTGCGTAGTCTGGTGGCGAGGATTTTAGCAATGATCTTATAATCAACATTCAACAGTGATATGGGTCTCCAATTCTCTAAATCAAGACGACTACCTTTGTTCTTATATAATAAGACCCAACCTTTGACTTTTACATAAACGACCTTCCTCTAAAACACAATTAACCATATTACATAATTCTTGACCCATATCACTGAAGAACGCTTTATAAAATTCAGCGGGCAAGCCGTCCGAACCCGGGGACTTACCCGCCGCCATACCGAACAATGCCCGCCTAACTTCGCCGACAGTCACCGGCCCCTCGAGCAACAATTGCTCGTCAGGGCTCAGTGAACTATCAATAGAGCCCCTGAGGAAATCAGTATCTTCGCGATTCACGTTCGTTTCAGAAAACAATTTGGAATAAAAATCCCTACAAGTTTCGCTCATTTGTTCCGGGTCCGTTATTGTGTGACCGGAACAATCGCGGAGACCCTGCATGCGCTTTAGCTCAAGATTTCTTGTTTGGGGCCTAAAGGTACTTTCCTCTGAAACGGAAACTGGGTTAGACACCAAAAAGGTACTTTTACTAAGCAATTTGTACTTATTTGTTAAAGTCTGCAACTCTGCGCATGCCGAGTCTCCGCGATCAATTTTAGCTTGAAGTACACCGATTTTCCTCAGGAGCTCTTTACGTTCCGAATTACGTTTTTTTGCTTCACCAGCAGAAAACGCAATCACTGCACTTTTGAGATGGATTTTACCCCTGTCCCACCAGTCAATTAAACTATTAAAATCATCTTTTGTTGAGATCCAATCTTCCCACTCCGATTTAACTACCCCCCCTAAAATCATCCCGCCCTAAAAAGGAAGTGTTCATTTTCCAAAAACCCCGCCCCGTATTTTTCACTTGATTGGAAAGCACAACTGAGATCAAGTCATGATCAGACAGGGGACATGCAGTGATTGCGCTTAGTGCGCCCGCAGACAATTCACGTGACAAATATATGCGGTCAATTCTTGTGGCTTGATTGTAATTCGAGGAATGCCAAGTAAATCTTTTGTCTGAAGGATTCTGCGACCGCCATATATCGAGGAGGCCGCTTTCTCTCACGGTTTTATTAATTTCGTTCATTCCTGTTACGCAGTGAGACGTATTATTTTTAGAATCCAAAATAAGGTCTGCAATACAATTGAAATCTCCCCCCAAAACAACGTGTCTCATACCCCGTGTGTGCTGTTGTAACTCATTGCGAAAGAAAAGCTGGCGTTCGTGGGGATTATTTGGCGCATATAAATTCACAATGCGAATTTTTGCTGTTGTGTCGGGCATTGTAACCGTGAGAGAAAGCAACCTACCTCTATTGTCACGCAAATGATCTGCCGGGCACCAAGAGTGGCGTGAAGACAGCAAGATGGCCGTCCCACAACTCGAGGTTGACCCAAAGGACCAGAAACCTGCGCCCCCAAATTCTCTGGCCCACGCTCTGGCCTCGAAAAAGCCAGAGGCGTGAGTTTCCTGCAACAGCAGAATATCAATATTCTGATTGTTGCAGAAATCGAAAATCTGACAGCGCTTTCCCCGATTCCTCAAACCGTTTACATTCAAACTAGCAATTTTAAACGAAGCCATAATTGATAAAAATGCAATGAAATAACAAAAACAGTTCATCGAAAATCAAATATTCAAAACAAAGTTCAAAAACACTTTTTCTGCTTCCCCTTGTACTTGTAGGCTTTCTTATGTAGAAAGTTTTCCTCTGAGGACGATCTGCCACGCTTGCTGCTGACCATCGACACACAGCTAAGCGTCGAGCGGTCAGAGTCTGTCCCCGAGTCACTGCCATTGAGGGTTTCAGTGAGTGGCTGCTTACCGAAAACCTCTGCCACCCCCTTAGCCAATTCATCCTCCAACCCGTCGTAGGTGTTGGCCGTTGCAACAGCCCAGTCGCGGGTTGCCAGTCCAGATGCTGCCTCGGTAGTGAACTGTAGCTTTTCCTCAAAGAAGGTAGAGCTAGGGGTACGATGCTTGCTTCTGGGCTTGCTCCACTGGGCTGGTTCCGACGGGAGGCCGGGAGACGACGGGAAGAGGGTCGAGGGCTGTGATGTCGTTTGGGCTGGTAGTAGGGCCGTTGCTCCGCGCGTGCTGGGTCCAGCAGATTTCACGACGTGTGCGCTCTTCTGTGATGAGCTCGTACGAGCCGCGGCCGTGTACATATTTATAGCGGGCTGAGCAATCTTTTCTGCCGGTTTCACTGCCGGGCGCGATTTAGTGGCGGCCGTGGACCGGGCGGAGGGTATAACTGGGCGTGGCTTGGTGGTGAACGTGTGTTGGGCAAAGGGGTTTACCGGGAGTGGCTTGGTGGTCGTGGTCGTGGGCTCGGCACGGGTCTCGGCGGACTGTGTTTTTCGATGAGGCTTGGGGGTTTCATTGGACTTGGCGGGTGACACAGCTTTGGTCGTCACTGGGGCTCGCTTGGTAGTATTCACTGGCTTGGTAGTAGGTTTTTGAACGGGGTGGGGCTCGTCCCAGAAACCCGGTGGAGCCGGTATTCCGGGGACTACCTGGTGGTTTGATTTGCTCACCTCGATGTCGCTGCCGGATTCGCATTCCATGCCCGAGGATGGTGGAGGAAAAGTCATGGCGTGTCGATTCCTTGCTGCGGTGTTCCTCCAAGACTGGGAGCAATCTTTTGCCAAGTGGCCTACTTCCCCGCAAATCAAACACTTTTTGGGCTCAGGACACTCCGCGCTACGGTGGCCTGGCTGACGGCAGTTAAAGCACGGAATGTTGGGGCACTGCGCTGCAAAATGTCCCTCGCCCCCGCAAGATCGGCGCGTCTGTTGCTGTCCCTCATATTGCACAAGAAGACGAAACCCGCCAACCTGGATGTAGCTGGGGATTGCCGTCTTCAGCTCCAAGCGGACATGCCTCGTACCGTTTTTGTAGCCAAGCCTTGTCTGCCAACGTCCACGGCGGATCCCTACCACCCGGCCGTACTGGGACAGCTTGGTGACGATGGGGCCATCCAGCATCTCGTCCGGCGCGTATCTGATGTTGACGAAAGTCGTATGCCCCCCTGCTGACGTTACTGTTGCCCGCTGTCCATCGACGAAGAAGTCTGCTCCACGCAAGCGTCCTGCTAGCGCCTCCGTTGTTACCGTCACGGCCCAGCGCTTCTCACCAAGTTGCTGAACACATTCGATTTCAGGCTCCTTCAACTGCTCCTCCAAAAGAGTAAAGACCATCGCTGGTGCTGTCCTCAGCGGTAGATGCAGCTCCACCGTCCGGTTCCTGTTTAAGGACATGGCTAAGATGCGAGATCAAGCTGGTAGCACTTGATCTTAGCCAAAAGGAGTTGCCTTCTGCGGAGTAAACATAGTACCAGTTGAGCGCGGGCTTCGTTTTCGGGTTCGAATTCGTGCGCGTCGACCACGTTTCAGTCACAGCTTGGGAACGTTAAAAAATGATTTATTCCTTTCGTGTTGCCTTTTGGGCAAATTTCTTTGCTTCACATTGTCGATACCTAAATATTACAACATTATCTGTCTCAAAACACTCCAAAACATATCGCTATTGCCTCAATTTCAACTTTGATCGCGCAAAAATGTCGCGAAATTGTATGGCGATGTTGGATATGAATATGCAATTTAGAAACGTGACTGCATTACGTCAGTTGAGGGCGCACTGTCAGATGGCCGGCCTGTTGGGTTTTTTAATCAGGATTTTCACGATGATGTAAACTCAAAAAGTGGTTCGTATTGTTTCCCGTACGATTCCTGTTAAAAAATCACGAGACGCAGGCAGCATGCAAGCGAAGATGGACTGCCTATTGAGTATTATTAGTTCGAAAGTCGGGAAGTATTTTTACAAAGATTGTTTGTTATTCAGAGTCGATGGTATTCTACGGAGCCACTAAAGGGACATATGACGAATAAAAATCACCGTTACGAAATAATTTGAGTATTTTATTTCGTGCACTCAAAATAACTTATTTCGTGAGCTCGAAATGTTGTCGTGGCCACGAAATGACTTCTTGCGCTCCAAGAATATCTGTTCGTGAGCTCGAAATAATTTCGTGCGCTCGAAATACTTATTAGCTGGTACTCTACTCGCTAAGTTTCGCGATTTGTTTGTCATACAATCCATTATGTTTTTAAGACGTCAACAAGGTGTATCTATAAGTTACGATTTCACCCAGCTAGCAGGTGCCGCGCAAAGCGCGGCATCCTGCTAGTTATACCAAAAGTCCAACAAGCCACCATCGACGACGTACTGTGTGGAGACATGCAGATACTCCAAATGTAAACGTTTATGACGGATGGGTTATAAGTGCGTCGATCGGGACTTTGTAGTTGAGCCTTAATTCCTATTTTTAATGACATCTACTTCTTCTAAATGGCTTCAAAATAGGCGATTCCCGGGTAAATGTAACCTTTAAGTTATCAACTTTGCGCAAAATAAATGGCAGGTCTGGGAATATGACACTGTGAACAAGCATAACAACTGATTTACTGCTAAGTAATAATGAATTTCCATTGTTAGTGCACCGCGTTTCTTTTGTTAGACGTTCATAGTGTGAACCACAACAAAGGGCTTGTTTTGCCGTAAGCGAAAATACAAACATTACTATTATAAAACTGTGCAACCAAAATGTTCGCTGGTGTAAATAGTTCAGATTCAAAATCATGTTCAGGGTCCTCGTCCATGAGGGTCTTTGCATTGTAATCACTGTTCAACCCAGGGTTCAACCAACTGAGGGTCCGGTTAAAGTCGTGCAGTCACCTTCCCAGTCGATAGCGCAGACTCGTTATTTATATTGTATAAATTCTTTATTTTGTTGTATTTTAATTTTGAATTATTAAATCAGGTTACATTGTCTATAGTACCATTTGAGTTGCGGTCTTTTAGTTTACGTGTTCGAGTTGTCCAATGTATGTCAGTCTAAGTACGGTGGCGCTAGGGTCCGCCTTGCGACAGTCTCACAGAGGACCAGTACTTGTCCTGGAATTGATCCCGGGACCTCTCTAAGAGAATCATACCTCTAGACCAACAAGCCATGACACGTTGATATTAGTCTCGGTCATCATTGTCGTCATCGTACATAAAGAGGGATTTTTGAGTAGAAGTTGGTATCCAAGAAAATTTCTGGGCGCTGAATCCAAACATTGATAAATACCAAGCCGATTCTTAGTTGAGAGGGTGTTGTGGCCCAGACGGATCTGTTATAATTAATGAATTCCTAAGCGTTGTAAACCTTTGTTAAACTTGTGTACTAAAGTCAAGAATGTGGTACAGTATTATACTGGAGCTAATGTGCTTGACGAAGCACGGATATCAGCCTAAATAGTCTTTTGAAAGGTTTGCGTGAACCGACTCGCACTGACCACTTGGTGACTACCACTCCCAAATTGCAAAAGCATCTGTTATCGCCAGAATATACTTGTATGTATTTTGAGTGTTGCAGCCAGAGGGCGCTATTTCACTTTTATGGTACATGCTCATGTAGTTATTTTTTGTGTATAAAGCCAGAGGGCGCCGTTCACATTTTCACCTTGTCATTTTGCTACGTTATAAGTTTGACACATTAATCGGCCAAAAACATCATTATTTTGTATGTTTCTTGGACAGCTCAGCAAATCGAACCATGAGCCACATGAGCCACATGAAACCCATGAAACCCATGAAAACCATGAACCATGTACATGTAACTACCGTGAAGCAATGTATGTAACGTCAACTTGAAGCCATGTCAAGCCAAACCATTGAAAGCCATGTCATGTCAAGCAACATTATGTCATCATCTACATGTATTTAATACACCAGTTATTGTTCCACATGCGTCTCATTGCTGAGTTTATTTGACAACCCGACACCCCTTTTGAATAATTGACGATCTGTAGGGTGGAGCCTACATTAGTTCGATTTGAGCTTACATTATTTTGACATCAGCTTGAGGACATTCGTTTGCTTTGAGGCCTTGAGGTCAAAGGTCAACAGCATCTAGTATGGAGGGCAAACATGCCGAATTTGATATTGAGGACCTTATTGCGGAAACTCTTGAGTACGGTGACTCAATAAGCCAAGTTGGGAGACGACCTTCGAGACCAGGAAGTGTTGTGTCTGGCATATCTACAACATCGAGTGTTAGGCTACGTGCAACTGCCGAGAAAGCCAAGTTGGAAGCCGAAGCAGCGGCAGAGACAAAGTTGCAAGCTCTCGAGGTAGAGGAGCTAAAACTTCGCCAAAAGCGCCGTCAGTTGGAATTGAAAATGCAGATAGCCAAGGCTGCAGCCACAGAGAAGACATACGCTGAGGCAGAGAATTACGAAATGCAGTCTTCACTGATCAAGAACTCAACGCCATACAATCAGCCTATCACCTGCCATCTCACGACACCTGGCCAAGACACCAATGCAATGGAGAAAGGGGACATTCGTCCAGCATCTAACATTCCATCAGCTGTCATGGAAAGCACTCAAGTAGGCGACATCTTGTCCCAAATGCTGAATAATAGCCAACTTCAGCAGCAGTCCCTTGTGGAAAGCCTACAGCTACCAAAGACAGAACTGATGACATTCGATGGTGACCCAGTTAAGTATTGGGTGTTTATTCGAGCGTTCGAGAATGCTGTAGACAAGGATTCTGTCAGTGATGCTGCCAAACTCACCCGTCTGCAACAGTACTGCATCGGGCCAGCCAGAAAACTCATCCAATGCTGCGTGGTTAAGACACCGAGTGTGGGTTACGCTCTGGCAAGAAAGTTACTCAAAGACCGCTTTGGGAACGAGTATGATATGGCAGAGGCGTGGGTCAACAAAGTCATCAACAGACCTGACATCCGAGACAACAAGGCATTGCTGGATTTCGCAGATGACCTGCGGAATTGTCGAGAGACGTTGGACACCATGGGCAAGCTAGTCGAGCTTAACAATAGCAAAAGCTTGTCACAGATTGTGGAGAAGTTGCCCTGGGATCTCCGCAAATCCTGGCTCAGAAGGGTTCATCACATCAAAAATGTTGATGGACGAGCGCCTACTATTGATGACGTCTTGAAGTTCGTTACAACTTCTGCTGAACAAGCTAATGACCCAGTGTTCGGCAAACTCGTGAGCAAAGAACACACTGACAAGTTTCACAAGGATTTCAAGCCAAAGGACAAGCCAAAGTTAAAACAGCGAGCCAACTTTAACGTACAGGTTGTGCCGACACCCTCATTCAAGCCAACTTTTGGATCAAGCCAGAATTCCACCATATCAACAGAGACAAGTTCCAGAAGGGGCAGACAATCATATCTGTGTCTGTACTGCGGTCAAGGACATGGATTGTTTAACTGTGACAGCTGGAAGGCACTGCGGGTTAATGACAGGCTGAACTTCGCGCAGAGTAAGCGACTTTGTGTGAATTGTCTTCAGCCAGGACACCAGGCCAGAGACTGTACCAGAAACACTGTGTGCACGGTTCCAGGATGTGGGCTGAAGCACACTAAGTTTCTGCACCTCATCCGCACAGGGAACACTCGGACATCCACAGGTGCTACTGCCATGGGGCGAGCAAACCAGACGGGAAGCACTACTGCATCACCTGCTGTTGAAATCCATTATCCAGCTGCAAGTGCCCAAGCCAATGTGACCTGTAGTACCACTGGGGCCGGGGTTGGAAAAGTCGCCTTACCCATAGTACCAGTGAGAGTAAGAGGTCATCAAAGCTCTACCGACTTTGTCACCACGTATGCCTTACTAGACAGCGGCTCCACCCAGACCTTTTGTTCTGAAAAGCTTATTGAGAAGCTTAGAGTCGATGGAAAACCTGACACCATGAGGTTGACTACCCTTGACAAATGTGACACCATTGCTGACACCTACATTGTGAAGCTTGAAGTCACTGACCTGAACGATGAGAATTTAATCATCATGCCGCATGTCATGACTAGACCAAAGCTCCACATTGACACGAAGAGTCTCGTCACCCAAGATGAGCTGAACAAATGGCCCCACTTGTCTGGTATTACGTTGCCAGATGTTGACATCGAAGAAGTCAATCTTCTCATTGGACAAGACAACCCAACTGCTTTCATTCCAAAGGAGGTTTGTGAGGGCGAAGCTGGAGCACCCTTTGCTACTAGGACCATTCTGGGATGGACTCTAAATGGATCGTTTGCAACAGGACCTGTAAGCCGCACAACTTCACTGTTCGTTGACACCGACGCCAATTTGCAGCGACAAGTGGAGAAGTTTTGGAGATTAGACGATGCTGGCACAGGCAGTGAGCCGAGTATGTCTATCAACGACAAGAAGGTCATCACAACTTGGGAAAGGTCTCTGTCCCGAGATGGATGTCACTACACCATGGGTATTCCCTTTAAGGCCAAACCACCCTACCTACCCGACAACAGAGCCGTCGCCGAACACAGACTGCGTCTGCTTGGTAAGCGACTGACACGAAATCCTGACATGAAGAAGAAATACACTGCCGGAGTTGCAGATCTGCTTGCCAAGGGCTATGCAGAAGAAGTGTCTGGAGAACAGCTAGACAAAGCAGATGGAACTGTGTGGTATTTACCACATCATCCTGTGGTACATCCCCGCAAACCTGACAAGATCCGTATAGTGTTTGACTGTGCTGCCAAACATCAGGGTATATCACTAAACGACCAAGTACACCAGGGTCCAGACTTGACGAACAAGCTCGTCGGTGTGCTCCTTCGATTCCGACAGGAGAGGATTGCACTGATGGCAGACATCGAAGGGATGTTTCATCAAGTCCGCGTAAACGAGCCTGACCGCAACGTTCTACGTTTCCTGTGGTGGAAGGATGGCAACATTGACAGCACACCAACGACATACCGGATGACATCTCACCTGTTTGGCGGGGTATGGTCGCCCAGCTGTGCAAACTTCGCCCTGAAACGCACAGCTCAAGATAACATGCACAACTTCGATGCAGAGACCATCAACACAATTGACAAAGATTTCTACGTCGATGACTGCCTTAAATCAGTTGCTACTGAGAAAGAAGCCATCAAGCTAGCCAGACAGCTTTGTGAGGCGTTGGCCCTTGGGGGTTTTCGTCTTACAAAATGGATAAGTAATTCCCGTGAAGTGCTGAAATCAGTTCCTAAAACCGAACGAGCCAAGGGAGTCCCTTCATTGGATTTTGATGACGAGATGCTGCCTGCTGAACGAGCCCTAGGAGTGCTGTGGGACATTGAGTCTGATGCATTCTCCTTCAACGTGCATGTGAAGGACAAGCCACTGACACGCCGAGGCCTGTTGAGCACAATAAGTTCTGTGTATGACCCACTCGGGTTTGCGAGTCCATTTGTGCTCACCGCAAAGATACTCTTCCAGCAGCTATGCAGGATGAAACTTCCATGGGACGAACCAATTCCTAATGACATCGCAGAGCAGTGGGTCCGATGGGTGAACGACTTACCAGACCTTCAGGACCTGTCAATTCCTCGTTGCGTCAAGCCTTGGAATTTTGATACCATTGCCTCAGCACAGCTACACCATTTTTCAGATGCTTCTGAACGTGGATTTGGTGCCACTACTTACCTGCGACTTCAGGACACGAGTGGACTGATACACTGTGTGCTGCTCATGGCCAAAGCCAAGTTGGCACCCTTGAAGACAACAACCATCCCGCGTCTGGAGTTATCTGCTGCAGTTGTCTCAGTCAAGCTTGACGAGATGATGTGTCAACATCTGACACTACCGCTTCAGGAGTCAGTATACTGGAGCGACAGTATGATAGTTCTTCAGTATCTGAGGAATGAAGATAAGAGATACCAAACATTTGTTGCTAACCGTGTCACGAGAATTCTAGAGCATTCTACCCCACGACAGTGGCGTCACGTTGACAGCAGTTCCAATCCAGGAGATGATGTTTCACGAGGCCTCACCGCACGTGAGCTAGTTGAGAGTTCCCGTTGGCTTTGTGGACCACAGTTCCTATGCCAACAAGAAGATACTTGGCCTACTCAACCTGATTTTGACAAGATGGCAACACCCAAGGACTTGGAACTCAAAGCAGTTGTCCAGGTTTACAAGATCGAAGCTAAAGGGGACACGCGTGATGTTTTAGACGCCCTACTGGGAGGAGTTTCCTCTTGGCATCGCCTGAAGAGAGTAGTTGCCTGGATCCTCCGTGTCAAGTCTTTCCTTCTCGCCAAGGTTCGGAAGAGCGATGTCAACTTTAAACCGACACAGCCACTGATGGTTGATGAAATCCAAGCTGCAGAGAAGGAAATCGTCAAGTATGTCCAGAAGACAAACTTTGACAACACACTAATTAAGTCTGGCGGTTACTGCAAGCTTGCACCGACTGAGTCCAGTGATGGCATCATTCAGGTTGGTGGGCGTCTTGCCAATGCCACCCTATCTGACAACATCAAGCATCCTTGGATACTGCCAGCAAGACACCCGGTGACAACATTGGTAATCCGACACTACCATGCCACAACTGGTCATTCTGGAAGTGAACGCACCCTTGCTGAGATCCGCCAGAAGTTTTGGATCATCAGAGGGCGTGCTGCTGTCAAAAGCATCATTCACACCTGCATCCCTTGTCGAAAGAGGAGGGCACCTACCATGACACAACGTATGGCTGACCTACCGAAGGACCGAGTAACTCCTGGACTTCCACCTTTCAGTATGGTTGGTGTGGATTTCTTTGGCCCATTTATAGTCAAGCGAGCTAGGAGCGAGCTGAAGAGGTACGGGTGCATCTTTACTTGCCTCGCTACAAGAGCAGTTCATTTGGAGGTGTGCCACAGTTTAGATACTAGCTCATTCATTAACGCCCTTGAGCGTTTCATCAGTCGCCGGGGAAAGCCTGTAGAGATCAGATCGGACAACGGTACCAACTTTGTTGGGGGAATGCGAGAGCTACGCCAGTCCATCCAAGAATGGAATCAGGGCAAGATTGACAAGTTCCTGTCCCAAAAGGAGATTCAATGGATCTTCAACCCGCCAGCGGCCAGCCACTTTGGGGGAGTATGGGAGCGACAAATCAGGACTGTACGTGCTGTTCTCAACAGCTTGCTCAGTCAGCAGACGCTTGATGATGAAGGGCTTCTTACTCTCATGTGTATCGTGGAAGGCATTGTAAACAGTCGACCTATCACTAAGCTGTCAGACGATCCAAGAGATCCGATGCCACTCACGCCGAATCACCTGTTGCTTCTAAGGTCAGGTCCCGAGCTTCCCCCTGGGAATTTCGTGAAGCAAGACATCCACAAACAGCGATGGCGCCAGGTACAATATATGGCCGACATATTCTGGCAGCGTTGGGTGAAAGAGTATCTGCCGTCCCTGCAACAACGACAAAAGTGGCTCGACCCGCAACGTAACGTACGCGTCAGCGATCTTGTGCTTGTGAAGTACGAGAACTCGCCTAGATTTCGGTGGCCTCTAGGACTGGTTACGGAAACCTACCCGGCCAAGGATGGGAAAGTCAGATCTGTACGGGTAAAGACACAGTCTGGAGTGTACGACAGACCAGTGGACAAGCTGTGCCTCTTGGAGGAAGAAGAGATGCAACCCCAGTGATCGGATCTTAGATAAAGTCTCGAGCCAAAGAACATTTTTGAACATTTTGCTACCTTTATATTCTGTCTTTGTTAATTTTGTGTAATGCCGCCTCCCGGTCATAGGCATTAGGGGCCGGGATGTTATCGCCAGAATATACTTGTATGTATTTTGAGTGTTGCAGCCAGAGGGCGCTATTTCACTTTTATGGTACATGCTCATGTAGTTATTTTTTGTGTATAAAGCCAGAGGGCGCCGTTCACATTTTCACCTTGTCATTTTGCTACGTTATAAGTTTGACACATTAATCGGCCAAAAACATCATTATTTTGTATGTTTCTTGGACAGCTCAGCAAATCGAACCATGAGCCACATGAGCCACATGAAACCCATGAAACCCATGAAAACCATGAACCATGTACATGTAACTACCGTGAAGCAATGTATGTAACGTCAACTTGAAGCCATGTCAAGCCAAACCATTGAAAGCCATGTCATGTCAAGCAACATTATGTCATCATCTACATGTATTTAATACACCAGTTATTGTTCCACATGCGTCTCATTGCTGAGTTTATTTGACAACCCGACACCCCTTTTGAATAATTGACGATCTGTAGGGTGGAGCCTACAGCATCTAACCAAGTTTGACTGAAATCGGCTAAAGAATATAGAAGAAACTACATTGTATATGCTTCAATACAATGACCTCTACTGACCATTAGTTGACCGATGGCCAAATTAATTAGATCAAGGCTGTGGGAGAAGCATTTCGTTATTTTGAAAAGAAAATGACCCCTACTGACCATTAGGTGACCAATGGCCAAATTCTGTAAACAACTTTTATGCGGCTTTAATAATTGGACCGAGACTGTACAAAACTATTAAAATTATAAAAACAGAATTCCGTGTACACAGTGGCAAACTGCTTACGTCCGAACATGGGAGGAATAATGATTTTGGACGGATAATAATGCGTTAAAAATGCGTTAAGTTTGTTGTTGACATCGGCTGACAAAATCTGACCAATAGAAGCTCGTAACATTATCAACAAACATGGCGGCACCCAGTCACACATGTTCGGCTCCGACTGCCACAATTTGCAGTGTTGTTTGTACTATTTGGGCTGTATTAGGAGACCTAAAGTATTTCACATTCATAACATATTTCACAGCAAAACATTACTGGTTGAGATTTGAGCAGGAACACGCGTCGTCAGTGGCGAAGAAACTTCTCAAAGTGATCAGTAAACAAAAACGACGGTTTGGATGCGACACTGAATAACGTCAGCCAACACTTCGTGTAACACCACAGTTCGAGGCGCTGTTTACAAATATTGAGAGTCGAGTAGCTGCAGAGCGTTTTGTTTTCGTATTTAACCTTTTCTTAGATTCTCCGCAGCAGCTCGGCAGAGGTGAATGATGAGACTGGTAAGGGGCCTCCATCTGGGTCAGAGCTCGCACTTGACGCTGCTGAACGATGTGCGCCCCTAGCATTGTATAAACTGCCACCAATCTGCATTTTCTGTCTATTGGTCAAGATTTCATTGGTTTTTACGAACAATTAGGTTCCGACTCTAAACCGACTTGCACTGGCCATGACAGTGCGCCACTTGACAGGCTGCTCATCACTTATTAACATTCTCCATCGGCTGGGACACTGTGCGGCATCTTTCACTACCCGCCAGCATGACCAGAACCTGGTCATCACAGTGATCAAGATTAGGATGACGACCGTGCAGAAGTTGAAACCTAATTTCATGTTCTAGGATTGGAGTCTTGGTTTTCTAAGCTAACTTTCAAACCTTTATTTACAGTATTGACAGTTGTATTAAGACATGTTTTTACACCAAAACAAATATCTATGCATCTTAACTAAAATAAACATATATGAGGGCACTGTTGCTGTAATGTCTATCTTCAGCTCTCAATTTATAGGCAGTTACATATGTATGTACTTTAGAATCGACCTGAAATGCAAATCATCGTAACAGTCTGTGCATACAATGTGCTCATTGATTGGCTGTTGTGTAAACGTGTGTCATTTTTACAAAGCAACATAACACAATTGTCTACAGTTTGCACATGCACATGAAATAAATAAAGATTTATTGGAGGATTTCATATAAAATAGGCTTACATTAAATGTTAACCCTAAAAGTCCTCAATCCTTTACCTGTTAGAGAATGTGCGAAAAGCTATTGGAAATAATTACATTATATTGCAGTCATTGCGTCGTACAATGTACATTAATTATGTTGACTGGAATTTTATTTGTAGAAAACAAGAACACAAAAAGAATAAAGCCGAACTCACTTCTTCTGTAAATAAATCACGAAAACATGTTTCTCTGTTTTACGATATTCAGAGAAAGAAATGTAGTTCATGGTGTGTGAATTTATCATATAGCCTAATTGTTGACTAGTGTTTCAAAATTGCATGAAACAAGCTCAGGCTGTACGCTCGTTTATTTATTTATTTATTTATTTATTCCATTTCTTTGCCCAGGGTGTGCCCAAACAGTTCAAAACTGGTTTACATTTTGGCCCTGCATACATCGTTAAATAAAATAACAGTACATATAAATACAACATTTACAGAAAGTTACAAACATAATATTTACAGACGTACAAGGATATTCACATACACCAATTACTAAATACTACTTACTAAAAGCTCACACAATTCGAAAATAAGGGTTTGGACAAATATTCTAAACAACTCAATAAATAAAAAAGTTCAACATAAAAGGGTTGAAGGAACAATTATGGGAGAGTGAGCCAGAAGGCCGCGTAAAAGGTCACGGTGCGCCCTGCTACGGTCCGTCTGCCCCACGTTCGAGACATGTAGGCCCTATTTGTACTTGTACATCTGTGTACATGTGAACACATGTACAGTACATGTACATGTACATGTACTGTACATGTAGGCCTATGTGTGAAGCAGTCGCCCGCGCTTTTACTACACAGCCTCGTACGCAAAGTACCGGCGTACTTGTCAACGCTCTGGCTCATTATTTCTCCAGTGTACGGGCGTAAAAAGTTCATTTCTAAAATTAGCGTATTTAACTTCCCAATACAGGATACTTTTGGGATGGGCAAGCATTGTTTAAACAAATCATTTTTTGGACACATTTTTGAGGCACATATAGCGCGTACTATTTCGGTTTTTACGTAAAATGTGTCGTGGCTGCTCGCCCCCATAATAAACTGTTTGTGAATTTCAATCTTAATTATTTTCAATTTGCATCACAACTATTCATTTAATAGGTAATTGAAATTTCATGTTACTAATTATTATATTTATTAAATGTATAGAACATAATTTACTGGCTTGTGTTGATCCATATCCCACTTTACCCAATTCCGGGGTGCTACATCTAGAAAGTACAGATACCGAGCTAAATTGTGAGATTAAATCGGATAATGGTAAAATAAAAAGATGATTTAACTTCCCAATACAGGATACTTTTGGGATGGGCAAGCATTGTTTAAACAAATCATTTTTTGGACACATTTTTGAGGCACATATAGCGCGTACTATTTCGGTTTTTACGTAAAATGTGTCGTGGCTGCTCGCCCCCATAATAAACTGTTTGTGAATTTCAATCTTAATTATTTTCAATTTGCATCACAACTATTCATTTAATAGGTAATTGAAATTTCATGTTACTAATTATTATATTTATTAAATGTATAGAACATAATTTACTGGCTTGTGTTGATCCATATCCCACTTTACCCAATTCCGGGGTGCTACATCTAGAAAGTACAGATACCGAGCTAAATTGTGAGATTAAATCGGATAATGGTAAAATAAAAAGATGAATAAAAAGTTATCTTGATTACTTGTACATTTTCACTATAATTCTTTAACATTTTCAGGTGTTGAAAACAAACTATAGTACATGTATATCAATCTAGCCCAAACTGAGTTTTCATTTAATTTCATTATCTCGCATTAAGCGCCCCCAAATCAGTTAAGGCTGGGATGTACAACTTCTACTCAAAAATACATCTTCTTGTCCTAAAATGAGCTCTGTTTGTCAACATGGCCCAGACAAGTTTATGTACAAGAAATTATCACAAATTCAGAAAATACCTTTGAGGTCATTCGAGTGATTAATACTACTTTCTGTATTATTAAGTTACGGCACACTAACACGCTTCGATTGTCATGAATTAAACTAAAGTGATATAATTTTTAAGTTCACAAAATCACAATAAGTTCAAATAATTAGAAAAAGGATCCTGCCAATTGATTGACTAATAGATTTGTTTTGTACTTACTATACTTTCTGTGTTTCGTATTATACATACTTTAATACACTTAACTTTAATATTTATCAGTTAAATGTGCCTGACGGGCTATTTTCCAGGTGACAAGCAACAAATGTTGCCAGTCGATTGGTTGAATGATCGAGGACAATTAATTCAATATGACTTACTAATTTTCCTAAAAAAACTATTCGGCGATTTAATTCACGACTAACTACATTTTATTTAAGGTGTTGCTAATCTACGATGTTTAAGCAGCTAACACAAAATATTCACGAATTAATTGTGCATTTATTTAAATAATTGATGGATAACATTATGTGAGCAAGTTCAGGCGCGATCTATAGTTCTACCATTAGTCAGTCTCTGCTTACCAACGCCATGATCGTGATCGGTTTTAGTGAAACTTGGTTAAATAATCATAGTCCGGATATGCACATAAAAGACTATACATGCGTCAAGAAAAACCGACAAAATAGGACAGGTGGTGGTGTTGCACTGTACGTGCTCAATTCATATCACTACTTTCTCCGCGATGACTTATCACTGAATTGTCCTGAATGTGACACTTTGTTTGTTGAAATTCCCTGTCCCGAGGGTAAAAGTATTATTGTTGGAATAATTTATAAACCGCCTTGTTTTAATACTGATGAATTTGTTGAAGAGTTTGACACTATCCTGGCAAATATAAACAAGGAAAATAAAATTTCCTTCATCATGGGCGATTTTAATATTGATCTACTGAATTACAATAGCCACAATCCAACTCGAAATTTTGTGAATTCTATTTTTAGCAATTCCTATGTACCGCTGATACTGATAGACAGACCAACTCGTATAACGTCTACAACAGCTACTTTAATAGACACTTATCATATCAAAAAATACAGGACTCACAGAAAGCGGAATCCCGTTCAGTGACATTACTGACCACTTACCAATTTATCAAATATTTTCCTTTAAAATCAGAGGCATTGATAAACATAATGCACAACGTTCATACAGACACATTACTGCGGATAAATTGGAAAGGTTTAAAATCGACTTAAACAACGCCAATTGGAATATTACTTGTACAGATCATCCTAATCTTATTTTTGATAAATTTCACTCGCACTTTTAAAACATATTTGAAGATAACTTTCCCTTAAAGAAAACCAAGCCCTCTAAGAAACTCAAATCATGGATGACTGATGGAATATTAAATTCAATTAATCATAAAAATAAACTATACCAAAAATATTTAAACAATCCAACTAGTAATAATTTTGCCAAATACAAGATTTTCCGTAACAAATTAAATGACATCATAAAGATTACAAAAGCAATTTTTTATAAAGATAAGTTGGAAAAAGCTAAAAGCAATGCTCAAACAACCTGGTGTATAATAAACTCATTGTTGAACCAAAATAATCATAACAAGTACCCTACTGAATTCAATATACGTGGAAAGCAAACAACCGATACTCACGATATTTCAAATGGTTTTAATGACTACTTTACGCAAATCGGCCCCTCTCTCAATCGAAATATTCCTCAAGCAAATGCTCGTTATGAGAATTACTTGACTGATCCTAATGAAAACTCAATTTTCTTCAATCCTATAACAAAAACAGGAATTCATGAAATAGTTTCCAGATTTAAAATTAATAAGTCTCCTGGCTTGGATGGTGTCAAACCAGGATTGATTAAATCCGTCATAACCAATATAAGTGTTCCCATGTGTCTCAAATTTAAATATATTACTATCCAAAGGGGTTTTTCCCCGATAAATTGAAAATTGCCAAAATTATTCCCATATTTAAAAATGAAGACTCTGCTGAGCTTAGTAATTATAGACCAATTTCGGTACTATCCTGTTTTTCCAAGATTCTTGAAAAACTTGTGTACAACAGGACAGTAAATGTTTTGGACAAGTATAACCTTATTTCTGATAATCAATACGGTTTTCGATCTAGTTTCTCCACTTTGAGGAGAATGCCTTTTCAATTGGTATATTTTTAGACTTATCAAAAGCTTTTGATACTTCAAACCATGATATTCTTCTTGATAAATTAAATCATTATGGTATACGCGGGGTTGCTAAAAACTGGTTTGCGAGTTATTTAAATAATCGTCATCAGTATACAAGTTTTCATAATTGCCTTTCTGATTTCAAACGCATCTCATGCGGAGTACCCCAGGGCTCTCTGTTGGGACCTTTGCTCTTTTTAATTTATATTAATGATATTTCAAAGACATCTAAATTGTTATCCTTTATTCTGTATGCTGATGACACTAGTTTATTTTATTGTAACCAAGATCTTATTTCCCTCTATTACATTGTCAACAATGAACTGATTAGTATATGTGATTGGTTGAAAGCTAACCGTTTATCTCTTAACTTATCAAAATGCAATTATATGATATTTAGTAACAGGAAAAAACACAATAACTCATTAAACTTAAATATTTTACTGGATAGCACAACTGTCAATAAGGTAGATAAGTTTAGATTTTTAGGTGTTATAATTAATGACAAATTAACATGAAAATATCACATCGATGAGATTATCAGCAAAGTTTCTAAGAGTATTGGAGTTATCAACTGATTAAAGCATATCGTTCCGTTTGAAGTATTAAATACTCTATATAGTTCACTAATACTTCCTTATTTTTCTTACTGTAATATCGTTTGGGCGAATTTAGATAAACTTATAAAGTTGCAGAAAAAAGTTGTTCGAATTATTACCAATTCACCATATAGGGCTCACAGTCAACCATTCTTGCGTGAGCTAAAATATTTAAGCATAATAAACCTAAACAAATACCAACAATTACTATTTATGTACAAGTATAACAACAATTTGCTGCCCATTTCCTATTTAAATATGTTTGTACTTAACTGTAACTTACATAACTATAACACTCGTATGTCCACTAACTTACATTTCCATATACCGCAACATGGAACATGCTTTTCAACACAACATCAAATACTTCCGATCTAAATTGTGGAATGATTTACCGTTCTCTCTTAGGTTCAAGGTCATATAATATTTTTAAACGTAAACTTAAATTGTACCTAATGTAATTATAAATTTCATGTATACTTGTACAAATGAACTTGGTATGGTAATACCATGTAGCCCAGTATTAGAAGTATGATTGTTTTCCTATAATTTATGTTGTCTGTTCGTTTGTTTTTGTTTAATGGCATGCCTAATACAAGCTCTGCTTACAAGGTCTTGCTACCTCTGTCATTTATATCTTGTTATTTAATACTTATATAATTGTGTATCTATGTCAAGAAGAGGAAATAAATGTGTGTTTGATTGATGCGCAAATTCAGTTCGCTCGAAGGGCTCTAGTCGAACTATTGTTGAAAAGATGACAACCGCTTTGTTTGCAATTACGACATAAATGAGTTGGGTATCGGCGCTGTTTCCCCGCGCATATAGATAGGATAAGTCATAACGTTAGTCATGTTGGTCCAAAATCAAGAAAACAATATCATCATAGGCCTACCAGGTGTTCACTTAAAGGTAGTATAGGCCTACACCATTGGTAATTTCTTGAATTATCATGAATGGGTAGATTTGGGGGGTTGTATTTCATAGTAAATATCGTTTAACTGACTTTTCCGACGTTTTACAATCATGGATGCCGAGAAAAGCACGAAAAACAGCGTTTGTTTTCAACTGGGGTCGAGCAGTTATTCTTATGTTATCTTTGGGGGTCTTTCGCGATCGCCGTCCGGCGATCGCGAATTTTTCTTTATAAAATTTAATTTTTTTCAATAATTACAGGATATCTAGCGCAATCCTTTTGCTGAATGCCTAGAATCATTATTTACTTTCAATATTGAGTAAGATATTTCTTAATAATTCGGTAGTAAATATTTTCGATATCTGCAAATGGTGTATAGGCCTACTACCTTTAACGTGACTGCATTTCCCGCCGGCCGAATACTTCCATCACTTTGTTGATGTCTCTGGTTCTCTCCGTGTTTTCCTTATATGGAAAAAGGATTTTGATAACTAGCGCGCAACCGTACCCCGGGTTCTGGTTCCAAATAGTCGACTAGAGTAGTCCACTCACCTGCGTTCTAGTGATCGTAGTCGAACTATGGTTACCATAGTTCGCGCCCAACTTGCTGCGTGGTAATTATGAACTTTAATTTAGCATGAGAGTGCAAGAAGCTGCATATTGATTGAATTGGTTAACGACATAGTCATATTAGCCAGTAGTCAATAAGCAATAAAACGTTTTTCTTAACTGAAATATGTATGTAGTCAATTAGCTATACAAACAAGTAGTTATGCACGCTGTCTTATTTGACAAATTCATTGATTGATTGTCAAGTATGGGTCATTTTGACTAATTATAATTAGTCATGGAAAAAAAAGGGGTATAAACAAAAATCCAATACGTTGCGGGAATTTAGCTAGGTTGCCCGAAACTTACAACAATGATTGAGGTGAGAACCATACTAAATAGTAGTATACATTAGTATAATATAGAGTACAAATGCTTCAATAACCTACTAAGAAGTACAAACTAGAAAATGTCGTGATGTATAGCTTTATATTCAGCATTTCCCGCCAAGATAAAGTCATGGGTTCCTACGAATGATTGCAATATTTGAATACGAAGGGAGATCTAATGAAATTATTTACCTATGTTTGCAAGAAATGCATATTTGTACGTAGAATTGTTAGAATAATTACACATTCAGGTCAAGAAAGTGCGTTTTGGGACTAAACACCACAATTAAACCAACTTTTGTAAAAACAAATTTCCTCAGTTCCGATTGGTCAGTTACTGCGCAATGAGATATTTTGGCGGGCTCACTCTGTAATTTGTCGGGTTGTGGAAAGTTAGTCATTTAATTTGTCACGTCAAAAATACCTTGTCCCATCTGATTTTTATGACTATGCAAATTTGTCATTTGACGTTTGGTATATTAGTCCGTCGTTGAAATGAGTCTTTCACGGATTTTAATTCGTCCATAACTATTAATATCATTCGTATTGAATGGACTGAAATTTCATCTCCGTTTTCACGAAGTGACACACATGTGGAATTTGAAGAAAAAGCGTTTTCAAGATAATGGCAAGAAGAGTTTATCCTATTCTAAAACTCAACAAAAATACTACTTTGCAGTCAGGAAACCTTTGCAGTCAGGAAACCTTTACACAGTGCCGTGAGAGGTAAATGTTTACATGAACCCAGTAATTAGAGTTAACACGGTGGTTAATTAGCCAAAATTAATAAGTACATATGTGTGACTCTTCATAAAACAAAAATCTCCCTTGACCTACTTTTACGCCTATCCGTGCAATACGATTTGTACGCGTTCAAGGGGCAGTAATCTTTGTGACTCTTCGTGAAAACGCAAAATGCAAATATTTATATCAATATTTATATTTTGCTTACATAAGCATGTCAAAAAAGTAAAGTATTTTTAAGCAGGTTATTTTGGACGTCTCTTCGTGAAAACGGTCACGATTTGTCATATCATACCCCTAACAAAAATCGTTAGACCCCTAACATAAATCACTTGCATTACTAATACTTTTCCTGCCATTTGACAACTTTTTCGTCGCGATTGATTAAATAACGTTTTCAGTGTTGGAGCTCAAATTAAAAAGGTTTGAAGTTCTGTTTGCTGTCGTAGTCACTTGCCTTTAATAACAATCTCCGTCTAATTGAGTTACTTTAGGTACAAGACTCTTCCTCAATGCTTTCTAAATTCCGCCGACTGTTGCATGTACTTTGCTTTCCCTGTTCGTCAATATTGTCTGATTCATCACTGGATGGGCAGACGCTGTAGGCTTTCACCTCATTCTCAATAGGAGATGCGAGAAAACCTTCGTTATTAACGCCAGTATCAACGTCATTCTCGCAAGAAACCAAACTGATGTCTTCTTCGGTTACTGCTGATGCGCAGTGTTCATCTCCGGTGTGTTGGACTGATGTCAGTGGGCAATCGTTGTCAGGGAGTCTTGCAGGTGTATCCGAAGGAGTAAGCCTGGGGTTATCATGCGTAGCCCCTTTGGGTTGAATAGTTGCAGGTATGGTCTTGACCGTCTTAGATTTCTTGGATGAGCAACCGAATGCTTGCTTGAAAGCGGTGCGGTAGTGCAGGCTTGATGCGTTGTAAATCAGTGGATTAACAGCAGAGTTGACGAAGACAGCAATGCGGCCGATATCGATGACAGTGGCCAAGCGGTCGTAAGTGTCACTGATGGGGACACCGGTGACAAACGACAACATATAGGCGATGGTGACAAATTGGTTGGTGGCCTGGCACAGAAAAAAGACTACGCCATTAATGATGAGCATCTTGGCCACTTGGTTGCGTACCTGGACAGCCTGGAGTGGTTGACGCTGCTGGCTTTCTGTCTTGAAGACTGGCCGGGAGCTCAGCGACTTCACGATACGGATGTACATGAAGATGTTACAGGGGAGAGCAATAAGGAATAGAAACACAGTGGTGAACTCACCAACCACCAACCACCAAGGCACCATCGGTCGGCAGAACCCAAGCATATTCGGTAAGTCTTCGTACTTTTCCCCGTCCGGCCAGATGATACAGGACATCTCCAGTTGGCCGTACTTTGGCATCACTATAGCCGTTAGAACCATCGGTACCACCCATGACGCCAACATCAGACGTTTTGCCCGGGTTTTGGTATTTATTGCTCGGTGATGGATGGGCTTACAGATGGCATAAAATCTCTCCAATGAGACCACAGTCACACAACAGATAGAGGTGAAATAGGTGATGTGTGGAACGAGAAACACCCCTACACAGCTGAAGAATCTGGCCACGTTGTAATCACTGCGGACGGGGCTAGCCCCAAGGAAGATAATGTACATGGAGACTGTCACCACCAAGAAGAGGATATCAGCAATGGCTAAATTGGCTAGGAAGAAATTGGTAATTGTCCTCATATGCGGCAGCCTGTAGACGATGAAGAGGAAAGCCAAGTTGCCGGGTAACCCAAAGGCTAGCACCGCTACCATCCCCACAATTATACCTAGCTGTTCAGTGATAGCGACTACGTACTCTTCCGCATCAGACGGCACGGTGAGGTTCAAGATATGTTCAAATTCACAGTCGATACTGTCCATGTCCAGTTCTGTGAGTTCCATTGCTCACAAACTTTAAAACACAATATCAGAAGTAAAATATAGTACTTCAACGCATAGCCGATTACACAGATAGTAACAATTTTTTTTTAAATTAGTGAAGAGACGCAACGATTTTACTTGCTATCATAAATAAAATCTTTGGATCACATGATGAAAACTGGACGTTCACATGAGAATCCCGAGAGCTGAGCGTGACGTCTAACTTTTAAACCAGTTGTGGAGGTTTATATGCTAACCATTATGCCCGACGTTGATCCTATCAACGTCATCATCGCGTCACAAAGAAGTCACCAACAACTCTTCGGGAAGCACTGTATTCCATGCAAGCTGTGTAAAATCGTGTACTAGCGACTGTCGCATAGGAATTTTCTCAAGAATATTTACGCTATGACCATGGAGCGTAATCATAATACATACAATGCATCCGCCTAAACTCATACTATTTCATACATTTTGTATTATATGTTTAAATGGAGGATACACAATTGGTAATTGCTTGAATTATCATGAATGGGTGTATCTGGGGGGTTGTATTTTATAGTAAATATCGTTTAACTGATCTGTCTGAAATGTTACAATCATGGATGCTGAGAGAAGCAAGAAAAACAGCGTTCGTTTACAACCAGCGTTAGGCAGTGGTTCTTATTTTGTTCTTGTGTTTTTTAGGCGATCGTCGTCTGGCGATCGTGATTTCTTGTTTTGAAAATTTTAAATTTAGTTTTTCGAAACAATTATAGGATATAGCCCAGTCATTTTGCTGGATACCTACAATCATTATTTACTTTCAAATAAGTAAGGTATTTCGTAATAATTTGATAGTAAAATGTTTTGATATATGAAAATGATGTATCCTACCTTTAAAGCGGAAGTATACCATTTGCAGCTATACATAACCAACCAAAATACGGTTAAAAACTTAGTCAACAATATAAATTGACACTAAACTCCCTGTGAAAACTTTCCCTTCGTCAAGAAAACAATAAAAGATGCGTCTCAGAGATGCATTTTGGAAAAATTGTAATCCGCATGGAAAATCATCATGGGCTGGATAGCTGGATTCGAACCTGGGATACTTCGATTCAAAGCTCATCCCGTTAGCAACTAACTACTGTGTTAGCTCGACATGTGCCGTCTTTGTTCAAGTAATTTCAAGAATTGTTACGAAGCCGGGTGTTAAAGGTAGGATACACCATTTGCAGATATCGAACAAAATTTACTGCCGAAATATTTTAAAATATCTTACTTTTTTGAAAGTAAATAACGATTGTAGGTATCCAGCAAAATGATTTCGCTAGATATCATGTAAATGTTATACAAAATAGAATTTACTTTAAAGAAAATAACGATCGCCAGACGGCGATCGCGAAAAAAAGCAAGAACAACATAAGAACCACTGCCCGACGGCGGTTGAAACGAACGTTTTTCTTGTTCTTCTCAGCACCCATGATTGTAAAACTTCGGAAAGGTCATGCAGATAACGGCTATCAAATACAAACCCCTAAATAAAGCAATTACCAATGGTGTATCCTACCTATGATATATATACCATTGGTAATTGCTTGAATTATCAGGAATGGGTGGATTTTGGGGGAGATTGTATTTTATAGTAAATATCGTTTAACTGACCTGTCCGAAGTTTTACAATCATGGATGCCGAGAAAAGAGCAAGAAAAACGCCGTTCGGGAAATTGTTTTTTTTCGCGGTCACGATTACAGGATATCTAGCGCAATCATTTTGCTAGATGCCTAGAATAATGGGCGGAGATCCCGGGGGGATGGGGGGATATACCCCCCCCCCCCCCCCCCCCCCACTTTTTGATCTGGGGGGGGGGGGGGGGGGGGGGTGGGGGTGGTGACCAATGTAATCATCCCCCCCCCCCCACTTTTTACGGATAGGCGTCTTAATTTGCGTATAGTCCATAACATGCAAATACCCTGGCAGGCCAGCACCACACAGCCCAGCAAGTGCGAGTGTCGTAAGTTACTTTCCCTGCATTGGGATTATAATCAAGAAGTGACTTAGTAAAGTTGAATAAACGCCCAGTTAAAGACTCGCGGCGCGGCGTGCACAAACTTGTTGTAATGATCGGTCTGTGATTGGCCTCCCGCATGTTTACTCAATGTGAACGAAGCGCGTGGAGACCAGACAGACCACGTTGGACGTCCGGACCGCGTATTGTTTTTTCCTAGGAGGGTTAGGGGTAATTATCATAAATGGGCGTATCTACACCACACTGAGTGGAAGACACTTACATGTAGGTTCTCAGATCCTTATTTTCCCTTAAATTAAACTCACTCCAACAATAAACTTGGAGACCAAAATAATCAATGAGAAATTCGAGCGAATTCGAACCCCAGTCGAACGATCTATAACCTAACCCATTATCCACTAAGCTACCGTGAGAGGTCGACAGAAGCCGTTTTTCAAAGTGCTTTAATGTACCTCTGGGCTAGTTGAATGAGCAATACCAGTGTATTGGCGTCATTGTTAAAACTATGGAATAATCATGACGCGAGGGGTCTAGAGCCGCCCATTTATGATAATTACCCCTAACCCTCTTAGGAAAAACAATTACGCGTCCAGGCCTGGTATCGAGGAAAGATGGGGTGCGTTCCACTCACGCGAACGTTGCCAACGTTGGCCAACGTTAGCGTTGTTCGCTTAAGTGGAACGCAATGTGCGCCAATTATGTTGGCTAAAGGCCGGCTCATACTCGGCGCGAGAAAGCAAACGCGAACGCGAATTTGTGACGTGGGGAGCGAAAACGGCGAACGACATTCCGAGCTGTTCGCTATTGGCCAGTGACGTATTTTAAAGATGGCGAAGAGGTTAGCAGACGGCAGTGTTCTTTTCACAGTTTTTCTTTTTACGTTTTATACTTATACTTACTCGTTATAAATGGTGGATTGTTTTGAGCAGTTACAGGGATATTTTTAAGAAAAATAATGAGTTGGACAAAAAGCATCCAACCAAACGATGTCACTGTCACTGGGCGCCGCCATTTTGAAAACGTAGTTTTTAAAATATCGTTTCACTTCAACTAACGCAAACTCAAAACGTAGGCGAACGTTCGCGCAAACAGTTCGCGTAAGTTGAATGCAGCCTTGGTAACAAGTTTTAAACGTTATTTTGTCATACCCCAAAGTAGTAGATATACAATCACTTGTATATTTATTTTGAGGGAATTAAATACTATTTTTCCGAATATGTATGCAAATACAAAATGTACTTGATTTTGGCGGTCGGCATGACGTCACCGGGCTTTGTTTCTTGTCCCTGAGTTGTCAGTGGTGGCTGTTAGTTATCGCACCCTCTGGACTCAAAGGGGAATGAATAGTGTTGTTGTCTATGTGGAAATTATCTAAATAAGTAATTATTGTCCAACACTACACCGAGATATTTCAAAATGTTATTGTTTTATAAAGTAATAAAATCTCCCACCTTACACCAACAAAAAAAGGTATTCATTTGTTTATTGCTGTAAAAAAAAATATAGAAAACACACAATTCCCTGTACAAATTGAATGGAGGGCTTCCCCTTTGCCCGGCGGCGTGTGCAATAGGTGGAACAGCCTCCGACCATGAGAATTGATGCACAGGAGATACTGTACATGTACCGCATTAAAACAAAATTCCCAACCGACCGATCATTTTTTGGGGCGTTTTTACCGGAAACTCAACTTCCTTTTTTTTTGCACTGGTGTAATTAATGCATTTTGAAAGACATATAATGCTGACTACTTGGTTGCATGTTTTTTTTAACTGATACTGCACTGACTTATAATGAACATTAGAAAAGTATTGCCCAAATCCAAAAAAGGCACAAATTCTACAACTCAAAGTTTTTTATTTCTTTTTCCTTTATCAATTATGCTTCTAAATGGCCTCAGATTGCATTACAGAGCATCTAGAATGCAACATTTTACGGGGCCCTTAAGCGGGCCCCGGACCCCACGCCGTAAAGGCTTCGCGCTCCGCGCTCGCATGTTTCATCTGGGAAAAAAATCATCCCCCCCACATGTAACAAGAAATCTCCGCCCCTGCCTAGAATCATTATTTTATTATTAAGATATTTATTAATAATTATCGATATTTGAAAATGGTGTACCCTACCTTTAAGTACACGAGGGGGCGCCGTTCGTGGGTGCGAATGGCCCAAGGGCCCCGCGCCCCCGCACGAACGGTGCTAGTGCAACTTTGAGTGGTGTTTCACTAATAGAAAGTAAAGGTCACAAACAAATCAGGCCACTGGCAATGTTGCCGACGGTCGTGTCTCGGATGTAGCTTAAGCCTTCTTTGGCTGTTCTGTGTCGTCGCAAGGTCGACCTGTGGGGTTAAGATAGTGTTATTTGTTGCGACTATTGTCGGAAATTGAAACGTCCCGTCATGCTATGGGCGACCTTCAATAACTGTCTCTTTCATGAAACAGCCACCGCGTGTAATCCCGATTTATGTGCCACGGTGACTTGACCGACCGAAGGCTACAATTGCTCTAAGAAACTATACATGTACTCATATAGAGATATCTTTTGAATCGTCCTGGCTTTGTACGACAACGAGAAACCAAAACAATGTGTTTGTAAGTTCAAATCTACTCCGAGGGCAGGCTGCAGGGCTGTATTGTGGTGGTGGATATCATGCATGTATTAACAGTTGAAAACTATCGTCCTGGCCTATGCTTAAGGCCGGGCTGACAGAGGAAATATTAAGGAAATTGTGCCTTTGGTAATAAAAGCATGACATTTGGCACACAGTCAGAGTATGTAATAAGATAATAATGATATAGGGCCATCGCAAGATGTGTGTGTTGTACAACGTCCTGGAAGTCAAGAAAAAACACGGGGTAAAACGTCAAGAAAAAACACGGGGTAAAACGTCAAGATTAATTGCAATTATTCTGGAGGGCATCTTCAAGCCTAATTGACAATCAGAAAGAAGGTTAGCTACCGAACAATCAGTAACTTTGATATGTGTCTGAAATACTTCAAATAAATTGTCCAGTAATTAAGGTCTCATAAGGATTACAAAAAACTGTTTATATATACAAGGAACGCTTTGTTGTTTTGATGGAAACGTAAACAATTAAATGAAGTGCTCTATCATTATTAAAAAAGAATCTTGAGCACAGACTGACTCGAGGTGAAATACTTCTTCAGCCAAACCCAATTACATTAACGTTACTTTAGGGCAATTAATATTGTCGAGGAGACCAAAAATGCCATAAAGAAGGTTTCTACGGTCATCGATCGACTGTCAACACCAAGAAACTGGGCATAGAATCACTTGGCCATAGAATCACTTGGCCATCGGAAAGACTCAGTTCGCCTCAGCCGCGAGAGCGTTTGGGTGAATCGTCTTCGGACTATTCAACCACATGGGCTCAACATCCAACTAGGAAATTATTAATTTATATTTTGTTCTCCTATTGTCAACATTTGTTGATTTATCTCTTGCCAGGATTGTAATTGTTTGTTTTTGTTTGTTCTCCCTCCTCTGGTTTATCCCGTCTATTTTCCTTGTACATCCATTTCTTGCAATACTGTTGCCAACTCCTTTCCCTTGCAACCCCCCCCCCCCCCCCCCCCACCCCCTCAATTACTCACAGTCACACTTCTTTGTTAGTTCTTCCCTTAGATCTTCAACCTGAACCCTTTCCTTGTGGTTTTACCCCTTCCGTTCTGTTCTCCACCAGGTTTGGACCCTTTACCCCTTTGGTCTGTCTTTGATCCTACCCAATCTGACCTCATCTTTTATTCCCTTGGCCTAATCCTCTTTTTGTTGGTTTTTAACCATGATGTGCATCATTCTTGTATGTCCTCCTTTAGTTTGTTTTATGTACACAGCCATTTTGTCTCTGAATCAACTTATTTGATTTGTATATTTCAGGTCATTCTAGCCAGTAAGCAGTTTGCAGCAGTTTTAATCTTATACAAATTTAAATAACACGCTGTCCCCCTACTATAATAAGACGGATTAGTAGACGGATTAGTAGACGAATAAAAATAGGCGGATTGACTGAGTGACACGCCAAGAATAATAAGTCATGAGAATAATACTACGCAAAAAATATATTTGAGCCTTCAAATTACACAGTCACTTTCAAAATTTAAAATGTCTAAACTCGCCGCCTTGTGGAAACCGATAAACAAATATGAACAAATAAATAAATGAAAAGGTCACTATATGCATTAGGAAGATGTCTTCACAAAGAATCGTGTGCACTAAGTCTAGGGGGAAATGTGCAAGTGCGTTCGTTTGTGGTGTAAATGGAGGACACATGCCTGGCGACACGAAGGAGAATTGGGGTTAGGGTTAGAATCGAGGACGTCCTCGATTGAGATTCGTGTACAAAACCAATGAGAGCCGTCGGAAAACGTTGAGTACAAACAAAGGCAATTATCGATAGGAACAAAAGAAACTTCTCGATTAAAACCATAAACAAACATGTGGGGGTCTACATAAAACAAAGGAAAGAACAATGTCCTACGTATCTACATATATTCTTTTAGACGATTTATCTGATCACACGCATTATGTACGTATACACACAGTCAGGTCGATAGGCCTTGCGGGGAGATAGGTGTCGTTGACCGATGCGAGGTATGTATGTACATGTATATTATGTGAGGATGTTTTTCAATAATGGACTAAAACAAAATGAGGTTTCGAACCTATAATCTCGAATATCTATGCCTTGCACAGTATGCGTATCGACTGAGTTATCGGAAAGCTTAATTGGCTGAGGACACCAATTTATTCCTGAAGTGTGGTCCACAAAATTCCACTCACCTGAGGTCAAAACTATCCAAACTTAAAGTGACCATCCGCATTTCCGCATTTCTGAGATAATTTATCTCGGAAAGACGTCTTTTCTTGATATTGTATTTCAGAAGGACTTTCCATGATTATCGTGTCTCGAAAAGACGTCTTTCCCCGATATCGTATCTCAGAAAGACGTCTTCCTCCGATATCGTATCTCAGAAAGACGTCTTTAAATAATAATCGTATCTCGGAAAGGCGTCTTCCCACGACATTGTATGTCGGAAAGATGTCTTTCATCACAGAAGAGGCGTCTTTTCGATATACGATTATTACGGTGGCCCACAACTGTCACGGCAAAAGCCCCACAGCAAAAGCAAAAGCACTGCGGTAAAAGCCAAGTGTCACAGCGGTGCAAGAAGACGATGACATCATCGAGTGTCGTGAGGCCTTGGTGTAATTTCCAAGGCCTTGTATATCTTCGGAAGTATCAGATTGGGTTTAAAATGGGTATGTTGGTATTCCGGGGTTTGTTATATTTAAAAATGAAGGTGTCGACGTAATGATGACGTCATCGTGAATATAAACTTTTGAGTTGAATTGAACTTTCAGGCCATATCTCATCAACACAATATGCTAAATTCTAAATTGCATTTCCACTCCTCCAGCTGTCACCCTAGGCATTATAAGACTGGTCTAGCATTTAGTCAGGCCCCCAGACTCAAAAAGATTTGTTCTAACGACTATGATTTCTTCCGCCATTCACAGATACTAAAGAATAACTTGGTTGCCAGGGGTCACAGCTTCCGCCAAGTTCAACGTGCCATTGCCAAAGCCAAAGCTGTACCCAGAAATTTGGCTCTAAAGGTAAAGGCCCCCCAGGCTGATGCCAAACCCAAGATCCCCCTGGTGACTACCTTTCACCCCAGTCTCCCTTCCCTTCGCAACATCACTAACGACAGCCATTACATTATCCACACTTCCGATCGTCTTGTCCGTGCCATCTCCGACAGCCCTGTATTGGCTTATAGACGCCCTCATAATCTACGAGACCTCATTGTTCGAGCCGAAGTTCCCAGCTTGGACGCATCTCCTCCCATCACGGAACTTTCAAGTGCGGTTCCAGATGTGTGGTTTGCCAGATCCACATCTAGGAGTCTGACTCCTTTTCTGGCCACTCTTCTGGTACCACTCATAGCATTATTGGTAACATCACTTGCACATATGGAAACGTTTTCCCGGATTTGTCTCATAAAAGAATTTGACCACACGAGCGCTCTGTGAGATCCACACAGGACCGAGGCGTGGACAAGGTCACGCGCCACTGACCGTTACTGTAAGGCAGTTCCATTGTAGAAATGGGTAAATAAACAGTAACAGTAGCGCAAAATAATATAATGGTAACAAATCGCGTAGTGTAGTTCCACTGTAAGGTATTTGAACGACTTACTTTTCTGATTATTACATCAATACCATAGGAAAACACAATTGCTACTCGTAACTACACAGTCAAAATGTATCCGAAGGCTAGTTTATTAAACTCGGCGCGGCGTGGCGAGAGAATCCACCCCTACAGCTTTAATGGTATAATCCAGTAAAAACCAGAGAAAAATGGTTTTATTTGTAAAAGTTCACTTTAAATTCAACCCAAAACTTAAGAGATAGCTTAAAACATAGTCTTACATGTTACTAATAAATAACATTTATACTAAATATCGTAGAATTGTAGCATTTGACGATGAAAGAATGTGAGTGGCAAGTGGTAGCGTCACAAGTGATGTTTCGCGTACTAGCGCATCCGGGACCTTTAGATGAAAGGTCATTTCAGACGCTAGCTGTTAATGGTCAATGCTCTTTAAAGCCTTTGTTCCGACGAATTTATTTAACCAATCAAAATAAGTTTTATATCACAAGAAAGCTAACAATCAGCATATTCATAAACCGCTAGGCCCAAAGCAGCCTGGTCACGATGAAACGAGTGAGGGCTTGCGAAAGCGGGTCATGTACAAAGAAACTCGCTGTTTTGCCAACTCTCCCACGTAAAAAACAGGACATCTTGCAGACTTACTATGTTTTTTCGACGAAACTGAGAAACTGACTGGTATTATTTTTAGGTTTTAGATTTGATGAATAGTTGTTCTAGTGACTCCCGGGCGGCCCAATGCTAGCAATGAAAGCACTTTTTTATAAAATCACTTTTTCGTGAAAAAATGCTGATTTTTCCTATGTACGCAGGCCGCACGGAGCGGATGAGACAACGTTTCCATATGTACATCTAATGTCATATATCTCATCTCTTGCAGGTTTTGTTGAGTTCAGTATGTCGGAGAGACACAAAATGCCCTTAAAAAGAGTTGTTACGGTCATCGATCGACGGCCAACATCAAGAAACTGGATACCCCCGGCAGTCATCACTTCAACCAGCCTAACCATTGCATTTCTGATATGATTCTACAGGGCATAGAATCACATGGCCATCGAAAAGACTCAGTCCGCCTCAGCCGGGAGAAAGTTTAGATGAATCGTCTTCGGACTATTAAACATTCAACTAGGAAATGATTAACTTCTATTTGTCATCTGTTTCAGATTTATTCCTTGCCGGGAGTTTGTTTTTGTTTGTTTTCACTCCTCTGGTTTCCCCTGTCTATTGTCCCCCCCCCCTTCACATTACTCCTATTCATACTTCTTTGTCAAATGTGATTTTTTTGTACGTTATTGTAAGACAGGTGCAGCGCGCAAATTCCTTACGCGCTTTCTTGTATAGCCGTCTCTTATAAACGCAAACTCCCCTGCTTCAGTCTCAGTCGAGCAACCTCACCTCGCTAAAACCACCCTCCCACCCGCAAGGATATCATTATGGTTGCGCAGTGTCGTTCGGAGCAAGGGTGCGCGACTTTTACACAACACTTGGGTCGCGCCCACGGTTCCTCCCACGTTGGGGGTTTTGCATGGCCACTGTCAGTGTTGTGCGCTGAACCGACGCTGCGCTAAACCGGCCTTTGCGCCACAAATGCACGTGCCGTATGGCTCTTAGTCTTAGCGCCACGTTTTCAATATGAACAAATTGTCAATCTGGATATTTCCAATATTTCCAGCTGTTTTGCTTCCATTTTATTTCAGGTATTTAGGACAGAATTGCCCTGGGTATTGTCGACCCTGAGCTGCAGCTGTTGGCCAAACATCTATTGCCCTTACTACTCCTAATTAATCCCGTTATACATACAATATTGAATTATTGATCTTGTGTATGCATACAATTATTCAGATCCTATACTCGATAAATAATTACAGCTTTTATATACGAAACGACACAACTTTCTCAACATTGTTGTAATTGTTCAGTAATACTAAATAAAAAGTTTTTGTAAATATATTCCTTAAACACCTTGACCAAGTCACAACTGTAAACTGATTTGTTCAAGTTTACAATTTGAAGAGCATCTTACATGCTCGCGTTCGTGATTGATAAAGTGGAAATATGAAATACAGCGAGGTAGGCGGCTCTTCCTACCATTCGTTCTCCAAATTTGTCCAAATTGTGTTTTCTTATTTATCTCTCACATTATGAAGATATAAGAAAGAAAATAATTTTCTTTCGGAAGAATAGAGAAAGAAAGAGTAGAATACTGCTCATGACAATTTTGGGCAAGATACGCCCCCTGTAGTTGGACAAAATGTGATAGCATTGCAGCGGTGGCAGCTTTTTGGGTGTTATCAATGGTTTTTGTTTATTTTAAATGGCCGCCACTTATTATTGTTATCACGTCTATGCTATTATTAATCCGGTAACAAGCATATTGGCAGTAATTTTGAAAAAAGAAAAGAAAAAGTGGTGCGAAATACGATACCCTCTCTGGAGACGTGAACACAATGGGGACAATGGGAGTGAAAAGGTCTCCAAAGGGTAATTTTTATAGATGAATATGTCTCCACTAGGAATTTTACGAATTAGATTTTTGGATTTTACTTAAGTTAGGATGTGGGTTAGGGTTAGTGTTTGGGTTAGGGTATAAAATAGGGTATATTGGGTCGAAATTTCAACCCAGGAAAATAATTGTGGTTAAAATGGAAGCATTTTGAAAAACGTGCTCGACTTTCTAACCATTTTGTACACGAGAACAAAGCCATGTCTCCACAGTGATACAAAAATGCGAATCAGTGATCACACCCAAAAAGCCTCCACCGCTCACGATGCAAAGCTGTCACACATTTTCCAACTCGAGGTGCGCATAATACTTGCCATTTGATATTACCGTTGGCCCAAGTTTTTGGACCGAGGCTGATGGCTTAAAGTGGATAACAATCCATCCATTCGGATGTCGTTTGGCGGAACAAATATTTACAGTCGGGCATGTATGATAACTCGGAAACTACCTACGGAGTCGTGTTACTGCATAGCTGCAGGTAAAGTGAAGATCCCTATTTAATCCGCAAGAAATTGGAAAAATTCACCACGTACAGTGTAGTCTTATCTATTCTACACACTATCGAGGTTGAGCCAAGGATATAATTACCATTCGCTCACAAGCCGATAGATTATAAAGATATAAAACCAAACATTGCTTTGTATAGCGGGCACTGTATACATTATAACATTAGTGGGCTAGTCTTGTTTTGATGGGTTGAAATCTAACCTAAAGCCTTGGCGTTTGCTTATTCGTCTTACTCTTATATCAGCAAAATATCTCGAGGTGAGTAATAACACAAGAACCTTGCTTCCTGGCCAAGGATAATGAGGCCGAATATATAAAATGACGCGTCGAGCAAAAGCAAAGCATAGTAGTCCAGGCAAAATACATAATTTTGTTTTGTTGACCTCAAACAAATTGCAACAAATTGTTTTTTACCACAGTGCACTTTTATAAGGTCCCTATAATTACACACTAAAAGTCTACAAAAATCGAAGTAGTGGAAATATGTCTAATTTGCATAAATCGTTAATCCCTGCCGTGTAATATGTTTATTTCCATATTTGGGTATATATTTTATTTGTATTGTTTTTAAAGTTTATTTTGGCGATTATACTTAAACATCCTTACTTCAATAACATTTTCGAAAGCTTGTAAGTGACTAAATAATTATGAAAATATAGTAATGGCCCAAAATGACTACAATTATACCCTATCATTTGCACGCATTTACCGTGTCTCCAGATATCATCAAGTAGTAAGTATTGAAGTGCTTCAAATTCACTAAGTTGCTTACTGGCACAGTTATCCCATTAAAACCTTATGGAAAATCATATGAACAATGATAACATTGTGATATTTAGCCCAGCAAACAAAAACTTGGAAAAAATGATGTGTCCATAAATTGGGCTAACAAGTAGGTGAAGGGTTGCCTAAGGTGAGAGACTTGAACAAGTTCAAGGAAACCCCCTAAATTTAAGATTTTTGTTGCTTACAATAATCATATCTACGTTAAAATGTATTTTGGGGATTTCCTTGAACTTGTTCAAGTCTTCCATGTTAGGCAACCCTTTAACTACTTTTTAGCCCAATTTATATCACACCATTTTCCCCAAGTTTTTGTTTTCTGGGCTAAATATCACAATGTTATTATTGTTTATATGATTTTCATAAGGTTTTAATATGATAACTGTGCCAGTAAGCAACTTGGTGAATTTGAAGCTCACCAATATAGACCATGGGACGAAGTCACAAAATCCTTTCAGAAAGACATTTTCGTGATCCCCAACTTGGTACATGATAAAACTTTCACAAATTGATCTTTAGGGCATACCTAACAACATTTGGGGTGTTCATTTTTGCAAAAGTGGCACTTTGGAGAGTTATTTCACGTAAACATTTTGATGGGGCGAAAATAACATGGGGCGAGTTGGTTTTTCTCGTCTAGTTTACATAACAAATTCGCCCCAAAGCCAGTTCGCCCCATACTTTTGTTAACCTATTGTATTGACTCAAGCCAACTCACCTCATAGAGCATGTACATGACGGGAAAAAGTTGCCAGTGACAAACATGAACTATTACCACCGTTTAAATGTAAATCACTCTTGATGGGTTCCCAGATGGATCCATTTAAGTGTGTTATTATATAATTGATTGATAAATAAAATGGCTTATATTCAATTTCAATCTGCAATGTTTTTTATCTATTTTTTTAGGGAGTGGGGGGGGAGGGGGGGGGGTCAATCAGCTCAGTGTTTTGCGACGGGAATTTTAATGGGTTTCATGCAAGGCGAGCTTGTAAGGAAATACATAATAATGAAATACATCAAAAGATAAGATTCACACAATATTTATCGTTTGTCATTTTATTCTTGTCAGCACTAGTACATAAACTTCAGTACTCACTCATTTTTTTTTATGGAACATAACTTGCAAAGTGACATTAAAATAAATAGAATCACATGAAAATTGAGAATTAACAAATAAATGTTCACAATTTGTGGCCCTGTACCCACGTTTTTGGTTGCTGTGGTCCAGGAGTGATAGTGCCTGCCCCAACCCTACAGTTTTATTTTACAATGGACCTGTAACATTACTGGGAAGCTGAATTGTTTGTGATTAAAGTCATGGTTGTAATAACATTTAAAATTACAGAAATGGTGAATTGTATGCACCATTTGCAAATAGAAATTACATTTAAATTTGTGTAAATGCCTGTTTGAGTACCATATTTTCTCAGTAAGAGGGATATTCATACTCCATCATGGATGTTTCGGTATGTAGCGCTAATAAGTTTTAACTAGGTTACACTTTTCAATTAGAAAAAGCCTTGAAAATAGTTGCCCTCATTGGAACAGGGATAGTGGAAGTTAACTGAATGGAAAATGTCAGAAAAATGCTCCTGACTTGTCTTAAATATTTAGTCATTTAGTACACAAAAACCAGTTCCAGCATAATTCTCCCAGCTTTTCCCTCTAAAATTAAGAATTATAACAATCACAAAATCACTGAAGTGAGCACATTAATGTTACAATTATTCACAACCCATGCGATTTTGGGCAGACAATGCACATAGCCGGTACGACATGCTTCTAATGTTGGGGCTTAGATAGTAGGCTGGCACTGGATCTGAGTAAACACAAGTCTTCTTTGGAGGTCTGTCATTATCACTGCTCGTCTGCTGATTAGCAACTGCATATAAGGTTAAATCTAGAGAGAAAAAAAGAAGGAAAAAAAAAATGATGGAATTTGGAAATGACTTGTTACAAGAAAAAATATTTAGTTTGTCACTTGTCCCTATTTTCTTTTTTTTTAAAATGTTCTACACAAAAATATGGAGCCAAAGTTGCACACGCTTCCCCCCCCCCCACAAAAAAATTAATTGAAATAAAATTTCTTTAGTTGAACGGAATTTTTACGATTTGAAATGCAAACTTGCCGTACAATGCATTTTCCTGAGATACCGGTATGGTCTTATTTGTAACCTTGTACAAACAAAAAATTGCTCACACCTAATGTTTTCTTAAACACCCCCCCCCCCCCCAACCCTTATAAAAAAAGGGGATAAATGATAGGTGTATACATGTACTTAGCCAGAGCTGGCTAAATTTATTTGACATAAACGAGATTTGACGAGCTACATGTATGAGTAGCTAAGTTGTCGTGAATCCAACAATTTCATTTATTAAATTAGCACGCGGAGTTTCTGTAGGCTGTGTCCGGATTACTTGGCTGTGGCTTGAAATTATGCATGAGTCTATGGTAGCAGCTACAACCACATTTTATAGACTCGTGCATAATCATAATGTCAAACTGCAGCCAGAAGGCAAAATAGCGGCCAACGTTCATGCTGGATATAGAAAAAAATTCGCGGGAAAAAAGATATCCATTTTAAAAATGAATTGTAACCTCGAGTTGAATGACAATCTTTTGAATTTTTGTATTGTATTATTACAGTTCTCTTCCTTTTTGGTCAATATCAAATATGTTTTGTATGTGTTGTCGGTGCTGTGCGTGTTGTCGGTTAATATTAGTATGACCCCCCCGACAACATGCACAGCACCGACAACACATTCATTCCATAACATATTCTACATTGACAAATGACAAAAGAAAGAGAACTATAATAACATAAAGCGTGTTCGAATGTGTGGCCCCGTATTAGACCCAATAATTGGGGCGTTTTCACTCCTTTTTCGAATTTTGGATTTTGTCTGTCGTTCTACGCCCCAACCGTTGTAAAGCATGGTGCCAATTAAAAAACAAGTTGTGACCACAAAAGTTGCCAAAAACATGCCAAATACTTGACAATGTATATTGGAAAGCGTACACTGGCTTCTATACATGTTAAAGAAGAACTATTATGGCTTTATTGGTACTCACGGTTATTTGGGGTTGCAAATCCGAGCAATTTTGACCAGCTTTTCAAAACAATGATGCCTATAAGCCAATTTGGTATTCCAACTGCACATGCGCACATTTTCCCTTGACGATTTTTCTTTCGATATAAACATTTCATCGATTGCGTGCAAAAGCATAGCGGGGTACCAGCAAATTTCAAGAGATCGTCGTGTTTTAAAGTTACAAAGTAACATATTTTTGTTTACGTTTTGGTGTTTTCAGCCGCTTTGTGTGGCCAAACTTTTGTTCGAACAAATATTATTTATTTTTTTCGATTTCACAAGAAAATGTAAAAAATGCGGATTTGGTTACCACGTCCCCCATAGCCTTGTGTGCATTTGTCTGCCGTGTTTGTATCACTTGACCTCCTTGAGAAAAATTGTTGAATCTTGTTGTGCACATGCGCAGTCGGAACTCCAAAGTGGCTTATAACGTCGAGGTCTATATAAACTATATAAACTACATAGACGTCCCGACAGCACCCGACTCACGTAAAGAGCACACTATGCGAAGACGGGGGACACGACAATGGCTTTTCGAGCGACCACCAACGACTGTTTTATGGTGCAATAGCGCAGGCTTGCACTGTATAGCACAACAATTTGCTTAGCACAAAAACATCTTGCTCATTAAAAACAATTTATCAGCCGAAATTCTACGTGTTTTTTATGCTAAGCAAAAAACCAGCCGATTATCAATCAAAAACAATAAAGATTACGTGAAAATTTGGTCTGTAACCTTGTTTTTACCAAGGACACATTTTCATGCTAAGCAAATTTTTGTGCTTAGCAGCTCCGTGAAATTGGCCCCTGATCGTGTGCCAGCCATCAGCCCGGTTCAATACGAATTTGCATTATTTTGTACAAGTACCGCTACGCGCGCACACGCATGCGCGCTATAAAGTGCAGCGATGCAAGCCTGCGCTCTTGCACCATAAAACAGTCGTTGGTGGTCGCTCGAAAAGCCATTGTCGTGTCCCCCGTCTTCGCATAGTGTGCTCTTTACGTGAGTCGGGTGCTGTCGGGACGTCTATGTAGTTTATATAGTTTATATAGACCTCGACGTTATAGGCATCATTGTTTTGAAAAGCTGATCAAAATTGCTCGGATTTGCAACCCCAAATAACCGTGAGTACCAATAAAGACATAATAGTTCTTCTTTAACATGTATAGAAGCCAGTGTGCGCTTTCCAATATACATTGTCAAGTATTTGGCATGTTTTTGGCAACTTTTGTGGTCACAACTTGTTTTTTAATTGGCACCATGCTTTACAACGGTTGGGGCGTAGAACGACAGACAAAATCCAAAATTCGAAAAAGGAGTGAAAACGCCCCAATTATTGGGTCTAGCCCCGTATATAAGGTCAATATCATAGTTAAGAGAATATGGCCTGTTGGCGTAAATGTCATTTAAGAGCATCAGAATCTTTTTCGGAACCACAAACAAACACTGAGGTGTTATGCTTCACCCTGAACGAAGTCTGAAGTCTAGGCCTGAACGTTACTGCAACACCTACCGGTTCCAACGATTTTCCTTTGTCGTTTCTCTTGGACAGCTGTGACTTGCTCTATCTTAATCTTATTGATTCACCATCTTATTGATGTCCGTAAACCGGGCGTAGCAAGATCGATAAAATCCAACATGTTTCGGTGGTCCGCCTGCCGATGCTAAACCCATCCGCTCTCTGCAACGCGAAGTCATGTTTGGCCAGAAATTCTCTCGCTATTTCTGACTGTTTTCCCTTCAAACTCTTCCATTTGTCAGCAAACTCGAAGAAGCGATACCAGCTTTGAATATAAAAAGGTGAAAGAAACCCTGCCTTTGGCTCCAGAATCACAGTGCAAAATACACGTAAATAAAGACTCGGCGTCGTCTTTAGAAGCCGCCATGTTGGATTGCTGTACACCGGGTCAGAAACTGTGCGTAACGAGAGCGCTGATTGGATGCCGACGAAGACTCATAACACAGTATTTCCGATTGGTCACAATTAGGTTTAGTCACGTGAGTGTCGTTTTGTTAAATGAAACTGTGTTTCAGTTTTGGCTTCAATTATGCAGTTTGGCAATAACGCTGGAGCCTAACACGGGCCAAAGCCTAGGTTCAAGTATAACGGCAAGTTTTGTAAAAAAAAAAAAAATCGGTCCATATTTTCGCCATAAATACACCAAAAGTGCCACTTTTGCAAAAATGAACAGTCATTTTTGTATTTAGCAACAACAACTTGAATGAACTTTGACGTTTTCATTTTGTACCAAATTGGGGATCACGAACGAACACAATAATCGCACTCGTCCCATGGTCTAATACTGACTACTTGATGATATCTGTAGACAGTGTAATGTGCGCACATTTATAGGCTCACGAAGTTGTCATTTTCGATAATTACTGTGTTCTCATAATTATTCAGTCACTTATATGCTTTAGCAAATGTTATTCAAGTAAGGATATGTAAGTATAATCACCAAAATAAACTTTTCAAAAAATAAAAATAAAATATATACCCAAATATGTGAATAAACATATTACATGGCAGGGATTAGCGATTTATGCAAATTAAACATATTTCCACCACTTGGATTTTTGTAGATTTTTAGTATGTAATTCTAGGAATCTTATAGAAGTGCACTGTGGTGAAAAACAATTTGTTGCAATTTGTTTGAGGTCAAAACTTATTTTTCCTGGACTAAAGGCAATACACACAATGGGCCGAATGCATAACAAATAGCAATAGAATTGTTTAGGCTTTTACTTATATTTTTAGCACGAGGATGGGTATTGTTCAGCCATTGAACACATCGGGCTGTAACTACGAAAGCTGTTTAAGCCATTAGATGCGTATAAATTAGTAGTCACTGTTTAAACCTGGTGTCTAACTTCAAACAAGTACTACAAAGCTTGTTTTAGGTTAGCCTCGTTTAAATGACCATTAGAGTTAAACATAATGTTTATAACAAACAATGGTACGGGGGTCGTTTAGTGAGTATTCTGAGCCATTTAGAAGCCAGATATGTACACAGAAAGGTAGAAAGGTGGACAGGATGGATGCGCTTCAAATCTTCTTAATTGCACAAGAAGAGGCCAACTAACAAGAAAATCGTCATAGTCGCCAACACCAACGTGCACCAAGAGTTTTTAGGGACAAGGTGAATCCCTTAGAAGAGTATGACGAGGAACATTTCATCAGACGTTTCAGAGTTAGCAAAGACACGTTCAACGATTTACTTGGACTTCTCGGATTGTATTTAGAACACCCAATTCTTTGTTGTCCTTATAGCAGATCGGCTTTTACGGTCAGGAAACGAGATGGACATTTCTGAAGTAATAGCTTTCCAGGCATCAGCTTTTGTCTGGTTGGCTTTAATGTCACATCGTTTGTCACCAATAATGGAATTAAAGTTCCCCATGGTCTCAACGAGAGCCATCATTTCGTCAGCAGTGAAATTATCACTGCGTTGCTTTTTGGTTTCAGCCATAATGGCTCAGGCTGTATCTGAGTAAAGACCTGCTGAAGATTTGCCTATCGTATGTCATACTGTTGCGCAATCCTCTATATTACAATGTAATTAGCAATAGGGACCACGGTCAATAAGTTTAGACTGTCCAAGTTACACGAGGATAACTAAACAACCATTTAAGATATTTAGTAAGAGTTGTTCAATTCGGGTGTTTAGGAAGACGCATGTAACTTGGATTTATTCACGTCTATATACTACACTCGCATAAAGATAAACAGCTTTCGTAGTTACAGCCCATCATGTTTAGGAATTGAACTCGTGCGTTTATGTATAAACTTGAACACATACGGTGCAGTTTATAATTTCCGTGCTATACTGAGTTCGCTTTGGCAGCTATACACACAACGAAAAGAACACTAATTATTCTTAAAGATAAATTACATTTGTATACCATTTTGCTGTTAATCCGGTTGGCTTGCGGTCAAAACTCATGACCCATGCGCAATGTTGGGTACATTACTTTGACAATTCTAGAGATCGTTATTAAATTAAACACTGTGAAACCAATTAGGTTTACCTCAAATAAGGACTGTGGAGAATCCTTTGTCTTCGTGTAGTTAACAAACGTTGACTAAATACTCATTTTTCTCGCTTCCCCAAAACAAATTTAACCTCAAATGTTGATTCTGGGCCTCTCAGCTGTTCCTCCTATCTTTTCTATATATAACCCTAACCCGTTTTTCCTCTATAGCGCTCTTTTTCGGAGACTGAAAAACGGATTATGGACCTTGCCAAGTCCATAAACCGTAACCTTTTCCCGCATCGTGTGGACCTATTGTTCGGAGGTTCACAGGGCGTATGCAGGACTAACTCAAATCTACACTTGATGCCATTTGGACTGGAGTATTGTTTTTTCAGCCAAAATGAACAATGCACATTATTATTGAATCAACACAAAACACGGTTATTTAAACAAGATTCGTTTATCAAGTTGCCGAACACATATCTACACTAAACAAAGGTTAAAAAGAGCTACAGCCTGAAATGAAGTGGAGCTAGTGAAGAACCTAACCGCTCGCCAACAATTATTGAACACATAGTAGAAAGGTGATGGATTCACGGTTTCTTTGGCGATACAAGCATGAAATTTGGCACACAGTCCGAGTATGTCATGAAAGATGAAAGAACGTCCACCCCTGGTAAAATTTCTACCACTATATTTAATTTTATTGGCGTTTACGTAGCTTTTTAGTCTTTTGTTTCTTATTCTGTATACTATATAATAGCAAGGCTTTATTTCACGTTCTGTACGTTAATTTCTACAATTGTTCCGATTAATTTAAATTTTTACGTGAAAGGATGAACATTTGTGAGAACACCTCAGATGTCCAAGCGAATGGACCAATAGAAATTCGCGTTGGTTCGCATGCCTTTGGCTAATGGTAATTAGTTTAGATTAGTTTAATGATGGTAATGTTGATGTTCTTCCTTTTGCAAGTTCTGTTCCTTCATTGAGATGGGAACACCCAACAAACTACCCCCCCCCCCCCCTACCCCCCCCCCCCCCTACCCCCCCCCCCCCCCCCCCCCCCCCCCAGCCCCGCCACTCACTACCACAACAACAACAACAACAACAAAACAAAGACATCAATTTTGCCAGCAAGTCTTGTTTAATCTTTGGCCTTTAGCTTTTATTAATAGAGTTTGATGATCGACGACCTTAATGTTTTGTTTAATATAAGTTTTGTTATATTGCCTTTATGAACATGTATTATGAACTTTGGAAAAACATTCTGAAATTGCAAATGAAACAATTTCAAATGGCAGAAATACTGAATTAAAATTGTAAACAATTCTTAAGTGCCGAAAGAAAATACAAATAAATCCTCCACCATATTTATATTTAAATTATTCTTGATATGAGCACACATTTTGCAGCTCGTTATAACTTTTACTAATATTTATGGATTAACAGGGGACCTGGATTCAATAGTATGGCGCTGCTTAGCCGTTAGCAGAAAAGTTGTGCTTACTGTAGCAGAAAACCATGCTGCTGCTTATTTCATAGAGATTTATATCACTACTAATTTAAGCAACTTTTCCCTCTGTGGTTAAACATTTTTTTTTCTGTGCTTATAGTTATACAGTTGGCAGTTTATGAAAAGATGAAGGCTGTTTGTGCTATCAAATTGGGCACTGGCCTTCACTGCGTGATAATGACTGGGTTGGGGGATGACCACTGTTAACCCTTTCAATCCCGCGGGCTCTGAAAAAAGAGCCGTTGTTGTGAATAGCTTCAATCCCGTGGGCACCAAATAGTGCCGGGAATCGTCATGCGCTTGACAACCCGAGGCGACTTAAATCACCAGCTGGAAAATGCTTTAGGTATTTTGGTTAGCGCCCTCTGTTGACATGGATAAAGTTGTTTAAGTTGATAAAAGCGCGCCATGGCGTATGCATACTGCAGAATAGTACTATAGCAGTAGAATAAAATACAGCACCCGTTTCAAGAAGTAAAACGCAGTCTTCCTGGCCCAATGTAAACTAAATGATTCAACAATATACCTCTACTCTATAGCTGTCTCTTCAATATGTGTTATTATTACCCATACTGTGAGTCCAGGGGCCAATTTCATAAAACATGTAAGCACAAATTTGCTTAGCATTTCCATTCTTTCTTGGGGGTAAAACAGGGTTACAAATCAGATTTTGTTGGCGATGTTCATTGTTTGTGTCCGAGGTTCAGCTGGTTTTTGCTTAGCATAAAAAGCACATAGAGTTTTGGCTGGTAACCTGTTTTTACTGAGCGAAACTACTTTTGTGCTAAGCAAATTGTTGTGCTTAAATGTTTTATGAAATTGGCACCGGACCACTGCACTAACGTGCGCTCGATACAAATGTTCTGCGCTAACATATAGCGCACGCATTATCAAGATTTGACACGCGCTTTACTCACGTACACGTACTGCTGTATTGTTACTACATGTAGTTACATGATACGTACATTCTGATTGCAAGTTTCATGAAATGTATCGTAACACACGTCTTGAGTTGCGACGCCTTACAGTCTTACACAACCTTAATCTAGTTGGGACGTACGTAGTGCTTCATGAAATCAGGTGCTGCTGTCACTGTCATTTTCAAGTAAAGTGAAATTGTGGTATTAATTTCCAATGATGGTCGGCCGACCATCTTTGTAAAAAATATTTACAAATACTGCCCCAAATTATTTATCAAATTTAGTTAGTCCACAGTTTGTCTGCAATCAGTTAAGTAAACCGTGAATAGGTGCCAGCCAGCTAGTCTGGTCCCCTGACTCCTATAAATTGCTGTGATATGCGTCTGATATAGAGTCAGAGAGCCAGACTATCAAAAACCCTACTTCTTTGATTTTCACAGCATCTATAAACACAAAACTTTAAACGGATCAACAATGAAATGAAAAAAGTCAAGATGTTACCTTGCGATAATATTCCTCCCATTCCACTCTAAGACACTCAATATTTGTATACTATAAAATACTAAACCCCTATTTCATCCATTTGTTAAAAATTATAACAAAAAGAAAAGTTGTAAACAACCTTTAAGACTAGATAACCCGTTTCATAGAGCTGCTTATTAAGCACAAATATTTGCTTAAGCACACACATCTTAGCATGGTAAATCAGGTTAGGAGCCAAAATTCCATACTAAGCTAACAGCAGCTATAAATACCAATCACAAACAATAATATACTTCACATGATGGAGCTACAGTATGGCTGGTAAACAAATTTTACTAAGCAAGGATTTGTGTGCTTAAAGGTAGGCTACACCATTTGCAGGTATCGAAAATATTTACTACTGAATTATTAAGAAATATCTTACTCCTTTGAAAGTTAATAATGATTCTAGGCATCCAGCAAAACGATTTGGGCTAGATATCTTGTAATTATTCTGAAAAATAGAATTTTATTAAAAAAACCAAAGATAACATAATAACTGCTCGAAGCCGGTTGAAAACAAACGTTGTTTTTCGTGCTTTTCTCGGCATCCATGATTGTAAAACTTCAGACAGGTCAGTTAAACGATATTTACTATAAAATACAACCCCCATATCTACCCATTCATGATAATTCAAGCAATTACCAATGGTGTATCCTACCTTTAAGCAATTGTTTTTGCTTAATAAGCAGCTCTATGAAATTGGCCTCAGGTTATATAATAGCTACAGCAGCTTCACATCTGCTTGTAGGCATCTTACCAATAGTAATCCAAGAGTTGGTTCGTGTATCGTAACACTCCACCGAGTCCAATGTCTTAGGGGCGCGGGTGCTTTTTCCTGAAGAGCGCCCTCCCATGACATATATAAGTCCATTTACAGTAGCCACAGACATGTCGGCACGGGCCATTGACATGTGCTTTAGACTCGTCCATTTATCCTGGTAAAATAAAAAAATTAAAAAAAACTTTGTTTATCAAGGCAGATGAAGTTCAATGCATCAGTATACATAATGTACTAGTCCCAATAGAGGTATCATTGTTTTCCTTTTGTTTTCTGAATATAAGGTTTTTGTAAAATTATCCTTGAAACCCTAACCTTCCTAAATTCTTTAAAATCTTCCCCCTGCAGGCATGAGGCGACAGTTTTTTGATGGATTAGGATGGATTTGGGCCAGAAGGCCTGAAGTATCTTTCTCATTCTCCTAACCCAAAAAGATTTGCTTAGCACAAAAAAGTCTTACTCATTAAAAACAGGTTACCAGCCAAAATTATACATGTTTTTCATGCTAAACAAAAAAAACAGCTGATTATCAATCCAGAACAATAAAGATCAGGTGAAAGTTTGGTCTGTAACCTTGTTTTTGCCAAGGACAAATTGTCATGCTAAGCAAATTGTTCTGCTTAGCAGCTCTATGAAATTGGCCCCTGAGCTGACGGGCAGCGGGCTTGGTGGCTTAGCACTGGTTCATTTTGGTGGCGCCAATGTCTAACGACTTGATTTGAAGTCTACACTTGCACAGTATCCAAAAAAACACGAAAAACTTGGTCCCATGGTCAATTTGCCCCCTTTTGGAAAATTACTCATAAATCTGTTAAACATTGTTAGATTTGGACGTTTGATGTCTCTTTTTAAAGTGGAAATCATTAAATTTTAAACCATATATATTTTATCGATGTTAGTATACATTCTACGTGTGATATTCCGTTATATTTGGTTGCATTCTTTTTTAGACACCCTGTAATGTTGCAAGGTGCGTTATTTTGAACTTTGATGGCTTATTTCAATTTTCTTCCAAAACCTTTTTTACAAATTGCTGCAAACCATGAAAATATAAATGGATGCCCAAATAATTGTTTTGAAAATAGGTGCAATAAGCCATTTGCGCGTGACCCCGAGTTAAATTTGAATAACATCTGGTACACTGACTTGCTCACACAGCTTGGCACAGTTTAACTTTAAATTTTCCAGACCAAAGACGCTGTTGCTATATCACGTGATTCGGGGCAAGCCTTACGCATCATACGCTAGCAACCCCTAGCTCTGGAATGGTCTGGTGTCTTTTTGCCATTCTCACCCATTGTAAACAATGTATTGGTGCTGAGCGTCTTTTACGTATCTATGCAAAAGCTTGCCCCGAATTACGTGATAGCAACAGTGTCTTTGGTCTGGAGAATTTAAAGTTAAACTGTGCCAAGCTGTGTGAACAAGTCAGTGTACCAGATATTATTTAAATTTAACTCGGGGTCACGCGCAAATAGCTTATTGTATACCAAATCCATACTCATTACTTGCCAACTCCAAGCACTTACCTCAATAACTGAATATCTTTCAACAGAGCTCAGCACATTCTTTTCTCTGTTGACCCCTCCAACTGCATACAGATGGTCTCCTAACACCCCAATTTTAAAGTGGGCTCTCTTGTGTTTCATACTGGCAAGACTGTTCCATTCACTGGTATTGGGGTTGTAGCTCTCCAATGACTTGAGTTCCCCACTGGTGGAATCGTTACACCCCCCAGCTACATAAATCAATCCTGCGGCCAAGAGATGATGACAACATGGTACATAAAACAAAGAACGGCTTTTGTACTTTAAAGCTGTTTATATTCAAATAATTTAGTATTCAATTATTTAAAAATGCACTTGACTGAATCATTCAAAACTCCCCAAAAGTTATAACTGGTCAAACGTTGCATACAAAGCATGTATACCGGTTAAAATCGGCATGTGGCAAGGGTCGCTGGGGTGTTTTAACCATATTGTCACCAAATACTACAAAATAAATGTAGTATGCAGTACTCTCACCTACATGTATGTATGTATGTATGTACCGGTATATGCAGAGCCTGTAGTAATTGTTAGAATTTCACCCCAAATACTCAGTACTGTAGTAAAATGTAGTACATGTACTAAGGTTGCCGAGTGTACATACCGGTACATCTAAACCAAACACACTCAACAAGCAAAAAGACCCAATGCTAACAAATACTACACCCTTTTTATTGTAAATGGTACATGTAGTAGCTACCGTACATACTATGGTTACCTGTATGACCACTATGTATTATTATCATGTGTATATTTTGTAGTAGTCAGTATCTATACTGCTGTCATTACCAGTGTTGTACCGTAGTACTCGTACACGGTACTCATACTACACGAGTACCGTTTTTAGAGTACATGTACACATTCGAGTACCGTTTTTAGAGTACTCGTATTCGACTACACTACTGGTTATTACACACAAATTACTAAGTAGTATATACATGGTTTGCGAGCAAGTAGTGGGAATTACTGGTCCCCCAGTGTAAGTCAACTTGACTACATGTACCTCCCGACGGGAAGCGGTTCTGGAGGGAGGTACATGTACATGTAGTCGAGCTGACCTACACCGAGGGACCAGTAATTCCCACAATTATTTTGAAAAAAAAAATTGCTGTATTTGTTTTACTACACCTCATAAATATTCACTGCCTTGTCAATAACAGCCTTCGTAGATTTTGCATAGTTTTTGCATGTTCAGCACAAGATCTTGGTCAGTCAATGATGATGTCACATGGCAGCGTATCCTTTTTACTTACTGGGCGCGCGGCGGAATTGGCCCATGACGCGCTCCAATTTGCTCATGAATATTTATGAGGTGTAGTAATATGTAGTACTGATCAGTTATTTAGCCCAAAGTAATGCCTAGGACCTTAGAGTTAAATGAAGTAAACTGTCAAGGGACTTTACTCAGTAAAATAATAGGACCAATAAATATATTTGTGTAGGTGTTGAAAACTAAAATGTTACTGTTTTCCAAAAAGGGGCAACTGACAATGAAAAACAGTATTAGATTTATTTGCGAATCGAGCTAAGACTCAACTCGAGCTAAGACTCGACTTGAGCTAAGACTCGTCTCCACATTGAGACAACGCAAGTTCCGTCTGATGAATAATTTTGCTTTGGTACCCGCCACTACCAGTACATACGTACGTACGTGTCGTGTACATTTCTGATTTGAACCAGCCAGCTGAGCCGACCTACATGTACTTGTACCGGTACGTGGAGCTCAGTGTTGGAGGGTAAAAACGTTTGCTCTAGAAAGCAGGCAGCTGTGGGTTTGAGTCCCACCCAAGTGATTTTTTTCTTAATCTCTCGGGACAACAGTGTTCATAAAATACCTCTACATGTACATTTATGTCATTGAAGGGCAAAAATTCAATATTAAATTTACTGGTGGCGCAAATGGAGAATGATGAATTTCGATCAATTGAACAAAATTATGTATGCTTTGGGGCAATCTTTAGCCCTAACCACCCTGAGTCCATCAAAATCCATTTCCTGTTTTGGAGGATTTTAGCGGATTCAGGATACCTCCATATTGAACAAACTGGAGGAGTGTGATGGATTGAGGATTTTAAGCCTAGCGTTACTGCAGGAGTTTGATGGATTCAAGATTCAGAAATTTAGGTGATGGACTGTGATGGACTCTATGGAGAAACACACTGCATTTTTTTTGTATGGCACCTTGGTATCCTGAATCCGCCAGAGTCCATCAACTTTTGCTGGTGGATTATTGATAGACTCAGGATCTCTCCAGTATGCGTACTGGTGGAGCCTGATGGACTCAGGACACCAGCAGTTTTTTCAAACCAAAATTGGTGGATTGTGGCGGATTCAGGATACTTTTTAGAAAAAGCAGTGAGGGGGTTAGGGTTAGTCTTGTCACATCAGCTCAACTACTATTAAACTTACCATCAACTTCTGCAATACCAAAACAACTCCGTCCCTCCGTCATATTTCCAGCTAGGCACCATGCACCCCTCTCTTCGTCAAACTTTTCTATGCTCTTCAAGACTTCACTTCCTTCAATTCCTCCAAGCACATACATGACACCGTTAACTGTGCATACACCATGGCCACAGCGCGGACTGAGCAAAGGCGGCATGTCGCTCCAGTGCTTAGAAACAGGATCCAGCGTCTCTACATTGTCATTGATAAGGGCATCACACTCCCCACCAATGGCATACAGAGAGCCGTTAAGGAAGACTGCATCATGGCTATGCCGTGGCTGCTGTAGGCTCGGCATTGTAGTCCACTTCTGTGTGAAGGTGTCCAGCTGCACCACAGAGTCAAGCGTCTCCATGTCATCAAAACGCTCCCCGGGGTTCCTTCTGTAGCCGCCAATCAACACCAAGTGTTTCCTGGCATTTTGCCGTGGCCTGCTCAAGCTAGGGTTAGAGAATGCTGCAGCAGGCCGGACCAACGCAGACTGAGCTTTGTCAGGATTAAATCGCTCCAGCAACTTTCCCATAGCAACCCGCAAACTCAAGTCTGGACACTCTCTGATGTATTCAAAGAGTTGGTGCTGGGAGATGATTGGGAATCGTACTGGCTCTAGAACCCTCACAAGAGTCCTGCGTCGAGCACTAGGAGAATGCAAAATCCATCTCATGGCCGCTTGAAATACTTCAAACTCATTTTCGACTCTAAGCTCCTCACTTTTCAGGAGTGACATAATGTCCTCAACGTCCACCTCCAGAAACTCTTCCTTCTTAGACACCTGGGCAAAGAAGGCACAGGCATAGGCTAAGCAGGTAGCTGCCAGGTCATCACAGGCATGGGAGCGGGCAAAGCGTAGGATACCAAGACAGTTAGATGGATGAAGCTGGGTTTTTAGGAATGAGCAGCAGATGGTGATGACACCTTGTAGCTGTAGCATGTCAGCAGCTGACAGTAAGTCCTGGACAGTATCTGCCTCAACTTGCACATACCCTAAATAGAAAGCAAAAAATCCCAACCATTTTTGATTATTTAATCTCACTGGAAGTCTGGAATGCCACAGTAATTCTCCGTCTTCTGACATGGTTCACCACTTTAGCATTGTGATTGCGAACCACTGTGTATACTCCATGCATTATCAAAGGTGAGCGGTACTACATGTCTGTTTGGTTTTTTATCTGTTTGTTTTTGTATGTTTGGTCAAATGTAGCAATACACATACTGTAGGCCATGATCAGCCACCTATAAATGTGGCCAGAAGATGACAGTGGTTGATCATGGCCTAACAATGTACAAAGTTTCAGGTCATCAATTTGACCAAATTGACCATTGATTTGCACAATGAGAATTTGGGGTTGAAACATTGAACTCGCATGATCCTCTAACCTGTATACATGAAGTCAAGAAGAATTTGTAATACGTGAGCGTCAACACCAAGGATGTCTACCGAGTCTTGGTGTGCCTCTCTCATCCCGCTAGCAAACATGGCTTGAAAGTATGGATTACAGGCAGACAAGACGGCACGGTGGGCCTGGTACCTGGATTTCCCAACACACAGTTCAACATCACAGAATTGGCTGTCGGCCCTTAAGCAGGCCAAACCATCCAGGAGATTCTGTGCGTGGCTCCTGTCGCAATATCTCTCCTCATCTTCACTGACAGATGTGGCCATGATGAAACAAGCATCGCAAAATCATCTCTAATGAAAACAAATATATAATCTGAGATTTTCTAAACCCTGCTAAAAGCAACAAAATGCATCAATGGTAAAAAGTTATTGCAAGTTGTTCCACCTGGCAGGCAACGCATTTCTTCTGGTATTATGCGTTTTGTTGCACCTAGCAGGCTTGCTGGTCGGTATACCAGCACAACCCTACACAATGCGACAGAATCCACTGTTGCAATGCGACGGCCGTTTCTTGTTCAATGTTTTCGCCCAAGTGAAGGGCGTACATGTCACTGCTAATTTTAGAATGGGTAATTGTCACGGCAACCTGTTCGTGATAAAATATCTTGTTTGGAGAATGACTGCAAAGAAAGGGGTCTGCAAGTTGGATGGCTAGTGATTTCAAAAAAACACAATGACTCAGAATTTTTTTTGAAAAAGGGCTGGAACAGTTAAATATGCAGTAGGTCTTTGGGGGAGGGGGGAGAGGGGGAGGGGGGAGGGGGGAGGGGGGAGGGGGGAGGGGGGAGAGGGGGAGGGGGGAGAGGGGGAGGGGGGAGGGGGGAGGGGGGAGGGGGGAGAGGGGAGAGGGGAGAGGGGAGAGGGGAGAGGGGAGAGGGGAGAGGGGAGAGGGGAGAGGGGAGAGGGGAGAGGGGGAGGGGGAGGGGGGAGAGGGGGAGGGGGAGGGGGAGGGGGAGGGGGGAGGGGGGAGAGGGAGAGGGGGAGGGAGGGGAGGGAGTGGGGGGGGGGGGGGGGGGGGAAGGGAGAGGGGAAGGGAGGAGGGGGGGGGGGGGGGGGGGTGATTGCGCAGGTAAGTTTCTTGTACATGAAACAGCCGTCGCATCCAAATCATGTCAACATGTTAAAAAAGCGATAACTAGAGTCTAGTATAACTTGGACTAGCGCAGCATGTACGGGGCCACTTAGCCCAGGTTGGACTCCTCTGTGTGTACATGGAAATAGCTCCATGGTGTGTACAACGCGACGGAGTCCAGGGTATCAATTTATCCTGCCGCCCATAGCGAACAATTGTACAACAATTTTTTTCTCATATTTTTACCTGTTGAAGGAAGTCAAAATCTCGCTTATGTCTTTCTTGTGTCTAGAATTACAGATCGTCATGGGTTACAAACAGCGAATGTGTCTTTGGGCTACTTATTTACAGAAAATAAATTGCTAATCTACGATTTTTGACGTGAACATGTACGAACTTTGTACGCACTGGCCTAGGATTGATCAATGAGCCGGCCTCGCACGCGCACACGCACGCACATGTACGCACGTAGGAAGTTCGTACATGATGTTCACGACCAAAAGCATGGATTTGCAATTGTTTTCTGTAAATAAGTAGCCCAATACACATTTGCTTTTTGTAACCCATGACGATCTGTAATTCCAGACACAAGAAAGATGTTAACGAAATTTCAGCTTCCTTCATCAGGTAAAAATATGAAAAAAAAGGGTTGTAAGAATTTTTGCTATGGCAGGATAAATTGATACGCTGGACGTCAGTCGTAAATGCAATGAAGAACGTCGTTCAACCTGGGCTAGGGGGCCCAGACCCGTACGCAGGGGGTGGGGGTGGGGGGGGGGGGGGGGGGGGGGGAGGTCGGGGGGTGCACCCCCCCTCCACTCAAAAAATAAAATTACCAACAGGTCCACATTTTCCAGGGTAAATAATGGTATTTTTTGGTCCCATCAGTACAAATAAGCCGATTCACTATTTCCGCGGCACAAGGCATGCTGGGTAAATTGTCAAAGGTCACGGGAGATAAACATAGATATAACTCCCTTGCAAAAAAGTAACGATAGTTTGGCAATATTTGGGCATATTAACATGCAATATTTCTGTTTTGTTTTTTAACCAGTTCGCACCGGGATTATTTTAACATCGCCGAGCCCGTGGGCGGGATTATTTTTAACGAAACTCGATCCGAAGCGGGTTTAGGCTAGTGCCGGGAAGCACACCCACGCATTTCTGGCCTTGCTAGCTGCTGACATACATTTCCGAACTTGAATTTAGCGTGTTTATTGTCATCCGTTTTGAATTTGGGAAAATTGTTGTGTTTATATTTACGTCATCCGGCGCGATCTTTTAAGTAGAATGGAAGATCTTACATTAGAAGAGACACTATAAGCACGTTCGTTTCCACAAATGACAACAAATTATATAAAATACGGTGACGATAACAGTTCTGTCTAAACATGCTAAAGGAAACGCGGGTGTATTGTTTATCTTCCAAAAGCAGTCGTCAGGTCATGTAACGGACATGCGCAGTTGCAATAGTGAATCGGCTTATTCACCCCCCAAGGTACCAAAAGGTCCACATTTTCCGGGGTAAATAATGGTATTTTGATGTAGATATAACGGTACTGGCTAGGAAAAGGTTTGGTTCCATTTGGAGTCCCATCAGTACAAATTCGCACCCCCCCCCCCCCCCCCCATAACAAATCCTGCGTACGGGCGGGCCTGGGGCCACTGTACTCCATTGTGAACTGTACGCCCTGTACACGGTACTGGCAGTAGTAGTAGTAGTATGGGCATGGAGGAATAAGAAGGAAACATGGGTATCCCAAGAGTCAACACCTTTATAATTTAGAGGGTAAACCACTTTCATTTCATTTGAGTTGAAATAAAATAATAAAAACAGGACAAAGGCAAAGCAAGATTACAAAAGAAAACACCCTTAGGCTTAGAACATTATCAAGAAAAAACCCAATAATGCACACCCATGGCGTAGAGTCATACCGTTCTCGTGGACAAACATCAAGAAAGTTTGGAGCTGTCTCGACGTCGTCCGGCCAGATCATCCACTGCCCATCCGGCCTCTTCGTGTATGTGGCGATTGGTAAAACCCGGATTTTCTAGATCTCCCGGATCCAATGTTAACGCTAGTCAGTCAGACAGTCGGACCTTCCCGGATCCTAAATAAAAAAGTTTCACCTTCATTGAAATCATGATGAAATAAAAGAAATTGCATTTCAAAGTAGCCTTATATTGTGTGGCCCAGAGTTAGGCCCAGTATAATGAGTACTCTTTGAATGGTTTAGGGTTAGCGTTAGGGTTAGGGTTACCATGGAGAAATGTCTTATTTCTCCATGGGGTAATGGAAGGTCCGAAGAGGTCCGGAGGATCCGACTTTTACCCACACCCGTGTATTATGTGTACGTGCTGCATGCAAAGATGACGAGTGAGGGCGCAATCATCAGACACGGAACGCATGTCGTACGTCTGTGGAACGCACGTACAGACGTGTTACATCTGACCCTTCAATGTTTATGTTCCCGTCATTGCTCGCCAAAACCAACATCATTGTAGGCCTTTATCACACCAGTGCCCAAAAGTCCAAGTTTTGGTGGCGTGCTATCTTGTACTTCCTCATCGATGTGGCTCGGGTCAATGCCGGGATCTCCTTCAAACACCACCATCCAACAATGAATGACCCAAACAACAACACAGAAAGTGACCAGCTTTCCAGTGGACCGGGGACGAGGGTGGCGATGAGGGTAGAGATAAGCGGCGATATCACATTGCACGCACAGTTTGTGTTGGCCATCGCTAATGGACTAATTGACGGGTATGCAGGAGGCAGCACAGCACGTCAATTCAGCACGTCTTGCCCAGTCCCACGCATCAATAGTGCCGGGCACTATTCAGCAAAGATGCCCCGGAAGAATACCCGTTGGTGCAGATGGTGCAGACAAAACAAGATCGTAACAAAGTATGGATTGCCCAAGACTACCAGATGCTAGAAGGGGCTGTCCAGTGTGTGTGGTGTGCCCGGGGAAGTGCTTCATAAAGTTACATGAAGCTGCCACAAGAGAGGACACAATCGGTAAAACCTCTACTGAGTAGAGAAGATCAACTGACAGCAGCCACTAATAGGGGGGGGGGGACTAGCAGAAGAAGAAACAGTCAAATTAAAGAAACAGTAAAGAAAAAGTAAAGAAAAAGTAAAGAAAAAGTAAAGAAAAAGGAAAAGAAAAAGTAAAGAAAAAGTAGAGAAAAAGTAGAGAAAAAGTAGAGAAAAAGTTGAGAAAAAGTTGAGAAAAAGTTGAGAAAAAGTTAAGAAAAAGTTAAGAAAAAGTTAAGAAAAAGTTAAGAAAAAGTTAAGAAAAAGTTTTAAAAAAGTTTTAAAAAAGTTTTAAAAAAGTTAAGAAAAAGTTAAGAAAAAGTTAAGACAAAGTTAAGAAAAAGTTATGAAAAGGTTAAGAAAAAGTAAGTACATATAGTCAATCTCCAAAATCCTGCAGTTGTTGGAAGAGCACGTTTACGGTGTAAAGTGCAACTTACGCAAACCGTGCAAAAAGGCATGCACAATTAACTTTCTGTTTTGATTTTCTATACCTGGTACCCTAATTTCCATTTTAATGCGGTTCCCCACAAATTAAGGCCATTATTTGTTATTACAAATAATGTACTTGTACTTAAGCATTTACTACATGTATTTAGTTAAGTTGATTACAGCAATATCCCATATAATCCTGTATTGCTGCGGTTGCAGGTACTACAAACAGTACACATGCATAAACAATCAGACTGGCGGGGAGATCTTTTCCAATCATACAGACAATACATCGCAGCTACTTGTTTTCACCTACTGCAGATTTTTCCATGGAAACGGCATAGACAGTACTCTGCCTGTATGCGTAAAACAGGCACTGAGGTCAAAGGTATGTGGCTTGAAGTTTAGAGTAGACCACTGCCAGCAGATTCTGGCAAACCAAGACAAATTTGAGGAATGGCGACATTGTTTTCACTGATGAGACCAGTATTGAGATTCAGTGGCATGGCACCAACTGCTATCAGAAAATAGGCCAAAGGCGACCAAAACCAAAGCCAAAGCATCCACAAAAAATACACGCATGGGCTGGAATTTCACGCCGTGGATCTACAGACATACTGTATATCTTTTCAAGGGCATCTTAAACGCTGTAGGACTTGTCAAAATCTAGGAAAGAACTCTGATTCCATTTGGTGAACAGACTTTCCCTGATGAATATAGACCGCAACAAGACAATGACCCTAAACACACTTTGAACTTGGCCAAGAATTTTCTGCTGCGAAACAATATTAATTGGTGGAAGACTCCAGCTGAATCACCCGACCTTAACCCCATAGAACAAGTTTGGCACTGCCTGAAACACCACATCAGGTATCATGTTCATCTAAAAAACGAAGAGCAACTTCTTGTAGGGATTCGAGCATGCCAGAAATTACGGAGCCCCTAAAGGGACATATGACGAATACAAACCACTGTGACGAAATAATTTGAGTTTTTTATTTCGTGCGCTCGAAATCATTTCGTGCCCACGAATTCATTTCGTGCACTCAAAATAACTTATTTCGTGCCCACGAAATGATTTCGTGCGCTCGAAAAAAATCTTTTCGTGCGCTCGAAAAAAATCTTTTCGTGCGCTCGAAAAAAATCTTTTCGTGAGCTCGAAATCATTTCGTGCGCTCGAAATACCTTTTTTCGTGCGCTCGAAATCATTTCGTGCGCTCGAAATACTTTATTTCGTGCGCTCGATATCATTTCGTGCGCTCGAAATCATTTTGTGCGCTCGAAATCATTTTGTGCGTTTGCTAGAAATCGGTTAAGTAAATATGACGTTGTGCCAGCATTAAGCAGGTACATGTAGTAGGCTAGTCTTGCTCCAAGACCGAGTTGTTTATTTGTTCCGGGTGCGCCGTCTGTCTATGCAGTTCATCAATCTTCCGAAAACGGACTTATTGAGGGCGCCCTTAATTATCACGAGATTTGTTTCACAGCTCGGTCTTGACGCAAGGGTCACGTGAACCCGTAAAATTCCGAGGACATTCCAAGCATAGCTCAAATAACTACTCGCCCCTGCATGCACGCTGAGTCGTTTTTATTTAACGTAGTTCACGGTCGCAATATTCACGCTGTGTGATAAATTGCACACGACACCATTCCACAAATGTGGTTTCTTACACGTCCGCAAAAGGCAAATAATTTCCGGGTGTATCATTGTGCCATGGCAGCCGAAAAGTCTGCCACATTTGTGCAATGGTGCCGGGTGCAATTTATAGGAAACACATAGCGTGTATATCGTAACGCACTGTATAGAATACAAACGCAGATATGCAAATAGCCGTACAAAAGCCGCACACAATTTTGAGGTTTCCATAGGTTCGTGCACACACATGGATGCGCCCAGCTCGCATTACTTTGTACATCAAGCCAGTGCTCTAGTAAGTTTAATATAGCTCTGTGGTCTTGACGCAAGGGTCACGTGAACCCGTAAAATCCGAGGACATTTCGAGCATAGCTCAAATAGCAGCCTCGACTCCATGGGCGCGTGCGCGTTCCTTCACAAACCCTAGCCGTGAAGAATGCGTAAACGACGCTGACTGGCTTCTTAGTGCTTACTGCGCGCGTGTTTCGTAAACTGCACGCCCTAAATGTAATGCGCGCGCGTGTTCCTGAACGCACGTCACAAGTGATTTTGTTTTTTAAGTCTGTGCCTTATAGGTTCCACTACACTAAATACGGCGCTCCTAAACCAACACAAGCATTGAAAGAAAGAGCGCCGCCTGGTGACGCTCATGAGTAGAGTGGCCATATTTTTTTGACTGGAAATCAAAGATTAAGACTCCTAGAACAATTTTCTTTTCAAATTTATGGGGGTTGACCGAATGATTTTTTGTATACTCCCCTCCACACAAACCACCCCTAAACTGGTGGCCCAGCTCTGGGCCTAGGTATCAATGTAACCCCCCGCCTCTATGCCAAATAGACCCACGTATTGGTATTTTTTGTGAACGGAATCCCCCGAGTTGGAAGCCACGGGTCACCAATTCTTGATTTCCACAATTATTTCTACAATCAGTCCAATGTATAGGCCCCAGGGACCTCTTATTTAAAATTACCGGAGGGATCACAAAATATTAATGAGCTCGCGCGCAGTCATTTTCACTGATTTAGTCACATGCACCCTTTAATAGCACTTACTGGGGCCTTTGGTGAGAAAAATGGGACTCAAAACAATGAAACTTTACCTAAAATACAGTAACCACTTCAAAAAATTAAATGCGGTGGACTTGCTGTTCTAAAATGGCGCGTAAAATGGCGCGCTACAGTTTAGTGCGCCGCCATCTTTGATTCATATAGGTTCCACTACACTAAATACGGCGCTCATTGTAACCAACACAAAAATTGAAAGCAAGAGCGCTGCCTGGTGACGCTCATGAGTAGAGTGGCCATATTTTTTTGACTGGTAATCAAAGATTAAGACTCCTAGAACAATTTTCTTTTCAAATTTATGGGGGTTGACCGAATGATTTTTTGTATGCTCCCCTGGCCCTCCACACAAACCACCCCTAAACTGGTGGCCCAGCTCTGGGCCTAGGTATCAATGTAGCCCCCCGCCTCTATGCCAAATAGACCCACGTATTGGTGTTTTTTTTGTGAACGGAATCCCCAGAGTTGGAAGCCACGGGTCACCAATTCTTGATTTCCACAATTAATTGTCACAATCAAACTATTGTGAACGAGAAATGAAACCGTTTCTTTACCATGATTTCCCTTTATTTACGATTTCCCTAATAATCACTATACATTACAAATATCTAAATATAATTTATTAATATTACTATGTCAAAAATAGGAATTATTGTTTAAGTTCAATCTAATAAATGAGTTTAGGCATTGAATCAATTCAGATATTATTTCAGGTGCAAATTACATACATTTAAACTACTTTCAAACTATTGCTCGCATAGGGCCCACTTGCACAACTTAATTTATCACCATGACGTCAAAATCTCATTACATTTAAACTACAATAATCAACTTCAAACATTATATTCACTTCCAAGTCAATTACTTAAATGTATCACTTTTACGAGAATGCAATTAAATAAACGTATTTGAAATTACTAATATTTTCTAACTACTTTAATTCTTTCAAAACATTGATTTAGTACAAGGCAAATACTTCATAATTATAACTTTAGAGGCGATTTTAGTGCATTAAACTTTCAGTTCCAATTCAGCAAACCGATCTAAAGTTCAGTTCCAGTATACTTCAGTTTATCGGTCTCGAGCTTGTCCACATGGGCGGCCGTAGACGTTGGGTCTCCAACTTGGCGATGAACCCAAGACGTACTTTAAATAGCTCCCGATCTCATGTCGAGTACCAGATTGGACCCCCAGTCCATAGTCAAACATCAGTTGATGTATACGTAGATGCTACTGTTATGTAGCAGGGCCATCTATAATTTAAATAGACCAAGCCTTTTCAAAGCAAATTAACAAATTTATCAAATGACTAATACAATTACATTCCAACAATATATCCAGTAATAATTCGAGCGATTCACAATACCTAGAAGCTGCCGTTGGAGGCGCAAATCCTGCTATACCCGCAGTGCATCATGGGGAAATGTCGACATCGGTTTGAAAAACGGTATTCATTTTGCATGAACTCATCAGTTTTTACGTCTTTTTTGACGCGCACGATTAAAGTTCTAATTTGTTTCTGCAAATAACAATGTTTTAATCAACGACGCTTCCGGATACATTGATGTTTGTGTTGTAACTCGCGTGAACAATGAAGAATATATATTTCACAACAGTATGATATACGGAAGAAGTCGACCGTAAAGTTTAAAAGTGGCTCTTTTGAGTCAAACGCTTGGTGGCGCACTGCATTGTGAATCGCCCGAATTACAAACCTAATAAGTGCACAAACGGCTTCATTTCAACAAACTCGAGGGGAACTGCTTCGGGGTATCGAGTAGCATAGTCAACCAACGTTAATAAATACCTATTGCCTCTATCTGTATTAGGTGAGATAAGACCCACTATATCAACTGCTACCCGTTGAAACGGTTCGTCTATAAGTTACATTCGGCCCAATGGAACACGTGTCGTTCTACCCTTCGGGACAGTGCGCTGACACACATCACATGATTGACAATATCGTTTGATATCAGAATGCATCCCTGGCCAAAAGAAGTGCGCAAGAACTTTGTCATCAGTTTTCTTAGCTCCCATATGACCACCTAGAATAGATTCATGAGCCAGTTTCATTACAACTTTTCGATAAGGCTGTGGAACGACTAGTTGCAAAATGGCATCTTCACCCTCAACCTTGGAACCCGAAAAAGCTCTATAAATAAGATTATTCTTTTTGAAGAAATGGGACGAATTATTGCCTTTCCTAACTAATGTTTCTCTTTCTGAAAGTTCTCTTTCTTCTCGCTCTCTTTCTTCTCAGTCCAATGTATAGGCCCCAGGGACCTCTTATTCAAAATTACCGGAGGGATCACAAAATATTAATGAGCTCACGCGCAGTCATTTTCACTGATTTAGTCACATGCACCCTTATGTACAAAATGGATTTTGGAAGCCTCGTTTTTGTTTGGCCCAAAACCCGTTGCTAACGTTATAGATGGACGACAGTGGTTTGTAAATTTAATATAAATCCTTGCTAAATAACGCGACGTCAAAATATAATGTTTGAAAGGATTGATTCTGCAAAATAACAATTACAAAATGTTAGAGCATTGCGTCGCGCGTTAAACCCATCGACTGGAGCCCTAATTTAAATGTGCCAAAAAAATTAATGGCACATTTAAACTTTTAGACAATGCTAGGGGTTAAGATTGCGCAAGGCATGATGGGATAAAATGGCGCAGCAAAATCGTAGCCCTGGCATCAAGGTTGCTCAAATAGCTACTCGCCACCGCAGTGCGCGCTGAGTCGTTTTCATTTAATGTATTTTGAGCTACAATTCTTCAATTGGACCTCACTACATGAAGAGTCCTTTACCATGCAGACATCGAAAACAATTCTATCGGATGATCATTTCGTCCGTTTTTTGTTTCTTCTTCTTTATTTGAATTGTACAGGTTTGAGTAACTCTCATCCACTTTGCCTTTAAACAAAATACTCCCAATAGCTATCAATGTAAGCATCGTAGTCGGAATGCTGCATCATTCTTGGCTAAGCTGACACACCTAGCTTCAATTGTCAATTCTTTGCATCTTAACAATAATGTGCGCACATGTACTTTGCATATCGTGTCGAACGCTCTGATTGGTTTATTTCGCATTGCGTCCCTGTCACCCCACGCTCGAGTTGAATTTACAGCTGCGTCGAAGTTGCTCTCTAACAATCAACTGGGCGTTTTTAGACCCCTTGACCAATAGCGTCACAAAACGACACAATAGACGAGGAGTCGATGAGGAAAGCAAGGTCTTCCTTATAAATCAGGACAGGGCGTGAGTGGTGGCCATTCCTTGAGAAACTTGTTGAAAGAGTGGACCGTAACATCATCGGCTCATCTCTGTCTTGGGTGACTCTACTTTCTGAGAAGTTACAGCATCATTACCCCAGAAGGGGAAACCAAGAAGCCGTCAGCATGGATGTGCTACTTTTGACTGCTGTGATAACACTCCTCGCGGGGAAACACGATGTCTCAAGGTATAATTTAAAAGTTGATTAAGATGTAAAATAAAATTAATTACAAGAAAAAACTTCTTTTTTTTTGAAAAATCCATTATGAACTTCTTTGTAAATAATTATCTCGAGTGAAAGTTGTTTCACAGTAACCTTTGCAAAATACCGATTGCTACATAAACATATTGATACATTAGATGTACTATAAGCCTTAAAATACACTATTGGTAATTCGCTTGAATTATCAGAAATGTGTGGATATTTTTTTTTCAGATTTGTTTTGGGGGGAGGGAGGTTATAGTAAATATCGTTCAACTTATCTGTCTGAAGTTTTACAACCATGGATGCCGAGAAAAAATAGAAAACGCAACTAAAAACGGCGTCGGGCAGTTCTTGTTCTTGTTCGGGGTTTTTCCGCGATCCATGTCCAGGCGGCTATCCGGTGAATTATTATTAGCGCAATCGATGCATATAGATTCATTAGTTACTTTCAAATAAGATTTCTTAATTCGGTAGTAAATTTTATTTGCAATCTGCAAATGGTGTATCATCTACATTTAAGAGTTTACCTGCCAGAAATCACCTCGGATTGCACCACTAATCTAGAATGCAACCCTTCAAATACCGTTTTGATTGATTTAGTTCATCAATTAAGGAATAAGATTTGTCTGGCCATTCAATAACCGGACCATAAAAAAGCGGCAAGCATAATCCGCCGTGGGCAATTCAGTAGCGTGGGTCTCTTTTGAAAACCAAATTTCCATTCAATAGTTGCGTAATTCTGTTGAACAGCAGTGGGAGTGGGCGTCCTTTAGGGGGATAAAAGAACGCACATTGCACGTCACCCAGCGTTAAAAAAGGGGTCTTTTGTGTGATAATTAATTTAAAGGAGTGGTCGTTCGAAGACCAATTGTTTGTTTCTCTTTAACTTGGGGAGAAAAACTTGGGCTAAACATTTGCAGATAATTTCGAGCAAGCCGTAGGCGCCTTGTAAATATGCGGCACCGAAGTCCTGGAAGGACTGAATTAACCCTATTCGTCGTAATCGGGCGGCAATTCTGAACTGCACGTTTTTAATTATTTTTGTATTTTGTTTTTTCAATTCTGTCGTCTGTACTACTCAGTCAGCCGGCTATCCACTTCGTTTTAGCTTTTTCCGTGTTTCTTACTTCTAGTTCTAGTTACTTTTAATATAAGGGGTAGGTCACACCTTTTTTTTTTAAAGTCATTACTCAACTTTATTTATTACATTTTAAACTCATCTGGATAAAAACGTTTTTATAAACGTGAATTGGAGGGGAATAAAACACGGGTTCATCCAAAATGTGCAAAAAGATTAAATTTGTATTTTCGACAAATTCAACAAATAATTTGCATTATAACATCACATTTGTATTGTTTTAAGGAGGCACTACAAGTAGTATTTAGTCTACGGGGAGGTATTATGAATGAAATATTCACTGCTTTAAAGCGAACAAATTATATTAATAATACTGAAGTATCTTATTTATTTGAAAGTAAGAGTCTAGGCCATTCAGCAAAGACATTGCGCTAGATATCCTGAAATGTAATTCTATTAAAACAATTACATCGCTGGCCAGCAATTGCAAAAACTGCCAGACACTGGTTGAAAATGACTTTTTTGTTCCACAGCATCAATTAATTTAAAACTCGACAAGTCAGTTTAATATTTAAATAAACCCCCAAATCTGCCTATTCCTGATAATTCAAACAATTACCTATGGTGTTCGTACTTGTGGTGTAACAATACCTGTGTAAATCACCTTGGGAGGCTAGCATTTTGATACACCTTCCAAGATATTAATAAAAAAAACACCTTCGACTACTTTCACACGACTTCAAAGTTTGTCGAATTAAGAGCAGTAACTTTTAGTTACAACAGATTAGTCCGTTTGCATTGCTGACCTAAAATATCTTTTTCTTTCGTTTAATTTCTTGCAGATATTTGTGCTGATATTCAGTGCACCAATGGAGAAAACTGCTACAACAGACCAATCGACCCCGTTAGTCCCAACGGTTTTGTCTGTGAATGCAACCAACCGTTCAGAGATGGTTACAACTGCGCCATTGGACCTGGTATGTATTCTAAAACTGTCTTCTTAATTTAGATTTGGAAATTAGCTGATACAAGCTTATGTAGGCCAGTTTGATTTATTCGGTGTCGTAACTAATGGAGCGTGAGGGCCTTCCATTTCCCCCTCCCCACCCTGCAATTTGTTAACTATTTGGTTTGCCCCTATAAGAAAGATACCCCCCACCCACTAAAACACCTTAAAATTGGACTCGGGTAAATTTCAATAGTCTAAGAAAATAAACGTTCTTTAGTTTCAAATCGGTAGGCCTACCTGTAGGTACACGTACATGGATTATGATAAACTGACAGAAGTTGTGATTGACTTTCATTTAATGGTTTTAGAACGGTCGCAGTACTAGCAGTGATTTCCAGAACTTTAAAGCAATGACTTAATTTCCTTTTTTTTCTTTTCTGTGCTACAGACAATCAGGAGGTGTACACGTGCTTCGGCATTGAGTGCATGACGGGAACGTTCACCAGCCTTGACTGGCCCAACAACTATCCCAACAGATACCGTGCACTGTATCTCCTATACATCCCGGGAGCCAACGGCATTAAATTCACCTTCAATGCCCCGTTCAACATCGAAACGAACAAAGATGAATTGTACATCGGCAAGGGATTGACCCTGGACTTCGACCAAATTCTTGGTGTGAACACGGTCGGACCAGATCTGGTGTTCTTCGAAGGCACGGATTTGCCTGGAGAGACGATTATACAGAACACCGACGTTGCCTTCCTGTACTTTATCAGCGACAAGAATTTGAATTTTCAAGGGTTTTCCGTGAACTTCCAGATGGGTAAGCAGGCAAAATTGAAATGCATTTTGCTACCAGTTTATGAACTGAACTGTTTGCAATTTTGTTGCATTAGGCCAAGAAATAATTTTCGTGCTAAGCAATTTAATTTTATGCTTGACAGCTTCATGACATTGGCCCCAGAACAAGGAATAATTAGCGTGCACGCTTTATTTGTTTTAATTGATTTTTTTCTCTTTACTATAATTTTCTTAAATATATGAACCCACCATTTTCTTTAAATAGTGGATATTGAGGCCCCTGCTGTCGGCAACTGTCCACCAAACCAAGCCCTGACGACCTCAGTTCCTGAAGGCATCCAGGCAGTATGGGCAGTGCCGATAGCCATAGATGCGAGCGTATTTACCACCACAGCATCCCACGTGCCGGGACAACTCTTCCCCCAGGGCAACACCCTAGTGTCCTATCGCTTTGTGGATCGTTTTAGAAATGACGCCACCTGTTCCTTCTTGATCACGGTCACTCTGGGTAAGTGAAATATATGGTTTTGTTTACGGACATTTAAAAGTATACACTTTGCTATGGGCGCGAAGTCAGGATGCCAGGTAGAGTAGGGACAGACTATTGGCATGATGTCATTTTAGGTCTTGGGTCTATTGTAAAATTAAAGTTTATCTTGGATTTTCCAAGTTGTGCCACTTGAAACCATGTGATACTTCAAGTAAATAAGAAAAAAACATCATGTACTTTGGAAAATACAGTACAACAGAAAAATACAATAAAGTGCAAAAAAGCAGTTTAAAATAACTCTACTATTTCTTGGTCACCATGAGAATTTAATGCATTTTCTTTACTTTATACACATTTTTAGTGGATAATGAGCAGCCACAGATCCAGACTACGTCTCAAGATATCACTATGACGATACCCTTTGGTGCATCCGGAACCACAGTCGCCTGGACAGAGCCCACTGCCACCGACAATCTGGGCACGGTCTTCACCAGCAGAAGCAGAGATCCTGGGAGCTTCTTTGCCACAGGCACCGCAACGGAGATCGTGTACTCCTTTGCCGATGCTGCCGGCAACACGGCAAGAACAATGTTCACCGTTACAATTGTTGAAGAAGGTAGGTAGTTCTTTGAAATGAAAATTGAAGCTTGACTTGATACTAGCAAACTCGGTCAATCAGCGAGAGACTCGGTCAGGGGACGAATAGGCTAGGCCTTTCAAGTTATCCAGTTAAAAGTGTTTTTTTTAAATGTGGTATGCTTGTTCACATTGTGTTTGGTATCCACTTTGATTGACCAATTACGTGCTTCAAACCAAATTTAGAAATGTATGCTTAACACTTAGGAAATCTACAACTTAATTTTGAAAGAGTAAATTATGCCAAAGAGGCTTACTGTTTGCCTTCTGTGTTAAAAGGAACCTTCATATACTATTTGCAACTCTCCAAAAAGTAACGATGTTCAACAGCTCACTTGATGTAAAGATATCGACTCCACTCTCTGTAAAATTGCTGTAATCTAAAAGAAATATATTTCTTAAAGTATTACAAAAATGAATCTTTAATTTTTGCAAATGGCATTTTTGGAAATTTCCATTAGTAGTTAATTGGTTCGATATACAAATCCTAGGATATTTTCTACAGAACCTAAACTTCGTCGAGCACCAATTTTTAGAATTTGGGAGCTTTGCTTGAAACAATGAAAATGCAGGAGCAACAAATGGTATACCTGACTTTCAAGTCTAGTAATTTATCTGCTTTGGTTGAAATATTAAAATAGTTTTGCTCTTTTCTGCAGGAGATAATCTACCACCAGTGATCACTAGTTTTCCAGCGGACATGACCATCACGGTGCCCTTTAGAACCTCTAGTGTCGCAGTCACCTGGGACGAGCCTACCTCCACAGACAATTCTGGATCGTCCTTCCAGAACTCCAACATCCAATCCGGGAGTACCTTTCAAGTTGGGAACACGCCGGTCACGTACACTATTGTCGACCAAGCCGGAAATTCAGTTCGACAGACATTTGTGGTCACTGTACTTATGCTGTGTAAGTGTAAACATTTGTGTTGAGATTGATTAAATTGCTGTTTTTGGGACATGACTGACAAAATAAGACAGGTTTGGTTAAACATTAGACTTGAAAAAGACTTTACTCAAAGCAAATATCACTCTCTTATTGTTCACCATACCTCAAATAGGCCAATGGTTTAACATTATGCACCTCGCTAGCCCATGAGTTTTGACCTGACCCCAATGGTAAAGTGTTCTTGGTCTTTATTGAGATCCCTCAATGCAAATAGGATTATCACATCAAGCATCTCTCTGTAGTATTTTTGCCCTAACGCTTTTTTATTTTTTACTTACAGCTGATGATGAACCGCCAGTTATTCAGACCTTTCCTAATGACATCACCCTCACTATACCGTTCGGCACCGATAGCTCAGTCGTCAACTGGCCAGTGCCGACGGTAACCGACAACTCGGGCACGGCCAGCATCAGTTCCAAACGGGATTCCGGAAGCACTTTCCCAGTAGGTTTGACTCCGGTGGTTTTCACCTTTACTGACCCAACTGGAAACCCTGTGATGCGGACACTCAACATCAACATTTTGGTTCAGAGTAAGTATTCAGAAAAAAAAATGTGGCAGCTAAAGTTTTTTTGTTTTTTTTTTACTCCTTTTTGTGCCGCCTAAACAAACTCGTTCCTAAAATCTGTAGCTCTGTATGATATCTTAGTTTCAGGCAACATTTTTTTTCAGAAATTTATAACTTTCTAAACTTTTATTTGCTAAAACTTGGATGGGAAAACTCAATATTTCAGATTACTGAGGTTAAAGGTCATCTAGGGGTCATTGTTAACAAAAATGCTTCAAATGTTTGTCTACGAAATTTAAATGCAACTTGTACAGAGTCATCTTTGGGTAGGGGTTTAACGCAACTCTTTTGAAAAAGGAGGTAAAGGTCAGCTAGGGAGTCACTTGAGGTCATCATTTAAAAATGCATATCCAACTTTATAAGAACGCGAAACATGTACTAATTGATCTGAAGATTACTTGTTGAGTTAAACTGGGTTTTTTTCTTCTATTCAATAGCCGATGAGGAACCGCCAACAGTCATCAGTTTCCCCTCGGACATCACGGTCACTGTTCCATTTGGAACCGCGGGTACAGTTGTTACTTGGAATGAGCCGATATCCACCGATAATTCCGGCACCTCAAGCTACACAACTTCTACCCCATCTGGAAACCCCTTCCCACGTGGAAATACAGTGGTAGTCTACACCTTTACTGACCCCAATATGAACACGGTCGTTCGGTCCTTCAATGTGAATGTGATTGAACTAGGTGAGTTAGGTTTCAGTTTCCTCACTATTGCAAAACAGTTGTTCTTATTTAAAAAAAAAATTCTGATTCAAATTTCATTTATGTAAAAAAAACACAAACTCGAGATAATGTGAAAACAATATGTTGTCGTTGTCTAAACATTTTTTAAATTCTTTAACAAATTTCTTGCAGCTGATGCTGAAGCCCCAGTTATCCAGACTTTTCCGACTGACATCACAGTAAACGTTCCATTTGGAATGGACAGCTCTATCGTCAACTGGCCAGTACCGACGGCAACAGACAACTCTGGCTCTGTTAATATCATCGCCAACAGGCAGCCTGGCACTACGTTTCAATCAGGCTTGACACCCGTGATTTATACTTTTACCGACCCAAATGGAAATTCGGTCATGCGTACTTTCAATGTCAACGTTGTTTCCTCGTGTAAGTTTGAAGTATGCTGTTGCATATTTAAAACTCGTAATGAAACCAAGGATTCCTCAAAAGTGCTCTAGGCATAATTTTACATAATTACTTTAAAAAAAATAACTCAACAGATGAAGTGTACAATGAACAGTTTGAAAAATTTGTTTTTCTAGATTTAAACATTTGACCAACACTTGTCATTAACAAAATTCAACATTTTGTAATTTGTTTAATTTGGTCAACAGCGGACACGCAGCCACCAACGATCAACACTTTCCCGTCGAACATCATCAGGACTGTCCCCTTTGGCACCACTGAATTGATAGTGACCTGGGACGAGCCCACTTCCACAGATAACTCTGGTAACTCCTTCCAGAATCCGTCCAGGCCTTCCGGAAGCTCATTCCCTCTCGGAAACACGATGGTGGTTTACACTTTCACCGATCCATCCGGAAACATTGTCGAACGGACTTTAACCGTCAACGTGCTAGAGTTAGGTGAGTGAATTTATTTTTTATTTTATTTCAAGAGCTAAAAATGTTTCTTGACTGGAGTTCAGGAGAATGTCAAAAGGAAGAATAAAATCCAGCAATTATGGGAGTGCTTAACTTTAAAGTAACAAACTTGTGGTTTTTAAAACAAGGGCAAATCCAAGAATAAGTTGTCATTGTGCAATTCTAATAACAATTTCTTTCCATCATTTAGCGGACACGGAGCCACCAACTATCCTGACTTTCCCCAACGACATCGTTGTAACCGTTCCCTTCGGAACTGACACCTCAGTCGTCAACTGGCCAGTGCCAACGTCAATCGACAACTCTGGAACTGTCACCGTTACTACCAGCTCGGAGCCTGGAACCACTTTCCCAACAGGCACGACTAGGGTGACTTACACGTTTTCCGATAACAATGGAAACTCGGTGATGCGCTCATTTGATGTCAACGTTTCGCCTCTGAGTAAGTGATAAAATAGTTGCCGACAAACTAGATTTCAAAAATTAAGATAAAAGCACATATTGAGCAAATTGTTAAAATGACCCAAATTGAGCCAAACATGCCATGATTTTGTTGCAATTTTCATCAATCTTTTCAAAACTTTTGGGTTTTGAAGTGCTTTTAGTTGTACTATGCTTAATCAAAGTTAAATGAGCTTACACAATTTGTACAAATTGTCAAAAAGGTTGGTATTAATTCTTTCAACAGCTGACCGTACTCCACCAGTGGTCACCACATTTCCCCCAGACATCACCATCACTGTTCCCTTTGGAACTTCAGAAATGGTCGTAACCTGGAACGAGCCAACCTCCAGCGACAATTCCGGTACCTCAAGCCAAACGACCCCCATCCCTTCTGGCAGCACGTTCTCTCTGGGCAACACACCTGTTATTTATACCTTTACAGACCAGTCTGGGAACAACATCAGAAGGACTTTGAATGTGAACGTCATCCAACTGGGTAGGTGTTAACATTTTAGTCCAGAAACAGTCTTAGATTTAGCCTAGCCTGACCTGTTTTGGTTTGCAGGATTTGATTGGTTGATGTGCACTTGTTTAACGACATTTCAATAGGAGTGAATATAATTGGCAGATAATGGGTTGATTTGTCGAGATTCAAATGTCGAGATTCAAACAGCGAACTCCTTTTATATCATGCGCAAAACAATAATGAAAAAAAATGCAACTTCATTTCAACAGAAAAGTGAAGTTACTAAATTACGCAATCTTTTTTAAGAACTTCATTTTGGTGGTTTTTTTTTTTTTTTTTTTAATTCGGAAAGAATATTTTCTTCTAAAATCCTGCTTTATCTTTTGCATTTAGCCGATGATGAGAGACCTGTTATCCAAACCTTCCCCAATGATGTCAGCATCACCATCCCCTTCGGAAGCACTGAAGCAGTTGTTAATTGGCCGGTGCCCACAGTTACCGACAACTCGGGCACGGCTCGACAGCCGTGACTTACATGATCACCGATCCGTCGGGCAACATCGTCACACGGACATTCAATGTCAATGTTATGGTTGCATGTACGTATCAAAATTACAATAGCAATGAAATTGGCTTTTATGCGTGGTAAACGCAAAATATCTTGTCCAATTTTTAAAACTTTATTGAATATATTGGCAAAATTAATAAGGGAATATCCTGCTTTGCAAGTAGTGTTTAGGACGAGAGTCGTCATCTGTTTTTATAAATACCTTTCAGTCCAATTAAAATATACATTTCAATTTTACCTAATGTATGTGCCCCATTTGAACAGCGCAAAAACTTCGTATAGGAACAAATGTGGGCATGTAGTACTCTCATGTAGCACAAACTCACTTGTGAAATACTACGATTTACCCATTTTATGAATACAAGTAATACAATATAACCATTTTCTTTTTATATAGCGGACAATCAGCTACCTGTGATCATCAGTTTTCCTGCAGATGTCACAATCACTGTTCCCTTTGGAACGATGGAAACCATTGTCACTTGGGACGAGCCAATTTCTGTAGATAATTCCGGCACAACTTCCCAGAATCCCACTCGCCCGTCTGGAAGCATCTTCCCTCTAGGAACCACTACAGTCAGCTACACCATCACTGACCCAACTGGCAACCTGGTCATTCGGACGTTTGATGTCAATGTCAATCAGCTATGTAAGTTCAGATACTATGCGATCATTTTCTGTAGACTATTTTGGAAATTTTTAAAAATAATTTGTATTGTATGCAAGTAAAGTCTAATAGCAAGTAAAGTACAAAGAACCACTGGTATTGAGCTTTATTAACAAATGTTTTGTATTAAATTACAACAATTGTTAAACAATTTCAAGAGTTAAAAACAATGAAATAATTTTGCAATTTTGTAAATAATCCCTTAGCGGACAATGAGCCACCATCGGTCATCACTTTTCCCAGTGACATCACGGTGACCGTACCATTCGGAGTGACCAGCACCCCGGTCAACTGGACCCCACCAGTCTCTACCGACAACTCTGGAACCGTCAATGTCGTTACAACCAAAGAACCAGGAAGTTCGTTCCCCACGGGCAGAACCACAGAGGTCACCTACACCTTCACAGATGCCAACGGCAACTCGGTCAATCGTATGTTTAATGTCAACGTCATGGTTCTCGGTAAGTTTCTGCCACATGGCATTTACAGGTTTACGCCTTCTGACCAGCGCCGAAAACTTTGAAAACTTTGACAAATTTAGGGTTACCGTCTGCTTCATAGCTCAGTTGGCCAAGTACCCCATCAGTAGTCTGGAGTATCCTGCCCTTACTACAAAATGTATTCATGTTGTCTAGTACAGCACCCTCAATTGGCAAATGTCAGCCAATCACATGCCCCAACGTTAGAAAAAACCCGATAATCGTTATCTGAATTCAGATCAATCTCAAAATGTAATAGAATCATCCTTGACCATAAGCTATCTACTCTGCAAGTTTCGGTAAAAGTCTTCCTGTACTTTTGTTTGTATAAACCTGCCAAGGCCATGAAAGGTCGTACAATAAGAACTCTCCTTTCTCCATGTCTTTACAGCTGACAGCGTACCACCAGTAGTGACGAGGTTTCCAGCCGATGTGACTGCCACTGTTCCCTTCGGAACACAAAGCACCATGGTCAACTGGGAAGAGCCAACATCTACTGACAACTCCGGATCATCGTCCCAAACCGCTTCCATCCCATCCGGCAGCAATTTCCAGATCGGCACCACAGACGTTACCTACACCTTCACAGACCCAAATGGGAATTCGATCAGTCGGTCATTCAGCGTTAGAGTTGTTGAGCTGCGTGAGTATTAACCCCTTGACAAAAATTAGAGCCACCCCTTCGCTCTTTAACATGAAGCACTGACCGTTTGACATTCGGAAAAAAACCGTGGCCTAAATAGCATTTGACATAGTTAGTAGACTTCTATCAATCTGTTGACCTATTTTGCAACAACGCTTGGACACGCATATCGGGGGCCAAGGATAGTGTTCAGTAAAGCAGTGTTCCACTGTATTTATAAAAAAAATTGTACTAGGAAATGTATGGATATAAAAGAAAACAAATCAAGCATTTAAAACAATGTGGTTTTTTTCTGTCCCCAGCCGACAACATTCGTCCAACCATCACCAGTTTCCCATCCGATGTAACCATTACCGTTCCCTTCGGATCAACGAGTGCTATTGCTACTTGGAGCGAGCCGACATCCATGGATAACTCGGGTACATCCACCCAGAGTACCTCCACTTCATCAGGAAGCAGCTTCCCGCTCGGAATCACTCCTGTGATGTACACATTCACAGATCCATCTGGAAATGCTCGGACTAGAACCTTCAGCGTCAATGTCGTCATGCAGTGTAAGTTTCTCCAATCATTTGAATGATCATTTGAACTAAAAAAAGTCTTGACAAACGTGTTTTACACATAAATTGAAATCAAGAGAAATGTTGCTGAAAAGTGTTGGGTGGAATTTAGGGTTTGTCCTTTCTCAGTCCTTCAAAAAGGTAGTACTGTAATTCACAAGCAGTGTCAATTATGCTTGACTGAACATAAACAATAATCAGTGACCTCTGGAGTGTTTGAATATTGACTTAATAATTTATTTCAAACTATTTATAATAATTCTAAATTATTATTATAAATTATTTACAAAACAGCCGATAACGAACGTCCGACCATCGAAACTTTCCCTAATGACATCACCGTGACGGTACCCTTTGGTACATCCAGAACACTGGTTAATTGGGTAGCCCCAACCAGCTCGGATAACTCGGGAACTGTAAGCACCAATTCCAACATCACCCCTGGAAGTCTCTTTAGCCAAGGCACCACCAGCGTCATGTACACATTCACTGACCCATCCGGAAATCTCGTCCAGCGGTCATTCAACGTCAACGTTGTGGTCCTGCGTAAGTACAAAGTCTTTGATCTATGCAGCATTATTTATTCATTGAAAATGTTATTGCCATAATTAAAAGTAGCCATTAGTGGAGCACGATTTAGAAACTTGCTTGAGAAGCACAATATTCGAGAGGAAAACAAGATTTTATTGATTCTGTTTCAACAGCCGATGGTGTCCCGCCAGTGATCACCAGTTTCCCAGCCGACGTGACCGTCACAGTGCCTTTCGGAACCAGGGCGACCGTCGTGACCTGGAACGAGCCCCAGTCCATGGACAACTCTGGGTTCTCCTTCCAGAATCCCAATAAGACTTCCGGAAGCACTTTCCCACTCGGGACCACCCCGGTCACCTACAACTTCATGGATCAGACGGGAAATGGAATTGAAATGACCTTCCATGTTAACGTTATTGAATTGCGTAAGTTTTAATTTTATTTTGGTGTTTTACAATGTCTTCAAGATTGCAGTTTAACTTAAAATTGTTTAGAAATTAATACTACAGAAACCAGAATGAATGGAATGAGAAATAGGATATCCAACAAATTATCAAAAATCACAAATTTGGTTGTATGCATAGTTGGAAAGCACACAACGTAAGCTTTCATTTGGTATATAATGGAGCTCTATAGCACCTTCCTTTCATTCTGGAGATATGACATGTTTGCACATTAATTGCTTCATTGTTAAAGCGCGATTTAATACTCTCATTTTTTTTAAATGTGATTTTAACAATCTACAGCGGATGCAGATGTCCCACTCATCACCTCCTTCCCTAACGACATCACCAGGACGATTCTTTTCGGGACCCTGAGCACCCCTGTCACATGGCAGGAACCGACATACATTGATAACTCGGGTACCGCTGTCGTCACCTCGGACATCCCATCAGGAACCTCATTCTTGCCCGGCACGACCCCGGTCACTTACACTATCACTGACCCAAGTGGCAACAACGTCCAGCGATCCTTCAATGTCATTGTGGTGGTGCTGCGTAAGTTTTGCCTACTAACTATTCGTGTATGTAGCAAACTTGACGTAAAAGAAAGCTCTTGAATTTTTTTTTTAATTTGGCATATACAGCAAATGGTTGTAAAAGTGTTGGGCTGTTCTTTTTCTACTTAAACAAATTTAAAAAAAACAAATTCATTTAAATTTGCTTTTTTAATTTGTTTTTCTTCAATTGGGATAATGATTATTTGGAGCAAAATACTTGCATAATATTTTGCACACTACTAGGAATTTTGGAGTAAAAGAATGTGTATTTTAAAATTGTATTGAGCGCAATATACACTATTTAAAATGGATATGTTGCATTTTTGAAAATTTTTCATTTGCTCAATGTCATATTTTATTCAATTTCTTGGTTTGTACTATAGCGATGCAAGTCTGAAAAATCTCTATAAAACAAACATTGAGAAAAATATATTTGAAAATCGTATTTATCAATCATATTTTTTTTTTAAATTTTAACAGCCGACCAGGAGCCACCAATCATTCTTACCTTCCCCACCGATGTGACCGTCACGGTTCCCTTCGGCACACAGAACATCCCAGTCACTTGGGACGAGCCCACGTCTACAGACAACTCGGGGGCATCATTCCAGATTCCCTCCATCCCATCTGGGAGCGCCTTCCCCATTGGAACCACGCCGGTTATCTATGAATTCAACGACCCGACAAGGAATGTGGTCAGACGGACTTTCCAAGTCACTGTTATCATGCTGAGTAAGTCATCTTGGACTAGAAATGTTTGGACTAAAGATGTAAAGCTTTAAAAAAGAAAGGATTGTAGAGCATTTTAGTGTTTCAATTATGTGTTATAGTAATCGATTCAAACCTTGTCGGGAACATGGTGTTTGTGTTCTTGTTCAGATACCTTTCTGCAATCGCCGCTTTCCATCATAAAATATAAATGGGTACCTGTGTAGAAAAAGATCAGATTTCAAACTGCTTCTGGACCATTGATAAATATCAGTTTATAAGTGCAACACATTATAGGTCATTATTTTCAAGAGTTTTAGTTTACAAATTTGGGACTTTAGTACTTGCATCTATTTCTTTTAATTTTGAAATATTTGACAATCGCTAAATCTTTATTTTATGGAACAGATGACAACAAGCCACCGACTGTGGACACCTTCCCTAATGACATCGCTGTGACTGTTCCCTTTGGCACAACCTCTACCGTCGTCAACTGGCCGTTCCCAACTGCCACGGACAACTCCGGCACTGTCAACACCTTCACTGACAACGAACCAGGAAGTTCCTTCCGTCCGGGTTCCAACACGGTGACGTACACCTTCACAGACCCAGCTGGAAACATCGTTGTTAGGTCTTTTGACGTCAACATTATTGTCCAAGGTAGGTGGCACAGAACTTAAATCAATTGGGAAACACTCAAAAATAAAACTACCTATAAAAAATGATTATGAAATGGATTCACTATTTGTTTTTGCCTTTAACAAAATACTTTTACAAATGATGCATACTTAAGTGTTGTCCCAGGAGAATATTATAAGAAAAAAACCAACTTGGGTGAGACTGGAAGCTACCACCTTCCGTTTTCTAGTGCAGACTTCTCACCACTCAACCGGAGCTAGCATATTATTATGTACCCCCTGCAACACTAATCTTTCAGCCAATCTGTTATAAAATACTTTTATTTGTTCCATTACAACTTGATGGTGTTTCGCCAGAGATCACCAGTTTCCCAAATGACATCACTGTCTCGGTGCCGTTCGGCACTACGGGTTCAGTTGTGACTTGGAACGAGCCGACCTCAACTGACAACTCCGGCTCCACCATTCAGACTGCTTCCAGGGTATCGGGAAGCACATTCCCCATCGGAGGCACCCCGGTCAGATACACCTTCACTGACCAGACTGGCAACGTTGTGGAACGAACATTCCTGGTCACCGTTGTCGAGCTTTGTAAGTATTGTCCACATATAAAGAACTTATTTGTGCAGTGAATTGTGCAGTGATTTGAAGATTTGTTCAGCTCCGCTGATTGCTTTAAAAGAAATTATTAGTTTGGGTTCTTAAACTTGACGGGCAAGTGCTTTTGCCAGAAATTAAGCATTTACAATTGCTTGTGGGTTAAAATTTGAATTTAACCAACAAGTTTTAATATATATCGTCATTTTCCCTCAACAGCCGATGCCGAACCTCCAATGATCACGTCCTTCCCCAGTGACATTACCGTCACGGTCCCTTTTGGAACCCAAAGTATTCCAGTCAACTGGCTTCCACCAACTGTTAGAGACAACTCGGGCATCATTGAGACCAACACCAACAAAGCACCAGGCGACTCGTTCTCTCCAGGCTCCACATCCGTGGCGTACACGTTCACCGATCCTAATGGAAACATTGTCACAAGGTCCTTCAATGTTGTCGTCAATGTCCTACGTAAGTACAGCACCAGATGACATTTCAAACGATAATTTTATCTAAATCATACGTCGAATTAGTAAAAGACCACAACATTCACATTTTTAGCTTTGTCAGTATTGAATAACTTCTAGTAGCTGCATCCTCTCTAATCAATTTAGCTTCTGCTGCGAGCAAGACGATTAACCCTGTCACACTTATTGCTTTCCCCAACAGCTGATAGCGAGGTGCCAACTATTCTGTCTTTCCCATCCGACATGACCGTCACTGTGCCATATGGAACCTCTAGTACCATCGTCACCTGGGACGAGCCCACATCTACCGATAATTCTGGCGGCACTTTCCAGACCCCTTCAAAGCCCTCGGGCAGCCAGTTTGATGTCGGAATAACTCCAGTAACTTACACCATTACTGATGCAGCCGGCAACAACGTGATCCGAACATTTAGTGTGAATGTCGTCATGTTGTGTAAGTGCAATATTCAAGTTATTTCTACTCATTCCGGCATTTTCAATAAAAAATAGAAACTCCAGAGATTGTTAGAATTCTTCCCGTAGTTAAATGTTTGTCTATTGGTATTTTATACTAATAGTTTGAACAATAACTAATATCAAAATATGGGTAAATTTAAATATGTATGAATTACTAAAAAGTAATGAACGTGTTGCACATATATATTTTCTTTTTGATATGTATAATCATTAAAGTAAATGCCTCGTACCTACAGCCGACACCAGTGCTCCTACAGTCACTAGTTTCCCATCTGACGTCACTATCACCGTGCCGTTCGGTACCAACAGCATTCCTGTCAACTGGAACAAGCCCACTTCCATGGACAACTCGGGATCTTCTGTGCCTAGTGTCAACATTCCCTCAGGAAGCCAATTCCAGATCGGGAGCACTTCCGTCGAATACACCTTCACAGATGCATACGGGAACTTTATCATCCGAACATTTATGGTCAACATCATCATGCTACGTAAGTCTAAAAAGCAAAAAGATTCGCAGATTTTCGGAAATGATCAATCATTATGTAAAATGACATGGTCCAGTGATTGGCGCCGACTGGTATCTAATACATTTTTATAAAAGTAGCAATTGCCAGACGGCAATTGTAAAAAACAACAAATCTAAAAAAGAACTTTCTAATTTTCTAAACTAATTTCAGACAGGTCAGTTAAACGATACAAACCTTAAACCACCCATTCCTGATAATTCAAGCACTTGCCTATTTGTATTTCATTCTCATCTTTTAGCCGACAATGAAGAACCAATGGTACAGCAGTTCCCTACAGACATCGCCATCACGGTTCCATTTGGCACTACGGACACGGCAGTGAACTGGCCAATCCCTGAAGTGACTGATAACTCGGGAGTGGTCAATGTAGTCACCAACAGAGACCCTGGTAGCAGATTCCAACCAGGAATCAACAGTCACCTACACCTTCACTGACCCAGCTGGAAACAATGTTCGAAGGAGCTTTAACGTCAATGTTGTCGTTGACTGTAAGTATTTTTTTTTTTTAGGGGGGGAAGGGGCCAAAAAGAAATGACAAGGGTCAATATTAAACAAAGAATTACAGCTTTACTTTATGCTCGAGATAATTTTGCACATTTGAATTTTAACAAATATAAGAATTTACAAGTTTTTCTATTATAATTCTGTAAATATGCCATGGCCTAGTTGTCTGGAGCATTAAATTCATGGTCTTCGACCAGTGGACTAGTTACCCAACCAATTTTGATTTATGCTGTGAAGAGATAAGATTATCTTGTCTTGTTACTGTGCAAGGGGCTGGTACTTCCACACTTCCCTCTGTACCCCCACAACTCCAGTGGCTCTTGGACTTGTGATGGGCAAAATTTCATATTGCAGACTTAAAGGCAGTGTAGCGCTACAAACTTAAAACAAACTCCAATTTAAATAATTTCTATCAACAGCTGACGACATGCCACCGGTAATCAACACTTTTCCTTCGGACATCACTGTCATGGTTCCCTTTGGAAGCACGGGTACCAGGGTGACTTGGGATGAGCCGACCGCCATGGACAACTCTGGAACCACCATTCCAAGCAGCAACATTGCTTCCGGTAGCACATTCCCAGTCGGAAGCACCAGGGTGTCTTACACCATTACTGACCCATCTGGGAACACGAGAATCCAGACTTTCAACGTCAATGTCATCATGATGCGTAAGTATTCAACTTGTTTTTTGTTTTGTTTGTAATTCCCCCTTTAAAAAATGTATTTGGTCATTCTGCGTGCTCGTGCTATGGTGCTTGCCGTTGAGTAAAGCACTTTGTCACTCGTTGCTTCCATCCAGGAGTAAATAAATACCTGTTTGAGTACCAGAAAAAATCATTAATCACCACAACTAGGACTCTTATTATATTTAAAATGGGCCCAATGACAGTTTTTAATCACAAGATAAAAATACAGATGTGCCTTCATTAAATTATTTCTACCCTCCCCCTCAATATATTTTGTGATTGCACCCTATTAATTTCTTCATAAGTCCCATCCACTTTTTGTGGAGTACATTTCTTACAGCTATCGTGACAGATTATTTAAACTACTTTGATCATCTGACCGCAAGTCTTGATCTAATTGGGCAAAGACACGGTCACCTGACCAAAACTTGTGATCTGGTTAGCCATTGCACACGGAATAAGTCATCCAAATTGACAATTTCTTTAATTTCTTTTCTCTACAGCCGACAATGAAGATCCAGTAGTCCAAGAATTTCCTGAGGACATCACTGTGACCATCCCCTTTGGCTCAGCCAACACCCCGGTCACCTGGCCCCAGCCACAGGTCACTGACAACTCTGGAACGGTCAACAGCATCACCAACAAGCAGCCTGGTACTTCGTTCCCAGATGGCGTCACCACTGTCATGTACACCTTCAACGATCCGTCTGGTAACATCGTCACCAGGGAGTTTGACGTCACTGTAATGGTTCTGCGTAAGTATTTTTCCAATTGTTTTTATAAATGCCTATTGATTTTAAACTTTCAAAAAATTGATCTATCACTTGTTTACATTTTTTTTTTAACCCAGTGTCGATTGGCATCTTTCTGATAATCTATTTTTATTTAGTGTACTTCTAATTTGATTCTTTGTTTTTGTAACAGCTGACAATGAGTCTCCGGTCGTGACGAGGTTCCCATCTGACTTGACGATAACCGTACCATTTGGCATGGAGGAGACAGTGGTGAACTGGGATGAGCCGACTTCCACGGATAATTCTGGATTTCCTTTCCAGACTCCCTCCCAGCCTTCGGGAAGCACCTTCCCTATCGGAATCACTCCGGTTACGTACACCTTCACTGACCCCTCTGGAAACAGCTATGAACGAACATTCACTGTCAATGTGGTCCAACTGCGTAAGTACAAACTAAACTTTTACTTTGTTGTTAATTTATTTATTTTAATTAGGTCAACATGGAATAATACAAAGAGAAAGATTACAAGGGCAAATGAAAAAGCTTAATGTTTTATGTCACTTTCAAGAAAAACATCAATCTCAAATAGTTTTATCTTTCAAACTTTCCTGCTAAAATATTTGTTTGTCATTGATTGCTCATTGTGTTTACTTATTTCGGCACTCGATGATTTAATTGTTGTCTTCTATAAATGCTAAAACTTTCAAACTACCAATTTGTTTTTTCAGCGGACAGAATCTCACCTAGCATCGTAGACTCACCCGAGAACATTGAAGTCTTTGTGCCCTTCGGCAGCACAGGCACCAACGTCAACTGGGCTCCACCGACGGCTACAGACAACTCTGGCAGGGTTATTTCTAGCACCACCCGGGAGCCTGGTAGTTCCTTTCCACTCAGCACGACTTTGGTTACCTACCTCTTCACCGATCCCACAGGCAATGAAGTCAGAACCACCTTCACCGTTAAAGTGACAGAGCTACGTAAGTGTTGCTTTTTCTCCAGATGCATCGAATCCTGAAAACATGTGAACAAAGATGGACTAGAGCTGGATTCAAACCCAAGATATCTGATCTTGTATTCCAAATTCAACAATTCTTACCGTTTTTCTACTCCCACAGCCGATGTCATCCCACCAATGATCACCGGCATTCCCGATGACGTGACGGTCACTGTTCCGTTTGGTTCCTCCGGTACCACGGTCAGTTGGCCCGAGCCTACAGCCACCGATAACTCGGGCTCCTACTCCACCACCAAGACCCACGAGTCTGGTTCCTCCTTTCCACCGGGTTCCGTCACGCCAATTACTTACACCTTCACTGACGCAGCTGGCAACCCAGTCAGTACAACCTTCATAGTGCGAGTGGTTGAACAAAGTAAGTAGTTTTAAAGACTTTAATTGTGTATGTTGTTATTTGGAGTTAATATTTATATTTATTTGGTTTTGAAATTAGCAGGGTTTAAAGAACTTGGGTCTACAGAAAAACCCTTGCCTTAAATCGGGCAGCCCTCGTGCCAAATCTTAAAAGAAATGCAGATTTTGACCAATATCTCGTCCTGTATTCCTTGCAGCTGACAGACAATCGCCCATGCTCGTCACTTGCCCGACTGACATCACCTTCTACATCATGACGGGCAAGGCTTCCGTACCAATCTACTTCACGATGCCCACAGCCCAGGACAATTCTGGTACGGTCAATCTGGTTGCGCACAACAAGAACCCTGGTGACCTGTTCAACGCCGGTCGCACCACCGTGGAGTACCGATTCCAAGACCAGGCTGGAAACTACGCATCGTGTGTCTTTGACGTCGATGTAGTCGAAGGTAAATATAGCATCTCGCATCTACAGATTAAACTACTTAAAATGACAAATTAAAATTAATTTGACTTTCAGTTGCTGTACGAATAACTGAACATAAAGGTTTCCCAAAACAAAAATCCGTCTTGACAAAGATTCATATCCAATTTGCAGTAGTGCATATCTAGGACTTTGAACTGAGAAATTGGGTTGGACTCCAACCCAAACCACTTGATAGTCTGAGGGACTAACCCAGGCCAGAGGTGAAAATGACCGCTGGACTCATTTGAACATTGAATGCCACCTGAATGAATTGTCCATTGCCATTTCAGGCCATGTAACCTTCAACCTCTTTTTCTTCTTTCAGCTAATCCCTGCTCCTTGGAGCCCTGTCAGAACGGTGCTGCTTGCGTCCCTACCTCACTTGCAACGCACACCTGTGTCTGCCCAGACTGCTTCAGTGGAGAGACTTGCGAAAATGGTAAGTCCAAAACTTTGTTTCAATTCCCGAAAAACTCTCCTCAAGAAATCGTCAGTAAAAATTTCTGTAAAGCTTCTAGGCAGAAAATATTGCAAAACAAACATTTTTGCCAAGCACAAATGTGACCCAACCCTGCAAAATGAGAAGCAAGTCGCCACAACTACTTTTGAGTAATGCACCTTTGAACAGTGTTCTACACAACAGAAATCAACACTCAACGCTTTAAAATAATTATCAACTGTATATTACAAGGTGTCAACCCGAGTGAAACACAAATGATGGGCTTTCAAATACATGTGGGAAAACTAATCCTTAAGTCTCATTTTGCAGGGTTGGGTCACAATTCAGCAGACAACCAGTCACAAGTGGTAAACGCTGCATTACTAATTCCCTCGTAACCACTTTTAGCTAAGCAGGTTTTGTTTATGCTAAGCATCTTTCTTATTTTGATTTGACAGCTGTGGATGCTTGCCAAGCCAACGGTTGCCAAAACGAAGCTGCTTGCGGTGCCTTGTCTGGTTCCTGTTCTCAGTACGAGTGCCAGTGCCCTACCTGCTACATTGGACAGTTCTGCCAGACCTGTAAGTCACCAGTCTATTTTGATGCCGCAACAAGTATCTGAAAAACAAAGTTTAGTCTCTTATATTTCCTAAAGGTTGTTTTATAATTAGAGCATTAAAACAAAATGGGTAGTGGTGTCATAAAAAGCAAAAGATTGAAATGTGTTGCAGTTGCTGACTGGAATAACATTTGAGCATCACTTCGAAAATCTAGAAAGGTTTTTGGAAACTACCAAAGATTATTAGTGTTAAAACAAGTTGTACATTTACTAAAATAATCTGTAATGATTTTTTTTTTTAATTTAAATTTCTGTTGAGCATTGAAAGGAAGAAATTCATTTTTTTTTGACAGATGTGGATAGTTGTGACAACCACCAATGCGCTAACGGAGCCCAGTGTGTTGGCAAGCCAGACAGCTGTGTGGAATACACCTGTCGTTGCCCTGCTTGCTTTACTGGACGCTACTGTGATATCCGTAAGTTAACAAACTATCTAAACATGTAACTGCTGTTTTACTTGGAAAGCACTTGACCAGTTTGCGTCAGAGGACGCATATAGTTTCCCCAAGATTCAAAACGGATGACGCATAAACACGTCGTGAGCAAGGTCGGACAGGTCTTTCAGCCTGTAAACCCACCTCGGATCGAGTTTCGTAAAAAATATTTCCGCGGCTCGGCGATGTTAAAATAATCTCGGCGTTAACATTACAAACAATTTGTAGGATAAATGAGAATTGATCATTTGTCAGTATTTTAATTTTGAATCAGATGCTAAATAATTCATGTAGGACTTCATTTTTGAACTTGGTTTTTATTATAGGGATTGGAAGTAATCTTTGAATATGGTTTTAATTTCAGCCGTCTCTGCTTGTGACAGCCATGCCTGTCGGACTGGAGGTGTGTGCATGCCATTCTCATCGACAACCAACTCTCTCTACTCCTGCTCTCAGTACAGATGCTCCTGCACTGGTTGTTATACCGGTGCTCGCTGCGAGATCCGTAAGTAGAAATAATGTCTTTATGTACCACACCCCTAACCACTTGCAATCAAAAGCCATCTGGGGCCAGTTTCATGGAGCTGTTAACCATCAAATTACTTCGTTTAAAAAAATCTTCTTTAGAAAAACAGGGTTCATAATTTTTCTTCTTTTTCCCCCCAGGTAATGTATTTTGTTTGTTACTGATATTCAACTAGTTTTTGCTTAACATAACAAAAATATTGTTTGGGCTAGTAGAGTGTTTACTGAACAAGACTTTTTTTTTTTTTTTTTTTTTTTTTTTTGCAAAATGGTATGCTTAGCGGCTCCATAAATTTGGCTTCTAATTGGTTATTGACTGAACACGTGATTAGCAGATTACATTTAATTGGTTAGTTCCAATTCACCCAACATCTAATGGTAATGTCTATCTGACTGTGACTGGTCAGTTTCTTATCACGTGATCACTAACTTACCCTCTTATTGGTTCATTTCCCTTGTTTTAGAGCGTGATGCCTGCAATCCTAGCCCTTGTCTTAACGGAGGTGCCTGCTCCTCCCTGCCTGACTCCTGCTACTCCTACACCTGTCGCTGCAATGGCTGCTTCACTGGCTTCAACTGTGAAATCCGTAAGTACTTGACTGCCGTTTAGCTCTGATTAAAAATATTACATCAAATCATAATTCAGGCAAATCAATGCTTTTGTGCAAGTTTTAAGCCATACTTTGTTGACATAATTTGTCGTCATTCGTTACCATAATTTAAAGCCATTGACTTGAAGATCTTAGATGCCGACATCATTTTCAAACATTTTCAGTTCTTAAACCCCAACAGTCGTGAATCCTCAAATTTATTACAAGTTTACATATCCCCGGAAGATTTTAACAAATATATTAAAATTACTACTTTTCTTGTTGCAGCTATTCAGTCACCGTGCATCAACAGCCCATGTCAGAACGGCGGTGTATGCAGTGAGATCCAGGAAGTCTGTGGCGCATACACATGCACCTGCCCAAACAACTTCATCGGACTAGACTGTGAAACGGGTAAGATTAACTTTGTAGTTTTATACGCAAATAAACCACAAGGGCACCTTCAAACAAACAATTGGGGTGACCGCCAACATAGGGCAAGATGGCTCAGTTGGTAGAGTGCCGGTACAGTTTTCCAGCTCTAGACAAAAGTGATTCAAGTCGCCAAATAATAAGTGATTTCATGATTGGAAGTCCAGGATAAAAGTTTTCATTTGGTACACAGTACAGTGTATCCATTCCAGTGATATAAAAGTGTTTTCGCCTGTTAACTGAGAAAACAGGTGTGTTGTTTTTTCACTTTATTTATCAAAATCTAGCTTTTTATTAAATAAATCTGAAACTGTGGATAATAAATATGTTATTCAAGACAAATATATTTAATAAAATTTCCCTTCCCTAAAGGCCCTCTAAATTGTAACGGTCATTACACATAAATGCATAGTGAGACTTGTATCACCTTTTTCACATATTTGACGTGGCTTATTGTATATATTCCAGTGGTCAGTGAGAACCCCAACCCTTGCAACAGTTTCCCTTGCAAGAATGGAGCATCATGCCTGACCATGGATGCTGACCACTACATGTGTCTGTGCACCAGCGAGTACGTGGGACCTAACTGCAGGACAATGAAAGGTAAACATCACCATTACAAAAGTGTGTTGTTTGTTAGGTTGAGCATGTATTGACTCTTAATATGTCGTAGGCATTAATTTAGAGTACAGTACAATCCTAGGTACCCATTTACTCCTGGGTAGAGAGAAGCAATGGGTGACAAAGTGCCGTGCCCTAGGGCACAGGCAATGTAGTCATATGCCAGACATGAACCCACAACCTGCAGCTTTACCTAGAGATTCAATGCACAAGGCCACAGCACTCGACTGTTTAATATAAACGCATAGTAATGTCCTTCGGATAATTTAACACCAATTTCACTAAAACGGAGCTTTCCCACAAATTGTCTAAGTTTGAACTGGCTTTCTGAAAGTTGTTTCCAAAAAACCTGCTGGTCTAAGGTGGCCTTTGTATTCAAACTTTAAACAAAGATATTAATGAATTCATTTGTGTTTGTTTTCTTTCTTCTAGTGAATGCTCCACTGATGGATTCGTGCAGTTCTTTCCCTTGCATCAATGGCGCGGCTTGTTTCAACAGTTTCAACAGCAACTCTGGTAGCAACACGTTTATCCCGCAGTACTCTTGCATCTGTGCCAACGGCTTCACAGGAACCAACTGCAATACTCTCACCGGTGAGTGATATTAATAACAAATTCTCCTAAAATCTTGAGGAAAAACAAGCATGCAAGTCGGGGGTCACAAATAAAGAAAACAATTTATTTTATCTCCACCTGAAAAAATAGTCAACAATAACTTACCGTAAAAACAAAATCTTCTCTCTGAAAAATTGTTAAATTGATTAATTATTTGTTCCTTGCAGGAGATGCACCAGCTCTAGACATCTGTTCCCTCGATGAGAGGCCCCCGTGCTGGCAAGGAGCCCAGTGTTCTAACGCCTTCCACAGCTTGAACTCTGATGTGGACTACTTTTGTGACTTCCCCGTTGGATACGTGGGACACAACTGTGAAACTACCAGTAAGTTGAAATTGAAAAATGCGACATTATCTTGAAGCTGGTCAAAAACAAATCTTGCCCCTGTATCTCAAGATCATCCTGATCAGATAGCAAACTACAAGGAACAAATCGTATTCAGTGAACCACTTATTTTCTTTCTAGGCGAAGGTGCCGATGTCAAGTTTTAAAGTGGTCCTGTATTTCCCTTTTGTTTAGTCAGCGACCCATGCCAGAGCAACCCGTGCAGGAACGGAGCCAGATGTGCTGCCTTCAACACATTCTTCATGTGCGAATGCCCGCCAGGGTTCGGGGCCAAGACTTGCGAATCCCGAGTTGGTGATACCACTCCACCTTCCATCAGTAACTGCCCCGCATCTATCTACGCTGGTGATGGCAGTCAAGACAGCCAGACGGTCAACTGGACCCCACCTACGGCTACCGACGAATCCGGCCTGGTCACTCTAGTCTATGTCTCTCACCAGCCCAACATGTTGTTCCCCCGCGGGGTCGTGCCAGTCACTTACATCTTTGCCGATGCTGGCCAGAACTACGCTCGTTGCATATTCTACGTCAATATCGGCGGTAAGTTTGTTGGTTTTTTTGTTGTTTTGTTGTTTTTTCCATAGCTTGGGGCTCGAGATGGAAAGAATTCAATATCTAGACAACGGATGTTGAGGAGATCACAACTTTAACACTGAACATTTACATTTCAAGTTGGAGAACACTGTTTAGGAATTACCAACCTTCCTTGACAAATATGTTCTTGTTGTGGCCCATAACTTTTTCTTTTGTACACAAGAATTGAGATGACATAAAGAAATGGAATTCTTTCCCTTAGAATTACTGTTGGAGTCAAGTCCGTCAAAGTTGGATTATGGGAAAATATCGCATGTCCAGTCACATAAATGTAAAATAAAATGCCTTTGTCGCAATTCATTCAAATAGCTGATAGTAACTCGTGATAGTAGGCAGCACAAATTGTATATCCTCTGGATTCATGGAATGCTTGTTCTTTTGTCTCCATAGATAATGTTCAGATCACCGATAACATCCCACCGACGCTCGCCAACTGCCCCACCAGTATCATCTTGACGGTCCCGATTGGCGCCACTAGTGGGGTTGCCACCTGGTCAAATCCAGACGTTACTGACAACTCTGTCGGTTCTGTCAACCTACAAGCAACTGCAACATCTGGCGATAGCTTCAACATCGGCGAGACTACGGTCACTTTTACTGCCACAGATGCTTCCTACAACGAAGCCACGTGCTCGTTTACAATCACCGTTTTTGGTAAGTGGACTTTCTTTTTAAAGGGATAGTATGCCTTTGCAATTATCCTAAAATTAGTCTGTTGTCTGTGCACAAATTCACAATGTATTAAATTTATTCTTCCTAACCAGCTACTTCAGACAACACCCCACCGGTCATCAGCAACTGTCCCATGGGTGCATCAGCTACGGCCCAGCAAGGATCTACCAGCACAGAGGTCATTTCGTCGCAGAGTTGACATACCGACGAATAAGCATAAACTCTGTTTCGAGTAATTCGCGTTTGAAGTTGGACATGTTTCTTGGTGTTGTATTTCACTCTTAATGTTTCGATAATAACATTTTTTATGTGAATTTCATTTAGAATAGAGAATGTTTTATCCATAAAGCTCGTTTTTTAAACAATAAAGCTGCGCTATAGGTTTTAATTTGATTGTAAACTTATTCGTCAGTTTGTCAAATTACGAAATCCCCAAAAGCTGATTATTCGCCACTCTGTGTGTGCTATTCGTCAGTTTGCTGGATTACAAATTTACGCGCGCGCTGTACTTCGTCACTGTTGTGTTCTGTTCGCCGGTTTGTCAGATTACAGTAGCCGTTCCGCATGGTTATTTGTCACAGTTGTCTATGCAGTATAACGTGCAGTCTAAATTTTTGTTTTTCGCCAAAGCCTTATCTGTTTAGTGAAGCCTTAATTAATATCATTATTGGAACATTAATTCTGAGCTAAAACTAATTCTGGGATTAACTAAATTTCACATAATCTTGTTATACTATAGTGGCGATTGTAAACCTGTACTTTTGTATTCCTGTATAACAATTCATGAAACAAACATAAAGGAAATGAAATCCGAGGATATTTGGTTAAACAGTCATTTTTTATACCAACTCAACCAGACAACTCTAGCGCAACAACGAATAAAATAATACTTTTGGATGCTTCTTCTTTTCTGAATTAATTTTATTCACAATATTAATTCAAGTACATGTACATGCTGTTATCAAGGACTAGAAATTAAAACATTGATAATATATTACTTATTCAGTTGAAACGAATATTGATACACAAATTGAACCCGTTTAAAAAAAATATCGTTTTAGAAAATGTTGTCCAAGATTGTGTCCAAGATCGAAAACGATCGATTAAAGTAAAGTAATATTTATGGTGCAATCATTAAAGCAATTTATTGTACTAATATTATGACATTCGAATGAAAAAAAGAATAACATGTGCACATGTAATTTTGGAAATTATCGGCAGCTTCTGTACAAAATCTATTGTGAAAAAAACCCAATAGTTTTTATAACAGCAATATCAGTTTAATCTATACATTTTTCTCAATTATGTTGCATGACATTTGTGTATACTTTAATTTTCATACATTTTCTCTCCAAAAACTAAAAACTGATACTTTTCATTTATATATCACCTTATCTTGTTAGCAACTGTAAACTGTAAACTGTAAATTCTACAAAATCGTATAAACAACAATCAATCAATAACATTACAATTCATCAAACAATAATTATTCGTTAAATTCATCAAATTTGTATCTTCAAAATTATAATATTTTATTTTAACTTATAAATTCAAAGTTTAATATGATAATATTCACATAATGATATTAAAGAAGAAAATTGTCAATGTTTATTATTGATAATGCTCACTTTATATCCAGCCATACCCCCTAAGTATCTGACAGTAACCCAATCACTCAAGTCTTCCCAGTAGGAACAGTAACACATTTGGTCGTGTCTTCCATTCTTATCTTGGTTAATAATAATACTTATTTAAAACAAAATCTGATAGGGTAACAAACAATCATGAATGTTATCTCTAGGCATCATCACTAATTAATTATGAGGTAAACTCTGGAAAAAATTCCAATGTTCCCTCGGAATTACTGGTGTGTCGTTATTACATAGACTCATGAGATCATTGTACTTAGCTCTTGGCATTTGCCGCTCATTTTCGACGGACGGTGGTGGTGTGAAGTACAGTGAGTCATCCACAATAGAACGTCTATGAGGAATCTTTAATGCTCCAAAGCCTTCCTCTAAATGAGACATTTTGAGGAAAATTGTTTGTGGGTTCTCACGCTTAACCCGCACCTGCCTTATCTTAGTCCAGTCCACTTTCACACCGTCTTCGGTATTGTGGACTCTCAAGATGCCCAAGTGACGAGAATACTCTTTCCAATCATGGATGTCACCTTGTTGTACGTTAACCACAGTATACGGCTTTTTTCTTGCTAGTCTGATTACCGTTTCAAGTTGAGAGATGACGTACAAACTACCTGCCCGTTTAAGAGCACGTTCAACTGTACTGTGAACAGAATCGCCTTCGCTTTGGCCATGCGCAGTTTCAAAAAAATGTAAAGTTATTTGCCTTACATGTTTCGCCTGTTGTACAAACCATAACAACATAGCAATTACTATAGTGTTTTTGTTTTGGCCGGCACACCCATCAGCAAACAGTGCAACCTCTTCTATCCCATCTAGGTCAGCTTCTGCTAGGAAATCTTTTAGGTGTGATGCTATTTCGTTAGATCCCCTAGCAGCAATACCCTCGTGCCACAAATAACATTTACAACATTTTGTATCGAGTACGTATATTGTAAAATTGTAGCACGCGAGCCTTCTCTTATAGAAAAGCTCACACCTGTTGCTTCTTGGTAGATATATTACCTGTTCAAGATCAAATGATGCCACTCGTAGTTTGTTATTTTGGAATGCAGTTTCCTTAAGTGTTGCCTTGATTTTTCGAACTTCATCTTTCTCTTTGATATGAGACTGGAATTTGTCATGGAGTGTTTCTTTTTCCTGTTTAGAGCCTTTGTGAAATGAATCACATAATCCACACAAGTCTTTTTTAGGCCTATGAAATCTTAGATTCATGGACCGAAACTGTCTAAGGTAGAGTGTGTATGAGGCCGGTTCAATACATTGTTGACTGTACATTTCATACATTTTCATGACAGTTAAGTCTTCAGCAAGATATTGCCGATTGTTGTTCTTTCGACAATAGTGTGATTCTGTTCTGGGAAATCGATTGATATGATTCCTTATGCTTTGTTTTTGTGCGTCGACCTTCTGCTTTCGACTTTTGTTTACACCCCCGCGCTTTTCGCCCTCAACTACTCCAAACGCATTAGTTTTACTCAAAGCCGTCCGAATCTGCCTTTCACTTACCCCAATCGTGTTAAGGAACATCATTCTACATACTTGCTGAAGACCTCCTTGTCCATCGGGCAAGAAATACTTTAAGGTTTGTGTTTTACGGTTCCCTTTCATAGATTTGGGTTGCGTAACTCTTACATGCTTAGACAGCCAAACTCTTTGTTCGTATAAACGACCTGTATCAAAAAAAGAACTTTGAATTTCGTGGCGCTTAGTTTGTGAATACTTTGCACAATGATAGCCTCGTTTGACACACAAACTGTTTGCACAACTTGGCCGCAGTCCTCTTCTTGTCGGCATGTCCTTCTTTGATTGCCGGCTTACATAAGCCAACCCAGAGTTTCTACGTTGCTTTGCGTGTTGTGCCTTGGATGTCTGTCCTTGATCGTCTTCTTTGTTTATCGGATCGTCATCCCGTCGTTCGCCATCTACTCGAAAATCCTCGGGTCGTCCAACACAGTTTATCTCTTCTGCATCTTCAAGTAGTGGTTGCTCTGTCATAGTCTCTAAAAACGGACCTATGATTTCTTCAGTTGTCAGTTCTGTACTGGTGAGATCAACTAGCTGACAATGCAGGATGTCATCTAATTGAATGGTTCGAAATTGTTGCTCTCTGTCCTGAGTGGAACATTCCGGGTGATGAATTGTGCTGTTCAAGGTTGGGGCTGGAATCATTCTATTGTGAAGGAAACAAGGAGATGATTCCTCGAAGTGCTTGTAGCATAAAAGGCAGAGACATTCAATGCATGCAGCCCAAATGTCATCATGACAACCGAATGTTGTACAAGTGTTTTTTTGTTGAATGTTGGTCTTCTCAATGAGCCGCGTCAGCGGTATATTGTCTTCTTCATCACTTTCATCATCGTCTGCACCTTGAAAATTGACAACAGTTCCCTCCCACCACTTTTTATCGGGTTTCCACCACATACAGACTTTGCTGCCACGAGTCAATACGTCCGATGTTAAGGACCTGAGATCGTCAACGGTCACAACGTTTATTGAATTGTCCACCCATTGCACTAACACATCGGACCCTGGTCCAGGCTTGCGAATTCTAAAATGTGACAAAGAAAAGAAAGAAAACAAGTCTCAATTATAAGTGTATATAGATTCAGACTATAGGGAACAATTACTGCTTCCAAACAATTACAAAATTAAAGAATACACCCAAGGGAATTGAACTTGCGCAGTTGTTGGACCTACCAGTTAATAGCCGTGACATGACCGTACGCTCTTGCCACTCATCATTCACTATAGTGAAACGGTGCTTTTCATTAACATACTACAATAGTAGAAATTGTATGTGAAGTTCGTAAACTAAAAAGCTGTTTTATACTGTTAGATTTCTAAACAGTTGTGACACTTTATAAATTACATATTTCAGCATTGTTACCAGTTGTAATTAGATTTTAATGAGCGGTGTACATTCGATTGCGAAATACCGCGTGTTCGTTGCCGCGCCGCGCGCACTAGTGTTAGGCCTAAACTTTAGCCTGCATGAATCATGATCATTGCTTAAAATACGACGTTTAGGCTAAGCATAAATTGACACCTGGTGAAAACTTTCCCATTTACATTACATAAATATACATGTATTCAGTCTTGTTAAACAATATAAAACTCTTGCTACATGTAACATTTCACACAGATCAGTGTAGGCATACGACAGGCCCTTCCCGTATCCCGCATACATCCACTGCGTTATCATAATGCTTAAATACAGTACATGTACTTAGTTATAGTCTACACGAAAACTGTGTTTATACACACGCCTAACTGTTGCTTAAGCCTGTCGTTATAACATTACGATAAAACATTACGCATTCTGAATTAAACATGCAATATATTTTGCCATTAACAGATAAGATCATTCATTAATTAAGTCTTAAAAACTCACGTTTTGCGAGACATCTTGACATTAGTGAATAACTAGCTCATCCTTCGTTGGTACTTTGAACGCGCACCTTCAATTGAATGGTAACCAGTGAAAAATTCATATTCGTCAGTTTGTCAACTCATAGTAATAGCTGCGTCAAATTTCACGAAGTGACGAATCACTTATTCGTCACTTCGTGAAATTCTCAGTTTGCAATTATGAATGATTCGCCAAAGAGGGCGCTCTGAATCTTAGAAAATACAAAAGATTAAGGTGTTTTAGTTTAAATTCTTGAAAGGGCAACCTTTAACAACCCCAAAAATATAAAAATTTAAAAATCGCGAAAATGGTCGATTCGCCGGTTTGTCAGCTCTGCGACGATTTGGTCGGCCCCATCAGCTGTGGATAACTCCGGTGGTCAAGTGACCGTCCAGTTAACCCATCAGCCAGGACAGAGCTTCCCTCTGGGCATCACCACTGTTACCTACACCTTCTATGATCTCTCCGGCAATAAGGCCAATTGCTCCTTCGTTGTCATGGTTACCAGTAAGTTCCCCCTACCAGATTCAATAAAAATGAATATATTAAAAAAACAATTACAAATATGTTTAAGAATTTTCCTTGTTGAAATACGATGACGGTTTATAGACCTTCATTCAGTTTCAATAAGTGATGGTGCAGTCTTCTGTTTGCCGTAACCTTTCAAACTTATTTATTTATTTACAAGATGAATAGTGAATTAACAGTTTCCTGGTCTTGGGCATTAAATTTGTCATCTGTACAACTTCAGTTAGCGTGCAACCTGGGGTTATGGTTATGTGCCCTTGGGCAAGGTACTTGGTCACTCATTGCCTCACCCCACACAAGAATAAAATTGTTTAAATTTTTTGTATATTTGTATTTATCTCTAAGTCAAATTCCTAACATTGACATTTTCTATTGTTTTTACCCGTCCACAGGTGCAATGGTTCCTACCGGGAACGATCCCGTCATCTCTGGCTGTCCCTCGGACCAATCTGTGGACCCCGCCCCAGGCTCTGACTTTGCCACAGTCACCTGGGTGGATCCCACAGCTGTGCACATCAGTGGACGGGAGCTCGGCGTGGCCAAGTCGCACCAACCCCCTGCCGACTTCCGCAAGGATACCATCACCCGCGTCTCATATGTCTTCTACGATATCTCGGGCACTTACAGCTCCTGCGTTTTTACCGTGAGGGTCTCAAGTAAGTCCCCTAAAGCTTAATTTGAAATTGTTTGTGGTGGTGTTGCAGAAATGTTCAAAAGCATGCAATGGCCTCGTGGTCTGAAGCTTTGAATTTTGTGATCAGCGGGTAATTTTATTTATTTTTTTAAATTGTTGTGGGACTTTGACTTTTTAGTAAAGCATCAAGAATGACCTTGCCAACAAATTGATTTTACAGTTAAACATTTTCTTTGTTCGCTCTTTCGCAGGTGGAAGTGTCGTAACCACGGACAACATTGACCCAGTATTCACCAACTGTCCCGATAACATCATTGCCTATGTGACTGGTCCCGGAGCCACGGCTAGTATTGGATGGTCTGTGCCCACAGCAACCGACAACTCCGGTATTGCTCCGACTGTCGTTAGTAGTCTTGCACCCCCTGCTAATCTCAGCGTCGGTTCCACCAGGGCTTTGTACACTGCGACGGACGCTGCTGGCAATGAGGCAACCTGTTCATTCAACGTCACGATTATCTGTAAGTAAACAATGTGTGTCAAGCAGAAAAGTTTGTAACCAATGATAAGCAATAGTGGCTCCCAAATGGCGAATCTCTCAACAGACAAGCATACTTCCACTATACCCCGAGACCAAAACTACCTATACCAATGGATGGACAATCTTTCTACTGAGTAGTTTGAGCTCCAGACCTTGTTCGGTTCCCCACTACAATATTCAACCAAGTTTACCAAAACAGAAAAAATTCCTCCAATATTTCTGTTTGCTTCAGTTTTGAATTTTTGAACAAAATATGTAAAATTGACTGTTTTTAACTTATGGAGCAGAAGCTCTAGTTTTGGTTCATGTCAGGGAAACATTTTTTTAGGTTATGAAACTTCTCCTCTTAAATAACTTCAACAGTGGATGAAGAAGTTCCAACATTTACCGGTTGCCCAAGCAACATTGACATGGTTCTCCCTGAGGACAGCCAGCTTGTTTCTGTGACGTGGGAGGAACCAATCGGAACAGACAACTCCGGCTCCATCACCGTTGCTAGGAGCAGCATCCCGGGAAATTTGTTTCCTCTAGGAAGCAGCTTAGTTGACTACGCCTTCACCGACGCCGCTGGAAACAATGCCATCTGCTCTTTTACTGTGACAATTTCATCAGGTATGTGTTTGTGTGTCAAGTGTGCACTCTCTCCACGTTATTAGTTTGTAGGACTCCTGGGCATTTGTTTCGAGTTTCATTTTGGTGTTGAATCAACTAAACAAAGTAGTATATGGCCAAGTTAGAAAGATCAGTAGTCGATTAGATATATTTTTTAAGACGGGGTTACTGTTATTAATTAGCTCATCGCGTAACACAATACATCAATATCTAAAAATTGCAGCGTTTAGAGAAATGTTTGTCTACGGAATAAGTAAAGATGTGTTGGTTTTTAAGCTAGACATGAACGACACGTGCACAGAAGGCGACTAGAAATAATTCTCAATAGTGTGAAAAGGAATGAAATAGACTAGTTCTGGAAAATTGTAGAAAGGAATGTAATCTACCAGCTTTGGAATAATCTGAAACAGTTTGAAAAAAACCAATACAATATTAATGAGAATAACTAAACAAATTAAATGTAAGGTTTAAATTGTACTCGACCTTTGGCTAATTGGAAGGGCATTGATTGGTTCAAACTCTCAAATCAAGAATAAAAACCCCAACATTTTGACAATTATTTTTTCTTTTTCTGTTGATCTTTGCAGGTGATGGTTCGAGTAATCCCTGTGCAAGCAATCCCTGCCCTTCCAATCAGGACTGCTATTATAGACCTGATCCTTCAGAGTTCCTATGTCTCAGTGAGTCTAATTGTTTGTTTGTAAATCCATTTCTCTTGACATTTTAGAAAGTATTTTGGCATTGTTTTATAGTTTCTAGTAGATTGAATTTTGGAGAATTGTTTTACCAGGTACAAGATTATGTGAGCTTGGTTATAGATAGATTTAGGCATGCTCTCGTTTATATCACGGAGGCCCTTCTAACTCTAACTTCTTTTGGTGATTAACTGGAACCTTCCTCATCCTTGCAAATTCCAACACTAAACAGCTGGACTCCATCAAACCGTTGTATTCAGATTGCTGGATGGGGATCGTTAGGGTTAATGGCACAATGTACTAGCTTTTTACATGTTCCTTTGATTTAGACAAGTTTCTCCTTTGAAGAAGGCCCTCAACTGGCATGCGTCCATTGGTCGTTAGCCGACATTAGTCTATGTAATGTGTAGTCGATCCAATTTGTTTGTCGAATTCATTTTGCATCATTTGTTTGGACCATTTTTACATATTTCCTCACTAACGAATTTGTATTTGTCATTTCCTCAAACAGCCTCAAGAGCCAAGAGAGATGTCGAACAAGGTATGTTAATGAAACTTTAAATTTATTTGTTATTTAACTTTTACGAAAGACTCGTTCAAATCCATCACTCGCTGTGCTTCTACATAATTCAATGGAACCGCCACTGTTTTGAGAGCAAGTCATGAATTATCTTACAAAGTTTTCATCATACTGCTCGGAATGTTGGTAAAAAAGGATTTGTCGGCAGCAAATACTGTGGTTGCTGTGGAGTTTGGCTTGGACATAATATCCTATGATCAAACCATAACAAATGCTCAATTTCCAAAAGAACTCGTCTTGGAAATGGTTTTGCTTCTAGCTTATCTAACCAAACCGTCCATATTTAAGTTAACATCTTCGCAACCAAAAATGTCAATTTTGGTGCCCAATTAAAGCTGAACATCTTTCCATCAATATCAAACCTATGATTTCACCTAAATATGGCTGGTTTCAAATATGACTTGTGCTTCACATTGAGTGAACAAGTCTGGTAAAGACCGACTCGACTGGTATGCTCAGTTTTAACCAACTTTTTTTTTGTTTATTTGTTGCCACAGATGATTGTATGTGCATGAATGGAGGTGTCTGCAGATCGGTTGACAACGGTTTCCACTGTGCTTGCCAAGCTAACTTCACTGGTGTCCTGTGCGAAAAGAAAACATTATTCTTGGGTAAGTTAATATTTGGAATAATCAACAAGGATTGGGTGTGAACAAAGTTGGGTCTGTGACGCTATTTAATATCTCAGAAATGTTCTAATGACGTAATGTTCAGTCTTGTTTTCACATTCTTCTATTCCTGTTCAATTCAACCAATTACTAATAGTATATACAGCCTTTAAATCATGGTTCAAAGAAAGGAATGTTCAGATTTAATTTGAAAAAAAATGTCCCAATGAACTTTGGTTTTTGTTTTAATAGCGTTTCATATTTGAAATTTAGCTGTATGTCAGTTTTGAGACCATGAACATCGACCAATGAAATATAAACAAGTTTCTGCTAATACAGACATGGATTCTGTATTGAGCATCGCCATTTATTTATTACCGCATAATTAAACATAGCTTGATTATCCAATTAAAAATGTACCTTTTTATTTTCTATCTAGACTCGACAAAGCCGTTTATGCCCCATGATCTGAAGCCCCACCACCCCCACGAGTCGTCCTTTGAGATGTTGATCATGGGAGCCATGATGACCCTACTGGCAATCGTCGCCATTGTCTTGGTATTTACTGTCAACCGACTGGTACCCCGCAAGACAATCGGGACAGACACCATCAACAAGGCCCACCTCGTCTACTAACAAGATTTTTCTTGAGGAACACTTGTTTGGTTTTTAATTAATCTAATTTCACAAAGTAGCATTGCTTTTAAAAAAAAACATTTTAAAGTCCACTATTTGTAACGCTTGTATATTGTGTGGTCATCAATGATGGTTATATTTTAAAGCAAAATGCCTTTTATTGTAAATTGCTTATTTCTAAGTAATATGAGGTAATTCCTGTACAAACTTAGGTAAATAATGATATTTTTATATACACCCCTCAGTTTGTGTATATTTCTTTTAATCTATAATAATTGGCTTTTAATGTATATTTTGCTCCCAATCTTCTCGTGTGTTTTTGAGAAATGGCATATTTATATGTACGGTGAATTTTGTTTACCATTTTAATTTAGAGAATTGAACTATAACGCCAATTTAATATGTTCAATATTTAATTTTTCTATTTTAGTTTTTCCCTTATACGGCCAGTTTCAAATCAAGTTTAATTCATAAAACAAATAAATGTTTAGTGCTAAACGCTGTACTTTTCAAAACGATAGCAATGACTTTTACCAAATTTGTTAATACAGCATTCCAGGACAGTATTTATGTACCATTGTGATGAATTTTGAGATAAAATACCTTTTAGATATTTTTTAATTAAACAAGTTTATTTAATTTTGTACACAAGTTTTGTTTTAGTGTTTGGTTTGTTGTACTGTGTAAATATCCGTTTTTAATAATGGGCGTCTACATGGACAGATCATCATTGTTTCACACTTGAAGTCGGCGCGAACTGGAAGTGCAACATGGCGGACCCACGACATCACTCTGTGAGCCAATGAAATGTCCAGGTGTAAGGTTCAGTGGGTACAGTACGTATGACGTAATGTTTATAAATAAAACAAAATGTATAGAGTAAATCCACTGACCTCTACACCTGGACATTTCATTGGCTCACAGAAGTGACGTCTTTGGTCCGCCATGTTGCACTTCCAGTTCGCGCCGACTTCAAGCGTTAGCACAGCAGAATATGGACAATGGTCCGTCCAGGGCCCAATTTCATGGCTCTGTTAACCGCAGAATTCCTCGCTTACAGTCACCATTTTCCGCTAACCGCGATAGCAGAAAAATTATTTGCTTACCCTGTAAGCACAGAATCCTTAGTTACGGGTTCTACGCATGCTCAGAGACCAAAATTCCTCGCTAACGTGTGAAATACGTTTACCGTAAGCACCGAATTTTCTGCTATAGTAAGCAGGGATTTTTCGCTAACGGTAAGCAGAGCCAAGAAATTGGGCCCAGGTGTAGAGATCAGTGCACTCGACTCGCATACGCTTTGTTATTTTCCGGAGCGTCATATAAAAACGGCGACAAATCGACATTTCAGTTGTTTCAATTGCAGAGAGAACGTTGAACTTTTTAAAATTAATTTATGGTTTTGTTTTATTAATTCGGAGTTATTTTCCCCCTAATTTCCTCAGGAATAACGGCTACTAGAAAGCGGTGATTTCTGCGTGTAAGACGTCCAAAACGTATTGTCACCAAACTGCAGCTGGCTGCGGTCAGTGTGCTCAAACCAAATGGAGTCGGAATGCTGGGGAGAGCCAAAGGAAAATGAAATTCATTAAAAAATGTAGGCGGCATTACATAGGGAAAATTAGTAGGCCTCATTATCAAGAAGGTGTGAGCAGTTGGCTGTGTTGGGACTGCACGACAGCATCAGGGAACTCCCAATCGTTATTTGTCTAGTTAGGCCCTATAATTCAATGTTTTTTAACGATTTTATTTCTAGAGCGCTTAAATTCCTAATTCGAATAAAAACCCGATAATCTCGATAACTATACTCGAGTTTCCAGAGTTAACACATGCAGCGTTTACCCTCATGCAGAAAGCGCTCCGCCATTATGAGGATCGCGCATTCGTGCACAGACACATACGGGTGTCCTATCCAGTCTGTATAAATATCAATTATCACTTATCAAAAAAGACCGCGGTCTTGTGTCAATCCCCCGCGTTTGGCTGTACACGTTTGGACATTGCCGGTACAGATCACAGAAAGGACCGTACTAAACTCGACTGTGCCGGGCGCGATGTTTTTTCCGGAGGTGGGTCTGGATGAGAAGTTATGTTTATTCATCGGAATAAAACATGACGTCACAGCATTGTTGTTATTTAGTTAACTAGTTACATTTAAATCACCTCGAAGAACAGCTGTTATCGAGCTGCTATATATACGTAGTAATAGTTGGATGGGCTGTGGATTAAAGATCCTGGTTCGAATGCTGCTGCTGTAGGTCACCTCGTATTTCCTAGTCAAATTGATACATTTGGAGTATTTAGAACCTAGGTGTTGTACAGTTATAAATGCAACTACAGAATAATTCATGAATTTTGACTCACGCACCTACGGAAAAAAACAACTCGTGCCTGGCGTGTAGATTGTGACAGATGCCAGGATGTGAATATTCAGACTACTGGGCGTGGCTAATAACACAATTTACATACTGCACTATTATTATATACACATGGTCTGGCATGATACGGTCACTATTCCCTCGATGGACTATTTCTCCTAAATAGGTCTCCCTTCTGGTATATAACAGTAACACACCTCGGTCTAAAATATGAAATAATAGTGATCCGATCCAGAAGCCGCCATTTGTCATATTGTGACCGTGTTTCAGCCAACCAAAATACAGAACTAGCAATCATCATCATTCACGCACGCGCGTATGCACATGGCGCCCTAGCCTTTAAACAAGGCCACATGTCTGATAAACGCCGAGCGACTAAAAAGAGACAAATCGCGAAAACCTGAGTGAACGTCAGCGCGAATTGCCCAGACAAGTGGCCTTTATCAATCTGGTTTGGATTTCTTATGTTAACCTTTGTTTCCGACTGGAATCGCTACCGAAATGGTAGCGTCCAATCAGCGAACGTATCTCCGCGTGACGTCAGCTTATATTTGAGTTGGACTAGTTCATTTTACAAACAGGGAATGTCCAATCATGTCACTTACAATATTTAGCTCAAATCATTAGTTGCTTCCTAATTTATTGCAATTTTGCATGTAAAATAGATTTAAATGTGATATCTTGTATTTATCATTCATATATTCAACTCAGAAGCAAAATTTATATACGTTTTTTTACCTTTTCTTACATGCTTTGATATTGAACGAATCACAACCAACTGGGAGATCGCCGTTCTGATTGGGCGTATTGGCATGCTAATATGTAGCTATGAATAATTCATGCCGAGCAGTGAAACCTACATTGCAAAAGGCCTCGTGACATTCGTCACTCGGTCGCGCGTTCACCCCGGGTATCTAGACTCATCTCAGCCGCTTAGCCAGAGTCACGAGGCCTTGTCAAAAGGCTAATGGCGCCCTAGATCGCCACACCACCTTCCTCCATTAGCCTCTGTCATGAAATGACGAAAATCAACCGAAGAGGGCGTTTTGCGGAAATTTGTCAATATGGCTTCCGAGCTCTCGCGTAAAACTAACGTAATTAGCTATACCACGGAGGAAAGACAACAGATAGTTAGTCAATTGCGGGGAAATACTTAATACAAAATGGCCAATCATAAAACTAGATTTTCTTTCCTGCACTTGAAAAGGCCCGCCGTGTATATGCTCCTTAGAGAACCGGTTAGGCCCAACATTTAAAAAAAAAAAAATTTCAGTGGCACTGAACTGACTGGCTTTATTTGAAAGCCATATATTTGAATGCCATACAGTAAACAAATTCTGGGGCCAATTCATACAACTTGATACAAGCAATATTCTTTTTGCATTTTTTTTTTTTTTTTACATCAAATATAAATTTGAGGCTTTACACACAAGCACTTGGTTCACATAATTACTATTTGGACGTTAAACCTCAACATTCCTGATCCTGCAATGTTAATTTAAAAACCAACCAGTTTTAAATACTGTCGCATTAAATGTAGACGCCTGTGAAATCTAGTAATATTTTACCCTTTTATTGACTGAAACCTTACATGGGTCCTAAATGACATTTACTATTAAAAGAAGTTCGTAAATATTAAACTTGGATTTTCCAAGAATTATTCAATTGCGCCGCGACTTGGGGAACACTCGGTCGATTGTGTGCCAAATTTCTGGACGCCACCGTTTTGGTGTTTTTTTCGGACTAAGCTTACACCCAAATTGTTAACAGAGGGTAAATAGCAAGCATTAATAACATTAACATGGTAAAGGTACAATGAATTTGCAGTTTGTCAACAAAGAAGTTTGGCAACATTGCATGAGGAAAGTCGGCCCAACATTAACTGTTTATAAACAATGTAAACGTCGAAGTACAGCTATATATAGCTACGCACGTACATAGCGCAGCACACTTTCACAAACTGACCATTTTTTCAGTCGCTGTTTCTTTCTCTTTCGTAATTTTACGGTTTTGGATGACATTTAGCCTTATGCCTACGGTTTATTCTTTCGAAATAACCACAGTCTTTAGAGCTCCGTCGTAAGCCATAAAGTTCTGAAATCGACGACACACGTGTTGCTGTTGGTAAGCGCCGCCATTTTGACAATTTTCCGCGCGTTGACCTTTCAGAAAGGTCATGACAGAGGCTAAATATTCGCCAGCTCTGTACGTTCTGCGCCAGTTGGGTGGCGCCCTCTACTGTTAGTCCTAGAGTGCCCAGATCCTTTTTGAGCACTGAGATCCAGGTTATTGTTTGGCCTCTTAACTTTTTCACTTTTCTGTACACTTCTCGTAGTGCTGTTTTTGCAGGTGTTTCTTCTGGTAGTCGCATAGCGTGGCCGTACCATCGCAGTTTTCTGGTCTTGATTTTTGCGCTCCATTTTTCTTGTGTTGTCTTGTTGTACAGGTCTTCACTGGATATTTTCTTTGGCCATTTGATGTTTATAGCCTTTCGTAGTATTCTTCGATGGTACGAGTCGATCTTTTTTTCCGCGGTTTTGGTCAGCGTCCACAGTTCCGAGTTGTATAGAAATATGCTTTCTGCGCACGCTCTGAACACTCTGATCTTCATTTGGATGTTGAGGTTGTTGTTCTAGATGTGTTCAAGTTTTCTCATTGCGTTGTTCGTCAGCTGTTTTCGTCTTTTGATGTCTTCGTTGGTATCCATACCGAGGATCTTACATTTCTTCCAGTCCTCTGGTCCGTTCTTTTTTACCAGGTATTCTTCGGTTTTTGCTTCGTTTATTTTTAGGCCTCTGTCTTTCAACTTCGGAAGTGTGATGTTCTTTTCTTTTTCGATCTTGAACTTGTAGGTGCGTTATAATAGTATTACAATGAACGACGCATAATCATTATTTAATAGTACATGTATATTAAAGCCTCGTTCACTTCGTTGTAAAAATAATAAATTTCATTATGTTAAGGAGAAATGACGAAAAAGTGGGCATTCTTTGATTCAAATGGGCGAGGACGTATGGAACGCCGTAGCAGACATATACCAGTCGACTCGTGCCTGTGTCACGTTGAACACCGGCGTAACGCTGCCATGTAAAAAACCGTGCCTCCCTCGCGTTTAAGCCCAAAAGTGTAACGCTGCCACGTCGAAAACCGTGCCTCCCTCGCGTTTAGCCCAAAAGTGTAACGCTGCCATGTCGAAAACCGTGCCTTCCCTTGCGTTTAGCCCAAAAGTGTAACGCTGCCACATCGAAAACCGTGCCTCCCTCACGTTCAAAAACCGTAACGCCGACGTCAATAAAAACCGTAACGCCGACGTCAATAAAAACCGTAACGCCGACGTCAATAAAAACCGTAACGCCGACGTCAAAAAAACTGTGCGCCGCCGACACAAACAAAAATGTGCGCCGCCGACCCAAAAAAAACTGTGCGCCGCCGACCCCAAAAAAACTGTGCGCGTGCGTTCGCCTTTAGCATTGATACGTACGAGGTTGTACAGTCAACATGGTGGCATCCACAACACGTTGAGTGTGCTCGTTGTGCTCCGAAAAAAGGTATGTTTTTCAAGTGTACAAATACCTTATGGGGCAAATTTGGTAATTGCTCACATAAATCATGAAAATGGAAGGAACTGGATAGCAGGGATATGTAAATAAGCATTTCTTTTTGAAAATTTGGAGCCAAATTTGAAGGAACAAACCCTCTCACTCAGTCATGTCAGCATGCAAATGCAATGATCATGCATCAATTATGGCCACGTTGGACTGGTGATGAGTGGGGCTGGGTTTATGCTTGCCCTGCCTCTGGATTTTCAGTAGTAATAACAGATTTCTGAAAGTGTAAGTTATGATTAGGAACCTCATTTTAATACTTTATTTCAGAATCTTAAGAAGGATGTGTCCTGCTCTATCATCCATGGCCTAAGTTGAGAAAAATAAAGAAAAAAACCCTGTACAGTTATGAGTCAATACAATAAGCTAGTTCGATATTCCCACTGTGCATGTGCACATGAAGATTTGACGATTTGTTTCTTTTGAGATAAACATTTCAGCGATTGCGTGCAAAAGCATAGTAGGTACCAGCAAATTTAAAGAGATCGTCGTGTTCTAAAGTTCCTAAGTAACTTTTTTTTTTACGTTTTGGTGTTTTCAGGTGTTTTGTGTGGCCAAACTTTTGTTCGAACAAAGTTCCCATCATCTTTTCGATTTGACAAGAAAATGCACAAAATGCGGATTCGGTTACCACGTCCCCCATAGCCTTGTGTGCATTTGTCTGTCGTGTTTATCCCAAGAGAAAAATTGTTGAATCTTGTTGTGCACATGCGCAGTTGGAATACGGAATTGGCTTATGCTGTATAAAGTTAGGGTCACTGGCTTTTTTAGTGGCATAGGTTAGGCAAGCAACAAAAGCAAGCAACAAGGCCTAGTAGGGGCCTATGGATTTAACCAAATCTTGCTAAAATACAATGTAGCCTATACTGTATTAAAAATCAATATTACACATCTGGAATCTATTTTTTTGGAAGGGGCCGGGTGAGTGATGTGAAGTTGTTGGGGCTGGGGTATATGTACCAGTACGAAGACCACTGGCAATGACTGACCATTTCAAAAAATAAACATTAATTCTAACTATGCATTTTTTTTCTGTTATTTTTTACATTTACAGGTGGTCAGTTGAGAAAGGCCACAGACCCTGGAGGATGAAAAGATACTGGAAGACATCAGAGGCAGGGCTATGGTAGCAATTGAAGTTCAATACCATAAAGAAGACATTAATGTGAGCATGCAGGTTGTCCCAGTACCCATCAATGCCCAAAATGTGTACACCATGAAAATAATGACATTAGGTTCATTGTAATAATCAACTTTGGCATACTGTAACTTTGCATGAGAATTTTCAATCGTGAAAATCCGATTATACACTTTTTTTAGAGATAGTGATTTCATACTTTTTAGTGGAAAGTCTGCTGTAAAGTATGATTTAGAAAGAAGCCAAAACCAATACTTTGTAGTCGCAGTCGACTACTGCTTTGTCACAATACAAAAAAGTGTCGCCGTCTATAAGGTGAAACAAACTTGAAAATGTATTAATTATTAAAATAAAACAATTTTGAGAGAAATACAGAGAGAGGAGGGAACAAAATATTAGAATAACGGACACAATTTGTTTTTTTGCTTTTTTCAAACAAATTTGACACGCACACATTTTTTTTTTACTTCGCCATCTCTTACCCAATGTACTGTGTTTTCAGTTTAATTAGCCTGATTTTTTCAAGACCTAAAATTCTTATGAAAGGTTACAGTATGTGAAAGTATGTGATTGTCATGGTGAAGAAAAGTTTAATCTGTTGGGCAATCGCTGGGTACTAATCATTGCGAGACTGTATTTCTATAATTTAATGAAGAATAATTATTACTTTATCATTGGGAAGGTGGAATGTGATTGCTAAGTAACACCTGTACATTGCTTTGTTTGTACTTTATAACCATTTTAAAATGAAACAAAGGATGTGTTTGGTGAATGTTTTTTCCTAATTAAAACTGTTTTCATTCTGGTTGTTTCAGGTGCTGTATTCCATGGCAGAAGCCACCGCTATGACAAATACCATGCAAGCACCATACAGGACATTCTTTCGTCAGGTGCCATAATTTCTGAGAAGAAGGTCCTTAAACTGGCTAAACATCAAATGTTGCTGATGCAGTCCTGCAACGAAGGAACACCAGCCATCAAGAAACTGTTCACATATTAAGAAAATAGTGGTCATAATTGGAGAAGAAGGCTATACTCCCAAGTACCTATAACATGTTACTGTTTGCTGTATACTCTAACCCATCGTATTTTAGGTTGAATGCATATCGAGGGAGTACTGCCCCTTAAAAATCTTTGAATGCTAGCTTTATTTAAATTAAACCTGAATATAACCAAGGATAAATTGTTTTCCCCTTTAATTATCTGGTGTAGCTTAATAACACACTTCTTGTGATCAAATAGGCCAGCATGGAACACAACATGTCATTTTTTGCTGTATAAAAAAAACATATCATTTTTATATTGAATGCATAATGAACAAGTACTACCCCTTTAATTCCCCGACAGCTTTAATGAAACTTAATATAAATACAAATGGTGATGAATAATAAAAGGTGATGTTTTTTGGTGGTAGCATTTATACAATTTGCATACAATCAAGCATAAAACAAAATAGTTGCGGCCACTTAACAAAGATATACAAGTACCAGCCACCTTAAATTTTCTATTCCCTTCAATTTAATTTAAATGTAAAATATCATGATAAATAAAGACTGCAAATAAATATTTGTCATGTCTGTGCAAGCCTTTCTGTGTGATTCTCGCTGTTTATCCCTCTTCCATCCCAACCTGTTCAATTTGACTGTGGAGGTCTATGCACAACTCGATCCGGGGACTACCCCCCCCCCCCCCCCCCCCCCCCCTTAGACCTATACACTCCTTAGACTACATGTATTGTCATATAATGCGCCTTATCTTGGTGCTTGCGCACCCAACAGGGATTACCAAAATATGTCAATAAAAATTAACCATCGAGTTCACTGTATGTTCAGGCCCAATCGTGGTCCAGTTCACATGTACAGGCTAGGAATGATGATCAAAATGAACATTCGAAATGGAGATAAACAATTAGACATGCTTGGTATGCAAACTTTGCTCAACTTGTTGACAAATTTGTTTCCAAGAACAATATGAAAAGGTTTCCAACATTAAATTATGTTTTTTGTGGCTTTGGAGTTGAGATCAGTGTAGTAATTTGTGTTCTCCCAGAATTCACAGCGGTCTGTGTAGACTCGGAATTAAAAGAGAAACTGCATTCAACTGCAACTTATTCAAGCCATTTTTAGTGAAAGTCCGTGCTTATTTCTGTTGTCATTGCTAAAAAACAACAACATTGCAACAACTTGAAAGAATTAAACAAACCAAGAAAATTTAAACATGATTTCCCAGCAAACACAAAACGTTTAAAAAACGTTTTTTAAACGTTTAAGTAGGTCCGCTAGGTCTTCGTCCTAAATAAACGTTTAAAAAACGTTATTTAAACGTTTAATTAGGCCCGCTAGGTCTTCGTCCTAAATAAACGTTTAAAAAACGTTTTTTAAACGTCCGCTACGTCTTGATTTTTAACAAACGTTTAAAAAACTTTTGGAGAACATCTAATTTTGACCTAATATTTGCCCCAAAGCAAAGGTTTTTTTAAAACGTTTACAAAACGTTTACGAAACGTTTGAAAAAGACGATTTTTTTTCTGGACGTTTAAAAAACGTTTTCTTTACGTCCAAGTCAAATAAAAACTAATTGTAATTAATTATTGTTTTTTAATATTATGATTTAATATGATTATTATTTTGATGATTAAATTGAGTAGCCTAATGATGGTGATTATGATGATGATTATGATTATGATGATCGATGATGATTATGATTATGATGATGATCATGATCGTCATCCTCATCGTGTGGCCCATATGGTCGTCGTCGACGTCGTTGATGTACGTAATTGTTATATTTTGTGACATCGATATCATGCGGTGCGCCGGCGCGGCCTGGCTGGCCACCTTCGTACAGCGTGCATGCCATCGTTTATATTCAAACGCTATGTTGGATGTTCTTGAAAGGTTTTCTGAACGTTCTGAATAGGTTTTCTGAACGTTCTTAAAAGGTTTTCTAGACGTTCTTAAAAGGTTTTCTGAACGTTCTTAAAAGGTTTTTTGAACGTTTTTAAAAGGTTTTCTAGACGTTCTTAAAAGGTTTTTTAAACGTCTAAAGGTTTTCTAGACGTCCTAAAAAGGCACTGCAAAAACTGTGGTGTTAAAATTTTAACACCAATGTTTTTTTAATCTTTTGGAATGAACATTGGTGTTAAAATGAAGTAAAATGATTCTTGAAGTATTAGTTTCAAATCAAGTACTGGTGTTACGTACTTTTGGTGTTAAATTTGACCTAGTGCGCATGCGTGTGTGAAATAAAGCCCTCTGATTGGTCAATAAGGAATTATGGTATATGTTAACAATAGTCGATGTTAAATTGTTGTATTTAGTCCAAAAACCCATTTATTTTACCATAATATGTAATTATTTAAACGATTCCATGATTGAATTTTGATTTGTGTGCAAACATAGTTAAAAATTCGCGTTACATTTTATTCGTTTTCAAATTTTGACATTATTCATAAAAACTAGCTGCGACTTCGTCGTGGACAAAAAAGCGTAGTATAAAACTAACAACGGCAATGGCTATGTGTGTAGTACGTATTCAGTAGGAATAGATTATTATTGTATATGGATGTGTAATGTGTAATAAGTCAGTTCTTTGTAATATTTCATTACGTAATTTGTCCATGCAGTTAATATGTACAAAATTATAGTGTTAAAACGGTATGATCCTCAAACTGGTGTTATTCAACACCCAAATTTTTTGCAGTGTAGACGTTCTTAAAGGGTTTTCTAAACGTTCTTAAAAGGTTTTCTAGACGTTCTTAAAGGTTTTAAATTGGTTTTTTAAACGTTCAATAAAAACGTTTTTTAAACGTCCAAAACCTACCACAAAAAAACGTTTAAAAAACGTTTTTTTTGAACGTTTAAAAAACCAATTTAAAACGTTTAAAAAACGTTCAGAAAACGTCCGATTGTTAGCTGGGTTAGTGTTTAACGTCAGCGTTATGGTTATTGACGTCGGCGTTACGGTTTGTATTGACGTCGTTTGTTATACGGTTTTTATTGACGTCGGCGTTACGGGTTTTTTTGACGTCGGCGTTACGGTTTTTATTGACGTTGGCGTTACGGTTTTTATTGACGTCGGCGTTACGGTTTTTATTGACGTCGGCGTTACGGTTTTTATTGACGTCGGCGTTACGGTTTTTATTGACGTCGGCGTTACGGTTTTTGAACGTGAGGGAGGCACGGTTTTCGACGTGGCAGCGTTACACTTTTGGGCTTAAACGTGAGGGAGGCACGGTTTTCGACGTGGCAGCGTTACACTTTTGGGCTAAACATGAGGGAGGCACGGTTTTCGACGTGGCAGCGTAACGGTGTTCAACGTGACACAGGCACGAGTCGACTGATATATGTCTGCTACGGCGTTCCATAAGGACGCGCAGCGTCCGAGCTCAATTTGAATCAAAGAATGTCCACCTTTTGAGTCGTTTCTCCGACTTAAACTACGTCCCTTTTACACCCATTGTCAATATTTAAAAGGAACAACAAGTGTCAATTCTTACTAATGCTTTAAAGTATGAGATGAATTAAGTCTATTGTTCAGTTGTACAAGCTACTAAGGAATGTGAAAGCTTTGTCCTGTTTGGTCTCCGTGTTGCGTAACCAAACAATTGAATAAAGGTTGGGTAAAATGAGGGTGTTTAAAATGCCCAGTACATTCGACATCGAAGTCAGATGGTTTAAAATTGCTTGAGCTTCGAAAGAGTGTGGACGTCTTTTAATCGGTCGCAGCCCGACTCTTAACTGCGAGTGGTGAGATTTATTTTCCTTATTCAGCTCGCCTTCTTAATTTATACCTGCTTGCTTTTCCTTTGCTGCTTGCTTTCTTGGCTATACCACATTATTTTATTTTGCATACATAACGCTTCGCCTTCGGTCGTCGGACCAACATTGCCGACGACTCCGAGGAGGAAGACATGTCATGGGACCTTCTATCCCAACAGCAACTATCCCAAAACAGGAACAGGCAACAATACGACCAACCACGGTCAACTTTAGACAAATTAATGAGCCAAGCTCAAGAAGACAAGGATATGAATGCTGACGAAAATGATTCTCAAGTCTCTGTGAAAGCAACAAACAAAAGAAAAACACAAAGTCAAAGCGACAATTCCAGCGACTCTGATAACAGTTCCTACAGACAACAAAAAAGAAGAAACACGTACTCCACCCAAGGAAACCCTACCATAGTAATCATAAACTCACCAGATGTCAAACTTGCCCAAATAAACCCGCTAAAAATTGCTAAGGCACTAAATGCAATAGGAAGTGACATCATACAAAATGTGACTAAAACTAATCAAGGTGGCATTAGTGTCAAATGTTACACCCCCGGACAGGCCAACAAATTGAGGAAAATCTCCATTCTTGGAAAATGGTCAGTCACCACCGACTATGCAAAATCAGAAATTCAAAGTAAGGGAGTTATTTCTGGCGTTCCTCTAGAACTCACAGAACAAGACATAATCAAAGAATGCAAAAAAACAGGCGTAATAGAGGTCCGCAGACTCACATTCAGAAGAAATGGTCAAACAGGGAAAAGCCTTTCTGTCTGCCTTACATTTAACACACCTCACTTACCCCAGAGCATCAAATTCGGCTATCAACACTTTGACATCAAACAATACATTCCACCAGTCATTCGCTGTTTCAATTGCCCACGACTAGGTCATACAGCTACAAATTGTCGAAGCAATACCAGATGTGTTAGATGTAGTGGAAACCATACTTATGAAGAATGTGACCAAAAAGACCAGGTGAAATGTAGCAGATGTGGTGGAAATCACTCCTCTGCCTACGGCGGATGTAACCCCATGAAGCATGAAAAGAAGATACAAGAAGTAAGAGTCACTTACAACATTTCCTATGCTGAAGCTGCCAAATCCATAAGAACAAATATTACTGTCCATGCTGAAAAACCTAGGGATACATGTACACCTACAATAACACCTAAACAAACTCAAATCTGGCCTGAACGAAGAAATTGGACAATCCCACAAACTCCTCAAGCTGTAAATGATGTACCGGTACAAAGAAAACAAAACATGTCCTCTGCTAACAAAATATCAGTAGATGCATCCACCCAAACTGATAAAGTTCCAGTTGCTTGCCAAACTGAACCAACCTCAACTTACCTACAACCTGACAATACCCTGATAGAATTGCTTATCGGAACTCTTCAAATCTGGGAGACAACTAAAAAAAAGGAAAATAGAGAACCAGAAATAAAGACCCTAGTTGAACACTTGTACCATCAGTTAAAGATGGACTACAACGGAATAATGATAAAGGCTTTGTTGCCTTTTTTGTTCGAGAAATGTATAATGATTACTAATATATCATTAGTATTCAATAAATCTTGTTCCTTCATGCAAAAAAAAACCAAAATTGATCGGCGTTCTACGACCCAGAAAAACTCAGTTTCAGCAAAAGCCCTTAACTCATGAATAATTCATACGTTGTGTGTGACGTACTACCCATGACGATTTACTCGGGTCGATCGTGTGCGTGCATTTTTACCGTACAATGCAATGCGGAATAACAGCGGACAAGCTAGGCTATATTTTGGTACAACTATTTTCGACCGAAAAACAGCGAAAAATGTCCGATAGCAGCGAGTATTGGGAAGACCACAGTATAGATGAGGAAGAGGCATTTCGTGGAGGTACTTCTGAGAACAGTGATGGCAGCTCTAGCGATGAGGGGAGCTCACCAGACGAGAGAGAAGGCGATGACTCTGCGGCCACGGCAGACCCGGCGGTTGCCGATGACTCGGCCGACGTAGAAGCAGTAGGCCTGGTGGTAGTAGTACGAATTCTCTCGATGTTTGGCGCTTTCAATGTGGGGATCGATCCAGGCTTTAAACGAAACTTTTGTTGTCAATCCCAGTGAATTTTTCAAAGCACTTGAAGGTTCAACACAGTCCTCTGAAAAAATGTGCTGAACAAATCAAAGGCCTACTTCTTGCCGAGAAGGTCAGAAGGTGAAATCCTTTCGTGTAATATTTACGAACTTCACCCATTCCTTTGATAACGCAGGATCCCGCGGAAATTGCACAAAATGAATCTCTGGATTCTTCGAACAATTTCTCGTGCATCCAGTCCACCAACAACACATGAAGTTGGCATTATTGTAGCTGATAGTGATACACTATAAAAAAAAGATTCGTAAAAACTTCATGCCTCTGCATGAAAACGCATACATAATACACACGGAATAACATGGCGTTTTTTGTTTACTCTCGGTTGCTCATGGGTAGTACGTCATCACTTTTCGCTGGTTTACAAGTCCGCTGGTACTATATCGTGGATTTCATTGTGGTTTTCAGTGGATCTTTGCCGGGAACCAGTACAGGGCGGGAAATTTCAAAATCGAAGAATCGAGGTCTAATTTTTTCGGTCAAATTGCAACAAAATTATTTAGAGAAAAACATGACCGTAACAATAAAGTGTTACCTGAACACAACATAAACAAGGTCCGATAATAAATTTAATGTGTGAGTTTTCGTTGTAGTCCATCTTTAACTAAAACTCAAAATATCAAAGAAAAACAGAGCAAACATAATGATTCCTCGCAATCCCCTGATAAGCCTGTTCGACAAACTAGATCTTCTCAATCCAAAACAAAACCCAACGAACCCACCACAGAGAACTCTCAAACTGAAACACCAAAAACAAACCAGAAAACTTCAAATCGCTCAAGAGGAGAAAATAAACAAACGTAATCATGAACATTATCATCATGGTCTTTATTTTACAATGGAATGCCCAGTCTCTTATTGCACATGGAAATGAATTAAAACATGCTATAAACAATTGGGATAGTAAACCTGACATCATATGCGTCCAAGAAACTTGGCTCAAGGAAGGGAAAAACTTCAATCTCCCTGGATACAATATTTTCCGTAATGACAGAAAACCAGAACATAAAAATACTGGCGGGGGATGTGCCATCTTCACTAGGAAAAATCTCACCGTCAACAACATTATAGACAAACAATTTCCTATTCAATATCAAATAATTGACATTTATATTTCTGATAAAAGTAAATTAAAAATTATCAATGCCTATAATCCTTGTATCACCCTGAAAGAGGAGAACTTTATAGACATTGAAAATCCTATTGGTAAAAATACTATTATTTGTGGAGACTTCAACAGCCATAGACCTATAGCCCTCACCTCCACATTCTGTAAGATCATGGAACGTATGGTTAATAACAGACTCATCTGGTACCTGGAAAAACATAATCTACTTAGTGCTCATCAGAGTGGTTTTCGTAAAGGAAGGAGTACTAAAGATCACATCATTAACCTAGAGTCTAACATAAATAAAGCTTTTGCCAACAAGGAAAGCACCCTCCCTGTCTTTTTAGACCTTGAAAAGGCATATGACATGGTATGGCCAAAAGGCATAATCATTAAACTTCACTCTCTCGGAATATATGGATGTATTACTAAATGGATTGATGATTTCCTTACTAATAGAAAAATTCAAGTAAATATCAATGGTACCTACTCTGACTCGCACAATGTCAATATTGGCATTCCCCAAGGAAGTGTCATCAGCCCCATTCTTTTTAACATAGCTATCAACGGTCTATCTGAAGTCATAAACGGAATCAACATCTCCCAATATGCCGATGATATAGTTATTTGGAAGTCTAATAGAAACATAAACTTTATCAACATAAAAATCCAACAAAATTTAAACGATATCTCTGCCTGGTGTGATAGATGGGGTTTTAAAATATCCATTCTTAAAACCTTTGCGACTCTTTTTACACAAAAACGCAATGCTTCCTGTAAATTACAGATAAATAATACAGATATTAAATTTCAGACGTCTATTAAATTTCTGGGTATTATTTTCGACAACAAACTTAACTGGAAAGACCATATAAATTATATTGTCAACAGATGCAAATCCAAACTCAATATCTTGAGATGTGTTAGCGGAAAGGACTGGGGAGCGGATTGCTGTATTCTCTTTCAACTATACAAAACACTTATCAAACCAATTCTGGACTATGGATGTGAAGCCTTTAATTCAGCGGCCATGGAACATAAACAGAAATTAGACAGCATACAATATCAGGCTCTGAGAATATGCTCCGGAGCCCTCTACGGGACTTCGTGTCAGAAACTACAAGTAGAGTGTGGTGAACCCCCATTATGTTTTCGTCGCAGTTTTCTCTGCAATCTCTACAATATTAAACTCAACATGCACAATTCTCACCCAACAAGTATGTCCAAACAGATTGCTGGCAGAAACATTATTTTGCTGAAAAATGGAAAAATAGTCTACATCACACACCTTTTTGAAGCTAGATCCAGTCAACCTCACTTCAACATTTTCCCATTACATAACCCTTTTCCTTACTGGCATTACACAAAACCAGACATATCGGCCGAAATCTTCAACCGCATTAAACACATATCGAACATCAATGAAAAGGGCATCATTGCTGCAGAAACAATTCATACCCAGTGGGGAAATTCACTCCACATCTACACTGACGGATCACTTAATCCTACTACCAACACAGTCGGATGTGGAATCTATATTCCTCAATTCAGTTATTCCAAGAGTATTAAACTTAACAATGAGGCTTCTATTTTTACAGCGGAACTCTTTGCTATTCTGTTAGCTGTGGAATGGATTGAAGATGTTCAGCCCATGCACACCTGCATCTTCAGTGACTGTTTAAGTGCAATTCAAGCCATCTCACACCCTATTCCCAGCAATAAAATTGTATGTGACATTAGACACACCTTGATAAGCATTCAAAACCAAGCTAATAGGGTCACCTTTGAGTGGATACCAGGACATTGCGGTATTTATGGAAATGAAAAAGTAGACCAGATTGCCAAAAAAGCCACCAAGAAAACTAACATTGACTATAAATTACCCCTCACAATTACAGAAGCTAAACATCATCTTAAGGACCACCTCAAACAAACATGGCAAATGGAATGGAATAATTCAAAAGATTCTACCTTAAAAAATATACAACCCACTATTTCCACCCACATAAACTCATGGGATCTCCCACGCTGGCAGGAAATAAAGATTCACAGACTTCGGCTGGACACATGTAAAAACCTTAACAGTTTCTTTAAAAAAATAGGTAAACATCCTGATGGACTTTGCGAAACATGCAACACTTATGATAATGTCGAACATTTTCTCACAACATGTAAAAGATTTGAACATAATAGACAAATACTTACAAAATCACTTAAATTTACTTCTGACCAAATGACACTTAAAAATTTGTTAAACTCAAAACACAGCATCCTTCATACATTAAATTTCATTAAAGAAACTAACAGTGATATTTAACTTTATTCTTTTTCACAAACAACACCAACCAACCATGTACATTTCCTTATAATATATGTTCACATCCACACCCACAGTATACAAATCATTTCATATTGTCTTTCTATACAATGCATGAGCTCTTGTCTCATCCTACATACATGCCTTGCTCGCACTGGTCTCATCGCTGCTTTCTTTGCATGTTTTGCCTCTACAATTTACATACAAATTTGTTTGATTCACATGTATCTTCTTTTCTTTTTATTTCCAAATAGTCATTACCCTCAAGACGTCATTGGATAGCTAACTTCTTTTAGCAGGTTGTTTTTTGATCTTTTTTCCCTTCTCTTCCCACTCCAACTCTGAAGCTCAAGCAAAGTCTACACGTATGTAACAAAAATTTTAAAAAATCAAAAAAATCAAAAAAAAGAAAAAAAGAAAAAAGAAAAAAGAAAAGAGAAAAGAGAAAAGAGAAAAAAGAAAAAAAGAAAAAAGAAAAAAGAAAAAAGAAAAAAGAAAAAAGAAACAAAATAGAAACAGTCAAAGAAATAAAATATAAAAAAGTAGAAAAAAAGAAGAAAGTATAAGAAAAGAAAAGAGAAGAATAAAGCAAAAGAAAGAGAAAAGTAAAAGAAAAGAGAAGAAGGAAAAGAAAAAGAAAAAAAGTAGTTTAACAAGCCCTCTACTGGACCGCAAGACTACAGCAACTGGCACAAAGGGCACACAGATTGCCAGAAGTGCCATTAACCACCACCAACCAACCAACCGACCAACATCGAAGTCATTTGATGCCATACATTCGTGTGCGTCGGGTGTGTCTCTGCTAACTCCGCTAAAATGTCTTCCAGTGATGATCCGTACATATTTTTGAGTAGGAATACGTTGATGGTGATTCAAACCAGTATTTTGGGACATATTCGATGAGGATTTATACCCCAATGAGGATTAATACTAAAGCGGCAGATTCAGAGGTGAAGAAACTCCCTACACTCGTGGCTGATTTGGACCCCTTGTAACAGATCAGGAAATGATTATGCAAGAAAAGGTAACAAGAACTTTTTATTCCCAACATTTGGCTTGGCTATCGGCATGCAGCTCATTTTGGCTTATTATTTTTAGCCCTTTTTATGGTGTAACTTAGCGTCAGTAGTCATTATTCCGTGTCTAAAGTATACCAGCCTTTTGCTAAACCCTGAACGGTTTCATTGTCGCATGTCGAACCAGACTCGGAACAAAACTAATTTCTGTTGGTTTTTCTGCCGTTTTTTTCTACACAGTAAACGACAGGACAGCATGGGTGAGTTAGCGAATGTAAAGTACATGTACGTGTTGTGCGTTTACCAGCCCTTTTAAAGTTGTGCATTAGTAGTACTTTTTAGGACCTTTGAACGTATGACATAACTATGGCCTATCTCCGTCGAAAATTATTTACAAGAAATCAATTCCTATTACATGTACATATTTTAAATCGCAAACCATCGCTTCGACCTTGCTAATAAAAAGGTTTATTCTCCCTATTTTTTTCTTAGTCGTTATAAGTTCTTGAGCCATTTTCATTTTCAAATGTTTTAGACAAACCTTGATGCAATTTGTTACATGCGGGTTGGCGCATCCATTTTATTTGATTTTTGTCATTGTTGATATCCCAGGTTGTGGCAAATCTGTGCAACAAGGCTTTTGGACGAACCACTCCATACGGTCGAGCATGGCAGCACCTTGCCCCTACATACAACAAGGGCTTCGGTGGTCAGAACCAGTGAGCACCATGGGAGATCAGTCAGCCGGGATGAAACCGCATAAGCGCGTCGACACAGCAAAGAGACCCCAAGACAAATGTTGAGAGCTCTAGAGAAACTGTAAACATAGCTTTTACTAAGTTGTAATAACTATAACAATAGCACTTTATGTGTCCATTGAGTCGTTCTTTTTCTGTTAATTCTTAAAAGAATGTACAGTTAACTGTACATTCTTAAAAATAATCGACACTTTTCTGAATAGAGTGACGTCACAAGAGTAGTTTAATTATAAATAATTGTTTGGTGCAAAATTATTTTATTTACAATTAATAAATACCTAGGAGAGTTGAAGGCTTCTGATTGGCCGAGACTCGATCACGTGCCGGTCATTATATGTAGTAACATCATGGGTTTTCCAAGGGCCGTTTTCTAAACCCCGGCTTTGGGCTGCACTCTGGCCACATTACAGACGTTTTCCTAGTTCCGGATCGCAACAAATATTCAGGCTGTTTTCGGCAAGTCTAATCCTCGAAATTTAAATGAAATAGGTTTAGTAGTTTACCTTGAGTGATAGAGAAACTACAGTTTTTGTTTCGATATTTATGCTCTTCTTTATTTGAAAATACATACTGTACGACGTCAAATATACCGACATCCCTTTTTCTAGTTGTGGATCAGTTTAACCAATTCCGGATCGAGTAAAAAACTGCTTCGTACATGTACATGAACAATTATCACGCTAGAACCAACCCGAATCAAGCCTATATTTCTGATAAAGTATTCATTAATTTATATAAATACAGTTTAAAATAAATGTCAAATACTTCAACTTCCAATAAAGTTTAAAAAAAGGACTTGCAAGGAAATGCTTTGAAATGTTTTGTCCGTGTACGTGTGTTGCGCGCGGCAATGATCCGATAAACTTTGTCCCACCATGGAGACATTTCTCCATGGTCCATTAGAACACGTCATATGAAATCGCTTGCGCGCGTGATGTTGATGCATGTATTTTACGGGCGATCCGGAACTAGAAAAAAAATGAACGTTCAGTCTTTGCAGATTTGAGACTTTACATCGACTTATTTTTACTTATGTATCAAGAAGCTTGTATGTTTCTTTTCAAAATGCACTTCATCTAAACAAATAGTATTGGAGACCAAGCCATAACAAGGTAGGTTTTTATTTGAAGCGATCTGGAACTAGAAAAAATCCGGAACTAGGAAAACAACTGTACCACTGCTAAACTACATGAACAAAGCCAAAATACGAAAACGAAGCTGCGTTTGTAAAACGGACTAGAAGAAGCCGCGAAGTCGCGAAATTCGGAGTATTTTCACAATTTTTCTCGTTAAAAAGGTATTTATTAAAGGTAATAACAGTGCGAGAACCCGGTTGTTACTGCGTGGTAATGACCGGGTTGGGGGATGACCGCTGGTAATGGACCTCGCCTTCGGCTCGATCCATTACCAGCGGTCATCCCCCAACCCGGTCATTACCACGCAGTAACAACCGGGTTCTCGCACTGTTATTACCTATATAAAACGCTTCCGTCGATATTATACATAAATAAGTATAATGATCAGTACAATTATATGTATATAATAAAAGTTGTCCCACAATTATATATGCATGTGCAAAAGTAATTATTTACCATAGAGCTATATTAAATTACTAGAGAGCTGGCTCGATGTATAAAGTGATGCGAGCTGGGCGCATCCATGTTTGTGCAAAAACCTATGGAACCTCAACATTTTGTACGGCTTTTGTATGGCTATTTGCATATCTGCGTTTCGGTATTCTATACAGTGCGTTACCAAAGCCGATACGCCCAAAACCAAAACGCAAGATCAGCAAATGAGCGCGTGAAACATCGCAAAAGCGCGTGCGTATCCGCACGCTGCAGTTGATTTTGCCGTGACTTTTTTAAACTGAAATAACGCGCGTAAAGTTGTTTGCGTCTGTTCTACTTGCACGCGCGTTGAATTTAGAGTACATTTTTAAAATTAAATTCATCTATTTGTATTATGTTCTACAACACGCACATGAATATAAAATGTCTGCGTGCGTAAGAATGAAGAGTTAGCGCCATTGATCTCCATTATATAGACTGGATAGGCCTTCGCGTCTAAATGGCGTACGCGCGTGTGTTTTTTGAAGGGTAAAGAACAAACGTGACGCGACCGCGTTTGTGCACGACCTATGGAGGTTTGTTTAAGGCCGTACGTTGCTATTCTTACGTGACCGTAACCCTACGTACTTTTCTATTCTTACGTGAGTTTTGGTTGTGCATGCGCAGTCCCTAGTTAATTGACCATTTGCGTGTGGAATTTAAATAATATCTGGTACACTGACTTGTTCATATAGCTTGGCACAGTATACACTGTTGCTATATCACGTGATTCGGGGCAAGCTCTTGCATAGTTACGTTAGAGACGCTCAGCACCAATACATTGTTCACAATGGTTGATAATGGTACAAAGACACCAGACCATTCCAGACCATTCCAGACCCGGGGGTTGCTAGCGTAAGTCTTGCCCCGAATCACGTGATATAGCAACAGTGTCTTTGGTCTGGAGAATTTAAATGTAAACTGTGCCAAGCTGTGTGAACAAGTCAGTGTACCAGTTATTATTCAAATTCCACACGCAAATGGTCAATTGTATACAGTCCCTAGTTGTTCGTATACAGTCCCTAGTTTTTCGTATAAACGACTTTTATACCATTATCTAGATGATATTATTAACCAATAATTTGGGTTAATAGAAAAAAGGTTACGTAATGAAATAATACCAATGGAATTAACTTATTACACATTTAAATTACGCATAGGGGCCTACATACAATGATAACCATTCTTATTGATATTATTACCTCTGAACACTTACTCGAACTTAGCCATTGCCGTTGTTAGTTTTATAGTTCACTGTTTTGTCCACGACAAAATCACAGCTAGTTTTTTAGGAATAATGTAAAAATTTGAATACGAATGAAATGTAATGTGAATTTTTCACTTTGTTTGCACAAAATCTAAATTCAATCATGGAATCGTTTGAATAATTACATATTATGGTCAAAAAGGTGCATTTTGGACTCAAATACCACAATTTAACATCGACTATTATTAAAACACATTTCCTGGGTGGTCTCCATATGTCCCGCGCGTTAAATTACGTAAGAATAGAAAAAGTACGTAGGGTTACGGTCACGTAGGAATAGCAACAGCGTTTTTAAAAAGTGGAAGACTTGTTTTCTTAAATTCGTCATTTTTGGAGGAAAAACAGGATTTTGCACCCGAATGGTATAAAATAGATAAGAACAATGGTTATGGTCTGTGCAGTGAAGTGCCCGGAGAAGGATGTCCAATTGAGTCGGGAAAATGGAATATTATTTTACAAGTAAGTCGTTCTTGATGCTACTGCTAGACGTATGTATATGATTTTACGTAAATTGATGGTCTAGTGTATACACACTCGCTGACGCTTTGGTATATCCCATAGACGACAAATCGACGTTTGAGTTATTCGAATTGCAGAGTATGTTGAACAAAAATTGTCAAATACATTCGAGTTGCACCCTTGTAAAACTAACCTGTTAATATTGTTATTTGGGCCTAAACAACTAGGCCTACTTAATAAGTAAATAACCAATATGCGTAGGCCTATATTGTTTGATTAATTTTGAGTTATTTTCCCTAATTTCCTCAGAAAAAAAGGTTATTATAGAAAGCTGTGACTTGTGTGTGTAACTGTAACTTCAACGTCGAAATCGTATTGCCACCGAGCTGCTGCTGGCTGCGGTCAGTGTGCTCAAACCATTTGGAGTCAGAATGCTGTAGACTAGTGGTACAGGAAAAAGAAGAACCAAAACTGAAGCGAGGGGCAGAGCTAAAAATTACTGTCCTTGGATGATCCCTTGTATATTATTAAATTGATGTATAAGAGGGATTTTTTTAAAGCTCATTCGATTTAAAATAATTGCCTTGACTCATTAGCCGAGTATAAAAAGATCAAAAATCTTGTCACATCTCTTATTAGGAAATCTAAACGTGATTATTTCGATCAGGTGTCCACAAAGTACAAAAATTCCCCTAAACAATTATGGAAAGAAATTCATAAAGTTACTGGTAATAGCAAGTATGTGAAGAATATCCATCCCGATCAAAATAATGTGACGATATAAATAATTATTTTACTAATGTTGGTAAAGACATTTTCTAATTCTTTCACAGAACCTTCTTAATTTGAAGAATCCTGAATGCTCTCACAAACTTACTTTTATTACTGTACCAGATAATACAATTGTGAACGCTTTATCTCATCTTATCAGTGACAGCAATTTTGATGTTCTTGATTTTGATACCAAATTGCTGAGATTAGCCTCTCCTTATTATTCACAAGTCTCTTTGTCACATTGGTTTTGTTGCAGATGGTTTGACGTTTGCTCGAACTACACCAATATATAAAGGCAAAGGTTGTAAAAAAACTAAGGGTTATTATAGACCTATTTTAGTGGTGTGTCATGTAGCCAACATTAATGAAAAGGAAGTTCAAGTTCAACTTCTGGATTATCTTAACGATCATGATTTGATAAATGTTGATCAGTTTGCATTTTTTTAAAATCCTTCTAATTTAGCTTGCATCGTGTAATTGATGATTTTTATGAAGCTTTTAATTAACATCAAGTTGTTGGCTCTTGTTTTCTTGATAATCCAAATGTGTTGATACCAATGATCATGATCTCTTACATTTTAAACTGAGATAAGTACGGTGTGTCAGGTAAAGAACATAAGTGGTTTACAAGTTACATCTTAAATAGAAAACGAGTTGTGAGTTGCCATGATAAATTATCAATTAGATTATGTATTGACATTGAAATGTATTTCGATAGACATGGCTTTAATACCAGAAATGCTGATTCTTTAAATGTCGTTTTCCCTAAACCCAATATTGATTTCTTCAAGCAGTCGTATAAGTATGCTGGTGCAAAGGTTTTGAATAACATTCCTTCATCAATTCAGATGTCGTCATCGTTTTATAATTTTAACTGTTTATATAAGAAACTCTACTTTAAATGATTTAAATTGTTGCTGTTTGTATTGCTGTTTAAATTGTCCTACTTTTTATAACATTTGTACACAAGACATTGATGTAAAACAGCTTGTGCTGATCTTTGTATCTAGTTTTTTTATTAAAGGATTTTTAAATAAATAAATAAATAAATAAATAATAAATAATTATGAAATGACAAACACTGTAATTGAAATTGGACAAAAATAATTCAAATTCTAATTGGTTCCAAAGTTATACTGTCCACAGTTTGAAAGTAATTTGAAATTTGGTTTTTAAATGGTGTCAAATTTTTCATGTGGACCAACGATAGATGCCCTTTCATGTTTCTTTCCAAAATATATCAGAAATAATTTCTTTTTGACTCATGTACATGTATATCGAAAGTTATACCTATTCACATTTCATATAATTATATACAAATGTGTTATTGTCTATTGATATAAAAGTTGGTATGATAAGGAGAGCAACACGAATACAAAAAAGGACTTATTTGTATGTTCTTTTTGTAATAAATTTGTTTTGCATTTAAAATATAAATATAATTTCTCTTGTGTGGTTCAATTTAGTTCCTCCTTGGTTATATAGGTCCTATGAGTATATGAGTGTTCTATGTCATTTTAGAAATTCAAAACGACCATTAAATTCACTCTGCGTCTGTCTCCAACTGAACTATTATTGACCTACATTAGCCTCTGTCATGAAATGACGAAAATCAACCGAAGAGGGCGTTTTTTCGGAAATTTGTCAATATGGCTTCCGAGCTCTCGCGTATAAGACTAACGTAATTAGCTATACCAAGGAGGAAAGACAACAGATAGTTAGTGATTTGCGGGGAAATACTTAATAAAAAATGGCCAATCATAAAACTAGATTTCCTTTCCTGCACTTGAAAAGACCCGCCGTGTATTTATGCTCCTTAGAACACCGGTTAGGCCCAACATTTTAACAATTTCTTTTTTTCAGTGGCACTGAACTGAAGCTTTATTTGAATACCATATATTTGAATGCCATACAATAAACAAATTCTGGGGCCAATTCATACAACTTGATACAAGCAATATTCTTTTTGCATTTTAATTTTATTTTTTACATCTAATATCAATTTGGGGCTTTACACACAAGCACTTTGTTCACATAATTACTACGGACGTTAAACCTCAACATTCCTGATCCTGCAACGTTATTTTAAAAACCAACCAGTTTTATATACTGTCACATTGAATGTAGACGCCTGTGAAATCTAGTAATATTTTACCCTTTTATCGACTGAAACCTTACCTTACATGGGTCATAAACGACATTTACTATTAAAAGAAGTTCGTAAATATTAAACTTGGATTTTCCAAGAATTATTCAATTGCGCCACGACTTAGGGAACACTCGGTCCATTGTGTGCCAAATTTCTGGACGCCACCGTTTTGTGGTTTTTTTCGGACTAAGCTTACACCGAAATTGTTAACAGAGCATTAACATAGCAAGCATTAATAACATTAACATGGTAAAAGTACAATGAATTTGCATTTTGTCAATAAAGAAGTTTGGCAACTGAACATTGCATAAGGAAAGTCGGCCCAACATTAACTGTTTATAAACAATGTAAACGTCGAAGTACAGCTTTAGCTACGCACGTACATATGTAGTACGTATATAGCGCAGCACACTTTCACAAACTGACCATTTTTTCAGTCGCTGTTTCTTACTCTTTCGTAATTTTACGGTTTATTCTTTAGAAATAGCCACAGCCTTTAGAGCTCCGTCGTAAGCCATAAAGTTCTGACATCGACGACACACGTGTTGCTGTTGGTAAGCGCCGCCATTTTGACAATTTTCCGCGCGTTGACCTTTTAGAAAGGTCATGACAGAGGCTAATGGGTGATAAAATGAAAGAGCAATATACTGGAAACCAATTTCAGGGAAGGGCCTAAGGAAAATGATATTCATTCAAAAATGTAGGCTACATTACGTAGGAAAAAAATTGTAAAGTAGGCCTACATATCAAGAAAGTGTGAAAAAGCTGGCTGTGTTAGGACTGCTTGACTCCCTATCGTTATTCGTTAGTTAATTTAATGTTTTTTAATGATTTTATTGGCAGAGCGCTTAAATTCCTCATACCCCATACGAATAAAAATCCGATAATCTCGATGATAACTATTCGACTAGTTTCCAAAATGAATACACATGCCGCGTTTACCCTACTGCCGAAAGCGCGCCGCCATTGTTTCGGATCACGCGTTCGTGCGCAGACACATACGTGGTGTCCTATCCAGTCTATATAATGGAGATCAATGGTTAGCCCTCTAGTAATTTAATGTAATTTAAGCTCTATGTTATTTACATATACAATTTGCCAGTCGTTATTATTTATCTATAAGTATAATGATCCGTAAAATTATATGTATATACATGTAATAAAAGTTGTCCATAAATTATATATATATATATAAATGCATGTACAAAATGTATTATTTACATATCAAATTTGCCCGTCGACATTATTTATATATAATTATAATGACCCATTAAATTATATAATGAAAGCTAGCAACAATCATCTATATATAATAAAATGGTGCAAAATCTATTATTATTTTTACTAAATAATAAATTATATATTAAATGATGAATTATTTGTAAATAATAGGGTTAACAAATAGTTGTACACTTGGCGCATCATACACATGTACATACATTGTATTGCAATAAATATTACTTGCCGTCAAGTGGCAAACTACTCGCGCGTCCTAGTTCATTACGCCGAGCTGGAGTCTTTGGCTTAGTATAGTTGTCTGTACACGTTGGACGGTGGTCAAGTTTCAATACTAAACAAAATGGCCAAATGTTGTTTTGGATCCGAAGGAACGAACCGCCATATCGGTTTGCTGGCAATCTTGGGTACGTGCACATGTGAGTTTGTTTGGATTGCTGCGATGAAATGTTTAGCTGTGTTACTACCAACCATACAGGACCAAGCAGATACCTACACATGGGTTATTGGCTGGATGATCGTGATCATGGAAGTTACTGCTGATGTTATAGGTATATGCGTCACGATGTTGTTTTTGTTGTTAAATTTTCCCTTTCTTGTTTTATTTCATGTATGGTGGTGATTTGTATTTTTATCAATACGTATTGTAGTCTTAAAAGGCAGGATGATCAATTTAAAGACCTTGTGAAGGCTTTGATAAAGTAAATAAACAAGGAGAAAATCTAGTACAACGGAAATCTGGTGGATTTTCTGATGAATGTTTAAAAAAGGTTAACATATGTAAAAATTTGTAGATAAGTCAATTAAAAAAAGTGTTTAATATAAACAAGATAAGGGTATCGAGGCACTTTAAAGAAGCCAAGGCTGTGTACGTGTACAACAAAACCAGACACAAGACACAAGACAATAAAAACAAGACCACAGGGTCAGCACCTCAGACAGATATACTAGGCTTAGTAATCAGTCTGCGGTGTTTTGGTCTTGTCAAAACACTGAATAGATTCCGGGGGAAAAGAGAAAGCAAGTAGCATAACTGACAAGTCAATATAACGACTGTTGCAGAATAAACAAAACAATGATCATACATGTAATAAGAGTAAAGAAAAGAAAGAAGCAAGGACATGAGACTGGGTAAAATTACAAGTATTTTTAATTAGAAAAGCGCCGGATCTGATATTAGTAAGAGCGCAATAACATTTTAGATATTTTCTAAAAAAACTAACACCCGTATGATTCTATTAAACTTGAATCGGATTCATAAAAACTTATCTTAAATAATGACATTCATTTGTAATATTCCAATTTAGGGCCAATAGCATCTCCTCTTGAAAGACGCTTTGGCATCCGGGTATGCATCATGGTCAGTGGTGTAATGATCGGTATGGCTTTTATCATTGCCGCGTTATCTACAGCAGTAGTTATGGCAGTAGTGCTGGCGGTTATGGCAGGTTAGTTTAATAGCGTCTTGGCTCTGGACCCTCTTTAGTCGTTCAAGTGATGTAGGCCCTATATTAATAGTTCGTCATTATTATTTGGTAATAATATTACTTGAGTACCTGCAAGTCCATCGCAAATCCCTTAGTCTCGAGTCAAGTTACTGTATTCAAATGAACTGTTAATGGAAGGACAGGTTATACCCCAGTCACAATTGGCTTGCGATGGGTTTGCGATTAGTTTGCGGCGGATTTCTAGGCATTTTCGGCCGGGGCCCCACGGGACTCCTTGCGGCTGCCGAATCATTTTTTGGCATCGGGCGGGCATCGAGTTACTTTTAACTCGGACTTAAAACCTGGTGCGGCGTTTCGCATCGCAAACTGACCCGTCATGGCAGCGTACGGGGCACTTTTAATTGTGACTGTGACCGCCATATCGCACGATCTTTCGCCGACCTCTACACGCCGGCCGATGCCTATAAATCGCACACGCCGCCCGGGCTCCGCTTTAATTGTGACTGGGGTATAACTGAACTTGTACTGGTGACTGGATTTGTGAAATGACTTTCAGGGACTCGGTAATACTCTCGATATAGTCCGGGAGCCCAGCCAGGTTTAATCATAATTTTGAGTGCAAAAGGTTTGAAGCGTGGGATATGTAGGGGTGACTGGGACAACTTCAAAATGGGTTTTCTTAAGTTTGGCGAGTGGTGCGTTGGGAGGGGGGAGCCCCTGACAGACCCCCAAAAATTCGATTTAATCTTGAGTGCAAACATAATTTCTTCATAAGTCGAAAGTTGATCGTGTACTGAATAGGATTTGTATACTTAAGAAGGTCTTTTATTAGGTACATTTAAGAAGGTCTTTAATTAGTGCTAATTACACGTTTGATTATTATGTTGAGTGCAAGGATAAAACAAGTGTCAATGTGTAGCTGACACCTTGCTGGAGTAAAATCCGCCACTTAAGAAAGTTTCAAGTGGTGCCATAAGAAAGGGTCAAACGTCATCATAAGTCATTAAACACTAATAATTATAACGTTGAGTGCAACTTGCATTTATGTGTATACCAACAGATTATCGTAGACCGATCACTGATCACAAGCTTAAGAACATGATATATAGTGCAAAGTTAAGAAGGTCTGTAATTAGGGCTAATTACACGTTTAACGTGTAGCTGACACCTTGCTGCATGGAGCAAAATCCGCCGCTTCAGAATGTTTCAAGTGGTGCCATCCCTAATTTAGAAAGAGTCAAAGGTCATTAAAACTAAAAGTCAATAAACACCGATACATGTATTTATAATGTTGAGTGCAACTTGCATTTCTATGTGGATCAACCGTTTATTATGGACCAATCACTGATTACACGGCGCAATGTCCGATCAAAATGTCCGATTAATAAATTCTTAGAATGATAATTGAAATCATAGAACGAGCGTCAACGTGTACATGTACTTTACCAAACGCAGGAATAAAACCCACCACATAAGAAATATTACAAACAGTCATGAAGTTGATTGCAATTGCCTGTACCCTCTCAAACACGAATGGGCGTAAATATGAAATACGTTAAAATTAGGGAATATGAGATCACCGGAGTTTATAATTTGAGGAACATAACTTTTTAGTAGTTTTTGAGCTCAAACAAGGTTTGCATTAAAGTAGACAACAGTCAATACTGAGAACTTTATTGTGATGATATCATTAACATTGGCGTGTCCAGGGGGGGGCTTTGGGGGCTGAAGCCCCCCGCACGCGCGGATCCCAAAAAAAAAATTAAAGAGAAAAAAGAAGGAAAGGAGGAAAAAAAAAACGAAAGAAAAAACGAAAAAAAAAAAAATGATTTGATTCAGCCCCCCGCAGGAAAAAATCCTGCACACGCCTCTGATTAACATTGGGTGATTAGCTGCTTTGGAGAACGAAGTTACGTTACGTTGTGCCTTAGTACAGTGGCTCGATAGCGAAATTCCTAAATTTATGCAACAGCGCGATCGTGTAAACAAAATTGCAAAGCGCACAGGCTCACAAATCCATTGGGATTCATACAAAGACCTGCGGCACAATGTTAACTAATGCAATCCGCAGTAAAAAGTGAACACTCGCACATCCGCCTTAGAAGAAATCAAAAGCAATTCACCTATGATGTGGAAAACTCTGCAGGAGGTACTCCCTAATGAGCAGACAACTGAACTGTAACAAATTCGATTACTTTCCCCAAAATGGTTGACGATTCCGCCGACATTGCTGACACATTAAACAAATACGTTTTAACAATCGGCAAGCGTATACTGCTGGTATTTACCCTTTGTGTGAACTTGAAATAGATGACAATACTGACGCCTCTATCAATTATTATCTTGATAAAGAATGCATAGTACCGTACCTAATGTTACAGAAGAGTTTGTTCAAAAGCAAATATCATCTATCGGTATGTGGGTTGGGAAAGCAACAGGTCTGGATGAAGTGTTAAAATGATCAAAATTGCTTCACCTTATATCATTAAATATTTAACTTGTATTTTTAACATGTCTATAAGATGTGAGCGATACCCTAAAAATTGGAAACATGCATTAGTACATGTAACACCAATTAACAAGGGATGATTTAAATGTAGTACAGGTAACTATCGGCCTATTTCTATACTGCTAATCATCTCTAAGATTTTTGAAAGATAGGTACACACATCGGTATATAGATACCTTGATGAAAACAATCTGATTCCTATAGTTGCCAGTCAGGAATTAGACCCCTGCACTCAACTGATAGTCCAGGCAAAATACATAATTTTGTTTTGTTGACCTCAAACAAATTGCAACAAATTGTTTTTCACCATAGTGCACTTCTAAAAGGTTCCTAGAATGACATACTAAAAATCCACAAAAATCCAAGTGGTGGAAATATGTCTAATTTGCATAAATCGTTAATCCCTGCCATGCAATATTTTTTATTCCCATATTTGGGTATATATTTTATTTTTATTTTTTGAAAAGTTTATTTTGGTGATTCTACTTACATATCCTTACTTGAATAACATTTGCTAAAGCATATAAGTGACTGAATAATTATGAGAACACAGTAATTATCCAAAATGACAACTTTGTGACCCTATAAATGTGCGCACATTACACTGTCTCCAGATATCATCATGTAGTCAGTATTGGTGAGCTTCAAATTCACCAAGTTGCTTACTGGCACAGTTATCATATTAAAAACTTATGAAAAATCATATGGATAATGATAACATTGTGATATTTAGCCCAGCAAACAAAAACTTGGAAAAAATGATGTGTCCCTAAATTGGGCTAACAAGTAGGTGAAGGGTTGCCTAAGGTGAGAGACTTGAACAAGTTCAAGGAAACCCCCCAAATTTAAGATTGTTGTTGCTTACAATAATCATATCTACGTTAAAATGTATTTTGGTGATTTCCTTGAACTTGTTCAAGTATTCCATGTTAGGCAACCCTTTAACTACTTTTTAGCCCAATTTATAGACACACCATTTTCCCCATTTTTTGTTTTCTGGGCTAAATATCACAATGTTATTATTGTTCATATGATTTTTCATAAGGTTTTAATATGATAACTGTGCCAGTAAGCAACTTGGTGAATTTGAAGCTCACCAATACTGACTACATGATGATATCTGGAGACAGTGTAATGTGCGCACATTTATAGGGTCACAAAGTTGTCATTTTGGATAATTACTGTGTTCTCATAATTATTCAGTCACTTATATGCTTTAGCAAATGTTATTCAAGTAATGATATGTAAGTAGAATCACTAAAATAAACATTTCAAAAAATAAAAATAAAATATATACCCAAATATGGGAATAAAAAATATTACATGGCAGGGATTAACGATTTATGCAAATTAGACATATTTCCACCACTTGGATTTTTGTGGATTTTTAGTATGTCATTCTAGGAACCTTGTTGCAATTTGTTTGAGGTCAAAACTTATTTTTCCTGGACTATGAAAGCACCCTACACGACTTAAGAAACAAATGTTTTGAGGCCATGGAGAATAGAGAAATTACAGGCACAGGTCAGGCAGTGTGTTTATAGATCTCAGTAAAGTATTTGATTGTGTTAATCATGGCATCTTACTTGTATTTTTAACATGTCTATAAGATGTGAGCGATACCCTAAAAATTGGAAACATGCATTAGTACATGTAACACCAATTAACAAGGGATGATTTAAATGTAGTACAGGTAACTATCGGCCTATTTCTATACTGCTAATCATCTCTAAGATTTTTGAAAGATAGGTACACACATCGGTATATAGATACCTTGATGAAAACAATCTGATTCCTATAGTTGCCAGTCAGGATTTAGACCCCTGCACTCAACTGATAGTCCAGGCAAAATACATAATTTTGTTTTGTTGACCTCAAACAAATTGCAACAAATTGTTTTTCACCATAGTGCACTTCTAAAAGGTTCCTAGAATGACATACTAAAAATCCACAAAAATCCAAGTGGTGGAAATATGTCTAATTTGCATAAATCGTTAATCCCTGCCATGCAATATTTTTTATTCCCATATTTGGGTATATATTTTATTTTTATTTTTTGAAAAGTTTATTTTGGTGATTCTACTTACATATCCTTACTTGAATAACATTTGCTAAAGCATATAAGTGACTGAATAATTATGAGAACACAGTAATTATCCAAAATGACAACTTTGTGACCCTATAAATGTGCGCACATTACACTGTCTCCAGATATCATCATGTAGTCAGTATTGGTGAGCTTCAAATTCACCAAGTTGCTTACTGGCACAGTTATCATATTAAAAACTTATGAAAAATCATATGGACAATGATAACATTGTGATATTTAGCCCAGCAAACAAAAACTTGGAAAAAATGATGTGTCCCTAAATTGGGCTAACAAGTAGGTGAAGGGTTGCCTAAGGTGAGAGACTTGAACAAGTTCAAGGAAACCCCCCAAATTTAAGATTGTTGTTGCTTACAATAATCATATCTACGTTAAAATGTATTTTGGTGATTTCCTTGAACTTGTTCAAGTATTCCATGTTAGGCAACCCTTTAACTACTTTTTAGCCCAATTTATAGACACACCATTTTCCCCATTTTTTGTTTTCTGGGCTAAATATCACAATGTTATTATTGTTCATATGATTTTTCATAAGGTTTTAATATGATAACTGTGCCAGTAAGCAACTTGGTGAATTTGAAGCTCACCAATACTGACTACATGATGATATCTGGAGACAGTGTACTGTGCGCACATTTATAGGGTCACAAAGTTGTCATTTTGGATAATTACTGTGTTCTCATAATTATTCAGTCACTTATATGCTTTAGCAAATGTTATTCAAGTAATGATATGTAAGTAGAATCACTAAAATAAACATTTCAAAAAATAAAAATAAAATATATACCCAAATATGGGAATAAAAAATATTACATGGCAGGGATTAACGATTTATGCAAATTCCACCACTTGGATTTTTGTGGATTTTTAGTATGTCATTCTAGGAACCTTGTTGCAATTTGTTTGAGGTCAAAACTTATTTTTCCTGGACTATGAAAGCACCCTACACGACTTAAGAAACAAATGTTTTGAGGCCATGGAGAATAGAGAAATTACAGGCACAGGTCAGGCAGTGTGTTTATAGATCTCAGTAAAGTATTTGATTGTGTTAATCATGGCATCTTACTAGAGAAACTAGAAAAGATGAACATGTCATCTTCTGTAATCATGGTTTATTAAAGTCATACCTAAGTGATCGTAGTCAGTCTGTAAATATCAAATTTCCTGTCCGTAAACACTGGTTTTCCGCAGGGGTCGATACTATAGGTCCACTTGTATTCATTGTTTATACTGGTGATTTTCCATTTTGTATATCCCCAAACTGCAACTGATTTATGTAAGCTGATGACTCACATTAACGTGTGGCTCCTCAAACATTAACATAATAGAAAGCAGCTTAAACACAGCTGTTATAGTTTTCACAACTGGTACGTATAAGAAACAATCTATAGCATTAAACGCCACTAAAACTAAATTTATGCTTATTGGTACAAGGCAGAAAATATCCAATGTTGACTTAAAGGTAGTATTGTCATCTATTTCAAGTTCACGCAAAGGGTAATTACCAGCAGTACGCTTGCCGATTGTTAAAATGTGTTTATTTAATGTGTCAGCAATGTCGGCGGAATCGTCAATATTTCACCATTTTGGGGAAAGTAATCGAATTTGTTACAGTTCAGTTGTCTGCTCATTAGGGAGTACCTCCTGCAGAGTTTTCCACATCATAGGTTAACATTGTGCCGCAGGTCTTTGTATGAATCCCTGTTGCATAAATTTAGGAATTTTGCTATCGAGCCACTGTACTAAGGCACAACGTAACGTAACTTCGTACTTCAAAGCAGCTCATCACCCAATGTTAATGATATCATCACAATAAAGTTCTCAGTATTGACTGTTGTCTACTTTAATGCAAACCTTGTTTGAGCTCAAAAACTACTAAGAAGTTAAGTTCCTAAAATTATAAGCTCCGGTGATCTCATATTCCCTAATTTTAACGTATTTCATATTTACACCCATTCGTGTTTGAGAGGGTACAGGCAATTGCAATCAACTTCATGACTGTTTGTAATATTTCTTATGTGGTGGGTTTTATTCCTGCGTTTGGTAAAGTACATGTACACTTTGACGCTCGTTTTATGATTTCAATTATTATTATAATCATTTATTATTCAGACATTTTGATCGGATATTGCGCCGTGTAATCAGTGATTGGTCCATAATAAACGGTTGATCCGCATAGAAATGCAAGTTGCACTCAACATTATAATTATCGGTGTTTATTAACTTTTAGTTTTAATGGCCTTTGACCCTTTGCACCACTTGAAACTTTTTTAAGTGGCGGATTTTTCTCCATCAAGGTGTCAGCTACACATTAAACGTGCAATTAGCACTAATTACAGACCTTCTTAATTAGACTTTGCATTATATGTCATGTTCTTAAGCTTGTGATCAGTGATCGGTCTACGATAATCTGTTGATATACACATAAATGCAAGTTGCACTCAACGTTATAATTATTAGTGTTAATGACTTATGATGGCCTTTGGCCCTTTTTAATTAGGGATGGCACCACTTGAAACTTTCTTAAGTGGCGGATTTTACTCCAGCAAGGTGTCAGCTACACATTGACACTTGTTTTATCCTTGCACTCAAAATTATGATCAAACGTGTAATTAGCACTAATTAAAGACCTTCTTAAATGTATACTTAGCACCAATTATATTTTTCTTACGTATACAAATCCTATTAAGTACACGACAAACTTTCGACTTATGAAGAAATTATGTTTGCACTCAAGATTATGATTAAATCGAATTTTTGGGGGTCTGTCAGGGTTCCCCACTCCCAACGCACGGCTCGCCAAACTTAAGAAACCCCATTTTGCAGTTGTCCCAGTCACCCCTACATATCCCACGCTTCAAACCTTTTGCACTCAAAATTATGATTAAACCTGGCTGGGCTCCCGGACTAATACCACTCTGTTTGTTTCTTTCAGGACCGGGAATCGGACTGTCGTATATTTTATTTAGAGAGCTAATTGGCCGTTGTTTTCAACCAGATGATATTTCTACAGCTTACTCACTCTCCCAAACCAGCGCCCCAATTGGCTACATGGTCATTCCCTGGCTGTCGCAATTGCTCCTGGATACCTACGGCTACAGAGGCACATTGCTACTTATGGGTGCCATTTTCTTTCACTTGACAGTATGCGGTGCCCTGTTACGTTTCCCGTCTGATAATGGTGCTACAGTCATCAAGGAGGGTACAGACTATATTCCCCTGGTGTGTGATTTTACAGAGGAAGGAACTCAATGCAGGGTGGACCCAAACGCGTTGAGACAAAGCAGTGACAAGGAAAATCGTGCTGAGATATCAGCGTTGCGCTCTGTTTGGCAAACGTTGCACACCGAGATCTTCTACAATGTGTCATATTGGCTCTTGGCGATCATCTACATCATCATTCAGTTTGCGTATACAGCCTGGTTGGTGTATTATATTCCTTACACTCAAGCCAAGGGGTTTGCGCTAAGTGATGCCGCCATGTTTACCGCCATATCCGGGCTTTCGAGGCTACTCACAGGTCTCAGTCTCGGGCTTATGTTGAATAAGATCAAGTTTATTAGCAATCAAGGTTTCATGGGAATCGCATTGGTATTGCTGGCTGTGTATTACCTCGTCGACCCGTGGTTGACGTCCTTCTGGTCCACGGCTGTCAATCAAGGCGTGTACGGTATTGCCATTAGTTTGGTGTGGATTATGACAGACGTGTTGCTGTGTGAAACTGTTGCTGTGGATCAGTTGGGTAGCGCCTTTGGTTGGCTCTCGATGAAGTCTGGTATATTGCGTTTCTTGCTTCTTTACCTGCCAGGTGAGTTGGTTTTGATATTCTTCTTTCCGCACGTACAAATTAACACAAGTTGTAGGTTTTAGGTTTTGGTCCCAGATAACATTTGTTAAAACAATTGTTCGCATTTCTGTATCACTGTGGAGACATGGCTTTGTTCTCGTGTACAAAATGGTTAGAAAGTCGAGCACGATTTTCAAAATGCTCCCATTTTAACCATAGTTTTTTTCCTGGGTTGAAAATTTCGACCCAATATACCCTATATTATACCCTAACCCAAACACTAACCCTAACCCACATCCTAATCCTAGTTTTTGAGTAATTTAAGTAAAATCCAAAAATCTAATTCGTGAAATTCCCAGAAGAAAAAACAACACCACAAGTTTGACATCAAAATGGCATTTTACCGAGGTTTACATAACAAAATGACCAGTAATACGATCCAGAGAAGTGGCAAAGCATCAGGTCACATTTAAATCTGACCCGGACAAACCTAATTGTTTCTAGTTTCTTTGTCCCTGGTTTAGGTTTGATCTACGATTTAACAAAGAGCTACACCTGGACGTTTTTGATGTTGGGAGGCGCTCACCTCGTTGGCCTTGCTGCTTTGTTGCTTCTTGTTTGGTATCAACGAAGAAAATCAACTTAAGTCAATAAAAATTAATGAGTCGGAAAGACACATTTGGCAACACAAAAACCACGTTTAAACATCTGCTCTATTTAAACCATTGCTATGACGTCACTCTATTGTTAAAAGTGTGGATTCGTATCTACGAATCGACGCTTTAGACAACAAGTTTGGATTCGTATCCACGAATCTAAAGTGTGGATTCAGAACTACGAATTTATCCCTGTAAACCACTTACTGCAAAAATATAAGTGCACGTTTGATTACAGGAAATATGTAGCACAATTGTTTAAACATTTTAACTATAGTTCGAGTCCAAAACGTTTGTGAACTATACATGTTGACGTTAAGGCATGTGTCTCGCATGCACAAACATATGTATAATGCTTCACTAGGTTGTACGGGTGTAGCGATACACATTTTCTTCATTAGGTGTTTCGGCATTTCAGCCGAAACAGCTTTTGTTTTTGTTAATTTTTTTTTTTTTTTTTTTTTTTTCTGTTTGGGCATTTCAGCCGAAACAGCTTTTGTTTTCGTTAAGATTTTTTATTTATTTTTGCTTTTTCGTAAGTGCGAAAAAGCCTTTGTTTTTGTTCTGAACATGTTATGACATCATAGCGGCAGTTTGACAAATTGTTAAAATGAATAATCTGTTGATGTGTTTGGCGAAGTTTGCTGAAATCACTTTATAAGCGGTGTATTTAATCAGCTTCATGCTAGGAACAAGTTGACGGGAAGAAACAAGTATGATGTCACCAGACCAGAAGTTAGAATGAAAAGACTCTTTTTCATTTGAAAATATCTACAAAATTAAACCTGACAGATATAATCTTGATTTTTGCTCTAAAGGTTAATGTAAAAGTAGTTCTAGAACTTCCCTGTGTTTTTTGGCAAAAAACGAACTTGAACATACCCTTCGGCACCCTTGAAATGTAATCGTTTAGCATTGACCCTGTGTGCATGGCACACGTATAATATACACATGCTTGTATACACTGATAGTGTTTTTTGTTTTGAGCGAATGTACTTTTGTATCACTACTGACATCGTACGTGCATGCACATGTACGCTCACTGATATTCGCATTTTTGTATCACTGTGGAGACATGGCTTTGTTCTCGTGTACAAAATGGTTAGAAAGTCGAGCACGTTTTTCAAAATGCTCCCATTTTAACCATAATTTTTTTCCTGGGTTGAAATTTCGACCCAATATACCCTATATTATACCCTAACCCAAACACTAACCCTAACCCACATCCTAATCCTAGTTTTTGAGTAATTTAAGTAAAATCCAAAAATCTAATTCGTGAAATTCCCAATGGATACCTATTCATCTATAGAAATTTACCCTCTGGAGACGTTTTGTCTCCATTGTACACATTGTGTTCATGTCTCCAGAGGGTACGGTATTTCGCACCACCCAAGAGGACACTAGCCGCCAACCTGTGAAACAGGATGATGTCATCAAATTGCCCATGGGGAAGGGCGCCACGTACGACAGGTAGGTAAACACGCTTTCGGCTACGCAGAATCCAATCCCATAGACTTTGTAAACGTTGTTTGCACAATTCCAAGCACTTTTGACGGAAAACAAAGTCGTATTTCCATAAAACTTGACCCAGGTGAAGACCCTATAGTGATTTCCAGTATCGCCGACAGACGCCATGATGAAGCCGTCATCGGGGTCACGTGACGTCATCTTAAAGATGACAAATCAACCACAAAAATCCTGAACTCTAATTTTGTGGCAATAGATAGAATATTTCGTGTGCCTGAAATCACGTGACCCTTTCTTCCGGTCCAAACCGGAGGTGCCTTATTATTTAAGTGAAAAATGACTTATTATTTAAGTGAAAAGTGAAAAGTGAAAAATGACTGTTAGTGTTAGTTAGTGTTAGTGTCTGGCTAGTGTACTTTTCAAAAAAGTTACCGGCGACGTCATAACATCTTATATTACGATTATATTTGAATTATTACGTTTTTAGACCTTTAAGCCATATCTCAGCAACGGAACGTGCTAACATAACACATATTTTTGTATTGTTAGATGATAGAGTTGCACACAAAGTTCACAAACGTGTGACGTCATCGTTTTAATTAATTTTAAATAATTTTAATCTGTTTACATTAACTTACCAATCAAATAAGTTAAGAGGGCCTAATATTTCGATCTTAACAAGATCTTCTTCAGAGACTAAATGACTGTGTACAAGAAACAAACATATATAGGGCAATGTACAGCATGATGCACATCATGGACGCTGAAAAAACACAAAAGAAACAAAGCACAGAGTTCAATGGAACAAACAACAAAAGGAGGATTAGGCCGAGGGATTAAAGGGTGAGGTCAGTGTGGGTAGGATCAAAGGCGGGGTAGGAACAAAAACAGAAGGGGTAAAGCCACAAGGAAAGGGGTCCAGGGTGGAGATCAAAGGGAAGAACTAACAAATAAGTATGAATAGGAGTAATGAGGATGGGGGGGGGGGGGGGGGGGTTTGAGGAAAACCAGAGAAGTGAGAACAAACAAAAACAAAAACAAAATTCTGGCAAGGAATGAATCTGAAACAGATGACAAATGGAGAAAAAATAGAAGTTAATCATTTCCTAGTTGGATGTTAAGCCCATGTGGTTGAATAATCCGAAGACGATTCATCCAGACTTTCTCCCGGCTGAGGCAGACTGAGTCTTTCCGATGGCCAAGTGATTCTATGCCCTGAAGAATCATATCAGAAATGCAATGGTTAGGCTGGTTAAAGTGATGTCCTACAGGGGTATCCAGTTTCTTGGTGTTGACAGTCGATCGATGACCGTAGAAACGCTTTTTTAGGGCATTTTTGGTCTCTCCGACATACTGAACTCCACAAAACCTGCAAGAGATGAGATATATGACGTTAGATGTACTGCAAGTGATGTTACCAATAATTCTATGAGTAGTACCAGAAGAGTGGCCAGAAAAGGAGTCAGACTCCGGAATGTGGATCTGGCAGACCACACATCTAGAGCTGCACTTGAAAGTTCCGTGCTGGATGGGGGGAGATGCATCCAAGCTGGGAACTTCGGCTCGAACAATGAGGTCTCGTAGATTTTGAGGGCGTCTATAGGCCAATACAGGGCTGTCGGGGATGGCCCGGACAAGGCGATCTGAAGTGTGGAGAATGTGATGGCTGTCGTTGGTGATTTTGCGAAGGGAAGGGAGACTGGGGTGAAAGGTAGTCACCAGGGGGATCATGGGTTTGGCATTAGCCTGGGGGGCCTTTACCTTTAGAGCCAAATTTCTGGGTACGGCTTTGGCTCTGGCAATGGCACGTTTAACTTGGCGGGAACTGTGACCCCTGGCAACCAAGTTGTTCTTCAGTATCTGTGAATGGCGGGATAAATCATAGTCGTTAGAACAAATCCTTTTGAGTCTGAGGGCTTGACTAAATGCTATACTAGTCTTACAATGCCTAGGGTAACAGCTGGAGGAGTGGAGATACTGGTGTGTGTCTGTGGGTTTAGAATACAGATCAGTGGTTATTAAGTTGTCCTCCTTGCGGATGGTGACATCCAGGAAGTGGGCCTGATGATGTGAGTACTCTGATGTGAACTTGATGGTCCTGTGGAAGGAATTCATGTGATTAGTGAAAGTCAGCAGACTGTCCTCATCACTGGTCCATATGAAAAATACATCATCAATGTATCTCCACCAGATCCAGGGACGGCACGGTGCTAAGGCAAGCATGCGTTCCTCGAGGTCACCCAAAAAGAGGCATGCAAAGGAGGGTGCCATACGAGTACCCATTGCAGTGCCATGTACCTGTAGATAGTGCTTATCTAGGAAGGAAAATTTTTTCTTCGTTAGTACAAGTTTCATGAGGGCGCGAATGTCACTTATGGGAGGGGTCGTGTGTCCTGCCCTAGCTAGGGTTATGGAACAAGCACGAATACCTTCTTCGTGTGGTATGTTGGTGTACAAGGATGAGACGTCAAAGGTCCCAATGATGGCCGTTCTGGGAATCTGGTCCTTGATTCCTTCGAGCTTGCGCAGGAAGTCCGGGGTGTCATGGATGTATGATGGAATCCTATATGGACAAGGGGTTTAAGAAAACTGTCAATAAACATGGAGATGTGTCCCGTGGGTGAGCCATTACCCGAGACGATAGGCCTACCAGGGTTACCAGTCTTGTGAATCTTGGGGAGAAGATAAAACCTGGCAGTTCTACAGTCAGTGGGTGAAAGAAATTTGTGAGCTTTCTTTGACAGTTGGTCACGTGACCGCATGTCATCAAGCAACTGCTGTATCTCTCGAGAGAATGTACCTGTGGGATCAGAGTCAAGGCAGATATAGTTAGTACGGTTGTCCAACTGACGGTGGGCCTCGTCGATGTACTGCTGACGATCCATGATAACCACGGCTGAGCCTTTATCAGCTGGCTTGATGATGATGTCAGTACGAGAACGCAAAGCAGCAAGTGCAAGGCGCTCTTCCCTGGGGAGGTTATCATGGGTCCTGTGGGGAAAGTTACCAGGGTTAGTGACTTGGGTATTGACAACTTGAACGTATGTTTCGAGAGCTGGTACACGATTCTTGGGGGGTACCCATGCGCTCTTGACACGGAAGGGTTTTGGGTCACAAGGGTCAGAATCAAGAAAAAATTCACGGAGACGGATCCTACGATAGTATTCCGTGAGATCTTGGCTGAGCTGTACCTGGTTCACAGTACGGGGAGTGGGACAGAAGTTCAGACCCTTGGAGAGAAGTTTGTGTTCAGCATCTGATACGGATGAGGAGGAAAGGTTAATAACAGTATTGGCAGGGGGTGTTGTCGATTCGGGCTTGGGACGTCTAAAACGTCTCTGTCTGCGTTGATGCTGCTTGGCAAGCAAGCCACCAATCTTCTTGTTTCTCCTGTTGATAAGAACAGAGTCAAGGTTAGATAGGCCCCTATCAATCTCATCATGGAATTCCCTGTACCTAGTGTCTGTACAGCTGGATCTGAGTTCTGAGTCAAGGTGGGCTATATTCGGGTGGAGGTCCTGAAGAATAAAATGACACTGTTGAGAGAGGATATTAATTAGTTTAACAGATGCACCATGCAGAACTTGATTCCACCTCCTTTGCAGGTGTGGTGAGAGGGTTCCTAAGCACGGAGAGGGAGATAGTTGCAAACCTTTAGGGATAAATCGAGAGAGGGAGAAGAAATTGTAGTTATCCTGAGGGTAGGAGTAGCGAAGGGCCTTCTCCCTATTCTTTCTGAGCTGTGGGAAAATACAAATAGTGTTACTCATATCTGTAGCGAGGGAGAGAAATTAAAGTTAATGTACAGACAAAACAACAAAACAAAGACAAAACAATACTTACAAGCCAAAAAGGAGGATCACCACGAAGGGATACTGCAACAGAGAAGTGGAAACGTGAATAAGATTAATACATGACATGACATGCGATCACGTGACCAACTGTCAAAGAAAGCTCACAAATTTCTTTCACCCACTGACTGTAGAACTGCCAGGTTTTATCTTCTCCCCAAGATTCACAAGACTGGTAACCCTGGTAGGCCTATCGTCTCGGGTAATGGCTCACCCACGGAACACATCTCCATGTTTATTGACAGTTTTCTTAAACCCCTTGTCCATAGGATTCCATCATACATCTATGACACCCCGGACTTCCTGCGCAAGCTCGAAGGAATCAAGGACCAGATTCCCAGAACGGCCATCATTGGGACCTTTGACGTCTCATCCTTGTACACCAACATACCACACGAAGAAGGTATTCGTGCTTGTTCCACCCTAGCTAGGGCAGGACACACGACCCCTCCCATAAGTGACATTCGCGCCCTCATGAAACTTGTACTAACGAAGAATAATTGTTCCTTCCTAGATAAGCACTATCTACAGGTACATGGCACTGCAATGGGTACTCGTATGGCACCCTCCTTTGCATGCCTCTTTTTGGGTGACCTCGAGGAACGCATGCTTGCCTTAGCACCGTGCCGTCCCTGGATCTGGTGGAGATACATTGATGATGTATTTTTCATATGGACCAGTGATGAGGACAGTCTGCTGACTTACACTAATCACATGAATTCCTTCCACAGGACCATCAAGTTCACATCAGAGTACTCACATCATCAGGCCCACTTCCTGGATGTCACCATCCGCAAGGAGGACAACTTAATAACCCACTGATCTGTATTCTAAACCCACAGACACACACCAGTATCTCCACTCCTCCAGCTGTCACCCTAGGCATTGAAAGACTGGTATAGCATTTAGTCAAGCCCTCAGACTCAAAAGAATTTGTTCTAACGACTATGATTTCTCCCGCCATTCACAGATACTGAAGAACAACTTGGTTGCCAGGGGTCACAGTTCCCGCCAAGTTCAACGTGCCCTTGCCAGAGCCAAAGCCGTACCCAGAAATTTGGCTCTAAAGGTAAAGGCCCCCCAGGCTAATGCCAAACCCATGATCCCCCTGGTGACTACCTTTCACCCCAGTCTCCCTTCCCTTCGCAAAATTCTCCACACTTCAGATCGCCTTGTCCGGGCCATCCCCGACAGCCCTGTATTGGCCTATAGACGCCCTCAAAATCTACGAGACCTCATTGTTCGAGCCGAAGTTCCCAGCTTGGATGCATCTCCCCCCATCCAGCACGGAACTTTCAAGTGCAACTCTAGATGTGTGGTCTGCCAGATCCACATTCAGGAGTCTGACTCCTTTTCTGGCCACTCTTCTGGTACTACTCATAGAATTATTGGTAACATCACTTGCAGTACATCTAACGTCATATATCTCATCTCTTGCAGGTTTTGTGGAGTTCAGTATGTCGGAGAGACCAAAAATGCCCTAAAAAAGCGTTTCTACGGTCATCGATCGACTGTCAACACCAAGAAACTGGATACCCCTGTAGGACATCACTTTAACCAGCCTAACCATTGCATTTCTGATATGATTCTTCAGGGCATAGAATCACTTGGCCATCGGAAAGACTCAGTCCGCCTCAGCCGGGAGAAAGTCTGGATGAATCGTCTTCGGACTATTCAACCACATGGGCTTAACATCCAACTAGGAAATGATTAACTTCTATTTTTTCTCCATTTGTCATCTGTTTCAGATTCATTCCTTGCCAGAATTTTGTTTTTGTTTTTGTTTGTTCTCACTTCTCTGGTTTTCCTCACCCCCCCCCCCCCCCCCCCCCCCCCCCCCCATCCTCATTACTCCTATTCATACTTATTTGTTAGTTCTTCCCTTTGATCCCCACCCTGGACCCCTTTCCTTGTGGCTTTACCCCTTCTGTTTTTGTTCCTACCCCGCCTTTGATCCTACCCACACTGACCTCACCCTTTAATCCCTCAGCCTAATCCTCCTTTTGTTGTTTGTTCCATTGAACTCTGTGCTTTGTTTCTTTTGTGTTTTTTCAGCGTCCATGATGTGCATCATGCTGTGCATTGCCCTATATATGTTTGTTTCTTGTACACAGTCATTTAGTCTCTGAAAAAGATCTTGTTAAGATCGAAATATTAGGCCCTCTTAACTTATTTGATTTGTATATTTCAGGTCATTCCAGCCAGTAAGCAGTTTGCAGCAGTATTAATCTTATTTACATTAACTTACATTCGTTTTCAATGATTTTAAATTGTTTTGATGGTACAAAAGTTCAATTTTTGAAAAATTTAATCTAAAAAATTGCGAATGCGAAAAAGCCCTATGTTCTGTTCCTCGAACAGACGTAGTTCTAGTTGTCGTTCTTTTTTTCTTTTAGTAACCTAAACCCCATAGACTTTGTACACGTTTTTCCTGCACGGCACTTTTAGTAGAAAGCAAAGTCGTATTTCCACAAAACTTAACCCAGGTGAAGGCCCTATAGTGAACTCGTGTCTCGCAGACAGACGCCACAATGACGTCATCAGGGGTCACATGACGTCACCACGTGACCCTCCCTTCCGGTCCAAACCGGAAGTGCCTTATAATTTAAAAGTGAAAAATGATAGGAACTTAATTTCAATGATGTTAGTGTCTGACTATAATGTATTTTTCAAAAAACAATCCCGGCGACGTCATAACATGTTAAAGCGCCCTCTAGCAGTAGCTTGAAAAAATGGTTAAAATGAATAATCTATTGATTTGTGTGGCGCAGTTTGCTGAAATCACTTATAACCGGTGTATATAATCAGCTTCATGCTAAGAACATACTAAAAAAAAAGAAATATTGATGACGTCACCAAACCAGAAGTTACAATAAAAAGACCTCTAAACCTTTAAAAATCGCAAAAAAAAATCAACCGCGATAGATATAATCCAGATTATTTTTGCTTCAAATAGCAAAGTTCAGACAGCTCTCGAGCTTTCTGTTAATTACGTCACGATGACGTCATCAAGTGTCAGATTAAATCTTGAAAATCAATATAAAATCAACTGTAAGGGATCTGATTTAGATTTTAAGGAAATTGATAGAATAATCTATGGTCTTCAAAATTCGTATTACATGCAAAATTACGTGACCATTCCTTCCGGTCTAAACCGGAAGTGCCTTATAAATTAAAAGTGGAAAACGATGTGAACCTACTTTCAACGATGTTAGGCTCTGGCTAGGTTGTAAGTAACAACAAAGTGAACGGTCACTTCATAGCATGTTATAGCGCCCTCTAGCGGCATGTTGACAAATGTTTAAGATTAATAATCAGTTGATTTGCGTGGCGATGTTGGCTGAAACTACCTTATAATTGATGTATGTAACAAGTTGAGGGGGAGAAAGATTGATGACGTCACTAGACCGGAAGTTACAATGAAAACAGCTTTAAACCTTTATTTTGGGGTACCAAAGCCAATAGACTTTGTACATTGATCTTTTGACAGAAAACAAACTCGTATTTCCTTAAAACTTAACCGAGGTGAAGAGCATAATAGGTGACTTGTGTCTCGCAGACAGACGCCATGATGACGTCATCATGAGTCACGTGACGTCGTCTTAAAAGTACATAATATGTCTAGGTCCTTTGTCTAGAGAACTATAAGTCCAGTTGATTGGGCTAACACTTGGTATATAGATATGGGGGATGTGTTATAAATATTGAGATGGCGTCCTTATTACGTCATCATACGATTATATGTAAATTGTTACGGTTTGTTTTAACTTTTAAGCCATATCTCAGCAACGGAACATGCTACCATCAAAAATCGTTTTGTATTAGGTTTGTTAGGTTATAGATAGTTGCACAAAAAGTTCACAAATGTGTGACGTTATCGTTTTAATAAGTGTGAATACATTTTAATCTGTTTAAATTAACTTAATTTCGTTTTTAGTGGTTTTGAATGGTTTTGATGGTATAGGTAGTGACATTTTTGAAAATTGAAATCTGAAAAACTTGGAATGCAAAAAAGCCCTATGTTCTGTTCCTCGAACAGACGTAGTTCTAGTTTTTCTTTCTTTTTTTCCACTTTCAGACTTTTCCCCATAGGATTTATACACGTTTTTTCTGCCAACACACTTTAACACTTTGGTAAATCTGATCGACTTGAAACTTTGCATACACTTAGAACACCACCCACAGATGGTTCTTATAGGAGAAATTCGTCGCGATTGCGTCATTCATGGTCACGTGACGTCACTTTGATAAAATATATGTCATGCACGCGGGTACGCACGCAGCAGATTTTGTTCAGACATGGCGAGTATATTCCACAGAATCGGACAAAATATCCGCAGTATCATCAGGTCCTACATCTGAAGAAGATATTCCACTTGACAATTCCTTTGACAATAACTTGAGTCGACCATCGACAATGATTTGCATCGATACGCGTGGCACATGATGCATGCACGGGCACGCTGGTCGCGACGTCGAAGTCTTCCCAAACATACGTCACAATTATGCAAATGTTACATGTTAATAAGCTACTATTCTAGGGGCGGGGCCGGTCCCCCAAAGCACTTTATAATGTTTTTTCTCATATTAATTACCAACAAATAAAACTTGGATTCGTCATGATGACGTCATCGGGGGTCATTTGACGTCACATTAAAGGTGAAGTTTTTAAGACCCTCTATCTCTGGAAGTACAGGTCCGATTGGGGTCAAACTTAGTATTCATGTATTCTAGGATGAGTTATAGACGAAAATTAAAATTACATCATGATGACGTCATCGGGTGTCATGTGACGTCACATTAATGGTGCAGTTTTTAGGATCCTCTATCTCTAATAGTAAAGGTCCGATTGGGGTCAAACTTGGTATACAGATATTCCGGGATGTGTTATAAACAAAAATTAAGGTGACGTCATGATGACGTCATCGGGTGTCATGTGATGTCACATTAAAGGTGCAGGTTTTTTCCATAAGATTTGTACACGTTTTTGTTCAACCAATAAATATTTGGCACTTGGGTAAACCCGATCGACTTCAGACTTGGCACACACTTAGACCACCACACACATATTGAAAGTCATTTTAGACACAAACACATTTCTAGTTCAAATAGTTCTTTACAAAAGTAAACTTAGGAATTCACGGTTTTTATCTCGACACTAGCCTAGAGCTTGATTACGTAAGATTCTCTAGAATTCCTGCGTGTAAATTACGCGTCTAATACATGACCACGATACCAGAATGCATGGATGTTCATGTCCGCTCAACTGGATGACAGTTGACGCAATAGTTCAAGTCAGAGAATACACTGGCAAATATGGATTCTTAATTACGAATTCTCGTGAACTTTTTAAAGGTTTAATTTTGTCTGAATGGTAATTTACAAATAAGTTGTATATATTGGTAAAATTCTACGGGCTTAAATATGTGGACATTTTGGGGGGCAACTGTGACTCCATCTATACAGGGCACTGTGAAGCTTGATAGTTTTCATGAAAGTACATTCTGCTGGATATGAGGATCAAATTAACTGTTGTAGTCGATGCATAAGCTTGATTTAGACTGTGCCGTGACTGTCATGGTATGCGGCAGTTCATAGGTACAACAGATGCATCGTTGTTGACAACCATTTTGTCCGTGCAATTAAAACCAGGACCGGAAAGTATTACCATAACTGTTATTCATACGGATTATTTACGACAAAGGCTGTTTTCATTATTGCCCTAGAACACTGTAGTTTGTATATAATATAAGTTGTTCTCTTGGTTTTACTTGACATGTCAGCAGCATTTGATACCATTGATCATGGAATACTTCTTGACAGACTTGGGACTTGTTTTGGTATTACAGGTGCCACTAAGTCCTAGTTCATGTCTTATATCAATGGACGCCGTACTAGAGTATCCATCAAGACTGTTCAATCCTTCGAGCATGTTTTGAGATTAGCCCACAGTGTTTCACCATGTACACTCATCCAGTTGGTGATATCATCAGAGAACACAATCTAAATTTTCATGTATATGCTGACGATACCCAGCTCTATGCAGAATTGGACCCAAAAGTGGCTGGTGATTCTGATCGTACGCTCACTAATCTTTCCACTTGTATTTCTAAGATCAATACTTGGATGGTACATAACATGTTACAGCTAAATCAAGACAAAACTGAATTCTGTGTTTTTGCTACACCGACAGTCATCAACAAATTACCACATATTGAGTTAAAACTTGGAGACACATGTATTAAGCCCTCTAACACTGTTAAAAATCTAGGGGTTATACTTGATTCTGCATTATCCATGACCAGTCACATCAATACAATTTGTAGAAGTGTACATTTTCATATTCGTAATTTATGGCGGATTCGCCGGTTTCTCACTCAGGAGGCTTGCCAAAATGCTGTTAGATCTTTGGTTCTTTCTCGTATTGACTATGCCAACTCTTTGCTACATGGTGCCAGGGAAGTCGACATAAGACGTGTACAGCGTCTTCAAAATAAAGCTGCGCGTCTTGTGTTTTCATGCGGAAGAGAAAGTTCATCTGGTCACTTACTGCGCTCGCTTCACTGGCTCCCTGTCAAAGAAAGAATCGTGTTCAAAATCCTTTTCTATGTATATAAATCTATCAATGGTCAATCCCCAAGCTACATTACCGATAATCTTGCTTGTTATAACAAAGAGAGACCTGGAGATCGCATGAGACTCCGCTCTTCTTCTGATGTCACCCGACTGGTTGTTCCTCGCTCCAACAAGAAAGCCGGGGATAGCTCATTTTCTGTTGCTGCTCCGAATCTTTGGAACCAACTGCCGGTTATTATCAAGAAGCGGCGTCCATCGCGATCTTCAAGCGCCCACTTAAAACACACTTATTTCCCTTTTTTTTATAAATATATAATATTTGTGTGTACACATGTATATGTGTGCTTCATGTTGATTGTTAGGCGCTGTGATCTTTGTAGAGCGCCATATAAATGCCTTGTATTATTATTATTATTATTATTTGTATTGGCAATTCTACCTCGCCATTACCTCCATTCGGAATTATGTAAGATTGTATTGTCTGGCCACACCCTCACGGCTCAACAGGATTCTCTCAAATCGTGGCGATCGTGGCCCAGTGTAAACCAAGCATAAGGATATGATAATCTAATTGTCTACCACCGAGTGTGTCAATATGCCCTTTAATGCTAAGTGGCCTCATTCGTCCTGGAAATACTCTATTTACAACAATTAATTCTCCAAAACTTCACTTTTCTATGTACTAAGTCTACGTCACAGGTTTTCATACATATAAAGTAATCAGATGTGTGAACATTTTATATCTGACATCTTGTGACCACGTACGGATGCCAGGATGTGAATATTCAGACTACTGGGCGTGGCTAATAACACAATTTACCTACTGCACTATTATTATACACATGGACTGGCATGATTCGGTCACTAGAGCACGTCTATTCCCCCGGTGGACTGTGAGTGACAAGAAGGGGGACCTATTTCTCCTAAATAGGTCTCCCTTCTCGTATCAAACAGGCCCGAGAGGGATAGACGTGCTCTAGTGACCGAATCATGCCAGTCCATATGTGTTTTATAACACACCTCGGTCAAAATTATGAAATAATCGTGATCCGATCCAGACGCCGCCATTTTCCATATTAAGATGAGCCCGGCAAACCTCTTAAGGGCGCTGTAACCAGTCAAAAATGTTAAGTCAATTGCCAGCTTCGGGAACTATTTCCCGCAAATTCACGGTGGCGCAAATTCCATGCAATAGCCTATATTAGTTAACCCCACGTGACCGTGTTTCAGCCAACCAGAATACAGAACTAGCAAGAGGTGCGTTATAATAGTATTATAATGAACGACGCACAATCATTATTTAACAAGTCAAAGGTAAAATGCTCTGAGAGCATAATAAAAGGGCCAACGGGTTTCCAGTTAAAGTAAAATGCTGTGCGAGCATTCCAGCTAAAGTAAAATGCTGTCTCAGCACTGCACTCGCGTCAAAAAGGAAGTGGACAAGAGAATGCCAACGGGTTTTACATCTTACCCCCCCCCCCCCCCCCCCCCCCCCCCCCAACAAGCGCAGACCGAGCGAAAGGTCAGCAGGTGTGGGCCACTAGTTCGGTGTGGGCGGGTCGAAACCGTTGCCCTCCCACCTCGCCCCCTCCTCCCATAGCAGCATGGACTCACAATCGGGTAGTCTAAAGCACCGACTCAATGAGCCAATGAGAGAGAGACACACGCGTTGGAGGGGAAAGCGCTGCACTCTCTGCGAGAGAGAGAAGGCCGCAACGCAAGAGAGTGGGAAGGCGATCACCGGCTATGTAACGCGGTCGGTGGTCACGTAGCTGAATAACTGGCACGAAATGAACGGCGCGTAAACAATAACTCGTGCTCGCGCGATAGGGCGGATGAGCACGAGCTTATAAATAAGCTTATAATGGGCTTATTAACGGATAATCTCGACGCGCGCTGTGGGCCCAGGGTGAAGTTCACTTCTTACCCGCTCTGTGCGCGCTGTGTATCAAGTAGTAATTATGCTGCTGTTGGCGCTCACATGTTTCCGTGCAAAAGTTGTTGAGTATTGAAGCAAGGTGACATCGTTTTTTTTGGAATCCGGCACACGTGTCGGATGAATTAGAGAAAGCGTGCGTTCGCTGTGTATTTGCGAGCGTTTGTGAGACAAATGCGCGCAAGGCACAGCTACGTACGGTGGTCTAAAGGCGGAGAAAGAAGGCGGTGCTAAGTAGAATTGTCATTGTCAACTGACGTGATGACCTGTTGCAGTGTATGAAGTGCAACCCTATGCAGGCACAGGCGCTCATGCATTAGGTGTAGCTGACATATGCTGAAAGTACGCCGGCGCAGATGTGCATGCAAAGCGGAGCGAAGGCTGTCAAGTGTCTTGGGCTACCTGGAGGGTGTAGGTTAGAATTATGGGCGTAGCTAGTATGCGCCAGAGTAGAAGAGCGTGCATAGCGGCACCTAGGACCTCTCAGACAGTGTCGTCAGTGCAGGAGAGCGCGCAGCGTATATCGAACATTGGTGATAGTACTCTTTATAGCAACGCAAAACCAAAATTGAACTCCATCCAAGCCGTAATGGCTATCTTACGATGACCCACCAGCATTAGTGTATGCAAATAAATGCAGTGATTACGGTACGGTGCTTACCAGTTAACATCTACTGCTCGGTGGGAGGGCAACGGTTTCGACCCGCCCACACCGAACTAGTGGCCCACACCTGCTGACCTTTCGCTCGGTCTGCGCTTGTTGGGGGGGTAAGAGGTAAAACCCGTTGGCATTCTCTTGTCCACTTCCTTTTTGACGCGAGTGCAGTGCTGAGACAGCATTTTACTTTAGCTGGAATGCTCGCACAGCATTTTACTTTAACTGGAAACCCGTTGGCCCTTTTATTATGCTCTCAGAGCATTTTACCTTTGACTTGTCCACTTCCTTTTATTTAGTAGCTTGTGTTTGAACAGTAAGAAGTTTGCATGCGCGCTTTTGGCTGGGGATCATCGGGTGCATGCAGTCCCTCACCCAATCGCTCGACTAACTCCACATCTGGCGTCCGGGGTTTTTTGTTTATAGTCGAGCGAGCGCCTTCCACCGGCCGATTGCCCAGATGTGGAGTTTTTTGTGTACTCGTGTTGCGCGGTGCGCGGCACAAAGGAGCAATAATGTGCAGGTGTCGTCCAGCGTGAAGCGTTCGCCATGCGAGATTTTGCGGAGCACTCGAACTTTGACGCAACCCTAACAGCGGTGCCGCAGAAAGGGTGGAGCGTTGGAGGCCTCGACGCGTCCGTGGATGAGAGACTAGCTAGGGATGGAGCGGAGAAGAGCTCACGCACTCCATGACTACGTGACTAGCTAGGGATGGAGCGGAGTAGAGCTCACGCACTCCATGACTACGTGACTAGCTATAGGGATGGAGCGGAGAAGAGCTCACGCACTCCATGACTACGTGACTAGCTAGGGATGGAGCGGAGTAGAGCTCACGCACTCCATGACTACGTGACTAGCTAGGGATGGAGCGGAGAAGAGCTCACGCACTCCATGACTAAGAGACGGGAGAAGGGGGTGGAGCGGAGGCCTCGGAGCTGTCCACATGTGAGGGATGTAATGAGACTAGGCGGATGAGGGCGGTGCAAAGCGAGTGCTCGACGCAAATACGCAGGCAAGACTACTTCCGCTCCAACGGCGGCAGCAGCGCTTTGACGCCCGTGTGCGCCCACCACTGCGCATCCTCTTTGAAGAGGCGGGCGATACGCCGCTTGTGCGTGCGCAGTCGGCGCATTTTCTCGTATGCCGCGTAGAGGCGCGCGCAAATGTACTCGGAGGGTAGACTTGACCCAAGTCGGACTTACCATGGAGTTAAGACTACCAATTTGCTTTCGTCAATCCGGCCGAATAGTTATGTGCTTTGTTGGCCTTAGAAAAAAGGCGCCGTCATCTGGTTGTCGTTCCGCTATCGGCATCAACGCGATGTCATCATGTCAGTGCAGTAAATCCGACTTGACGGATCGGCCAATCAAACCCCCCGCGGTGATATGTAGTTATTCATAAATTATTTGCATACGCATCACATGGTTATGCGCGATGTATGCCAAATAAGTCCGCCAATCGGTACGGACTCGCTAGACCGCTAACGGACTATGGAGGAATGGTAGGCAGTACTGTCACTAGATGCCTTTTTCAAATTAAATAACTGCGTCCATACTTCGTTTATTTAGTTAGAGTATGGTATAGTGCAAACTTAACGGCCGGATAATGTACACATAGCAAGACTATTAAACCGTTTGTACATTTACACATAATGTACACTATGCACATGTGTATGTACATTGTACATCACAATGTCCACGTATGTCCGTCACACAACTGGGTCAAAGTTCATATTATTACAGATATATGCTAATTTATACAATTCTGCAATTTGATTGGCCGCTACCGTTTTCGGTAGATGAGCCCATAGGTTGTGTACAAACGTGTGGCACATCCGTCAAGTCGGGATTTCTGAACCACACATGAGCATGGGTGGCGCATGAGGGCGCGCTACTGATAAGCGTGGACGTGACGCGAGGCGCACAGTGTGGATGACCATAATAATTAATAATAATTAAAAATTTATATTGCGCCTTTTGCATATAAATGATCAAAGGCGCATTACAAAATCAGCATTATTGTAACTACTTTACAAAAATTAAAAAACAAAAGGATTACGATAATATTAATATATATATAAAGTCATGTCAACGCGCCAGTGCCCAAACCGCAGTATGGGGATACATCTGTCTCGCCAGCAGGGAGAATATATTACTTAAGCCTAACCCTGCTGACATCGGTGAAGTCTCGATCTTTCCCGGAGACAGACGCCTCTGACCCTACCTACGAATTAAATAAGTATCTAGCTACCTGGCACGGTGACACTTAAAATATAAACTAAGACCCCTTTTTTTTTTGTTTTTTTTTGTTGTTGTTGTTGTTATAAAAATACAGACTTACTGATCAACAAATGCCTGTTCAAAAAGGTACGTTTTAATCTTACATTTAAAAGAGCCAAGTGTCTGTTCACTGCGAATGTGGCATGGAAGTGCATGGGGAGGGAAGGTGAAGCTTGGCACTGTTGGAGCAGTGACTTAGTGGCCTTGAACAATTTACTCTGATCGGAGCTGTTGGCCTCAATAAAGTTAGTGTAGAAGTCACTGCGAGCTTTATTCATGAGAAATGTCGCACTGTTTCTTTTAGTCTTGAAATTCGCTAAGTCATCGGGTGTCCCGGTACGCCGCCATTTTCTTTCAGACTGTCTTCTTAGCTTCATAGCCGCCTTAATGCTCGCATTAAACCATGGCACCAAAGGTCTAGTAGAAATTATTTTCGATTTTACTGGTGCATAAGTGTTAAATGTGTCAATGAGAGTATCATTGTAACATTTAACAAGTTCATCGAGACTATCGGGAATATCTGTACACAGCTTAGAAGAAGATAAGTCATGTTTTAGCAAATTTATATCAATTAATTTAGTACTCCTGTAAGAAATTGTTTTTTTCCCAATTGTTAGTGTAGTTGATTTCAGGTTACTCATAACCGAAAAATGGTCAGAAAAGAGACGATCAGGAAGAGGCAAGCTATCTAGAACAATCTCAGACTGCCGGGTAATAACCAAATCCAATGTGTGTCCCGACTCATGAGTAGGTCCATTAACATGTTGTATCAAACTCATGGATTCAAGAAGTTCTAAAAAATTAATGGCAGACGGATCATCAAGAACATCAACATGGATATTAAAATCCCCTGTTATCAGAAGTCGTTGAGGACATAGAATTAACAATTCCAAGTACACAGCAAATTCAGTCAGAAACGCATTCACAGTAACTGGATGGTTCTGAGAGTATGGGGGTCTATATATAATCACTAACCGAAGCCTATACGAATTACATTCTACTGACCATTCAGAAAATTCAAATGATTCCCTTTCCCCAGCAGCAATTTTCTTGGCAAAAATATTATACCGGGAAAGTAAAGCAGTACCGCCTCCGATGCGATTCCTTCGTGGATGATCCAGTAACTTAAAACCAGATGGAGTTGCTTGAACTTTACAAGCAACATCCATTTCGGTTAACCAAGTCTCTGTCATGGCAAAAAGATCAGCCCCGCTAGACACAACATAATCGACAAAATCAGCCAGTTTGTTTTTAATAGATCTCATATTCAAACTGCAAAGCTTGATTGGACGTTCGGCCATTAACATGGGTATTATTTTCACTGGTTGAAGTACTTGGATCCGGTTTTCTGGTAAGGCTTGTTTAAGGCCATAATCAGGATCCAAACGCTGACTTATATGAACCGAAATCCTACGATCATTTACCCTACACTGTTTACCTGCTCTCTTACCCCTAAATCGTAGAATCCCATTCATTTTAAGTATTTGAAATTGTTCAGAATGAATGGAACACTGAGATGATCTACGTAAATTTAACAATTGGTTGCGTGAATAAGACATTTTCCTGTTATTGTGAATGTGAGGGGTATTCAAATTGGAATGCAGTTTGCCGTCAACATACAACTCGTCAATGTCGGTGTGATTCAAACCATTAGGACCAGGATTAATCGAAATGTCCATAAATACTGTTATATCTAATGGAGGATCGTGTCCGGGAATAACTAAACTAGTTTGTCCACGTTTCGACCATTTCATCAATGCCACCTTAGAGGGGTAAAAGCCAATGTTACATAAACGGATAGACGTCGAACAACAATTTGCACGGAACTGGCCGACAGAAACGTCTGAAATACGTGTAAAATGGAAAGAATAACTTGGAGTAGTATTATGGAGGATAGTACAAGGGATTTTAGTCGAATGAAAATTATACTGCGTAAAATTATAGTTCGTATGTGTGAGAATTTTCACACATCAACAGGCAATCGAAAAGCGACTAAACGTTTATCAGTAACGTCTGTTTCTCCTAAATCTCACCACGGACGAATATGAGTTTTTTTTATAAATCTTATACCCCGGGGGATTCGTCGTCGCGAACGATCTGGCACCCGCCGCACCGACGCCGACGCCGGCGGCACACACGCACGGCGCCGAGTCGCCCGACCAAAAGCGCCACGTCTTTCCAACATGGCGCCGCCCAGACGCCAAGATGGCGCGGCCCTGTGTTCCAAGATGGCGGCGCCCACGGGCAAGATGGCGCATTTTTCTTTCTTTATAGTATAGAAAATGTACATGCAGCTATATAGGTGCCCATCCGTGCGACATCGCACAAATTTGCGTACTGAGAAAACTGCGCAGAACTTGAAATCTAAAATAAAAATACGCGACTTTTAACATCTGCGCAGAAAATATTCGCCATCACATAAATCTGTGCAGAAGTCTACAATAAAATCTTCCACATCTCAGATATATGCTTAGATATATGCGATAACATGTTTGACATCGTTCAAACTCGCGCAAAATGCGCGATATCGCAGAATCTGCGATGTGTAATGTCCTTTCAGGCAGGCGCGGCGCTACAGGGGGGCCAGGGGGGCGGCCGCCCCCCTATGATTTGAAAAAAAAGGAGAAGAAGAAGGAAAAGGAGGAGAAAAAGAAGGAGAAAAGGTGGAGGGGGTTGTGTTTGTCTTGCTTACATTTCCAAGGACCCGGATCTGAAAAAAACACTGACACACCGAAGACTTTGTGCAGACTGAGGCCCTAAAACGCTAACAACGTTAAAAACGCCATGTTTGACCATTATAATAGTCTGCGCTCCCGAGAACCTCTCACGGATATTACGTAGGCCTATGACCATCTTTATGAGTACACACGGGTCTTCGGTAATATTCGTAATGTAAGGTGTGTAAGTGTGTGACATTATAAAATTGTATAATGCACGTAAAAGAACCCAGAACACTTATCGCTAAGAGAAGGGGTTTGCCCCGGTGTTCCTGGCTGACACAGCCTCTGTCTACGGGTTTCTTCTGGCTTACGAGCTACAGTGCCTTGAGCACTTTTGAAGGATCCTTGGTTTCATTACCAGAAAATAATAATAATAATAATAATAATAATAATAATTATTATTTAGGTAAAGTCTTGCGTTCCTTTAAACTTTTTTGCGATGTCATACGTGGTGTTTGCCACAAAGACTTTAGATTTAAGAGCCTTCTTCGCTTTTCATTGGTCAACAGTTTTTTGCCCAATAATGCGCATACGCTGGTAAAGCCGTGTTGTCAATGGAAGACGGGCTTCCTGCAATGTGGTCAATTTCAATTTCCGCCCGGTACATCGTGAGTAGGTCGTGCGCTTTATGGCGAAGCTTTTCAGACACTTTCGAGGGCAAATCACGAGCAAATCACGACCCGGGATGCTAGAAACGTTCGCAAGAAATTTCAACTTTTTAAAAATTCCCGCCGAACTAAAAACGACTCCCGCAAACAATTGACAACGGGCTTCCGAACCCCCGCGCCTGTTTGGCGAACGTTTGGAACCTAAAATAAGCCTAAAATGTTGGACTTTGCCATTTTGTTGGCATTCGCATCCTTCGCGTGCCGGTCCTGTGAAAAACCCACAGTATCCCGCTACACGTGTCTATCATAATGTTCAGTAGTTTATGCGTAAGCAAAAAGGTATGTGATATCAATTACTGGTTAACGTGATTGCATTCCAAATTTTCAGTTTACAGATTTAGAGCCTATATAATTAAGACTGTACATTTTTGTTTATTTAACATGCTGTTACCAATATACAGTAGTGTTATTCCAGGCTGATGATTTTTGATAAAGTAATCAATGCGTTTGCCCCAAAACCTCCCCGCAGATTAGAGTTCCTTTTTACTGAATGAAATTAGTGTGGGCTTACAAGCTCAATAGTTATGGTTCTTTAGATTGAAAATCATTGTTCTACAAGTGTGCTATGTGTTCTAAAAATGTTCAGAACACTTACTATACACATGTGTTGGGCATAGGCTTATGTGTTCTAATGCTTTATATGAACACATGCCTGTGTTCAAAAAGCGTAACACCAGAGAACGTCCGAGGTGTTCCGATCAATTTGCAGTGTACGAGGCATGGAAGTCGGTGCCGGTAGCGAATTATTTTTCGTAGCCAACATTTGAATAGTGATCTTAGAGTCAGCGGAAACGTTCATTATCGATTTCAGATTGTATTAATAATATTCAATACAGTAACGGTCTACTATGTGTACGCTCTATATCATATTAGGAATATAGATTGATCCCGTAAGAATTTATAGAGGATTAAAATCACATTTCTGGCAGCTCACCCTCTCTAGTATAGTGGTTAGGTAGATTGGCATATTGATCAGTGTTCTGTGGTTCGAATCCCACTCCATTTAAAAACTAAATTTTACAATATATTTTACAATAAATAATCAAATTCAAAAAAATCTAACTATTGCTATGTGTTGTGAGAGCCCGAAGCAATGTTGACTACGGAAACAATATTGCGTCCCGGTAGCTTAATGGATAATCTAAATATATGGTCTGAAAATAAATAAATAACGAACCAAAAGCGTACAAATGCTGCATAAAATAGCTTCATTTTAGTTTTGACTTTAATTTTTTTCCGACTTCGGTGGGGGGCACATTTTCCCTCAGATCCCCGCCCCACCCCACCCCCGCGTAGCGCTAGTGCGTCGGCCGCCGCTGACGCGCCGTATTGTTAACCTTTTGTTCGCCCTATCAAAATACCCTGGCGCCGCCCCTGCTTTCAGGGTCACCCTAGTGCCGGATTGGGAAAGCATCCGATTTGCGAATATGTTTGGTTTGCAAAACACATCCGAAAATAAAAATAGCATCCGAGTTTATAAAAAGCATCCGAACTAGGAAAGCATTCGAATTAAAAAAAGCATTCGAGATTACAAAAAGCATCCGAACTAGAGAAGCATCCGAATTTAAAAAGCATCCGAGTTTACAAAAAGCATCAGAATTACGATTTCATCCGAATTAGTAGGCATCCGAGTTTGCGAAAAGCAACCGAATTAGGAAAGCATCCGAGTTGTAAAAACACGTCCGATCTTTTTGACAATGATTCTGCTTCATACGCAAGCGTGTTTTTTGGAAGCAAGTGCGTACACGTACGCAAACGTGAATATTGTGCCGCGCAGTATCTCCTACGTGTACATTTGTCATGAATTGACGAAAATCAACCGACTACTAGAGGGCGTTTTGCGGAAATTTGTCAATAATGGCTTCCGAGCTCTCGCGTAAGACCATGGAGCTTGCTATGGTAATGCTGCGTTCCAATCGCGTCGTGTTTATCGTGTTCACGAGTTCACGAGTCGTATAAAGGCGTTCTAATCGCCTGGTAACTCGTGTTCACCAGTGGTGAACTCGAGGTGGTATTTTTGTCTCCATGTCCACGACTTCATAACGAATGAAATACTCGCGCATGCGTGTTGGTTCAAGTACGAGTTCTTGCGCGATAAAGAATGTTACCGCACGACTAACTCGACTGTGCGCGTGCGTTTTGGTGAGTAGCGTTTGGAAAGCAACCCACTCGTGAACGAGGAGAAATTCACGGTGAACACGATAAACACGACGCGATTGGAACGCAGCATAAGACTAAAGTTAGCAGAGACTAACCATGGAAGAAGGAAAACAGATTGTTAGTGAAGTGCGGGGAAATGCTTAATAAAACAAATGGCCAATCATTAAACTAGTTTCGCTTTCCTGCACTTAAAAAGACCCGCGGTGTATTTATGCTCCTTAGAAAACCGGTTAGGCCCAACATTTTAACTAATTATAGTGCTTTAATAAATACCTAGGAGAGTTGCTGGCTTCTGATTGGTCGAGACTCGATCGCGTGGAGTGGATTATTATGTATTCATAAATACCTGGAACAGTTTAGGCATTCCTATAGGTCGAGAGCCCGTCACATGGCCGGTATTAAACGGACGATAAAGACATGGCTGGAAGTGTTTAAAACCAGCTGGCAACAACGCGATGTCGCATTATACCGTCCCCAGGGCTCACTTTATTTCCAACCTTACCTCGTCTCCAATAGTAAGAGCGGGTAGTGTTGAGCGCGTACAGCTCGACACCCTGGGAACGAGGTTTCCAATGGCAGTAATACTAGTCTGGTTCATAGTAAATACGCTTTATTGCATGTATTGTGTAGAGCGACAGAAACGGAAACATGTCATTTGACACACACAGAATGGCGAAACACCGAAATTTACTTGCGACAATTTTCCGGAATTTTGGGGGCTTTTTTGGCTGAATTTTACAAAGAAGGTATTTATGAATGGGAATAAAAGTGTGTTTGGTCGGTATTAATCACTCTGTTTAATACCGCTTGGATTAAACAGAGTGAATAAAACCTCTCGAACACCTATTATTTCCTTAGTAATAACCCGGCTTATTGGAAGAAGCGAATAAATGTTCCCTGAACCAGCATTAATCAAGCATCATGTAAGCCAATGATTGGCTGAATGCAACAGTTATACGTAACTTGTAACAAGGACGCGTCAAATCTTGATACTGTGCGCTATTAATGTACGCGTAAAACGGTTGTATCTACTAGCAGGATGCCCGTTAGCTGGGTGGAATCGTAACTTATAGATACACCTTGTTGACGTCCTAAAAACATAATGGATTGTATGACAAACAAACGGAGAAAATTTCGAGTGCACGAAATGATTTCGTAGGCACGAAATGGTTTCGAGCGCAAGAAATAAAATAATCAAATGATTTCGTAACGGTGATTTGTATTCGTCATAAATGTCTCTTTAGGGGCTCCGCAGGATACCATTGACTCTAAATAAAAACAATCTGCGTAATGCAGTCACGTTTCTAAATTGAATATTCATATCCACTATCGCCATACAATTTCACGACATTTTTGCACGATCAAAGTAAAAATTGAGGCAATAGCGATATGTTTCGGAGTGTTTTTAGAGGGATAATGTTGTAATATTTAAGTATTGACAATGTGAAAGGAATAAGTTTGCCCAGAAGGCAACACGAAAGGAATAAATCATTGTTTTTACGTTCCCAAACTGTGACTGCTAAATGGTCTACGCGCAGGAGTTCGGAGGCAAAGCCGAATCCGAAACGCAGTCACGTTTCTGAATTGCATATATTCATATCCACGATCGCCATACAATTTCGCGACATTTTTGCACAATCAAATGTAATTATGAGGCAATAGGGATGACAAACAAACCGCCAGAAAGTATTTCGAGCGCACGAAATTATTTCGAGCTCACGAACAGATTTTTTGGGAGCGCACGAAGTCATTTCGTAGCCACGAAAACTTTTCGAGCTCACGAAATAAGTTATTTTGAGTGCACGAACAAAACTCAAATTATTTCGTAACGGTGATTTGTATTCGTCATATGTCCCTTTAGGGGCTCCGTAGAATACCATCGACTCTGAATAAAAACAATCTTTGTAAAAATACTTCCCGACTTCCGAACTAATAATACTCAATAGGCAGTCCATCTTCGCTTGCATGCTGCCTGCTTCTCGTGATTTTTTTAACAGGAATCGTACGGGAAACAATACGAACCACTTCGGGATTTCTGATTTACATCATCGTGAAAATCATGATTAAAAAAACCAACAGGCCGGCCATCTGATAGTGCGCCCTCAACTGACGTAATGCGGTCAAGTTTCTAAATTGCATATTCATATCCACGATCGACAGACAATTTTGCGACATTTTTGCACGATGAACGTTACATTTTGCGCAGTAGCGATAGGTTTCGGAGTACTTTTAGAGAGAAAATGTTGTAATATTTAAGTATCGACAATGTGAAGCAAAGAAATTTGCCCAAAAGGCAACACGAAAAAAATAAATCATTTTTTTAACGTTCAGAACCTGTGACCGAGAAGTGGTGGACGCGCACGAATTCGAAGCCGAAAACGAAGCTGGCGCTCAATCTCTTCAATAACCAAGGGAGTACATGTATAAAGTGCGCGGGGCATCAGCTCAAATAACACGGGATGGGCCGCCCAATCGCGAACAACAAACTCGGCACCAACTCGGCCACCGCGCAAGCAAGGCGGATACAATTAATTTGCGAAGGCTTCGCGTAACGCATGTAGCCGCCGCTTAATCGCAAACAGCCAACAATTCGGCAACCGAGTTACGGTATACGATTTCGGGAAGGCTTCGGCCCGAACTCCGGGCAAGGACAATGCAAAAATAACGCAATAGTTTACGCAAAAAGGCCCGCAGACATCAACAGGCAATCGAAAAGCGATTACGCGTTTATCGGTAACGTCCGTTTCTCCTAAATCTCACCATGATTTTTTTTTTAAATCTTATTCCCCGGGGGATTCGCCGGTTTTTAAAATCTTATTCCCCGGGGGATTCGCCGTCGCGAACGGTCCGGCACCCCGCCGCACCGACGCCGGCGGCACACACGCGCGGCGAAGAGTCGCCCGACCAAAAGCGCCGCGTCTTTCCAACATGGCGCCAACCACGCGCCAAGATGGCGCGGCCCTGTGTTCCAAGATGGCGGCGCCCAGGGACAAGATGGCGCATTTTACATCTTTTATAGTATAGACTAGCAGGATGCCGCGCTTCGCGCGGCACCTGCTAGCTGGGTGAAATCGTAACTTATAGATACACCTTGTTGACGTCTTAAAAACATAATGGATTGTATGACAAACAAATCGCGAAACTTAGCGAGTAGAGTACCAGCTAGAAAGTATTTCGAGCGCACGAAATTATTTCGAGCTCACGAACAGATATTCTTGGAGCGCACGAAGTCATTTCGTGGCCACGACAACATTTCGAGCTCACGAAATAAGTTATTTTGAGTGCACGAAATAAAATACTCAAATTATTTCGTAACGGTGATTTTTATTCGTCATATGTCCCTTTAGGGGCTCCGTAGAATACCATCGACTCTGAATAACAAACAATCTTTGTAAAAATACTTCCCGACTTCCGAACTAATAATACTCAATAGGCAGTTCATCTTTGCTTGCATGCTGCCTGCGTCTCGTGATTTTTTAACAGGAATCGTACGGGAAACAATACGAACCACTTCGGGATTTCTGAGTTTACATCATCGTGAAAATCCTGATTAAAAAACCCAACAGGCCGGCCATCTGACAGTGCGCCCTCAACTGACGTAATGCAGTCACGTTTCTAAATTGCATATTCATATCCACCATCGCCATACAATTTCGCGACATTTTTGCACGATCAAAGTTGAAATTGAGGCAATAGCGATATGTTTCGGAGTGTTGTGAGACAGATAATGTTGTAATATTTAAGTATCGACAATGTGAAGCAAAGAAATTTGCTCAAAAGGCAACACGAAAGAAATAAATCATTTTTTAACGTTCCCAAGCTGTGACTGAAAGTTGTCGGCGCGCACGGAATTCGAAGCCGAAAACGAAGCTGGCGCTCAAACTCCGCAATAACCAAGGGAGTACATGTATAAAGCGCGCGGGGCATCAGCTCAAATAACACGGGATGGGCCGCCCAATCGCGAACAACAAACTCGGCACCAACTCGGCCACCGCGCAAGCAAGGCGGATACAATTAATTTGCGAAGGCTTCGCGTAACGCATGTAGCCGCCGCTTAATCGCAAACAGCCAACAATTTGGCAACCGAGTTACGGCAGTACGATTTCGTGAAGGCTTCGGCCTATGAAGCAGAATCAGTGTCAAAAAGATCGGACGTGTTTTTACAACTCGGATGCTTTCCTAATTCGGATGTATTCCTAATTCGGATGCTTTTTGCAAACTCGGATGCTTTTTTAATTCAGATGAATTCGTAATTCGGATGAATTCGTAATTCGGATGCTTTTTGTAAACTCGGATGCTTTTTTAATTCGGATGTTTTTTTAATTCGGATGCTTTTCTAGTTCGGATGCTTTTTTAATTCGAATGCTTTTCTAGCTCGGATGCTTTTTATAAACTCGGATGCTTTTTTAATTCGGATGCTTTTCTAGTTTGAATGCTTTTTGTAAACTCGGATGCTTTTTGCAAACCGAACATATTCGCAAATCGGATGCTTTCCCAATCCGGCACTAGGGTGGCCCTGAAAGGACATCACACATCGCAGATTCTGCGATTTCGCGCATTCTGCGCGAATTTGAACGATGACAAACATGTTATCGTATATATATCTAAGCATATATCTGAGATGTGGAAGATTTTATTGTAGATTTCTGCACAGATTTATGTGATAATGAATATTTTCTGGGCAGATTTTTGAAAAGTCCCATATTTTTATTTTAGATTTCAAGTTCTGCGCAGATTTCTTAGTACGCAAGTTTGTGCGATGTCGGTGCGAAATACCGTACCCTCTGGAGACATGAACACAATGTGTACAATGGAGACAAAACGTCTCCGGAGGGTAAATTTCTATAGATGAATAGGTCTCCATTGGGAATTTCACGAATTAGATTTTTGGATTTTGATTAAATTACTCAAAAACTAGGATTAGGATGTGGGTTAGGGTTAGTGTTTGGGTTAGGGTATAATATAGGGTATATTGGGTCGAAATTTCAACCCAGGAAAAAAATTATGGTTAAAATGGGAGCATTTTGAAAAACGTGCTCGACTTTCTAACCATTTTGTACACGAGAACAAAGCCATGTCTCCACAGTGATACAAAAATGCGAATACATGCACGGATGGGCACTACATGTACATTTTCATTGCACATTTAATTATGCGCAGCTATATATGTCGCACTCACGTACAGCAGATTTATATGCAGATTTATGTGCACATTTCTGGCGCGATGTCAGCACATACGACGTTTTGAAAGTTGAACCACGACGTTTTGAATGTTATGATGTTCTAAAACGGACAGGCAACGTCGTGGTTCAAACCTGTTGTCAAACCTTTTATAGAAATTTCAAACAATACGGCAACAGTGTGGTTTTACAAATTCAAGACCTGCTTTTATCATTGCTGTACTTTTTTTCTTTTGCCACATGAATTGCAATTGTACATTTCTGTAAAGAACACCTGTAAGGACAATCTTTCCGTGTCCCACTCTTTCTATCTGGCAAGTGTTCTTTCAAGCACGAGTGGCAGTACGGAGTTTCCAAGATTCTTTTATATGCTAATTTTGACATATAGGCCTAACCGTTGTTCTTTGTTTACATGTAGTTTTGATAATATCTGCTTATTTGCACTCGACCTTAGAAACTTACATTTGACCCAAGTGTGCTATATATCGCAAAGAATTATGGGGCGATATTAGGTGGAAATAAAAAAGAAATTATGGACACAGTCTGAAACCGTATTTTACCTAACGTTCTAAGCTGACAAACTACTAGGATCCATCTAATGATGCAGAACTTTATAGTTGAAGGGCTGTTGTGTTATTAAATAAAGTAACAGTTATCATTCTCATAAAATCTGGCATGGTGAAATTAATTGTTGAAATTGTTGATTGACGAAACTGATTCACCGAGAACATTGCAAATAAGCCCGAGTGCGAGTGCACTAATTACTGTTCGGCTGAAGCCTATACCCACATGCCCAGTAACATTATCTTGTAGATTATGAAATAAAAGTATGAGTTTTTGATAACATGTGAGGTATATTTTGTTTTAAATGTTTCATTCTCATTTCCAAATCTATAAAAATAACTCGAAGTAGAATTACTTAGTTCATTAGGCAGCTAGTTTAACTGTAATTTTTCATCAAAATTACAGGAAAGGTTAAACAAGTGTGGCTAATATGCTGTATGATCTACAAGGGTTTGAAAAAGTATTGTTATATTTACGGTTTATTTCGAAAAATTATTTAAATAAATTGACAAAAAACTTTTTAGAAAATGCATCACCTTTTGCAGCATGTATTAAATATTTGTCGCCTTTTGGTGAATGCGGACTGAATCCGCGCATGAGAACCGGCCGAATACGCGGCTACCTTGAGCCAGGTAAAAGCGCGCGAAAGTTGGACGTTAATTGGAAGTTGAAGTACGACGTTTTGAAAGTTGAACCACGACGTTTTGAAAGTTGAACCACGACGTTGCCTGTCCGTTTTAGAACATCATCATTCAAAACGTCGTGGTTCAACTTTCAAAACGTCGTATGTGCTGACATCGCGGCAGAAATGTGCACATAAATCTGCATATAAATCTGCTGTACGTGAGTGCGACATATAGCTGCGCATAATTAAATGTGCAATGAAAATGTACATGTAGTGCCCATCCGTGCGACATCGCACAAATTTGCGTACTAAGAAATCTGCGCAGAACTTGAAATCTAAAATAAAAATATGGGACTTTTCAAAAATCTGCCCAGAAAATATTCATTATCACATAAATCTGTGCAGAAATCTACAATAAAATCTTCCACATCTCAGATGTGCATTACGTCAGTTGAGGGCGCACTGTCAGATGGCCGGTGTGAAAGGTAATTCTGTCCCCCCTGGTAAATGTGTCCCCCCGGACAGACTTACCAGGCCGTGACCCGGTAAATCTGTCCGGGGGGACACATTTACCTAGGTATTTCTGTCCCCCTCCAGGTAATTATGTCTCCCTGCCCAACGTTAAACGTGTCCCCCTGGTAAAATTGTCCCGTGCAACGTCACAAGTCTAGCACCCACTAGACGCAACAACCAGTGTAGTACAGGTTCACCCCTTCATGGTGCATCATTTGTGGCAGACTGTAGGATGTGCAGCGTACTACAAATTACAGGTGGTCAAAAGTGCTGCCACAAGGGTGCTGGGTATACAGAATTTGTACGCGTGCAAGAAGTCTGAAAATACTGATTACCGCTAATTTCCCTTTCGCGCAGAAACGTAGATCGGTTGATTTAATTAATACAGTTATTTATATTTTTATTTCTATTTTGATAAATCGATGAAGGGAACAGAAGTCCAAATAATAAATACCATCTTTTCATTGAAATAACATCAAAATAACCACTTATGTGTGGAACATTGGGGGACAAAATTACCTAGAGAGGGGACAGAATAAACTGGAGGGGGACGGAATTAACGGCTCTAGGGGGACACTTTTACCTAGGTAATTCTGTCCCCCCGGACAATTTTACCGGGGGACAGAATTACCGTCCACACCGGCCTGTTGGGTTTTTTAATCAGGATTTTCACGATGATGTAAACTCAGAAATCCCGAAGTGGTTCGTATTGTTTCACGTACGATTCCTGTTAAAAAATCACGAGACGCAGGCAGCATGCAAGCGAAGATGGACTGCCTATTGAGTATTATTAGTTTGGAAGTCGGGAAGTATTTTTACAAAGATTGTTTGTTATTCAGAGTCGATGGTATTCTACGGAGCCCCTAAAGGGACATATGACGAATACAAATCACCGTTACGAAATAATTTGAGTTTTATTCGTGCACTCAAAATAACTTATTTCGTGAGCTCGAAAAGTTTTCGTAGCCACGAAATGACTTCGTGCGCTCCAAAAAAAATTGTTCGTGAGCTCGAAATAATTTCGTGCGCTCGAAATACTTTCTAGCTGGTACTCTACTCGCTAAGTTTCGCGATTTGTTTGTCATACAATCCATTATGTTTTTAAGACGTCAACAATGTGTATCTATAAGTTACGATTTCACCCAGCTAGCAGGTGCCGCGCGAAGCGCGGCATCCTGCTAGTCTTTTAATCTTTTAATCCTGAAGATGGGGCATGGTTGGCGCCATCTTGTGGACGGTTCCCCGTGTGCCGTGTGCCATTTTGCGCGCGGAGGGTGGGAGGGAGCCCGTCTATCTGGCCGCGCCATTTTGGGTCTGGTGTCCTGTTTGCCCGCCGCGGTATAGTGTGGGGTAGCGGATGTGGGGGCCCGTCTTTTGCACGGGCCCCCCTTCGGAATTGCGCGGTGTCTGCGCCGGTCCCGCGCCAGTTTGCGGTGGCGAGGCAGAGTATATGGAAAGGAGCCTGTCTACTGTCTATGATATCGCGTTAACGTAACAAATGGAATAACATACACGTACGTGTATGCAGTACCACACTCAGTGACGGCCGTTTCAGACGCGTGGCAGCTTAGTGAACACAGAACAGTACAACCAATATTGCTCTCCCTCCCATTCTTTTCCAGGTATGTACTACTAAATTCCTTGATTTTGAATAACTATATGTGTATATTAAATCTAGAAGTAGGCCAACTTCCTTTTGGAGTTGACATTATTGTACATCTATGGCTGTCGTTTAGTTCTAGACATAGTCAACTGTCATAGACACTGGGTCATTGGGGTGTACTACCACAACACAAGCTGAATTGTTTAGTTTGAAACACGAAACGTTTTACTTTTATACATTATGGATTTCTTATATCCCATGATAATTTAGATCGTTAACTTGGTCAGTCGAAGTATTAAAGAGAAGTAATTTAGTTACATTTTAACTTGGAATCAGAACTTTGATTGAATTAGATTTAGGCAATAGGGAATGTACAAGTATATTTTCTGCTTTTGTCTTACCGATAATATATTGTAGGAGATGTTTTGTTGCAGATGGAGTTTACAAACTCCCAATATAATAATATAATATACACTGTGCATACATGTGTGCTATGAGTGCACAGCCTAGCCACGTAGCCCAGTCGTGACATTCCGATAACAGGTGGTCAATCCATTAGCAGGACCTGGGGGTCTGTGGCCAGTGGCCCTTTTATGACCTAGCCTGGGTTAATGTCTTTGGATCGACTTCTGCTGCAGAAATACTGCTTCAGACCTCGGAGGCTCTATCTTATTCCTCCATGTTCAGACTGACAAAACTAAGTACATTTCCTATAAACATTTTGCTATAGCGCAATGTTCTTTTGGGTTTTTTTAAAGAAAGAAACATATGAATCTAAGTAACCATTTCGAGTAACCATTTCGCTACAGTTTCCCCCTAAAAAACAATATTTGTAGGCCTTTCAGTTCCTGTAAACATTTTGCTGTTGTTAGATGCTGTTGTTGGTGCCTTTCAGAAAAGTTACTGCCTTTCAGAAAGTGCAGTCACAGTATTCTCTTTAATTCCCCTCCAGCGCAATGTGTTTTTGTGTGGGTTTTTTTAAAGAAAGAAACATCTGAGTCCAAGTTGGCCCTAGAAAAACAATATATGTAGGCCTTTCAGAAAACGAAGTGCATTTCCTAAAACCATTTTGCTGATGTTCCAATAAACATTGTATTTCTTCTCCCTTCAGACATCTCGCACAACAATGATGCTGTTCTGGCTGCAGCAGGCTGGTCCGACCGACATCAAAGGTATCTCTACATCTCTCTACTTTTAAATGTTTTGCTTTATACAGATTCTAGATCTTGCCCATCAAATAATATAATTGCTCTGATTCAATATGTACAATCATGAATTTACCCCTAAACCTTTTCCAGTTCTTTACACTACCACACACATTCCACGCATACACCAAAACCCCAGCTTCTTTAGCTTTCCCTCTTGCACCTATTTGGTTTCCAATCACAAGTCCACTTTTTTCAGTGCATCTCAACCTACTTATACCGTTCCCCTATAGAATCTTTACCTACCTATCCATATTTTTCTTGACTCTTTGGACAGCACTACCAGATGCCACTTTTACCGAGGAAGACAACGCGCCAACAACTCCCCTTACTACCAAACCAGACATCTCTGCTGCTTCACAACAAGCCATCGTCGAGTAATTTCCTAACCTTACACTTACAAGCCTTTTACATCCTCTTTCTGGATTGATTCAGCCTTACAAATCAAATCTACACACATTATACCCCTTCTCCATTATTAACCACTACCACAAGGTTTTATTTTAAGTACATTTACTCTTAATTTCACACTATTTTATTTTTATACTATTAATTTTGGTTTTTTTCATTTCCTTTTTAGTATTTTAGAAAGCCATAGTTTTATAGTGATTATTGTGATTGTTTTCCACATTTTACATAAAACACCCTGTGGATGTATTATTATTATTTATTTCAATCCAATTATCCACTATTTTGCCACATTTAGTCTTGATCCTTTGAGTAATTCCACACTTCCAAATGCAGTGTTGAACTGTCCAGAGTTTGCCAACCTTGGTGGGCTTTACACACAATATATGTGTCAACTTGCGATAGAAAGGTCTATGACCTGATATGAAACTCAACACAAACATTTACCGACCTGGTTTCAAGTCAACATTTCCAAGGATAGCCAGTTTTTGTTATCCATTTACTTTCTCCGATATTACAGATTTTATTTTAGTCGCCTTCATTTCTCACTTTTATATTTACATGTCTAATATTTAATTCAGTTCTCTAAATTACATTGTAAAAATAAGTGAAATACTTTTTATTTATTATTGTTGGCCACTTTCATAATTTTTCATAAAACACCATAGCAATGGCTTATTATTATTCCTTTCTTTCCAATTCTGTACTATTTAACCACGTTTAGTATTATTCCTCTAAGTAATTCCGCATCTTCAAATAACTGCATCATCACTTCTTCTATTACCCCCTATCACTTTAACTCTAAGCCATTATTTATTACAACTTACCGATACAATGTGCCTTATCCACTGGATTCCTTGTACAAAACAATAGCAATACTTATTAATCTCCGATTCATTCCATCTACGCACTATTTGCTTCGTGACTTAACTAAAAAGTTATCTTTAAAATATCTTTACATTCTTTGACAGCTCAACCTTTATCTCAACCTGCTTCCTTACATAAACTAAACCATTTATTTCAACTTCACAATACTCTGCCTTCATTTTTCCAAATTTAATATTGTCAAGTACTATACTTTAGTTTGCATTCACAAATAAAATATCTTGCCCTTCCTGTATTGCAAAGAACTGTGAACAATTGTTTGTTTTTTCTTGCATACTACATACACAAACAACAGCGAAAGGGGGTACAATTTTGCCCCAGCCTCTACCTACCTCCCCCCCCCCCCCCGAAAACCTGACCCCACCCCTACCATCAAACTTGCCACACAAAAATACCCCCCCCCCCCCCAAACAAACAAAACAAAAAAACCCAACCATATATATATATATCCATCACTAATAATAGGCACTCATAATAGCAATAATTTAAAGCCCCTCATTCACTGTTTCAATTACAATGCCAGCCGTGTTCGCGCTGGACTTTTCGGAACGTTTTACTTACACGATAGTAAAATACAAAATCGTCAAATGTTACCACTGCCGCACTTGGACTTTCGACTCGGGACAATTTTACCGAGACCGCGGGAGAAGTAACCGAGCTGTTCGACTCATGCGGGTTTACCGACTCGCACTGTACGCACTGGAGGCTTATCGTCTCGGCAACAGTTTCATCGGCAGTAAGTAAACGTCCTAGCCCGCACTGGACTTAAAGTGGGAAAAGTACCCATCGTCTCAGTAAGTTTTAACAAAATAAGTTCGGTGCGAACAGGGCTCTAGCCTACCATTGTCCCCAGATCCTCTCAAAACAAAAATTACTTAGCACCCTCCAACCGCGCGCCCGACCCACCTACACAACTTCCCTTTACCCTTCACTTGCACTGACCTCTACACCTGGACGGACCATTGTCCATATTCTGCTGTGCTAACACTTGAAGTCGGCGCGAACTGGAAGTGCAACATGGCGGACCCGAGACGTCACTGCTGTGAGCCAATGAAATGTCCAGGTGTGGAGGTCAGCGGATTTATTCTGTACATTTTGTATTTATAAACATTACGTAATACGTATCGTACCAACACCTGGACATTTCATTGGCTCACAGAGTCACGTCGTGGGTCCGCCATGTTGCACTTCTCCGCATGCCGACTTCAAAATGAAACAATGATGATCTGTCCATGTATAGAGGTCAGTGTTCACTTGTCCCTGGGCGCAGCCATCTTGGAACGCAGGGCCGCGCCATCTTGGAAAACAGGGCCGCGCCATCTTGGCGCGTGGTTGGCGCCATGTTGGCTTTTGGTCGGGCGACTCGTCGCCGCGCATGTGTGCCGCCGGCGTCGGTGCGGCGGGGTGCCGGATCGTTCGCGACGGGGAATCCCCCGGGGAATAAGATTTAAAAAAAAAATCGTATTCGTCCGAAGTGAGATTTAAAAGAAACGGACGTTACCGATAAACGCGTAATCGCTTTTCGATTGCCTGTCGATGTCTGTGGGCCTTTTTGCGTGAACTATTGCGTTATTTTTGCATTGTCCTTGCCCGGAGTTCGGGCCGAAGCCTTCCCGAAATCTTACTACCGTAACTCGGTTGCCAAATTGTTGGCCGTTTGCGATTAAGCGGCGGCTACATGCGTTACGCGAAGCCTTCGCAAATTAATTGTATCCGCCTTGCTTGCGCGGTGGCCGAGTTGGTGCCGAGTTTGTTGTTCGCGATTGGGCGGCCCGTCCCGTGTTATTTGAGCTTTATACTCCCTTGGTTATTGCGGAGTTTGAGCGCCAGCTTCATTTTCGGCTTCGAATTTCGTGCGCGTCGACCACATTGCAGTCACAGGCTTGGAAGTAAGTAAGTCGGGAAGTATTTTTACAAAGATTGTTTGTTATTCAGAGTCGATGGTATTCTACGGAGCCCCTAAAGGGACATTATGACGAATAAAAATCACCGTTACGAAATAATTTGAGTATTTTATTTCGTGCACTCAAAATAACTTATTTCGTGAGCTCGAAATGTTGTCGTGGCCACGAAATGACTTCGTGCGCTCCAATAATATCTGTTCGTGAGCTCGAAATAATTTCGTGCCCTCGAAATACTTTCTAGCTGGTACTCTACTCGCTAAGTTTCGTGATTTGTTTGTCATACAATCCATTATGTTTTTAAGACGTCAACAAGGTGTATCTATAAGTTACGATTTCACCCAGCTAGCAGGTGCCGCGCGAAGCGCGGCATCCTGCTAGTCTATACTATAAAAGATGACAAATGCGCCATCTTGACCCTGGGCGCCGCCATCTTGGAACGCAGGGCCGCGCCATCTTGGAACACAAGGCCGCGCCATCTTGGCGCGTGGTTGGCGCCATGTTGGCTTTTAGTCGGGCGACTCGTCGCCGCGCGTGTGTGCCGCCGGCGTCGGTGCGGCGGGGTGCCGGATCGTTCGCGATGGGGAATCCCCCGGGGAATAAGATTTTTAAAAAAATCGTATTCGTCCGAGGTGAGATTTAAAAGAAACGGACGTTACCGATAAACGCGTAATCGCTTTTCGATTGCCTGTTGATGTCTGTGGGCCTTTATGCGTGAACTATTGCGTTATTTTTGCATTGTCCTTGCCCGGAGTTCGGGCCGATATGAAGCAGAATCAGTGTCAAAAAGATCGGACGTGTTTTTACAACTCGGATGCTTTCCTAATTCGGATGTATTCCTAATTCGGATGCTTTTTGCAAACTCGGATGCTTTTTTAATTCGGATGAATTCGTAATTCGGATGCTTTTGGTAAACTCGGATGCTTTTTTAATTCGGATGAATTCGTAATTCGGATGTTTTTTGTAAACTCGGATGCTTTTTTAATTCGGATGTTTTTTAAATTCGGATGCTTTTCTAGTTCGGATGCTTTTTTAATTCGAATGCTTTTCTAGCTCGGATGCTTTTTATAAACTCGGATGCTTTTTTAATTCGGATGCTTTTCTAGCTCGGATGCTTTTTGTAAACTCGGATGCTTTTTGCAAACCGAACATATTCGCAAATCGGATGCTTTCCCAATCCGGCACTAGGGTGGCCCTGAAAGGACATCACACATCGCAGATTCTGCGATTTCGCGCATTCTGCGCGAATTTGAACGATGACAAACATGTTATCGTATATAAATCTCACCTCGGACGAATACGATTTTTTTTTAAATCTTATTCCCCGGGGGATTCCCCGTCGCGAACGATCCGGCACCCCGCCGCACCGACGCCGGCGGCACACCCGCGCGGCGACGAGTCGCCCGACCAAAAGCCAACATGGCGCCAACCACGCGCCAAGATGGCGCGGCCCTGTGTTCCAAGATGGCGCGGCCCTGTGTTCCAAGATGGCGGCGCCCAGGGACAAGATGGCGCATTTGTCATCTTTTATAGTATAGACTAGCAGGATACCGCGCTTCGCGCGGCACCTGCTAGCTGGGTGAAATCGTAACTTATAGATACACCTTGTTGACGTCTTAAAAACATAATGGATTGTATGACAAACAAATCGCGAAACTTAGCGAGTAGAGTACCAGCTAGAAAGTATTTCGAGCGCACGAAATTATTTCGAGCTCACGAACAGATATTCTTGGAGCGCACAAAGTCATTTCGTGGCCACGACAACATTTCGAGCTCATGAAATAATTTATTTTGAGTGCACGAAATAAAATACTCAAATTATTTCGTAACGGTGATTTTTATTCGTCATATGTCCCTTTAGGGGCTCCGTAGAATACCATCGACTCTGAATAACAAACAATCTTTGTAAAAATACTTCCCGACTTCCGAACTAATAATACTCAATAGGCAGTTCATCTTTGCTTGCATGCTGCCTGCGTTTCGTGATTTGTTAACAGGAATCGTACGGGAAACAATACGAACCACTTCGGGATTTCTGAGTTTACATCATCGTGAAAATCCTGATTAAAATACCCAACAGGCCGGCCATCTGACAGTGCGCCCTCAACTGACGTAATGCAGTCACGTTTCTAAATTGCATATTCATATCCACCATCGCCATACAATTTCGCGACATTTTTGCACGATCAAAGTTGAAATTGAGGCAATAGCGATATGTTTCGGAGTGTTTCCTGATTAAAAAACCCAACAGGCCGGCCATCTGACAGTGCGCCCTCAACTGACGTAATGCAGTCACTTTTTCTAAATTGCATATTCATATCCACCATCGCCATACAATTTCGCGACATTTTTGCACGATCAAAGTTGAAATTGAGGCAATAGCGATATGTTTCGGAGTGTTTTGAGACAGATAATGTTGTAATATTTAAGTATCGACAATGTGAAGCAAAGAAATTTGCTCAAAAGGCAACACGAAAGGAATAAATCATTTTTTAACGTTCCCAAGCTGTGACTGAAAGTTGTCGGCGCGCACGGAATTCGAAGCCGAAAACGAAGCTGGCGCTCAAACTCCGCAATAACCAAGGGAGTACATGTATAAAGCGCGCCGGGGCATCAGCTCAAATAACACGGGATGGGCCGCCCAATCGCGAACAACAAACTCGGCACCAACTCGGCCACCGCGCAAGCAAGGCGGATACAATTAATTTGCGAAGGCTTCGTGTAACGCATGTAGCCGCCGCTTAATCGCAAACAGCCAACAATTTGGTAACCGAGTTACGGTAGTACGATTTCGGGAAGGCTTCGGCCCGAACTCCGGGCAAGGACAATGCAAAAATAACGCAATATTTCACGCAAAAAGGCCCACAGACATCGACAGGCAATCGAAAAGCGATTACGCGTTTATCGGTAACGTCCGTTTCTTTTAAATCTCACCACGGACGAATACGATTTTTTTTTAAATCTTATTCCCCGGGGGATTCCCCGTCGCGAACGGTCCGGCACCCCGCCGCACCGACGCTGGCGGCACACGCGCGCGGCGACGAGTCGCCCGACCAAAAGCGCCGCGCCTTTCCAACATGGCGCCAACCACGCGCCAAGATGGCGCGGCCCTGCGTTCCAAGATGGCGGCGCCCAGGGACAAGATGGCGCATTTTACATCTTTTATAGTACTAGCGGGATGCCGCGCTTCGCGCGGCACCCGCTAGCTGGGTGGAATCGCAACGTATAGATACACCTTGTTGACGTCCTAAAAACATAATGGATACAATAATTATGGATAAAATTAAATAATTGCCGCGCTTGGCGCGGCACCCGCTAGTTGGGTATATTTGTCTATTGTTAAGTTGGAAAAAAGTGATGAGGGGAAAAATGAAAGAAATGAGACAAATGGGGGGAACTTGGCCAGGGGGCAATTTAATTGATATAATCCTCTGACCAGACATACACGGGTATTGGTTTTGTGAAAGAGAAATTGACGGTGAATATGTGTTTAGCTTTTGTTTGAGAGCGGGATATGACGCATTTCGTTTTGTGATGAAACTCGCGCAGCCAAAATAAATAAGGAACACGTAGCCATTAAATGCAACTACAGGAATGTGTCGTTTTATTTAAAAAGCGAAAGTTATGAACAATGTAAAAATACTGGCAACAATAAACTTCTTATTTGATATAACATATAGCGTATGTATAGAACGTAAAGTGTGTATTGGCATATTATAAATATAAATACTGGCCTCTAGAATAAATTAAGGAGTGTGAAAAGATGCAAACTGTGATTTTTTGTAACATTTAAAAGTCTCTGGAAGAAAAAAAGGTCCAATCAGCCGAGTACAATGTAGTTAGAAGCAGGCCATGAATGGAAGAGTATAAAATATGGGCTTTAAATGGCAAACGGCAGCTAGTTTAATAAGGCATAGGCTATTGTTGTAAATGAAACTTAAAATCGAATACATAACATTAAATACATGTACATGTACATGTACATTAAACGACAGGACATTAAGTTGGGTATGGGGTGAATTAGGACAGGGAGTGACGTTGAGAGGGGGGGGGGGGGGGGGGGGAGGGGTGAGGGGGAGGAAGCAAATAATGAAGAATAGTCTGATAATGGAACGTGTCTAAAATTCAAAGAACTTTAACACCATCCCTCTGAATTGGAAGAGTGCAGCAGAGATAAAATATATATTATGCAATTCTGGAAGGAAATCCTGAAATTTGCAAAAAATCTAGAGACAATGTCATTTAACAAAGTAATAAACACTTTAAAAAAAAAAATGTTATTTCTACTTGTTTCCTACGTGGTGCCTAATTATACATAATCTATGGCCTAAAGAAGTTACTGTACATAAAGATAAATAGTTGTGGCAAAACATTAAGTAAACAAAATGGGTCAAAACTGTAAAATGTGTTTTTATTTTGTGTCCAAAACAGAATGAGAGAAGTAAGGTAGTTAAGTTAAGAAGAAAGCTAGTTAAGTTTAGGTTATTGAGTAGACTGAGGATTAGTCAAGGCTGGTTGGGAGGTCATCTTGCGGTTTGGTTTGGAGGTCATCTTGCGGTTTGGTTTGGAGGTCATCTTGTGGTTTGGTTGCAGGTGGAGTTGGTGGCGAGCTGCTTTCGTCATCGAAGGCGTCATCAGGTAGTGCTGTGGACAATATAAATACGCAAAGGTAAGTGGATATTGAATGGGGAACTGTTATTGGTTGGCGAGGATGGCCAATCAGGTGGAGTTTTGATGTGGAATGACAAAGGTAGGTGAAAGAAAAGGGACGTGTGTATAAGATAGTGTTTGTGTTGAGGCGTCGAATCGGTGGGATAATGTTAAGTATCATAATAGGTATGGGGGTACATATATAAGTGTGCATTGTACACGTACATGTACATGTACATGTTTGTGGAAGAAGAACAATGTTGGTATTTTGGGGGCAAATTATAGTATACCGGTATAGAATGTTTGCAAAGGAAAACATTTAAATTAAAGAATAAAAGGTAGTATATTGGGAAGTAGTGAAAATATACCTTTGATGTCGGACCAGCCAGCTGTAGCCAGAATTTCATCATTGCTGTCCGAATTGCCCGAGGTCAGAAGGAATAATGAAATGCAAGAATATGTTAAAGTAGATTAAGTTTAATGTAGTGGCATATACAAACAAAAACCTACTTGATAGAATCAGGGAGTACAGAAAATGGTTTGCTTAATGTAGCGAAAATGGATAGGGTGTTAGGAATTTGAAAGTGTTTGCTGATGTTGTGATGTTGATTAATATAAATAGTTGACAGGGTGAATAAGTTGATGGCAGTTGGTTTTCTGTGTGTGTTTAAATTGGTTAAAAAATGAAAGTTCAGAAATAAAAAGAATTAAGTAAGTGATAGTGGCAAAATGTACGTGGACTGTGGCAATGAAATAGAACAAACAACCGGGGGTATGTAGTCAGATATGAACATAGTTTAAGTTGAGAGTGGGTGAAATTAGAAGGTGTACCTGTTTGAATGGTGACGGGTGTCTTGGGCAGGTACATCTTTGTTGGTGGCGTGGACGGAGTGGGTAGATTGTAGTTGGCCTTCTTGCGCGGGGTAGTTGGTGGGGTAGGATAAAGTACCCTTTTTTTGGCTGGAAAGGAATGCAATACATTGTTAGTTTTACAATGAGTGGAACGTTTGTGCACGGTACATTTGTACATGTTTAATGGAATTGTACAAAACAAATGTAAGATTATGGAAGCACAAAGGATACATCTAAAAGAGAATTCTGAAGGTGGTAGAACATATATTTGAGAAGGAATGTTTTAGGGAATGTGTAGTTTGGTGTGACGATGAATGAGGACAGTGAAAGTAAGGTGTGTAGCAGTTATGTAGCAGGAATGTTAAATGTTGAATGTGGTAAGAGAATACAAACGATTGTTTGAGATGAGAACTAAATCGTTCCGGAACAATGCTAGTTGTTGGGTCACGATGAATTATTTTTAGGGGAAAATAAATTATCGCGTAAATTTATGCAGTATTTTGGTATGGAATGGAGATGAGAGGATTAATTTTCTAAGTGGATAGTTCAGTGTTTTAGAAGCTGAGTAGAGTAGATAGGTGAATGAAGTAAATAGTTAGATGGATTGTCGATTGTCTTACCTGGCGAACGGCGTAGGGATGCGCAGAGTTGATTTAGGGTTGTTGGTCCTTCTTCTCCTAGAGCCGTTAATTGCTCGCGGGTTTGAAGACGAAGTAGTGGGTTTTTGCTGTCCATATGGCGGAGAGCAAAGTCTACCGTGGCTTGGATTTGGGTGCTGACTTGGGATATCTGAAAAGAGTTTGAGATTGATTTGTTATATATATTGTTTGTCTTTTGGGGCAGTAGTTTCAACTTCGATACCATTGGGGAACTAAGCCTGCGCGAGTTTCCTTCACGAAAATCACAATGGAGAAACTATCGAAAAAGTCGGTTTTTTTTGCATCTATCGTCATTGTAAGAATACTTTTCAATATATTTCTTAGTTCTGTTAGCATAACGAAGCTAAGATACTCTACTTTCAGAAAATATTAAATATAATGAAATCTTTAATCATTAAGGCTCGCTGATTTCATGATAAAAGTCACATTTTCCGTAAAAATCGGTCTCATTTCCTGTGTAAAGTCCTTTTTTGTACAGTAACTCCCGACTTCAACTCGTCATAAAAATAAATAGCGCCACCGCACGTCTTAATTCTAAAGAGTGAATCTTCAGCAAGCCTTTGCCGAACTAACAATGTAACAATCATTTTGATTGGTTTAGGATAACACTCGCGGATCTTTCTTTAAACAAAAACTATCCATTCAAACCTAGCGTTTCTCGAGAGCCTGACCTGCTTGGCTAGTCTTTTCGCATGCGCAATTTAGTACACGCTTCCGTAGGCGCGCGAACGTACGTACACACACGTGCAAATTGCGCTCCACAGAGTCAGGGGATTCCAAGGTCGTTTGTGTGAGTACACTAAAGCCGTGCGTTTATGTGGGGTCTATTTGGCCCAAAAGGTTTCCATATAGTGTTAGGGTTTGTGTTTAGTTGTTTGTGGGTTATAAGTTGAATACTTACTGTTGTGGAGAGGTGAAGGTGACTTTGTTGAGTAGTTGCAGAGCTGTAGTTTGGAGACGTCATATTGGCTGAAATGCTGTAGAACAATGGGAAATAAATTGTTTATTAATGGGATAGGTGAAATTGTTGAACAGGAAAAGAAAAATACATGTAGCAAGTGAATGTGTTATTAGACATGTAAGTTGTAGTATTATATATGCAGTACGGAGGATTCGAAGAGGGGAGCAAAATAGGCAATGTGGAATTTGTTGTTTTTTAAGTGGAAAGGTGTTTTGAGCGAACGGTGTTGAAAGTTAGATTTGTTTGAGAAGATCATAAAGTCTTAAGGAATGGAAGTATAAGATAGTAATTGAGTGGAATAAAGTAAGTAGTAAGGAATATAACATTACCGTATAATGAAAAGGAGGGAGGATATAGGTTGGTTGCGTTACCGAGGAATTGGTGCTCGGAGTACATAAATTTGGATGATAAAAACATACGATCTTGGATGTTTTCAGAAGACGTTCTCAATTGCTGTGGGATTTGTATATTGTTGTCTTCATCAGTTTGAAAAGAATCAAGTGGAGTTGTGAATCAGATGCATGTATATGCCACAATAGAAAGGGTGCAACTTACCAAGTGTTTATGAGAAGATGGATACAACGGATGATTGGAAGGAAGCAGAGTTGGTAGGTTGTAGAGTTGCAGTGAAGATGTCAAAGGTATAGGAGTACAGAGATAGTGTTATGGGCTAGTTGTGGTTGTTTGTCAGTAGAGATCGAGTGGTATAGGCTAGGTGTGGTTGTGCATCGGTAGAGAGTGTTAATAAGCTAGTTGTAGGTTGGCAGATTAAAAGAGGATTGCAAAACACACCAGGTCAAAGTTTTTAGTGCATTTTAAAAAGAAAGAGCAAACTGTATCACTTGACTGTAGAACGAACTGTAGATACAACGTGCCCCTTAAAAAATTATCTTGAAAACAAATGTATTTGGCATGGTTAGAGTTAAATATAAAAATGGGTGAAAAGGTTTTTGGATGGCAAAGATTTGTTGAAAGTGATTATTTTGTGGTCTCAAAGTAGGATTTCAGGATAGACTACGTTTGTAGCCAAGACAGAACCATTTTCATGTTGTTTGGTCATGACTTGAACAGCATTGGAAGAACCAACTCTAGAGAGGGCAACGTATAGTTGGCCATGAGTGAAAACTGGTTTGTGAAGAAGAATGCCAGCGTATTTGAGTGTTTGCCCTTGACTTTTGTTGATGGTCATGGCAAAAGGGGGTCTGATAGGAAACTGCCTTCTGTAGAATTTAAAGGGGAAGAGATTGTCTGCTGGCATCATTGGAATCCTTGGAATGAGTATAGTTGTACCTGTATGAGCACCACAAGTGGCTACTGCTTGAATAATGTTGTGTGTCATGTGCGTCACAACATATCTTGATCCATTGCAGTGACCTTGCGAGGGATTAAGGTTTCGAAGTAGCATAATTGGAGTGTGTTTCTTCAGGTGAAGAGTGTGTGGTGGGAGTCCGGAGGGTGTTAGAGTGTTCAGAAATTCTGTAGGGTACATAGTAGGATTTTGATCAATTGGGACAGTGTCAGCACTAAGGAAAGTGTGTGATTCTTCAGGGATAGATGTTAAAATGGTAGTATTAAGGTCGTCAACATCTTTGTTAGTGGTAGCAAGGATCGCTCTGGTACTTATCCAGTTGTTGTTGGTGTAGTTGTCAGCAATGTCAGGAAAGACATGGGTTATGAGATCTTGTACATTTTCAGTAGGTGACGCTAAGTTGGTGGGAAGAGCAATGATGTTGTCACGGATGGTAGGGAAACGGCCATTTCCTATCTGTAGAAGGAATTGAGATAATTCTTTGCTATCGTCACACTGTGTTAAGTGAACTCGCATATTTGTTGTGAGAGAAAGTGCTTGTACTTGAGGCCACAGGGGAGATTTTTTTAGGGTGGCATTGACAATGTTACCTCTGGTACCATGCCTAACAACTGGAAGGATTTGCCGAAAATCTCCAGCTAAGACAATGACTTTACCTCCAAAAGGGAGGTCGCTTTGAAGAATGTCTTGCATGGTACGGTCGAGTGCTTCGAAAGAATGGCGATGCGTCATTGGTGCTTCATCCCATATGATAACTTGTGCAAGACGAATTAATTCAGCGGTGGAGTCACGGGGTGAAATGTTGCAAGTACTGTTGGAAAGTATATCTAGTGGAATTTTAAAACGCGAGTGAGCTGTTCTTCCCCCAGTCAAGAGTGTAGCTGCAATTCCTGAAGAAGCAACAGCTAGTGCCACACGACCTGCAGAACGTACTTGGGCAAGAAGTGTATTCAGTAAGAATGTTTTACCTGTGCCACCGGGTGCGTCAATGAAATAAATACCATTGGTTTTGTTAGCAAGGGTTGTTGTGATTGTGGGGTATGCTGCAGTTTGGTCTGGTGTCATTTGAGATTTGTTTCGTTGTACAATGCTGTTTTGATGGGCAGTGTCATAGTGTAGTTCTTCCTTAATAGCTTGGGAGAGTGTAGGTACGGCCGAAGTCTTGTCAGGTTGAGGTAGCCCGAAGTCAGTCAGTGTTTTGTGAAAGATATTAAGTCTGTTTTCAATATCCAACAAAACCTCGTTATAGATGACATGTAGAGTGTGTTCAGAAGTTACTGGATGACCAGCTTTGCGGAAAGTGTGTTGGAAATCTTCGGCAAAATTGTGTTTGTGTGCTTGCCAAAGACTTTGGGGATTTGAGGACTAAAATGGTGACAAACAGGCCTCTCATTGTGAAAGCAGAAGAGACTTCTGCTGCATCATGTAGAGATTTCTCCCACTCACTGTCGTTGTCTAAAAGAGAAAGATGCTCGCATGCTTCTTTATAGGTTTCACAGACCCTGCTATGAATTGTTCTGATATTGAGGAAAGAAGTGGGGCCATGGATATGATGCAAAAGAAGTCGTAAATAGAACAGTTCTCCCTGTGAAGGGTGAACTGCGTACATACGCCCAATGGTATCTGAGAAAGTGTCATTGGCTACAGTAGATTTGCTTGTGTGTTTCTTGCGACGAAGCCATTTTTTAGTAGCTCGATTCCAAGTGTAATGCATGGGAATGTCTTGATAGGAAAGGGAGCGTGCATGAGGATCAGTTGCATTTAGTGTAAACCACTCCGTTAGTGTTGTTTTGGGCGGGTCGTCTAAGAGTGGTTGTTGGGGTTTGTTTGGACTGAAGCACACTTGTTGATTATTCTCCAGGTGGACTGCCAATTGAACAACACTGGGATAACGGCCATTGAGAGCCATTTCAGAAAGCCTCCAGAAGGCATCAGAGGCACTGATATACCGAGCGTCAACATAGCGAGAAATTTCATCAATACCAGGTTTTTTAGATAGAGAGGACGCAGTGTCAGTAACGCTGAGAACAATCCGATCCACACCTTTGTATATATACCTGTAAAGGTATTTAACGGCTTTGATGGAGCTACATATTTCGACATTCATGTGGCCTTGATATTTGAGTAGTAAGTAAGGGTTGTAGGGAACTACCCAAGAATTGTCAATTACTACTTCTCTATGTTGTTTCATTTTGATAGTGGTAGTGCGTCCTGCATCTTGTGGACTGCGTCGACGATAAATGGGATAGGAATCACTCCCCATGAGAGTGACTGGCGACAGGTGCTTGGGATATCCTTTGGAGCAAGCACCGTTATCCATACAGGGACTGGCTTTGTTTAGGTGTCCACATGGACCGTGTATCATGGTTGAGGTGACAATTTTGGAGAGGCTTGGATTGGTAATGGGATCTGGAAGTTCTGCACATGTGATGTTATTGAAATGGTCAGGTGTCATGGGCTTATTATCAGGATGAAGAATGAGGAGAAGATGGGCATGGGGCAAACCTCGTTTCTGAAATTCAATGGTGTAACAATATGCCAAAACCTTGCCAAGGACATGTTCTTTTAGAATGTCATGCAGGAGACCTTTCCATTTCAGGTTGAAAACTCGAGTTGTGAGATCTGGTCTGTCGTGGGGAGCCTGATTGGAAAGAAGTTCCTTAGTTATTTCAGGCCAGGAAGGGTTGCAGGTGAAAGTCACGAACATGTCAGGTTTGCCATATTTTCGAACAATAGCAATAGCATCCAAGTACTTCTGGTGCATGTAGCGAGGACTGCCAGGAAAAGAGGATGGCAAAATGACTGATTTCCCCGCACGTTGTACATCGTCTGCAGCAATAGCATCGCACAAACCTTTGTATGTGTCTGCACGTAGCTGTTGTTGGTTGTTCCGTATCCATCTGAGACGACTTTGTTCAACCTTGGAGTACATGTCAACTAAAAATTGCATGAAGAGTTTACGACATCTGTGCAATGAGTTTACATAGTTGTTCCGTACCATGATATGGAACTTGTAATATGACAACATTGTCAAAGCTTTGGAGCCAGGTTTGTTCTGTTTAGAATCCCATTCTTTTAATCCTATATGCCATCCATCTTGACCATATGGGAAGAGAAGAACATAATGCAATGGATCATAACTTCTGTGAGTTTCGTGGATGCGTTGTATCTTACCTCCACGATGTGCCAAAACTATGTCCCTGTTCCCAAGAGGTTCATCACTGGAGCCAGGTAAAAGAAAAGCAAGTTGATCTGAAGAGGGTAGATTATATAGACGGGGGTGAGAAGATTGGGGTTTGTGATCAGCATGAAGTATGAGAGTCTTGGTGGGTAAAGGCTCTAGCTCGGCAGCCATCTTGAACGATCGTACATATGAGTTGCACTGATGAAGCATTTCTTGCAATGAAGCCAGTTGTTCTTTGTCGATAGACGTAGCATGCCCTTGAAGGCGATTTGTAAGTTCATGTGCCGTGTCATGTATGAAAATCTGAGCAAATTTGGGGGCTGTGTTGTGGGCTGGTAACAGGGGACCAATCATGTGGTGAACTTGGCCTTGTATTTTAAAGGTAGGCATCCACTGTCCCAGAATCGTTTGTTCGTTGCATCCTAAAGAAGTCATAGCCAAAGCATTGTTGAAAGTGCGAATGTGTTTACGAAATGCACTGTGAGGTGGTTCTGTAGATGTTAAGAATGTCTGCAGTGGTTCAGGAGGTGTAGGCGTAGGGGTTAGACGTATCTTTCCTTTCTTGCAACATAAAGAAAACTCGTTTGTGGAAGAAAGTTCCTTAGCCCATAAGAGAGCATGGCAATGCGGGCATTCACGTGACATGTTTCCAGAGTGATGTGGCCAGGACAATGTTGGGTTTGTAGATGACTGGTTAGAAACAGACTGTTCTTGAAAAGTGTCTATGTCTAATAAAGCATAGCCGAATGTTGCTTGTTTTCGAACATGCTTGTGTGAAACGTTGGGAAGTTGTTGAATCTTGTGAATATGCCGTGATGCACATGGATTGTTGTATGTATGATCATGGGCGACGGATGCACATGGATTGTTGTATGTATGATCATGGGCAACTGCAACATAAGTGTTAGGGCTATGTTGATCAGATATAGACTCACATGTTTGGTTGTACATGTAATCATCGGAACAGTTATCAGGAGTATTAGGATTCGGTAAAGAGTCGTTACCCGATGTAGCATAGTCAATATCAGATATATTGGAGCAGGCTGTGTGCGTCACAGAAGTAGATGCATGCATGTCCAAGGGTTTAAGATGGGAATGAAGTAGTTTGCGTTTTTTGTGAGAGTTTACGGAGGCAAACTTATCCATCTGGTATGAATGACTGAAGTGGGCAGAAAGAAAGAAAGAAGTGCATGTACCAGAAGAAAGAAGTTGTAGGCGGGGAATTAAAGGGAGATACCGGTATTGTGGATTTAAAGGCTCTTCACCACAGGGCTTGAAGCAGTATAATGGCGCATATTCAATAAAAGTATGCAGAATGGTCTGGTGAACCACATGCCCACAATATGGCAGAAACAATGAGCATATGAAGTACTGTAAAAGCATGTTCATGTTTTATGCATCTTGACAACTAAGAAAGGAAAACAGAAAGTGAAAAATCTTGGTGGCTGTGTAAACAAAAGATGGAGAAACAAAAGTAAAGTAAGTAAGCGCTACAAAGAATGTAAAATATTTGCATACAACAAAATAACGGGGGATTGGCACTGAGGGCGAAGTGCAACATAGGCGTGCGGGGCCCGTACAGGGCATAAATCGGGGTTGCATGAGGAATTCAGCATTACCTTCTTCTTCTTTTTTTTTGGGGGGGGGCTTCCTTTTATTATTGTTACTGTGGTTAAAGGAAACTAAAAACGGCAGCGGTTCGGGTCCCCCAGTCGGTGATGTGTATATCTGAAATGTGGAGGAGAGAGTCTTGCGTTTCGTGGGGAGAGTTTGCAGCGAATTCTCCCAAACGGATAAAGCCAAAGCACTGAGCAATATACTGCTTTAAATAAGGAGGCCTCGTAATGCGAAAAACAGACATGCTAAAATGTCTGAATTAATTGAGAGAGAAGTGGCAACGACATTGGCAAGCCTTTTCCCCCTGCATTATGGTCCCTCCAGCAACCCTCAAGAAGTTTGGAAACCAGAACATTCTTGGTTGAATCAGGCCACCCATTAATTTTGTGATAACATGCAACCCCGGCCCCCGAGTCAGTTCAACAGGGGATGAGCACCGTTCCTTCCTTCTGTAAGTACAAACCAAGGAACGAACGGGCCTGTGAATTATATAGTGAGTATGTATTATAGTTATGGCATGTTAAAGGATTGTATATATACGTGTAGTTTAATGGCTTGCAGATGTTGGCCATCATTGTGCAATTGGTGGCAGTTGACTTCTAGATAAAGGAACAGTATGTTGACCTAGTCTCATGAAAGGGTCAACAGACCAGGTCACTCGATAATCAAAACACTAACTTCTATATTAATGGTGCCCATTGTGTTCCATGTATGGTCTGTGCTTTTGATGCCATGGGGCTTTCGGTGCCAAGGGACTGTTGGTGCCGAACCCTGATTTTGACAGAGAGCTGCAGTTGTTATTGGGCTCTTGGTATCCATAATAAGTGAAGTTAAATACTTTTAAATAAAATTTCAATAAAATTCGTTTGGCTGAGGCGTGACCGTGTGTGTATCATTTATTTATCTGCTTCTAAATCAGAATGTACCTGTAGCGGGGGTGCAGGAATTTCTGATGTGGCAGATTCAAGTGAGAATTACTCTGAACGATCTAAGAGGAAAATTGTAAAAAATGCAAATGTTAATTATAATACAAATGTTGTGGAAAAATGGTTACTTAGATTTTCTCAGAGATTTTTCATGCAGATAGGCCAAATTGAAAAAAAACCAAAAAGCTGTTTCTCAGAAATCTAATGGGTGTTGGATTTGTCTATGAAAGAAATATACAGAACAAACTGTCGAATTATTTAGAATTACAAAGCAAAACGTACAATTATTTAAAAATAACTGCTTTAAAAAAAATCTTTGTTTCACTGGAAAAGTAAAAGCACGATTCAGATGTTTGTTTCAAAACAATGTTTCAAAACAAAACAAACACAACATTTTCATAAATCTAATGTTTATAAATCTAATGTTGTAGATCAAGGAATTTAGTAGTACATACCTGAAAAAATAACTAAATTACTTCGCTTACCACTGACCTTAAATCTAAATTATCATATAAATTATCATGGGATATAATAAGAAAATCCTTTGATGTAAATATCGATCCATAATCATGTATAAAACGTTTTGTGTTTCAAACCATTACATGGAGGAAAACAATTCAGCTTGTGGTTTATAAAACCACTGTTATTGTTGTGCGAGATGTCTGAAGGGAGAAGAAATAACTGCATTTGGTCCTGCTAATGGATTGACCACCTGTTATCGGATAGTCAGGACTGGGCTACATGGCTGTGCCTCAGCTCTAGCCAGTCTCATAGCACATACACAGTGTATATTATATTGTGGGTTTGTAAATTCAACAAAAATATCTCTTACAATATAATATCGGTAAGACAACAAATGTAGTTATACCTTCCCTATTGTCTGAATCTAATGCAATCAAAGTTCTGATTCCAAGTTAAAATGTACCGTAACTAAATTACTTCGCTTACCACTGACCTTAAAAATAATATCGGTAAGACAAAAAATGTACTAAGTTATACCGTCCCTATTGCCTGAATCTAATGCAATCCAAGTTAAAATTCACCGTAACTAAATTACTTCGCTTACCACTGACCTTAAATCTAAATTATCATATAAATTATCATGGGATATAATAAGAAAATCCTTTGATGTAAATATCGATCCATAATCATGTATAAAACGTTTCGTGTTTCAAACCATGGAGGAAAACAATTCAGCTTGTGGTTAAAACCACTGTATAGCCCCATTCTGTGGCCGTATACTGGACTCACTTCGTCGTATAATATATTGATATTGACTGAGTCCAATATATCAAATCAAGGAATTATTCTGTGGCCGTATACTGGACTCACTTCGTCGTATAATATATTTATATTGACTGAGTCCATATCAAATCAAGGAATTTAGTAGTACATACCTGAAAAAAGGATGGCAGAGGCCAGGGAGAGCAATATTGGTTGTACCATGGAGCAATAAGAAGGAATTCACTAAACAGCCACGCGTCAGAAACGGCCGTCAGTACAGTGAGCGTGGTATTGCACGAACGTACGTACGTGTTAAGAGTATATACACGAACGCGATATCATCCAGCACGACAGTAGACAGGCTCCTTTCCATACTCTGCGTCGCCACCGCAAACTGGCGCGGGACCGGCGCAGCCACCGCGCAATTCCGACGGGAGGCATACCTGAAAAAAGGATGGCAGAGGCCAGGGAGAGCAATATTGGTTGTACCATGGAGCAATAAGAAGGAATTCACTAAACAGCCACGCGTCAGAAACGGCCGTCAGTACAGTGAGCGTGGTATTGCACGAACGTACGTACGTGTTAAGAGTAGGGGCCTTTTCGAAACCGTTGCTTCGTCTTCGTCTTTGGCTTAAGGCGATTTTCGACTCCCAAATGCAAGATCTCCAGTCACATTCTGACGCCTGTTGTACTTCAGAAACATTCACTCGATTGATGTGAACCCAAAAGTTAGACTATTTCAATTTTCTTCCATTTCTATTTGCTTCTCAGTATTTCGGAATTCGGAGGCGAAGCCAAAGCCAAAGACAAAGCAACGGTTTCGAAAAGGCCTATATACACGAACGCGATATCATCCAGCACGACAGTAGACAGGCTCCTTTCCATACTCTGCGTCGCCACCGCAAACTGGCGCGGGACCGGCGCAGCCACCGCGCAATTCCGACGGGAGGCCCGTGCAAAAGACGGGCCCCCACATCCGCTACCCCACACTATACCGCGGCGGGCAAACAGGACACCAGACCCAAAATGGCGCGGCCAGATAGACGGGCTCCCTCCCACCCTCCGCGCGCAAACAGGTACACGGCACACGGGGAACCGTCCACAAGATGGCGCCAACCATGCCCCATCTTCAGGATTAATAGTATAGACTAGCAGGATGCCGCGCTTCGCGCGGCACCTGCTAGCTGGGTGAAATCGTAACTTATAGATACACCTTGTTGACGTCTTAAAAACATAATGGATTGTATGACAAACAAATCGCGAAACTTAGCGAGTAGAGTACCAGCTACAAAGTATTTCGAGCGCACGAAATTATTTCTAGCTCACGAACAGATATTCTTGGAGCGCACGAAGTCATTTCGTGGCCACGAAAACATTTCGAGCTCACGAAATAAGTTATTTTGAGTGCACGAAATAAAATACTCAAATTATTTCGTAACGGTGATTTTTATTCGTCATATGTCCCTTTAGGGGCTCCGTAGAATACCATCGACTCTGAATAACAAACAATCTTTGTAAAAATACTTCCCGACTTCCGAACTAATAATACTCAATAGGCAGTCCATCTTCGCTTGCATGCTGCCTGCGCCTCGTGATTTTTTAACAGGAATCGTACGGGAAACAATACGAACCACTTCGGGATTTCTGATTTACATCATCGCGAAAATCGTGATTAAAAAACCCAACAGGCCGGCCATCTGACAGTGCGCCCTCAACAGACGTAATGCATTCACGTTTCTAAATTGCATATTCATATCCACCATCGCCATACAATTTCGCGACATTTTTGCACGATCAAAGTTGAAATTGAGGCAATAACGATATGTTTCGGAGTGTTTTGAGACAGATAATGTTGTAATATTTAAGTATCGACAATGTGAAGCAAAGAAATTTGCCCAAAAGGCAACACGAAAGGAATAAATCATTTTTTAACGTTCCAAGCCTGTGGCTGCAATGTGGTCGACGCGCACGAAATTCGAAGCCGAAAACGAAGCTGGCGCTCAAACTCCGCAATAACCAAGGGAGTATAAAGCTCAAATAACACGTGACGGGGCCGCCCAATGGCGAATAACAAACTCGGCACCAACTCGGCCACCGCGCGAGCAAGGCGGATACAATTAATTTGCGAAGGCTTCGCGTAACGCATGTAGCCGCCGCTTAATCGCAAACAGCCAACAATTTGGTAACCGAGTTACGGTAGTACGATTTCGGGAAGGCTTCGGCCCGAACTCCGGGCAAGGACAATGCAAAAATAACGCAATAGTTCACGCAAAAAGGCCCACAGACATCGACAGGCAATCGAAAAGCGATTACGCGTTTATCGGTAACGTCCGTTTCTTTTAAATCTCACTTCGGACGAATACGATTTTTTTTTAAATCTTATTCCCCGGGGATTCCCCGTCGCGAACGATCCGGCACCCCGCCGCACCGACGCCGGCGGCACACACGCGCGGCGACGAGTCGCCCGACCAAAAGCCAACATGGTGCCAACCACGCGCCAAGATGGCGCGGCCCTGCGTTCCAAGATGGCGGCGCCCAGGGACAAGATGGCGCATTTAACATCTTTTATAGTATAGATAGACTAGCAGGATGCCGCGCTTCGCGCGGCACCTGCTAGCTGGGTGAAATCGTAACTTATAGATACACCTTGTTGACGTCTTAAAAACATAATGGATTGTATGACAAACAAATCGCGAAACTTAGCGAGTAGAGTACCAGCTAGAAAGTATTTCGAGCGCACGAAATTATTTCGAGCTCACGAACAGATATTCTTGGAGCGCACGAAGTCATTTCGTGGCCACGACAACATTTCGAGCTCATGAAATAAGTTATTTTGAGTGCACGAAATAAAATACTCAAATTATTTCGTAACGGTGATTTTTATTCGTCATATGTCCCTTTAGGGGCTCCGTAGAATACCATCGACTCTGAATAACAAACAATCTTTGTAAAAATACTTCCCGACTTCCGAACTAATAATACTCAATAGGCAGTTCATCTTTGCTTGCATGCTGCCTGCGTCTCGTGATTTGTTAACAGGAATCGTACGGAAAACAATACGAACCACTTCGGGATTTCTGAGTTTACATCATCGTGAAAATCCTGATTAAAATACCCAACAGGCCGGCATCTGACAGTGCGCCCTCAACTGACGTAATGCAGTCACGTTTCTAAATTGCATATTCATATCCACCATCGCCATACAATTTCGCGACATTTTTGCACGATCAAAGTTGAAATTGAGGCAATAGCGATATGTTTCGGAGTGTTTCCTGATTAAAAAACCCAACAGGCCGGCCATCTGACAGTGCGCCCTCAACTGACGTAATGCAGTCACGTTTCTAAATTGCATATTCATATCCACCATCGCCATACAATTTCGCGACATTTTTGCACGATCAAAGTTGAAATTGAGGCAATAGCGATATGTTTCGGAGTGTTTTGAGACAGATAATGTTGTAATATTTAAGTATCGACAATGTGAAGCAAAACAAATTTGCTCAAAAGGCAACACGAAAGGAATAAATCATTTTTTAACGTTCCCAAGCTGTGACTGAAAGTTGTCGGCGCGCACGGAATTCGAAGCCGAAAACGAAGCTGGCGCTCAAACTCCGCAATAACCAAGGGAGTACATGTATAAAGCGCGCCGGGGCGCGAATTTTTTTTTCCCAAACAGGTTTGCACAATTTCATGAATTATTCAGTAGTTGCGTTGATCGCTGTACAACACTTAGGTTCTAGGTCTCCTTTTTCCCTTAAATTAAAAATACTCTAAAGATATCAATTTGACTAGGAAAAACGAGGTGACCTACTACAGCAGGATTCGAACCCGGGATCTTTGATCCATAGCCAATCCCACTATCCACTACACTACGTATAGCAGCTCGACAACAGCTGTTCTTTAAAGTGATTTATTGTAACTAGTTAACTAATAACAACAATGCTGTGACGTCATGTTTTATTCCGATGAATAAACATAACTTCTCATCCAAACTACTGAATAATTCATGAAATTGTGCAAACCTGTTTGGGAAAAAAAAATTCGCCGCCGGGGCATCAGCTCAAATAACACGGGATGGGCCGCCCAATCGCGAACAACAAACTCGGCACCAACTCGGCCACCGCGCAAGCAAGGCGGATACAATTAATTTGCGAAGGCTTCGTGTAACGCATGTAGCCGCCGCTTAATCGCAAACAGCCAACAATTTGGTAACCGAGTTACGGTAGTACGATTTCGGGAAGGCTTCGGCCCGAACTCCGGGCAAGGACAATGCAAAAATAACGCAATAGTTCACGCAAAAAGGCCCACAGACATCGACAGGCAATCGAAAAGCGATTACGCGTTTATCGGTAACGTCCGTTTCTTTTAAATCTCACCACGGACGAATACGATTTTTTTTTAAATCTTATTCCCCGGGGGATTCCCCGTCGCGAACGATCCGGCACCCCGCCGCACCGACGCCGGCGGCACACACGCGCGGCGACGAGTCGCCCGACCAAAAGCCAACATGGCGCCAACCATGCGCCAAGATGGCGCGGCCCTGTGTTCCAAGATGGCGGCGCCCTGCGTTCCAAGATGGCGGCGCCCAGGGACAAGATGGCGCATTTGTCATCTTTTATAGTATAGACTAGCAGGATGCCGCGCTTCGCGCGGCACCTGCTAGCTGGGTGAAATCGTAACTTATAGATACACTTTGTTGACGTCTTAAAAACACAATGGATTGTATGACAAACAAATCGCCAAACTTAGCGAGTAGAGTACCAGCTAGAAAGTATTTCGAGCGCACGAAATTATTTCGAGCTCACGAACCGATATTCTTGGAGTGCACGAAGTCATTTCGGGGCCACGAAAACATTTCCAGCTCACGAAATAAGTTATTTTGAGTGCACGAAATAAAATACTCAAATTATTTCGTAACGGTGATTTGTATTCGTCATATGTCCCTTTAGGGGCTCCGTAGAAGACCATCGACTCTGAATAACAAACAATCTTTGTAAAAATACTTCTTGACTTCCGAACTAATAATACTCAATAGGCAGTCCATCTTCGCTTGCATGCTGCCTGCGTCTCGTGATTTTTTAACAGGAATCGTACGGGAAACAATACGAACCACTTCGGGATTTCTGATTTACATCATCGTGAAAATCCTGATTAAAAAACCCAACAGGCCGGCCACCTGACAGTGCGCCCTCAACTGACGTAATGCAGTCACGTTTCTAAATATGCATATTCATATCCACCATCGCCATACAATTTCGCGACATTTTTGCGCGATCAAAGTTGAAATTGAGGCAATAGCGATATGTTTCGGAGTGTTTTGAGCCAGATAATGTTGTAATATTTAAGTATCGACGATGTGAAGCAAAGACATTTGCCCAAAAAGCAACACGAAAGGAATAAATCATTTTTTAACGTTCCCAACCTGTGACTGAAACGTGGTAGACGCGCACGAATTCGAAGCCGGCGCTCAACTGGTACTATGTTTACTCCGCAATAACCAAGGAAGTATAAATCGGGGCACCAGCTCAAATAACACGTGACGGGGTCACCCAATTGCGAAAAACAAACTCGGCACCAACTCGGCCACCGCGCAAGCAAGGCGGATACAATCAATTTGCGAAGGCTTCGCGTAACGCATGCAGCCGCCGCTTAATCGCAAACAGCCAACAATTCGGCAACCGAGTTACTGTAGTACGATTTCGGGAAGGCTTCGGCCCGAACTCCGGGCAAGGACAATGCAAAAATAACGCAATAGTTCACGCAAAAAGGCCCACAGACATCGACAGGCAATCGAAAAGCGATTAAACGTTTATCGGTAACGTCCGTTTCTTTTAAATCTCACCACGGGACGAATACGATTTTTTTTAAAATCTTATTCCCCGGGGGATTCCCCGGGGGATTCCCCGTCGCGAACGGTCCGGCACCCCGCCGCACCGACGCCGGCGGCACACGCGCGCGGCGACGAGTCGCCCGACCAAAAGCCAACATGGCGCCAACCACGCGCCAAGATGGCGCGGCCCTGCGTTTCCAAGATGGCGGCGCCCAGGGACAAGATGGCGAATTTAACATCTTTTAAAGTATAGACTAGCAGGATGCCGCGCTTCGCGCGGCACCTGCTAGCTGGGTGAAATCGTAACTTAATATAGATACACCTTGTTGACGTCTTAAAAACATAATGGATTGTATGACAAACAAATCGCGAAACTTAGCGAGTAGAGTACCAGCTAGAAAGTATTTCGAGCGCACGAAATTATTTCGAGCTCACGAACAGATATTCTTGGAGCGCAAGAAGTCATTTCGTGGCCACGACAACATTTCGAGCTCACGAAATAAGTTATTTTGAGTGCACGAAATAAAATACTCAAATTATTTCGTAACGGTGATTTGTATTCGTCATATGTCCCTTTAGGGGCTCCGTAGAATACCATCGACTCTGAATAACAAACAATCTTTGTAAAAATACTTCCCGACTTTCGAACTAATAATACTCAATAGGCAGTCCATCTTCGCTTGCATGCTGGCTGCGTCTCGTGATTTTTTAACAGGAATCGTACGGGAAACAATACGAACCACTTCGGGATTTCTGAGTTTACATCATCGTGAAAATCCTGATTAAAAAAACCAACAGGCCGGCCATCTGACAGTGCGCCCTCAACTGACGTAATGCAGTCACGTTTCTAAATTGCATATTCATATCCACCATCGCCATACAATTTCGCGACATTTTTGCATGATCAAAGTTGAAATTGAGGCAATAGCGATATGTTTCGGAGTGTTTTGATACACATAATGTTGTAATATTTAAGTATCGACAATGTGAAGTAAAGACATTTGCCCAAAAGGCAACACGAAAGGAATAAATCATTTTTTAACGTTCCCAAGCTGTGACTGAAACGTGGTAGACGCGCACGAATTCGAAGCCGGCGCTCAACTGGTACTATGTTTACTCCGCAATAACCAAGGAAGTATAAATCGGGGCACCAGCTCAAATAACACGTGACGGGGCCGCCCAATCGCGAACAACAAACTCGGCTCCAACTCGGCCACCGCGCAAGCAAGGCGGATACAATCAATTTGCGAAGGCTTCGCGTAACGCATGTAGCCGCCGCTTAATCGCAAACAGCCAACAATTTGGCAACCGAGTTACGGCAGTACGATTTCGGGAAGGCTTCGGCCCGAACTCCGGGCAAGGACAATGCAAAAATAACGCAATAGTTCACGCAAAAAGGCCCACAGACATCGACAGGCAATCGAAAAGCGATTACGCGTTTATCGGTAACGTCCGTTTCTTTTAAATCTCACCACGGACGAATACGATTTTTTGTTAAATCTTATTCCCCGGGGGATTCCCCTGGGGATTCCCCGTCGCGAACGATCCGGCACCCCGCCGCACCGACGCCGGCGGCACACACGCGCGGCGACGAGTCGCCCGACCAAAAGCCAACATGGCGCCAACCACGCGCCAAGATGGCGCGGCCCTGTGTTCCAAGATGGCGCGGCCCTGCGTTCCAAGATGGCGGCGCCCAGGGACAAGATGGCGCATTTGTCATCTTTTGTAGTATAGAAGACTAGCAGGATACCGCGCTTCGCTCGGCACCTGCTAGCTGGGTGAAATCGTAACTTTAGATACACCCTGTTGACGTCTTAACAATACAACATAATGGATTGTATGACAAACAAACCGCGAAACTTAGCGAGTAGAGTACCAGCTAGAAAGTATTTCGAGCGCACGAAATTATTTCGAGCTCACGAACAGATTTTTTCGAGCCCACGAAGTCATTTCGTGGCCACGAACACATTTCGAGCTCACGAAATAAGTTATTTTGAGTGCACGAAAAAAACTCAAATTATTTCGTAACAGTGATTTGTATTCGTCATATGTCCCTTTAGGGGCTCCGTAGAATACCATTGACTCTGAATAAAAACAATCTTTGTAAAAATACTCCCGAATTCCGAACTAATAATACTCAATAGGCAGTCCATCTTCGCTTGCAGCTGCCTGCGTCTCGTGATTTTTAACAGGAATCGTACGGGAAACAATACAACCACTTCGGGATTTCTGATTTACATCATCACGATTACAAAACCCAACAGACCGCCGGCCGTCTGACAGTGCGCCCTCAACTGACGTACTGCAGTCACGTTTCAAAATTGCATATTCATATCCACCATCGCCATACAATTTCGCGACTTTTTGGACACGATCAAAGTTGAAATTGAGGCAATAGCGATATGTTTCGGAGTGTTTTGAGACAGATAATGTTGTAATATTTAAGTATCGACAATGTGAAGCAAAGAAATTTGCTCAAAAGGCAACACGAAAGAACTAAATCATTTTTTTAACGTTCCCAAGCTGTGACTGCAATGTGGTCGACGCGCAGAAAATTCAGGCCGAAAATGAAGCTGGCGCTCAAACTCCGCATTAATAACCAAGGGAGTATAAAGCTCAAATAACACGTGACGGGGCCGCCCAATGGCGAACAACAAACTCGGCACCAACTCGGCCACTGCGCAAGCAAAGGCGGATACAATCAATTTGCGAAGGCTTCGCGTAACGCATGTAGCCGCCGCTTAATCGCAAACGGCCAACAATTCGGCAACCGAGTTACGGTAGTACGATTTCGGGAAGGCTTCGGCCCGAACTCCCGGCAAGGACAATGCAAAAATAACGCAATAGTTCACGCAAAAAGGCCCACAGACATCGACAGGCAATCGAAAAGCGATTACGCGTTTATCGGTAACGTCCGTTTCTTTTAAATCTCACCTCGGACGAATACGATTTTTTTTTTAAATCTTATTCCCCGGGGGATTCCCCGTCGCGAACGATCCGGCACCCCGCCGCACCGACGCCGGCGGCACGCACGCGCGGCGACGAGTCGCCCGACCAAAAGCCAAGATGGCGCTAACCACGCGCCAAGATGGCGCGGCCCTGCATTCCAAGATGGCGGCGCCCAGGGACAAGATGGCGAATTTAACATCTTTTATAGTATAGATAGTATAGATAGATAGATAGATAGATAGATAGAAGATAGATAGATAGATAGATAGATAGATACGCGCGGCATTTTTCAAAATGCGCGTTTCGTCTGTTAACGCTAACGCGTTGCTATGCACGGTGGGCATCAGTGGTCAGTTAGTCTGGTCTCAAAGTATGGGTTATAATAACAACACATATTGAAGAGACAGGGTACCATGCATAAGCTAAACCATGGCCCCTAAACGTGAACACAAAACGCTGGAAATATCGCCGAAAGGAAAGTCAAGAAATTTTGAGCGTTTTGACCATTTGTCTCGTTAAAAAAGTATTTATTAACCAGTTCGCGCCGGATGACGTATATAAACGCAAATATTTCCCCAAATTCAAAACGGATGACGCATAAACACGCCAAGTTCAAGTTCGGAAATGTATTTCAGCAGCGCGCAAGGCCGGAAATGCGTGGGTGTGCTTCCCGGCACTATCATCAGCCTGAACACGCTTCGGATCGAGTTTCGTTAAAAATAATCCCGTCCGTCGGCTCGGCGATGTTAAAATAATCCCGGCGCGAACTGGTTAAAGGTAATAACAGTGCGAGGACCCGGTTATTACTGCGTGATAATGACCGGGTTGGGGGATGACCGCTGGTAATGGACCTCGCCAAGCTTCGGCTCGATCCATAACCAGCGGTCATCCCCCAACCCGGTCATTATCACGCAGTAATGACCGGGTCTTCGCACTGTTATTACCCGGGGGGTGGGGGCAACAAAGTGCGCCACCAACGTTGAAATGTATCTCATTCATTCTTCCACGCTCACGAGCCGCACATCTCACACAGTAAATACGTATAGATCTCTACCTCGAAGCGCACCATTGAAACGCGTACAAATTTGCACTCGAGGATCTCCGTGCAACGCTCCCCGAATTCAGTGATTTCCGCTACGTCCGCAAAGCCAGGTACACATGCACGATCTACACGGAATTTGTTTGTGGAGATGTCATTTTCTGCCATATTCGTTCGAAAACAACACAATAAAACGCATGGAGTTCACAGACAGATTTTTTCAAAAATTCAGAATATCACTGCTACATCCTTTTTTAACGTATCCATGAAAACAAATTAGTGGGTTTAAAGCAGGATTTTCCACAATTTATCGATTATTATTGCCCTTTTTAGGGGAGGTATTTGTTGACGTTGGTTGGGTATTTGTGCACAATCTCCACGTGCAACAACGGTACGTCAAAGTTCATTTTGTTTCGACTGCTTTTTTCATTTTTAATACAATTGTTGTCATTGGATGATAAACATTAAGGTAAATAACAACATTTTGTTAACTACAAAAGACAAGATGTTAAGATTGGATGCCAAAAAATCTTTATTTTTCGCGTGAAAAAAATGGTTCCCCCCTATTTTGAGAATGAACGGTACCACAGCGTTTCGCAATCGCAGCCTCGAAGGTAGTCTTTGGGCAAGACGTTGCTTAATTCGCAGCCACGAGAGGGCGCTATCGCGACAAACCATCATCACTCGCCATCCTGTCCGCTGCGAATTAAGCAACGTCTTGCCCAAAGACTACCTCGAAGGGCCCCCCCTGGTTATTACCTATGTAGCGACATGTACATACATTTTATGCACCATCAGGCATGCCATAGTGCCTTGTAAATATTTAGCTTGTTTTGCACCATAAGGCGTGCCATACATGTTGGAGCGTCGACCTCTGTGACCTTTACAGTTAAGACCCTAGAGCGCCGCGCTCTAGTACATCTTTGGTTTTGTGTTCGCGTTAATGAGTGTACACGTGTTTAGGCCATTTTGGAGTTGTGTTTCTACTAGCACGCAGTACTACTTTAGAGAAGTACATGTTCTTTGGATTACTTTTGGAGCTTTTCTTTCGGAGTCACACAAGGAACAGTTAATAGTACTCCTCAACCACTCCAGCAATTTCAAAGCATCATCATTTGTTGTTGCCGTAATGCCGTCATTTTTGTATCATTTGTGGGAGATCGCCACAACACTAGTCGAGGCAGACCGGTCCTACTATTCACCGACAACACACCGACAACACGCACAGCACCGACAACACACCGACAACACATCCAAAACGTATTCTATATTGACAACAAAGTTATAGCACTGTAATATACACGATACAAAAGAGTGTCAGTGTGCTTGAGGTTACATTTGTAGGTGAATAGTAGGACCCAGGCAGACAGTTGTCGGCCGGCTGCACCAGACACTGCACTGACTGAGTCTTGGTGACCCTGCACTGCAGTACTGTATGTCGAATCCTGCCGCAGAAGTATACCTGCAATGCCCGTGGCGGCAGCCTCAGCTCAAGTTACCACCATTTTGGCCCAATGATCCAGCACTATGGATGGTTCGCGCAAGTCAAAGTGCAATTTGTCACACGCAATAATTATTACAAGTAGTTGAAGTACAACGCAGGAGATGTATAAGTTCGCCTATGTCAATTTTCATAGGTTCACTCCAACCTGAAATAGCACAAGAGTTGCGGGATTTACTGATTACTCCACCGGAGGCCGAGCTCTACACAACACTCAAAGGCTCAAGACTCAGCTAATAAAACACACATCAGCAGATCAGCTTCGGAGCCAAAACGACTTCACCAATTGCTTATCAGTAAAGAACTCGGGGACCGTAAACCATCCCAATTGTTACGTCGGTTGAGACAACTGCTTGGAGGCAACAGTCTTGAAGACAATATCCTCAAACAACTTTTTCTTCAGTGCTTACCGCCCAGCATTAAACGTCGAAGTGCTAGCTACGCACGTACGTATAGCGCAGCACACTTTCAATAACTGACCTAGTCCGAGTTACTGGACTCTATCTAGTTATCGCTTTTTTAACATTTGGACATCTGGCGCTACTACTTACTAGAGTCCGAGAAAGTTCTGCATGCCAAATCTCTTAAATGTGGTTCAAAAAGTCGCCCAAATCCACAAAAATACTTAACAAAATACCGCAAAATCACCTAATAGCCTTCCATGTGTGTCCAAGAACGTCAAAATGGTCTTCGGGGGTACTCATGATCAATTCTTTGCAGGAAATTCGACCCCAGTATTCGAGCGACTACTTCACATACAGTTGCTGTTCACAACCAGAAGAGATTGTGACCGCGCTGCGCGCGCATCATATCGTGGATGTCAGTGACGTAATAATAGGTCAAAGTGTATCGACCGGTGGTAAACAACAAGCGCGCGGCGCAGCGACTGTTTTATGTCATGGCACAAGCTGTACTGTGGCTGCGTGCCGAAGGGAGACACCAATCTCTCTCGGGCGGAGATAGCGCACAATGCTTGCAATCGCGAGGAGTATGACAATGCAAAATACTAATATTTATAATAATCATAACAAAACAATAATAATCTTAATATCTTTTTTAAACGTAAAGCCTAAAAATCATCTCTGCTAAAGAGGCCAATAAATTGTAGCAGCATCCCTCGCGCGTGGATCCGCATCTTGGAAGGCATTATAATTTACCATTTCACTACACTTAAGCGAGATTATTATTATTGTTTTGTTACGATTATGATAAATATTAGTATTTTGCATTTTCATACTCATCGCGATTGCTAGCATTAAAAATTACCAACTTTTTCTTGCTTTTTCTTGCGCTATCTCCGCCCGAGAGCGATTAGTGTCTCCTCGGCACGCAGCCACAGTACAGCTTGTGCCGTGTCATAAAACAGTTGCTGCGCCGCGCGCTTGTTGTTTACCACTGGTTGATACACTTTGACCTGTTACGTCACTGACATCCACGATATGATTCGCACGCAGCGCGGTCACAATCTCTTCTGGTTGTGAACAGCAACTGTGCAGTAGTCGCTCGAATACTGTGGTCGAATTTCCTGGATTTGCTAGCAATTAATTCATCGTGAGTACCCCTGTATCCCGATGTTCGTGGACACAAATGGAAGGCTATTTACAAATGTAGGTTATTTTGAGGTATTTTGAGTATTTTGGTGGATTTGGGTGACTTTTTAAACCACATTTAAGAGATTTGGCATGATGCATGCAGAACTTCCTCAGAGTAGTAGCGCCAGATAATGTCCAAATGTTTAAGTAACTCGGACTAGAGACGAGGTAATTTTTCCACACAACATAATATTGCAAATGCAATAGAAGTAAGCCTGACTCGGTGACTGAGACTAGTGTGCCATTTTGTCTTTGCACTTTCGGATCCCTTTGTGACCCTGGCCTTCTAATGGGCATTTTACACGGGGTTGCCGTTTCTCGTGCTATAATTTTTGACTGAATTATTTCTAACCGTAGTCTCGATCAAGAAACATTAATGTTTAAATTTTATCTTGGCATTCCACAAGAAATAAGGAACAACTAATTTTACGACCTTCACATTCGGAATTTGTATTGTTTGTTCGATCACGTTTGTGTTCACATCGCGTACATGTATGATATAGGTTAGTCCGAGTTACTGGGCCCTAGTTATCGCTTTTTTAACATTTGGACATGATCTGGCAGGGTGTTCAGGTAAAACATTATTCTTCCTCCAAAATGCTCAAACTATACACCAAATAAAAGGTCTTGATGAAAGAAATACAATGCTTTTTAAATCGAGAAAATCGGATAATTAGTTTTTGAGAAATCCTGTTTTATTTGATTAAATTCACCCCATTCGATGAAGACGGTCCCTACATACATTGTGTATATCCCTGAATGGCACCAAAACATGCCTCACACACGGCACGCGAAACGCGGAGCTCACACATACATTCGCGTAGCTGTCATGAATCTAGCTTTACAAAGTACACTTTCCGGCCGAATCTACGCACATTAGAGACTTAAAAATAACAGGTATAGTAGACAAGACAAGTAAACTTTATGTAAATGATAACTCCTACCTTGAATTTTGAGAATTGCACCTCAAAAAATTGAGTTTATTTTTACTTTTTTTGTAACTTTTGTTCTAAATTGTTTATCGGGATCGAGTAAACACTAACGTGTTCAGTACCCCTTCGGGATCAAAATGAAACCCGTTCAACTGTCACTCCGGGGTTCGGAAATCGCGCGGAGTTAAAACTCCACGATGTTTACGGGAAAAATCTGGGGCCGAACGCGTGGACGCGTGGATCGGTTTTTCTCGGGAAAAGTTGGGCGGAGCAAAAGGGCTTCATTCACAAAAAGTATAAGCTGTCGTACATCCACCCTACTGCTATTTTATGTGCATTATTCGATAGCTGAAAGTCAGGGGTTTCAAATGAAGGTTTTACTTGCAGTTTCTGACATAGAAAAGTCGTACAATTTTGGGGATAAACATTGGTTAGATTTTCGGCGCACGGACAGTCTGTGTGTGGATGTCTTCAGTCGCGGTGAGTGAACTGAACACACTAGTTCGTGTCACGCGCGCGATACACTGACCTGTGACATTAGAGCACCCCTCCGTATAGTGGTACGGTCCGCATGCGATCGTTCAAAATCATGGCAAACAAATTATTATTCACTTGTCATTCAAGCTGAGAAATACCGTTTGTGATATTGGCAACTTGCTTGACAAGTGGACAGCATGATATAAACAAAATGTGTTGATCTACATTGCACCTTAACCCTAACCCTCCCGGCTCGTTTGGCTAAGACATAACCTCAATCCTCCTATATCCTTCTGTAGTAAAGAGTTAAAAGCTCAAGGAACCTGGATCCTTCTAAATCCTTCTAAATTCTGCTAGTATGGCTATTGCCCTGAATCCTTCTAGATCCTCCTGCCTGCTGGGGGATGTTTTTGGGGGTCTGTCTGGATCCTTCTAAATCCTTCTAAATTCTGCTAGTATGGCTATTGCCCTGAATCCTTCTAGATCCTCCTGCCTGCTGGGGGATGTTTTTGGGGGTCTGTGTAAACTGATTACTTATCCAACAAATTACCCTCAAACAAATGGAAGTGGGCAATTCCACGCAAGTGCGACACGAGGGTCAAATTTTTAAAATGCTTTTTTCTTAAATATTTTTTGCAAAATTAATAGGGTATATTTTGAAGTTTCTAGAAACGAAAAACAAATAGTTCTAAACCAATTATTTTGTAAGTTACAGCACTCTGAAGTTGATACTATATTTATGCTACCAATCGTAGGTAAAAACACAAAACTCATTTCTTTTGGTATTTTTCATTAGTCTAATGATATTTAATTCATTTTGTGTTAAAATAACAGCTCTCAGTGTCCATTTTTAGGAAAATAACTTTAATTTATATGAAATTAATGTTTGATACCCAGGATGTGCTGTCAAAATAACGCTTTAGGTTTAATGTAATGTCAGTCACAAAAAACAATGATTTTTCCCATAAAAACATACAGGATAACAATTAACATGTGCCCTTCGTTATTTTCTTAGTATGGGGTCTGGGCAGTGCAATAATATTATCAAGTGGGAAAATAATTGTTATTTAACAATTTGGCGAGTTGAACAAAAGTGTAATGTCAGTCACAATGTAATGTCAGTCACGATATTGTAATGTCAGTCACGTTATTACATAAGTCAATGGAAGATATTTTGAACAGTGGATGGACTGATATTACCCACAATGAAACTCAATAAAGCTTGTGTAATCCTGAAATAATGCTCTAGGATCCCTCATAGTTTGTATTTTTAATCTACTACATTGTATCATCCAATATACAGGGACAGGTATAAAGTGAATGATATGGAGTTTTTGTGTGAAATATACCTCATTTCAGGCACACTATTTAACATGTTTAACATGAATATTTGTATTTGATTAAAGTACAGGTAAAAGAAATGTTAGATCTTTTTTTGAAATATTGGCATAATTATTACAAAAGTCAAACACTGCACACATTTTACAAGTGTATCAGGATGCCAAAGACAGCAGCAAAGAGACAGGCCAAGTACAGGGGAAACAAATGAAAAAAGGGGGATTGTATGAGGCATACATACCAGTACAAGGAAAGAAATGTAGAGAAACAAAGAAAAAGTATGCCAAGGAAAAAAGAAAAAGAGAAGTAGCTATCTGAAACTGATTAGAAGAATTAACTTAAGACGACGAGAGCATTATAACTTTGATGACTATGTAATGTCAGTCACAAAAAACACAAACTTATAAAATACTGATTTGCTATTACCGGTATACACCGAGCTGTAAATTTACAAATTTGAGTGTTACATGTAGGTGGAGAGGTGAATAGGGGTAAGGGTAGGGTTGGGTTTTGGGGTTTTTTTTGGGGGGGGGCGGTAAGCCTAGTTTGCTGTACATCATGTGGTATCTACTTAGACTATTGCTAAGGAACTTTTATAGATTAATTACTAAACTTTAAAACAAATTATTTACGAGTATATCCACATGGTGTACTGCAAATTGAAAAACAAACCTTAGAATCTTATACATGTACCTAAACCACGTTGAATGTTGCTCACTGGCTAGGATGGGAAAGTAGTGTACACAAATGTAGGCATGTACCGGTATTTTTAGCACATTTGGAAACATAAGTTTTACATATGTGACCCAGCACATCAAAATCAGGGATAAGTCAGAAAATGACCTTTTGGGATATACATAGTAAGATTGGAAATTCTATAAGCTTTCTAATGATGCTCACCACAAGCCTTTAGCTAAGAAGTTATTGACTATACAGGCTTACATGTATGATGGGTATCATTATAAATCTTATGGAATTTCCAATCTTACAATGTACTTATCTCAAAAAGTCATTTTCCAACATATTGCTGATTTTGATGTGCTTGATGGTCACATATCTTTCCTTCTCTTAATTCTTTGATGCACGTGAAAAGCAACGCGTTATTTTACTGACAAGACTATTTTTACTAAAATCGGAGTAATCATCTCTTCCATTTCAATTTCTTTAATGAAAACCGACTCCTGAATTCAAAATGACAAAAAAAATATGATACGTAAATTATGTATATTTAGCGTTTTTATATGTTTTACATATTTTGTGACTTTTAATGAATGATCCAACCTTTGTACATGTATCTCAAACTTATTATTTTTTCTTTAAATATAGCATAAACAAGTGTTTGATACTTCTCTTGTTGACAGAATATTTATTGTTTTCACGTCAAATCAGTGTTGCTGTTAACAGGCATTATGAATATAATGCGTAATGTCAGTCACGGTAATGTCAGTCACGGAGGTTAATTTGCATATTTATTAACAAATTCAATTAGAGCTTTTCTCATCTTACAACATGCGTAAGTTACCCTATCAGCTATAATGTTCAGATGGATTTAGATCTGTAGCACTTTTAACTTGAAGAGAAATGTTCAAAACGTGGTACACACTTTTTGGTTGCGTCGCTTTTTGTAATGTCAGTCACGACAGTAAACAACCCCCCTAGTCGGAAAAGCTGAACATCAAATTTCAAAGTTTCAATACTATATTGTGTGTTAGGTTCCTAGTATCCCCCATGCCAAACATGGTTCAGCTGGCTGTAATTGTTTAGGCATTAGAGCTGATTTAATATGCAAAAATAGTAAAAAACGTAATGTCAGTCATGGTGGAATTGCCCAAGTGCCCAGTACAATGACCTTTTCATACCAGGACAAGGGCCACAGAAATTCCATTGTACATGTATGCACAACACTATGCACATGTGTTTCTTATTGATAATACATAAACATATGTATGTACATTGTCCAGAGACCCTTTCAGCACTGACCCACTGACCTTGCAGTATACCTACTACATTTGCCATGACAATATACTGCACACAAATGCAAGCCCTGAAAAATAACTAAGTGAGAGGCAGGCATTCTCCATGCCATTACAATGTACACAAATGTAAGCCCTAAAAATAACCAAGTCAAAAGCAGGCATTCCCCATGCCATTACAATGTACACAAATGCAAGCCCCCTCCCCCATAACCTAGATCCTTCTGGATCCTATTTTGGGCAAGCTGCATACAACCTCAATCCTTCTCTTTCCTCTTGTGTCAAATACAGCCCGATAACCTCAATCCTTCTCAATCCTTCTCAATCCCTCCCATAGCAAAACCCCATCTGCCCTCAATCCTTCTGGATCCTCCTCCACTGCAATGTCCTAATAACCTCAATCCTTCTAAATCCTTCATTTTGTACAAGAGGATTTAGAAGAATTTGGGAGGGTTAGGGTTAATAACTTAAACGGCACCATAAAACCATCTTCAAATATGTTATGACGGTCATCTTAGACATGGTGGCCATCTTTAAAAAAAACCACCCAAAATTGTGTTCACATCGCGTACATGTATGATGTAGGTTAGTCCGAGTTACTGGGCCCTAGTTATCGCTTTTTTAACATTTGGACATGATCTGGCACTACTAGCACTCGTGTCGCGCGCGCGATACACTGACCTGTGACATTACAGAGCACCCCTCCGTATAGTGGTACGGTCCGCATGCGATCGTTCAAAATCATGGCGAACAAATTATTATTCACTTGTCATTCAAGCTGAGAAATACCGTTTGTGATATTGGCAACTTGCTTGACAAGTGGACAGCATGATATAAACAAAATGTGTTGATCTACATTGCACCTTAACCCTAACCCTCCCGGCTCGTTTGGCTAAGACATAACCTCAATCCTCCTATATCCTTCTGTAGTAAAGAGTTAAAAGCTCAAGGAACCTGGATCCTTCTAAATCCTTCTAAATTCTGCTAGTATGGCTATTGCCCTGAATCCTTCTAGATATTCCTGCCTGCTGGGGGATGTTTTTGGGGGTCTGTCTGGATCCTTCTAAATCCTTCTAAATTCTGCTAGTATGGCTATTGCCCTGAATCCTTCTAGATCCTCCTGCCTGCTGGGGGATGTTTTTGGGGGTCTGTGTAAACTGATTACTTATCCAACAAATTACCCTCAAACAAATGGAAGTGCCCAGTACAATGACCTTTTCATACCAGGACAAGGGCCACAGAAATTCCATTGTACATGTATGCACAACACTATGCACATGTGTTTCTTATTGATAATACATAAACATATGTATGTACATTGTCCAGAGACCCTTTCAGCACTGACCCACTGACCTTGCAGTATACCTACTACATTTGCCATGACAATATACTGCACACAAATGCAAGCCCTGAAAAATAACTAAGTGAGATCGAGGCAGGCATTCTCCATGCCATTACAATGTACACAAATGTAAGCCCTAAAAATAACCAAGTCAAAAGCAGGCATTCCCCATGCCATTACAATGTACACAAATGCAAGCCCCCTCCCCCATTTAAACCTAGATCCTTCTGGATCCTATTTTGGGCAAGCTGCATACAACCTCAATCCTTCTCTTTCCTCTTGTGTCAAATACAGCCCGATAACCTCAATCCTTCTCAATCCTTCTCAATCCCTCCCATAGCAAAACCCCATCTGCCCTCAATCCTTCTGGATCCTCCTCCACTGCAATGTCCTAATAACCTCAATCCTTCTAAATCCTTCATTTTGTACAAGAGGATTTAGAAGGATTTGGGAGGGTTAGGGTTAATAACTTAAACGGCACCATAAAACCATCTTCAAATATGTTATGACGGTCATCTTAGACATGGTGGCCATCTTTAAAAAAAAACACCAAAAATTGGAAAATAATAAAGGCCTCCCTCACCAACTTTTTAAAAAGTCCGGACGATCAACATGTTATTTTTGTTACTTGGCCTTATTTATTTGAAAGTACATGTACAGTAATGATTCTTGCATCCAGCGCTAGATATCTTGTAATTGTTGAAAACAAAAATTAATACAACAAAATTTACGATATCCGGACGACGCTAGTTAAAAATTACCAACTTTTTCTTGCTTTTTTTTTCTCGGCATCCATGCTGTAAACTTTTGGACCAGGTACTTTGTATTTACTGTAAAATACAACCCCCAAAATCCATCCATTCCTGATATTTAAAGCAATTGCCAAAAGAGGTCTGATATGCAGTTCAATTTCAATCAAACTTGGGTCATACATCCAATATTGTAACCTCTATATGGTACAGTTGTCTCAAAGGTCAAATACAGAGGTCAAATGTCATTTGAGGTCAAGTTGTAAAATGGCATAATTACAAAAGCAGGCAACATGTGGTTTGAGAACCATCATTATACAGACCAGCCACGTGGCCGTTCTCGACAGAAAAAAATACAGCATCCAAGCACACGTACATGTACATAGCACTGTTTATAACAATACTCTTTAAGCTGCTGGGGTATAGTCTTTACCAACAAAAGTAATATAAAAGAAAACAAAAGTGATGTCGACCAATTATAAGAGAAACATTTTGTGTCAGTGTTTTTAACGACGTATTTGGCCTGTATAATTTGTCTGCAGCATATGATGTCGAGCCCTAGCCTACATGTACTGTAGCTGCCCCTTCTGTGACTCCGTAGTACCGGTACCATAGACAACCGAGATGATTACACCACATCATACTGTAGACCTCTCCAGCAATAAGATGGAAGACAGATATTGCAGAGGTATACCATTTGCTTGTCATGAATTTGTTAGTTTCCCTAAAATAACACTACTCAAATCCCTCTAAAAAGAACGTTTAAAACCTACAATGTGTAACCTGTTGAAGTTTTAGCTCGTACGTACTTCGAGAAAACTGTGAAAAACCATGCACAACGTAATCACGAAGTATAATTTTGTCTAGATGATTTTGGTAACTCACAAAAGGTTGGTAACTTACAACAAGGCTGATACTGTAAATGCAATCTATCCTTTGTGCCTTGTACAAGGCTAGCTACAATGTACGAACTCGTTTTGCGGCAGGAAATGTTGGAAAAACACGCTGCATTAACACTTCAAGTACAATCGGTACAAGCTTGACGAAGGCCCGTGGACTTAGATAATCTATTGTTCTCCTATTGTGCTTCTGTCATCGAGGGTTACTGAGTACATGAACATGTACACAGTTGACCAGGAACTGCGCCATAAACCAGCCTGAGCTTACCCCAGATAAATTTCTGCGCATTCCCCCAAGCTTCAACATTTTTACCAGTCGCCTGCCTTTCTGTCCTGAACCTCGCATAATTCAATAGGGTTTCCCTGGGCCTTTTGTACATTGTACTGAGTCGAACAAAGTCCAACAACAAGTTGCTAATGTTTGGCACCAAACCGATGGCTGCCAAAATCTAGCAAAACATGCAGTTGGAGTTTGATGGGTTTGGGGTTTGATAGTTTATTAAGAGTTATGTGCCTCACGCACACGTATGCTCTTACATGTATGATAGTATACATGTTGGATTTACATGTTGGATTTTGTGCTCTATGTAATAGGTATTGCAGAGCAAACTAGAAAAAAGGGCACCGAGTAGAGTGCAGACCTTTGCTCCAACCGCTCATGCTCCATCTCCCAATGTTAAAAAAATCATTCAAAGCAATCCAGATTTCTGATCTACGGTAGATCCAGATCAATCGGACAAACTAATCATCCTCGACCCTTAGGCTACAATGTACAATGTTAAATTTACCCAATAAGTTTCATAAAAAATCACTCTGTATAGTTCCGCCAGCAAAAATGGCCAGCAAAATAAGATGGTACTAGTGCTCAACATTTGGTTGGCAGCACAACCAAACGGTGAGCACTGTACAATTTTATTTATGAATTGCACCCATTCCAATGCTACATGTACGCAGCGACCTCTTTTTCAATCTACCGGTAAGACTATTACACAGACTCATGGGAGTATTGTGAATGCTATGTGTGGGGTTTCAACCAATGAAAGTGTCATGGACCAGCCTTCACAGTAGTACACATTTATTACAATTATACCAGAAATGAGTAACTTAACTGGCTGAGCATATTTTTATCGGCTGTTTTATACTACCCACAGCCTCTCAACCACTAGAAATGGCTAAACTGTTACAGGTACCGGTACATGTATGTATTTGTGACCGGCTCTACAAAAAACGGTATTAAATCGCGCTGTGCATTAGGGGTATCATGTAATGTCCTACTCAACATTGAGAGGGTAAACATTTCATCAACATGTGATTTACATATTTTGCAATGAATGGCATCATTAATACCAATAGTTTCAGGTTTCCTTCAAAGAAGTGTTGATTTTGATGAATAAAGTGGAAAACACAACCATTTTGTGTGCATCGTTCTGTTGTTTTACAACAGAGCCGGCTATTTCAAAGCCTGTTTTATCAGTTGTGTAATTTCAACTCCAAGGAAGTAATCAATATGCCAGCATGTCATATCTCCAGAACGGGAGGGGCTATGGAGCTCTATTATATACCTAATGAAAGCTTACGCTATGGGCTTTCTAACCATGTATATAACTCAATTTCGCTGTTTTGTGACATACCCCTTTTTGTGGAGTGGGTCACATTTAAAGTAATTTAAAATGGACACTCTTTACAGGTAATTTACACTCAAAAGCTGCGAGGATATGGTGTATGCATTCTCAGCAACAATCGATGGCCAGCCTGTCCTCAATCCCCTAAAGTTGATGAATGGAATCACCTGAGATCAAATGCTGCAGAAACTGGAGCAGATCATTCGGGATATAATAGGGGAATACCATAACAAACTGAAGGTGAGGTTTATTGTTTCATTAAGTGTTTTGATTCCAACAAACGCAGTTGTGACACACATCAGAAATGAGAAATGCGTTGTCTAAAAATCGTTTCATATATGTACTTATTCATTTGACAGATGCTGAAAGGAGACCCGTTGATCGCCATGCAGCGTCACCTGTTCGTGTATTTCTTGACCGATCTGCCTCGACTCTGCCGTACCATGAGTGAGCTGTCACAGAGATAAAAAGCCCAGCTTGTCAGATGAGGACATCCTAAAGGCCAGAAAAAAACAAATATATCATAAATGTACCGGTAGTAGTGTGAAACAATTGGCTCCCATTCTTTGGGTGCGTTAGAGTAGCTCACCCGGATCGACTCGAATAAAGGCAGTTGGGTTACCCACGAGAGCCGTGCTAATCGAACGCTCAAACGTCGGCCATTACGATCCTCGCATGACGAGCTCGATAAATAAATATGTTTAAACCTCTAAATACTTTTAGACCTCATTTTTGGCACACCTGAATTCAAAAAAAGTTACATTTGGGGCACACTTGAACTTATATATTAGTCCGGCCACTACCTGTACATGTATGTTTGTCCATTGCTTGGAATGAACAAAATGGATACATGTGTTTTACCTATTGCACCAGTGACTCTGCTCCATGAGCAGGGTCTGTGATGGCGGACTCGGGCGACGTTAGAGCTAATTGAACTAACCGGGGCTACCCATGTCGATCCGGGTGATCTTAACCAGTTTGCGCCGGATGACGTATATAAACGCAAACATTTCCCAAAATTCAAAACGGATGACGCATAAACACGCCAAGTTCAAGTTTGGAAATGTATGTCAGCAGCGCGCAAGGCCGGAAATGCGTGGGTGTGCTTCCCGGCACTATCAGCCTGAACACGCTTCGGATCGAGTTTCGTTAAAAATAATCCCGCCCGTCGGCTCGGCGTTGTTAAAATAATCCCGGCGCAAACTGGTTAAAGGTACGTAGGATACACCATTGCTAATTGCTTGAATTATCTTTCATGGGTAGATTTGGGGGGTTGTATTTCATAGTAAATATCATTTAACTGACCTGTCCGAAGTTTTACAATAATGGATGCTAAGAAAAGCACGCAAAACAGCGTTTGTTTTCAACTTGAAATTGGGCAGTTATTCTTATGTTATCTTTGTTTTTTCGCGATCGCCGGACGGCGATCGCAATTTTTTTGGATAAAATTATATTTTTCGGAATAATTACAGAATATCCAGCGCAATCATTTTGCTGGATGCCTAGAATCATTATTTACTTTGAAATGAGTAAGATATTTCTTAATAATTCGGTAGTAAATATTTTCGAAATCTGCAAATGGTGTATACTACGGTACCTTTAATAAACCGTCTTATACAAACTGGGTCAGTCCATAAATTAGTACAGCATTAGGAACAAAAAATGTTTAAACTCTATTTTAATGAGAAAATCGTTTCTCATGAGAAACTACACAGGTCGTATTGGGACACCAAAGTATTTCCCACATTTGGGCCCCTTATTTATGAACTGACCCAACTCTTATTTGACAGGGTTTGAGTTAACTATATTTAAACTGACTGTATTATGCATTTCAATTTGTGGGAGTCTAACCAAGTAAGTTTTATACAAGTTGGCTAAAAAAACAACACTTGGTCCAAGCTCCCAAACCTGTATTCTTATAACTATGATTCAGAATGTCTACTGGGAAGAGGTTAGATATGTCTGTTTGTTACCAAATTTCCCATATTTAGCCCATTCGTCAATGTTAATGGGGAAAAGCTGGGTCACACTTGAATGTTAAGCAAATTCAAGTTTAATTGCTTCAAAATTTGTCGGAGTTGAAATGTGTTCAACTTTTGCAAATTTTCAGTGCGAAAACGTGCCCTGATAAATTGCGCAAAGTGTGAACCGACCTTAATCCCGTAGCCGATTTTACGAAAAAGTAAATACCGGTAGCTTATGCCATGCATAATGATTTGGCGCAATACATTTGTTGAAACTTATCGTAAATGCGCAATATTTCAAATAACAACATCTTTGATGAGGACCATAACAGCATTTTTTGACGGCTGTTAATTGTGTTTTCACAAAATAGTCGTTGAATCACCTCTAACCCCCCCCCCCCACCATTTTTGTAATGGTTTTGTCAGACTTTGTGCAGAATTGGGTGGCAGTTGCCATGTATGTAGCATGTATTACTATGCACTTTGCTAGATTCAGACATTTATGATGCATAATAAGAGAGACAGGACTTTTTGAGTCACGGTGTAACAAAGACACCATGGTGTCACGGTTACGTGTAAAACTGTCGGCCTTTACTGCTTGGCCAACGTTTGAAGGTTTTCATTGAAAATAGCTGAATTACAGTATACCAATGATGTTTACATATTACCCTTTGAAATTTAAATTTTCAATGAAAACCTACTAATTTATGGCAAAACAAGTCACAAGTTTCACACTTCACACTGTAACTGAGACACCGGTGTCTCCGTTACAGTGTGATGGATAGTTTTGGATCGTATATGAAAACAAAACATCTGATTCAAGAAATTGAAGTTATACATTAAACGTATGAGCTATCCCCACCATACGAACATGCAAAGAATATAGAAAGTAAATTACATTTTGAGAAATAACACCATGTCCTGCTTTGGCCCCCTTATTTATGGAAAGACCCATACACTATGTACCGGTACATCATAGTTAGGATTTGCAGTCAACTCCTACATTAACTAAGTGAAGTTATACCCAGGTCGACTTGTTCCCACGTCGACTCGCTCCCAGGTCGACTCGCTCCCAGTTCGACTCGTACCCAGGTTGACTCGTACCGGTACATGTACCCTACTAAACTTGTACCCTTATTAAACTCAAAGTTACATGTACTTGTACATATATCCGTATGTAGGATTTACCCAGGTGAACTTGTACCCACTAAACCAGAGATGAAAGTTTAACAATTTTAATTGGAATTTGGATCTTTTAAAAATAATTTCTCAAAAGTGTAATTTTCCCAATTATTTGTCCTTAAAATTGACATTGAAATTTTAATCTCTAACACCAGTATACATGTACACAGTTTCTATACGAAAGTGAGCTCTGTTTTTCATTATCATTTACACGTGTGTAAACACCCCTGATAGCAGAAACAAGTAAAAAACACAGCAAATCACGTTGTGTTACACGTCTTTAGGACGTCTTTAGATGTCTTTATTACGTAAATTTTCCCAGATGTAAGACGTCATTTATAAACACGTACAGTATGTTTCACGTGATTATTACGTCTTATACCGGTAGGTCAAAAATGACGTCTTTATCACGTAATCATAAAGTTATAATAACGTCTCTTTCACTGGTAAACATTTTCCGTTTTTTCCACGTGATAACATCTCAACAATAACGTCTTAATGACGTCTTCCGGTTCCTGACGTAAAGACGACCAGTTTCAGGCGATAGTCTGGTGTTGTCACCACGTATTTTTTTCCTCAATATGTAATTAAAACGATAAATGCAACATATTCTGGTAATTTATGTTTATTAAAAAACCAATGTTTTATATCCAATGTACTACTTACATAAATGTAAACAAAAACAGGTGGGAAAAAACAAGCCTGGCAGCCAAGGATTATGAAACCATTTGTTCCCTCTATTTTCAGATTCTTTAAACAATCCTTGCCAATGATTCCGAAATAAACATTAATTAATTAAGCAATACCTGCCAATAGAATTCCCTAAATGGAAAACGTAACTCAAATTGGTGCCCAAACAGACACGTACTGCATAAAATTCACAATAGAGTACATGTACACGTGTACATGGGTAGGCATTGATGTGCCCCTGAAACGCCTTTAAATAACAAATACAATTTCAAAACATGAGTTAAAAAGTACAGCCTAAATAAAACACTTTGTAACTTTTACAGCTACCACAACTACTACTGTACATGACAAACTCGCTGTCTGGCACAATTTGTGGTTACCAACCAAAAAGTCAGGATTTTTCCCTCTTCAAAAATTAAACCCGGCCGCAAACTTCAAGTTGATTAAGCATAGCGGCAAATATAATTTCCCAACTAGAAAACACAACTTAAATTTGTTTTTAAACAGACTTTCTAAATACTTTCTTGTTAATCAGTTTGTAAACACGCTAAACATGTTTAGCGCGAGAATGGATGTTTAGCCATTGAACATTGATGTAGGAATTGGACACGTACAGTACATTTACCTGCTAAACTTGTTTACACACAGTTTTTAGAGTGTAGGGCCATGATGAGAACATTAAGGCCGTTTCTGTGAAAATAGCGTAGCTAATTGTAAGGCCTGATTCCGTCTTACTTGTGGTGCAAAGGCCCACTGTTTCAACTGACGATGCCTTTTGAAAATGAACTTTTCGTATTATGCATTTGCACAATTAACGTCGTCTGCTTGCAGCAGAAAATATGAGAAGGTATTGTACAATGATAAAATCTTGATCCATTTCAGATTCTGATTCTGAGGATCTGAGCTTTGTGTAGGTGAAGGCATTTCTGCTTGTGCTTGATCTGCAGGTGCTTCTTTCCTTAGCCCACCAGTCTGCCTCTTCCACTGGGTTTTATTGTTGGACCTGGGCAATCCACTGCCATGTTTCTCCCGTGAAGTGTGGCGAGGATGAAGCATGATTGTCTATGATGAGTTGGTACCCATTATCCATCCTTTGAGGTGGTTCATCCCCATGTTCTTTTGCTTCACTCTCCGATGCTTCTGCCAGGCTTGTTTCCTCGGCCTATTTCAACACATCCTTATCAAAGTCAGCACCGAAGTCAACCTGACGCCGCATCACTGTTTGGTAGCTAGAGCATACAAATCTCGAGTTGAGATGTTTAAAGGCACTTCGTTTAGCACTACTTTATTTCCGAGTTAGGGCTGTTAACACCTGGTGAGCGTTCATGTATTTGGACCGGCAGTTTAGAAGGATTGCAGCTGCAGTCGTTATCCCTGGTATCAGCGCTGCAGGAGTTTTTTGTTTATTTCTTCTCAACTCGGCACTTTCAGCTGCAGCATGCAAGACAGCTGAAAATAGAGGAGCTTTGTCTTGAAGTTCCAGGTTTTGCTTTTCGTAGCTGAAATTCTGCAAGTCTGGGAGTGTTGATCCACGGAAGAGAGATGGGTCATTCAGGTTGCACAGATGATCTACTTCCCTGGTTAAGGACGAGATCATTATCTGCTGAAACTGCTCCTGAGCTTCTTCTGATTGAAGGATAAGGTGGATGGCTTGTTGTTTATCCCCCATAGATAGAGCTGAAGCCACTTCAACCCAGAATCCAGACAGTTAAGTTTTCTGCTCTCGAGTGGGATAGTGCATCACCACCTATTGTGCATAAGAAAAGAAAAGTGATCTAATTTAAAGATCTCATTTGTTGGTGTTCTTCATGTATTTGTTGGTTACACTTTTTTGTTTTCACAATTTACTTGACATGAGAAATTAATTTATCTAATCTTCCCTGATAGCAGAAACACGTAAAAAACACGTGTTTATCACGTCGTGTTACACGTCTTTAAGACGTCTTCAGATGACGTCTTTATGACGTAAATTTGCACAGATGTAAGACGTCATAAACACGTTGTACGTTTCACGTGATAATTACGTCTTATAGGTCAAAATACGACGTCTTTATCACGTAATCACAAAGTGATAATGACGTCTTTTACTGGTAAACATTTTCCGTCTTTTTCACGTGATAACATCTCAACAATAACGTCTTAACGACGTCTTCCTGACGTAAAAACGACCAGTTTCAGGCGATAGTCTGGTGTTGTCACCACTTATATTTTCCTTAAAATGTAATTAAAATGATAAATGCAACATATTCTGGTAATTCATGTTTATTTAAAAACCAATATTTTATATCCAACAACGTACAGAATACTGCAAATGAAATCGACGGTCATTAGTACTGCCAGGTAAAAAAGCCTGGCAGCCAAGGATTATGGATGATTTTGTCCCTCTATACATCTATATGTATTAAGATTCTTTAAACAATCCTTGCCTGTGATTCTAAAATAAACACGATCGGAGTTGATTAAGAATTCAGTCCAGGTAAAATAAGTTTTGATCTCGCACAAATTGCAATATAATATTTTTTACCACAGTGCACTTCTACTATATGTCTCTAGTTAGACACACTAAAAAAATCAAAGTGGTGGAAATATGACTAATTTGCATAAATCGTTAATCCCTGCCGCGTAATATATAATGTACAATGTATTCCTATACAGTCGACTCCGGTTAGTACGAAAACGGATATAACGAAATTCAGGTTATTATCCTTGGTCCCGACAAAACTGTGCACGTTTCTATGGGGAAATATTCGCTTATAACGAAAACGGATATTCCTATACATGTATTTGGGTATAATATTTTTTTATTTTTTTTTAAAGTTTATTTTGGTGATTCTACTATTATTCTTACTTCAATAACATTTTCTAAAACATACAAGTGACTGAATAATTATACATGTATAAACATAGTAATTATCCAAAATGACAACTTCGTGAACCCATCAATGTGCGCACATTACACTGTCTCCAGATACCATCAAGTAGTCAGTATTGGTGAGCTTCAAATTCACCAACTTGCTTACTGGCACAGTTATCATATTAAAACCTTATTGAAAATCATTATGAACAATGATAACATTGTGATATTTAGCCCAGCAAACCAAAACTAGGGAAAATGGCGTGTCCATAAATTGGGCGAAAAAGTAGTTAAAGGTTACCTAACATGGGAGACGTGAACAAGTTAAAAAAAATCCCCAAAATGCATTTTAATGTAGATATGATTATTGTAAGAAAAACAATCTTTAATTTGGGGGGTTTCTTTGAACTTGTTCAAGTCTCTCAACTTAGGCAACCCTTTCTTATAGACGATGTTCCCTCTGACGTCACGTGTTTACATCTGTATTCAAATGTGACCCGCAGTGATGCGCACCCATCGTGTTTTACATAAAGTTTGCTTAAAGATTGACGTCGCAGGTCAGATCGCCTTTGAATTATGTGACCTGATGTCAACTCTTGACCAAATGTATGTAAAACATGATGCGTGCGCATACTGCCAGGCACATTTGAATACAGATGTAAACAGAGGCACATCGTCTATAGCCCAGGGAATTAAAGCAAGCCCCTTTATACAAAAGTATGAAGCTTACGCATACACAATATAACACAATACACTGACAAAACGTAAATGCATTTTTTAAACCAACATGTAATCTGGAAATACCTAATAAGTCAAAATAATGTTTGATTGTGCAATTGGTTTGATCAGGTAAAACCTAGTAAGTCGTTATGTAACCAGATTAATATAGTGAATGGAATAAAAACAAAAGCACTGAAAAAGCTTCTAATTATCTTCATCTAAAAAGCCAAAATTTAACCGTAACGTCGTCTGCTCGCATTATTAATCGGTATCAGATTCCGAGCTGTGTGTCGGTGCTGGCATATCTGCAGGTGCTTCCCCTCTTACCCCACCTGTCTGCGTCTTCCGCTGTGCTTTGTTGTAGCGTATCTTCTGATAGACGTACTTGAGGTATGTTTGCACCTCTTCCTCCACTTGGGCTAAGTTTACCTTAGAAGTCGGAATATTCCGCAACACAGAATCTGAAAGAAAACAAAACAAAAAATTGTAAATCAACTTAATTTTTCATTTCCCAGTTTGCGCCGAGATTATTGTAACATTCACCGAGGCGCAGGACTATTTTTAACGAAACTCGATCCAAGGCGGGTTCAGGCCGATTGTACCAGGAAGCACACCCATGACATTTTTGGTTTCGCTTACTGCTGACAGACTTTTCTGGCCTTGCCAGTGGTGTGTTTATGCGTCATCCGTTTTGAATCTCGGAAAAACTGTGCGTGTATACATGTGTACATCCTCTTGTGTGGCCCTGATATTTCTAAACATCTGATTCCTCCTACATGTATCCCTTCACCGTTTGTCTTCTGTGGAATTAGTAACAAGTGAACCTCATTACCTTTTTACGTCCGGTGCTAGTGATGCACAAGGCTCAAAATTCCATATCTTCAAACAATTTATTTTGTTGAAAATCTTGACTACGAATAAATTAGACCATCGTTATAATCTTGCGTCAGTGTGATGGTAAAGTGTTATACTTTCCCGACAAACCTGGGCAGCTTGTGAATTTCATCACTTGCCCTTGAATGCACTGAGCATACGGTACAAGTTGTAATATTACAATAATACTTTACGCAGGGAAATGAAAACCCTTATTTATAGTATTTTTATACTTACCAAATATATTCACAACCGCCTTAAGCCCAGAAAATTTCTGCTTAGGGCCACGCTGCCCACATCAGTTGTCGAGAACTGCCACCTCGGGTGTCAGAAGCGATCCCATAATACGGGAAATGGTATCCTTTAGATTGAGACCCCCACATTTACTGAGGTACATGACCTGAAAAAAGGGGAAATTCATTACAAATATATCCTTGCATGTTTAGGATACTGACAACATTTTGTGTACAGGTTACATGTACAAGTTTTTAATTCTGCCTGCTAACAGCAACCGCACTTTCGCCACTCTTCGCCAATGCCCAAGTTCTTACGCACGTGTAGAAACGTAAGCACATGCGCACACACGCACTCATGGAGCTAATTCAGAACCTTCACCGCTTTCCATCATCGGCATGATGTCTACTTTTATGTTGCATGTTACTAGACGGATTTTCCACATGTGAAATATTTTTGACCAAGGCGCTAGCTAGGCCCACACAATACATAAATCATTGTTATTTCAAGCTTTTAACGTGTAGAGAAGGGATTACAACCAAAAACAAGGTAGTAACTCACAAAACCACTTTCCAAAATGTTGACCTAATTAAACACAGGTCATTGTTACAATCATGGAATTCAATTAGTTTGGGAAACTCCAGCTCCAATGCGCATCGGGATTTATGTTTTTCATTTTTAGTCAGTACTGCAAGCCAACATTTTGTTTGAAGTCAACAAATTGCTTTGTAAATGACTGATGCGTACATACATGTACGTGATACATCATACATGTTTATCCATCCGTACACTTGCGTGGGCGAAGTGGCGCGTGGGTGAAGTGGTAAAATGCGAAGTGGCAAATGGGCGAAGTGACCGAAACCTGCCTACACACTTCGCGGCAACAAGCACGTACGTACACCTGGCGTTCTTGGAGTCGTGAGGTGCCACCAACCTTCAGATTTCATGTCGGTGAGAGCTGCTATTTTAAAATCAAGAGTACATGTTAAATTTGTACCATGGTTTTCTGGACAGCTGCCTCCTTTGCTAGGCGTTCTTCAAGGTGCTGAAGTTGCTCAGACGAGGTGAGCTGAAGAACCAGACCATCCGGAAGACCATGCTCTTCTGTAGCCTTATCTGCTTCCTGGTTGCGAAGGAAGTTGAGCACAGCACGTATAAGCTTCCGGTTCTCCCGCAGTTCATGTTTCACTTCCTCCAACTTGACGTTCACTGATCTTAGATCTGTATTAATGAAGAAGACAATACAGTCGACTCTCTTTAATACAAACTGAACCAGATCTAGCAAAAGTGTTTGTCATATCAATTTTTTTATTTAGGTGAAGAGTCGGTCCCATTCACAGTGCACATACATGCAGAGTCGGGTTTGTATTAACGAGAGTAGACTGTACTGGCTAACTGGTACTAGACAAGCTGTGATGAATCCTATTAATCAACACGGTTCTTTTTGGGACACATCTTATATAGACTTTTTTCTATGAGAAAACGTTACAATGATGACATAGTTACCTGCACTTTCTGCTGGAGATGGAGACCTGGATAAAGGGTCTAACGACGAGGAGGTGCACGGGCTTTCTGATCTGAAAAGAGCCTGAGGGTAAAGGACTTGGTGCCGATCCTAAGCGCCGTTTTGGGGTTTGAAATTAAATTGCTGGAGGAGCAGGAAGCCTTGTAGGTACTGACGATTTCTTCTGGGACTTGGCACGTGGAATTACTTCATCTTCTGAACTGCTATCACTGTGATATCTTGGATTTGGTCTGCACAAAATGTTTGAAATGTTAGGTTTTATAAATCATTTGTAATCAGAGCACAGTGCTAATCTCACGTTTTATGTCAGAGAGAAGTGGATCCAGGGACTTGAGTTTGCTGCACTTTCTGAAAGTTGCCAGTTTTGTACATGTATGTAATGCCCAATGAAAACAAGTACTACAACAAACAAGTTTCCAACATGATTGCAATCTGAGCAGGGTTCTGTCACTTTTGGTTTGCACTTAATAGCAGTGCTATATAAGGTGCCACTAATTGACAAGCAAACTTTAAATAAATACATGCAATTTGAAGGTGTTTATACCTACAGTAGAATTTATTCAAAACAGGCTTTTGCAGGCTTTCTAGAGTATTTTTAATAAAAACCTTAGCCATCTCCACAGCATTACAAACACAATTTTGCATATTCTGTGCTCACAACACTTGTGCTTTGTTCTCAACTGAGCTCTCGGAAGTACATGTACAGTTGCAGTACACCACCATGCAAGCCCTTCAATGTGTGAATTTTGTATGACTATAACACTGTTGTGGCAGCGTGAGACACATGGTTGTGAATTTCAGTGGCCCACCTTGACAAACGTTGCTCGAGACCAACAACTGGATTAGGCCTATCACCCTCGACAAAGTCATCATTTCCATCAAAACTGTCATCACTGCCAATATTATTTTCCAGGGCCCTTTCAAATTCTTCTTGGTTGAAATTATCATCAACCTCGAACTCCAGACTGTCTGAATCAGAAAGTATGCCTAAATTGTTGACAACTTCAGTTGGCCTATCCAATTCTAAACCAACAACAGACTCTACGTCTGATAGTCCTACTGTATCATGATTATGTAAATCATTATTTATGCTGTCAGATTCAATGTCACCTACATGGGTTACCTCTACATGTATGTTTTGGCCCAACTCATTTTGTTTATGTTCAATTTCTACATTCTGTTGATTTTGACGATCCACTTCAGCTCTGGTTCTACGGCGCAGTGTCCACCAAGACTGCTCTTTTTCCATGCTCTACAGTGAGTATGTGCAAGTAAAGCGGTTCAAATTAACAAGCAACGTTGTTAATACATGTACACAGTTGTCCCAAGGGCTCACAGTTACTGGCAACCAGACCTCATAATAAAACCTAGGCCTTATACTAGAAAAGCTTGAAAGACTCGAAAAGACTTGAAAAATACTAACCAAATTGGGAGCTATAAAAGCATACTCTTCCGACTATAGCCTATAGTACTGTAGGATTGACAATACATAAATCAGAGGTCTAAATTAAAGTAAATAAAACAATAAATAAAAAGCAGTACGGCTACCGAGTATTACTCTACTCGACCACTATACTATTTTTACTTACGACGAGTACTCTATGCATGTACGCTATTTTTTTAATTGCAGGAATAACCCAAACTATAATCAGACAGGCATCTGGTATGTTGCTTACACCATGGAGGAATAAGAAGGAATGTAATGCCTATAGTACATGTACAATTTACATGCTATATTTTTGTTAACGTTATAAACGAGGTCTGTGGCTAGGCAATGTTAAATGTACAAAATCAAACACCAATGCCAATGGCAATAATGAGACGGATAGGACATGGATTTAAACAATGATTATAGTTCCACATATGCACACATTCCCAAGGTTGATATCTGTTTCAATAAAAGGTCAGACTAATGATAACATTCAATGACTTTTTGCATTTGAAAATCCAAAACATACCACGTATATGCTGCGCTGATCTTGAAAAAAATGGCTGACGACGCTATCTCGCGAGCTCATTTATTTTCTAGCCACGAGGCCCCTGTGCGCGTACCGGCCGAATACATATGTGTATATCACTCCGCGATCCCTGGAAACATGGGCAGTTTCTTAAACCACTGGCTTCAGTTCATTGTTCCTCCAGCTCATTGCTAAACTGCATGAATGAACCCATGCAGAACAAAATGAAAGCTGTGTTCGGAAAACGGCCCTAAATCTCAGCACAACTTAACAATGGGTACTAATTGAGCGGTAATTAGGTCGGACGCGGGCAAACATAGATTGGTTCCTGATCCTTAAGGTGAATAGGTAACTTAGTGAGAAAATAGGTTCCAGACCGTCACATTGCCGTTTTCTAAACTGGCTTCGTCTGCACCTTGTTATGTACGGTCGTGCGGCTTTTTGTCTAGTGACGACTGCAGTCTTAAGCCAGTGTTTTAAAAACGCACATATTATTAGGCAGTTTCGAGCACTTTTTCAGGAAAATTCAATTCCCTCGATCAATCGGCATCATCGATCGGCAACCTTATAAAGGCTTGTAAATATCACGTGATGTCAATGTTCGTAACTTCGTTGTGTGAGCGACGTAATTATCACGTCATATTCATGTTAAAAAAATGGGGAAAAAAACTGGTGAAATATCGACGTGAAAATCACGTCATAATTTGGTAAGCCAAAAACTTTAGTTTGACGATAAAAATGCAATTGATGTAAGACGTAATTCTCACGTCTGTTTTACGCATACAGGTAGAGTACTGCTTGATGCCGTTTCCATGGAAAAATCTGCAGTAGGTGAAAACAAGTAGCTGCGATGTACCGTATTATCTGTATGATTGGAAAAGATCTCACCGCCAGTCTGATTGTTTATGCATGTGTACTGTTTGTAGTACATGTACCTGCAACCGCAGCAGATGAGATATTGCTGTAATCAACTTAACAAAATAGTAAATGCTTAAGTAATAACAAATAATGGCCTTAATTTGTGGGGAACTGCATTAAAATGAAAATTAGGCTACCAGGTATAGAAAATCAAAACAGAAAGTTAATTGTGCATGCATTTTCGCAAGGTCTACATGTAAGTGCTCAAGTTGCACTTTACACCGTAAACATGCTCTTCAAACAACTGCAGGGATTTGAATTTTGGAGATTGAGTATACATACATACAGTACTTAATTTTTCTTTACTTTTTCTTTACTTTTTCTTTACTTTTTCTTTACTTTTTCTTTACTTTTTCTTTACTTTTTCTTTACTTTTTCTTTACTTTTTCGTTTCTTTAATTTGTCTGTTTCTTCTTCGGCTCCCCCCCCCCCCCCCTATTAGTGGCTGCTGTCAGTTGATCTTCTCTACTCAGTAGAGGTTTTACCGGTGGTAACCTCTGTTGTGGCAGCTCCATGGAATTTTATGAAGCACTCCACCGGGCACAGGTTGACCCCACACACTGGACAGCTCTTCTAGCATCTGGTAGTCTTGGGAAATCCAGACTTTGTTACGTTCTTGTTTTGTCTGCACCATCTGCACCAACGGGTATTCTTCACTACTGATGCGTGGGACTAGGCAAGATGTGCTGAATTGACGTGCTGTGCTGCCTCCTGCATACCCGTCAATCAGTCTATTAGCGATGGCCAACACAAACTGTGCGTGCGATGTGATATTGCCACTTTCGTCTCCACCCTCGTCTCCACCCTCGTCTCCACCCTCGTCTCCACCCTCGTCTCCACCCTCGTCTCCACCCTCGTCTCCACCCTCGTCTCCACCCTCGTCTCCACCCTCGTCTCCACCCTCATCTCCACCCTCATCGCCACCCTCGTCTCCCCGTCTCCATTGTTGGATGGTGGTGTTTGAAGGAGATCCAGGCATTGACCCGAGCCACATTGATGAGGAAGTACAAGATAGCACGCCACCAAAACTGGGACTTGCGGGCACTGGTGTGATATGACTGAAGCTGGTCAGCTCTGTCCACTCCTCCCATGTATCGTGTATAGTCCCTTGCTTTGGGAGGTGCAGGGATGCTCTTCTTCTTCAACCTGCCTGTCTTCGAGTCTGGTACCTTTCACTTTAGTGTGCCACTGGCCGGATCCTTTCATTCCTAGTGGGCTGAGGACATCAGCATGAGTACTCTCGTGTCCTTCCAAAGAACAGCGGTGAGCTGACCGTTCTGTCTGCTGTAAATCGTGCCCCTCTTTGTGCGATTCATTCGCTTGATTTTGTGCCTGTGGAGGTTGCATGGTGTCCTTGGTAGTGAAGTCTCGAGGTACATGTAGACCCTTACTGTTGCCTTTGACAGCTCCTGTCAGATAGGTTCGTTGAGCAAGAAGTTTGCGGGCAAGGACTATGGATGTATAGAGTTTGTCTGTGGAAATATGATGGTAGATGTCCAAGTGATGTTTGGCCACTTGCATGGCAATGTCTACCATCTTTGTCGGCTTGGGTCCAGTGGGATGCATTATAAAGTTGATGATGGCACCAGTTGCTGATTCGGCCAGGGCATGGATCTTGAAGCCAGCTCGGTTTGGCTTCATTGGCATAAAGAACTTACGCACACTGCATGGCCTTAAATCCTCTATAACGGATCATTGCTTCATCAATGGCCAGCTCACGACAAGGGTGGTAGTTTTTGCTACATCTTTTTAGGACTTTATTCCACAGGGGTTGAAGGAGGTACAACCCTTACAGAAATTTCATGGAGCTTGCAGGGTTCCAAAAATGCAAATGAGGCACTGCAAGCTTGCAGACTAGACTGCTGCAAGCTTGCAGACTAGACTGCAGCAAGCAAGGGGGGGGGGTGCTGGCTTGAGGAATGGTGGGGGAAGGGGAGGGGAGGATTTGGGTATGGGGGAGTTTACAGTGAAATAAAATCAAAATTTCACATGAAATCCTACTGTAATGGGTTGTAAAAAAAACCACCAATTATCTTTTAAAATAGGCAGAACTGTACATCGAAAGACTTACTAGAGAAAACTCGATAAAAAGTTAAGGGAACAAATTTCATACAAGATCTAAAAATCATACAAATTTGGGGAAACAATGTTAAGATGTTCGGAGGGGGGAAACCAACCCCAGGCACATGTTCAGCGAGAGATAATAAGACCAAGGATCGAGTTGGAAAAAAATAACTAGAACATGGTCTTTACATGTACCAGGGACCCAACTCTATGCATGGCTGTACAAGTCACCTATTACACTAACAATGTGCAAAGTGAACAAAAGATGAAATTCTGAGATACGGCATACAGGTTATTTACTATTTATTTCTTTTCTTCAGTGCCTGTCTGGCAGTCGCACATTTTGAGTTTATTTTGTTGTTGAACTCCTTAGGAGACAAACATGGTTGGCCTGTTGGCAGTCTGAAACGCCGAATAACACACTCTGAAAACAAAACAACAAATGAACACCATGTCATTATACACAAACTTCAATACATCAACAAATGTAATGCTATCAGGCTACATGAGTCGTTTGTCAGGAATTTTCATTTGGAGATTCAGGCCAAAATATGACCACTTCATCACATCACTTCATCACATTTCTTGGTATTCTGACTTCAGGGGTGTGAGTGACCACTGATAAAAATAACTGAAAACAGCTGGAAAAGTTTTTTTAAAAAGCTGAATTTTGGAAATCTCCAATACTTTTGCCAACGGTAAGTGAGAGAAAATGCTGGGAAAAAAAAGCTGAAATTAGCTTTAAAGCTGAGATTTCACACCCCTTCCATAATTTTTGAACTAAAGATGGTAACCGCATGCGGTTTTCATAGCAGTAATGCTAAGATTGTGCTCTGAGATCTAAGATTGCTCTAAGATTGTGCCCTAAGCTTTGGAATGCGCTACCGTTTCATATACGTAGCGAACAGAAACTCACCTCTTTTAAATGTAACATAAAAACCCATCTTTTTAAAGCCGCTTTTTAGTGTGTTTTTGGTGTTATTCTTTTGTGTCTTTTGTTTGTCTTTCTTCTATGGTCGCCTTGCCAGTTTGTTTAGATTTTTAGTATAGATAGGGTTTGAGGCGTCTGTCTCCTGAAAAGATCAAGACATTACCGATGCCAGCAGGGATAGGCCTATGTAATAAGTAACTAGTAGTTTTCTGTTGGCGGGACAGACGTATCCCCATACTTTTGTTTGGGCACTGGCCTGGTGATCTTTCTTTTTTCTTTGTCTTTTTCTTCCATTCTGTGCTTTTTAACATGTGTTCTGCGCCTTTGATCATTTTGTGTAAGGGGCGCAATATAAATTTTAAATATTATTATTATTATTATTATTTTCACATCGTTAAAAAAAATTGACCAGGCTCGACAAACGACTCATTTAGCTTGATTGCATCATCAAGATAGGGATCAATTTAAAATGAAGGGAGGCACCGTGTATTATGCAGAACATGTCACATGTCCCAAAACTATGGTAGTCGGGAATATCATCCATATTTCTTTAACAAAACTGCATACAATCAATGATAAATGAAAAATACCACTTAAACAGAGTTGTGTGTGTTGCTCTCAACTTATAGTACAGCTATAAAAAAGGGTGTTCATTAAGTATTATACAACTGGTCTTTTTAAAAAGGGCTCCCATTAAAAAAAAAGGATATTGAAGATGATATTGCTTTTAAATGAGGTACATTCATGAGATACAATGTTTATTATTTTATTGAAGCATTTTTTTTTTTTTTTTTTTTTTTTGGGGGGGGGGGGGGGGGGGGAGTGGGTGAGTGGGGGGAATTAAAAAAATAACTATGAAGTACCGTACCTTTTATTGCGTGAAGTTTCTCTGGCTCCAGCGGGGGATACATGTACTCTTCAGTGTCCTTGCGGTTGACAGCTTGCCGAGACCCACAGGCATTTCTGCGGGCAAGCCGTTCCTCTCCAAAGACACCGACCAAAAGGCTATGTACAGTGTATACAGCAAACTCTCCTTGCACTTGCCCTTGTTGAAGGCTAGCATCTTGGCCCTCTCAGTTATCACTAGAATCCCTCCAGTGTAGAGTGGTGAAAGCTTGGCAGAAGACTCGAACTGGTCAATCTCCTCATAATCCAAGTTCATATTTAACTGGCCAAACATTTGTTGAAAAGAGTTCCATAATGTTTTTATATTTTCAAGTTTTGGGTGATCAGGAATGATTTGTGTCAAGGTCGATATTTTTCAATATTCGCCTATGTTCTAAACCAGTAAACGATCCTGCTTCAATTTTGAACTCCTTAATCACAAATTTCCAATCGGCAATTCCAACTTTTTTTATAAATTTCTGAAACCGCATGAGGTTGCCACACATATATCTAGATTGAGGTTTGGATTGAGCCGTAAATCACAATGTTGAAAGAAAAATGTAATTTGGTAGACCAACTGATCCATGATCCGCAAAAAAAATGGTGAATGGTGTCTGGAATTACTCTAGCAATGGGGACAGATGGGCAATTTGGTGCAGCATTACAGTTGAACTTGGTTTTGTCTTTCTTGCTCTTTTTAGCGCATTCGGTTATTTCTGTTACTGTTCGAGCACCCTTATCCGTTTCGATCATGGACCAGCTTTTGGTTACATCTGCCCTTTCTTGTTTTGAGCACTTACACCAGAGACAGGAGAATGTTGGCGCAAAACCAGTGACTTGATTGAGAAATTTAAAGTCGCCACCAATGAACTTCTCAATGCAAATCAGTTTGTCACCAATCTCAACAGATTCCAAATCGCAAAATTCTGCAATTAATTCTGCCAAGGCTTTCTAGATACATTCTTCTGTCCTTGGACATTGAACTATAGCCAGCAGGTAATTTCACCGATTACTGTATAACTTACATTGATCATATGCTTCTTGGTTCCTGCTCTTGTACTGTCACCACTGAATTTGACTCTAACCTTTCCCTCTCTTGTACGAAATGGGCATTGGGAGGATTAGTCAAGAATTGAATTAAGTTTGTTCTCCGAGACCTACTTGTATACACCCTCATATTCCCCGTTCAATGGACAAATTTCATTAAGTTCGTGTTGACATTTAATTATTTTGCATGTTCTAGGAAGTGAAGGGTAGCGTTGGGCAATTTCATGATAACCACTATCAGTGACAAAGAATGAATCCATAATATAAATCATTTCATCAATGTCACCATGATTGTCAATGTCTCCAACCAGGCCACAGTTGTCCTCATTGAAGGCTACTTTAACAATCTGCCATCTTCATTTTTGAATTCGACACTTACAAACTCTTTTCGAAACATTGTTTTGACTTCCTCCATTTTTTTGGATTTGTGACGGCGCTTTTGACTCAACTTTACCTTTGTTTCTCTCCCGCTCACCTCTTTTACGTTTTTAGGGTTCGAGAGTCTTTCTAATTTTCGCTCAGCCTCATGTTTTGCGTCCACTTGCTCAGTTCTTGGTCCATTTCATTTAAACTGTTTTCCAACTTTCTTCTTTTGGATTTTCCATCTTCCACTTCCTGTTCTAATTTCCGCTTTCTGGGACTTCCATTTTTTTGGTTAACATTCAGTGCGTATGTTGACTTTTCAAATTTATTCAACATATTGGCCCTACTACACAAGTTCTTTTTGGATTTCCACAATCGCCACAATCAGCCAAGTTTACTTTCCAATGCCTTCAGGAAATTAATGTTAAATTTGTCTAGGGAAAGGTGGTGTCGAGTCATAATACGCATCCATACAGTGCTCAGATGTTCTTGAGTCAAGTGGCCATTGACATCCTTAATCAAATTGAACAAAAACATCTCACTGACATCAATTTGGACAATGTATACATCAAGTTTCGGAACATGGAGAAGACCGGTGTCAAGGTGCTGAAATTGAGAGGTGGTGTTGGTGAAGGAGGTGAAGGTTGAGGTGCATTCCACTGCATAACCGGAGTGTAGGTGAGACTACTCTCAGATGTGGTTCCGTCTTGCCCAAAGAAGGTGGACGGTGTGGGTCGCAGTGCCGAGGTGGACGGTGTGGGTCGCAGTGCCGAGGTGGACGGTGTCGGTCGCAGTGCCGAGGTGGACGGTGTGGGTCGCAGTGCCGAGGTGGACGGTGTGGGTCGCAGTGTCCAGGTGGACGGTGTGGGTCGCAGTGTCCAGGTGGACGGTGTCGGTCGCAGTGTCGAGGTGGACGGTGTGGGTCGCAGTGTCGAGGTGTACGGTGTGGGTCGCAGTGTCCAGGTGGACGGCGTGGGTCGCAGTGCCGAGGTGGACGGTGTGGGTGGCTTCATCACCGACTGGAATCCTAACAACATTCCAAATTTGTCAGCAACCTCTTGATTTAGTTTAATACTTGCTGATTAAGTTATTGCTGCCGTTGTAAAAGGTGAAATTAAAAATACATAATTTTACCAAAGGGCTTAACAGTTTTCTTAATATAATTTTCGTTAAAAATAATCACACGCCTCGACTCGGTTTAATAATTAAAGGCAACTCTGGACTTAACATAGTCCAGAACATCCACCCACTTTCAACCATACATAGGAAATTGTATCCCCTAGCTATACCTTTCTTTGCTAGTTTCTTTCTCAAGTTCTTAATGACCTTTTCTATTGCGATGTTCTCTGTCATCAGATCTAAGTTTTCAGACTTCAGATCTAAATATAAGGTCGTCAACTCAAAGTCAAACTTCTCGATGTCTCCCAATCTCGAAAATATTCTTTCCAAACCATTATGAGCAGATGAGTAACAAAATCCCTATATCCATCCTCATGTCAAGTAACAGGTACCACAAGCTATTACATAAAATAAACTAACCGCTGAGACCTGGTTATTTACAATTTCCCTATTATAAGATGCAAGTACTGTTTCAAAATCACTGTATCCATCCGATTTAGGAGATGCCTCTGCCACTTTTATTGATAAACAAACAGGAGCAAAATGGAAGCAGTCTTCTGGGCTTTCTTGCCTCCACTCCTCAATGCTTTCCAGAAAGTTCTCCTGGTCATACATGTACTTTGACTTGAGGGATTTTCGAGCATGTGGAGTACACCATGTTGCAGATGTCCCGCTGGGTAGGAATAAAAAACCTTGTTGTTCCATGATGGACACTTTCCCTCAGCGAAAAGCTCCTTCCTGACGAAAGTATCAAGGAGGGACTTGATGATGGCAGATGCCTGAAATTATTCCATGACATACTAATGAACTTTAACTTTTATGCGTGGATCAACTGGCATAGACAGGTCTTCTATCTAAAATCACAGCAGTATAAAGTTAATGTATACGTGTCTATTCCAATAACTACATGTTCCACATTTCAACACTTTCTAAGGACGAAAACAAATCTAAAATTATTTACAAATTTTCCAAAATGCTAACATACGTTCACACTATCTTTCTTCAAGTTAATAAACAACACTGTTTTCAAACCTATTAAATTTACGAAACATTAGAAGCACCGCAGTTCCTAATCACATTCAAGGTGCATGTAGTTAAGTTTTTAATTTTTGTATTACATGTACTTCTCAATATTTTTTTATGTCAATCATCGTTGATTAATCATTTCAATCACGCTGATCTCCAGAAAAAAATGGGAACACATCAGACTTTATGAATTGGCAAAATGTATACTTTTTTTTAATAGATATTTGCTAAAGTAAACACAAAGTCACATCCTTCATATTTTTGGGGCATTTACAGTGGTGATTAAATTGAAGTACCCATTCATTTGCGAGCGAGTACGAGGAATTATATACATGCATTAAAGTGTGTTTACGAGATCTCTAAACCACTCGAACCGTCTCGAAAACCCTCTGCATTTACTTAACTCGCTCGAACCCGCCCGAAAACCCCCGCACACGTCGAGTGAGCTGCAACAACCGTTCGAGCGGTGATCACTGACCCGTGAAATTTCAGTTGGGGTTCCCATGTACGAACGACCGCCTATGTGCATGTGTATATGTACAGTGTACGTGTGCGGCTTTTTACGATGTTAAAATTGAGGCTACTGACGGCTTTATAGTCACGCCTATTATTATTATTATTATTATTATTATTATTATTATTATTATTTAAATTAAGGCATTAAACAAATTCGCGGCATAAAAAGAAATGTAAACAGAAAATGTTAGTTTTAAGATTTTAAGTAACGAATAGAGATTAAAATGTAACACATGCAGGTTATTTAGTAGGTGTATTGGAAAAGTGGGCATCTAAAAAGACGGTTATGGACACAGGTTATACATATGTGTTTACATAAATATAACAAAGTTGAGCTGTATTATTATTGACATTCACTTTGTTGGAAGATTACAAATATTGTAACGGGCATGGTACTTGGTCCACAGGGAGGGGTAATATGAATTTCCCTGATATATCAGCTTGCTTGGCAAGAACTGTTATTGAAGGAGCCCCACAAACCTCTGATTACATTGTATGTAAATCAAAGGTCAGCCTGGCCAGGTTCTTGAAGGAATTAAGTAAATGAAAAGGCAGTATCAACACCCCTTTTCATAAATGGTGAAAATCTTACTATGTCATGAGAGTGAAAGCTGTGCTCGTTGTTGGCTGGCAAATTCACAAATATCCTCTGCTGAAAGGTGATGGTGCATCCCTCTTTCCCAAGGTTGGTTTTGATTTCCTGGGAAATCTGTTCCCTCTTCCATTTTGAAACTTTAGTAATCTGCAATGACAAAGCCCACAAGATAATTACGAATAACTACAACAGTAAATTTCCTTTCCACATACTCGCCAACATTATTATTATTATTATTTTGGTTTATTCGTATTAAAACACGAGGTAGGCAGCCACAGAAGAGTAGCTGAAGTGACCACGTTTACACTTTACAAGAATTAAAAATTGTTACATAGCAGTTAAAAAGAATGGAAGTATAAAATTACACAAAGTACTCACTTGCACCTATATTGTAAACAATTAAGAATTACAAAAGTTTAGCTAAAACAGGAATTGTGGACTTCATGTATCTATCAGTTTTGCACTTGGGTACAACAAGCGTAGACGTGGAACTGTTTCTGAGTATTCTGGTAGTTGTGTTATTCAATTTAGGAGGGGGGAGCATATTTCTAAATCTGTTGGAATGTAATAGTTTAGTGCCAAAGTTATACAGTAAGGTGTCTCTCCTAGTTTCAAGGCTAGACATACCTAGAACTTCCAAAGCATTGGAGTAACTATGATATCGATGATAGCCTAACATAATGCGACAAGCACGTTTTTGTACATTTTCAATTCTATTAGCCAGTTGTTTACTTACATACACATGGATGCCACATCAAGTGCGGACATTACTCACAAAAGCAATGCATTTTGGCGGTTTGAAACAAGAAATCTTTACAACTGTTTATTGTAGCTTGTAGTCAATAATAAAATGCATTGTATGACTGATGATGGTTTTGTTGCGAAGGAGGCGACCATATGGTTGTTTGATTAAAGAAATACTTGTAAAAATGTACTAAAAGAAAAGAACTGTCATTATAAATTTGTTTGTAATATTTAGTCATAACAGTTTAACTTTAGTTTGACTGAAAAATCTCTTAAGTCCCAGAAAATAACAAAACCAAAATAGGCAAAACAATTACTTAAGTAGACAAAAATACATTAAAAATAGTGTGGCATTTCAAAAACAGTAATAAAATAGAATTGCATGATCAAAAAATAGAAATAAAATAGTGTATCGCTGTCCATTTAGTCCTAGGAATATGCCTTTCTGTCCTGAACCTCACAGAATTCAACAGGGTCTCTCTGGACCTTTTGATACTGAGTCAAACAAAGTCCAACAACAAGTTGTTATGGTTTGGTACCTAACCTGCCAAAACCTACCGGTAGCAGAGCCGGCTGTTTGAGTTTGATGGGTTTGGGTTACAAATGTAGTTAGGGTTAATGTACCCTTCTCTGCCAGCTCACCATTGGTGAAGAAGGCATTCAATAGAGAACAAGCCATCTTCGAAGCCATCTTCTTCTTAAGGGCAGCAGTCACATTCATGCAATATATACCTGACTGCCAGGGGGAGTTCGACCATCTTATAAAATGTACATGAGCTACTTAATTGTTGAATTTTTCTATTTATATTTTATGCACTTCACTCTTCACCCGACATTGAAAAAACATCAGCATATTTCCTGTCTTCAAATCAATGTTAATATATTAAGAAAACTGCTTACGTGTAGTGCTGCTATGGCAGGTTTGATTTTTCCTGGGCGAGGTACAGCACAAATGCAAAACATTCAGATTTTAGCAGTGAATGTATGTAAATCTATCTTATTTGTTTTACAAAGGTATAGTTTAACATAGCCCATTATAAAAACATCCACCCACTTTCAACCATACATGGAAACTGTATTCCCTACAGGTAGCTATACCTTTCTCTGCTAGCTCCTTTCTCAAGTTCTTAATGACCTCTTCTAAGGTGATGTTCTCTGCCATCAGATCTAAGTTTTCGGACTTCATATCTGTCTAACACAGAACACTGTAGGCTATTGTTCTAAGTGCTGTGTCTGATGCACAGGCTGCTCGATGCCTGTTTCAGAACTTCATCCAATTTAATGGTAAATCAGGGTACCCATTCAGCCTGTCATCAGGTACATGTACATGTACATCCCAGGAAAAAATTCCCATTGAATCCCATTGAAAAAAAGTCAATGGGATTCAATGGGATCACATTTAAAAATTAAATGGGAATCAATGGGTTCCCATTGAATCGGATTGGTGTGGAATTTGGGGCATATTCAATGGGATTCAATGGGATCCCATTGAACCCAATGGGATCAAATTCAATGGTATCCAATGGGACCATCTTCAATGGGATCCCATTGGGATCCAAGGGGACCACCTTCAATGGGATCCCATTGGGATCCAATGGGACCACCTCAATGGGATCCCATTGGGATCCAATGGGACCACCTCAATGGGATCCCATTGGGATCCAATGGGACCACCTCAATGGGATCCCATTGGAATCCAACGGGACCACATTCAATGGGATGGGACCACATTCAATGAGATCCCAATGGGACCACATTCAATGGGATCCCATTGGGATCCAACGGGACCACATTCAATGGGATCCCATTGAGATCCAATGGGACCACCTCAATGGGATCCCATTGGGACCTAATGGGACCCAATGGGACCCAATGGGACCACAATCAATAGGGACCCAATGGGACCACATTCAATGGGATCCCATTTGGAACTAGTATGATCCAGGGAACGTTTTCAACAGAATCCTATCCAATCAGGTCTGATAGGATTCTGAGATGATTACTGTCGGTGCTATTGAAGCTCATTCAACAGGATCCAATTCGTGGCTTTTGAAGTCATCCCAAATGTTTTGATTCCAGTTTTACCGGTAATTTTTCATATAGAGCAACTGTCGGTTGGCTGTTGGCTTTAAATTGAAATAGAACATTATGAGTCAGTTCAAATTCCAAAATGCATGAAACTTATGAAAACACTTTATTCATAAAAGTCTTTGGTTTTTGAAGCTTTGATACAATCTACATGTAGTAAGGTTTGCGATATCACAATGTAATAAAATCTCTTATGAGTTGGGTGGTTCAACAAAAAAGTTGAAACCAACGGTTCTTTTCAGAACCACCCCAACTCATAACATATCTTATTACATGGTGTTAACGCAAACCTTACCAGATATGCTAGACAGTTAAAAAAATTGACACTAACAAATTACTAACTCTTAATTAAATGAACAAGAAATATATAAACATGATGATATGTTTTTAAAGCAAGTATACATGTAGCTTGTGAGGTCATCAAGTACCTGTATTGGCTGTATATTAATACTGTTTATGAATAATACAAAACATGATAAACATGATGTTTTGAGGCAAGAATTTCATGTTTACAGTCACACAATTCATACTGATATTTCAATTACCAAATATAACAGAAGTGAAACACATCAGTATACCCGTATATTAAGGCTGAAGAACAATTAAATGGCAAGATAATTATGTAACAAGCAAGATGTGATTTTTTTCTGGTTGGTATTTGGTAATACATGTACACATCGTAGACAATCCCCATTTTCAGTGAAAAGATTTCCTAAAAATATTAAAACACTTGAATACGTAGGTGCGTCGGTGCATGTACACTTCATATTTCTTTCAAAAAACTGATAAAATGTAAGCTCAGGAATTTAACTCTATTTTTTATGGCAATTGAAAATGGCTATTTACATGTAAGTAGTGAGGTTCTTTATCTATGTACAGTATACACATTAAACTTTAATGTATTGATTTTAACAATCTTGACACTACCTTGGATGATGGCTAACTGACTTATTCTTTTTGTTTCCTCACGGCCCTATTGATGTCTTGAATCTTTTCTGAAATGTATTTTTTTAATTTGGATGCCTCTTGCTCTACCTCTTCCTTAGAGGCCCTCATCTCCTTGAGGCGGTCCATGAAGCAGTCTAGAATATAAAATTAAAAATAAAATCAAGTTTACAGATTAATATTACCCTCGCTAGAAATGACACTTGTGTTTGTTTTGCTTTTTTTTGTCTTTAAAAACTCGATTGGCTAAAATTTACAACACAAACAAAGAATGATACAATGTAGTGCATGTAACTGAATACATCTAAATCAGTTATAACATTTTTAAATCAGTATCCTGCAAAATGTTCAAGGAGACTAACTTCTTTTGATTAGATCATGTTTGGCACATTCGTGTACTTTTACCAGTGGTCTGAATGGTGGTAACCATCGAACCCACAACAACAATAGTTATTTTGGAGTGTCATATTATCTTTAACAAAGAAAAGTTAAACTTATTCACATTTGCTCTTCAGCATTGCAGTATGCGTTGATATGGAATGGATTCAATCCAATGGAGACTTTCCATAACAATAGTTGTACAGGGTTTTTATATCACCCGCATGCTCAGAATGACATAAATAATGGATATTTAAATCATGCACACACTCAGAATGACCTGCAATGGAAAATTACCCGGTAGGAAAGTCTCCCATTGGCCAGCATTTTACAGCAGATTTGTCAAGCTGTCTGAAATGCCTTTGGTGGAGGGTTGCAGCTTTTATCCCATGCAAGGTTATATTTTTTTTCCCAAGAGTATATGAATTATTGATTTACACAACATTATGTGTAACAGCATGATTCATACAATCTGCATTGATGATAATTTATGCTGTTCATACCTTTCAACACACTCAATTTTTGGGGACTGAGTGGTTGCCTCGCCTCCCTGTTGTCCTTGAAACAGTTGCACACTTTTCCCTCCACTGAAAGCTGTTGGAGGACTGCTGTCCCCCATGTCGCCACTGCCAACCCCTTCACGAATAGCGAGTGTTTGGGTTGGCCCTTCACTGAACACTTCCCACTGTTCCTTGTAGACCGATATTGCAGCGCCCAATGAGATCTGTCACAAAGGAAAACCCAAATATACATGTACATTTAACTTGTGTTATCTTTTGTCATAATTGCATTGACAATGCGAATGCGTACGTTGTTAAGGAAACATTTGGATGTTTGTGGCAAAGTTAAAAGGGGGACATACATGTAGCTCAAGAATTCCCAGGCAGTTTGTTTAATTTGGGAATTAGGCGTCCCCCTACAGTTACATCTTGCCCCCCCCCCCCCCCCCCCCCCCCCACCACACATCCCCCCTATGGAGAGAACCTTGACTATGCTGCTGCTAAAGAGTGATTGGTGCAGAAAACAGTCAATATGAGTAGCTGCTGTGATCAAAGATTTATGGATGTGGCATGTTGCAATCGAAAGTAACACCAATTGATTTGGCATGTAGAGGAAGGATGGGTTTCAAAACCAACCTCCATGCAGGGACTATTACTCTTAAGGATTCACCCAAAGATCCAAGGATTCAAAAAGCATGATAAAAGAAAACATTGCTATTTTACAATAAGATTCAATACTACACATACCTTTCCATCCACCTCAATGTACTTTGGGTCGGAGACTCCAGGACTACTGTCATCATCTCCATCATCACTTCCATGTATCACAGGAACATGTGTGGCCTGCTTTGGAGTTTTTCAGGAAGTTGTCATCTCTGAAAATTAAACAATGTGTACATGTGTTACTAATGACACGCTAAGCATTCATTCTGTACTATTCCAACAAACTGATTTCTGGCATTTGTTGCTGGTCGCTGTTCAGTGAAGGTAAACAATTCTCAACTCAACTTTCACAGATTTCATCCAAGAATGCAGCGACCGTGTACATCACTTGGTCTAAATTCAAGCTACAATGTAACAGATTATTAAATTTCATAATCTATTTTGTGGATTTAAAAAAAAAAAGTGCATTGATTTACTTTTTCTGAAAAGATTAACAGGGTACCATGATAGTACTAATCTCTGGACTACAAGCTGAGTTTGGTATAGGCCTAAAGCTCCCAAATGTTCACCTGAATAATTAATTAGTGCAGTCAGGAAAGTCACAAACATTTTGCACCCAACTACATCCCTGACAGACTGTTTAGAGCTTGTCTAAGTGTATGAAGATAATCGTTTGAATTAAGCAATGTAAATGGCCATTTAGTGATCTATTTCCCTATCAAATATGACCAATAGGAATCTTTAAGCAAATACAGCATTTTAAAAATTGATTTGTCCACGGTTCCTGGTCTTCAAACTTCCTTTTTAACTTACAATATCTTTGGTTAGCTTGGCTGTCACTTATTCAAAATTTGTTTGCTCATCAGGGACTTTCATTAAGAAACATAGCAAAATATTTTGAGTGAAAGAATGTATGTGTACACTGAACCCGAGTAGTGACAATCTGAAAGATGTTTCTTCATAGCAAATACTAAATTTTGTTTTGCGATTTACATTGTGATGTAAGTAAAATCGTTCACTGCTCATAAACTTGAAATTTTCTTCTTTTAAACCAAGACACGTGCCATGCAACTATAACAAAATCTAGCATTACATTTAAAAAAACGTCAAGTACCTTGCGATGGTCTACATAGCTTCTGGAGCAGTTGCTGCTGTAGCTGTATGTTGAGCTGCTAGAGCGTAGTCGAAGATTCCTTCAGCTCATCCCTCTCCTTCTGGAGGTCCATTGCTCGTGACTCGGCCTCCCGGCACTTCCTCTTCGCATTCTTCACTCTTGCCACACACTCTGCTCTGTTGCAGCTTGTGTCGCTTGAACTCGGTTCACCGAATAACGGGGCTGTCCGTTTTTTGGCCATCTTTGCTTCTATAACACTTTTCAGACTCTGCTGCTGTGACTTCACTTGAAGGGTTTTCCTTTCTTTCTGTAATTCGGATAAGATTAATTGAATATACCGTTTCAAACAAGAAAAGTGGTGTTTATCCGACAGTTCATTTCAGAGGTCGGCTCACTTATAATATTAAAAATAGTTTCGGTCATACATATCAACCTCCTTGGACAACATTGCTTCGTACTGGAATATGAACTAGGGATTAGTTACACTTGTTTTAGAAGTTATTTAATTCCATTAAGATATTAAGGTAGTAGTGCGGCACATTTGTTTCGCCAATTTTTGTTTGGGTTTGTAAAGTTCTCCATAATTTTTTTGAAATGTTTGAAAATGTTTCCAAACGTTTTCAAACAATGTAACAAAAAATTTAATTCTCCCTTTTCAAATTGTTTATGTTGAAACTGTTATTTTGAATTGTATTTGAAATATTATTTGTTTACTTTCTTCTTCTTTTTTTTCTTCTTTTGGCGTGGATTTGTAACAATTATTTTCCAGATATTTACCAAAATAAATCAAAATGTTTTCAAAGAAATGCAACGTTTTAAAAAGATGTACAAGGAAGTATTTCTTCTCCTTATCACTTGGTAGCCACTAAGTCATAGAATTACCATCATTTGATCCCGAAAGGAGTTTTCATAAAAAGGTCTTTCCAGTCTGATAATGGTACTTAGTTTAACTCTTTTTTTGTACAAACTCTCACAAAACCTTACTTGGGGCCTTTTATTATTTAATCAATAAAATCAAAAGTTACTTTGTTTGCATCGACCATCACCAAGATATGGGAATTGGCCATGTTTATACTGGCAATATTTTCATTCAGACACAACAAACCTGATTTACTTGTAAGTTGTAACACACAATAGATCTTTGGTTTGTACTTACACGTATCTTCATTGTTTCCTTACAAATGCTCTTTGAGAAGTCCTCATCAGAGCTTGATGAACTCTCCTCAACGCTGGTGTCCAAGACTTTGGGGACTCTGACTCTGGATACAGCCTTCCTCTTTACAACGTCATCTTTAGAACCTATAGATGTATTAATTTAAAGAGACACAAAAGAACATATAACTTACATTTGTAACTGCTAAATAATTTGTTATGCTGGATGTTGTAAAAAACAATCAAATTGGACCCTATGATGAAGTTATTAAACAACATTAACAATGACCCCAGAGCCTGGTCTCCAGATAGATCGAGTGCATTAAATCATGGTTAAACGAATCAGTAGAGCACATTGTTATTCTATTCAAAACATTTGGAAGGCATACGGTTATATTATGGGTGGAATACAATTTACCCCCCACACATGTAATGTATGGTTTGCTGTATATAATGTCGGCCAATTGTCCGGATTTTCCTTTGGATTTTACGGACAAGATCTTTTAAAAACAAATAATAAAAACAAAAATCACGCCGCGAGAGGACAAAAACAAAATTATTATTATTTTTTTGCTTGCAGGACACACCCAACAGCGTAAAAGGGGAAACAGGATGAATAAGTTATGTTTTACAAGACTATGTAAAGGAAAAGAAGTGGGAGAAAACCGAAACAGTGAAAATCCATGCAAAAATACTGAAAACCCAATTGATTGTGAGGCCAAAAATAACCCTCTCTTTTTGAGTAAACAGAAATGGGCAGTTCTGGCCCTCCCTCTGGTCACTTTATCTACACTAGACTAAAATAAAGAAAGGCATAAGAAAAGCAAAGAAAAGCAAAGAAAAACTTAACACTTTTGTTGAGCCCAGTCACCATAGAATCACATTAAAATAATGGGCTCCCATTGACACCAGTAGGGTCACATTAAAAATATTGATGGGACTCAAATGTGGTCCCGTTGGAAACAGTGGGAATTTACACAATCCCATTGAGCCAAGTTTGGTATCGCATATAATCCATTAAATAGAATCCCAATGATATCAGTAAGTTTCTAATGAGACTGTATTTTGTTCCATTGGATTCAATGGGAATTTGTAGAAAACCATTGATCTTTGTTGGGAATCCCAAAGAATCTCATTCAAATAATGGGATCTCATTCAACACACTACATTTATAATGGAACTGTACTTTGTCCCATTACATTCAATGGGAACTTCCAGCATCCCTTATGGGTATCCCATAGAATCCCATTAACACCAGTTGGGTCTCACTCAAAATATCAATGGGACTCAATGGGATTTAATGGGAATTTTGTTAATCCCATTGAGCCTAGTGGGTATCCCATAGAAACCCATTAAATTAATGGGATCCGATTGACACCAGTTGGGTCTTACTCAAAATATCAACAGGAGTCAATGGGATTCAATGGGAATTTTGTTAATCTCATTGAGCCTAGTGGGTATCCCATAGAAACCCATTAAATTAATGGGATCCGATTGACACCAGTTGGGTCTTACTCAAAATATCAACAGGAGTCAATGGGATTCAATGGGAATTTTCTCAATCCTATTGGTTTCCCATTGAATCCTATTAAAAGCAATGGGATCCCATTGAATCCCATTCAAAATATCAATGGGACTAAATGGGATTCAATGGGAATTCTTTCCTGGGATGTACATGTATGTAAGACAGTGAAAACAAGTGAAAAAGGCCACACGCATGCTTATCCCTTCCAAATCGATTCAACAACAGGTCATGGAGAGCCAAGAACACGCAAACAAACGGGGGAATTTGCCAAGGAGGTCCAGGATGATTATTTTGTAAAAAATGGCAAAACAACAATTATAAATGTTGTTAAAGGCTATAGTTCTTTTCATTTACTACTCAAATTTGACATTAGTATCGCTGTTGATTATATGCATGGTGTTATGCTTGGAGTGATGAAAATGATTAATGCAGGTAAATGTACATGTATTCAAGTGCAACTTATGAATTTGCTTACCTGAATATAATGTGCTCTACCAAAAACCACCCTCAAATAATCATAAACAGATTTTTAAATTGTTAGGTATGGTGGCCCTGAAGGGACATCGCATATTATTTTAACATCACATTATTTTCTTTTACGACATCACATACATTTTACGACATCACAATTTTGTGTGTGCGTATATTTCTCGCAGCAATTATAAATAAGAGTCTTATGTCCTATACTTAGGCCAATTTTTTAATTGTACACGATTTGGATTTGTCTGTAACGGTTGTAATGCAAATGTAAATTTCAATCGCACCCGTTGGGTGTTGCAGTACATCAAGTACGCATCGATGGTGAATTCAGCGTCTGTGCCATCCGGTACCTTGAGGTCCTGATCACTCCAATCCCCAACATAATTTGCCAGGGCAAAAGACAGCGAAACCACCTTCAACAATTCATTTTTCCCGTTGGGAAAAAAAATGTCTTTCTTAATTTTTCAAGTACTTCGTTATAGGTACTAGAGGGAGCGAGAGGGGGTAAGTACCTCTTTCTTTACCAGCATACACTTGCTTGTATTTCCCACTGCAGCTGCCGCAGCAGTGCTTCCAGCCGCAAATAACCGTTTGATGAGTTTTCTGCTTTGCCTACAAGAAACCTGAAAAAGAAAACAAAACGAAACAAATATATTACAGACTAAGCATCCCTTATATTTGTTTTCACAGCCGTTGCGCCATTAACACGTTAAAAACATCACAGACATGCGTCAAGTTACTGCATGTCATAAGGTCTGTAGTCCAAAATTCGCATAAGAAACACTTACTGCTACCGATCTTCCTGGAATGTTGGTTGCATGTCTGTTCCTTCTACTCCTTATCTCCTTTATTAGGTTACAGATTCCAACTGGCTTTGTTGCTAAACCTAAAAACGCTTAAATAGAAACGCGACTGAGTGGCATGCATAACAAATTTTAATACAAAATTTCTGTAAAAAAAACAATATGAAAATACACTTTTATAAGTAAACTTACCAAATGTCTGAGGTTCAGTTCCCACCTCATCATGTTTAAATATCTTTATAATTAAGAAGTCAAAACATTTAGTTTTATAATCACAAGTATACAATGATTGCACTAATTCTTTATTACATAATACAATTGGTTCCACAGGCCTCAAAACACTTGATTGATGAAACATTTGTATACAAAGTACCTTGAGTTTATAAAAGTTGTCTTGTCCTCGCTGACAGACTTCTCTTCGGCGTCTGAATCCATCTCCAATGGTGGCATCAAGCCAAGACTTATGGCATCTATCTCATCCTTTTCCTCCTGTTGTGGAGGTGTTGTGGCCAGCAGTGACAAGCACGGAGGAAGCTGGGGAAGTTCTCTTGGCCTCCTGACTTGCACCATCCTTTACGACGAACCGCTGGTGGTTAATTCAGGGGTGGTTCGGTGCTCATGGGGAAGACAACCCGTTTCACATCCATCTGTCTTGGGACGTTCTGGGTGGGTTTTCCAGTAGAGCGCCCTCTCCTTACTGGCTCCATCTTAATGTCGCTCACCTCATTCACATCGTGGGGATGTTCAGCCCATTAGTGCTCTTTGAACCTCTGTGCTAGCGCCCTCTGTCGTGTTACAGTACTAACCAAGACTTCAGTGGCAGTTTCATTAGTCCATAAATAAAAAGAAAATTTACTGATGGGTTTCGGCCGATTTAGTCCAGTACCCAGGCGAGGCAGCAGTGAATTAGTTAAAAGGCCAAATCCTAACAAGAATTGTTGAAAGGACGATTCACTCCCAAGTAGTTATTAAAGTTAACCATCCAAGTCATTCTCACCTGTCTCTACAACATTGACTTAATTTTTGAAGTTGTTGCAATTGGTGCATTTGCACAGATCTGTAAACGGTAGTTCAGCATTCAAACAAGAACATCACTACATCTTTACTACATTTGCCAACTTTACACAGCTAACACACTACTTAGTTCAAGTGATCGTTAGTTTCCTATCTTCCATTTTCCATTCTTGTCCATCTGGAGTTGGTGAATCAATATTTTGCTGTAGTGGTTGTTGGTAAATTTCAGCCTTTAGCATGCTTGGTCAGTGCATCTCGTGTTGGAGGTAGACTGATCTGCTCGGACGATGGAGAAGAACAAAAGGCCCTGTTTCTGGTGTCATCAACATTCTCTGTTGTTTGGCCGTAGAGCAAGCAGACAAACTTTTCTAGGGATGATAGTTTATTCTTGCAACTGGAAATTGCTCCCTAGATCTGAGAATGTTTCTTTAAATTATGGGTGCTCTTCTTTCATCTTTGAAGCTTTCCTTTTCTCTTTTCTCTTTTCTGTAGAATGCACTTGTAGAATCACAACCTGTGAATGTGTGAAGCCCCCAATGAGGCATTTACAAGACGTGCTTAAACTGGAACGGTTTGCTGCAGGGCATATGGTTTAGCCTGCTCCACCTGCCTCTCCACTTCTATTGCTGCAACGTTGGAGCAACGCTGGATCCAAGTTGGTGCAATGTTGCAGCAACGTTATATCCAAGATGCTTCCACATTGGATTCATGTTGCATTTCCAACAAATATCCAACAAGAAACAACAACATGATACTGATTATCACTCGAACAATATTTGAAAGGGCAGTCAAAGGCTTTGTCGGCCCTCTCTGTCCCATGCAGTTACAGTGTCTGGCTTAGGCGGTGGACACCAGTTCGATCATGATGCCCCGAACCACCTTTGCAAGGTTTGCTCCACCGATCATTGAAAGGCGGTGAATCTGAATAAAATACAAATGAAAATAACTTTTGTTAGTCATTTTCAGCAGAGTAGGGGTGCTAGGGTTGGCTAAAAATGCAATCACTTGTTACAGTATCAGACAATTCTCAAGTCTTCCAAGTCAGCCAAGCCGCTGACCATGGTTCTGCGGTACTTTTGCTTTATTAAACCAAAACACCAATCGGGGGCAAATTTGGTATGTCCGGCAATCAAGTTCTCGGTGATGGATTTATGGAAGCTTGTCATTGCTCTCCAGTCAAAATACCACATTACGTGTTTGTTTTTATTTTGCCCTCCACAATTGTCACAGTGTAAGTCTACCTCTTCCTCCCCAGGAACAAAGTTCTCAAAGAAGTCGTGCATATAGCTGATGACGGCATTTGACCCCTTGCCAACCGACACACCTTCTCCTATGAGGTACATGTAGTTGGCCTGCTGAGGGACCGCTTCACAGCACACTTCAAAGATCCCACAATTTCTTAAACAGAGGAAGTACATGTACATTGGCCAAGGTTGAAGGAGGTCACTTGGATAGTGGACTTGCTAGGCAAAGTCAAATGCATAATGCATTTGACCAGGTCTGCGGCAGGCATCATTGGGGCCGAGCTTCTCCCCCTCGTTGACTTCTCTCTTGGCTTCTCTACCATGTTGCGGTACAACTCTCTCCCCATGGAGACCAGACGCAATTGCTCCTCTTGGCATTGAAGGCGTTGTAGCTTCTGGTCCTTTTGCAAATTGGTGCTGCGGTACACCCCGTTGTTATTTTGTTGACATTGCCAACAAAGGTCACTCATTGGTTTTGTTGTTAGGATGAATGGTGTGTATTGTCTCCACAGTTTTTGCGACATATCTGGCAAGGGTATGTTGTCTAATTCCACAGGTTTGATCTTGGTTCATCAAGATTGGTGTTACCTTGTTGATGCTCTGCAGTACCGAATTGGCTTAATTTCACACTTGTTGCTTGAGTTGAAACATGGTTTTCTTGGAAGATTTCTGTAGATTTGAGAGAAAAATTACACACACAAAATCATTTATTATGGAGGGTTTACAGGATTCAATTATGTTGTTAATGATATTTTTTAGGTATTGTAGGATTTTTGAACCAAAAGATAGTATAGTTTTATTGCAATTTCTTTATATCTTGTTTTTATTTGGTAAAGGATTTTAGGTTTTTAAATGAAATGATAAGAAAATAGATGTTTAAGGAAAACTAAAGTATCTTTAAAGAAGTGCAGGAACAGGAAATGCTTATCAATAAAATTACCCGATACAATTGAGGTTACACAACCATGTTATTATTAATATTAATATTATTAAAAAGCATTCTGTGAAATGTATGTCTAATTCAGCATCAGTACTCAAACCACCCCAACAAAAAAAATGAAATTTATCAAAACGATTTGGAAATGATTTTCAAGATACATGTATACATCATACATGGATAGGTGATGGACTTGCATGATCTGTGATAACATATAAAATATGCTATGACATCTTTATGAACTTACTAACAATTTATCAAATCCATCACATGTCTATTTTACTTTAGATTGTTTTCTTCGATGTTTAAAGTATTTGAACCTTGATGCATAAAGCCATTTGATTTGCCATTGATTGACAACTAAATTAATTTAACATTATGCATGCGCTCTACTTTACAGTATGTCATGTATGATCTAGAAAAAACACAATTCTCTCTAAAACTTACTTGTGCAGACAATGTACATTCATCAACGTGAGCTCTCAGCAAACTTGTGGCGAAAAACATGCCACAGTGGCAACATGTTAATGTTGACGTGGATGATTGTGGGGAAAACTCCGTCAGTTGTATGCTTTGCTGGATAGGCCTTATGTAAAAGCGTTGAGTGCTGAGTAGCTTCAGGTCCTTTGCAGGACATGGTCCTGTGTGCCTGGAATGATGGTAAACGACAAGTAAAATTTGGTATTCATGTTAATATCTGTTTACTATTTCCCCCGTTTTTTTCCTTGCCAATTTAGTGAAGGCAATATGTCCTATTTTGTTTCACGTTTGGAAATACCGGTAATTTCCTTATCAGTAAACTGTTCTTGATGCAGGATGCACTTGTTTCACTACTTGGAAAAGTGTGTTTTCCCCCAATGTAATGTTTTCAGAGACACAGTGGGAGGGGGCATGTGGGGCATTTGGTTGTCTTTTTGGAGGGACCAAGGATGGTTGGCCGGTCGCTTTTCTCTGTACCCGTCTCATGTTCAGCGGTATTATCGATCTTACATGGTCTACCCACATGTGTAGTCTCCTCCTTCCACCCAAGTGCATTCGTCTTCGACTGATGGCAGTTGGTTGAACCATAATCTGGGTCGACGTTTGAAGTGCTTGACGTCTTGCCCTGCAACATATTCTTTGAGCCGCTACGGCGACCCCATTGTATTTACCAAAGCTGTGGAGGGCAGATACAAGATGACTCTGTGTACTTACCGGTATCTTGGAAAAGCTTGATGTAAATGCCTGTATTGGCTTTCAAATACTTCAGGTTTCGTCTCCAGGCTGGTTTGTAAGTTTGTGAACATGGCTGGCAGGTTTTTTAAAGATCTTGTTGGCAGGTGGACCGACTGGTTTGTCCACTGATGCGCTGTTCATATACTGCCTCACCAGAGAAGACTGTGCTCTCAAGCTTTCAACCCTTATAAATTGTGAATCTTGAGGTAGGTTACTGGATGTTGATGCACTGTCTGTGGTGGTATTAAGGCTGATTGGGTTCACAGTGCCATCACCATGATCTACCTGGAAATTGTGTGAAGTGCCCCCTTGTTGGGGGCTTCGTCTCTACAACCTAACATAAATATCTTATCATCTAACAATTTCAGGTTGTCTAGATGTTCCCGCCTGGTCTTTTTGTATTTTAAAATATTGTTTAGTTGTTCACGTTGCGTATTTCTGACAAATCGTGCTCGCCTTTCATTTTGTTTATGTTTTACTTTTCCTGTGAACAAAATTCGTACTTTTAGATCAAATTCAGTCTTCATTGTTATGTTAAATTTTAAACTGCAATCACTGAAGTTACAATATCCATTTGCGTGAAAAGCATCCTTAGATTTGTTCCTACCCAATTTATAAGGAACGTAGTGACGTCTAAATTAAAATGAACAATATGGATGTATTGCCTTTAAGCCTTTCGTAAATGTATGGATCCAAAACATTAGGAATGCATTTTTTGTTTGGTGTTTTTTTAGCTTCCTCCACTCTTATCTGTCAACATGGAAGAAACATCTCTTCATGTGTGGTAGTTGAATGGTCCAGAATGGACCGTGTTCATTATTGTTCTTGGTATCTTCGGTGCACATGTCTGTCCTAACGTCCTCCGGTAAGACGTCGTCTATTTCACCAAATGTTGCATCTTCGGACACCCCACTAAAATCATCATCCAATTTTTTTGAAACGGTTGATGAATTGAGATTTGGCTTATGTTTGTCGGTTTTTGTATTGATCGACGGAAGGGAAGCTACTGAAATCTTGCATAACCTCGTTGTTAGTGTTGACACATTGGTGTGTTTGGTTGAAAATGGGTGACAAATCAGGAGTATTATTCAAAGAATCTGTACAATCAAGTGAAGAAATATCGCTTGCGATGAAATTAGAACATGATTGTTTCCATTGAGACACTTTTGATCTTGGGCTAATTTGATGCATCGGATTATTATCGTGTTCATAATACATATCTTCATCTTTTGAATTACTCAAGTTTGTGTTACTGGTGAACACTCTTTTTCCATCATTACAGCCATTTAATCCGCATCTGAAGGCAACTTCATCCATGTAAGACTTGCATCTAGATTGCAGTTCCAGGTCTATACATGCGTAGTGATACCATACATCACAGCTATCACAGGCAATCATGCTTCTTGATTTATGGTAAGGCTGTTCAACAATACAATTTTTTCAGTATGAGGTTAAGCGACATCAAACTAGGATTTTCATCTTTTTCAATTTTCGGGCAAGATTTGGTATTTGTTGCAAGCTTTCAATCAGACATGGAATCCGACATGTTTTCGGAACCAACTTGTGGCTCTGAACAAATTGTTGGGGATTCGAAATCCTTTTCAACAGGTGGTGCAGACCTTGATGTTTTACTTGATTTTGTGGGTTGCGTTTCGGGTGCTTTACATGTTTCGCTGTTTTTCTCAAACATTTCTCGGACTTTGTCTCGCAGGCCTAGACGATTTCTTCTCCAAATGATTTGAATAATTTTATAGCAATTTGGCTTTCTCAAAGAATGTATTGCTTTACTCAAATTTATAACCATATTTACTGTAATATCAACATGATCATTTTCTTTTGGATACTCTGGCATATCTTCTGCCAATACTCTTGCAATCCTTGTCACCTTAGTTTGTCCTCTTTGCTTTTTCCTCCCTCCTCCGATGTTGTCCTCTGTTATTGAAATACTTAATGCACACAATTAAGCGAAGCAACATTGATTTTCAGAGATATACTCGGCTTTCGTCAATCGAAACACAATGACGATTCATTGTCAAAAAAAGTAGATTTTGAGCTTTATTTAATGTCCAACTTCGATAATGAAATAATGCTAAATTTGCTGGGAGATAACCAGCGGCGTGGCGTGCCCTCTGGCTGCATAATATTTTGGCCCCTCCCCTCCAAGATCCCGATTTTGTTTGTTTTTTGGTGGATGCGCAGCTAAATCCGCGGTTAAATCCGCGGCCAGAAATTCGGCCGAATACGCGGCTACCTTGAGTGAGGTGAATATCTGCACATGTTTTTCCAACTCTTCGCTGGTGCTCGTGATCTTTAATTGAGTTCATCACTCTTTAGTACATTTTCAAACTTTACAGCTACAGCTAACACACTCGGTTCAAGTGATCGTTAATTCCCCATCTTCCATTTTCCATTCATGTCCATCTGGAGATGGTGCATCAATCGTTTGCCGAATTTCACTCGATAATTACAGCGTTTAGCATCGTTGGTGCATCTTGTGTTGGTGGTAGACTCTGCTCGGACGATGAAGAAGAACAAAAGGCCCTGTATCTGGTGTCATCAACACTCTCTGTTGTTTGGCCGTAAAGAAAGCAGACAAACTTCTCTAGGGATGATAGTTTCTTTTGCAACTGAAAATCGCTCCCTAGATCGGAGGATGTTTCCTTAAATTATGGGTGCTCTTCTGTCATCTTTAAAGTTTTCCGTTTCCCTTTTATGTAGAATGCATTTGTGAATGTGTGAAGCCCAATGCATTTACAAGACATGCTTAAACTGGAACTGATTTGCTGCAGGTCTATGGTGCGGCTCTTGTTTCCTTTTCCCGGACAAGCTGTCCAGAAGAGATCCAGATACCGATACAACTGCAACATCGGTGTCTGGTATTTTTGATGATTACCGTAGAGTGTGATTCGGCAGCATGTCCTGTATGAAGGTATACACACTAAGAAATACAATTTCAAATCTGCCACCAAAGGGGTGCACACCATTGATACAATAGCAGCACCCCTACGGGTGCAAACTTGCACCCCGAAAGTAGGGTGCAAGTGTGCACCCCAATGAGAGGTGCAAGTGTGCACTCTAAGGGGTGCAAGTATGCACCCCACAATGGTTACATTCTAAACCCCCAAATTAGGGTGCAAGTGTGCACCCCAAAGTGGGGTGCAGGCTTGCACGATAGGGGTGCAAACGTGCACGTCTACATTGTTTAAGGTCCACTTGTAGGCAGCAGATGATTATGTTCATACATCATAATACAACTCCTAAATCCTATACATTGTAGTCTGACGATGCACATTGTCATGCGTAACTTTCACCCCCCACCCCTAATTGGTGGCGGGGTCGATACAAACAATTCATACCTCAATCGTCATGTAGTGCATCTCAACACAACTGGTCTGAATACAGAGTAACATAGGTCTAGATACACTGATCTGGTGACCAGAATTAGAAGCTTTTACTGCGGTGGTGTCATGCTCACGCTGCACGCATTCTTAAATTCCAATTGGTCGAAGGAGCCCGGAGTGCGTGCCTAATGAAGTTGGGCGTTTGCCATCAAACTGTTTGAGCCTTGGCATATGGCTTGGTCGACCACTAATACAAATAATGGCAGCCCCAATGTGTCAACAAGCTCAATGCTTCTATGAAGAATTGTATTAACTGTGTTGAGCTCTGTTGGGCTGGCATCGATAACTGGTAGATATCCTATAGTTACCTCTGTTGGTATGTGGGTGGTTATGAGTTGGTTAAACCCAGTCCATGAGGGTAGCAAGCAATTTTGTGGCACTTTTGCAATGTAGTATCCAGCATTTTGTTTCCTAGCCTGCACAATCAAAGGGTCATCTTGATTTCCGTATTCTTCTACTGCGATAGTGGTAGAAAATGCATCCGTGGAAGCTTTCTTCAGGCCACCAAAGGGAACCATATCCTCATCTGGGGGAGGAAGTGTACGTCCTTTTGTTTTCTTGCACGATGTTGATTGATGTTGCTCATGTTGAATGGCGATACCATTCGTATTATGAGTCGATCCTTATGAGTCGAGACTAAGTCTCTTCTCCAGAGTCATTGTTGTCCCATACTACAGTTGTGAAGACACCTTTATGTAGACCCGATCGCGATCACAGCCCGTCTCTGCTTTGTTGAATCAGTAAAGTACTGGTAGCAGTGTATACATGTATGCTCCGTGTTCAGTGGGAAATGTTGTTGATAAACCGTTGTACCTTTGTAGGCAATGCCTTGTTTTGGTCAAAGCCAGCAAGATGCTGATATAAAATAAGTGTGTTTTTACCCTGTCGAGGATATTCGGCACCAAAGACATAAAAGGCAGCAAAGGTTGCGGAAACTCCAACTGCTATGTTGCTGCTGGTGCTCAAAGAAATGTAAAGGTTGGAAATATAAGATTCTTCATAACATTTAATCATGCTCTAAATTTGTTAACGTCCCACCATGGAGGTTACTGTCGTATCATGGGCTTGTGCAACCTGCAGGGTAACATTACCACATGTACAGTGACCATGTGGAATTGATTGAGAACAACTTGCTACATCATCTGTACCAGCAGTCACCTGAGATTTTCAACTAATTTTAGCGTGTCCGAATGTGTGAACCTGTATTAGAACAGCATACCAGGGGCACACTAGTGGAACTATAGAGATGGAGATTTGCCATTTAAATGGCAAATTTTACCTAGATCATGCTGGAATATTTCAGCTATCGGTATGTGACATACCGGTATATCTTTTGTACATGTTCCAGGATGTCTACTTTAGTACCACCCTTCTTAATTTCCCCGAGTCTAAAATACGACCCAAATACATATAGTATGGGAACTACAGGTACCGTTAACTCCGTAGATCTTGGCGCCTCGGACATCATCATTCTAAATAAATAAAGAAAAAGAAGGGTTTTTAATGAAGTATTCAAGATAACGCAACACCAACAGCCACGTCACACAGCCCTACAAATAGGGCTGTCTTTTGTCTATTATCTGAAAACCTAAAATTCGGCTAGCAGAAAATCGGAAAATACGGTTTTACACGGATTACTAAGGATTACTTGGAAGAAATGAGAAGAAATTATGGGACGCGGGCTAAAGAAATACACATTTTAGCGCGATCTAAAGAAATACACATTTTAGCGCGATCGCAATACACAACCTTTTTATCGTGACTTCAATTATTCATTTTCTGGAGGTGTTATGGCTTATAGGGGTCCCCCCTTTTTGGGCTGCCCAAAAACAAAATTCCGGGTAGGCAAGCTTTACGGGTTCAATGCCCCAGGACCCCCTTAGGCATAAAAAAAAAAATGTTATGTTGGCGTAACGGGCCCAAAAAAATAGGGTAGGTAGGTCGGGATTCTTTTTTTTTTTTTTTTTTCTTTTTTCTTTCTCCCAGCATTGAAAATGATATGTTTTCTAATTGTTTCAGCCGGTAGTAATACACGATAGCGTGTCCAGGTTTAATATATACACAATCCACACACACAACAATGAGAAACGGTCAGAAATGGTTTCAAACGTATTTATAACTAGATTTATATAGATTTTAATCATTAAATTTTGTCCCTTGAACAAAAAAATATCCAGGGTCGGCCGTATTTTTAGGGTCGGTCGGGTTACGCCAACATAACATTTTTTTTTATGCCTTAGTTAAAACCTAGATCCGCCACTTAACTGCCAACAGGGCAAGTGCAAGTACCAATATCAAAATTGATATGATACAGGACTTGAATACACTGTTCAGAGTGCCCAAGAGCATGTCTTTCGGGAAGGGATAGAGACTGGTGCTATTGAGACGATTGTTGGCGATATCTGTGAGTTTTCTCATGTTGTAATCTTCAACCTGGTGAGGATGAAATCTGCCAGTTGGCATACGTTGAATGCTTTTAATCTGTACAATATTTTGTCCTTGAGAATACTCATTGCAGCTTCACAATATGCTGTGGTGTTGTTTCCCCTGATTTTGAGATCCTGCCTATACTGTATGTGCCAGTGACCATGACACATTAACAGCAACATTAATTACCGGTACAATTAAACAGGCTTGAAACTGGCACAATGTCTTTAGACACTTGAACAGTCGAGCACACAATTTGAAATGACTGAGGACTATTAAAATTGGCATCAAATGGACGTGAAATTCGTTCTTTCATACAGAAAAACAAGCCTGTTAATAGGACGAGTGATAGAGGAGCGCAGAATGAGGGCAGTAGCCACTGGTAATGTTACAAATGTATTGACAAAAAAATCACAAATGAATTATGATAATAATTTTTACTAAATCAGATATATAATTCTATTAAAAATGTCAAGGGAGAACTTCCATTTGTTTTCTCAAATTAATATGATAATATATAGTACATACCAGTAGAGTCAATGAATGCAAGTTCCCCACTGTGCTTTATTAATGTATGCACCTGTTTTATCATTGGAGTGCAGATTGCGATAGGTAGTTGATTATCACTTGTTTGGTCCATTTTTGCACAGACTGTACCACATTCATTGTTGTATTTCGAGATGATTTGTTCATCATTGGCATGTACATGTATCATATCAATGCCATCAGACGAACCATAAGATTTCTTAAAAATCTTGTAGTACAACCTGCACACGAAGCAAATATTAGTAAAATATTTGCATTGTTTATGAACAGCACAATGTTGCAAAACAGAAATAGATTAGGATTGTATGTACACTTTTGCTATTTCTTCATTTTCAGGCCTTCATTTTTAAGGAGCGCGAGCGCGATCGCGCTCCTTCGCGCTCCTCAACACGGTTTCTGGCGCGCGAATAATAGCGCTCCTGGGTATTTTTGTAAGCTCAGTTTTTGTCTACATAAAAGCCAACAGTAAAATCTTGTCAATCCGAATTTTATATACTTGATTTCTTAACTTGTCATCCCGATTTTATTTTAAAGGTTAGGCCTACATTTATAATTACTCGGCACGCACCGCGTAGCACCAGCGCGGCGAGTATCAGCAGATCCCACAAAAAAAATTAACGCAACGCATTACACACACGATTCGCTCGCAGTTAACACTGGCCCAGACGCGCAGTAGGATGTGAAAATATTATACCGAATGCAGCGCGGTTCCCTGCAATTATGTATACTAATACTGCACGTGAACCAGCGACGCGGTCATTGATATTATATTCCCACTGCGTGTCCGGTCGATCGAGTGTAGTGTAGAATGCATATGGCACGACTGTGGCCACGTGCAGTACGTGCGCGCGGTAGGCCTACTACATGTATTAATTACGCACGGCAGGCCTATAACTTGACGAGAGTCGGAAGAATAATCCTCCATCTAAGACAGACACCGAGTAAACAGAAGTTAACGGCCACAAAATACAACTTTAGCAAAAATATAAGATGAACTGAAAAACACTTTAGACTTTAGAATTATAGACATTTATTTTTTTTGATTTTATATAAATGAGTGGTGTGTATTTATTGTGTAAGATTGTACATGTATTACATGTACATGTATTTATGAAATATGTGTTTTTTTCAAAAATTGCCTTGGTGCCCTTTGCAAATTTTTGCAATCGCCTTGATGCCCTTTGAAATTTTTGAAAATTGCCGTGCACGCGGTGACATTGTTTGTGCGTAGTACCATTCGACATTTTGTAATGGCATTTACTTGTACATGCAAATCGAGCTCCTCGGACTTCCCAGGAGAGCAATTTTGGGTGCTCAAATTGAGCTCCTCAGATTTTCCAGGAGAGCGATTAACTGAGCTCCACGAATTTCTAAAAATGAAGGCCTGATTTTGATACTAGGATTTGAAACATAACCAACCTGTAACAAAACTGGTGATCCGGAAACTAGGCCTGATCTGCACATCCGGTAGCATACCCCTATTTGAAGGGAATTATCCAGAGAAACATATTAGTGAAACTTCAACCCTAGACTAAACGCTATACCTAACCCTATCAACATAAGACCTTAACCCTACATCTTAGACAAAATTAAACCCAGGGCAATTGTCACCGGAGCAAACGTCGATGCACCTTATCCTAGTTTAACTTTATCTTTGACTCACCTGCTCTTCCTTCCTGTCTTTTGACTCGATCTTTTCACAATTACTTGTAGACTAGCCATGCAGTCAGTATCCTTGCTGTGACTGGATGATTCTCCTTTTTTCCTCGCTGTTGCCCATGATGGCACCTGTATTCCCTCCATAAATGCACTAAAGAAAACAATAAACAGGCATGATTAATTAATCAATTACCATGAGAACGAATCAATTAGATCTACGTGTTTAAAGGAAAGAAATTCATATCATGTGACAAAGCTTGCAAGGTTAAAATTCACCTACGGATTTTAAATTCCTATATTTAAACAAGTTCAGATTTAATTATTACATAATCACAGATATAATATTAATCTTCAAAAATTTATCATTTTTCATATCATTCTCTTTAAACATTGAGTAGAAATACAAACCTTAAAAGGGACATATTTAGTTGAGGTAGAATATGTTCTTTTCACTCTCTATGTTGACTTAAAAGACTCTTGGAATTCTTGCAACCACTTGAGAGCGTCTTCCTCAGTTGCTGAAGCAAGTCTCAATGTTTCTGAAAAGCCTGTTTCAGACTGTTCCATGGAACAAACATGATGAGGATGGTTGGCAGGCAAAATAGCCTGTTATATTAAAAAAGATAAAGGAAACGCGCAAATTAATCAAATGAAATTAACATATTTCCTAACACTAACAATTAGACCTGTAGTAGTCTGTACACCTACCGGTAACTTAGATATATACCGTATGTCTACCAATAATTGTTGTTCATCCTAATAATAATTGTTGTTCATCCTAATCACTAAATCAAGAAAGTAATTAATCATGATGACTTGATGTAATATTTTGAGGAATAGACCTATAGGCTAAAAAGATAAGGCAAGAGTAGAGCTACTTTGTATAACATAACAGTATTCATAGTTTTTAGCAGCTCTTTTACACAAACAACAGTTAGATCTAACCTAAGTTAGTCTAGATCTATTTTGTAAATTAGACAAATAATCTTTCAGAAGCTTAGATCTATACCTTACAAAAATGTATCAACTTCTTTGTGTCATCCTTCGTCGAGTTTAATACAATGTCTAAATTTCAGCTTGAATATTAATATTTGATAGGTTACTATTAACATGGAGGTATGAAACAAATTCACAGTGTAGTTACCTGTATAGGTGTGGTGGGATGTATGGAACGCCAAACGCGCCTTCAGTAGTTGGCTTTCATTTCTTTTCACATATTCATCATTCCATTCTTCAATTTCATCATTCATCAAGACCACCACAGTACTTGATATTCAGTCTCAATTCAAGTCACAAGCTATTCAAAATGAATAGCAACAGTGGCATTCCTTGGTATCATGCCCCATAATAACCTCTGTCTGGTATTGTGTGGTGGTCTAAACTACAAAACTGCTACTACTCGTGTATGAAATGGGAAACAAATTGAAAATGGATTAATTAACAAGTTTAAAACGAATCAAAACAGATGGCGATTTAATACTTGCCCTTAGAAATCTGTCTGAACTGGTAAAAGACAATGCAGAGACTATATAGGCCTATAATTGAACTCTTTTGTATGTACAGGTGAAGCATGAATTTCAGACTTTGAAATATATTTCAGGCTCATTGGTATTTTTGCGCATGCTTAATTAAGTGATAATCATGATAATTAGGAGAGGGACTGGTAACGTGGGAGGGTTTAACCAATAATGGGAAAAAAAGATTCTGATTTTAACACGAGTCTGGTATTCATATCACACAGGTACTCAAGTGAACATGGGGACCCACAAACGAAAAACACACAAAATAGATTGATTCCACGGTCCCACATAGTTAAAAACATTGTTTGAAAATGTGATAAATTTACAGGGCAGCAGTCCAAAAACGCGTTTAACAGTTATTTGTATTAAAAGGTACAAATTTCTGCAAATGTAGGCCTTTACAGGTACATGTACCTAATTACTTACTGGTTCTTGTCTGCACATTCCTCATTATGTTCTCGCAACATGTTCAATTTCACTTCTTTGCCACATTTGATACATGTCTGTTCCAGACCAGTCATCTTGGGATGCGTTGCTCTGTGTGTTGAGAGGTGAACATAAACGTTTATTTTATCTTTTTCATGGCTATGGCTTCTTCAAATCTGATCAAATTTATACCTTAATCAAGAAAATTTGATTTGCATAATTCTGGAGAGATGCCAACATTGACATAAAATGAGGGTTTACATTTTCATGTCCCTTTTACGTCCGGCAGTTTGTTTTTTTACCAAACTATACCAAAACAAATTGTATTCCTGCTGTCTCTAAAGAACAAAACTGTTCATATTACAGTTGCTACATTTTGTATTTCTAAAAAATCTTACTTGTTTCATAGCATTGTTGAAACAAATGCTGTGATTTTCCTTATTTATTACAGGGGATGAACTGCACAAATGTACCAATCCCAGACATATCTACTCGACTTGGCACACTTACATCCTATCTCATATTTTTGGTGTACCTTGAACAAATGCTTGGATGTAAATCTGCCACTCTTCAATTAGGGGATGAAATGGCTTTTGGGGCTTATGTAATCTTGCTAGATTCAATGATAGATTGCATAGAGGCATTTTATTGTGGCTTCTTCAGTTAAAACTAATCTATGGAAATCACATATTACAACATACAATTGATCAACACAATGTCAAATTGCCAAAGACACACCCCATTTTGTTTCCATGTCCAGAGGCTGCTGAATGGGTCTGATGAAAATTCGGCCTTGGCCGAACCGCTTTTTCAAATTTTGTTTAGAGTAGACTTCCTCGACAGCTTTCAAGTCTTTGCTCCTGGTTCCATCACACGCCAGTAGTTTAAAACCGCCCCACTGCTTAGTTCTGAAAATTTTCAAGCAGTATCTGCTGAAAGTCACTGGGTGAATGGTTTAGATCAAATGTAATTATTTTGTTCTCCCAGGCCGCCGTCTTTCAGGTCTTGGCGCTCTCTTTGGGATTGTGCCGAATCAGCTGCTGGGTCAGCTAGACATATAAACTTATGAGTCCAGGGTCTCATTTTAATCTTCTTCCTGGGAAGAACTATACAGGTTGTGATGTGGTCTGATTATTATGCTGCCTTGGCATAAATCTTGTAAGGATTGATCCTGTACATGCATGTCAAATACAAAGTAGATAGTGAAAAAAAGAACAGTATGTGACATGCTGCAATCTCGGCTCCCTTATCACCTGAAAAAAAATCACTTGAAAAAAAACCACTTCTACAATTGAGGATGGGAATTAATCATACTTCAGTGGAAACGTACCTCGTAGTCAATGCAATAAAAGAACATTATGCGGTCCCAATTGTAATATTTACCCCTCGGTTGACATCTCTGCTTTAAACGATGTTTATATCCAATCGTTGTTACACCTAAATCGGTGAGTTGAGTATCAGACATAGCCGGGACTTGTTCAGTCGTTATCTGGTGGAAATTGAATGTTAAGTTTTAAAAATGTGTGCAGTCTCATCACAAATGTAAGTCGTTCTAGCAAAATGAGACGGAACTGGGCACGTGGCAGAAAACTGAAAAAAATAAAATAATGGCCGATATTTTTTTACATTTTTATTGTTATTGATATTTGTAATGTCTACTACATGTAACTTGTGAAGAAATAGTATGGAAGTAGTATAATGATAAAATAATCATAATGAAACAAATCCCAGTGATCAACTTCTCTACGTTTTGTATTTGCCTGTGTGTGCGGGGAAAGGCCATCTTCAAGTATTTCTAACCGACGTTTATATATTTCTCGTTTTCTTTCTGTAGTTTTTCATTTGCGACCTGTAACTTTTCTATATCCGCGTTTGCAACTTGAATCTTAAACAGAGATGGAGGGCTATCAGCAACTGTACTGGTTGTTTTTTCCTTGTGGTTGGCGTGGTGTTGGCAAGGAATAAGACGATTCCAGCCATTCCTCTAGTTCTTTCTTGCCAGAAGGACGGTTGCTGCTTTTGTTTAGCTTTGTGTACGTTAGCTGGATTTTCTTCCAAATGTTCTTCACAAAAGTCTCTGCCATTTTGTCTTATCCTCAAAGAAATTAGAAGGATACACAAATTGAATCCACTCAATGACTGGCCTGGATATTTCTCGACGTCGCCACACACTGTGATAGACAGCAATCCACTAGCACACACACAAAGCAGGATTAAGGCATATGTATAACAGCCCATTTCAAATAGTGGAGCTGAAGGTGAGAAGATTACCTCTAGGTGCTTTTACTACGCGAAGATAGCGGCCGCTAATGGAAGCACCCGATGTGTTGACGCCAAACGTCTAAGGACACAACATGGTACAATGCGTAGGATCTGAAGAAATACAAAGAAAGATCAAAGAAATTAGTAACACAAAAAAGTACAAAGGTGACCAAATTTGGTAAATGTGTTGTCAACTGATTGTGGCTGCTCCAATTAGTGTACATGCAGATTACAGAAGAAGTTATTCATTTGACCCAGATGCTGCTGAGCATCATCATCCAGCTGGTCCCATTGACCTTGAACTTCTGGTAGTACGCTCCTTCTGTATGTTTCCAACTTGTTGTTGAAGCTTTTTTGCGTGGCTGCTTGGTCTCCCATGGTGTTCTTAATTCTGGTCACCAGCTCCTTAGAGGTATCAGAGCTATCGCTATCATTTACTACATCACCCAACTTCTCCATTATGAAATTGAAAGCTTCCAGCTGAGTGGCAGAATCTCCTCAGTGTACCATCTAGCAGGCCCAGCGTCCTTGTTCCAGCATCGGTTGTTAACTGAAAACCGATGAACTTGTTACCGTCTCTGGATGTTCCATCGCTGTGCAAGGTTGCAGTCTTTAAAACGTTCACGACAATACGTTTCCTTTGGAAGATCATCCAGTGTTATGTCAAACCCCCCAATGGTTGACAAAATTACCTCAGTAACTTGAGACATCCGTCTGGCACTGACTCCTATACTTGCTAATGTCATGTAGGCAAGTTTAACGTTGTCAGAAAACATGCCTGGTGCCACTTTAAGCAGGGGCTTGTTTTCATCGCGAAGTAAGTAAATCTCCTCTGCTGCAAGAGCTAGGTCACTCCGGAGATGTGTTGTTGCGCGGTAGTTTGGAAGTCTCCTTTTTTTCCTTTACAAGCAGCTCTGCGTTGAAGTGAAGCAGATATACATTGTACGTAGCGTTTTCGGTTCTCTAGTTCTTTTCTGGGGCAAGGTATCTTTATTGGCCAGTGGACGGTTGATCGAACATTGATGTTTGTTTTCATTTTTTTCAAGGTCTTTGAGTCCTTTTTGGCTGCATCCAATTGTTTGGAAAGTTTGTTCTTTTCAAACTCCAAGTTTGTTTGTCTTTAGTTAGAAATCTGCGTTTCACATTGTATCGCCGATACTCCACTTCTTGATTTGCTAATGCATCAGAACGCTTTTGCAGCCTAGCTTGCATGCTAGCTGCTTTTTTCGTGTCTTCTTTCTTTGTCTTTTTGATGCGCAACGTTTTGATGCGCAACTGATTGTAATGTCAACCGAAACAAAAATAAAAAAACTGATGCACTGGCCAGCATTCATACATGGATACATGTATTTCATCCACAATCACAATGCATTGCCATAATTAACAACAGTAAGTAAATAAATAAATAAAAAGAAATAAAAAGTAATAAAAGGGATAAAAGTAATTATTAAATAACAAAGAAAACCTTAATATACGTTAATATAAAACTTTTAAATACATTTTTACAAGATATTTATATCAATGAGTCATTTACACTTACTGATCATGACAGAATACATGTATGTCAAATTTAAGACCCCAACATCGAGATATTCTGGCTTAAAACGCCACTCGCATTTTTGCGCCGCTAAATTTTGCTCCAGCTAGTTTGTTTATAACCTTTTTGATCCCGATCCTTTCATTTCCGGCATCGTATTTTGAGCCTTATTACCCCTATACCCGACATTTAAATTTTAAAAGTACTTACCTCTAAACCCGTCGACAAATCGGCGAAAATACGGTCGATTTTGATTATTAATTTGGTAAATCGAATTATAAGCTACGCTGTTTTTCAAAGACGGCGGCTGGTCGGCAAGAAGAAGCTATCCCAGCATGCCCCGCGGTATACGCGAACTCGATCCAGTCTCAAAATACAGCCGATTGCATTGGAAAATCAAACTGGAATTTTCGGTGCAGCGCATGCGCAGTAAAGTGTATAATTGCGATCCCTATGATATAACACATTAAGAACTATTTTGACGGAGTAATATATTATAAATCATGGTGTTTTGGGAGCAAAATTTAGGATAATTTCAACTAATAATTGAATCGAACAATTTTTCAAGTGAAAACATAATGTGGTGTAATCTTATTCAAATACAGTTTTATTTACCATCAGAATCGTGTGGTGCTTATTGGCTCCAGAAATAGTTTTAGTTTTCTTTTATAAAAAATACCTTAAAATTACCATCTAACTTTACCTTAACAAAGGGACTGCTAGGTGTGTCTTACAGAGGGAGGGGGAAGTTTGTCTTACAATAAGTGCTTGCGAAATGACAACCCCCGTTTGGTCTCTGAATGTAAGGATGCGATTTGACAACCCTTTATTAAATCTTAGAATGGAAGGATGCGACTTGACGACCTTTCATTCAAATTCAAATTTTTATTGTCCATCAAAAATGGAAAGTTGCCTTGTCGAACATGCTCGTAAATTAAAATATTTGAGTTACAAATTACAAATTATTACAATAAAAGAGAAACAAAATATGAATTAAAAACCTTTAACAACCTACAAACAACTACCCCTCAAAACCACCAACCCCTTCCGACCATTGTCTTTCCCACCAAAACTAGGTGGCTATATTAAACATATTAAACTGAACTTAAGACAAATAATAGCCAAATTCATTTCAATCTTATAGAATGAAAGGGTGTGACTTGACAACACTCCATTAAACTTAGAATGAAAGGGTGCGATTTGACAACACTCCATTTAAACTTGGAATGAAAGGGTGCGATTTGACAACCCCCCATTTAAACTTGGAATGAAAGGGTGCGATTTGACAACCCTCCATTTAAACTTAGAATGAAAGGGTGCGATTTGACAACCCTCCATTTAAACTTAGAATGAAAGAATGCGATTTGACAACCCTCCATTTAAACTTAGAATGAAAGGGTGCGATTTGACAACCCTCCATTTAAACTTAGAATGAAAGGGTGCGATTTGACAACCCTCCATTTAAACTTAGAATGAAAGATTTCGATTTGACAACCCTCCATTTAAACTTGGAATGAAAGAGTGCGATTTGACAACCCTCCATTTATTCTGAGAATGAAAGGGTGCGATTTGAAAACCCTCCATTTAAACTTAGAATGAAAGGGTGCGTTTTGACAACCCTCCATTTAAACTTAGAATGAAAGCGTACGATTTCACCACCCCCCATTTAAACTTATAATGAAAGGGTGCGATTTGACAACCCTCCATTTATTCTGAGAATGAAAGGGTGCGATTTGACAACCCTCCATTTAAACTTAGAATGAAAGCGTGCGATTTGACCACCCCCAATTTAAACTTATAATGAAAGGGTGCGATTTGACAACCCTCCATTTAAACTTAGAATGAAAGGGTGCGATTTGAAAACCCTCCATTTAAACTTAGAATGAAAGGGTGCGTTTTGACAACCCTCCATTTAAACTTAGAATGAAAGGGTGCGAATACATGAGAATACATGTAGAAGGATGCAAAGTGACAACTTTCCATAGAATGGGAGGATGATAATTGACCACACTCCATTTCATCTTCGAATGAAAGAATAAAAGGTACCATAAACCTATCAATCTTAGAATAAACGTATACAAATTCACAACCGTATATTTAATCTTAGAATGTAAGGATGCAAATTGACACCCCTCTATTCATCTATAGAATGAAAAGATGAAAATTGACAACCCTCCATTCAATCTTAGAATGAGAGAATGCGAATTGACAACCCTCCCTTTAACATTTTAGAAGAAAAGTGTACGAATTGACAGCCCTCCATTTAATCTTAGAATGGAAGTATGCAAACTGACAACCCTCTGTTCATTCTTAGAATGGAAGGATGTGAATTAACGACCCTCTATTCATTCTTAGAATGGAAGGGTGAGAATAAACAGCCATCCCTTGAATCTTAGAATGAAATGATGCGAATTGACAAACCTTCAATCAATATTCAGAATGGAAAGATGTAAATTTACAATCCTCCATTTAATCATCAGAATAAAAGGGTGTGAATTGGCAACACTCTATTCATTCTCAGAATGGAAGGATGCGAATTGACAACCCTTTCATTAAATGTTAGAATGGAAGGATGCGAATTAGCAATTCTCTGTTCAATCTTAAAATGGAAAGATGCGAATTAACGACCCTCCGTTCAATATAAGAATAGAAGAATGTGAATTGACGACTCTCCATTTATTCTTAGAGTGGAAGGATGCGAATTGACAACCCTCCTTTCAATGAGAGTATGCGAATTGACAACCCTCCCTTTACAAATTAGGAAGAAATGTATGCGAACTGACAGCCCTCCATTTATTCTGAGAATGAAAGTATGCGAATTGCCACCCCTTGATTTAATGTTATAATGGAGGGATGCGAATTGACAACCCTCTATTCATTCTTAGAATGGAGGGATGCGAATTAACAATCCTCTGTTCAATCTTAGAATGGAAGGATGCAAATTAACAACTGCCCGTTCAATCTTAGAATAGAAGGATGTGAATTAACGACCCTATATTCATTCTTGGAGTGGAAGGATGCGAATTGACAACCCTCCATTCAATGAGAGTATGCGAATTGACAACCCTCCGTTTACAAATTAAGAAGAAATGTATGCGAATTGACAGCCCTTCATTTATTCTGAGAATGAAAGTATGCGAATTGACAACCCTATATTCATTCTTAGAATGGAGGGATGCGAATTAGCAATCCTCTGTTCAATCTTAGAATGGATAGTGCAAATTAACAACTGCCCGTTCAATCTTAGAATAGAAGGATGTGAATTAACGACCCTATATTCATTCTTGGAGTGGAAGGATGCGAATTGACAACCCTCCATTTAATGAGAGTATGCGAATTCGCAACCCTCCGTTTACAAATTAAGAAGAAATGTATGCGAATTGACAGCCCTTCATTTATTCTGAGAATGAAAGTATGCGAATTGACAACCCTCTATTCATTCTTAGAATGGAGGGATGCGAATTAGCAATCCTCTGTTCAATCTTAGAATGGATAGTGCAAATTGACAACCGTCCGTTCAATCTTAGAATAGAAGGATGTGAATTAACGACCCTCTATTTATTCTTAGAATGGAAGGATGAGAATCAACAGCCATCCGTTGAATCTTAGAATGGAAGGATGCGAATTACCAACCCTTCAATCCATCATCAGAATGGAATGATGTGAATTTCCAATCATCAGAATGAAAGGATGTGAATTGACAACCCTCTATTCATTCTTAGAATGGAAGGATTCGAATTGACAACCCTCCGTTCTTTCTTAAAATGGAAGATGCTCATTTACAACCCTCCATTCAATAATAGAATGAAAGTATGCGAATTGACAACCCTCTATTGAATCTTAGAATGAAAGGATACGAATTGACCACTATAAATTTAATCTTAGAATGGAAGCATGCGAATTGACAACCATTCGTTGAATCTTATAATGGAAGGATGCGAATTGACGACCTTACATTCATTCTCAAAATGGAAAGGCTGCTATTTGACAGCCCTCTATTCATACTTAGAATGAAAAGATGCGAATGGCAACACTCCGTCCAATCTTAGAGTTTTAGGATGGGAATTGACGACACTCTATTCTTTCTTAGAATTTAAGGATGTAATTGACAACCCTCCATTTAATCTTGGAATGGAAGAATGCGAATTGACAACCCTCAATTTAATCTTAGAATATAAGGATGCAAATTGACAACGTCCATTTAATCTTAAAATGAAAGGATGAGAATTGACGATATATCATTTATTCAGATATAAAAGGAGAACCTGCTTTTTAAAGTTTGAACGAAAGAATACGAATTGACAACACATCAAAGTAAGAAAGTAATCTGAATTTTAAACACCGTTATTTTTCCCCAAAAATAAATGGATGCACAAAAACTTATTATTTCATGAATGTAATTATTTTTGTCTCGATTTTCTTGCAATTTACGATGAAGTCTGTACATGCTTACTACTTTAGGATCGGTTTAAGCTTTCCCGTATTCGATATTAACATTGAAGGGGTTTTATCATCATGAAAAGTCTTTAGGTTTGGACAAATCAGATGGACAACGCACGGTGGGCCCGTGGCGCCCTCATTGGACGCCCCCATTGAACGCGTCATTATAGTGGGCCAGTACGAAATAGAAAGCAAACCTCGTGTGTTAAAGTTATTTACGAAAAAAGTACAAATAAGTTTGGCTTTGAGTATTTTAAGAATGTATTCGGAAAAAACAAATTGGATTCATTTACCGATGTATATGACGCGTCCGCACGCCCCCCTCCCAATGGATTCGTCTATACATGATTTAACAAACACAGATTAATACTGTTCAAACACAACGAACAATTAGGTATATTGACTATAACAGAAGATAATATTACCTAAGGATAGTACACACCATTTACAAATATAAAAACAGTCGATTATTATGAAATATTATATTTGCCTGTAAGTTAACAACAGTCTCAAGCATACTGTCAAATCACGTTAATTGATGATGACCTGGGGTGTTCAAGAAAAATATAATTTTGTATCAATTTTCAACGACTTGACAACGACTTCCGGCAAGCGATCGTTTGGAAAAACTTATAGTTTTAAACACATCTGGATATTATATTCGTGAATTCGTCTGGTGTTTCAGCATCTTTGGAAACAAAACTTTAAGCAGATCAGCGTTAAAATGTTTACTATAAAATATGACTCCCCTTAAGCCCCTGTCACACTTGTCCGAATCTATAATTCCGTTCATAAACCGATCTGAAATATTATTAATTCGGACACGTTCGGAGAGAAATGTCAAAAAAACAGCCAGAAATGAAAATACACCGACCATAATCCGGTCTTATTCCGAATCTAATAAGTTGCTATTCCGAGTGCAATCCGTCTATATTCAGAACCTCTCTGATCAACACCGGACATGCCAAACTTTGACAAATTCATTGATCTCAAGACCGACCGCTTTCCGAACATTCCGTTTATATTCCGTTCGTCTCCGGTTGCAAAGAATATGCACCGAATTGTTCACCAGACGGCTATACCGGTCAAAAGTGACGCAATTCCGGAGTATTCCGCATGCATTCCGAACTATTCCGATCGCATTCTGAGCGTATTTCGGCCATTCTGTTTGTATTCCGAACATGTACCGGTGGCGCACAGAACGGCAACCGAGGGTGGGACGGCTATAACAAGGAGCGCACCCGGCACCTTCTCTCACAACGCTTCAAGTTCAAGACTTTACAACGTGCACTACAAACTGTTTCGTACTCTTCCGTACCTATTCCGCATTGCAACGAATGGCAACGAATGAGTACAGTGTGTTTTCCGTGTATTCCGTGCATATTCCGTGTGTATACCGGGTACCGTCCGTATTGAAGTTGCCGCGACAATTCGGAGAAATTATTAAACAGGTTCAATAATTTCTCCGAGTTCCTCAGTACATCACCGAACGTACACGAGTATATAGCGTTGGAAAACCGAGGGAAACCGAGGGAAACCGAGGGAATTCTGTTTGAGTTCAGTTCAAACCGATTAAACACCGAATCCACAATTTTTTACTCGGAATATGAACGGAGTGACGATTCGGACAAGTGTGACAGGGGCTTAACCCACCCATTTCCGAAAATTTCAGCAAAAGCAAATGGAGTAGGCCTATATTATCTTTCATTAACATACTTGAAACGACAATGATAACAATAGCTTCTGGAATAGGAATTTGTAGTCCTTTCAATTGTCTCTTTATGAATTATTTTTAAGTAGATTGAAAGTCTTACAAAAACGCAGCGCTTTTGTATGCAAACTTAAATAACAACAAACCATTGAATAATTCCTATTGAAAGGAAATCGTTCCAACGAATTAAAGAATAGCATTAAAGATGGACTACAACGAAAACTCACACATTAAATTTATTATCGGACCTTGTTTATGTTGTGTTCAGGTAACACTTTATTGTTGCGGCCATGTTTTTCTCTAAATAATTTCGTTGCAATTTGACCGAAAAAATTTGATCTCGAATCTTCGATTTTGAAATTTCCCGCCCTGTACTGGTTCCCGGCAAAGATCCACTGAAAACCACAATGAAATCCACGATATAGTACCAGCGGACTTGTAAACCAGCGAAAAGTGATGACGTACTACCCATGATCAACCGAGAGTAAACAAAAGACGCCATGTTATTCTGTGTGTATTATGTATGCACGCACACGATCGATCCGAGTAAATCGTCATGGGTAGTACGTCACACACAAAGTATGAATTATTCATGAGTTAAGGGCTTTTGCTAAAACTGGGTTTTTCTGGGTCGTAGAACGCCGATCAAATTTATTTTTTTTGCATGAAGGAACAAGTTTTATTGAATACTAATGATATATTAGTAATCATTATACATTTCTCGAACAAAAACAGCAACACAGCCTTTATCATTATTCCGTTGTAGTCCATCTTTAAAGAATTTGATTTAGTAATATGCACACAAATTTATTAATGGAAGTGAAGTAGAATAGACTGCAAGCAAAATGAAACGAGTATTCAGAACGATTGTAAATCTCGGTGGGTTAGACAGAACATTGTATGACAATGCGTGAACATACACTGCGCAAATTTGCTGGGATAAATTTGCACGAATTTATCGGAACTATTGTTTACGGGGTATCCTCTTCCTCACCAGGGTTGCTGTCATCTTTTTTTTCGTCATCTTCTCCACCGTCTTCTTCTTCCCCGTCATCATCATCATCATCTTTATCATCATCGTCACCTGTAGGCAAATGAAAAATCAATATTGTTTAAAGACAAATTCACACTTCAGACAGATTACCAATGCCTATGGGTCGGGAGCCCGTCACGTGGCCGATAAAACACTGGGGCCAGTTTTATACACTTTTCCGATGACTCATGAAATGCGGACGTCCGTGAAATCTGGTTGCTTTTAAACTTATATTGGTTGAACTTTACAAGGCATAACTGGATTTTCCTGTTTTGTGCGACACCTTCAATGTGGCTGGTATTTTTGACTGATGACTGATTTTTTGCGCTGTTTAGGTTACTGTACTCAAATGATGCACGTGCACGTAGATTTTATATCGATGTTAGAAGATCCTTACCTGCTATTTGTAGCGAAAAGTCCTCACCAAAGGCAATAAGACAAGATGTATCGAGAAATTCAGTTTGTCTGGCATCACTATCGACTGCTACACAGCTTCTCTCTTGGACTAGTGCCGCCATTAGCACAGTACCTGAACAAATATACATTGTCATCAACATTGCATATTAGTGCCTTCGATATATAGGCCTACTTGTTTGATTAAAGGCGAGTGTTGCATTCGAATTATACATGTTTGGTGTGTCGTGAATGTATTGCAATGAGTGTATCATGTAAACATGCGTTTGTTTTTGATTGAAATAGGGGACGTATGACAAAGGGAACAATGGGGTCCCCTATTCCGCAAAGGTCCCCGATTCAGACTCGTGTGCAAATCCTATGGCGATCATCCGAAAACGTTAGAGTACAAACAAAAGAGGGAAGACGGTCGGACAATGCCCCGTCCCCTATTGACGGCGTTTACCCACTTGTGTGAACTTGTTTTAGTACTTTATAAATGTAAGGTGTACATTTAAATAATTGTGATGTGTGTGGATACATTACTAACCTGTTCCACAGCAGGCATCGAATACCACATCCCCTTTGTGTGTGAGAAGCTTGACCAGGCTTAGCATCAATTCAGCCGGCTTTTCTGCCTTGTTGATGATAACCCCCTGGTCGTCCCTTTTCAGTGGTTCTTTGAACACACTGAACATATTCTCCTGGCACTGCTTGATGTTAAATCGGGCTGGATGAATTTGTCCAGTGTGTTCGAAGAACGCCATAACGAGTCCTCCGACGGCTGGATAGAAGAGTGAAGTTGGGTCTTCTGTGTAACAAATATATTGACCGAAATCATTATCAATAATATTATGAGTAAATAGGTATGGAGAATACGAAAAGCTAACACCTTCCCTAGACACTTTATGATCAGGTGTACATTTAATGAATAAAGTAATACTTGGTCAATGTGTCTTTATTGCAAGAGTTCAAATGTGCTCTGAAGACCCACGTCTTTCAAGTTGCATTCGATTAGCTCATTCGTTCATTTGATTGTCAGGTTGTGTTGTGTAATGTCCACGTTTTATATCATGTGGCTATCTTGTTTTTATTAGCTGCGCTTTGAGCATCTCATTAGGGTGGTAATGGCGCATTATTGATTGCCTATTATTATTATAATTATTATTGAAAAACAATAAAACGAACCTTTGTTGCTTGTGGCATTAACGACATGATAAAATGCGTCCTCCGTTTGTAGAAAAAACTTGGTCTTTGCCAGTACGCAATTTACCATGTACATTCTATGTGGTGGGCACACAACCACCAACCGGAACGAGCTCTTTGCCCCATTCAGGTTTTTTAATGTCCTGACAAATGTGGCCAGCTCTTCCTCTGTCCACTCCTGTAACACAGACAAACACATTTCTTAATTTGTTGTACAAGCAAACAATTCTTTCGCAGATTACATGTCTGTATTGAAGGTATAGGAAACATTTTACTACCGAATTTCAATTGTAAATTAAATAATGAAAGTAAATAACAATTCTAGGCTTCCAGCAAAATGATTGCGCTAGATATTCTGTAATTGTTCTGATATTCTGAAACAATTTTTTTTTTTAATCGCAAGACAATGTACCCCTTTAATAATTCAGTGGTAAAAATAATACCTCGGGCAGGTCAATGATGGTCAAGTCCGCTCCAATAAAACCAGGCCAATGGGTTTTGATCTCATCGGGAGTGATGCTCATTACGTCTGATGTCATCACACACCCGATTGAGGAGTTGTGGGAGTACAGGTCGCTCGGTACCCCAAACTCGTGCTGGTGCTTTATTCTCAAGCAGAAGCTCTTGAATTCTAGATCACCAGCCTTAAAGTTTGGGGCAAAGCGCGACAGGACCTCGCGTGTGGCTGTCTCGGGGTATTTTTTGCTGGCATCTTGCCAAGTCGTGCAACCCGTGTGGTCGCAGAAGGCTTTCTGAATCTTGTTTATGACAACAAAAAAATGGCTAGAAATTAATAAGATCAGCGTCGTGATGAAAAGTTACGTATTGATGAAGTTTACGAAATTCAGGTTTTTATGCCAGATTGGTATTTTTATATTGTATTTTACCTTTTAAATTGGACGCATTTTGATGAAATAAATAGGCCTACGTGCAAATATGATGCATTTAATGTTTTACGTACATTCACTTGACAGGTGTGAAGTCAAAGTCGTTTTTCAAAGGGGACAATTAGTGTCGTAAATTGCAATATATTTATCGGTGTTGGAGCACAAATCTTGATCCTCAGGACCAGGCCAACTTGGCTTTGGACTCTCAAGGCCCAAGGCTCTATACACAAAATTGGAAGAGGGCCCCACAATAACAACACGGCACCGTTTTAAATATACAAAGTATACAGAAGAGATATACAAGAGAATGGCTATTGTTTCCATTTGTGTTTGGTTGAAAGAGTTGCACTGTTCATGTATGGCCAAAAAGTCAAATATATATTTTGTTTTCGAATGCATGTATTTGCGACTTAGGAAGCAAATTTTGAATGCGGAAACTTGGATGAAGGGTCACAATTCCAAGATTTAAATAAAGCATATTTACCGGGATAAGCTTCTTCACCTCAGTAGCATCCCTTCTCAGCTCTGCGGTGCTTAGCTTTCCGTTAGCAACCTGCTGCAGAAGCTCATTGGCCGTCTCTTCGTGCAACCCCGATAGCGGCAGCAAAGTGTATGCCACCTTTGCAATGTCGGGAGTGGCAACGAAATCCCCTCTTCTCAATTTCTGGCCCTTGATGTCCCCTGACTCATACATTTCCACGATTTGCAGAAAAATGCTATATGCGTCGTTGCTCAAAAGAGCAACGAAGAAAATGGTTCTCAGATCATTTTCTTGCTACAAAAAGAGAGACAATGAATACATGGATTGTTTAACCATTTTATTTGTGTTACTTGAGAGGTATAGAATGATATTAATTACAGTACGGTAGCATCGAAGTGTTTTAAAGGCTATTCTAGGTGGAGAAACCGTTTCCAAATGAAGTCGAATGCAAAACAAACCCAATCGGCATTTTACCTCATTATCATGTATTTTACCTCATCTAAAATGACGCAGCAGGACTTCTTCCAGTCTGCTACCTTGCGTGGTGTGTCTGCCAGGTCCTGCAATCGCTTTCTGCAAATTGATACCTTTATTGAAATTACGTAAAATAACAATTATCTTTCAAACACATGCAACTATAATTTAGTAAAAAACAAATTGCATTTGTTGTATTTTGCATCAGGTTAAGATCAGCGGGTCTGTTTTCTACCTGCCCAAGGTCCCCATTATTAATGGGAGGAAATCGAGAGGAAATTGTAGTAAAGTCTCTTTTATCCATGCAAGGCCGTCTGCACACAATTCAAGTGTATATACGCCTCCATTCAGGGACCACCTGTCCCTGTCCCTGTCCCTCTTTTGTTTGTACTCTTTCAGAAGACCTCCCATATGTTTTGTGCAAGAATCGGAATCGGGGACCTTTTCCAAATAATAATAATAATAATAATAACTGGATTTTTATAGCGCCAAATTACCAAAGGATACAAGGCGCTAGAAAGGAAGAAAGAGGAATAGAAGACAAAAAAACAACAAAGAAAAAAGGACATGCAGTTACGTTTGGGGAAAAAGGTAGGTCTTGAGAGCTTTTTTGAAGGAAAAAACACTGCCTGAGTTTCTGATGGAGATGGGCAGGTTGTTCCATAGCCGGGGGGCGGCAACAGAGAAGGCCCTGTCACCAGCCAATTTATGTGACTTAGGGATAACAAGAGACTCACAAGCAGAAGAACGAAGGGAGTAAGGACGACTTGTGGATTTTGAGAAGAGGGGAGAGATAATCTGGTGCAGAGTGATTAAGTGACTTGTAAGTGTCCCTATTGCCCTTATTGGTTCTACGTCCCTATACGATACACCATTGGTAATTGCTTAAATGGGTTGATTTGGGGGGTGTATTTTAGAGTAAATATCGTTTAATTGACCTGTCCGAAGTTTTTCAATCTGGAAGTTGAGAAAAGAAAGAAAAACGGCGTTCGTTTTCAACTGGCGTTGGGCAGTTGTTCTTATGTTTTGTGTGTTTTTTTTGCGCGATGGCCGTCCGGCAATCGTGATTTTGTTATATAAAATAAATGTTTTGGGAACAATTACAGGATATCTAGCGCAATCCTTTTGCTTGGTGCCTACAATCATTATTTACTTTCAGTAATAACAAAAGATATTTGTTAATAATTTGCTAGTAAATTTCTCGATATCTGCAAATGTTGTATCTTACCTTCGAATAAAAAACAAACTCACGCACACCCACATTATAATCCATGCACGTATAATCGCACATAAGTATAAAGCATGAGTACGTGAGTAACTGTAACTGTTTGATTGCAGCGCTTCAGTCAAGCTTCACGACCGATCTTTTGCATATATCATAAATTGTTCGATATTGTGCGAACAATGCTTCAGGTTTGTGAAGATGATGTAACATTTGATTTATACCACATTGCAAACTTGAATTTGACGATCAGCTTCGTTAAATAGTCATGGAGTTTTGTTATGAAATAAGACACCCACCTTGTCCTTGAATGATATTTCGTGCCGCAGTTGTCCTGTTCGGTTATGTTCATTAGATAACCAGAGCATCTGCTCCTGGTTAAGACCAGCATATACAACACATCTCCGGGCCTGTAGTGCCTTGTTGTCCGGTTGCTCTTTGGACAGGGCCTTCATGGCCAGGAAGCAGTGCTGTCCGCCTATCACCGTGTAGCTGTACCCGTTTGCCTGTGTGATTTTTCAGCAAAAGAAAACTATGATACACAACATCACTAGACCGGCAATGGGGTCACTTTGAGCCCGTCTATAATCGTCCTGATAAGACTGTGGGTGACCAGAAGAGGGTTTTTATTCCCGAAGCCAAAATATATATGTTTTTGTAGATTTGACATCACAACACACAAGTTATACCTTTTTAGGGTCATAATCTTTAACCCCCACATCTTCAACATGTAGCAGCAAGGCCTGGTGAGTGTTGTCCACAAACTCCCTCACTTTTTTCGTCAAAGACTTGCAGAATGTTTTGTCCACAGTTCTGGCCTGCTCGCCTAACCCCATGTTTGATATGTTTATCAAAATATTGGTGGCTGAAAATGAAGATTGTTACAGGAAAAAAGTTGTACACGATGAGGTAATGAAATACATTATTTTGGTAAAATTAATTTGGTCAATTTTGTTAAATCCTTTCAGTAGCAAACTGTAAGTCAATGCATATTAACAGACCGTATATTTGTCTATGTGCGTATCTTCTGACAATTTCACATGGCATATAGATGTTTTACATTTTAAAAAATTGGTCTTCATTTGTCATAAACTGATGCCATTAGGCGTTGGAGTTTGTTTTTTAATTACCATTACGATATGATAAACAGAACAAACAAGAATGTTGTTAGACAACCAACAAATTCAGGTATAGGCCTAGAACTTGTAAAAAACGGTCTTAGTTGCAATGGCAACATTCGCATTTACATAATAATTTACAATAGGCCTAATTAAACCATCAAAAATGTCTCACATTTTGATACAATAATAACCCCCCCCCCCCCCCCCCCAACCCCTCCCCCTTCTCATTCAATGTGCTTAGACCACCGAAGTTTTTCTGTTCACTTTTGGTGAAAGCATGATGACAGACTGTTTGTGGCATGGGCATTGATTATCGTGGTACTATACATACCGACTTCGTGTTTTGGAACACTTTCAGTCAGAAGACGACGTGCATCGACCTTGGTGGTAGCATTCATCTTGGTAGGCTTCGCAGATCTCTTTTTTCTGAGTAATCCGGGGACATCACTGGTTTCAAGAGATTTTCTCTTTTTACTACCGGTACTTTGTCTGCAGTGATTGGAAACAATTATAAAGGGATACAAATTAAAGGTTTATGGGAAATAAAATTAAATGAGAAATATTTTACTCATTTGAAAGTAAATATTGATTCTAGGCATCAAGCAGAACGATTGCGCTAGATATCCTGTAATTATTCCGAAAAATATAATGTTATAAAGAAAGATTCGCGATCGCCGCGTTAAAACAAAGATAACTTAAGAATAACTGCTCGACGCTGGTTGAAAACAAACGATTTTTTCGTGCTTTTCTCGGCATAAATGACTATAAAATACAACCCCCCAAATCTACCCATTTATGATAATTCAAGCAATAACCAATGGTGTATCAAACATAATCAGTGTGTCCCCCCCCCCCCCGAAAAAAAATATAAACAAATCGGAACTTGCTATGGGTGTTTGTATGAGCTACAAGATAACCAGATCAGCTTTCAAATGCCGTTTGTTTTACCTTATTGGCTTTTGTCAATTAAAAGATATGTTTGATTAACCACCAGCACTAACAATCAAGACAGTGTGTGCCACTTTTAGAAAAAGAATGTTTTTCAGGGCCACAATATCCAGGATTAATTTTACACGTGGGCGATTACTTCTCTGTGGAGAATATTCACACAACACACGTGCAAACTGTAAAGTGGCACAACATCGATTCTGGATAGCTTTAGTTAATTGGAATCACATCTGGACTGACAACTATATATCTTTTGAACAGAGCCGTTGCACGAGGTCAAGGGAAATCAGTGGGCTAATCCCCCACTTGTCAAAGGGAATACTGTGACTTTTGGGGTACCATCCATCACATTGCGGAAAGAATCGGGGGCCTTGAATCGCGGCGTGAATTGATGGTTTGTGCCCTGATTTCTCTCGACCTCGTGTGCGCGGGGCGAAATATTTTTTGTTACAGCTTTTATAGTGTACCCCAAAAAAAAACTTACACAGAAAGTAATAATAACGACAATTACCGGGACCTTTCTGAAAACTAATGAGACAAACCCTGAAGAAATTGAGAAAAAAATACAAAACTTGTTGGACCCCTGTATATTTTCCGATTTATCTTCGCATATAATTTAAATTTATTAGGAAACTATAGTCTGTGAGCATCGAATTTTCCCTGAATTTGAAAGTATATCTCTGATGACAAATATCAATACATGAATATTAACTCTGGGGGAGCACAAGACGCTTATAAATACGAACATGGGAAAGCACGTTTCGCCAAAAACGCATTAGACCGGGCTTTGTCTGGTAATGGGAAAGTTTGGTTTGTATACACTGAATGTGAATATTGCGCATTCCAGTGTTTGTTATGTTATAAATATATTTGATTACCTTTGTACAAAAACCTGTTGTGATTCTGCTGATCCAGATGTGCTGGGAGTGTCACTATCCTGTAAATCCCGTAAACTGACGAAAACTGCACCACTCGTGTCTTGCGAGTCATTGAAAGATCCCGAAGGTGTTGATTCTGCGCTCTCCTGCTGTGAATTGTGACAGAGGAAAATAATGTAAACTCCTACTTACTTTTAGAATTGAATTGAACTCAAATAAAACGACTGGGTTTATAGTCCCGGGAAAATACGTTTGGACCTCACACAAATTGCAATAGAATATTTTTCACCACAGTGCATTTCTATAAGGTCCCTATAATGACATACTAAAAATCTCCAAAATAAATGGTGGAAATATGACTAATTTGCATAAATCGTTAATCCCTGCCGCGTAAATTTTCAAAGCTTGTATTGTAAGTGACTGAATAATTATGAAAATATAGTAATGGTCCAAAATGACTACAATCATACCCTATACCGTAATTTTCACGCATTTACCTTGTCTTCAGATATCTTCAAGTAGTCAGTATTGGTGAGCTTCAAATTTGGCAAGTTAAGTATTTTCCCTGGGACTATTACTCATGTTCTGTAGTCATAGTCACGCTTGATAACCAACCAATGCATTGTTTCATTTAAGTAAGATTTGTTTAGACATTGTATTGTAACCCGTAGTTAATTACGCTTCTTACCTGAACCGAACCCAATCAAATTCCGTAGAAATTCAAATTAGGTAGCCCATATATTTATACTAACAAATAATATTCTTGTTATTATTGTTTGGTTGATGTTAATAGTGTATCTGTGTTTTGTCCGTTTTGGGAGTAATTGTTTAATCTGTATTTTTGTTGTAATAGTTTTTTACATATATGTATATCTATATATATATATATATATGTCTTCTTTTTTCTTCTTCTTTTTTATTTTATTTATTTATTATTATTATTATTATTATTATTATTATTTTTTTTTTTTTGGGGGGGGGGGTAACCCTCAATAAACAAATACAATTATCTCCTCGAAACTTTACTGATTACTCTTGCAATAAGCTAACTAACACTACAGCTTACCGGTAGTTGTGTCTCAGTCACAGTTGACCAGGTAACATCATCATTAGTGATACCACATACATCTCTGAAAGCACTGACAAAGGAAGCTGCGGTCACCGACCTCCGGAATTTCTTTGAAAAGAGGTTTCTACTCCAGTCGAAGTGCTCTCTTGATTTGGCAACCCTTTTACCATCTTCGAAATGGACCTGTGAACAGCATTTTGACATTTTTCAATTTTTACTAGTTTTGTGTGTACCGTGTAGATTCGATTTACATGTAAATACAATTGGGTTGGACGTCGATCCATTCCAATCAACAGATAATACGTTGACTTTATAATACACAAGATCAACACCGTGATAATTCTAAACACCATTTGCAAACATAAAAAAATACTAAATTAATATTATGAACAACTTTGATTGTTTGTGAATAACAGTCTCAAGCATCCTGTTAATTTTGTAAAATCACGGCACATGATGTGATGTGGTTTTCAGGAAAAGTGGAATTTGTATAACAAAATTAAACGATTCCCGGCCAGCAATCGTTTAAAAACCTGAATGTTTTTAAACACTGCCCTCAACTTATTAAATTCGTTTGAAGCAAGTCAATACACCAGACTGCAAGACCAGCACTTTTTCTTGGTTTTTCCAGCTTCTAAGTACACTACACTCTTGTCAGCGTCACAATATTTACTATAAAAAATGAATCTCCTAACTCTTCCATTTTTGAAAACTACAGCAAAAGCGAATGGTGCATACTGTAGTAAAACAAAAAAGACTAGTATTAGGGTGCACTACCCTAATTGAAGGGAGAATTTATACGCGAGTTCATTAGCATGAAATGTGCCCCCCCCCCCCCCCCCCCCCCCTCAATTGTTTTGTTTTAAAGGAGACCGTTGGGAAAAAAAAGTGGGATAGTGTAAATATAGCCCCTGGTTATATTTGAGCTGGTTTTTGAGCTTATTTAATCTGAGGGCAGACTTGATACAATTACGGTTGAAAATGGGTCTTATTTGCCCTAGAACGTGGAGGGATTCCATTTGTAAAATAGTAAGTATCATTTTAAAAAAAGTATCACTTTTCGGGAGGTGAGTTTCTTTTGGTGTGAATATTAAAAAAATGTAATTGGCTAACCCACTACAAAGTAAAAAGAAATGAAAAGGTAAAGACCAAGGCAATAATCTGATTGTTGCACGAAACTTGGTCCTGAACATTGTCGATTATACAATGTTTTCAATGGGAATTGAATTAGGCTCGTGCACTATATATTTACAATAAAATATTGAAGAAAGAGCTAGTCATTGTCGGGATGAGTTAAAAAGACGTTCCATCTAGAACTAAAAGGATATGTTGTTTAAATAGAATAATTTAAAAAGAATATTGGTTTAAATTTGGTCATGTGACTTTTTCAATTACAAAATGTATGTACATATGTATGTATTTTTAATATACGCACGCACCCGCTAGTGAAAGCAATTCCACGAGTCAAACAAAACTAGTTAAGTGTGACTTTTTCGACGTACAATTGAGATATGGTACAAAGGGTAAAATTGTACTTGGTGTATATTGTCCCCCCCCCCCTTTGCTGTCAATTTGCATGATTTTATAGGCAATTGATAGGCGCATTATTTACCGCCTTTTGTCCAAACTGTATATGTACGTGTAGGCCTAATGTGTATACACCAAAAATAAATCGCAGACTGAATCTGCCAAGACGTCGAACCGATGACAGTGACAACAAGTAATAACTAATTAAAACAAATAATAAACGCGTGATAAAAATATATTATTATTATGTGCTACAAAAAATAGAAGTATTTTCCCCCATTCGACTTTACCATAACACTTAGATCATTTACTGCCCTATATAGCTGTGTCAATATGTTTAGGTTCAGAAGCATCTTCACACGCGTATACGTCATGTATGACGTAATTATGAACTACAGGAAGATCTCAAAGTATACAATTAAATGTGTATATTTATATTAATGGAACATAAAGCAATTTGAAACATACCTTCACCTGACCACCGTCGCAAACTGTAAGATCTGTGACCGCTTTGAAGTACTTCAGCGTTTTTCCTCTACCGATAGGATGATGTAGTCTGATTTCCCTCCAACCAGTTGCCGTTTGCGAGAGCGCCATGACAAAAATGGTACAGTTCTTGCCATCTTCGCCTTCCGGGTCTGGTTCAAACCACCAGGATCGTTTGCTTGGCATTTCGTTCGAATTATTGTGTCGAAGAATTAAGAAAATTCGTTAACTTTAAAATAAGATGCCGATAACGGTGCTTATGCAAGGAGCTCAGTATCATAGATGTCAGTATGAAGACGTGGGACGAATGTCTGTGGCCGTTAAGGGTGGCCAATTTAAACATGCTGCCAAGACACGTGGTTGGTCGTAGCATAGCCTACTGATTGGCTCAAACCTCGACACTTGCTTTCGCTGTGATTTGCGTGGCCTCCTGGAAGAACCTTGAAAACGTAAACACGGTACATTAATTGCGTTGCCAGCGAGCGGACATTTCTTACTGATTTACAGACCCCTGTCCCAATAACTGCCAGTAACACCATTCATGACAACTATCGGAAATGGAAGGTTTTTCAATAAATACTTAACCGATACTATCAATGTTATGTTCTATGCTATTTCGTAATCTTAACCTATTGAAATTTTTGTCATTTTTTATTAAAGGTGTTGTTTCTGTGCACACACCCCGAACTATTTTTTAATGCGAGGCCTGAAGAATACTTCCCCATTAAAAAACAAACACTCGAGCCCTCTTGTACCCCTATAGGTATTTTTCTTGTTATTATTTGACACTGTAGCTCGTAAGCGTAAAAATAAAGAGAAGACATTGAGAAGAAGGTAAAGTTTTAGAGGTGGGAGGAAGTAAGCCCAAGAAGAATTTCCTGGGGAAAACCGACAGGGACTGAAAATCCAATTTACATATTGGCCCAGGCCGGTATCGAACACGGGTCATAGTGGTGGAAGGCGAGGAGAGAACTACGACAATTGTTGGTATTCTTTGTCAGCTTTTTCAGGGGATACAGTTTCTTCAGTCCAAATTATATAACCATAATTCGCGAAAGCTTGAACCGTATCACATCAACCGGTATAATAAACTGCAAACAGGTCATAAGGTGTACCGGTATCCATTAATTTTGTTGTGAAACTCCAAACCTAAGTTGTGCAGAATGTTAATGATTTTCGTCGCTGTAGAGCGGCATGTGGTAGTTGTTGTGTTGCTCTTGTTCTCTTTCCACACTCGAAGTATGCCGGCCAGGGACAGAGAGAGCCAAGGCCCCTCACTAATGGTTTCATTGTCTGCAGTGGTCAACTCGCGTCACTCATCGGTCCATTTCCTGCGCTGTGCACTGATTTATGGTTATCAGTGGATATACTGCACCCAGTTTAGTACACAATTAACTAAACTGTGGTGGCTAAAAAGTGAATTCAAGTGAAAACCTACTAAATTACAAAATCTTCAGAACTGTATTTTGAAAAAGTAAGAGCCATACGTTAAAGACTAGTATCTGAACGCAATGTCGTCATCTAGTGTTGCTAAACATTGGCCCCAATCAAAAACAAAATATCACTAGATTGAGTTCAAAACCTGTTTTCAGCCGCGTTGCAGACGGGGCTAGAGCCCGGTGTTGTTCTCGTTTTTGTTGTTTCTAAATGATTATGATGATGTGCACCAAATTCAACATCCGGGAATTTGTATTTAATTTAAATGTATTTTTTATTTGATATATAGTAATTGTATGTAGACATTTCAAGGTTGGGTAGGCATGCTTTAGGGCTACAGTATTTTAGTACACTTTTGCCTACCCTGGCCAGGTTTTTTTTTGTCTTTGTTTAATTCCAACCCTCAATCTTTTATCATTTGTCTAACCTCCCCCCCCCCCCCCCCCCCCCCCCCCCCCCCCCCCCCCCCAAATAGACCACATTCTTTATTCCCTATTTCCCTTCCTTTCCCTCTGTAAACCCACAACCACTCGTCACTCGCCTACCCCACACACTCACAACTCCCCCCCCCCCCCCCTACTTGACCACTCCCCTCCCCACCTCTTCCCTCCTCGACCAATCCCCTCCTTCACCCCTCCCCTTCTCAACCACTTCAATCCTTCCCCAATCCCCATTGCATACTTTACTTCTCATTTTCCTTCGTTTCCCTCCGATAACCCCATCCCCCACTGACCTCAGCTCTCTAATCCTCTTTACCTCTTGAATAATTCAGTTTTGCTATTTAAACTTATTGTTTCTGTTATATTGAAAGCATTGTTACTTTATACTTGCAATGATTTCATGTACATGTATAACTTTGTCAATGTACTGTTTTTTGGTTTGTTTTTATTTCTTGGCCGAATAAATAATAATAATAATAATAAGACCATTCAATATATTTCCACCATATACAAAGATATTAATGAACTGTCTCAGATCATGGAGGAATATTCATCCATGCTCGGACTTGGTCCAATGGGCAGCGCTGACCCTGGTCTGAGCTTGTTAAAATTCAGTACTCCCATGGGTCACAGTCACATTCTGACTGTGATTTGAGACAATAGCTGGCCATTGTTTGTCCAATTTCAGGAACAAAATAGTAGAATGTTGGCCTTTAATTGATGGATCAAATTTGATCAAACTGATGGATCAAAAGATCAATTTCATTAAAATTATCCCGAAATGGGACAAAGTGCATTAAAACATAAGTTTTGCCCCAAAATGTCTTAATTTTCCATGAAGGTCTTTTTTTTCTTCTATTATGTGGTTTGCGATGTTGTTACGACATTTGGCGCCAAGTTTTGTGAAATTTGACCCATCAGTTGACATTTTAGACCAAAATTTCATTAAAAAGATCCCGAAATAGGACAAAGTGCATATTAAAACATAATTTTTGCCCCAAAATGTCTTAATTTTCCATGAAGGTCTTTTTTTTCCTAAAATTTGGTTTGCGATGTTGTTACGACATCTGACGCCAAGTTTTGTAAAATTTGACCTATCAGTTGACATTTTAGGCCAACATTTCATTAAAAATATCCCGAAATCAGACAAAGTGCACTAAAACATAAGTTTTGCCCTTTTTTTTTTTAAATTTTCAATGAAGGTCTTTTTTTTCTGATATGTGGTTTGGGATGTTGTTAGGACATCTCAGTGAGGCCAAGTTTTGTAAAATTTGATTCATCAGTTGACATTTTAGGCCAACATTTCATAATTTGTGTATGTAATAGTCTGTTTTGTATTTTTTCCAGTATTGTCAGAGAAAACTTGTAAACAAAAACTTAAACAAAACTAAGGTGCCCTTCATCAACCATTGCATTATTTATTTTCTAAAACAAAAAGTGCAGTTGGTTCCTTCATGATTGATGTCAACGCACTTCAAATATGGTCCAAATTCGTCTTAAAATTCCTACAACCTAGTAGTAGGTTGTAGGTTTAATCCTAATGTTTTTAAATCCTCCGGAGTGGTCCCCTCTCAAAAAGGTTTTAGCTTGTAGGACCATGATAGGACGCAATACATAACATACAAAACATAAGTTTTGCCCAAAAAGGTTTAAATTTTCCACGAAGGTCCTTTTTTTTCTGATATGTGGTTTGCAATGTTTTTACGACATCTGACGCCAAATTTTGTAAAATTTGATCCATCAGTTGACATTTTATGCCAGAATTTCATTAAAAATATCCCGAAATGAGACAAAGTCAGCATTAAAACATAAGTTTGGCCCAAAAAAGTTTAAATTTTCAATGAAGGTCTTTTTTTTCTGATATGTGGTTTGTGATGTTGTTACAACATCTGACGCCAAATTTTGTAAAATTTGATCTATCAGTTGACATTTTATGCCAGAATTTCATTAAAAAGATCCCGAAATGGGACAAAGTGCACCGTAGTTTTGCCCGAAAATGTTTAAATTTTCCACGAAGGTCCTTTTTTTCCTGAAATTTGGTTTGCGATGTTGTTACGATATCTGACGCCAAGTTTTGTAAAATTTGACCCATCAGTTGACATTTTAGGCCAAAATTTCATTAAAAAGATCCCGAAATGGGACAAAGTGCATATTAAAACATAATTTATGCCCGAAAATGTTTAAATTTTCCATGAAGGTCTTTTTTTTCCTAAAATTTGGTTTGCGATGTTGTTACGATATCTGACGCCAAGTTTTGTGAAATTTGACCCATCAGTTGACATTTTAGGCCAGAATTTCATTAAAAAGATCCCGAAATGGGACAAGGTGCATATTAAAACATAAGTTTTGCCCATTTTTTTAAAAATGTTCAATGAAGGTCTTTTTTTTCCTTATTATGTGGTTTGCGATGTTGTTACGACATCTGACGCCAAGTTTTGTAAAATTTGACCTATCAGTTGACATTTTAGGCCAAAATTTCATTAAAAAGATCCCGAAATGAGACAAAGTGCATTAAAACATAAGTTTTGCCCCGAAATGTTTAAATTTTTCAAGAAGATCCTTTTTTTTCAGATATGTGGTTTGCGATGTTGTTACGACAACTGACGCCAAGTTTTGTAAAATTTGATCCATCAGTTGACATTTTATGCCAAAATTTCATTAAAAAGATCCCGAAATGGGACAAAGTGCATTAAAACATAAGTTTTGCCCCGAAATGTTTAAATTTTTCAAGAAGATCCTTTTTTTTCAGATATGTGGTTTGCGATGTTGTTACGATATCTGACGCCAAGTTTTGTAAAATTTGATCCATCAGTTGACATTTTATGCCAAAATTTCATTAAAAAGATCCCGAAATGGGACAAAGTGCATTAAAACATAAGTTTTGCCCCGAAATGTTTAAATTTTTCAAGAAGATCCTTTTTTTTCAGATATGTGGTTTGCGATGTTGTTACGATATCTGACGCCAAGTTTTGTAAAATTTGACCCATCAGTTGACATTTTATGCCAACATTTCATTAAAAAGATCCCGCAATGAGACAAAGTGCACTAAAACATAATTTTTGCCCAAAAAAGTTTAAATTTTTCATGAAAGTCTTTTTTTTCTGATATGTGGTTTGGGATGTTGTTAGGACATCTCAGTGAGGCCAAGTTTTGTAAAATTTGATTCATCAGTTGACATTTTAGGCCAACATTTCATAATTTGTGTATGTAATAGTCTGTTTTGTATTTTTTCCAGTATTGTCAGAGAAAACTTGTAAACAAAAACTTAAACAAAACTAAGGTGCCCTTCATCAACCATTGCATTATTTATTTTCTAAAACAAAAGTGCAGTTGGTTCCTTCATGATTGATGTCAACGCACTTCAAATATGGTCCAAATTCGTCTTAAAATTCCTACAACCTAGTAGTAGGTTGTAGGTTTAATCCTAATGTTTTTAAATCCTCCGGAGTGGTCCCCTCTCAAAAAGGTTTTAGCTTGTATGTAGGACCATGGTAGGACGCAATACATAACATACAAAACATAAGTTTTGCCCAAAAAGGTTTAAATTTTCCACGAAGGTCCTTTTTTTTTTTTTAAGTGGTTTGCAATGTTGTTACGACATCTGACGCCAAATTTTGTAAAATTTGATCCATCAGTTGACATTTTATGCCAGAATTTCATTAAAAATATCCCAAAAATGAGACAAAGTCAGCATTAAAACATAAGTTTTGCCCCAAAAAGTTTAAATTTTCCACGAAGGTCCTTTTTTTCCTGAAATTTGGTTTGCGATGTTGTTACGACATCTGACGCCAAGTTTTGTAAAATTTGACCTATCAGTTGACATTTTAGGCCAAAATTTCATTAAAAAGATCCGAAATGAGACAAAGTGCACTAAAACATAAGATTTGCCCAAAAATGTTTAAATTTTCCACGAAGGTCCTTTTTTTCCGGATATGTGGTTTGCGATGTTGTTACGATATCTGACGCCAAGTTTTGTAAAATTTGATCCATCAGTTGACATTTTATGCCAAAATTTCATTAAAAAGATCCCGAAATGGGACAAAGTGCATTAAAACATACGTTTTGCCCCAAAATGTTTAAATTTTCCACGAAGGTCCTTTTTTTCCTGAAATTTGGTTTGCGATGTTGTTACGACATCTGACGCCAAGTTTTGTAAAATTTGATCCATCAGTTGACATTTTATGCCAAAATTTCATTAAAAAGATCCCGAAATGGGACAAAGTGCATTAAAACATAATTTTTGCCCAAAAATGTTTAAATTTTTCACGAAGGTCCTCTTTTTCCGGAAATTTGGTTTGCGATGTTGTTACGATATCTGACGCCAAGTTTTGTAAAATTTGATCCATCAGTTGACATTTTAGGCCAAAATGTCATTAAAAAGATCCCGAAATGGGACAAAGTGCAATAAAACATAAGATTTGCCCAAAAATGTTTAAATTTTCCACGAAGGTCCTTTTTTTCCGGATATGTGGTTTGCGATGTTGTTACGATATCTGACGCCAAGTTTTGTAAAATTTGATCCATCAGTTAACATTTTATGCCAAAATTTCATTAAAAAGATCCCGAAATGGGACAAAGTGCATTAAAACATACGTTTTGCCCCAAAATGTTTAAATTTTCCACGAAGGTCGTTTTTTTCCTGAAATTTGGTTTGCGATGTTGTTACGACATCTGACGCCAAGTTTTGTAAAATTTGATCCATCAGTTGACATTTTAGGCCAAAATGTCATTAAAAAGATCCCGAAATGAGACAAAGTGCACTAAAACATAAGTTTTGCCCAAAAATGTTTAAATTTTTCACGAAGGTCCTCTTTTTCCGGAAATTTGGTTTGCGATGTTGTTACGATATCTGACGCCAAGTTTTGTAAAATTTGATCCATCAGTTGACATTTTATGCCAAAATTTCATTAAAAAGATCCCGAAATGGGACAAAGTGCATTAAAACATACGTTTTGCCCCAAAATGTTTAAATTTTCCACGAAGGTCCTTTTTTTTCCTGAAATTTGGTTTGCGATGTTGTTACGACATCTGACGCCAAGTTTTGTAAAATTTGACCTATCAGTTGACATTTTAGGCCAAAATTTCATTAAAAAGATCCCGAAATGAGACAAAGTGCACTAAAACATAAGTTTTGCCAAAAAATGTTTAAATTTTTCACGAAGGTCCTCTTTTTCCGGAAATTTGGTTTGCGATGTTGTTACGATATCTGACGCCAAGTTTTGTAAAATTTGACCTATCAGTTGACATTTTAGGCCAAAATGTCATTAAAAAGATCCCGAAATGGGACAAAGTGCAATAAAACATAAGATTTGCCCAAAAATGTTTAAATTTTTCACGAAGATCCTTTTTTTTAAGATATGTGGTTTGCGATGTTGTTACGACATCTGACGCCAAGTTTTGTAAAATTTGACCCATCAGTTGACATTTTATGCCAACATTTCATTAAAAAGATCCCGCAATGAGACAAAGTACACTAAAACATAATTTTTGCCCCAAAATGTTTAAATTTTCCATGAAAGTCTTTTTTTTTCTGATATGTGGTTTGGGATGTTGTTAGGACATCTCAGTGAGGCCAAGTTTTGTAAAATTTGATTCATCAGTTGACATTTTAGGCCAACATTTCATAATTTGTGTATGTAATAGTCTGTTTTGTATTTTTTCCAGTATTGTCAGAGAAAACTTGTAAACAAAAACTTAAACAAAACTAAGGTGCCCTTCATCAACCATTGCATTATTTATTTTCTAAAATGTCAACTGATGGGTCACATTTTACAAAACTTGGTGTCAGATATCGTAACAACATCGCAAACCAAATTTCAGGAAAAAAAGGACCTTCGTGGAAAATTTAAACATCTTTGGGCAAAACTTATGTTTTAGTGCACTTTGTCTCATTTCGGGATCTTTTTAATGAAATTTTGGCCTAAAATGTCAACTGATAGGTCAAATTTTACAAAACTTGGCGTCAGATATCGTAACAACATCGCAAACCAAATTTCAGGAAAAAAGGACCTTCGTGGAAAATTTAAACATCTTTGGGCAAAACTTATGTTTTAGTGCACTTTTCGGGATCTTTTTAATGAAATTTTGGCCTAAAATGTCAACTGATAGGTCAAATTTTACAAAACTTGGCGTCAGATGTCGTAACAACATTGCAAACCACATAATAAGGAAAAAAAAGACCTTCATTGAACATTTTTTTAAAAATGGGCAAAACTTATGTTTTAATATGCACCTTGTCCCATTTCGGGATCTTTTTAATGAAATTTTCCACGAAGGTCCTTTTTTTTCTGATATGTGGTTTGCAATGTTTTTACGACATCTGACGCCAAATTTTGTAAAATTTGATCCATCAGTTGACATTTTATGCCAGAATTTCATTAAAAAGATCCCGAAATGGGACAAAGTCAGCATTAAAACATAAGTTTTTCCCCAAAATGTTTTAATTTTCCATGAAGGTTTTTTTTTTCTTCTAAAATTTGGTTTGTGATGTTGTTACGATATCTGACGCCACGTTTTGTAAAATTTAATCCATCAGTTGACATTTTAGGCCAACATTTCATTATATATGTTCCCGAAATGGGACAAAGTGCATTAAAACATAAGTTTTGCCCCAAAATGTTTTAATTTTCCATGAAAGTCTTTTTTTTCTGATATGTGGTTTGGGATGTTGTTAGGACATCTCAGTGAGGCCAAGTTTTGTAAAATTTGATTCATCAGTTGACATTTTAGGCCAAAATTTCATAATTTGTGTATGTAATAGTCTGTTTTGTATTTTTTCCAGTATTGTCAGAGAAAACTTGTAAAAATAAACTTAAACAAAACTAAGGTGCCCTTCATCAACCATTGCATTATTTATTTTCTAAAATTCCTACAACCTAGTAGGTTGTAGGTTTAATCCTAATGTTTTTAAATCCTCGGAGTGGTCCGCTCTCAAAAAGGTTTTAGCTTGTATGTAGGACCATGGTAGGACCATAGACATGGAGAGAAAAAAACTCCATGTCTATGGTAGGACCATGGAGGAATAAGCCTTATTCCTCCATGGTAGGACGCAATACATAACATGCAATACACCGACGGAATTCGTGTGATTTATATGAAAACAAACGGGTGACCTGAGGAACTCGCTCATGGTACGGTACACGCCGCGTCAAGGTCAGAGAGTCTAGTAGCGCCATATACAGCAGCAGGTTCCTTAACTGTCTCTAACAGACTACCCCCCACATGTGACGTACATTGGGTCGTGCTCTCATATCGGCAGCATCCAGTCAGTCCGCAGCGCACGCGTTAATGAGGTCAATATCCCGAACTTGATTTGCACGGCCGGCGTCGCAAATCGGCAACGAGATTTACGCGAGTAATTTCGAAAGTTCGGCAGCTTTGTTTTAACGAGCTACACGTTGCAAACGGAGCAGTTATTCTCCAAGATGGCGTGGAAAGTGAAAAGCGAACGTTGTTCTGAATCGAATGATATATAATATAACGAGATTCATTATGTTTTTGGCAGATTTCCGTTCACTCGAACTTAGGGTATGATTATTTTAAGTTTTTTTTTTGTCGTGTGTTTAGTTCCTGCGCCCTGACTGGACTAACAAATATTGCCAAAAATGATCACTACACGTCGATAAAGAAAGCAATGATCTTTCGTTTGATATACAATTTAGCCTGTGGCGACATGTTTTTCATGTATTCTGCGGCGATTCTCGTGCGCGCGATTTTTACTTTTTTTCGGCCATGTCTTTCGGCGTGTACTTAATACGCAGAGCGTGTATTATGCACACAAGCACATGTACATGTACACGAACATGTAAATTGTTTTGTTTTTTTGTGGCTTATTTATATGCCCAAGTTAGGTTTCTGCCTTCATGTCATGCATACACAATTGATTTGTCTTGTATAAAAACGACTTAGGCCTACGTTTTGTTCAAAGTTATAAAACTTGTTTAATAGTTACTGCTAAACTTCACAGTTCCTTTTTCTGTCTTCCAATATGTTTCTTATTACATGTAGACAGTAGGTCATGCCGTCCACCACCATGGCCATGCCCACCACAGCCATCGCAGCCACGCTATCAGCATGTCGGCCGCCTCTCTAGTATGGGTATCACTATCACCCACTGACCTCTAAACCACCTATCATCACGAAGCCCTTTCAATGACGTCATTTTCGACCAATGAGGGCGCAGGAAGACTATGGACTGTCATGGTGGGATATTCCGTTCGTTACTTTCTTGTGGACGTTAGCATTTTCTGCGCCCTGACTGGACTAAGTTAAAATCAACCCCAAATCGACAGTTTTTCGATAGAATATGAAATTATCTTTAACATCAGTGTGAAATTGGGTTGTGGCCACCGCCAGAAAATGGGAAAATCTCTTCGTTTTCTGAAGGTCAATTTGTTAGTTCGGAAGCTTTTTTTACGTTATAAATTTCACCCTCTAAATGTCATATAATTTCTAATATAATTGTATGTTATACAATAATGTTTTCTTATCCAAAAGAAAATATACCTAATATTGACAGTCGGTAAATAAAACGGATGTTTCGGACCAAATTCCAGGCGTCGTCGCCAGCTCATTAGGTATTCAAAAACGAGGTCACCCACAAAGTGCCATGCATAAAGCGCACATAAAATAAACGGCTTTTCAGTGCGCTGCGGACTGACTGCATCCCCATATTCGATACTCTTCGTTTTATACTACATGTACATCATTTACATGTGCATGTATATCATTTACATGTACATGTATGCTGTGTCTAGCTCCTGCACAGTGCACAGCCACTTCGAAACTTGAGATTGAAATGTCTTCGTGTGATGAACCATCTCCAACCAAGAACCAAACACTGTCAGACTCTTATTTTGGACTTATGTCTGATTCAGATGATGAACATGATGAACCTACTGTTTCTGATCCATGGTCTGAGCTGAGTCAAACACCGGTCAGAATTCGCCTACCACGATTCACATCGACACCGATAACCAGTACTGCTACTACTAGTAGTTGTGCTGCTTATGGCAATCTGGGTTCTCCCTCAAATGAACACACTCCAATAAGGAACGTAACACTCAATGATTCGTACTTCGACATTTTAGGCGAATCCGATATTGAGAACTAGTGTCTTTCAGGGGCGCGCGGAGACAGCACTAGCCCGATCGAGAATGAGTACACGCTTTCCTTAACTGATTCAAATGAAAACGATTCAACCAGTTCTCCCCATACAAAAGATACGACACTGACAGATTCGTATTTTGGAATCCTACAAAGTGATTCGGAGTTTTCAGACAGCGAAATACAACCAGCCGCATCCATTGACAAATCAAGTTACACGGTATCGAAAAGGCAAAGGAGACGAAAAAACCTAGCATCTCCCCTTTCTATTATTAAAAAGACCTGTCATTGTACCAGAAAGTGTTTGAGTATGCTTAGTTTAAACGACATCACCCAGTGCCACGATGAGTTTATCGGTTTAGATGAGGCAATGCAACGCAATTTCCTATTAGAACAGATGAGACGACATGCAGTAATCACTGCAGCGTCAAATAGCGGGCAGCCCCACAAAGTGTGCGTTCATATGAATCTAGTCGTCTGTGGACACACGCTTTGTAACGACGCTTGGATGAAAGTTTACCAAGTTTCACAATCACGCTTTGACAGATGCCTCAAGCTCGTCAAGGAAGGTTATCACAGCATATCTCATGGTAACCTGGGTAAAAAACATCCAAGGGAAAAATCAACCATGGCAACAGGGTGGATGGATGTATTTTTCCACACATTCGGCGACTTTATGCCTCACAAAAGCGTTATCAATCTTCCGCCAACTTGGAACAAAAAACAAGTGTATGCCAATATGACTGCAGAATTTCAGGTAAGATTCTTTACTTCTACTTCCAGAAAAATATGTATAAATATTACAAAATTTACTTGCATGGCGTTGAGTCAAATTCAATAATCCTTTGAAAACGAACAATGAGTATTAAACACCATCATCTCCTGAAGTTTGTTATGTCATACCAATTACCATTCTAATTTGTATTTAAAGAGGGTCCAAACTTATTGGGTTTTTGTTATTGCCAAACACGGGCGAATTCACTTACCCCTCAAACCCCTCTCTCTACTCCCACGGCCCTCAAAATAGCCAACGATAAAGATTGCATTTACAGGGTTGTATTATATATTTTGTCACATTTACAAAGATCTTATTTGAAATTGTCAATATTATATTTTGGGTCAAAGTTAGATTTACAACTCGATCCTTGCGTGCCTGGCCAAATGAGTTTGCCCAAAATAATAGCAATTTCATTTTGTAAAACAATATTCAGGCACGTGGAATCGAAGAAGAAGGAATCATTTCTTACGGACATTTCCTGGCTCTGTGGAAGTTTTCCTTTGCAAACGTTCACATAGGAAAGGTAAGGAAAACACATGTACAGTCCTAGTTATGTCAAAATAATAACACCGCTCCCAGCGACTGTATTTGTATGCGTACGAATATGTGTTGGTGTGTCACACCCAAGTAATTTCCCTCAATCGGCATTTCAAGCCTCAGTCAGCAACTGGACCACAACAAAAAATCACTCAAAAAAATGAGCCCATTTGCCCCAAAATGGCCCATTGCAGGCTCAAAAGCCGCCTGAAGAAAATAGCGCAGAAAGCCTTCTCAGTAATTATCCAGCATACTTTATTCATCATCTATCGTCAAGTGTACATTGACCCCCATTTGACCCTAAGTTCTTGCGAGACTTGAGACTAAGTGACCATTAGGCAGGTCACTGAGATCTTAATCCTCACCTCAGTTCAATTTTTAACAGAACTATTAATCTGAATTCTTAACCTTGGTTGAAGAAATAGGCCTGCACAATACACATGGTTTTTGCAGTAAACTGTTGAATAGGTGATGGGTTCCGCTCAGAAGAAAAATAATGCAGCCCAAAATGTCAAGGCAAATTTATGAAATTTGATTCAATGTCCTCGCTACGCCCTGACTGCTCCCAAAGTAAAACAAAAACAAGGAAAGAAAAATGGTGCGACACTAAAGTTTCACACGGCAAGTAAAACAAAAATAATTTGAATTTTCTTGTTTGATGACAACGCTTTTAAAATGCTTGTAATTTGTTGCCCACACTCGCAATAAATATTTTGGGGTTTTTTTCCTAGTAAAAATGCCGAAACTATAATTTAGAGAAAGAAAGTTTTTAAAGTTTATTTACAGAAAACCGTCAATCTTTGTATGTAATTTCCGTTGTAATGACTTCATTTAAAAATTATATTTGTGAGTCGTTTTGTGTGAGTTTCCTTTGCGTCATACCCCCGCAATGTTGTTTTTGGGATACATAGTACAGACGCAGTCGCTGAGTTCTATTTACGGACAGTGCCGCAATGTTACCATCAACCGTGTGAACGACGTTACATTTCTCTGTTCTTTTTTAAGACTCGTCCTTATTTTTTGTGAAATTCAGGCAAGTTTTTGTTTCAAGGTAAAAGTTGAGAAAACATGTTTTAAATGAAAAACTTTCAGAAATTTAAACAAAATTCACACGAAAAATGTAATATCAACATCGACACTGATTTAAAAAATGCAGCATACTTTTTTAAAGAAAAATAAATTACACTTGATTACTTTACTGTGTAGCTGGTGAGTGGTATGACCTAATTTTGCAAAAACGGGCTAGAACATTTTCTTTTAGTCCTCCAAATTTTCAGCACAATATACAATCTAACTAAAACTGCCTGAATCAGTATTCAGGGTTACTTGGAAAAGTCAGGTGGTCATCACATTATGTTCACATGTCAGAAATTCCGAAACTGGCGACATGGGATCTTAAAGAAAGGCCTTGGGGCATTGCTTTGAGGTGGTCATTGCCTTCAAGGCGACGAACGTATAGTGTAATAAATCTTGTTCCACGCTAGCCAATTTTTGATTTTGGTAAGGTAAGATAAGGTATACGTATTCAGACAGTAACTTGTTAATGTTATTTGCAATTTCAGATTAAACGGATATGTCCTTTTGTTTAGAAAATTGTGTACATTACGATTGAAACCGCAATGTACGCTCGGGTTAACTTGAAGTAATACAAAACAATATGCGTATTTTATACAGGGCTCTGAATTCACAAAGTGTAGCACTTGTGTGGAGCTTGAAGAACGGTATCACAGCACAAAAAACCAGGACATTAAGAAGCAGATAGCTGATCTGAAAGAAATCCATTGCCAGCAGCTGATGTAAGTACCATCGTAAGACATTACTCACTTTGTTGAAGACAAAAAAGAAATCATATTTTCACACAAAATCTTACAAAATGGAACGCCAAGACTGTCCTGTGAAAACATAATAATATCGTTACAGAAATTACAAGTCCTGTAACGCCAGTTCAATATTATTTCAACTGTTTCAGTCCCCCCCCCCCCCATTATTGTTGTATATTTTGTATATTTTACACACACACAAACAAGCTTTTTCCCAACAAATCGACACGCCCCCCAAAAAAACATACGCGCATTCATTTTCCGATAATAATATTGTTGTTACTGCTAATATTTATCTATATAAATGGGGGTCGAGGGATTGGGGGTCGAGTTTTTTTTAGAACAACCCATAACAATGTGGCGGCCAAAAGCCGGCGTGCATGCTAGAATATCCACACTTTGACAACAATATTTCAAGCTCACAACGCACACAACCACACGAAACCACACAAAATATCAGGATTTTTTAAAGGTAAAAATGTTTGTTTTTATAGCGTCACTGTCCTTAAAACCATAACTGGCGATGTACAACTAGAACTAATTAAATTGATGAAATGGAATTTATAAAATATGAATTGATTTTCAGACTGATTTTCTGAGTGCTAAAAACCTAACATTAATTTCAACTCGTCCAAAGGATGGAGTTCGTGTTAAGTGTACAGCATATTGAGTAAAATAAAAGATGCATACAACTAAGGCACGTTTTATGTGGTTTCATGTTTTTGTTAGGATGGAGCGTCAGCAATACTATAACAGTAGGGAGAAGGCGCGTCTAGGTTCTACCGAGGACGTAGCCTTAATAATCGATGGCATGGACCAGCGAAAAACCGATGTGCCCCATCTGACCACTTCAGATAAATCGACGGAACATCTGGCAAGACTTCGGACTCATATAACAGGTTAGTGGTTGACCTCGTGACTAAGATTACTGTTAGGTAAATGTGTCAACTGCACAGAGACAAACAAATTGGAATTTTGTCCCAAAAGGCCGGGCTTTTGTAATGATGATAGCTAGCTTGAGATAAACAATATCCCGGGTATTATGTTGCAGGTAATAATAAGCTGCCACTCTCCCTCTTCAATGGTCCTCCTGGCCCACTTCTTGGATTTTAATAATTATTCAAATGCAAATAACAAAACATAGAAAAAGTTCTGTTAATACCATAATTGGCAGCATTAAATTGCTTTTCTTTTTCGTTTCCCACATAGGTGCCATACTGCACACAAATGTGCCGTCTGGCAAAATACCACTTGCCTTCATGGACCTGAGACAGTTTCCACATGACCCCAATTTAACCATGAACGTTCTATTGAGAATACTGTGGAATAAAAAGCAACATCTTGGCAAAATCTTACATTTGCAACTGGACAATTGTTTCAGAGAAAACAAAAACCGATACGTGTTGTCCTTCTGCTCATTAATGGTTGAGTATGGAATATTTTCAGAGGTAAGAACATTAAATTTCGCACCCTGACATTCATTCCGCAGTCAGCTGTTTTGTTAAGCGGTAATTCGTTAATAAGGGAATTTAATTTATGCAAATCATTATGCAAGTTATAGTTGAAATAAGCGACTTAAATTGTTTTCGTGGGCGCCAATCATGGAAAGGGTATTTATATTCCCTCATATTTATTGACGGAGGTTGGTTGGATCAAGACCCCCTCAGATCTTTGTTTTGTAATTTTTCAATATTGAAAAGTAAAAAAAACCAGAAATACAACACTGACATATGTAAATGCATCGCTTTGGTGTAAGGATTAGGAAGACAATTAAGTGCGCAAGTTGGCTTTGGAAATTTCTGTCGCAACACACCCCCTCGCTTTTTAAATTTGCCCATTCAAGGAATTTTGACACAAATGATGATACAAAATCGCACCAACGATAGAATCTATCGAAAAAGTCAGTTTCCGTCCACGATTTGTTTTCAACATTTTCAGAGATTAATAATACGATTTCCACACTAAAGCAGTCTGTATTTTCTTTCTCAGGTCTATGTTAACTTTCTCGTGGTTGGCCATACGCACGAAGACGTAGATCAGATGTTCTCTGCCTTCGCGAGCAAGATAGCAAGGCGGAATGTGTACACTCTCCAGGGTAAATACATTCTCTATACGTTTGTTCTTTAAATAACGTAACGGATAAACATCTAGTTTCAAAGTGATCGGAAACGTAGTTAAATTAAAACTGACATTACTGTTGAAACCCCGTGGAATGATTTACACGCATTTGTTTAATACTTTTCCCCCGGCAAATAATTCATATTTCTTACAGATCTGTATTCCAGTATAAGAACAAGTTATACACCTGAGGTGCAAATAGAGGATGTGACCCAGTTGTATGACATCAAGAAGTGGATGGAGCCCCATATGTTTAAAACAATGGGCAATCACAGTCGTCCTCACTGCTTCCGGTTCCAGAAAGTTCAGGGGACGGTCGTCATGCACTACCGGCTCTGGAGCTGTGACGAGTGGAGACCACAACCCCCAGAAGAGGGTGATGAACCATTGGAGGAGTCCGCTGGTCTAAAGTGTTTTCAGGTAATATAAACATGCAGTTGATGGGAGTAAAACATGCAAGAATGAGTTTTAGGGAAAATGGACACCTAAGTAATATGCATATTGTTGACTAAAATCGATGAACATTTGTAATTCTGTTATGAATATGAATAAAATGTGCTTGGCGTGTTTTAAACGGCTAGGGTCCATGGTAAAGAATGGGTTTCTTTTTGCTCGCTCCGCTCAATTACCCGGCTTTAAATGTACTCGATTAAAACCAGATGAAACACCATTATTTCGGGACATCCACCAACTGATGTTAAAGTTCTAATCGAATTATTATTGGTTTTTATTGTATACAGACAATCCCAAATCTCGAAAACGGGCCAAATTGGGTAGTTCCTGATCTGGAAAATATGGACCCAGGTCAACTGAAGAAAGACCTTCCCAGAGGATATTCAGGACGGTTTGATACTGAGGCAAAGGAGTGGTGGACTAAATTCACGAAGGATATTGAACAACTACAAGAGGTTGGCAGTATACGGAATTTAATAGATCATCGATTTATACCCTTGGAGAAGCGAAACCCCTCCAACGGGTGGAACAAAAACCTATTTGTGTTAATTAAAAACAATTCGTTAAGTCAACGGAGCTGAATTTTCATCTACCCCTAGACCCTGCTCAATAGGCTGAAAACACATTTACAACCCCAGAGGTTATTTAGGGGGCAGGCCAACCATTCAAAAAAACGGTTTTGGCAAAACGCCATAGACTTGTGCAGAGAAATCGAAACCTGATCCCTTTTTTTGATAGCCAACTGTCAATAAAGGTCTCTGGCATCAGTGTTCGGCCTTGGATCAAAGGCAAGCATATCAGTTTCCAATCCTGACCCAGAAATACCCTGGGGGGTAGTTATAGTTGTTGTTTGCTGTGTTTTTGTTTCTTCACCCTGTGGCTGTTTTATGTCAGTGCGTGTAATGCATGGCAATACTGATTTCAATGTTTTGATTGCCGCGGGATGTCTTTAAAACAAAACCTTTTAAATCTTTGGTTTGTGTTGCCATAGTCTAGCCCTAGACCCTTGTGTTATTTCGGCGCCCACCACGCGCACAGATTCGTTAACGCTGTCTCTTTTTCAAATCCCGGCTTCGTGTGCTTTCTGGTCTCACGCATGCTTAGTTTACAAAATGTGGCTGGATCCATGTCGCACTGGAGCCGGCGTTTGACAAACGTACATAATTTTGAATTTCCTTCGAGTGAGTCCAGTTCGCGGGTGCGATTCGTCTGGAGATAGCGCCCTTTGTAACATCGGTGGTTTGTGTCAGTGATCGCGGAATAAACAACACGAAGGTCTTGGAACCAAGACTAGTGTGGCCAGGGAACTTCTATCCATATGTTCAGACCGTGAGAAAAGAAATTGTGCCCCCAAACACGTACAGTTTATTACCCCCACAACATATGTGCTCCAAATTGGAGCATCTTGGTGCCTCTGCGTAAAAAAAATTGGTTGGTGTCTCCCAGGGTTAACTAAATAGCTTTGGTTTTACCCAACTAGCCCTAATCAAAAAGTAAATTCAATATATCAAGTTTTACACCCCATACATGGATTACAGTTATTATGTGCAAATCTAGCCCTAAATTGATGTTCGTTCTTAATTCATTCAACGCGGGCGAACTGGAGTTCAAACCAGACGCATACAAGATAAATCAACACTAGGCCATTGCAATAAATAATTAACTTATGCGAACTGTGTACATGCCATTAAAACACAGTATTACTTCTCATTAAAAGGTCCCACCTAAAGATCCTATTTGGAAGATGAAACAACTCGTTCAGTATATAAATACTGCAAGAGTTCTTTCACAAACACCGTTGACAAGTCAGGACCCCAACGAATCGACCCCAGGCAGAATGCAAGACATCCACCAGAAACTGACTCAAGACTGCCCACCGGTAAGTTTTTCGTTGACGTTGCATGTGAATACGAACATGCCAAACTTGACTAACACACACAACCATCAGTAGTTACATCATGGCGCTATAAGATTTCCCAGTTATTTTAACGCATATCATAAACATTTTATTTTAACGCCATTCTAAATTTCCAAACTTACTCTGCGTGTGTCTGCGATCACCTGCGTGCTTGTTGCGTACTAAAACCTATAAAACCTATTAGTTGCGTGTGAGTTGCGTTCGGAACTTATGACCACTATTTTGTATTCGCAACCATATGCAACTGGTGATCGCTATGGTGTGAGGACACTTATAAGATGAATTAAAATGCTACCAATTTTAACTTTATTTAGGCCATTTAAAATTAATAAAAAGTTTAACATCGCCGTCCGTCCCGATTTTGAGCTCCGTCCCGATATTTTTTTATATTTTATATTTTTTCTAAAACTGTGTTTTTTCTACTTCTGTGCATGCAATTGATGGTCTAAGATCGTCGATAACAACTGCGCGCGCCATCCAGTGCTTGTAGGGAGATGTACGCGATCGCGTCATCAAAACCCGCCTTCAAAAAAGTCGCATCACGTGGCTGACGGCATGCAATAGCGCGCTCTGAAAAGATCGTCAGTCTTTAGGCAAGACGTTGCTTAATCTGCAGCCACGAGAGGGCGCTATCGCGACAAACCATCATATTAGAAACCGACAGGTTCGTAAGTGATGATGGTTTGTCACGATAGCGCCCTCTCGTGGCTGCAGATTAAGCAACGTCTTGCCTAAAGACTACAGTCAACAGGGCAAGTCGCTGCACGCTGGTGGACAGGTGGCTAACGATGTCAGATGTATGTCCTATTCCTTCCACTATGACGACCATTCCAATGTGTTCAAGCCACATGCACTGTATTGATACTATTAAATAAACAATGAACAGCAAACGGTCGCTACATATAATTTGGGCACCTTGGATATGAAGGAAAGTAAAATACTAAAAATATAAAATATAAAATATAAATTCCCCTCCCCACCAATTTTTTTAAATCTCAGCGATGTTAAACTTTTTATTAATTTTAAATGGCCTTAAGCTCGACTATGTTTTGGGACAACAATGTATACATCTAAAATGCTTTTGCTGTAATTATCAGGGGCGGTATTTTATAGCAAATAATTATTGTTACACTAAACGTTTTAACGTTTTGTGTTCAAACTATTTATAGATGCTGGGAAAACCAGAAAAAAATGCAGTTTTTGTAGTTTGGCTCCCTGATCCTACTTAATTGTATTCACTTCGGGAACTAGAATAACTGGATTGCACCCGTTTTCAGATTGGGTGAAAGATTGCAAACATAATAATTATAGTGGACATACGAAATTTGATAAATCAGGGCATTGCTTTTAAGAAAAAAAAAGGGTATTATTTGTTTGTATGGGAGGCCGACGACCGATAGCAATCGATACAAACATTTAAACGACAGCACGCCAGGTGCCATGAATTCACAAAATAACTGGGAAACACTAATATAAAAAACTATTTTGCTACAATAATCGTTTGTTTTTATTATGTTTTTACAGATCAAGTACGTTGTGCTTTTCGTTCAGATTTTGAACACGTGTATAGCCTATGCCATGAATACGTAGGTGGTGCAGTATTTCTAACCGTAATTATAAAATAGATTATCAAAATAAATATTTTCTTTTGTTTGCCTATTACATGTATCAAGGTCTTCATTGGAAGCCAAGGGCGTCCTAAAAAATTAAAGGACGTCGTAATGATGGACGACTACAGCAGTCTGCAACCCGATCTGTTGGTGGCACTGTACGTGGACTACCTCCCAGCAAGACCATTGATCGGCCGACTCGTTTCAAAGGATGAGGAGGGTCTTATAATAAACGTGCACTGGTACAGCAGCTCATGGACGGGCCCTTGCAAGCCTCGCTATACAGGTTCAGGGGCTAGTAGGCGCCCGTACACCGAGCTGCTGGACCTGAGGACCGCTATATTGTGGGATTTTCCCTTAACAGCAAAAAAGAGCTGTTTGAAATCACAGACGGTCAGTACTCTTAAAGACAAGTATGCTGAAATTGAACAGGCATGTAATAGTGCCTGAACATTAATGTTGCGCGCTTCTAAATACCTTGAATGACAAAGCAAAATTACCATATTAAATTTTTAACCGAGAATAATCGTGGTACATTGATTTCTATAAAATGATCACCCCCAAAAGGGTATTTATTGAAGACTGTTCAATCACCTGACATGGAAGAGAAATGCCCAACCCAAACTGACCTCTGACTTCTGGAATTAAAAAATAAATAATTATACAATAATTGTGTGGCCATCATTTATGAAAGCAAACAATTTAATATAAAACCATGATGTCTAACCGCTAACAACGACTTCATTCAATCCAGCCCATCAACATGTTGAACCCATCGGCTGTAAGTAGGTGGATCTTCGTTCGCATTGTTACACATATCTTGTTATCACGCAAATGTACTATGTGAAAAACAACCGTAAGCGAGATAATACACTACGAGTTATTGAAAACCGTGAAATTTCACGGTGATTTTAAGAAAATTGTTGGGTTAAACTGCATTTCGATCAGTGTTCAAGAACTAATAGTGATCGACGACCTAAGGTTGCCGGAAGCCCGCCGCCGTGGCTTTTAAACCAAGTCGACCTTGCGGGCGCGACGAAACAGACCCAATTTTTTTGTTTTGCGACCCCATTCTAACTGCGACGACTATTAAGACCATTCGTCGGCGCTAAAAACACAAATCAACAGCCGCTATGGAACGTGTTCCCAACAAGATTTATTTTACATCTTTAGACATTGTAAAAGTTGAACAGATGCTGTCAAAAGTTTTTAAAACAAATGTCGTCTAAAGATGTGCATAGGCAGACCCCTGGGATGTAATCAACCGCATAGCATTGTCGACCCGTCTAAACTAATCTGTCAACAACAACTGGCCAAGTGAGGCAATAGAACTGCGGTGTCTTGTCAAGTCACCACAAGAGGGCGCGTTCGCTCATTGATCGTCCGATAACACTACATGTATAACTATTGAATTTTGTGTTCTACGATTTCTAAGTTTTGACCCGAGCGTTATTTTTCTACATGATGTTGACAATTCCATCAGGGCAAAAGCAAATCGCAGGTCGACCTGCACGGGGCTGGTTATAAAGTTTCAGGCTCACTTAACCTTTGACTTTAACTTATCCTTGTCCTTATATTATTGTAACTTGTCAATATACATGTAGAATGCCAAATTGTTTAAAACATTTTAGAAACGTTACCGGGACGCCTAATTCTATGCCACACAAAACTACTCCAACTGGCCAAGTCATGGATACTGATATGTTGAAGCCTAATAAAAGACGTTCTCTTGATTTATATGTGAAATTAATATGTTTGTGAAAACATGACACTAGTTTGTGAATGAAATTTAACGTACATGAATGAAGTCGGTGAAATGTTATTTTGTCAATGTTGGTTCCTTTATTAAAATGCTTTCAAGTAAAGTCGTTTGATAAAACAAATGTCCAAGGCGTAAATGAAACAATCAATTTTGCACCAAAGATGCTAGTCCTTCGACGGCTAAACAAAATTAAAATCAATTGAGGGCTGTCAAAATTCGCATTCTTCCTTTCCGAGTTTAAATGGAGGGTTGTCAATTCGTAACCTTCCATTTTGATGATTGCATGGATGGTTGTCCATTCGGATGATTGAATGGAGGGTCGTTACTTCACAAAAATCCATTCTAATGATTGAATGGAGGGTTGTAAATTCGCATCCCTTCATTCTAAGATTATTAGAGGGTTGTCAATTTGTATCCTTCCAATCTAAGATTGAATGGATGGTCGCCAATTAGTATCCTTCCATTCGGATGCTTGAATGGAGGGTTGTAAATTCACATCATTCCATTCTGATGATTGAATGAAGGGTCGTCAATTCACATAATTTCATTCTAATGATTAAACGGAGGGTTGTCAATTCACATCATTTCATTCTGATGATTGAATGGAGGGTTGTTAATTCACATCATTCCATTCTGATGATTGAATGGAGGGTTGTAAATTCACGTCATTCCATTCTGATGATTGAATGGAGGGTTGTAAATTCACATCATTCCATTCTGATGCTTGAATGGATGGTCGCCAATTAGTATCCTTCCATTCGGATGCTTGAATGGAGGGTTGTAAATTCACATCATTCCATTCTGATGATTGAATGGAGGGTTGTTAATTCACATCATTCCATTCTGATGATTGAATGGAGGGTTGTAAATTCACGTCATTCCATTCGGATGATTGAATGGAGGGTTATCAATTCACTTCATTCCATTCTGATGATTGAATGAAGGGTTGTAAATTCACGTCATTCCGTTCTAATGATTGAATGGAGGGTTGTAAATTCACGTCATTACATTCTGATGATTGAATGGAGGGTTGTAAATTCACGTCATTCCGTTCTAATGATTGAATGGAGGGTTGTAAATTCACGTCATTCCATTCTGATGATTGAATGGAGGGTTGTAAATTCACATCATTCCATTCTGATGATTGAATGGAGGGTTGTAAATTCACGTCATTCCGTTCTGATGATTGAATGGAGGGTTGTAAATTCACATCATTCCATTCTGATGATTGAATGGAGGGTTGTAAATTCACGTCATTCCATTCTGATGATTGAATGGAGGGTTGTAAATCACGTCATTCCGTTCTGATGATTGAATGGAGGGTTGTAAATTCACGTCATTCCATTCTGATGATTGAATGGAGGGTTGTAAATTCACGTCATTCCGTTCTGATGATTGAATGGAGGGTTGTAAATTCACGTCATTCCATTCTGATGATTGAATGGAGGGTTGTAAATTCACGTCATTCCATTCTGATGATTGAATGAAGGGTTGTCAATTCACGTCATTCCGTTCTGATGATTGAATGGAGGGTTGTAAATTCACGTCATTCCATTCGGATGCTTGAATGGAGGGTTGTAAATTCACGTCATTCCGTTCTGATGATTGAATGGAGGGTTGTAAATTCACGTCATTCCATTCTGATGATTGAATGGAGGGTTGTAAATTCACGTCATTCCATTCTGATGATTGAATGGAGGGTTGTAAATTCACGTCATTCCATTCTGATGATTGAATGGAGGGTTGTAAATTCACGTCATTCCGTTCTGATGATTGAATGGAGGGTTGTTAATTCACGTCATTCCATTCTGATGATTGAATGGAGGGTTGTAAATTCACGTCATTCTGTTCTGATGATTGAATGGAGGGTTGTTAATTCACATCATTCCATTCTGATGATTGAATGGAGGGTTGTAAATTCACGTCATTCCGTTCTGATGATTGAATGGAGGGTTGTAAATTCACGTCATTCCATTCTGATGATTGAATGGAGGGTTGTAAATTCACGTCATTCCGTTCTGATGATTGAATGGAGGGTTGTAAATTCACGTCATTCCGTTAATCTGATGATTGAATATAGAGGGTCGTCTATTCGCATCCCTTAATTCTAAGATTAATAGAGGGTCGTCAATTCGCATCTCTTCATTCTAAGATTAATATAGGGTTGCCAATTCGTATCCTTCCATTCTAAGACTGAATGGACGGTCGCCAATTCATATCTTTCCATTCTAAGACTGAATGAATGGTCTCAAATTCGTATCCTTCCATTATAAGGTTGAATGGATAATCGCCAATTCGTATCCTTTCATTCTAAGACTGAATGGATGGTCGCCAATTCGTATCCTTCCATTCTAAGACTGAATGGATGGTCGCCAATTCATATCTTTCCATTCTAAGACTGAATGAATGGTCTCAAATTCGTATCCTTCCATTATAAGGTTGAATGGATAATGGCCAATTCGTATCCTTTCATTCTAAGACTGAATGGATGGTCGCCAATTTGTATCCTTTCATTCGGATGATTTAACAGAGGGTTGTCAATTCCGATGATTCAATGGAGAGTTGTCAATTCACAACATTCCATTCTGATGATTCAATAGAGGGTTGTCAATTCACATCATTCCATTATGATGATTCAATAGAGGGTCGTCAATTCATATCATTTCATTCTAATGATTGAATGGAGGGTCGTCATTTCGCATCCATTTATTCTAAGATTAATAGAGGGTTGTCAATTCGTATCCTTCCATTCTAAGATTGAATGGATGGTCGTCAATTCATATCCTTTCATTCTAAGATTGAACGAATGGTTGTCAATTCGCATCCTTGCATTTTAAGATTAAATGGAGGGTTGCAAATTCACCTCCTTCTATTTGAAGTATGAACGGAGAGTTGTCAATTCGCAACCTTATTTTCCCATAGTCTAATACACGACCGAGTTATGTGAGAAAATACAAACAAAATACTTTTAATTAGAAAATATGTATCAATTGCTTGACAGCTTTAAGTTGCTGGCAATTTTGTAATAAAATGCCGCGTATACACAAGGCAATCTATTCGTGTTTTATCACCTGCCCACTGTGTACAGTTTTAACGTCAGATACAAGTTGACCAATCGATAGGATGTAGATTGAAACACTTTAAGAGGTGAAAACAATTGCTTAGCAAACGATGCGAGTGTGGTTTTTTTTTCAAATACGTCTTTAAAACAAGTGAGTTTTTACGTGGCATGTCACATTTTTTATTTTTAGTCCCAAAAAATGTGTTTTTTTAGTAATTTGTTACGATTTTTCTGTTTAGGGGCAATAAAGTCAATTGAACAGCAATTCGGACTATGTCAAAATAGTTATTTTTGTGTTATATGCACTTTTATTCAATTTCGACAAATCATTTATGGTCACGTTATACGTATTCAAATGGCGGATTGCATTTTCCACCAATCTTTTGAAAATGAATGCGAAAGGGTGAAGTTGGTGCTTTTGCCACGTGATCTTCCTGTGATATATTTAACTGGGGCAAATCGTTTTAATTTTCCAAGCCAACCCTTTGCTCCATTCGTCACCAAAATTACCGTCTTCATCATCCTCTCCTCCCAAAAAAAATAATCTCCCAATTTGTCTTTATCAATGTTTTTGCAATTTGGCATTTCAGTTTTTGATAGTCATGCCCCACTAGGTTCGTTGTGAATTATTTCGAGTTTGTAATGAATGTCAAGAATCCTATAATTTCGTCGAAAAATCTGGGGATAATACCTGCAGCAATTTCTTGACGTGTTTTTCATGAAGCGACTTGCACAGCAATGTACAATTGTCTTCTTGAAATCATTGAGGATACACCTGACGCTTACCAGGGGAGGGTGCAACATTAGAGCATAGAGAAAGGAACAGAAGGAGATTGAACCATAGAGAAAGGTTCTCTATGATTGAACTACATGGGCAATAAAAACTGACCAATTAGCTGTTATCGGCAGGGTCAAGCTGCCCCATAGCATAGACACACTCTCGTAAAAAGTGCGCCCTATTACATTCTTAACTTATTCCTTTTAACTTTGTGGTTGATCCTAAACTGATGGTTAGGCCATATGGTTAGGCCATATGGTTAGGCCATATGGTTAGGCCATATGGTTAGGCCATATGGTTAGGCCTATGCGGTCAGGTTGATTTACTCGCAGCACTACCTGGCCACACATCAGCACAATCCCCAAGGCCTTGTCAGCAGCAGAACAGTGACTTTTGGTGACCTGTCAATCAGCAACGTTTATTTTACTGTACAGCATGTACAGCTTGCCCGCAGTATGTGTGGCCCCGTCCATTGTAAAGAAATAGGGAGGGATTTTTTTTGGCTCATAGAAACAAACCTACACCATGCACAAATTCTACACGTGCACAAATACATTGACGTCAAATGGCTCCCCTGAAAAGGGCTAAAATAATCGACTAATATTTTCGGGGTGGGGGGGGGGGGGGGAGATCCAGTCGATCCCTCATTTTGTTCTCCACAAATATGTTCATAAAGGATGTAGCATTGACATACTGTTTTTACAAGTCTATTGTTGACCCTTTGCATTTAACCACGTAATTTTGGAACGAAAAGTAAATCTCCCGATCGATCGTTACAAGTTTGCTGGGCTTGATGCAATTACGTTCATGTACCATCAAAGTTGGGTTAATACAAAGAAACCAAACAAAAGGAACTTCCCGATAGATACATGTATACTGAAGCCTAGGTCGAACTTCACAAAATCAACACATTAAGGTTTCACCAAACTGTAATGATGAATGGCCATTATGTCTGATCTATTTTCAATTAGAACATAATGCTAAACCAAAAAACTTATAGAAACTACATTAGATTATGTCGAGAGAGTGTACATAAACTTACGAACGCTACCCAAATGAATACAACATTATTTTTAAAACATGGTAATGAGTTGAATCAATTTAGACCCCAGGTCTGCATATAACTGTAGCTACTCTACAAGACAAGTGGCATGCCAACAAACTGCCCACTCGGGGCTACCCGGACGTTTTTCACAGTGGCTTCAGTTTAGGTTGAAACAATAAAATAATTGGCGGCGGGACGAGTTGAACTATTTCCAGTATAATGGTCGGTCGAGCAATGGTCGGTCGAGCAATGGTCGGTCGAGCAATGGTCGCGCGACGGTTTTAACAAATATTTTGAAATAGTGTTAAAAGAATACACTATAAACCGGCCTTAATCGTGGTTTTGCACTCTTAAAAATTTCAGTGAGCTGGAATTAGGGAAATATAGACAAAGTAGGGAAAATTGTATGATGTGGGAATGGAAGTGAAAGTATCGAACTGTTTCTTTGTTGTTTTTGGGGAGGGGTCGCTGAACAAGAACACCACTACTGGTCGAACTATCAAGCTTCCAAAACTTCCCGGACATAATTCAAACTTGCACGCTTTCCTGGTTCGTCCAAGTAAGTAAGAGCCTGTGCATTCTTAAGAGTTACATATCCCAATGAGTACACATCTGTGCATGGTGATGGTTCGTCACTGTTTGCAAGAAGCTCAGGCGCTATCCATGGATATCTTCTCCTCCACTGGAGTTGCTGCTTGATGCTCAGGCGGTAGGGTGTCATTCCATTGGTAGTGGACGAACATTTCCCAAAATCAATGATGAGAGGGCTGTGTCCAAGTTCCTCTCGAAGCACTATGTTGTCATCTGGTTTCAAAAATGTAATAATAGAAAACATATAATGTTATCCAAAGAATGCCGACATTACAGTGAAACAAATGTGAATCTTCACATAGCAATCTCTATTTGCTTATCACCGGCATATCATAATCCAAAGTCTTGCTTTTGTTTTTTACATTGTGCGGTTATTAGTTTACGGATAAGAAAATTCTATGTACTTTCTTTTAAAATCTTTCGTAGCAAGAACAAGATTGATGCTTGTACTGGCAGCGTTCCAAAACAAGGACACCGATAATTATTTACATGTGTTGTAAAAACAGCCGATTCATTCCTTTTAAGGCAGATTTTCGGGAGGGGTATACATACAAAAAACTGGTATGTTTAATATTTTAAAGCTCGAACATAAACTTACCTTTCAAATCATTGTGAACCACTACGATGAATGGTTTGCATACCATCGATTACCTGAAGAATCACCCTCACCCATGGAACGCAGCCGAGCAGACGTTTATTTCTATATGGCGGACCGGATGGTGGTACTTCCCCAGTACTGCGTTACCAAGCAAAATGGTAGCTTGGCAACACAAACACCGATCAAGTGGGGAAGATTTTGTGATGACTTTAAGTTCAGTATGAAGCTTGCTTCTTTCAGCACACTCTCCCGTAGACGCCCTGGAGGTAGCTGTTCTGGGTTTCTTGATTCTTTGACGACAACCGGCATCCCCTTATAAGTTGACAAAGAACAAGAACCGTAGGTTCCGTTACCTATGTTATCCCCGGGTGGCAGTTCTTTCCGCTTGAGAAACATGGATACTGGGAGAGCTGTATCTCTTTGGGGCCCCTTCCTCCTTTATGGGGCCCCTTCCTCCTTTATGGGGCCCCTTCCTCCTTTCTGGAACTCCCGGACATTTTTTAGCTATGCCGAGGTATCTTTTTTGTGCATTTTTTAGCTCCTCCAATTCTGCCTTTAGGGCTGCATTTTCTTCACGGAGAGCCTTGATCTCTGCCGGTGTGCTCAAATCATGGATGAGGCGGTCGATTCCAGGCAGCATACGGGAAGATTCGTTTGCGTCGTGCCAACTTTCTGCAATCAACACACTCGCATCCAAATTGGCTGCCAGCTGGATGCCATAATACATCCAAGTAGGTTTCAGATTTTTTTTCGTCTTACATGTCTGCAATCTTCGCACGGAATCTCCGAAGCACTTCCGTATGAGCTTCCCCTTTTTCTTGCTGCTCAACAAAGGGAAATGGTGATGAACTTTTTCCAATGCAATTTGCACGGAAACCTTGCCATTTTTGTTCGCTTCAAAAATGTTTTGAATTACTTCTTCTTGACGATCCATTGTATCTCGAATTGAGGATGTCTGCAGCATTCACTGGTAGTTATTTATTTTGGACACGGAGAGCTACATTGTACTTTTTATAACACGCTGGTTTTAACCAACGAATTCCTGCGTGACCACAGCGACTGCACTTTCTTTACCAACGTAAATCATAGAACAAGGACCAGATTGTCTTGTTTATTGGGGAGGGGGCGTAATCATACATGGGGCTTAGGTTTTTTTAATTATTAGAACGATTCTCGGTCACATGGGAAGGACATTAAATTGAAGGACGTGTACCGCTGGGTTATGTGGATTTTTATTCTTTTTTCTGTGAGACTATAGTTTTTTTTTAAATGGAGTACTTTTGCAAAAAAACTTATTTTGAATTGCCGCATACAGAATTACAGATCGAGGAAAAAAACAACATTTTGACAAGTTGTGAACAGTTTGGAATGGTGGATTGGTTATATTTTATTACCGGTACTATTTCTACGAACAATATGTAAATCTATTGTCTTAATATTTACTAAACGTGTAAATTGTGAATGCGTAAACGTTTATATCATTTACTTCACCTCATCCTACGATTACATAATCAATTTCACAACAGTAACTTTATCCAACATTGCTCTATATGTACATCGTCTCTGACCAGGCCTTCCATAAAGGACCGTCAGCCGTTCTTCCCTTTTTTTTTAACCTCCTGGTTTGTTTTGATTACAAATGAAAAGAAAAGACCCCCAACATTAAAATGTGTGATTTGTTTTCAACAAACATAACAACATATCGGATAAAAATATACTGGTTTTCCATCAGTACAAGAGATCAACACAGGTCCATAAATGCATAATGCCAAAGAAAGACTCACTTTCCATTACCCTGTTGATTAATAGGACAGCTATAAGTTTGATGTTCTGTTCATTACTTGAAGTTAAGTACATGTACTCATTTCTTCGACGCGCATTTTATCATTAAGGAAATGCGCTTTGTCATTGTCGTTATTAATACTATTATTATTGGATGTTACATATGAACAATGTTGTAACAAGTGGAAGGCAATCGAGCATATAAGGAAACAATAGACCACAACAATCAAACTGTTGCAGACAGGAAAACCTGTAAATTCCATGATGAGCTAGATACACTGTATGGAACCCAGGCTGGTACGTCACCAGCATTTACTCTAGGTACAATGAGACCTTACTTCTGATACAGGTGTTCAGGGTACAAGTACAGTGGTGATTAAATTGAAGTACCCATTAATTTGCGAGCGAGTACGAGGAGGTACGTGCGTTTAAGTGTGTTTACGAGATCTCGAAATCACTCTTACCGTCTCGAAAACCCTCAGCATTAAATTAACTCGCTCGAACCCGCTCGAAAATCCCCGCGTGCGTCGAGCGAGATGCAACGACTGTACGAGCGGTGATCACTGACCCGTGAAATTCCAGTTTGGGTTTCCAAGTACGAACGACCGCCTGTGTGTATGTACACTGAATGTCGCAGACTAGACTGTAAACCGCAGGATTCCCCAACTAACTGAGTGATGACCCGACTGAGTTTCTTGAAAAGACCAACATCAAAGCCTTAGCACCGCTCACTACTTCCAGTGACAAGATCGTTATCCAATCATGAAGTCCAGTTAAACAAATCTTTATTGTCGTTGGGTGTCAGACGTTCTCTCAACACAAAGTGGTACTCATAGAATGTTGTACTGGCCTGCTTATCTCCAACAAAGATACATTGTATTTACTTACACTGACCCATGCCTGGCAGATACAAAATTCATTTAAAATGCGTTGGTCGGTGTATTTATCGAGCGAATTTATTTGTCTCCTAACCCAACCGAAGATCATTTAATTGGCTGTAAGTACCTTCGTACCTTGCCGTACTGATTTACAGAAGGTATTGAGATGTTCAAATAAAAACATGTTAAAACCCCGAGCCTGTTCATTTAGGAAACCACAGTCCTAAACAAAAATATTCCTTATGTTAATTATGTAATTGTCCATGTTTTTATAGAAAAAAAGAAGAGAAATGGTACTTAAAGACTTATTTGTCTGAACTCTTAAAATTTCTCCAACCGATTTCAGGGGTAAATAATAATGCGATTTATTCTTGGTCCGGCCCAGGCAATATGGAGGCGGCGTTTAGCTTTGATGACTGTGAAGAATAGGTTTTGATTGACAGGCTCAACAAAAGGATCCGGTAGTTCTCCCAGTAGAGAGATTATTTTACGCAACTTGGGGAAAGGGCAAGTACTAGAATTGGTAAAATAATAAAGTAGGGGGAAATAATAAAGCCAGAGGAAATGTGCAGTTCTGGTGTCTATTCTCACAAAATAAATGTACATTTACTGAAACATCACACAATTTTCTAATATAAGTTGTATTTATCTCTTGGCCTAACCGATGGTCATTAAATTGGATGCGAGTACTTTACAAAAGTTTGCCGTAATCGTTTACAAAATTCATTCAGATGTACAAATAAAAAGGTGTTAAAAATTCTGAGCCTGTTTTTTTACGAAACCCTAGTCATCCAAAATATATCCCTACGGTTAATTTTAAAATTGTCCTTATTGTCTTTTTATAGAGAAAAAGGGGAAAGGGTACTCAAAGACTTATTTGTCTGAACTCTTAAAATTTCTCCAACCGATTTCAGGGGTAAATAATAATGCGATTTATTCTTGGTCCGGCCCAGGCAATATGGAGGCGGCGTTTAGCTTTGATGACTGTGAAGAATAGGTTTTGATTGACAGGCTCCACAAAAGGATCCGGTAGTTCTCCCAGTAGAGAGATTATTTTACGCAACTTGGGGAAAGGGCAAGTACTAGAATTGGTAAAATAATAAAGTAGGGGGAAATAATAAAGCCAGAGGAAATGTGCAGTTCTGGTGTCTATTCTCACAAAATAAATGTACATTTACTGAAACATCACACAATTTTCTAATATAAGTTGTATTTATCTCTTGGCCTAACCGATGGTCATTAAATTGGATGCGAGTACTTTACAAAAGTTTGCCGTAATCGTTTACAAAATTCATTCAGATGTACAAATAAAAAGGTGTTAAAAATTCTGAGCCTGTTTTTTTACGAAACCCTAGTCATCCAAAATATATCCCTACGGTTAATTTTGAAATTGTCCTTATTGTCTTTTTATAGAAAAAAGGGGAAAGGGTACTCAAAGACTTATTTGTCTGAACTCCTAAAATTTCTCCAACCGATTTCAGGGGTAAATAATAATGCGATTTATTCTTGGTTTTTCTGATATCTAATAAAATCGACATACACCCAGAACAATAAATTACGAGGCTAGCGAAATAAATTCCAGGTTTATTTAATAACATTTATTTCTGGTTTCATTGGGTTTTTTAAAGGAAGAAAGAAAGAATAAACGGAACCTTAACACCTAATATTTTGAGCTCCTAAACATTTTTCAAACAGATTGAAGGGGGAAATTTATTTCCAATTATTTTTCTTCTTTTTTGTCTTTAACAAAACGATGTATTTCGTGGCCCGTAAATTACAAGGCTAGCTTTTAAAAACAATCACAAAACCCATACGAGCCAAGAAAAGATAAGCAAGATTAAAATCGAGGTGGTACAAAATCCCGACGGCGGACCCCAGAATACCAACACTGGACCATGAATAGTTTAAATACTCTAAATTAAAACCCAGAAAAAAACTGCGTGATTTTCATCGAAAACGGGTACTATTATTTGTTGTCGTGCATTGTCCCCTAAAATACACGAGCTGAGGTTTTTTCCCAGCAACTTACTCCCAGAAGCGTGTATTTCAGTCTTGAATGATTGTGTACACATCATGAGGAGTTCAAATTTATTCAAATTTAATAAATATGCTGCTGGGTTTTATTTATTAAAACACATAATATTTAATTTGTCCGTAAAATAGATGTGGAAATTGTAAGAGCTCGTTCCTTTTTTTTAATTTATAAGTGGTTCTTGGTGTAATTTTACATAATAAACGCTATGATAGTTGAAGGGGAATAAAATAAAACCACAGGAGAATTATTTGGGAGTATTTTCCGAATATATTCCACTTGGGGCAATAAACCCAGACAATGATTGACAGCTGACCTACAAATAGTATTAAACAAGTCTTGAAGTGCCGTTCGGTTTTCGCTGATGTGCATGCGTCTACTTTGCATTACAACTCTATTGTTGTTGTTTTAAGAATCAGGTTCAGTCAGATAATAGACTCGGGACTGTAGATTTGTGCAACACAGTTCCTCATCCATTCTTAACTTGACAGCCCCGGCTTTTAATGTTGGTAAACATAATCCAACAATCCAACAAAAGTGTGTATTTATTAACCCAGGTCTTGTCTGTCTTATTTCACTACAGGATAGAGAGAAATTTTCCAACTTCCACCTTCAGCGAGTCCGCGATGTCAGACTAAAAACGTCAACTTGAAAATTTCACTTCCTTTCCTCACTCCGTTTAAATCCCCAGGCATTGCTTGGGGACGTCCGATGACCGCAAGATTGTCATGGCAGAGCTCCACAGTCAATACCCATATTGCCTCGACCAATCATCAACCGTGGATCAACGAGCGCACCCCACCCTTTGCTTTTCCCCCCGGATAGTAATTTGAGCCCTTTCAAAGACACCCTCTGTTATTGAAGAACCAATCATAGCCCCCATGACTCGTTTTTGATTGGCTAAATAAATCAAAGAAAACCGGCCCCGGCGTTATGGAGGCGGCGTTAAGCTTTGATGACTGTAAAGAATAGGTTTTGATTGACGGGCTCCACAAAAGGATCCGGTAGTTCTCCCAGTAGAGAGATTATTTTACGCAACTTGGGGAAAGGGCAAGTACTAGAAGTGGTAAAATAATAAAGTAGGGGGAAATAATAAAGCCAGAGGAAATGTGCAGTTTTGGTGTCTATTCTCACAAAATAAATGTACATTTACTGAAACATCACACAATTTTCTAATATAAGTTGTATTTATCTCTTGGCCTAACCGATGGTCATTAAATTGAATGCGAGTACTTTACAAAAGTTTGCCGTAATCGTTTACAAAATATATTTAGATGTACAAATAAAAAAGTGTTAAAAATTCTGAGCCTGTTTTTTTACGAAACCCTTGTCATCCGAAATTGTCCTTATTGTCTTTTTATAGAAAAAAAGGGGAAAGGGTACTTAAAGACTTATTTGTCTGAACTCCTAAACATTTCTCCAACCGATTTCAGGGGTAATTAATAATACGATTTATTCTTGGTTTTTCTGGTATCTAATAAAATCAACATACACCGGACTATTAAATTACGAGGCTGGCGAAATAAATTTCAGAGGTTTATTTAATAACATTTATTTCTGGTTTCATTGTTTGAAAAAAAACCAAAAAAAAAAACCGGGACCTTAACACCTAAACAATTTTAAACGGATTTAGGGGGAAAATTTAATACGATTTATTTTCCGTTTTTCTTGTACATGTATTTAACAAAAACGATCTATTTTATGGCCCGTAAATTACAAGGATAGCTTTTAAAATCTTCCACCAAACCAATAGGCCTACAGCCAAGAATAAATAAGAATATGATCAAGGTGATACAAAATCCCGATCCAGGACCCCAAGACCCCCCAAACTAATATTTTGAATATAATCCAAGTAGGCGCAAGAAATCCAGATAATGATTGACAGCTGACCTACAAAATGTATTAAGTTGGATAAGCAAGCCGGCCAACATGTGGCCGACCACCACATTGGAATTTTAATTGGCTGGGGAATGTTTCTTTGTGGCATACAATTACAACCAATGAAAAAGACAATTTGTTAGAAGGAAGGACATGGTTGGAAGTTCTTTCTTTTTTGAACGATCTCATTCTCACCAACGCTTTTTGTCCTTCCGAAAACACCGCTCGATAATACGAATAGAGATCAAAAATACTTTGTCATTCAGCTTTAAAACGCACCGACACAATGGACTTACATGCACATGTAGAGCACCCAACAAGATCCCACAAAAGAAGCCCGGTGCACTAATTATAATGAAAATAAATGTAGGCTGTTCCTTGGCACTCAACCAATAACCTTTTTATAGCTCCATGTTCACAGTAAAAGCGCTCTCAATTGGGCTTTTGTGTAGCGCAACAATCACTCAGAACAGTTGTCCCAACTGAAAAGCCGGATCGATTGGTAAATGGGCCACTACACGTACTTGGGAATCACACGAAGTCATTGTTATGCATGGATGACTTTCCTCGTAAGTGCTCGTTCTTCACGCACCTCGGAAGCGCTCGCGCGTAACTGCGAGACCCCGTAAATCCTCGCGGGTAACTGCGAGACCTCGTTAATCCTCAGACAATGGCCGAGTATACGTGCGTTAACGGGTGAATTGCGAGCGAGTACGAGTGCGAGGGGTACTTCAATTTAATCATCACTGTACATGTAGTAGATCAGAATCAAGTGATGTTTCAGTCAGTGACCCAGATTCGGACAATGACTGCAATGCAGGAAAAACTCCTGCGAGAAAACGCAGAAAAAAAGAGCAAACCTGCAACCGTTCAATGGCTAGAACAACATGCAGCTAAGCAAGCAGAAATTCAGAAAAGCCGAGATGAACAATTGCTAAAAATGCATGATGATAAAATGAGAAGCTAACCTGTCGCAAAATGCCTGGAAACTTCTTGCTTGAATCCGATTGCTTGCCAAATTCACTTGAATTAGAAAGTTTCTTGGATTCGCTCGAAATTATATCTAAAACTGTTCTTTTTTTAAACTCTGTTCCGACAGCATGAGAGAAATTCAGTATCATCTAACGATTTAGGGTTGTCGGTGTGTTCTCGCCTTGTTTTTGTGTACTTGAGGACCTCTTTCAGGGCTTCGCGCTGTGTGTTTCGGACAAACCTTGCCCACATTTAATTTTTGCTGTTTTTACAATTTCCAGTGAAAGCAATTATGAACTTTCCAATTGATTTCCGTTTCCATTGTTAATTTAAATTGTACAGTACATCATTGAAATTACAATACCCACTGGCACTAAAGGCGTTCTTGGGCGGCTTTCTACCTGAATTAGAGGATGCATAATGACGCCTAAACTGGAAAGAACAATAGGGGTGTAGTGTTTTTAAACCTTTAAATATTAATCCGTTCTGTCGTTTCTTAAAATTTTTCCACTCTGATCTATCAACGAATAAGAAACAATTTGTCTTTGGAGACAACTGAACTGTCCAAAATGTTTGGAAATGTGTTGGTACTGGCGTCATCGGCTTCTGTGCACATCTAGAATAACATTGTCTTGTAAAATATTGTCCCCCTTTTCACCAGATGTAGTTGATGATTTTTGTTCAGGCATTCCTGAACAAAAATATATGTCACTTGTAACAAATCTTGAAGATTTATATCAGTTGCTTTTTTTCATATCTGGCAATCGGACAGATTTTTTTCGACAAATGTTATAAAGATGCATCCATCCGTACATTGTCACTCATGGCACTATTTATGGAATGATGGTCATCATTACAACTTGAAGATCGCACCGACAAAACTTGGTTTGGAGGCGAGCTAATGGATGATACGTTTGGCTTAATATTATCGGGGGATAAATCACCAAAATCAAAATAATTTTCTATAAAATCTGTAGAATTGTCATCAATCAAATGTTTGACTTTTTAGTGAGAATTACACATGTAGTCACGGGCAAGTTTGTCATCTGCTGTTCGTTGTTGATATTACCCCGTTCTTAACAAAAATAACGTTCTGTGACTGTATGGTGTATAGACACCCTTTCATGTAACATCATCCATGTAAGATTTGCATTGGTCTTCAGGTTTGAGGTCAATACAGAAATAGTGGTACCGGGTATTACAGTTATCACACGCAATCATACTTCTTGAATCATGGTGGGGTTGACGACAAATGCAATATAATGTTTCAGACATAGGGCCGGTTGAGCAGTGTGTGGAAACCTTGATTGAATTTGCATTAGTAATTGTTGAATTATAATAATCTTGGGATATTACATTCCTGAAATCTTCTTTAGATCCTGGTGTAGACATTTCATCATTTGGACATGTTGTGATGGTCTGATGATCCGCACATGAAGCGGTGGTCACAGGATACACCAGTTCCATCTTCCTGACACTTTCTACAGCCACGGCGTGAGGTTAATTGTCGTGGGGGGTGTCGAGTTGGTGTCCTTTGTAGGGTTTCGTTGAGGGCAGCAACCTGCATCTTTAGGGCGGCGAGCTCTGCCATTCCAGCTTGTTACTCGGCTATCTGGGTTGTGAGCAGCCCTGGCTTTGGCTGTTTTTTGTTGGACTGGTTCCACTTCCTGAAGCTCGCTGACAACCACCGGTCTGGTCTGATGGAGCTTCTTTCTTCGTTCGGCCTAGAGGCTTTAGCAGACATTTAGTTTCTCAAACAGGTTTCATCTGTCCTCACTGGGTCATCCAAATGGGGGTGAAGTTCAGCTTTGATGCTGTCATTCCTTACTAGGGTTGGGTCATAACACAGACCAGTCTCTGCCTCTTGACTAGATTATGACCTATTGTCTAAGGTCAAGTGCCTTCAAGAGAAAAGCCTGTAATGACTTCTTCGTCCCGAGCCAGTGGAGCTAGGTGCTTGTATAGGTCTGTGGCGTCTCTTTCCTGGTAGTGATACCTCAGTATGCGATGGAGACTTGGTGGATAGAGTTCCGCCGGTTCTTCAAGTAATTACGCAGGGCCGATCCTGGTACAATGGCATGGATCACTCACTGTATAATATCGTTGCGCCGGTAGTTCTTTTCCCGGCCAGTCTCGATCTGATGTGCCAGGCTAGTAAAGGTCAGTCGATCCTTCTGGCCACGTTATCCCATTTGCCCAGAGACCTTAAACTCTCGCCGCATCAAGCTCAGGACTTCTTGGCCTAGAGGTTTCTGGGGGTCAGTGGGGGGCATCTGGGTGGAAACTGCCTTGTTTTGCAACAGGCTGTCCGAAGAGTCAAGCGGTGCCGCTGGGGTTTCTTGCTTTGGGACTGGGACAGCTGGCTCGCCTGGTGCAGGTTCTGTACTGGTCAATCCGCCAATGAATTTTTCCAGGCTCTCCAGCAGCTCAAACCCGCCATCCTTACTGTCTTGAATGTCATCACTGTTTATGTGGTCATCACCTTTCAAACCAGCCTCAGACGACCATCGTCCTTTTCTGCTGCATCTCCTGCATCCACATCCAGAGGCTCACATACTCGAAGGAGCTCAATCCCTCCTCTAACTGATGGTACACCTTAGTCTTGTATTTCAGTCGACTCATGATCTCCTCGGCTGTCCATGCTATTTACTGGATCATCTCGTCATGGTTCATTTCGCTGGATAGACGCATTTCGTCTTGTCTACTGGGCACTCAGCAGACACGCCTATCCCTCTCGTGCCTCTAAATGCTACACCCGTGTAATTGCCAGGGATGGCACTTACGGATGTTCCATTAAAATTAAGTTGGTGACCCTGCAAGAAATAATGGACAGTTGTCAGGCAAGGAGTACAGGCATATTGTGTATCAGATAACTTTAATGTATGTGGTCGCAGGGTCATTGCGGGGTGAACAATCCATATAAACAATGCAACTTTACAGATCAAAACTAAAGAAAACTGAACTTTCTCTGCTAGTAAGAGATCAACTACAGAGCATCTTCATAACGTATCTAACTAAATATAATAAATTATAAGCCTCAAGCAATACAATCATTACAGCTATTGCAGTAGAAACAATGTTAACATAGTTGTGGCCATAAACAAAATACAAACATTAGGGCTACGATATGTAGCTGTAAATAAAAAAGTTTCTAAATCCATCTGGCCAAAAGTCTGGTTGCCCTAGTAGTAGTATTAGTGTAGTGGTATACCCTGTTGTGAGTTCCAGGGCGGGGGTTCGTCCACTCAATAAGGAGGAGGCTGGGAGTTCAAAGGTGTTGATTTCGCAATTTATTGTTCCATTGAAGCTTCAGGGAGTTCACACATTATGAGGCAATTGAACAATGAATCAACCGACCACTCAAACATAACAACAACCCTGAAACAAAGTAAATATTTCTCTTTTTCATTAGAAGTACATGTACAAACACTTCTCTTACTATCTATTATGACGAAAGAGCCTTAAAGATATTATGATAATTATGAACTACATAATTTGGTGACAAACTAGATCCTTACCCCAGTATCAGCACATGTGACTTCCACATCTATTATGGTCCATACAGACAACGCATAGAAGTCAGAACGCGGCTCCCATGGCTGCTGTAAGAAATACACCACACATGTTTACACAGAATGCCCGAGTTTTGCACTTGGAATTCACGCAAAGTCAGTAAAATATAGGCAGCTATAAACTTGCCAAATATAATTACACATATCTTTGAATAATACATACTTCACACAATTTATAAGATGAGAATCAGGCCCATGAACAATCATTTCTGGGTTGAATAATGGCAACAGATAAATGTGGCACTGAAGCAGCTGCCAAGACAGTCTATCATGCAGTACACCGAATCCAACCAAATTCGCATAGCTATACATAAGCCGACAAAATATTTCTCACACTGGGAATTACCCTCCAGCACACAATGTGGTGGGTACAATGGTGTCATATAAATACCATACCCTCACATTAGTAACATCTTGGGCTGGCTCAATTAGCAATCTCCTTAAACCCTTATCAGTTGATAGGTGCTCATAGATCAAGTCAGTGACCTACGGTAGGATCACTGTGGCTACACACCAGTGCATAGGCTATGTGCTATTACAAGTGGGCCATTGTTCCATGCTCAAGCATTTCTCAGCACAGTATAACTATACACAAAAAACATGTACATGTATGTGTAGAGGAGTGAAATTTAACTTTGTTTTTATTCATCCTTTTTAGTTTACAATGGGATTTTTGGCAAAGTGGTTCCCCTAAAGTTACTGTTTTTTATAGGAGTGGCACCCCTGCGTAGTACATTGACTTAATTTACTCTTTACTTAATTAATGATGCGAGGTGCACCAGTCTATTGCTTTGTGTTCCACTGGCCACATGTGCTAGTATGGGTCAGTGAGCAGAGATACAACATGGAGGACAGACCTACTTAAAGTTTCTCTTGTGTCCTCCAAAAATCTTAAAAGTCTGGACATCAAGTTGCTGTATTTTCCTGTTTGCTCAATAATTCTGGTGAGTTTTCATTTATTTACTTATTTTTTACATTGTCTAATCTGTGTACATATTTGCCTTTTTGTGCATTATTTTTGTTGTTGAGATAAAACTTTCAGAGTATGGAAACTATTTCTTTGCCTTTGGTAGGTTTCCAAAGAAAGTTTATTTTTACTAAGTGAAGCCTTGTTCACATTGTATAAAGGTTACTGTTGAAGGTTCTGAAACTTTTGGAAACTAACTATTATTCCTAAACCTAGTAAAGTCATTTTGCTAAGGACCAGTGTTTTTATGTCATTTTCCTTGTTTAGTTTGGGGCACTTTAATCAGTACCTTGGCCAAAAACTTGTGCATCAAGTGTTAGCACTTGTGACTGGATTTTACTTGCTGCGTCTATGGTTTTGGGATATAATGAAGAGGAGTTTTTTGTATGATATTAGTCTGGATTTACTTGACTGACTTTTCTAAGGACTGTTTTATAGTAATTTTAAACATAGGTTTGATGCTGATACACTGTGCATTTTATGTAGAAACCTGATTTTTCTTTTGGACCATGCTTTACCTGTGCATCTCTTATTTTCTCAAGATGTTTATTTGGGGGATTTGCATACCTAATGAGTTCCATAGGGTTGTGTAGCTTCTTCAAGTTTATGGCTGGTTTTTATTACTTAATCCCCTGCCACAGTCAACAGTTCCTTTGTTATTTAGATTTTTGATGTGTCTTGGAGAGATGATTTTCTCTTAAGTTTTCCAAGTACAGTTTTGTACAGGAGAAGTGTACTGTGCATGGTATAATTGGAAATGCATATTTTATTAATGTTTATTTATAACTTGATCTTTAATCATTTCTTTTGCATTTGTCTTTGTATTTACAGGCTATTCATTATTTGTTTTGATTGTGCTTCGAGAGTAATCCGCTATTAGTGCTGTGTTGGGTTTTTACTTCTTTTTTTATATTTTGTATTTTTGAGTTTAATCTGGAGTTAACATTTGCTCTGGCTTAGAGTAAACTATTCTGGATTGTTCAAACACCAGTGGCCAAAGTTTAATTAAAAGTTCATAGTGTTGTTTCAGTGCAAAATTTAGTGTTCTTGCCCCAGTTATTTAAGGAAAATCTGCGACTCTTCATTTAGATCTTTGGTTCTCACTGCAATCCCTCTAGCTTTATTAGTATTTTTCTAACTGTACCATTTTTCGTGGTTACATATGCAAGAATCTACAAGAATCTACAAGAATCTACATGTGGCTACCTAAGAGATCTAAACTGAACTTAAACATGTACATGCACTAATGTTTATTAAGAATACAGCTCCACTAAATTTAAAGGCCTTTTTCTAGCCATGTTCTAGCACAAGAAAAATTAATTCTTGTCCTAAAGCAGTTTAACTGTCATTAAACATTTTCTCTTCATAAGTGAAAAGTAGTTTGTCATTCAAACATCATAAAATAGTTGTCTAGAACTTAGTAAATAATATAAAACAGTAAAGTTACCCAGAATATAACTAGACTCGGTGAACAATTTTGGAATTAATAACTTTCCGGAAATGTGGTACCGGTATCAAGACTAAACAACTTGTTCTCTCACAGCTTAACAGTAAAAAGTAGCAAAATAACTAAACACAATATAAATGCACAAATAAAGGGAATCTATGACTTATAACAAATGTAAATTAAAATCGACATACATGTACCTGCAAGAAATAAAGGACAGTTGTCAGGCAATGAGTACAGGCATAATGTGTATCAGACAACAGGTGTATCAGACAACTTTAATGTTTGTGGTGGCAGGGTCATTGGTTGGTGAACAATGAACAATGGCCAAATTCCTGCCTTGTGCTGGTGGCCTCAGGTCAGTCCATTATTTTTAAAGGCAAGGCACAATCCAGAATAATTCATTATAAAGGGACATGGGGTGGCCAAAAAAGAAAGAAAAGGGGGTGGCCATTCTCCATGATCTCTAAATATACGCGTCCCCTGGCTCGAACCGGTTAACAAACTCTTTCATTAAAGTGTGGTCCGAACTACCCGGCCGCGGCTCGACATCACACACGAGTCCATGGAAAGTGGCTGCAGTCACCACCATAAACCCGCGTTTAACTTGAAGCCACAGCCAAACAATTTGGACACTGCCTAACATTACACTCTGCGCGTGGTTTTGGCAGGCTTTATCAGTTTATATTTAGCTGCGTGCCGGCATGCACTAGTTAGCTCAGGTTTTTTGTTTAGAGTAGCCATTTCTGGGTGGAAGATGATACAGAATTTCTCCATTGTGCATAAGTTGTATCGTTTACTGAGGTTAGAGTACGGTTGAGCATTGCTCAAGATTTTCCACTTAATTGTGAATTCATTGTTTTTGTTTTTAGCGTCCAACTTATTGCGAAACACTAATGCCGTACTTTAATGGTTCAACGACATCCCGAACAAGACTGAAGGTGCGTTTATATGCTTTGACATTGTTGAGTTCTCCCAGTCAATCACTGAGAAACTCTTAAATGACGCGCTAGACAATACACAGAGATTGCCATATTGGACAAGAAAACTATCATTCATGTCGAGCAAACATTGCTCTTCAAACATAACGAACCATGATTGACGGCACAGAATGCTGTGAACTGGTCGTCGTCTACCTGCTGTCCCAACTTTAAATCCCACTACGGCAATGCAATTGGCCTCTACAGGGACGACGGATTGGCCGTCTTCCACGAGCCACCAAACGTAGGAAAGCGCATCAAGAAGAGGATATGCGAAGCATTCAAAAGAAACAGACTTCGCATAACTATTGAAACAAACAACAAAACTGTCAACTGTCTTGATGTCACGCTCGACCTCAATCGCGGAGTACATAGGCCATACCTAAAACCAGGAAACGCCCCAATGTACATGAACGCAAAGAGCAATCACCCGCAGAACGTCATTCGGGTAATTCCACAAGGCATCAATCGCAGAATCTTGGACATTTCATCAAACGGAGACAAATTCAAGAAGTCAACCAGCGTATACCAGGAGGCATTGAAGGAAAGCGGCTACGACCACAAGCTTGAATTAAAAACAAGCGTACCAAATGGGCAAAATACACGCAAGAAGCGATCCAGAAAAAGAAACGTCACATAATACAACCCGCCGTTTGATTTAAGAGAGAAAACCAACGTTGGACGCCAATTCTTGAAGATCGTTAACGAGAGTTTCCCCAAAGCACACGCACTGCAACAAATCTTCAACAAGAACACGTACACTGAAGCTGTCATACAGTTGTATGCCAAACATAAAGTAACTTTGGACGCTCGCTCACAACAAAAATATAATGAAAAAACAGGCACCAGAACTAGAAACCGAACCTTGCAACTGCAGGTCCTGAAAGAATGAATGCCCGCTGGATGGAAAATGCAGAACACCAAACATCGTCTACCAAGCCACTGTGAAAACCAACACGAGTGAAGAGACGTATGTAGGCCTAACAAGCAATCATTCAAGAGAGAAGCGCACAAGAACCAGACAGAACTATCAAAACATGTATGGACTCTCAAAGACAAAAACACTTAATTTACAATTGAGTGGAAAAACTTGAACAATGCTCAACCATGCATACTCTAATATCAGTAAACGATGCAACTTATGCACTATGGAGAATTGTTTTATTATCTGCCACCCAGAAATGGCTACTCTAAACAAAAGATCTGAGCTAACTAGCGCATGCCGACACGCGGCTAAATTGAAACTGATAAAGCACGCCAAAACCACACGCAGAGTGTAATGTTAGGCCGTGTCCAAATTGTTTGGCTGCGGCTTCAAGTTACACGCGGGTGGGGTCTGTGGTAGTGACTGCAGCCACTTCCCATGGACTAGTGTGTGATGTCGAGCCGCGGCTGGGTAGTTCGGACACGGCCATATTTTTCCCACGCCCGCGTCATCACTCATGTTGTCCACATACGCCCGCAATCCCAGCGCGTGTCTTTTGTTTGAACATACGGCTTCAAACTCCTTTATTCTGGGTTAAGTCGGGTTCGAAATCTACGGAGATACAACAAACATGATCCAAAAATAAGTAAACATAAACAAAATCATTCTAAAAGCCTCTAACATGTCAATGACGAGCCCCTTTAACAGTAATAACACTGAGTAAATTCTCAAGCCCAAGTCTCGTTGCTAGATAATTATCATCTGTAATATCAAGTGATATCATCTGTAATATCAAACACGACACCATATGCCTAGCTCTCTTGTTTACTTCTTTTCGAATGGTGTAGGGTCCAAACAGATCCATTCCTACATAGGTCCATTGTGGGGAAGGCTTAATTCTTTTACTCAACTTATGTCAAACGCTGGCAGCGCTTCTTCAGACGTCTACTTGTGAAGTAAAAAATGGAATTGGATTCTTTACACTGGCTCATGTGGTCCCTCATGACAATTGTCAAAAAGGTAGCACCGCAGTACATTAGGAAAACGCTCCAATAGACGATTCATTCATAAAATGACTTAAATAAACAACCTGTACTTGCACTTCTGGCCCTGTGAGTGCTGGAACTGTTAATGCACAATGTACGTGTACATTCATGCAATTATTGTATCTTGGCATTGAATTGTGCAACTTTCTAGATTCGATCCAGTTCTTCGACATCTCCTCTACAAATGCCAAGTGTAATTTGGCAATATTGTGTGAACTTTCCTTGTTCCATGTGTGTAGACTATACTTTAAACCAGAACAAATAAAATGAAAGCAGGATTCCAACTGTTTTTTATCAATAGTATTTTATTTTTTTTATTTCAAACAAAACTGTAAGCAGACATAAGCATTACCCCCAACTGATCTCAAAACGAAACAACTTTATATAAACAATTTTTAATGTTAAAACAAAGTAAATCCACACTTGCATCGTATCTACAGACACTCTACACTGTAGAAACTTGCATCGTATCTACAGACACTCGACACTAGAAATTGTGAAACCCTTTTTTTTTTAAACCACCCTGTAGAGTCTACAGGGTGGTTAAAAAAAAGTGTTCTAAAATTAGTTTTTCACTGATTAATACAAACGTGTCTTATTTTACACTCTTGAAATCAAGTCCGTCATAGGTCAACTCATAAGCTATTTAAATTAACTTTGACAAAAACGTTCTTTTTGTTATGGTTCGTCGTAAAAACGTTCTTTTTTTATGGTTCGTCTTGATGCTTCTGAACCAACTTGTGAATGACTCGATTACAACCCTGTGAAGTTGTTGAATTCAGCACTGTTAGCAAACAAAGTGATTACACTGTATACAAACATTCTATAGTTAAGCCAACAGAAAACCTAAACATTTCATTGCCTGCATGCAGCCCACTTTTATTATATTAGTGCAAGAAATTTATAAGATTAAATTGTCAATACTACAACTTTACACGTTTGTGAAAAAATACATACAACTTTATATACAATAATAATTTTAACAATGAATATAAAGTTCATAAATACCTGAGATTTGCCTGCCATGTGGGCTAAATGGTTGAAAATGTATAATTTGTTACTCGATCGTTTCGGCTTTTTGACCGAAAGGTGTACATGAATATACCTAGCTTGAATATACCGGTATGCACTTGGCTGGTATTAAACAAGCGTTTTAAAACCAGGTAACCACTTGTATTCCCTTACTAAAAAAGTATAGACAGTACATGTAAGTGGCAAGAAAAATGTATAATTTTTTTGTATTCACATAATGGCATTAGAACGGAATTTATTTTACAATAAAATTACAGGTTTCGACAAAATATGCTGACAAACGAATTCAATGCATGTTAAAACATGTTAAAACAAAACCCATTAACTCGGCTCAGTAAGATCACATGTACACGTACATCTATGCTACGTGTATTTTAGAATAGCTTAATGTACACTACGTACCCATTCCTGTGTATTTTTCTTACTGGGCAGAGCTACATGTACATATATACAAACATTACATAAGTTTTATAATCTTTACATTTTGGCTGGAAAGATCTCAATTGGATTATTGGATTTTTAACCTAAATGTGCCCTGCTACAGTCATTACCTTTCATAAACTTGACTGAGAACAAAATGGTAATATTACATACCGGTACATACACTGATAAACACTGAACAAATTAATTTTAATGAACTACAGTAACTACAAATAATATAAATATAAACAATCTAATGGAATGCAAAAAAACACTTGAACTTAAAATCAGAGGATATTAACAACAATGGCCAAAACATGCATATATTATCATACATGTACATGTAGGTCCAAATAGTAATTTACAGAGGAGTTAAGCAGGTCACAGGTTTTAAAGGGTACATAACAATTGACCTACATATGTACAGCTTATTTGGTTTTAAAAATCTTTGCTTAAGGCCACAGGCAGTGGGGGCCCACTCTGACACCAACACTTCCAAAAGGTACATTGTAAATACAAAAATGCAAAACTGGAGTCAGTCCCAATGTAAATGATGTAACACAATATTGATGTCCCTCGGATCTACAAGTACTGTTATTATTCTGTTTGTGTCGGATGACATATGTCTTAAAGTCATCAAAACGGATGATGGATTAAGATGTCACGATTAAAGCCTGTTATATCTGTCAGCGACCGGCTCACAGCGAGTAAGGCTGAAATATCGGGGTGTTTTCCCGTCTCGGATCGAGGTTCGCGAAAAATAATCCCGCGTCGGGGCCCAATCAATGTTAAAAAAATCCCGGCGCAAACTGGTTAATGGCCTACTACAACAGTAAAAATTAGAATTGTATTTTCCGGGAACATGTGTTTCAATTTACAAGTTGACCTACCGGTATGTAAACTTGAATTGGGATTATTGTAGTAATGACTTAAAAAGTTTTATACAAAGGACAATCAGTTTCATTATATTTATGCAGCTGTTTTGTTTGTCTGACACGCTTATTACATTCCATTTTTTTCTTCTTCCACATATCTCGATATCGGTGTTTTTCTTCGTTGCACAAGGTTGAAAATTCCTTACACAACTGGCTAAAATGTTTAGCATGATCAAGAAAAGACACACTGCTACTTATTTCCCCTCTCTTTATATTTGCATAAAAAACAGCAGGATTAATTTAAGCTTTCTTCCTTTCTCCCTTCTGTTCCAAATTTGGTCTATGACGCTTTTTAAAAAAAATCATACTCAGCATCCGAGGCTTTTTACAAAAGTGTTGCTGATGGAGTGTAGGCTGCTTGTTTAGGCGTTTCAAAACACTGCTCAGCTCTGGTTTGAACATGTTATTGGACAGAAGGGTATTTTCTTTAATGCACCGAAAAATATAACTAATCTAAAATAATGTATCTGCGATGCAGTGCATCTCTAACAATATCTGGAACTTTGGTTGATGTAAGTATGGATTTTCCATTCACTAGAACATAGTACAACTTTGTGGAACGCCCCTTGGTATTGCCTGGCAAGCTCTGGCTGATTTTTCCACCATGTGAAATGATTTCTTTTTCCATTTTAGCTTGGGTCCATTTACAGCCTAACTGACTTGGCACACTGCCAACAAGAACGAATGTTAAGTTCGAAAGAATACCAGGTTTTGATTGCTTGGATGGGTACTGCATGGACTGGAGCTTATTTAGAGCTTGACAAAAATCACAAATGACCATGCTATGGTGCTTCGATCACATGTACACTGTTTACATATACAGTATACATGATCAGGGTTGTCCTCGCATGTGGCTACATGTACACCTAAGATCCTGCGTGTCAAATGCCCTCGGAAAAATGCCTGTATCTTACATGCAGCCCGGTGTCTCATGACAAAAACTAGAAAATCTGCACTTGATTCTAAAGATGAAATTTCATAATATATCTTCCTGTACATTGTAGACAGTTGCGAAAGTTGAGGGTCAACTTTCACTCTACCCCCATGACGCATGGGCGGATCCAGGATTTTTTTAAAGGGGGGGTCCACCCAAGGTCTTAGGCAGGATTTTGTGAATTGGGTGTGTAAAAAAAAAATGTGGGTGTGTAACAATTTGAGTACATGTATTACTGGGAAGCATGTACGCGAAGCGCACATCACGAGCGCGTAGCGCGAAGTCCCTGCGGCCGGGGTTCAGGGCCCGCTTAAGGGCCCTGAATTTTTTTGGTTTATTAGGTGCTCTCTGGCGCAATCTGAGGCCAATTTCTACCTATTTTTTGTTAATGTTGTGGCAATATGAAGCCTGATTTTTATACCATTTTTTTTTTAAATCTAATATTTACAATTTTTAGCTGGAATGATAACTTGAAATAAATTTTGACCAGAGGAGTATATTATGGATACCGGTATTGGAAGTTTGGATTTAAAAACAGCGCACACTGACTCACACTACGTGTAAAATGAGGTAACGGTTAATTGGTCATAAACCTTAGGCATACTTAACATAGGCAGGATTTGGCTGGGAGCGACCGGCAATGACTCTATTTAAAATAATAAACAAATTACAAGCCCTAATAGTTATTAAGTAAGTTTAATTTAAAGTTGTATGTTAAAATAAAATGTTACAAGTTGTGTTTAATCTTTAAAAAACTACACGCCAAACGCCCGCTTGTGCTAGCGGGGTTTATTCCGACCGTCTCTACAAACGGTGGAAAAAGCGGCGTGTTTTAGTGTTTAGTAATTTACATAAATTTAGCTTAAATTTAGGTCACGTGACAAATATATAAACACTGTGGTTAGCGCCTATTGCACTCGTTCTGCTGGGGCTACTCAACCGTCACTTCAAACGGTGAAATTCCAGTGTTTTTATTGGCAAGTCTGCCAAGTAAATGGGCCCAGTGGTGAGCCAAGCATGGCATTTGGGGCAAGCCTGCCCCGTTCAAGCTTATGAAAGCGTTAAAAAAATTAAAATATGTAATTGCCTGAAATGCAATAAGAAGGAATAAACAAACTAGCGGCTCGAAAAACTAAGCCAAAAAAATCATAGTCTATATGGTTGTTATTTTGTGTGTGTGAATAATACACGTGTATGCGTGTGTACATGTATGTACGTTGCTTGTTAGGTGAAATACATTTTTTTTTTTTTCGTTTTTTTTTTTTTTTTTTTTTTTTTTTCACTCAAGAAAAAAGGGGGGGTCCGGACCCCTTGGACCCCCCCCCTGTATCCGCCCATGTGACGTGTAGTGTGTTGGAAATAGAAACAGTTATGGACATAATTAAGGTGTTCACCACCCTCAGCTTGAAAGGTATACTTTTGCTAGTGGGTTGGGTATTACATGAAGAGTGGACAATACTTACTTCAAACACCTTTCCACACTGGTGTTTGCCTACTCTAAAAACCTGGCTATCATCGTCTCTCTGATCAAGCTGTGGTTCCGGTATGTGCCGACTTGTTTCTTCTGAGGGAACGCACTGCTGTCCTACTTCGCTGTTCTCCACCTGCTTTCTCTAAAAAAAACCAAAAGGCACACATGTAAAAGAAAAGAGAAATGACTGGGGCTCTAGACAAGAATGAATGACAATTGTTGATCTAAAGTTATACATTTGTACATGTTGCTAACCGGAAGCACAGCCAAAAAAACATGAATTATTTTTGGTAAAGCCTACTATAATGAAATCTGAAAAGAAATGGTGTTCCTTAAAACTCATGTACATGTTGTACATTCCTATTTACATGTAGGAGCAGGTGATTATTTTTTAAAACTATTTTACAAATATCGTGGAGTTTGACAATATAAGACAAAACTACAAAGACAAAACTAGAAAAGCAGAAGTACAAAAAACAAACAACCAATGAGTGCACAAAGCCTCCCTTTGTGAAGCATATTTTTCAGCATTTCTGTTGAATAGGCAACAAACAAAAAAAAAACTTTAAAATTGATTAGATAGACTACAATGTACCTTGCATTGAAGAAGGTAATTCTTTTTCTTCCTTTTGGAAGGCTGCAGTTCAGTCCTGGCATCTGTGTTAAAACATACAATATATTGTTCATGAATAATTGAATACAAAATGTTGAATACTTGACACTACATATTTGAGTGAAAGAGATGCTAGTCGAAAGAATGCATGCTTAAAGTCTCTGATAAGGTTGTAGGTTTCCACACGAGTGATTTCTTTCTGTTATTTAATTTCTCAGACAACACTGATCACACAGTGTTTATAAAATATGTACCGGTAGTTAAAGGGCAAAACTCAATATAGTTGAAGTGACCATAATTTGTCAATAAAAAAAAATGAAGGTGTACACATACATGTACAGTACATGTAATGATTAGTATTTTCTTTATAATAATTTTCTTGAGTTGTCAAAACCAAGCTCAGAATGTGAAGCGAATATTTCTGAGGCTAAATTTCAATCAATTCAAACTCAAATAAAAAAAACACCACGCAAGTTGATTATAGTGTTTTGAAAGATTATAAGCATGGAGAAAAAAATGCTGATACAACAAAGTTCTACTTGACTTTCAGAAAACGATTCTGAATACGTTGCGGAATATATCAAATTACTTGCCTGCTACATCCAACAGGTTCCAACAGAAATGTCAACTGGTTGGATCCCATTGGATTCAGCAGGGTTACGGTTAAACAAATATACTGAGGTTCTGCTGTACCTTAAAACACAATGGAACGGACATTCACAGATGAACCACCTTGCAGGTAAAGGCTCTGGTTGAAGGGATCAACAGTATGGATGACTCCTTCCCCATCTGCAGTATGAACAACATCCCCTCGTTTACTTAACTTACCGATTATTTACACTGGCTCATGTGGTCCCTCATGACACTTGTCAAAAAGGTAGCACCGCAGTACATTAGGAGAACGCTCCATTAGACGATTCATTCATAAAATTCAAGTTAGTGGGGACTCCTTAAGTAAACAGTGGGGACTCCTTAAGTAAACATTAACAGCATATTAGTGTTGGCTGCGATGAAGGTGGGCAATTTTCTGTCAAATGAATGCTTAGTTGCATGGGTCGAAAGTAGATTTGCTGATTACTCAGCAATTTCAACTCTCTTGCTGGACAAGGCCCAGAGTGTACAACTTCCAGTTTGGTACGTGACTAGATTTTTGCAACCATTAGCTCCAAGCCATTCTCCAGTTCAGTCTTGTTGAAGGTACTTAACTTACCAATTCTTTAAACTGGCTCATGTGGTCCCTCATGACACTTGTCAAAAAGGTAGCACCGCAGTAACAGCATATTAGTGTTGCCTGCGATGAAGGTGGGAAATTCTCTGTCAAATGAATGCTTAGTTGCATGGGTCGAATGTAATTCTGCCGATTACTCAGCAATTTCAACTCTCTTGCTGGACAAGGCCCAGAATGTACAACTTCCAGTTTGGTACGTGACTAGCTTTTTGCAACCATTAGCTCCAAGCCATTCTCCAGTTCAGTCTTGTTGAGGGTACTTAACTTACCGATTCTTTACACTGGCTCATGTGGTCCCTCATGACACTTGTCAAAAAGGTAGCACCGCAGTAACAGCATATTAGTGTTGGCTGCGATGAAGGTGGGCAATTCTCTGTCAAATGAATGCTTAGTTGCATGGGTCGAAAGTAGATCTGCTGATTACTCAGCAATTTCAACTCTCTTGCTGGACAAGGCCCAGAATGTACAACTTCCAGTTTGGTACGTGACTAGCTTTTTGCAACCATTAGCTCCAAGCCATTCTCCAGTTCAGTCTTGTGGAAGGTACTTAACTTACCGATTCTTTACACTGGCTCATGTGGTCCCTCATGACACTTGTCGAAAAGGTAGCACCGCATTAACAGCATATTAGTGTTGGCTGCGATGAAGGTGGGCAATTTTCTGTCAAATGAATGCTTATAGTTGCATAAACTGTTTATGATGGCCCATCGTTTTGTTTTGTTTTCTACAAATTAGGCAGAGGATTATAGTTTGCTATCAGTAAAGTCACGAATTTGCCGCCTGAAGTCAGTTATTCATTCATAAAATTCCTTATGAATATTCATATTTGCGCTAATTCTCACGCCCGCTGTGAAAAGCCCGCCCTCTGTTGGTGAGTTTGGGGAATAAGAGATTGCCGCGCGCAGCCGTACCAGCGCGTCTCGTGCAAGGGGTGCTCAACCATTCCTCTGCTCAATTGGTTATGAGACTAATTGTTGGCTCAGGAAGTCCACGGCCATGTACAAAACAATGTAGTGTGTTCTGTACAGACTGGGGAAGGGTCACACCTAATGTTTCTTCTAATTCATTAGTTCAATCAGGCTCTGTCAATGGCGCAATGGCTTTTTTTTCTTCTTGGCCTCAACTGGAGTAAGTCTGGTGGCTTGTGACAAATATGTTTTTGCCGCTTGTGGTAACGCCACCCATACATGAGCAGAAATATAAATGTGTCTATAATCTGGTGTTAGCCTAAAATCACCTTGGCTAATTACTGCTTTGGTAAGACTAGCTCCCATGGTCTTCTCTATTGTAAGCATGACGCTTGCAAAGTGATTCGGGAATGTCATCTTGTTATCGTGAAGCAAGACCTCCTTCGAAACTTGTTGTAGTCTACGGTTAAACCCTTTAGCTCCATTTGTGTTGGGTCTCTGATGAACTGGAAAGTTAGCCTTTCTCCTTGCGGATCCGAGAAGCCTTTTGCAATGTCCTTGCTTCTTGATTTCAGTATGCACTACTCGAGTGGCCAGCATATTTGCCCGTTGCAATCATTTCCCAGTTTTCAAAATCGGACTTCAGCTCAAGCAGTTTTTCCTCAAACTCCTACCAGGCCTTGATAATGCCTGCATGAAATCTGCAGTATTCTCCTTTGGAATGCGTAGATTGTGCTTCAGGTAGCTTTCAGAAAATGTATTGCAAGTATTACTTTCTAATACCTCAATATCTAGTCCTGAACATGCTGTGCAGTTCCATCCACTTCAAAGTCGATGGTGGTTTCGCCAATACTATTGACTTTCAAGGTAATTTTCTCTTCAGTGAGAGGAGGCAGACGCATATTCTTTAGAATACGTTCTTTTTCTCTTTAAGATAACAATCCATACAGTGTCAAGAATCAATATTATAAAAACCATTCAAAAGCATTTTGGGTTGTGGCAGGGATCGATCTGGCTTTTAGTTAAGGGTGAGGTTGTGGACATTTAAGTGCTTTCCCCTACAACGTATGACAGGGGCTTAAGTAGAATAACACGAAGAGAATTGGCAATCTTAGCAATACAAGAGAATTTACACAATCTGGGGAAATGTGATCAATAATATTTTATAACAGAATTCTCAAACTAATAAAATGAACATAGCTGCTTTTGTGTTCGTCTCGCGGAATCGGTGTGGCTTGGCTTGGCTTGGCTTGAACTTAACTTGACTTGAACTTAGCTTAACTTGAACTTAACTTGACTTGAACTTAGCTTAACTTGAACTTGGCGTGGTTCGACTCGGCTTGGCTTTCCACGCGGATGGGCTCCGGTGGTTCTCGTCGTCTGACAATCCAGTCCAGTAAGCGTGGAAAGGAAGGAAGTGCGGAGAGACGAACCGGGTCGGCTCCCCAAAGCGATGACCTATTGAACGGTACTCTGTACCACAGATATACCAAGCCAGTGATGAGAAGAAGGAAATATGTTTCACCAACTTAAAACGGTAAAGTGCAGACAGCACTTGAGAAACACCCTTCTCATCAGGTCTCCAGAACCCTTCTCAACTTATGGAGGATCAGCAATTGTATATAATACACGGAACAAATAAAATCCTAACCAGATAACGAAAATAAAAACTAACTAGAAATAAGACAGGCGATATTTAAACTTCTGGACTGTGATCAAACAACAAAACTAATTGATATGTTCACCCAGAACATCTAAATTAAGAGATTACAAATTGAATAGTATCACTGGATTTTCAACCAGAAAACATCCAAGTGATCAAAAAAACAGTTCGCTCTAGTTACAAAAACAACTCAAGGTCTCCAGATCGCTTCTGAGGAGGCCAGGGCGCTCCGGGGATATATCTATCTGATCATGTGCTCGCCAAGATTTTGGTGGACCGAGCTCATTGGCTAATTTCCTTAAAACTGGGCAGATGTTTTCATCTTTCGTTTGAGAAGGGCCAATCAGGAAGAGCCACCTTCTTAGAATCAGGTACTAATGTACCAGGGATGTGGTCAGAGAATTTACGACCAAATTTTACTATCTTGACCACGTCCGAGGAAAAAACGGCGAAAAACAGGTGCCGGGACGGAGAGGAATGTGCACCGGCCAGCTCAATCCATTGGAACAATTATTTAGCCCTTGAGTCGGGCCACACAGGCCTTTATTTTAAAGGGGCAATCCAACAGGGTCCTACATTTGTCCCTTCTTAAACCATGGCGTCCACGACATGGTCGTTCATATGTCGATGGGGATCCTTTAGGCCGATAGCACTTAGGAGATTGCTTGTCACTTCCAGGGCTCTCGGCTGTAATGCAAAGTGCTGTTCAAGCATTTAGCCTTCTCAAAACCATAATTTTGAGGTGGTCTCCTATTGTGTACTGGTCGGTAAACAAAGTTGGGTTTTGGTTCAGCTGACGTCGTACCACATGATGATCAGAGGGTTCGGGGTTCGAACTCTGTTTCGTCTGCTCAACACTGTGATCATCAGCTGTAGATGAGTCAGAAGGAGAAGGTAATGGCATCGAGTGGTCCTTGGGCAGGTTCACTCTCCTCTGGGCTGGGGACTGGTACATGTCTAGTGCCTCCCCCTGACGGGAGATACTGGCTCCGATGCGGTCACTTCAGGGGTGAACATCGCAGCTTTCGGGTTAAGATTAAGGGACTTCCTAGGGGCAGGCGTAGGACGAAGAACATAATAGTCTGAGATGTCATAATCCAAGGCCTCGGTCATATCATTCAATGGGTCGGGAAGTGGCCGTCACACAGGGCGTCTTCGCCGAGGCTTAGGCTGGGGTCGCACCTCCTCACTGGGTGCCTCATCATCTGGAGGAGGAATCCACATATAAATAACAAGTTATGATGGATAGTCCTACTTGGGCCATCGTCAGTAGTCGGGCTGACTACATAGACGGGCATGTCGGGGCTCACTCTCCGTGTCACTTGGTAGACAATCTTGCTCCTTTAAGGCCGACGTTTCTGACGAGAACTCGGTCTCCCTCCTGGAGTGCATTGTCCCGTACTGCTTTGTCGTACTTTGCCTTGTATCGCTGTGCTGTCTTCTCCTTAACGGTCGAAGCGAGTTCATGTGCTTGCCGGAGTCTCTCCTTCAACTCGACAGCGTACTGGCCGTGGTTTTCGCCACGCCTGGCAACCCAAACTGGACGTCAATGGGCAGGCGGGGGTCACGGCCAAACATTAAGAAATATGGGGAGACACCAGTGGACACATGTTTGGTACAATTGTAGGCGTGCATCAAGGGGCCAACATGGAGTATCCACTTTTTCTTCTGTTCATCCTCAAAGGGTGCCAAGCATGCTGAGCAGCGTCTGGTTAAAACGCTCACACTGGCCGTTCCCTTGAGGATAATAGAACGTGGCCCTGGTCTTTTTTATCCCGGAGACAGCGCACAACTCCTTGATAAGTCGTGACTCGAAATCTCGCCCTTGGTCTGAGTGTAGCCGTAGTGGACGAAGTAGTTTTCCCATAACACCTTAGCTACAGTACGCGATGTCTGGTTCTTCGTTGGGAAGGCCTGGGCATAGCGTGTAAAATGGTCGGTTACAACCAGGATATCCAGGTGTTGCTATCGTCTGGCTCCAAACTCAAAAAGTAAATACATACTAATTGCATTGGTGCATTAGTTTGGATAGATACCAGGGGTGCATATTTCTTGGCTCGACGTTTTCAGCGGACGCACCGTTCACACGTTTGGCAATTGTGCTCAACGTCGGTCGCCATATTCGGCCAATAAAATCGGGAACGGGCGAGGTCAAGTGTGCGCTTAAATCCAAGATGGCCGACGTCATCATGAATGCCTCGGAGTGCCTTTCTTCGCTGACTCATTGGTAGAACCAGCTGCAACACCTTCCGACCATCAGTCGTGGTACTCGGCCGATACAGAACCTCATCTTTGATGTGCAACTTATCCCAATGAGTAGGAGTTGAGTCTCCCTTGGTAGTGCTGTCCGCTGCTCGCCGCTTGGTTTCTCCTTGCCCTGCACGGACTGGATGGCTTTGCTAATAGATTCATATTCGGCTTGCAGGACCTGCCACTCGATGTGACCCATTGCCGGCAAAGCTGTCCCGCCTTCGAGGAACTCCGAAGGTATAGATATAGAAGGTATAGATAGAGTCGGTCATGCTCTCCATAATGGCCGACTCGCCGTCATCAGTGGATAATGTACCATCCGTCATGCGGACATGACGGGCTTCACAAACAGCTTGGAATGCCTCTCTTGAGCAGGTGTTGTCCTCATTATAGCTCAGGCAATCATACAGTCTGGAGATCTTCTCTGTCTCCATGGACTCGTCATCTGCCGAGGGACATGGCTGGGGTCGCCTCGACAGGCCATCTGTGTCTATGTTCTGGCGACCGAGCCGGTATTTATTGACGAAGTCGTAGTTGGCCAGGGTAGGTGCCCAGTCGCATCGAGTTTAGCGGTGGTCATCACGTACGTCAGGGGGGTGTTGTCCGTCAGCACGGTGAACTTCGAGCCGTACAGGTAGTCGCGGAATTTCTCGGTGACAGCCCACTTCAGAGCGAGAAATTCCCACTTGTCTGCAGGGTAGTTCAGTTCACACTTAGGCAGCCCTCTACTGGCGTACGCAATGTCTTTCAAGTGGCCATCCTCATTTGCTAGATACAGTGCTGCACCTAACCCAGTTCCGCTGGCATCGGTATGAATAACAAATAGCCCCTGTATTGGGTTTGGTTGATTATAATAGGCTGAGGTGAGCCTCTGTACTATCGTATTGAAGGAGAACTGACATGCCTCTCTCTGTCCACAACTCCTTGAATGGTTCATTCGGACTACGTCGTTTAGACTTCACCTTGTTCTTGCTATATTTCTTCCTTGTCAGGTGAAACTTGGCAGCTAATTCGTTGAGTGGCTTGGCAATGGATGAGTACCCTTCTACAAATCGACGATAATAACCAGAAAACCCAAGAAAGGACTTTAATTTTCTAGCCGCTGGACTAATTGGATGATAGGCCATCATCTTTTGTTGCCATGTTACAGAGGTGTATATATCAGCTCGCTTGGAAAAGAAGTTATATCCATACTTACTCAAAGTTTGTTCCAACACTCCATATGGTACAACTTGTCGGCCATTGGCATGATGGTGGTGTTCGCAGAACAGCAAAATCAACCCTATTTTCGCCAGCGGATTCCGAATCACTTTTTATTATATTGCTGTCAACAATTCTTTTATATCCCTTCCTCCTCTGATGGGGTTGTCTCTCTTTGACTTTGACCCGCTTCTTGCATCATCATATCGCTGATTTGGCCTAGAGATTTAAACAAATCATCTGTTTAACGTACTGCTCTACAAATACAAAGATATGGGTTTGATGGGGTAGGATCGCCAGTCATCTTGGGGGACATCTTTTCGCTTTACAGCATGTTGGCATCTGTTCGAGTTCTTGTATGGTGGCCACAGTGAACAGCTTGTACCATCAAGCCAGTTTGATGGAACAACAGCCAACCCACCCATATCTTTATCTGTTAACTCAATGACTACGTACTCTACTTGCACGTTTTCTGCCATTTTCCATCTATCAACTCTGTTCTGAATGCTGGATTGCGACGCCATTATGGATTGCGATGCATTATGGGTGGTTCCTTTAACCGACAGTGTCTCCTCTTCAAAGTCATTATTATCCCAAACCAAGGTAGTGAATGTGCCTTTCACTAAGCATGATGGGAGAGCATCGTTGCCTTTTGGATTTCCTGCTGGGCTAATGCAGTGTCGTGCTCAAGAGCTGACGTGTTGGAGACACAGTGACCCAGACCATTCAGCAGCTCAATCGGTTGTGTCGAGCTAGTCCTATGCCGTACAGCCATTGCCAAGGACATGTGCTTTGGCAGTGCTTTTCTCCTGCACGTACTTTAACAAACTCTTCTTTAGGAGCATCTGAACTGCTCACAACCCAAGCCAAGAAATTGAATAGCTTTGGTGGGATGATCAGATGGGCAGTATCCAGAGTCGGGTCGGACAATGTTGGAGGCCATGGGAATTTGTCAGATGACATCAGCACTATTTCTCTTTTGGTGTGAAGGGCACGTCTTCCTCCATTCAGCTTGTTAATCCACTCGATCCGCTCGTTGGACCCCTTCTAGAATAGCACGTCTACACTTTTGCTGTTTGGCGTTTTCTTCATTAGTTCGGTTCGTAGAGCTTTGTTGTGGCGTTTTTGACTTGGTGTATCATCAATATCTTGGTCATCGATACATGTACCCCTATCCTCCTCTCATCTCCTCACGCTCTGATACTTTTCGTGAATGGCGACGGTTAGTCTCCTTGATGGAACTTGGTGCATTGTGAGAAACGTCATCACAGGAAAGTACAGTCTCCTCTCTCATCTCATCAACATCTGTCTCCTGCAGCTCTGCTACTTTTCTTGAATGGCGACGGTTTGTCTCCTTGATGGAACTTGGCGCATTGTGAGAAATGGCATCACATTTCGGTTTGTAGAGCTTTGCTGTGGCGTTTTTGACTTGGTGTATCATCGATATCTTGGTCATCAATACATGTATACCCATCCTCCTCTCTCATCTTCTCAGGCTCTGCTACTTTTCTTGAATGGCGACAGTTTGTCTCCTTGATGGAACTTGGTGCATTGTGAGAAACGTCATCACAGGAAAGTACAGGCTCCTCACATATCATCCACATCTGTCTCCTGCAGCTCTGCTACGTTTCTTGAATGGCGACGGCTCTTCTCTTTGATGGAACATGGCGCATTGTGAGAAACGTCATCACAGGAAAATATAGCCTCCTCTCTCATCTCATCAACATCTGTCTCATGCAGATTTATTGCAAATTACTTACAAATGTAGCCTTTCTATCTTTGGCACGTGTTCCTCCATGCAGCTTGTGGTTTCACTCGAACCTCTCGTTTGACCCCTTCTGGATTAGCACGTCTACACTTTTGCTGTTTGGTGTTTTCTTCTTTAGTTTGGTTTGTAGAGCTTTTTTGTGGCGTTTTTGACTTGGTGTATCATCGATATCTTGGTCATCAATACATGTACCCCTATCCTCCTCATCTCCTCACGCTCTGCTACTTTTCTTGATGGAACTTGGTGCATTGTGAGAAACGTCATCACAGGAAAGTACAGCCTCCTCTCTCATCTCATCAACATCTGTCTCCTGCAGCTCTGCTACTTTTCTTGAATGGCGACAGTTTGTCTCCTTCATGGAACTTGGCGCATTGTGAGAAATGGCATCACAGGAAAAAACAGCCACCACTCTCCACTACTCATCTTTCCCCTGCAGCTTATCTACTTTTCTCTTGTAGTGATTGTTGCACTTCTTCCTTATCGCATAACTAAGCGCAATGTGAGTATTGTCATCATTACGGGATAGTACAGGATACTTTTTGCAAGCAAAGATTAATTCCAATCAAATCTCACTCCTTCTTGGTTGCGACAGAATACCACATTATAAATGGTATCGATCAATATTTTGTACGTTTTGTAGTTCTTAAAAAATGTTTGCTTGTCAGTTTTAGACAAGTGTGTTCTGTGTTCTTTCGCTAATGGAAATGGCGCTTCTATTCCACATGGATATATCAATGGCTTTGACTTGGAGATTGGAGAAACACACGGAGAACCAAGACATTTCTGAAACAAACTATACTGTTGCAGCTCCGTTTCCTGAGATGAGTTGATTCCTTACTACTACATGGTGTTGATTTCTTGGGTATTGTATCTGCATACTTTCGTTTCTCTAGAGGAGTGAAATCATCACTAGCAGGGTTAAACGAATCATTACTCCTTGAAGGTGAACTTACATGTGTTGCGAAAGGCATACAGTTTGTCTGCACTTCACTTGTAGAAGGTAGAGCACTCGCTTAGGATGTGTTGCTCTCCAGGAAGAGGAGACTGGTGCCAACAGTCTCAGACAATGAAGTCATCTGGAAGACCAATGAAGCAAAATGTTTGAATTCTGAAACGTCATTCTGTTATCGTGGAATTCCCTCTAGGGTTTTTAGAATTTCTGTGAATGATCCAATTCTCAGTTTAAGTCGGCAACACACCTTAAAGGAAGTTTGTTCAATTCTCTTTGGCCAAGAACATGGCTTGATGAATCATCCAGAATTATGTACATTTCTAAGAGAATTGTTCCATAACTGTAAACATCTGAATTGCATGAATATGGAGCTCTTCTAGATATTACTTTATCCGGAATCCAATATATTCTCATCCTTGTTTCCTCAAGTTTGTCATTCGATATGCAGTAGATTTATTTGCCTTTTTGTATTGCCTAACCAAAATTTATGATGGCTGCTCTGACATGCTGTGGATCAGTCAAGTTCAACAGAATGTTGTTAGTTTTTAAATAGTTCAAATATTGAACACGCACATCATTCGGCCATCCGGGAATTACAGGGTACCAATTGGGCGTCCAATGCTGATGTACTACACTCATGAACTTTGGGGTACCAGTGTTAAGCTGTGTGCTGTTGCTCGTGATGACATAAAAGCATGCTGCAGCGAAGCACCTACGCCGTGCGATAAAGATGTTTATGACGTGGCTGTTATAGACTATGGGCCATGGGCTCAATATGCCTCTAGTTTTGTTATTCAATGGTCTACATCGGGGGTGGGAGGGAAATGGGTAAGAAATGGAAGCCCATAGTACCAGGAACAACATACTACTTTTCACAAGCGGTAATGTTGTACACTACTGAGAACCGAAGGCTCAAACCCGCAACATACACCAACTACACGTTATTAAATAAAAAGAAAATCACAACTCAAATAACACAGAACGAATGCAATTTCTTATAAAATAATTATTGTACACTTATTTATTAACCATAATAATCCCAAATTCGCCATTTTCAATACATTCTGTACACGCTCAAGGGAGTTATGGTTTTTACTTTACATAACAAGTCAACAAAGGTTTTACAATGTGCAAGTAACCTGCAGTTCATGTATTATGTGATAAATACAGGTACTTGCTGGTCTATACCCATAAAATTATGAAACAGCTTAATGCTGATTTTAATGTATAATTAAAAATAATGATGTGGACAAGTTAAAACTTGCTTGAGCATCAATTGCAGGTGAATAACAAAAAAATAACAGGATAGCATGATCAACATCAAGTGACGTCATAACATACCAGGTAGTTACCCCGCAATGTCAGTTGCCCCAAGCTAGTTTTATCTGGTTGCCAAGATTTAGTTTCTAATTTGTACCATTCTGATATTAATATTTGTCAAACTTTGTTTTCCCCTCTCCCCCACAGGTATATTGTGGCTAAAGTTAAATGGTTTCTCATTTCTACGAATCTTAAACCTCACAAACGAGATTACGAGTAATAAATGCAACATTAGGAAGTCAGTAACAAACAACTTTTGAGCGATGACAAAGACAATTTTGATAAAACCACTGATGCACTGAATTTATGATAAAATAATTTAAGATGTCACAATGTCAGAAGACTTAATTTAATTGACTGTGGCTTAGTCTTGAGTTGATATATGGAGGTATGAGCTCTGTATATAGTATTGTTTGTAAATGTTCTTGATGGAGTTGCAAAATACACTGTAAACATTTGACAAATTATACCAATAATAACACTTATATCTTCCTTCTCTCATACAATTTGCCTGTTCACATAACAACAGTTAACTACATGTATGGAAGTAATTGTGGTTTGATGTATTCCACAGAAAAGATACATGTATGGCTTCCTTTTATCTACAAACTTTATGCAGATCCAGTGATCACGTCCTTAAAATGGAGCTTAATTTGTTTAAAATGTACATGCTTTGAGTAATTTGAAGAAAGTTGTTCTGCTTAATCAGGGAATTTCACAATTAAATAGCTCTCATAATATAACAGATTAAAAAATTATTTCTAGTTGGTACATGTACCCATGGAGAAATAAGACAAGATTGAACTTTGTATCCTTTAAATCTGTTACAAGAAGTAGTGCTATCCACATGACTCCAGGAACAATCCTGATATATATTACATGTATGTTTTTATAGTGTTAATACCTAATTCCAAAGTAATTTAAAATTCTCTATTGAATTTGAAAGCAACTTACCGGTATAACTAAAGCATAAGTGTTACAACATGTATTATTCAAATTCTGGAGTGCCAGTATCCCTTACAAAGTGGCTTTTCTCCATTTGATTTTAACTGCTCATGAGACCTTATGTGTGGTTTGATGAAACATACATGTAGTTGTGGGAAGGTTTTCAGCAACCGCTGTTTTAGATAGCTTGTCTTGTATGCCGTTGCATCAACACCATCGGTTTCCTTTATCTGTTTAACGAACAAGTCGTTAAGTTTCTTGAGCCGCATTATTTCCTTGTTTTATGCGTGTTTTCACTGTCTTGGAGAAAACTTCAAATGCTTGCGAGTATGATGTGTCACTTCTGCCTTCTGCTTTGTAGGGCTTGGTGAGGTAGCGTGTGAAATCACTGTAGCATGAAGTATGGTAATCTACCCAGTGGGCAAGTTGTTACCGGTTACCGATATTACCGGTAATATCACCCCAAAATTTGACTAAGTCCAAATTTTACCGATATTACCGTGTTATTACCCAAATGATATTACCGGTGTGATAATGAAATTGTTATAAATTCCTTAATATTTGTTTTTTTAATATAAGGATTGGATCTAATTGATCCTTGAGACCGACAGGATCTGTTTATGATGAGAAAAACTCTTGAAAAATGGTGCACCGGTCTACCAAATTTCAAAGTCCAAATATAACCGTTATTACCCTGTTGAAACCAACATGTTACCGAGTAACAACAGGATAATACAGGTAATATGGGTAATGTGGTGAAAGGGTTGAATTGGTTATAACATCGGGAACTTGAGTAATAACAGTAACATTTCCAAGTTCTAATATTACTGTTATTACCCTGTTGAAACCGACATTTTACCGAGTAACAACAGGATAATACAGGTAATGTGGGTAATGATGAAAGGCTTGAATTGGTTATAACATTGGTAACTTGAGTAATAACAGGAAAATTATAGCAATCCTAGCAACATTTCCAAGTTCAAATATTACTGTTGTTACCCTGTTGAAACAAACATGTTACCGAGTAACAACAGGATAATACAGGTAATATGGGTAATGTGGTGAAAGGGTTGAATTGGTTATAACATCGGGAACTTGAGTAATAACAGTAACATTTCCAAGTTCTAATATTACTGTTATTACCCTGTTGTAACAACAGGATAATACAGGTAATGTGGGTAATGATGAAAGGCTTGAATTGGTTATAACATTGGTAACTTGAGTAATAACAGGAAAATTATAGCAATCCTAGCAACATTTCCAAGTTCAAATATTACTGTTGTTACCCTGTTGAAACCAACATGTTACCGAGTAACAACAGGATAATACAGGTAATATGGGTAATGTGGTGAAAGGGTTGAATTGGTTATAACATCGGGAACTTGAGTAATAACAGTAACATTTCCAAGTTCTAATATTACTGTTATTACCCTGTTGAAACCGACATTTTACCGAGTAACAACAGGATAATACAGGTAATGTGGGTAATGATGTAAGGCTTGAATTGGTTATAACATTGGGAACTTGAGTAATAACAGTAAAATTATAGCAATCCTAGCAAAATGTCATGTACATGTAAGTATACGGCTCAATCATCATGCTGCCATTTCGGCGGAAAGCAGCTAACAATATCAACCCTATCCGCCCTCACAGGTACCCATTTACTCCTGGGTGGAGAGAAGCAATGAGTGACTAAGTGCTTTGCCCAATTAGAGCACACGCATCCATAGGCCCGGATCGAACCCCCCACTACATGCAGCTTTACCTACAGATTACATTAGTGCAATAAATAAATAATCTTACTGAAAAGAGTTCTCATCATTGAACATGTCGTGCAAAAGCAGCATTTAAAAAAAAAATTGTTATTGAAGACATGCTTGAAGGGCCAATCTTTTAAAACATATTGTCAATATTATGTGACCATTTGCATTCTTCTTTTTTTGGATTTTTTGTCAAACCCTGTCTTAAGGTTTTCGTTTTTGTCCCCAAAGAAACAGGGAGAGTATATGTCCTTCCCAAAGACCCCTTCACCTGCCACTTATTTTCCAGGCTGAAATGCCATTGCTAATGGTTACTATTTGGTTACAAAAACGTAATACTATTTTTTAATTTTGCTACTGTCAATTTCTTTTCTGTGGTGATTGTGTTTGGAAAGGACAATATAAATATGTGTCACAAATGTTAGAAATTAGCAAATGTTGAGTCAAAGACAATTTTGAAAATGGACAAATAAATAGCAGTATTATGTTTGAGACGAGCTTTGAAACACAAGCAATAAAGGGTTTAACATTTTGGATGTGTTAATTGCTAAAACTACTGCCAAGTATTATTAATTGATCAACATAAAACAATATATTTATCATCAACCTACCTTCGTTAGTGCAAGTAGTGGTCTGCTGATCTCCACTAACACTGTCCTCAACAGCCTGCATGACAACATCCGACTTCAGATCACTCTTTCCAAGTCCCGCTATGGTGCCTTCCTCCCCTCTTTCATAGTTTTCTTCTGTCAGGGATGTCAGTATAAGCACATTCGTAAATTGTTGGAGACGCAGCTTTGAAAAACGAGCAACAAGAGTTAACATTTTGGATGTGTTGCTAAAACTACTGCCAAGTATTATTAATTTAACATAAAACAATATATTTATCATCAACCTACCTTCGTTAGTGCAAGTAGTGGTCTGCTGATCTCCACTAACACTGTCCTCAACAGCCTGCATGACAACATCCGACTTCAGATCACTCTTTCCAAGTCCCGCTATGGTGCCTTCCTCCCCTCTTTCATAGTTTTCTCCTGTCAGGGATGTGATTAAGCACATTATACAAAAACTGATAGTGACCAAACAGCATCTTCAAAAAGCCAAAAATGACCAATCTCTTATACTTTGGCACACAGTTATGCAGAAAAAGAAAAAACCAAAACAGCAGAAAACAGCTGCAAAAAGCTTAGATTTCACATGCTGTCCTGTACAATGAGGAAATGGTATATTCACAATCGCAATTAGGAATACATTCAGGGCTTGATTTCGAACTTGGAATCAAATCATGTTGCCTTAAGAGGCTGACCGTCATAGGGTAGATTTCAGGATAGATAGGGAGTTGTAATCCCCCAAAATTACACCCCTCCCCCCCCCCCCCCCATCTCCTCGGAAAAGTACGCCAATGCTGATCGTCCTCTATTGTATCTTGTTGATTGCACAGCGTGCCATTTAAAATTTAAAAAAAATGTATACCAAAATGTTAACAATAATTCAAACAAGCTATTTATTTCCGACATTAACCTGTCTCTTGTATCTAATTTATGAAAGCCTTAAATAAAGCAGAACAGCCCACACAATAATTTTCTGCTAGAAATCTATATAACGGCACGCTTTAAAGAGCTCTATAGAAAAGTGTACTTTCTATAGAAACCTCCTGAATCTTCTATAGAATATATTTATGTTCAATAGAACTGTGCAGAACTTCTATAGAACTTGAAGAGTTGAATAGAAATTCTAAAGAAAATGGGCTAAAATTCAATATAAGTTATTTAGACTTTATATGTACATTCTATAGGATTGTTTATAGGATTCTATCGACATTTTGAGTGTTTTGCAACATGCGATACTCTGGTTTAATAATTAAAACTTATAATAATGCTCGTCATAAAACTGTTACCTTCTTTATCTCGCATTCCATCCAATACATCGTCTTGAATGAGCACTGCAAAAAGAAAACAAACGGGTTTTCATTGCAATTTTACTACAATTATTAATGGTATGCACAGTTTATTTTGTGGGAATTAATTAATATATAAAAAAAGGTTAAATTAACATTGAGAAATAATTCACACACTTCAGAATCAATTTCACATTCGGTGCCAATTGTAATGTAAAAGAGAAGCTAAATCCAAACACATTTACAATAGATGCAGTCATAGACATTACAGTAAATTTGATGCGAGTTATATTTAATACTGGAAAAAACATTTATCATTACCTTTGGCACTGGTTTGTCTTGCTTGTATCTTGAATACTGGTACCCAAAAAAACCAAATGTACACATTAGTATTTGGTAACTGATATGAACATGGAAAACATGACCAATCAGCAGTGGGTGAGACAATTGACAGGTGATACACATGTATGGAGGGAGCTGTAAATTTATGACTATGCGGCAGAGTCATGTAAAAGTGCCATTGACGTTTTTGTCCAAGTGCCGTGGCCTATAGTGGCTTTATATTCGTGGTATATGTGGGTAGTTCTGCAGGTTGGGGGTTCAAGCCCAGCCGGAGCTAGGACACTTTCACACATAATATTGGTAGAGACATAAATAATGCAATTGCTGTGGACAAGTTATACCCACCCCAACCCTATTAGTACCATGAAGAGATCATATTGTCTTGTCTTGTTTCTTGTCTGCAGCCCTCACCTATACATACAGAGATAAAGATCGCCTCCCTGTCTGTGAACTTTAATTGTTAGACAACTATGTATCAGTGTTTGCCTCACCAAATTCTATATCTGCCAGTTGCATCTGGTTAAATCTGGAATAGGGCATCCATACGCCCCTTTTGTTCCTTGCACCCGGGGTTGTTCCCACCTCTAGTAATGTTTTCGTGGTTTCTCTCCACATTCACGAAGACCTGCACCCCTGTCATTAAAGGGTCTGAAGTGATTGCCCTGCGACAGACATCCTTCGTGGGGTGCACAACTCCATGGATTTTCAACAACTCCAGTAGTTTTTGGAGATGGAACGCTAGGCCAATTGTGCCTCCAAACTCTACTCTGGAGTTTATTGCAGTCAGCAGCTAAATAAATTCAAATCATGTAAATATAGACCACATTAAAAAAATACATTGGTATAGCATGTGCTTCAGTGCAATCTGTATGCTCAATGAATCGCTTTCCTCATCGAATGACATGGACAAAACATTCAGGGTACCAACATTAGTTTCCAAAATCAAGTTTGTTTAATTAGTTAATTAACTTGAATTTAATTAAAATATTAAAACAAGGAATGAATTTGTTACGAGCATGTACTCTGGCATTATTTATCAGGAAGTACTAGCTAATACTTATTACCATAAATGCTGTACAACTTTTCCTGTTCAATAATATGGCAATTGCTACATGATGTAATTAACATTCAAACCGTATTACAATTAGGGTCAAATAATAGCTAGAGGCTTGTGTTTGTTGTTTTGAAGTAAGTTTTTTACGCAAAGCTCTCGATAAAGAAAAAGAGCATTAACCTGACAAACTAATCACCTGTCATGCCTCAAACGATGCTCTGAGAATTAGTGAGATTATCACATTACATTTTGTATGGTTTTGTGGTTGCCTCGATCATGCTGAACTATTTCTTATGAGCTCATCTACTAGCTCATCTGGGGGATCATTTGTCAATTTATGTGGTGAATATGTTAATAGACACATGGAAATCCAAAGACAAGCAATCTTTATTATATGATAGATACATTACCTGGCCGATGTCCGATACTTGAGTAGCCTCTACGATAAGACGGGCCACATCTGCAATGGACTTGGTGGGGGATGGTAGGCCACGAATTTTGGCATTCCCAATTGTTCAATTCCATACTGAAGAATGGTGGTACGAAGGAATGTTTCTGTAAGCTCTGGTGGAAATGCAGGGATGTCTGCTTTTTTTAGCAGCTTAGGAAGAAAAATGGTATTTCACTTTAACTTAACTATCGATTGAACAATGAAAATGATATCATGGTCTATAATATACTTAAATTTGTAATAAGCAGATGCACATGTAAAAAAATAATAAAAATAAAACACTGCTGACAGCATTGACAGCAGTATTTAAGGCGACATACCATAAAAAGCTAGTACAAAAACATGCAATATATGTTGTATTTGTTTAAGTTTGTGTTATCTCATTAGACCATTGGATAATCGCTTATAAATGTATACAATTGTGGTGCCCATTTTTAAATGCTAACTAAATTTCTTGGATTTCAAAGTGAACAATTTATGATCTTCTTATGGTCTAAAAAAGAGTATGCCTCAATTATAAATCAAAAGAGTGTACTATGAATTGAAACATGCCATACAGATTTACATATCACAATGTTTTCATATCACAAGTAATGACAGTTGAGACCTTGTGTAATTTTCCAAATAATTTGCGGTTAAGATCAAAATGGCTATAAGTATTAATTTGTTATTTGACCTTAATTATTTTGCTTAAAGCGGGTGAGAAATTTTGTAGTGCTCTTGTTTTGGGTGATTAAATTAAATACAAAACTATTATCACTCCAGTTTAGTTATAGCTTGAGTGTTGGAAACACTTACAAACTGTGTGACAAACAGGAGGATCCCATAAGTGAGGTGGAGCCTGTCATCTGCATCACTAAGATGAGACAGGCTTTTCGCCACCATCACCCTGCACTGTTGGACGATGTGTTGTTTCTTTTTCCTCAGCTCCGCCCCCACAGAAATAAGAAGAGGCAGGCAGTGGACAGCGGAATCTTCTAGTTCGTGGCGTCTGCTCTCGGCCTGGAATTGATCTTCATTACTCCGTCTAGGAGTCTTCAAGAATGGAACAATGACTGCCCGAGTCATTTTCCTGAAAGTAAAACAGAAATGTAATAAAAAGGTCAAATTTTCTTCAGTAACGCAAGAAAGCTCTGTCGGACACTGATAATGAACATCATGCAAATATTGAATCAATACACTGAATGCTTTCAACACTGTTGCATGCCAATGAAAAAGACAGTATAGTTACTATATGAGTAATAAAGTTATTGACAAGTTCTACAGGTATATTTTCATTGCCTGCATCGATGTAATCGAAAATTAGGCTCATGGGTAGTCCTTTTTCATTTCAGTTGTTTGCAGGGGTAGGTCCTTTTACCACCCCCCTCACACACACAACAAAGAAGACAAATTAAACAACCCCCAAAAAGCAAGATATATAGAAAGGGAGAGAGACTCGCAAAAAGAAGAAAAATGGTGGCATGCACCCCTTCAGGAAATCCTGGATCTGCCCTTAGCTTAAAACAGAATAAAGAAAACTTGACACAGTTTACATTTCAATCTCATTTCAATAGCCAACTCCTATTGCACTGCTTTTCAAATTCATTACTACCAAAGCGGATTAACAAGCCAAACTAACCGCTCACTTCCAGCCAGTTTTGAAAGTGCAAACCAGTTTGCGCTGATGATAGGGCAGCACCTCGGTGTTGACTCAACTGAACAAGTGGCATCCACCCCGCCATTGATGTGGATAATGCATGGTCTATATGGTCTAATGCATGGTCTATAATGCATGGTCTAATGCATGGTGTTATGATGTGGATAATGCATGGTCTATATGGTACTCCATATTTATGAGTATTATTAACCTCCATGCGCCAGTCAAAACCAAACGCATTCGGGGTGCCTCAGTACCGTGGCTCGATAGCGAAATTCTTAAACTTATGCGGCAGCGCGATCGTGTACACAAAATTGCAAAGCACACAGGCTTACAAATTCATTGGGATTCATACAAAAACCTGCGGAACAATGTTACTAATAAAATCCGCAGTAAAAAGAGTAATTACTACACATCCGCCATAGAAGAAAATAAAAGCAACTCTTCTATGCTGTGGAAAACTCTGAAGGAGGTACTCCCTAAGAAACAAAAAACTGTACCAAATTCGATTACTTCCCCAAATGGGGAAAATATTGACAATATCGCCGACATTGCTGATACATTAAATGAACACTTTTCAACAATCGGCAAGCGTACTGCTGGAAATTACCCTTTGCGTGAACTTGAAATAGATGACAATACTGACGCCTCTATATTTGATTCTGTTGATGAAGATTGCGTAGTACCTAACATTACAGAAGAGTTTGTTCGAAAGCAAATATCATCCATGTCGGTTGGGAAAGCAACAGGTCCGGATGGAATTAGTGTTAAAATGATTAAAATTGCTTCACCTTATATCATTAAATCTTTAACTCATATTGTTAACCTGTCTATAAGATGAGAGCGATACCCTAAAGATTGGAAACATGCTTTAGTAACACCAATTCACAAGGGAGGAGATAAATGTAGTACAGGTAACTATCGTCCAATTTCTATACTGCCAATTATCTCTAAGATTTTAGAAAGATGGGTGCACTCATCGGTATATAGATATCTTGATAAAAACAATCTGATTCCTAGTTGCCAGTCGGGATTTAGACCCCTGCACTCAACTGAAAGCACCCTACATGACTTAACAAACAAGTGTTTTGCGGCCATGGAGAATGGACAAGTTACAGGCAGTGTGTTTATAGACCTCAGTAAAGCATTTGATTGTGTTGATCATGAAATCTTACTAAAGAAACTAGAAAGGATGAACATGTCATCTTCTGTAATAAATTGGTTTAAGTCGTACCTAAGTGAACGTAGTCAGTCTGTGAATATTGGCGGCACCATATCAAAGGTCCTGTCCGTAAACACTGGTGTTCCACAGGGGTCGATACTAGGTCCACTTTCATTCATTGTTTATACTAGTGACCTTCCATTTTGTATTGCCCCAAACTGCAACTTATTTATGTATGCAGATGACTCAACATTAACGTGTAGCTCCTCCAACATTAATATAATAGAAAGTAGCTTAAATACAGCTCTTACTAGTTTTCACAACTGGTGCGGAAGAAACAAGCTAGCTTTAAATGCCACCAAAACCAAATGCATGCTTATTGGTACTAGGCAGAAAATATCTAATGTTAATTTAAATGTATGCATTGCTGGTAGTCGTATTGAAAATGTGAAGTCTTATAAATGTTTGGGTGTAATTATTGATGAAGCATTAAGTTGGGGCCCACATGTCGAATACGTAAGAAAAAATGTGGTGTCTAAATTAGGTATACTAAGAAGAATCCGTGATTGTATTCCTCAGCACAGCTTGCACACACTATTTGTAAGTCTAGTTATGCCAACATTAGAGTATTGTTGTACTGTGTGGGGAGGAAGGTACATATCTCACGATAATATGTTAAACAAATGTCTCAAAAGAGCCGCGCGGATAATCCTTAAATGTACCTTCCTCACCCCTTCAGAGGATATGTTTGCTCGTCTTAATTGGACCCCTTTTTCAAAAAGAGTCAAGTCAAAAAAGGCTATTCTTGTCTTCAAAAGTATCAACAAAATGACTCCTTTGTACATGACAAATATTTTCAAACCACTTACAGTAATTCGCGAAACAAGGCAATCAACCCACACGGCACTGAAAGTTCCTTTCGCCAAAAAAGAATGCTACGCCACAAGTTTCGCTGTGAGTGGTGCAAATATTTGGAATAATCTGCCCGAACAATTGCGAACATTGGACTCATTAAGCACATTTAAATCAGAGCTCCGACATGCCATCTGAGTGTTAGATATTATGCCAATTGCGCTGATCTACGGAGTTAGAACTTGGTTGCCACTATAATGTGGAGCCGGATAGGAATTTCCCCTTCTTATTTTTCACCTAAAAGGTTTTTTATTTGGCGGGTTTTCGCCTATCTCGTAAATCAGAATTAGTATTAATGTTTAGAATTCCTGTAATATCCTTGTATTTATAATATGTACTGTTATTTTATTTGATGATGTATGCAGGGCCCCAATGAAAACCAGTTTTAAACTGTTTGGGCACACCCTGGGTAAAGAAATGGAATAAATAAATAAATAAATAAATAAATTGAAGTACTTGGTCATAAGACCACAGATGCCACTTGGTTCAGCATCGTCCAGAATGACTGGGATGGAGGATCCAGGATGGAGGATCCGGAGAAACCGCTCTCTTGTGTAGCCTAGAAGATTATTCTTGGCACCAGTAATTTTAGCTGCCATGCGACATGATGTTGTTTTACCTATTGAAACAAAACAAAACAAATCTGGAGATGGATTTAATTTTTAGTTTCCCTTCCGGATCAGTGGCTGCATGTGCGTAGCCAGCACAGAGCACTGTGAAAAACTTTGTCAACAACAGAAGCCAGTGGCTTGTTTAAGACCATTTATATTTGTGACACACTCCACCAAAAAGGGTAATAAGTCGTAACAAATAAAATTAAGTTATATACATGGTTATAAAGCCCATAACATAATCTTTCATTTGGTATATTACATAGCCTCTAAAAAACGTATTTCTTACTTAATCTACCCAAATTGTTTTTTATTTATTGTTGAATCTATATACCCCTGACACAAAAACAAAAAAAATTGAAACAAAAATTGTTAAAAGAAGCAACTGTTCTTGTATTGACATTTTGTTTGGTAGTGCTATGAATTCTACTAATACTATGAACCAGTACAAACCTGTGTTGATGTCGCCGATTATAATTGGAACTGGACAACACTTGAACAACTCCAGAACCGTCTCATACTGCAGTGACATACACACAGATGCTGTAACCAAGATTATAAATTCATACCATTCAAGTTAACCATGTAAGAATTGTTTTTGAAGTAACTACAGTTAAATCGCTTATCTATGAAGATGTGCGGCTCTGAAAAGAAGGGGGTAAATTTGTGTGATGACTAAATCTATATTGTTAAATCAGAAATCAGGTCTTTTGCGAGAAAACAAAATCGAAGGAAGTTTGTGCTGTTGAAATAATGACAATTAGAATCACACTTTTAATTCTGGAAAGAATAACTGAAAATACAAACCTATGGTGAATATTGCTGCATGCAATAGCATTTTCATGCAAAGTGTCTGCAAGTGCCAAAAACACATCTCTCAATATGTCTTCAGGCTTGAAGGCATCAAACTTTCTTGGGACCTCGAGCTGACTAGTCACAGACACAGGTAGCAGCTTGTCAACCCAATAGAATGTCTGCTGGTCAGTTGGGATGTCGACTCCTTGGCCATCCAGCTGTATACTTGGTGACAGAACCCACACATCTTGCTTGGGCTGCTTCCCGATGCACACAGCTGCTGACAGGGTTGTTGGCGAACCATCATCCTTACATTGCCTGTATAATTTAGTTTAATTCATTTTTATCAACAATTTCTCATGTTTAAATATATCAGTAAAGTGTCAACCTGTTGTGTACTGGTTAACCAAAAGGAACCAAACATTTGGTTAGGAAATCAAACAGGATACAGTTATAAATGTATTAAAATGCCCTTTTTAAAAATTTTTGATATTTTAGATAGTCTGGTTATTAAAGTAAGGCATTTTGACAATAACTTTAGACTGTCTCATTGATAATGATATCAATATTTTAGTGGGACGTTACCAATTGCCGGAAAAAAGTTTCTTACAGATTTAATACCCACCTGTAGAATTTCTCTACTTCACGCAAACAAAACTCCTTCAGTTCACTCTTGGTGAATGTGTGCAAAAGCCCGACACATCCAGCTCCATCCAGTCCAAATGACTGAGACAGCATCAGTAGTGAACTTATCCAAGTTCGATTGGATTGACGACTGTGTTACGAAGCAGGTTCTGTACATGCATTGTGGTTGACAGATAATATATATCATACTTATCATTAATCATGCATATTTTTTCACCGTTTAAAACCATTGGGTAAATTAATCATGATCTGTATGTGAACGAGTGAATTTTAAAGAGCAGCCATTGGCTATAGTCTACAAATAATTGAAAGAAATAAATATTGTCAGGATCCAGCACAATTATTTTGCTAGATATCTTGTAATTTTTCAAAAAATTTCATTTTAAAGCATAAAACGAATGCAATGCTAGTAAATGGTCAATTCAATTTAATACTAATATCTTTGCCAAAGCCGACTGTATTCGATATTTGATTGTGCTCGTCGCGTATAATTTTTCAACGCGCGTCCGCCCTGGCCTGGTACTAATGTCAGAGCTAAACGAACGACACAGGGTTACCCGAGTCGAATCATGTGAGCTAAACAAACACACCCATTGGTACCAAATTTATATTTCAAAATGAAACATTACCTTGTGGTATTCATCAGAGCACTGCACACTTCGACTAGAATCCCACCGCTTTGTGATTTGTGGCCCGCGTTTATGATTCTCTCGACCTTCATGGTGAACGAAGCTACTTCCTTTCTGCTGGTGATTTTATTTTCGTCATTCATCCTCACCCTCCAAATCCTGTTGTCATCCATTTCAAAGGATTCTATTTTGAAACATACAAACCATGTTCACAATTATTACTATTCTTACACCGTGCCTTTGATTTGTCAAATGCCATGGTCCAAGTTTGCAATTCAGCTTATAATTCCCGAAAAGAAAAATTCCCCCCCCCCCCCCCCCCCCCCTCTCCCCCCTCTCCCCCCAATAAAAATATTAATAGATTATTATTTATCTCACGAAAACAGTGTCCCAAAAAAATCTGAAACTGCATTTGTATAGGTGTTATAATTTAGTTTGCGCTATGGGGGGGGGGGGGGGGTGGGGAGGGAGGAGGGGGGGGGAAAGAAAAAGGATTTGGCAAATACTATTGGATGGAGTGAAAAGAAAAAAATTACAAAATCCTGGCAACACAGAGGTCAGAGGAGAAACTAAATATAAAATAATCATAAGTCAGTGTATGTCGTGAGACCAAAAATGCCATTAAAAGTTATTTCTACGGTCATCAATCAACTGTCAACAACAATAAACTAAACACCCCCATCGGGCCATTGGCAGGCTTCATCCTGGCCCCTTTTCTTGCAGTATACCCCTTCCGTTTTTGTTTCCCATCCAGGCGTTTTGTTCTATACCCACTTGTTGGCAGTTCTCTTATGTCTGTTTCATGTACATGTAAACACATGGGTACACAGACTGTTTTTCTCAAAAGGAGATCTTGCCTCCTTTGATTACAAAAGAGGGGGCGCATGTGGTTCCGCATCGCTTTACATAAGAAAGTTATATGCCAATTACCGGTACGACGACTTGTGGATACTGTAAAGATAGGGTTTTCTCACGCACGCGCACGTGGCAATCAAAGTAAACCGCCTACAAATTTAAGCATGTACCCTATTTCGCACCTCATAAAATAAGTCTGTCGGCATAACTTCTCAGACACTGGCCTCAACAAGAATCCATTAAGCGTGTGACTCACAAAATGTATTTTGTTGTAATCCATACCACGTGCAGGGAACTAAAATGAATTTTTGTTGTTATCCATACCACGTGCAGGGAACTATAGGGTACTACATGTACCTGCACATGTACATGTTCTACAAAAGTACTACCAAATTTTATAAACTGATTGTCTTTCGCATTGAGGCAGTTTGAGTGCAGGAGAGTTCACTATGGCGAATTTTCGCACGCGTTCATTGTAACTTCGATCGCTACACAATCCTGGCCTCTAATCTGCATGAGCAATGATTCATTTCCACTGTCTTCTGCTGTTTTCTGTATATTAGCAGCCTCAACGGTTGAGCATTTGACTAGATGTTCTTTTTTTCTTATTCCAGTGATTTTGCAAACCACTATTTTTTTCTCTTTGACACAAGATGCACATATTTGGCAACACATGCTTTGACCTTGCAGGCACTGGAGGTCTGCCCATGCTGGAACGAAGAGCTCGTCTCTTTCTGGCTGGTTGAGGACTTTCACTAATGTTGTGTTCATCATCAAGTTGTGATGTGGTTGCTGTTACAAAATAAACACAAGAAAGAAAACAATAAGAAACTAGAGATATGTCTGTTCAAGGAACAGAGCATATGGCTTTTTCGCATTTTTTTTGTATTGTTCATTACATTTATGATTTCATTTGTTAAGTTTCCTTATTTAATTTTTTTAAAACTGCAAATTTTAAATTATTAATTGGATTATATCTCTCGCGGTTAATTGTCAGCAATGTTTAAATGTTTAAAGGTCTTTTCATTGTAATTTCCGGTCTAGTGACGTCATATTATTTTGTTTTTCTCCGCCAACTTGTTCCTAACAAGATGCTGATTATAAATACCAGTTATAAAGCGATTTGAGCAAACTTTGCCACGCAAATGAACTGATTATTAATTTTAAACATTTTTCAACCTGCCACTAGAGGGCGTTATAACAATTTATGACGTCACCGGTAACTTTTTTGTAGAGTGCAGGCTAGCCAGAGACTTTCATCGTTGATAGTAAATTCATATCATTTTCAACTTTCAAATTATAAGGCACTTCCGGTTTATTTATTTATTTATTCCATTTCTTTACCCAGGGTGTGCCCAAACAGTTTAAAACTGGTTTTCATTGGGGCCCTGCATACATCATCAAATAAAATAACAGTACATATTATAAATACAAGGATATTACAGGAATTCTAAACATTAATACTAATTCTGATTTACGAGATAGGCAAAAACCCGCCAAATAAAAAACCTTTTAGGTGAAAAATAAGAAGGGGAAATTCCTATCCGGCTCCACATTATAGTGGCAACCAAGTTCTAACTCCGTAGATCAGCGCAATTGGCATAATATCTAACACTCAGATGGCATGTCGGAGCTCTGATTTAAATGTGCTTAATGAGTCCAATGTTCGCAATTGTTCGGGCAGATTATTCCAAATATTTGCACCACTCACAGCGAAACTTGTGGCGTAGCATTCTTTTTTGGCGAAAGGAACTTTCAGTGCCGTGTGGGTTGATTGCCTTGTTTCGCGAATTACTGTAAGTGGTTTGAAAATATTTGTCATGTACAAAGGAGTCATTTTGTTGATACTTTTGAAGACAAGAATAGCCTTTTTTGACTTGACTCTTTTTGAAAAAGGGGTCCAATTAAGACGAGCAAACATATCCTCTGAAGGGGTGAGGAAGGGACATTTAAGGATTATCCGCGCGGCTCTTTTGAGACATTTGTTTAACATATTATCGTGAGATATGTACCTTCCTCCCCACACAGTACAACAATACTCTAATGTTGGCATAACTAGACTTACAAATAGTGTGTGCAAGCTGTGCTGAGGAATACAATCACGGATTCTTCTTAGTATACCTAATTTAGACACCACATTTTTTCTTACGTATTCGACATGTGGGCCCCAACTTAATGCTTCATCAATAATTACACCCAAACATTTATAAGACTTCACATTTTCAATACGACTACCAGCAATGCATACATTTAAATTAACATTAGATATTTTCTGCCTAGTACCAATAAGCATGCATTTGGTTTTGGTGGCATTTAAAGCTAGCTTGTTTCTTCCGCACCAGTTGTGAAAACTAGTAAGAGCTGTATTTAAGCTACTTTCTATTATATTAATTTTGGAGGAGCTACACGTTAATGTTGAGTCATCTGCATACATAAATAAGTTGCAGTTTGGGGCAATACAAAATGGAAGGTCACTAGTATAAACAATGAATAAAAGTGGACCTAGTATCGACCCCTGTGGAACACCAGTGTTTACGGACAGGACCTTTGATATGGTGCCGCCAATATTCACAGACTGACTACGTTCACTTAGGTACGACTTAAACCAATTTATTACAGAAGATGACATGTTCATCCTTTCTAGTTTCTTTAGTAAGATTTCATGATCAACACAATCAAATGCTTTACTGAGGTCTATAAACACACTGCCTGTAACTTGTCCATTCTCCATGGCCGCAAAACACTTGTTTGTTAAGTCATGTAGGGTGCTTTCAGTTGAGTGCAGGGGTCTAAATCCCGACTGGCAACTAGGAATCAGATTGTTTTCATCAAGATATCTATATACCGATGAGTGCACCCATCTTTCTAAAATCTTAGAGATAATTGGCAGTATAGAAATTGGACGATAGTTACCTGTACTACATTTATCTCCTCCCTTGTGAATTGGTGTTACTAAAGCATGTTTCCAATCTTTAGGGTATCGCTCACATCTTATAGACAGGTTAACAATATGAGTTAAAGATTTAATGATATAAGGTGAAGCAATTTTAATCATTTTAACACTAATTCCATCCGGACCTGTTGCTTTCCCAACCGACATGGATGATATTTGCTTTCGAACAAACTCTTCTGTAATGTTAGGTACTACGCAATCTTCATCAACAGAATCAAATATAGAGGCGTCAGTATTGTCATCTATTTCAAGTTCACGCAAAGGGTAATTTCCAGCAGTACGCTTGCCGATTGTTGAAAAGTGTTCATTTAATGTATCAGGAATGTCGGCGATATTGTCAATATTTTCCCCATTTGGGGAAGTAATCGAATTTGGTACAGTTTTTTGTTTCTTAGGGAGTACCTCCTTCAGAGTTTTCCACAGCATAGAAGAGTTGCTTTTATTTTCTTCTATGGCGGATGTGTAGTAATTACTCTTTTTACTGCGGATTTTATTAGTAACATTGTTCCGCAGGTTTTTGTATGAATCCCAATGAATTTGTAAGCCTGTGTGCTTTGCAATTTTGTGTACACGATCGCGCTGCCGCATAAGTTTAAGAATTTCGCTATCGAGCCACGGTACTGAGGCACCCCGAATGCGTTTGGTTTTGACTGGCGCATGGAGGTTAATAATACTCATAAATATGGAGTACCATATAGACCATGCATTATCCACATCATAACAACCAAAAACATCTTGCCATGGTGCATTACGGAGATCGTCCGTAAATGCATCACTGTTTATATTTTGTAGACATCGAAAATTTATTGAACGACCTTTCATTTTTGGTGTTTTCCAACTGTGTAGCCCATAAACAAGATAATGATCACTGATTAGGACTGGTAAAACACCACAGTCCTTTATGAGCTCTGGGTGGGAACTAAAAATGAGATCGATGGTAGTTTTAGTAGATTCAGTGACACGTGTTGGGTCATGTATGAGTTGCGCCATTTGGAACAAACTAAAGCAAGAAATAATTGGATTTGATTGCATACTATCGTATTCCTCTGAAACATCACAATTAAAGTCCCCAGTTGTAATAATTTCTTTACATTCACACGAGGCCTTATTAAGGATATCACTCAGTTTTCCCATAAATTCGACAGAGCTTGAAGGAGGCCTATAAATAGAACTGATAAGAACAGGCTGTCTTTGTTTACACTTAATTTCAACCCATATACACTCGACATCATCTTTTTCGAGATCTTCACGACGAGAGAACATTAGGGTATCTCGAATGTAAATTGCAACCCCGCCACCATGTCGGTTCCTGTCTTTTCTGACAATAGAATAATTTGGTAGAGTTATTTCGTCATCAGAGATTGAGGCGTCGCAAAAAGTTTCGTTTAGACAGATGATGTCGAATGGATTTTTAGACATTACAATCTTAAAATGGTCAAATTTGTTTATGAGGCTTCTTACATTAAGATGGGCGAATGAGAAACCCTCTGAACTTTGATTGCAGATAATACCATCTGTTATGTCTATTTTAGAACCTTGCCTTGTGGGTTGAGCAGCTCCCTGACCATTTTCAGATGTTGGTTCCACTCCTGGCCTCGATAATGTGTCGGGGCGGGTGCTCTGGTCTGGGATACTGGCTGCCGTCGTTGATTGAGGTTGATTTGGTGCCGTTTCGGATGGGGATGCGGGTAATACTGGTTGGCCATTAGAAAACCCGTCGGAACATCACGGGTCGCTGTAGTCCGCTTCGTCAGGACATCAGAGTACAAACTCTGACCGAAAGGGGTTTTCTGATGTGGAATGCGACTATCAAAGGTCTTTGGTGGTCCTTTGATGTGTTGGATAATGTTCGTGGCAAGTAGGCGCACTCCTGCTGAGTCGAGGTGCACACCGTCCGACACAAGGTGGTTTGAGTTTATGTTACCGTTGTCAATGAAGCCCCAGTTATTTCGCTTTGCTATGGACTTGAGCAGATTATTAGAATCATCTACTCTCTTGTACTGTGGCACCGTTTGGTTTTTACGGTGTATGATCGAAGATATTGTCACTGATCTTGGTTGTAGTGACTCGCCGAGGGAGGTGATCTGAGCGGCAATAGTCTCCGGGTTGTCGGATGTGTTGTTGGTCCCAACATGGAGAATTACCCGAGATACGTCGTGCTTGGTCGACAGCTGTATGGCGTGGGGGGCAAGATCTTGGATTTTTGCTCCACGCATGGTGTGGCACATCACTTTCTTTTGCCTGCTCAATCTCCTGGGCTGAAGCCGTTTTATCATCGAGTCACCGATTAGAAGCACATCTGCACAGTGGTGTTCCGTTGGTGTGGATGCTGATTGTTTTACTTTAGGTGCCGGTTTGTCCTTTGCAGTGGTCAGCTTCTTGTGCTTTTTCCGGTATTGATTCAGCTGCTCGTCAAATTCTAAGGACATTTTAGTTTTTGAGGGATGGGGCAAATGGTTTGGGGTTGGGGAGGATCCCTGCTCCTCGGTGTCAGGCTGGCCGTTTAGCTGCAAGACTTCGAAGTACGAGTCGATCACCAACTCGGCCTCGGTCCGGGAATCACCGGTGCTGGAGTCGGTGATGACGGGATCCTCTGTCGCCAATGCAGCGAAGCGGTTGCTTGTCGGTACCAGAACCGCTGGGCCGACATCCAATGTACAGTGGCTCGCTGGACTGAGATCCGCTGTACGGTGGCTCGCTGGACTGGCTAGACTTGTGGGCGTCCATGGGTGGTTCCGGCTCAGAGCACTCGGCGGGCGTTCTGAATCATCATGGGCTTCACGAGAAGAAGGACTCATCAGCATATCAATGGTAGAATGGAGAGCGTCACATTCCTTCTTCAGGTGGTCTATTGTTTCCCTTTGGGAACAAGAAGATCGAGAAATCTGGCCAGATAGTGTTGCAAATGGGTCTGAAAATTTCTGATCAAGTAATTTTATGTCATTTTGGACCTGTATGATGGCTTGATAAATGACCTGTGGGGTGGGTTCAGGGACTTGATCGGGGGTTGTGACACCTGTTAGGTCCCGATCTGTAGTATGCCTTGTTTGCTTGTAATTTATCTGACAAGCTGAACTAAGACAAGACATGGGAAAAGTGTTCCGATGACCAAAAATATACAGACATAGGTCCTTGATGTCATCGGATGCTGTTTGATTAGATCTACGGGATTTAAGTGAAAAAACTGTACTTAGCTTTTTTGACGAGTCGCCCGTTTCGTCGCCATCTTGGACGTCTTCACGGTACTTCTCCATCGCAGCTTCAAAAATCACAATCCTCGCTTGTAACAATTCATCAATGGTAAAATCACTACTTAGCACTGACCGCAATGGCATAGGCGGCGACACTTGGAATTTAGACACGATATCCTGTATCTTAGTGTCGAGTTTTGATAGAAAACTCGGAGAGCTGACACAACACACGTCTTGTCCGTTGGCTGCCATTGTTACATTACTTTTGCTTTTGCTAACAGTTTAGACCGGAAGAAAGGGTCAAGTCATTTTGCATGTAATACGAAATATGAAGACCTTGGATTATTCTATCAATTCCCGTTAAAATCTAAATCAGATCTGTTACATTTGATTTGATATTGATTTTCAAAGATTAAATCTACAAATCATTAGTTGCTTGCAATCTAATACTAGATGACGTCATCGTGACGTCATTAACATACAGCTCGAGAGCTGTCTGAACTTGTCTATTTAAAGCAAAAAAAAGAATTATATCTATCGCGGTTGATTTTTCAGCAATTATTTAAGGTTTAAAGGTCTTTTCATTGTAACTTTCGGTCTTTTTTGTGAAAAGCACTACTAGCCAGAGACTAACATCGTTGAAACTAAGTTCACATTATGGTCCACTTTTAAATTATAAGCCACTTCCGGTTTCGACCGGAAGGAAGGGTCACGGGATTTCACGCACACGAGATAAAATGAAGATCATGGATTTAATATTATACCAATTCCCACAAACTTCAAGTTCCAAGCATATGCGGTTGATTTTTTATTAATTTTCACACATTAAATCTATTGCACGTTTAAGACGACGTCACGTGACCCATGGTGACGTCATCACGACGCCTGTCCGCAAGGCACGAGTGCACTATAGAGTATTTACGGAGGTTAAGTTTGATGAGAATACCAATTTGTTTTCTGTTAAAAGTACTTGTGCAAAAGTTCGTGTACATCTATTATATGGTACATGTATAATTCACGCGTAGTTCTGCGTTGCCGAAGGCACGTTTACCTACCTGCCATAAGCGGCGCCCTTTCTCGTGGCCTATGTTGATGACTCTCGTGTTTCACATGTCACCGTACAAATGGATACCAGTGTCCCGCCTTCCCTTCTCTATTGCACAATGTATACATGGAGCGTACTGACATCGTACGTGCAAGTACGCTCAATACAATGTACACGTATACCGGCGCCGTGCAACCAAGGACATAAAACATGAAATTTCAAGGGTGTCTCAGGATATGTCCAAGTTCGCCTTGCAAAAAACAAGATTATATCTGTCTGGGTTAATTTTTTTGGAATTTTTAAAGAAAAAGAGGTATTTTCATTATAACTTCCGGTCTGGTGACGTCATATTGTTTTCTTTCCGTCAACCTGTTCCTATCATGAAGCTGATTATATACACCGGTTATAAAGTGGTTTCAGCAAACTTCGCCACACACATCAACAGATTGTTCATTTTAACCATTTTTCAACCTGCCGCTAGAGGGCGCTATTAACATGTTATGACGTCGCCGGAATTTTTTTGAAAAGTTTATTCTAGCCAGACACTAACATCGTTGAAAGTAAGTTCATATCATTTTTCACTTTTTAATTATGAGGCACTTCCGGTTTGGACCGGAAGGAAGGGTCACGTGATTTTAGCACACGAGATAAAATGAAGATTCTGGATTATTCTATCTATTGCCACAAAAATCAAGTTTCGGTCTTTTGTGGTCAATTGCGCCTTTAAGATGACGTCACGTGACCCCTGACGACGTAACCATGACGTATGTCTGCGAGACACGAGTTTACTATAGGGTCTTCACCTGGTTTAAGTTTTATGGAAATACGACTTTGTTTTTCGTTAAAAGTGCTTGGAATTGTGCAAACAACGTTTTCAAAGTCTATGGGATTTGATTCTGCGTAGCCGAGAGCCGGTTTAGCTACCTGTCGCACACGGCGCCCTTCTCCATAGGCAATTTGATGACGTCATCCTGTTTCGCTTGTTGGCGGCTAGTGTCCTCTTGGGTGAGCGTACATTTGAATGCACGTACGATGTCAGTAGTGATACATTCGCTCAATGCATAGTACACTATCAGTATATACGTACGTACATATACAAGCATGTACACCCACGCATACGTGTGCCATGCACATATAAGGGGTCAATGCTTTATGGGCCTAGGCCAAAACGATTAAATTTCAAGGGTGCCGCAGGGTATGTCCAAGTTCGTTTTTTGCCAAAAAAACACAGGAAAGTTCGAGAACTACTTTTACACTAACCTTTAGAGCAAAAATCAAGATTATATCTGTCAGGTTTAATTTTTTAGGAATTTTCAAAGGAAAAGAAGTCTTTTCATTGTAACTTCCGGTCTGGTGACGTCATAATTTTTTCTTCTCGTCTACTTGTTCCTAGCATGAAGCTGATTAAATACACTGGTTATCACGTGATTTCCGCAAACTTCGCCACACACATCAACAGATTATTCATTTTAACAATTTTTCAACTTGCCGCTAGAGGGCGCTATAACATGTTATGGCGTCGCCGATATTTTTTTTTTTAAATACAATCTAGCCAGACACTAACATCGTTGAACGTAAGTTCATATCATTTTTCACTTTTAAATTATAAGGCACTTCCGGTTTGGACCGGAAGGAAGGGTCACGTGATTTCACGCACGCGAGATAAAATGAAGATCCTTAATTATTCTATCTATTGCCACAAAAATCAAGTTTCGGTCTTTTGCGGTTGATTTGTTATTGATTTTCAAAGATTAAATCAATTGCACCTTTAAGATGACGTCACGTGACCCCTGATGACGTCACCATGACGTATGTCTGTTAGGACCGAGCTCACTATAGGGTCTTCACTTGGGTTAAGTTTTATGGAAATACGACTTTGTTTTCTACTAAAAGTGACGTGCAGGAAAAACGTGTACAAAGTCTATGGGGTTTAGGTTACTAAAAAAAAAAAAATCAGAACAAAAACAAAGGCTTTTTCGCAAAATTTGCGAAAAAGCCAACTAGACATGTGTTTGTGGACAAACACAGAGCTGTTTCGGATGTCTAAGATGACTTTCATTATGTGTGTGCCAAGTCTGAAATCGATTGGATTTGCCAATTTTCCCAAGATATATAAGTTGAAAAATACGTGTACAAATCCTATGGGAAAAACTGCACTTTTAATATGACGTCACATGACACCCGATGATGTCATCATGATGTCATCTTAATTTTCGTCTATAACACATTCTGCAATACTTGCATACCACGTTTGGCCCCAATCAGACATCTACTTCCAGAGATAGAGGGTGCTAAAATCTGCCCCTTTAATGTGACGTCACATGACCCACGATGACGTTATCCTGACGATTTTCCACTTGGCCCTCCTGGGTATGGTGGTCGAGGTGTGGGTTAAGTCTGAAGTCGATCGGATTTACCAAATTGTCAAATTCAATAGTCTGAAGAAAAACGTGTACAAAACCTATGGAGAAAATTGAACCTTTAATGTGACGTCACATGACACCCGGTGATGTCATAATTACTTCATCTTAATTTTCGTCTATAACACACCCTCGAATACTTGCAAATCAAGTTTGACCGCAACCGGACTTGTACTTTCAGAGTTAGAGGGTCTTAAAAACTACACCTTTAATGTGACGTCACATGACCCGCGATGACGTCATCTTGATTATTTTTTTCTTGGCCCTCCTAAGGATGGTGGTCGAGGTCTGTGCTAAGTCTCAAGTCGATCAAATTTACAGAAGTGTCAAATTCAATATTTTAAAGAAAAACGTGTACAAACCCTATGGGGAAATAAATTACACCTTTAACGTCACGTCACGTGACCTTGAATGACGCAATCGTGCCGAATTTCGTCCAGGACTATCTGTGAGTGGTGTTCTAAGTGTATGCTAAGTCTCAAGTCGATTGAATTCATTAAAGTGTCAAAGTCAACAGTTTGAAGAAAAACGTGTACAAAACCTATGGGGAAAATGTTACCTTTAACATGACGTCACGTGACCTTGAATGACGAAATCGCGACGAATTTCTTCTAGGACCGTCCTTGGGTGGTTGTCTAAATGAATGCCAAGTGTCAGGTCGATCGGATTTACCAAAGTGTCAAAGTGTATTGGCAGAAAAAACGTGTACAAATCCTATGGGAAAAAGTGACAAATAAAAAAAGAAACTAGACATGTGTTTGTGGACAAACACACGCAAGTGGGTAAATGCCGTCAATAGGGGACGGGGCATTGTCCGACCGTCTTCCCTCTTTTGTTTGTACTCTAACGTTTTCGGATGATCCCATAGGATTTGCACACGAGTCTGAATCGGGGACCTTTGCGGAATAGGGGACCCCATTGTTCCCTTTGTCATACGTCCCCTATTTCAATCAAAAACAAACGCAGAGCTGTTTCGAGTGGCTTTCAATATGTGTGTGATGGTCTTTTGTGTGTGCCAAGTCTCAAGTCGATCAGATTTACTAAAGTGTCAAAGTCAAAAGTCTAAAGAAAAACGTGTACAAAACCTATGGAGGAAAAACTGAACCTTTAACGTGACGCCCCGTGACCTTGAATGACGTAATTGTGCCGAATTTCTTCTAGGACCGTCTGTGTATTGTGGTCTAAGTGTGTGCCAAGTCTCAAGTCGATCGGATTTACTAAAGTTTGAAAGTCAATAGTCTAAAGAAAAACGTGTACAAAACATATGGGGGAAAAATTAAACGTTTAACGGGACGTCACGTGACCTTGAACGACGCAATCGTGCCGAATTTCTTCCACGACCATCCATCTATGGGAGGTGTTCTATATGTATGCCAAGTTTCAAGTCGGTCGGATTTACCAAAGTGTCAAAGCCAATAGTCTAAAGAAAAACGTGTACAAAACCTATGGAGGAAAAAATGAACCTTTAACGTGACGTCACAGGATACCCGATGATGTCATCATGATGTCATCTTAATTTTCGTCTGTAACACATCCTGGAATACTTGCATACCAAGTTTGATCCCAATCAGACCTGTACTTCCAGAGATAGAGGGTCCTAAAAACTGAACCTTTAATGTGACGTCACATGACCCCCGATGACGTCATCATGACGATTTTCTCCTTGGCCCTCCTGGAGATGGTGGTCGAGGTGTGTGCTAAGTATCAAGTCGATCAAATTTGCGAAAGTGTCAAAGTAAATAGTTTGAAGAAAAACGTGTACAAACCCTATGGGGAAAAAAATTGCACCTTTAACGTCACGTCACGTGACCTTCAATGACGCAATCGTGCCGAATTTCTTTAATGGCCATCTGTGGGTGGTGTTCTAAGTGTATGCCAAGTTTCAAGTCGGTCGGGTTTACCAAAGTATCAAAGTCAATAGTCTGAAGAAAAACGTGTACAAAACCTATGGGAATTTTTTTTCCTTTAACATGACGTCACGTGACCTTGAATGACGTAATCGCGACGAATTTCTTCTAGGACCGTCCTTGGGTGGTTGTCTAAATGTATGCCAAGTCTCAAGTCGATCGGTTTTACCAAAGTGTCAAAGTGCTATACCAGAAAAAACGTGTACAAATCCTATGGAGAAAAGTCTGAAGAAAAAAAAGAAAAACTAGACATGTGTTTGTGGACAAACACAGAGCTGTTTCGAATGTCTAAAATGACTTTCAATATGTGGGTGGTGGTCTAGTGTGTATCAAGTATGAAATCGATCGGATTTACCAAAGTGCCAAATATATTGCTTGAAAAAAACGTGTACAAATGCTATTAAAAAAACTAAACCTTTAATGTGACGTCACATGACCCACGATGACGTCACCATCACGAGTTTTCTCTTGGCCCTCCTGTGGATGGTGGTCGAAGTGTGTGCTAGGTATCAAGTCGATCAAATTTACGAAAGTGTCAAAGTCAATAGTCTAAAGAAAAACGTGTACAAAACCTATGGGGGGGAAAATTGATCCTTTAACGTCATGTCACTTGACCTTGAATTACGCAATCGTGCCAAATTTCCTCCAGAACCATCTGTGGGTGGTGTTTTAAGTGTATGCTAAGTCTGGAGTCGAGTGAATTTACCAAAGTGTCAAAGTCAATAGTCTGAAGGAAAACGTGTACAAAACCTATGGGGAAAACTACACCTTTAATGTGACGTCACATGACACCTGATGACGTCATCATGACGTCAACTTAATTTTCGTCTATAACACATTCTGGAATACTTGCATACCAAGTTTGGCCCCAATCAGACATGTACTTCCAGAGATAGAGGGTCCTAACATCTGCCCCTTTAATGTGACGTCACATGACCCACGATGACGTCATCATGACGAATTTCCCTTGGCCCTCCTGGGGATTGTGGTCGAGATGTGTGCCAAGTCTCTAGTCGATCAAATTTACGAAAGTGTCAAAGTCAATAGTCTAAAGAAAAACGTGTACAAAACCTATGGGGGACAAATTGAACCTTTAACGTGACGTCACGTGACCTTGAATGACGCAATCGCGCCGAATTTTTTTCAGGAACATCTGGGGGTGGTGTTCTAAGTGTATGCCAAGTTTCAAGTCGGTCGGATTTACTAAAGTGTCAAAGTCAATAGTCTGGAGGAAAACGTGTACAAAACCTATGGGGAAAAATTGCACCTTTAACGTGACGTCACGTGACCATGAATGACGTAATCGTTACCAATTTCTTCTAGGACCGTCCTTGGGTGGTTGTCTAAGTGTATGCCAAGTTTCAAGTCGATCGGATTTACCAAAGTGTCAACGTGTATTGGCAGAAAAAACGTGTACAAATCCTATGGGGAAAAATGACAAATAAAAAAAAGAAACAAAAAAAAAACTAGAAATGTGTTTGTGGACAAACACAGAGCTGTTTCGCGTGTCTAAAATGACTTTGAATTATGTGGGTGGTCGTCTATGTGTGTACCAAGTCTGAAGTCGATCGGATTTACCAAAGTGCCAAATATATATTGGTTGAAAAAAACGTGTGCAAATCCTATGGGGGAAACTACACCTTTAATTTAACATCACATGACACCCGATGACGTCATCATGGCGTCACCTTTATTTTCGTCTATTACACGTCCCGGAATACCTGTATACCAAGTTTGACACCAATCGGGCCTGTACTTTCAGAGATATAAGGTCTTAAAAACTGAACCTTTAATGTGACGTCACATGACCCACGAAGACGTCATCATGATGTCACCTTAATTTTCGTCTATAACACATCCCGGAATACCTGTATACCAAGTTTGACCCCAATCGGGCCTGTACTTTCAGAGATATAAGGTCTTAAAAACTGAACCTTTAATGTGACGTCACATGATCCACGATGACGTCATCATGATGTCACCTTAATTTTCGTCTATAACACATCCCGGAATACCTGTATACCAAGTTTGACCCCAATCGAGCCTGTACTTTCAGAGATATAAGGTCTTAAAAACTGAACCTTTAATGTGACGTCACATGACCCACGATGACGTCATCATGATGTCACCTTAATTTTCGTCTATAACACATCCCGGAATACCTGTATACCAAGTTTGACCCCAATCGAGCCTGTACTTTCAGAGATATAAGGTCTTAAAAAATGAACCTTTAATGTGACGTCACATGAACCACGATGACGTCATCATGATGTCATCTTTATTTTCGCCTATAACACATCCTGGAATACATGCATACCAAGTTTGACCCCAATCACACCTGTACCTACGGAGACAGAGGGTCTTAAACACTGCACCTTTAATATGACGTCACATGACCCGAGATGACGTCATCGTGACGATTTTTCTCCTTGCCCTCCTAGGGATGCTGGTCTAAGTGTATGCCAAGTCTCAAGTCGATTGGATTTACGAAAGTGTCAAAGTCAATAGTCTGAAGAAAAACGTGTACAAACCCTATGGGGAAAAAAATTGCACCTTTAACGTCACGTCACGTGACCTTGAATGACGCAATCGTGCCTAATTTCTTCAAGGGCCATATGTGGGTGGTGTTCTAAGTGTATACCAAGTTTCAAGTCGGTCAGATTTACCAAAGTGTAAAAGTCAATAGTCTGAAGAAAAACGTGTACAAAACCTATGGGGGAAAATTACACCTTTAACGTGACGTCACGTGATCATGAATGACGTAATCGCGACGAATTTCTTCTAGGACCGTCCTTGGGTGGTTGTCTAAATGTATGCCAAGTCTAAAGTCGATCGGATTTACCAAAGTGTCAAAGTGTATTGGCTGAAGAAAACTGTGTACAAACTATATGGAGAAAAGTCTGAAACTGAGGAAAAAAAAAAAAAAAAAAGAAAAAAAAAAACTTTAACGATTACAATAGCTGTTTCGGCTGAATTGCCGAAACAGCTAAAAAAAAGAAAAAGAAACTAGACATGTGTTTGTGGACAAACACAGAGCTGTTTCGGATGTCTAAAATGTCTTTCATTATGTGTGTGTGGTGGTCTAAGTGTGTGCCAAGTCTAAAGTCGATCGGATTTACCAAAGTGCCAAAGATATATTGGTTGAACAAAAACGTGTACAAATCCTATGGGAAAAACTGAACCTTTAATGTGACGTCACATGACACCCGGTGATGTCATAATTACGTCATCTTAATTTTCGTCTATAACACACCCTCGAATACTTGCAAACCAAGTTTGACCCCAACCGGACTTGTACTTTCAGAGTTAGAGGGTCTTAAAAACTACACCTTTAATGTGACGTCACATGACCCGCGATGACGTCATCTTGATTCTTTTTTTCTTGGCCCTCCTAAGGATGGTGGTCGAGGTCTGTGCTAAGTCTCAAGTCGATCGAATTTACAGAAGTGCAAAATTCAATATTTTGAAGAAAAACGTGTACAAAACCTACGGAGAAAATTGAACCTTTAATGTGACGTCACATGACACCCGGTGATGTCATAATTACGTCATCTTAATTTTCGTCTATAACACACCCTCGAATACTTGCAAACCAAGTTTGACCCCAACCGGACTTGTACTTTCAGAGTTAGAGGGTCTTAAAAACTACACCTTTAATGTGACGTCACATGACCCGCGATGACGTCATCTTGATTATTTTTTTCTTGGCCCTCCTCAGGATGGTGGTCGAGGTCTGTGCTAAGTCTCAAGTCGATCGAATTTACAGAAGTGTAAAATTCAATATTTTAAAGAAAAACGTGTACAAATCCTATGGGGAAAAATTGCACCTATAACGTGACGTCACGTGACCACGAATGACGTAATCGCGACGAATTTCTTCTAGGATCATCTGTGGGTGGCGGTCTAGAGTTATAGGGTCTTAAAAACTAAACCTTTAATGTGACGTCACATGACCCCCGATGACGTCATCATGAAGGATTTTCTCCTTGACCCTCCTGGAGATGGTGGTCGAGGTGTGTGCTAAGTATCAAGTCGATCAAATTTACGAAAGTGTCAAAATAAATAGTTTGAAGAAAAACGTGTACAAACCCTATGGGGAAAACAATTAGACGTTTAACGTCACGTCACGTGACCTTGAATGACGAAATCGTGCCGAATTTCTTCAATGGCCATCTGTGGGTGGTGTTCTAAGTGTATGTCAAGTTTCAAGTCGGACGGATTCACCAAAGTGTCAAAGTCAAAAGTCTGAAGAAAAACGTGTACAAAACCTATGGGGAAAATTTTACCTTTAACATGACGTCACGTGACCTTGAATGACGTAATCGCGACGAATTTCTTCTAGGACCGTCCTTGGGTGGTTGTCTAAATGTATGCCAAGTCTCAAGTCGATCGGATTTACCAAAGTGTCAAAGTGTATTGGCAGAAAAAACGTGACAAAAAAGAAAAAAAACTAGACATGTGTTTGTGGACAAACACAGAGCTGTTTCGAGTGTCTTTTAATATGTGTGTGATGGTCTTTTGTGTGTCGATCAGATTTACTAAAGTCTCAAGTCGATCAGATTTACTAAAGTGTCAAAGTCAATAGTCTAAAGAAAAACGTGTACAAAACCTATGGGGGGAAATTTAACCTTTAACGTGACACCCCGTGACCTTGATTGACGTAATCGTGCCAAATTTCTCCTACGACCGTCTGTGGATGGTGGTCTATGTGTGTGCCAAGTCTCAAGTCGATCGGATTTACTAAGTGTCAAAGTGAAGAGTCTAAAGAAAAACGTGTACAAAACCTATGGGGGACAAATTAAACCTTTAACTTGACGTCACGTGACCTTGAATGACGCAATCGTGCTGAATTTCTTTCAGAAACATCTGGTGGTGGTGTTCTGAGTGTATGGCAAGTTTCAAGTCGGTCGGATTGACCAAAGTGTCAAATTTAATAGTCTGAAGAAAAACGTGTACAAAACCTAAGGGGAAAATTTCACCTTTAACGCGAAGTCACGTGACCTTGAATGACGGAATCGCGACGAATTTCTTCTAGGACCGTCCTTGGGTGGTTGTCTAAGTGTATGCCAAGTCTCAAGTCCATCGGATTTACCAAAGTGTCAAAGTGTATTGTCTGAACAAACGTGTACAAATCCTATGGAGAACAAAAGGCAAAAAAAACAACAAAAAAACTAGACATGTGTTTGTGGACAAACACAGAGCTGTTTCGAGTGTCTAAAATTACTTTTAATATGTGTGTGGTGGTCTTTTGTGTGTGCCAAGTCTCAAGTCGATCAGATTTACTAAAGTGTCAACGGCAATAGTCTAAAGAAAAACGTGTACAAAATCTATGGGGAAAAATGAAACTTTAACGTGACGCCCCGTGACCTTGAATGACGTAATCGTGCCAAATTTCTTTTAGAGCCGTCTGTGGATGGTGGTCTAAGTGTGTGCCAAGTCTCAGGTCGATCGGATTTACTAAAGTGTCAAAGTCAACAGTCTTAACAAAAACGTGTACAAAACTAATGGGAGAAAAATGTGCACCTTTAATGTGACGTCACGTGACCTTGAATGACGCAATCGTGCCGAATTTCTTTCAGAAACATCTAGGGGTGGTGTTCTAAGTGTATGCCAAGTTTCAAGTCGGTCGAATGTACCAAAGTGTCAAAGTCAAGGGTCTGAAGGAAAACGTGTACAAAACCTATGGGGAAAATTTAACCTTTAACGCGAAGTCACGTGACCTTGAATGACGTAATCGCGACGAATTTCTTCTAGGACCGTCCTTGGGTGGTTGTCTAAGTGTATGCCAAGTTTCAAGTCGATCGGATTTTCCAAAGTGTCAAAGTGTATTGTCTGAACAAACGTGTACAAATCCTATGAAGTACAAAAGGCAAAGAAAAAAAAAAAAAAAAAAAAAAAAAACCAGAACGAAAACAAAAGCTGTTTCGGTGAAAAACCGAAACAGCTAAAAAAAAAAAAAAAAAAAACCAGAACGAAAACAAGAGCTGTTTCGGTGAAAAACCGAAACAGCTAAAAAGAAAAAAAAAAACTTTAACGAAAACAAAAGCTGTTTCGGTGAAAAACCGAAACAGCTAAAAAAAAAAATTTAACGAAAACAAAAGCTGTTTCGGCTGAAAGGCCGAAACAGCTAAAAAAAAAAAAAAAAAAAAAAAAACTTTAACGAAAACAAAAGCTGTTTCGGCTGAAATGCCGAAACAGCTAAAAAAAAAAAGAAGAAAAAACTAGATATGTGTTTGTGGACAAACACAGAGCTGTTTCGGATGTCTAAGATAACTTTCATTATGTGTGTGCCAAGTCTGAAATCGATTGGATTTGTCAATTTTCCCAAGATATATAAGTTGAAAAATACGTGTACAAATCCTATGGGAAAAACTGCACCTTTAAAGTGACGTCACATGACACCCGATGATGTCATCATGATGTCATCTTAATTTTCGTCTATTACACATTCTGGAATACTTTCATACCAAGTTTGGCCCCAATCAGACATGTACTTCCAGAGATAGAGGGTCCTAAAATCTGCCCCATTAATGTGACGTCATATGACCCACGATGACGTCATTCTGACAATTTCCCCCTTGGCCCTCCTGGGTATGGTGGTCGAGGTGTGTGCCAAGCCTGAAGTCGATCGGATTTACCAAATTGTCAAATTCAATAGTCTGAAGAAAAACGTGTACAAAACCTATGGAGAAAATTGAACCTTTAATGTGACGTCACATGACACCCGATGATGTCATAATTACGTCATCCTATTTGTTGTCTATAACACATCCTCGAATACTTGCAAACCAAGTTTGACCCCAACCGGACTTGTACTTTCAGAGTTAGACGGTCTTAAAAACTACACCTTTAATGTGACGTCACATGACCCTCGATGACGCCATCTTAATTATTTTGTTCTTGACCCTCCTAAGGATGGTGGTCGAGGTCTGTGCTAAGTCTCAAGTCGATCGAATTGACAGAAGTGTCAAATTCAATATTTTAAAGAAAAACGTGTACAAAACCTATGGAGAAATGTGACGTCACATGACACCCGATGATGTCATAATTACGTCATCTTAATTTTCGTCTATAACACATCCTCGAATACTGGCAAACCAAATTTGACCCCAATCGGACGTGCACTTCCAGAGATAAAGGGTCTTAAAAACTGCACCTTTTGTGTAACGTCACATGACCCACGATGACGTCATCATGACGATTTTTCTCCTGGACCTCCTGGGGATGGTGGTCGAGGTGTGTGCTAAGTTTCAAGTCAATCGGATTCACCAAACTGTCAAATTAAATAGTCTGAAGAAAAACGTGTACAAAACCTATGGGGGAAAATTGCACCTTTAACGTGATGTCACGTGACCAAGAATTATGTAATCGCGACGAATTTGTTCTAGGACCGTCCTTGGGTGGTTGTCTAAATGTATGCCAAGTCTCAAGTCGATCGGATTTACCAAAGTGTCAAAGTGTATTGGCAGAAAAAACGTGTACAAATCCTATGGGAAAAAGTGACACAAAAAAAAAGAAAAACTAGACATGTGTTTGTGGACAAACACAGAGCTGTTTCGAGTGTCTAAAATTACTTTCAATATGTGTGCGGTGGTCTTCTGTGTGTGCCAAGTCTCAAGTCGATCGGATTTACTAAAGTGTCAAAGTCAATAGCCTAAAGAAAAACATGTACAAAACCTATGGGGGGGGAAATTGAGGCTTTAACGTGACGCCCCGTGACCTTGAATGACGTAATCGTGCCGAATTTCTTCTAGGACTGTCTGTGGATTGTGGTCTAAGTGTGTGCCAAGTCTCAAGTCGATCAAATTTACAAAAGTGTCTTAGTCATAGTCTAAAGAAAAACGTGTACAAAACCTATGGGGGAAAAAATTGAAACTTTAACATGACGTTACGTGACCTTGAATGACGCAATCGTGCCGAATTTCTTCCAGAACCATCTGTGGGTGATGTTCTAAGTGTATGCTAAGTTTCAAGTCGGTCGGATGTACCAAAGTGTCAAAGTCAATAGTGTGAAGAAAAACGTGTACAAAACCTATGGGGAAAATTTAACCTTTAACGCAAAGTCACGTGACCTTGAGTGACGTAATCGCGACGAATTTCTTCTAGGACCGTCCTTGGGTGGTTGTCTAAATGTATGCCAAGTCTAAAATCGATCGGATTTACCAAAGTGCCAAAGTGTATTGGCAGAACAAACGTGTGTAAATCCTATGGGTAAAAACACTGAAAGTGGAAAAAAAAAAAAAGAAAAAAAAAAACTTTAACGAAAACAAAAGCTGTTTCGGTGAAAAACCGAAACAGCTAAAAAGAAAAGAAAACTAGACATGTGTTTGTGGACAAACACAGAGCTGTTTCGGATGTCTAAGATGACTTTCATTATGTGTGTGCCAAGTCTGAAATCGATTGGATTTGCCAATTTTCCCAAGATATATAAGTTGAAAAATACGTGTACAAATCCTATGGGAAAAACTGCACCTTTAATGTGACGTCACATGACACCCGATGATGTCATCATGATGTCATCTTAATTTTCGTCTATAACACATTCTGGAATACTTGCATACCAAGTTTGATCCCAATCAGACCTGTACTTCCAGAGATAGAGGGTCCTAAAAACTGAACCTTTAATGTGACGTCACATGACCCACGATGACGTTATCCTGACGATTTTCCCCTTGGCCCTCCTGGGTATGGTGGTCGAGGTGTGTGCTAAGTATCAAGTCGATCAAATTTACGAAAGTGTCAAAGTAAATAGTTTGAAGAAAAACGTGTACAAACCCTATGGGGAAAGAAATTGCACCTTTAACGTCACGTCACGTGACCTTGAATGACGCAATCGTGCTGAATTTCGTCCAGGACTATCTGTGAGTGGTGTTCTAAGTGTATGCTAAGTCTCAAGTCGATCGCATTTATTAAAGTGTCAAATTCAACAGTTTGAATAAAAACGTGTACAAAACCTATGGGGAAAATGTTACCTTTAACATGACGTCACGTGACCTTGAATTACGGAATCGCGACGAATTTCTTCTAGGACCGTCCTTGGGTGGTTGTCTAAATGTATGCCAAGTCTCAGGTCGATCGGATAGACCAAAGTGTCAAAGTGTATTTGCAGAAAAAACGTGTACAAATCCTATGGGGAAAATGACAAAAAAGAAAAAAAAGAAAAAAAAGAAAAAAAAGAAAAAAAAGAAAAAAAAAAAGAAAAAAAAAAACTTTAACGAAAACAAAAGCTGTTTCGGCTGAAAGGCCGAAACAGCTAAAAAAAACTTTAACGAAAACAAAAGCTGTTTCGGCTGAAAGGCCGAAACAGCTAAAAAAACTTTAACGAAAACAAAAGCTGTTTCGGCTAAAAGGCCGAAACAGCTAAAAAAAAAAAAAAAAAAAAAAAAAACTTTAACGAAAACAAAAGCTGTTTCGGCCGAAATGCCGAAACAGCTAAAGACGAGAAAAAAAAAATATTAACGATTACAATAGCTGTTTCGGTGAAAAACCGAAACAGCTAAAAAACTAGACATGTGTTTGTGGACAAACACAGAGCTGTTTCGAGTGTCTAAAATTACTTTCAATATGTGTGTGGTGGTCTTTTGTGTGTGCCAAGTCTCAAGTCGATCAGAATTACTAAAGTGTCAAAGTCAATAGTCTAAAGAAAAACGTGTACAAAACATATGGGGGAAAAATTTAACCTTTAACGTGACGCCCCGTGACCTTGAATGTCGTAATCGTGCCAAATTTCTCCTACGACCGTCTGTGGATGGTGGTCTATGTGTGTGCCAAGTCTCAAGTCGCTTGGATTTACTAAGTGTCAAAGTCAATAGTCTAAAGAAAAACGTGTACAAAACCAATGGGAGAAAAATGTGAACCTTTAATGTGATCTCACGTGACCTTGAATGACGCAATCGTACCAAATTTCTTTCAGAAACACCTGGGGATGGTGTTCTAAGTGTATGCTAAGTTTCAAGTCGGTCGGATTTACCGAAGTGCCAAAGTCAATAGTCTGAAGAAAAACGTTTACAAAACCTATGGAGAAATTTTCACCTTTAACGTGAAGTCACGTAACCTTGAATGACGTAATCGTGACGAATTTCTTTTAGGACCGTCCTTGGGTGGTTGTCTAAATGTATGCCAAGTCTCAAGTCGATCGGATTTACCAAAGTGTCAAAATGCCCTGTCTGAACAAACGTGTGCAAATCCTATGGAGAAAAGTCTGAAAAAGGAGAAAAAACAACAAAAACAACAAAAACCTAGAAATGTGTTTGTGGACAAACACAGAGCTGTTTCGGGTGTCTAAGATGACCTTTATTATGTGTGTGCCGAGTTTAAAATCGATCGGATTTACCCAAGTTAATTGGTTGAAAAATACGTGTACAAATCCTATTGGGAAAGCTACACCTTTAATGTGACGTCACATGACACCTGGGAATGTCATCATGATGTCATCTTAATGTTTCTTAATGTTCGTCTATAACACATTCTGGAATACTTGCATACCAAGTTTGACCCCAATCAGACTTGTACTTCCAGAGATAGAGGGTCCTAAAATCTGCCATTTTAATGTGACGTCACATGACCCACGATGACGTCATCATAACGATTTTCCCCTTGGCCCTCATAGGTATGGTGGTCGAGGTGTGTGCTAAGTCTGAAGTCGATCGGATGTACCAAAGTGTCAAAGATATATTAGGTGAAAAAAACGTGTTCAAATCCTATGGGGAAAACTGCACCTTTAATGTGACGTCACATGGCCCACGATGACGTCGTCATGGCGTCATCTTAATTTTCGTCTATAACACATCCTGGAATACTTGCATACCAAGTTTGACCCTAATCAGACCTTTACTTCCAGAGATAGAGGGTCTTAAAAACTACACCTTTAAAGTGACGTCACATGACCCACGATGACTTCATCATGACGATTATCCTTGTGGCCCTCCTAGAGATTGTGGTCGAGGTTTGCACTAATTCTCGAGTCGATTGGATTCACCAAAGTGTCAAATTCAATAGTCTGGAGAAAAACGTGTACAAAACCTATAGGAAAAACTGCGCCTTTAATGTGACGTCACATGACACCCGATGACGTCATCGTGATGCCATCTTAATTTGTGTCTATAACACATCCCGGGATACTTGCATATCAAGTTTGTCCCCAATCGGGCCTGTACTTCCAGAGATAGAGGGTCTTATAAACTGCACCTTTAATGTGACGTCAAATGACCCACGATGACGTCATCATGACGATTTTTCTTCTGGCCCCCCTGGGGATGGTGGTCGAGGTGTGTCCTAAGTCTCAAGTCGATCGGATTTACCAAAGTGCCAAAGTGCCATGCCAGAAGAAAAACGTGCACAAACTCTATGGAGAATAGTCTGAAAAAAAAAAAAAAAAAAAAAAAAAATCAGAAGGAATACAATAGCTGTTTCGGCTGAATTGCCGAAACAGCTAAAAACTTTAACGATTACAAGAGCTGTTTCGGTGAAAAACCGAAACAGCTAAAAAACTAGAAATGTGTTTGTGGACAAACACAGAGCTGTTTCGCATGTCTAAAATGCCTTTCAATATTAGTGCCGAGATAAATTGGTTGAAAAAAACGTGTACAAATCCTATGGGGAAAATTAAACCTTTAATGTGACGTCACATGACACCCGATGATATCATCACAATGTCATCCTAATTTTCGTCTATAACACATCCCGGAATACCCGAATACAAAGTTTGACCCTAATTGGACTTGTACTTCCAGAGATAGAGGGTCCGAAAACTACACCTTTAATGTGACGTCACATGACCCACGATGATGTCATCATGACAATTTTTCCCTTGGCCCTCCTGGGGATGGTGGTTGAGGTGTGTGCTAAGTCTCAAGTCGATCAAATGTACGAACGTGTCAAAGTCAATAGTCTGAAGACAAACGTGTACAAACCCTATGGGGAAATAAATTACACCTTTAACGTCACGTCACGTTACCTTAAATGACGCAATCGTGCCGAATTTCGTCCAGGACTATCTGTGAGTAGTGTTCTAAGTGTATGCTAAGTCTCAAGTCGATCGAATTCATTAAAGTGTCAAAGTCAACAGTTTGAAGAAAAACGTGTACAAAACCTATGGTGAAAATGTTACTTTTAACATGACGTCACGTGACCTTGAATGACGGAATCACGACGAATTTCTTCTAGGACCGTCCTTGGGTGGTTGTCTAAATGTATGCCAAGTCTCAGATCGATCGGATTTACCAAAGTGTCCAAGTGTATTGGCAGAACAAACGTGTGTTAATCATATGGACAAAAACACTGAAAGTGGAAAAAAAAAAAAAACTAGAACTACGTCTGTTCGAGGAACAGAACATAGGGCTTTTTCGCATTTTTTAGATAAAGTTTTTCAAAAATTGAACTTTTATACCATCATAACAATTTAAAATCATTGAAAACGAATTTAAGTTAATTTAAACAGATTAAAATTATTTCAAACTAATTAATACGATGACGTCACACGTTTGTGAACTTTGTTTGCAACTATCTATCACCTAACAATACAACAAGATGTGTTATGTTAGCACGTTCCGTTGCTGAGATATGGCTTAAAGGTCTAAAAACGTAATAATTCAAATATAATCGTAATACGACGTAACATTGGTCAACATGCCGCTAGAGGGCGCTATAACATTTGATGAAGTCACTGTTAACTTTTGTGTTACTTACAACCTAGCCAGCGCCTAACATCGTTGAAAGTAAGTTCACATCGTTTTCCACTTTTAAATTATAAGGCACTTCCGGTTTGGACCGGAAGGAAAGGTCGGGTCTTTTTGCATGTAATACAAATTTTGAAGACCATGGATTAATCTATCAATCCCCTTACAAAACTAAATCAGATCTCTTACAGTTGATTTTATATTAATTTTTAAAGTTTAAATCTAGAAATATTTGGTTGCTTGTAATCTGACACTTGATGACGTCATCGTGACGTAATTAAAAGAAAGCTCGAGAGCTGTCTTAACTTTGCTATTTGAAGCAAAAATTTGGATTATATCTATAGCGGTTGATTTTTCAGCTATTGTTTAAGGTTTGAAGGATTTTTCATTGTAACTTCTGGTTTGGTGACGTCATAAATATTTCTCATTCCCAATATGGGCTAAGCATGAAGCTGATTATATACACCGGTTATAAAGTGGTTTCAGAAAACTTCGCCACACACATCAACAGATTATTCATTTTAATCATTTTTCAACCTGCCGCTAGAGGGCGCTATAACGTGTTATGACGTCGCCGGTAATTTTTAAAAAGTTTATTCTAGCTAGACACCAACAACGTTGAAAGTAAGTTTATATCATTTTTCAGTTTTAAATTATAAGGCACTTCCGGTTTGGACCGGAAGGAAGGGTCACGTGATTTCACGCACACGAGATGAAATGAAGATCCTTAATTATTCTATCTATTGCCACAAAAATCAAGTTTCGGTTTTTTGCGGTTGATTTTTTATTAATTTTCAAAGATTAAATCAATTCACCTTTAAGATGACGTCACGTGACTCCTGATGACGTCACCATGACGTATGTCTGCGAGACACGAGCTTTCTATAGGGTCTTTACCTGGGTTAAGTTTTATGGAAATACGACTTTGTTTTCTATTAAAAGTGACGGGCAGAAAAAACGTGTACAAAGTCTATGGGGTTTAGGTTACTAAAAGAAAAGAAAGGAAAAAGAAGAAGAAAAAAAAAATCAGAACAAAAACAAAGGCTTTTTCGCAAATTGCGAAAAAGCCAAAAAAAAAAAAAAAAACTTTAACGAAAACAAAAGCTGTTTCGGTGAAAAACCGAAACAGCTAAAAAAAAAACTTTAACGATTACAAGAGCTGTTTCGGTGAAAAACCGAAACAGCTAAAAAAACTTTAACGAAAACAAAAGCTGTTTCGGTGAAAAACCGAAACAGCTAACTAGAACTACGTCTGTTCGAGGAACAGAACATAGGGCTTTTTCGCATTCGCAATTTTTTAGAATAAAATTTTTAAAAAAATTAACATTTATACCATCAAAACAATTTAAAATCATTGAAAACGAATTTAGGTTAATTTAAACAGATTATAATTATTTCAAACTGATTAAAACAATGACGTCACACGTTTGTTAACTTTGTTTGCAACTATCTATCACCTAACAATACAATAAGATGTGTTATGTTAGCACGTTCCGTTGCTGAGATGGCTTAAAGGTCTAAAAACGTAATAATTCAAATATAATCGTAATATGACGTAACATTTGTCAACATGCCGCTAGAGGGCGCTATAACATTTTATGAAGTCACCGTCAACTTGTTTGCTACTTACAACCTAGCCAGCGCCTAACATCGTTTAAAGTAAGTTTACATTGTTTCTAACTTTTAAATTATAAGGCGCTACCGGTTTGGACCGGAAGGAAGGGTCAGGTCTGTTTGCATGTATTACAAATTATGAATACCATGGATTAATCTATCAATTCCCTTACAAATCTAAATCGGATCTCTTACAGATGATTTTATAAGGATTTTCAAAGACTAAATCTAGAAATATCTGGTTGCTTGTAATCCGACACTTGATGACGTCATCGTGACGTAATTAAAAAAGAGCTCGAGGGCTGTCTTAACTTTGCTATTTGAAGCATACATCTGGATTATATCTATCGCGGTTGGGTTTTTAAAGGTAGGATACACCATTTGCAGATATCAAAAATATTTACTACCGAATTATTAAGAAATATCTTACTCATTTGAAAGTAAATGTTGATTCTAGGCATCCAGCAAAATGATTGCGCTAAATATCCTGTAATTATTCCGAGAATATAATTTTATAATACAAATTTCGCGATCGCCGGACGGCGATCGCAAGAAAAACAAGGCTAACATAGGAATAACTGCTTGACGCCGGTTAAACAAAACCGGTGTTTTTCGTGCTTTTCTCGGCATCCATGATTGTAAAACTTCGGACAGCTCAGTTAAACGATATTTACTATAAAATACAAACCCAAAAATCTACTCATTCGTGATAATTCAAGCAATGACCAATGGTGTATACTACCTTTAAGCGATTTTTTTAAGGTTTAAAGGATTTTTCATTGTAACTTTAGGTTTGGTGACGTCATAAATATAGTTATTTCCCAATAATGGCCTTAGCATGAAGCTGATTACATACCCCGGTTATAAAGTGGTTTCAGCAAACTTCGACACAAACATCAACATATTATTCATTTTAACAATTTTTCAACCTGCCGCTTGAGGGCGCTATAACGTGTTATGATGTCGTCGGTGGTTTTGTTTTTAAATACATTCTAGCCAGACACTAACATCGTAGTTGTCCATACCCATACCTACCCAAATCAGTTGAAATTAGCTTATTTTAAATTTTTTCACAGATGAACCTTAAGTTAGGGATACTAATAAAGGGTAATGCTTTATGCACCTAGGCCAAAACGATTCAATTTCAAGGGTGCCGCAGGGTATGTCCAAGTTCGTTTTTTGCAAAAAAACACAGGGAAGTTCGAGAACTACCTTTACACTAACCTTTAGAGCAAAAAATCAAGATTATATCTGTCAGGTTTATTTTTTTAGGAATTGTCAAAAGAAAAGAAGTCTTTTCATTGTAACTTCCGGTCTGGTGACGTCATAATTTTTTCTTCTCGTCGACTTGTTCCTAGCATGAAGCTGATTAAATACACTTTTATGAAGTCACTGTTAACTTTTTTGTTACTTACAACCTAGCCAGCGCCTAACATCGTTGAAAGTAAGTTAGCATCGTTTTCCACTTTTAAATTATAAGGCACTTCCGGTTTGGACCGGAAGGGAGTGTCAGGTCCTAATACAAATTATGAAGACCATGGATTAATCTATCAATTTCCTTAAAAATCTAAATCAGATCTCTTACAGTTGATTTTATATTGATTTTCAAAGATTAAATTTAGAAATATTTGGTTGCTTGTAATCTGACACTTGATGACGTCATTGTGACGTAATTAACAGAAACTCAAGATCAGTCTTAACTTTGCTATTTGAAGCAAAAATCTGGATTATATCTATAGCGGTTGATTTTTAAACGACTTTTTAAAGTTTAAAGGATTTTTTATTGTAACTTCCGGTTTGGTGACGTCATAAATATTTCTCCTTCCCAATATGGTCTCAGCATGAAGCTGATTATATACACCAGTTATAAAGTTATTTCAGCAAACTTCGCAACACACATCAACAGATCAATCATTTTAACCATTTTCAACCTGCCGCTAGAGGGCGCTATAACATGTTATGACGTCGCCGAAAATTTTTTGAATAGTTTATTCTAGCCAGACAATAACATCGTTAAAAGTAAGTTCATATAATTTTTCACTTTGAAATTATAAGGCACTTCCGATTTTGACCGGAAGGAAGGGTCACGTGATTTCACGCACACGAGATAAAATGAAGATCCTGGATTATTCTATTAATTGCCACAAAATTCAAGTTTCGGTCTTTTGCGGTTGATGTTTTATTGATTTTCAAAGATTAAATCAATTGCACCTTTAAGATAAGGTCACGTGGCCCTGATGACGTCTTCCTCGTGGTGTCTGTCGGCGAGACTGGAGTTCACTATTGGGTCTTCACCTGGGTCAAGTTTATGGGAATACGACTTTGTTTTTCCGTTAAAAGTGCTTTGAATTGTTCAAGCAACGTTTACAAAGTCTACGGGGTTGGAGTATGCGTAGCCGAAATCGTGTTTACCTACCTGTCGTACGCGGCGCCCTTCCCCATGGGCAATTTGATGACGTCATCCTGTTTCACAGGTTGGCGGGTAGTGTCCTCTTGGGTGAGCGTACATGTGCTTGCACGAACGATGTCAGTGGTGATACATTCGCTCAATACATAATGCACTATCAGTGTATACGTACATGTACTAGCATGTATATTATACGTGTGCCATGCACACGTAAGGGGTCAATGCTTTTTGCACATAGGCCAAAACGATTACATTTTAAGGGTGCCGCAGGGTAAGTTCGTTTTTTGCCCCAAAACACAGGGAAGTTCGAGAACTACTTTTACATTAACCTTTAGAGCAAAAATCAAGATTGTATCTGTCAGGTTAAAAAAAAATTGGAATGTTCAAAGGAAAAGGAGTCTTTGCATTCTAACTTCCGGTCTGGTGACGTCATAATTTTGTCTTTCCGTCAACTTGTTCCTAGCATGAAGCTCATTAAATACACCGGTTATAAAGTGATTTCAGCAAACTTCGCCACACACAGATTATTCATTTTAACAATTTTTCAAACTGCCGCTAGAGGGCGCTATAACATGTTATGACGTCACCGGTATTTTTTTGAAAAATACATTCTAGCCAGACATTAACATCGTTGAAAGTAAGTTCATATCATTTTTCAGTTTTAAATTATAAGGCACTTCCGGTTTGGACCGGAAGGAAGGGTCACGTGATTTCACGCACACACGATAAAATGAAGATCCTAGATTATTCTATCTATTGCCACAAAAATTAAGTTTCGGTCTTTTGCGGTTGATTTGTTATTGAATTTCAATGATTAAATCAATTACACCTTTAAGATGACGTCACGTGACCCCTGATGACGTCACCATGACGAATGTCTGCGAGACACGAGCTCACTATAGGGTCTTCACCTGGGTTAAGTTTTATGGAAATACGACTTTGTTTTCTGGTAAAAGTACTTGTGCAAAAAAACGTGCACAAAGTCTATGGAGTTTAGGTTACTAAAAGAAAAAAAGGAAAAAAAGAAGAAAAACTAGAACTACGTCTGTTCGAGGAACAGAACATAGGGCTTTTTCGCATTCGCAATTTTTAGATAAAATTTTTCAAAAATTGAACTTTTATACCATCAAAACAATTTAAAATCATTGAAAACGAATTTAAGTTAATTTAAACAGATTAAAATGAATTCAAACTGATTAAAACGATGACGTCACACGTTTGTGAATTATTTGTGCAACTATCTATCACCTAACAATACAAACAGATGTGTTATATTAGCACATTCCGTTGCTGAGATATGGCTTAAAGGTCAAAAAACGTAATAATTCAAATATAATCGTAATATGATGTAACATTTGTCAACAAGCCGCTAGAGGGCGCTATAACATTTTAAGAAGTCACCGTTAACTTGTTTGTTACTTACAACCTAGCCAGCGCCTAACATCGTTGAAAGTAAGTTCACATCGTTTTCCACTTTTAAATTATAATGCACTTCCGGTTTAGACCGGAAGGAAGGGTCAGTTTTTGTGCATGTAATACAAATTATGAAGACCATGGATTAATCTATCAATTCCCTTAAAAATCTAAATCAGATCTCTTACCGTTGATTTTATATTGATTTTCAAAGATTAAATCTAGAAATATTTGGTTGCTTGTAATCTGACATTTGATGACGTCATCGTGACGTAATTAACAGAAAGCTCGAGAGCTGTCTTTACTTTGCTATCTGATGCAAACATCTGGATTATATCTATAGCGGTTGATTTTTAAGCGATTGTTTAAGGTTTAAAGGTTTTCTCATTCTAACTTCCGGTTTGGTGACGTCATAAATATTTCTCCTTCCCAATATGGTCTAAGCATGAAGCTGATTATATACACCGGTTATGAAGTGGTTTCAGCAAACTTCGCCACACACATCAACAGATTATTCATTTTAACCATTTTTCAACCTGCCGCTAGAGGGCGCTGTAACATATTATGACGTCGCCTGATTTTTTGGGGAAATGTTTATTCTAGCCAGACACTAACATCGTTGAAAGTAAGTTCATATCATTTGTCACTTTCAAATTATGAGGCACTTCCGGTTTGGACCGGAAGGAAGGGTCACGTGATTTCACGCACACGAGATAAAATTAAGATCCTGGATTATTCTATCTATTGCCACAAAAATTAAGTTTCGGTCTTTTGCGGTTGATTTGTTATTGAATTTCAAAGATTAAATCAATTACACCTTTAAAATGACGTCACGTGGCGCATGATGACGTCACCATGACGTATTTCTGCGAGACACGAGTTCACTATAGGGTCTTCATCTGGGTTAAGTTTTATGAAAATACGACTTTGTTTTCTGGTAAAAGTACTTGTGCAAAAAAACGTGTACAAAGTCTATGGGGTTTAGGTTACTAAAAAAAAAAGAAGAAAAAAAAAAAAAAAAGAAAAAAAAAAATAAGAACAAAAACAAAGGCTTTTTCGCTTCAAGCGAAAAAGCCAAAAATCAGAACAAAAACAAAGGCTTTTTCGCAAAATTGAGAAAAAGCCAAAAAAGAAGAAGAAGAAGAAACTAGAAATATGTCTGTTCTATGAACAGAGCATATGGCTTTTTCGTAATTTTTGTCATTGTTCATTACATTTATGATTTTATTTGTTAAATTTCCTTAGCATTCTATTTTCAAAAATTAAAATTGAAAAACATTAATTTGATTAAATGTCGCGGTTTATTTTAGGCAATGTTTAAACGTTTAAAGGTCTTTTCATTGTAAATTCCGGTCTAGTGACGTCATATTTGTTTCTCTTTGCTAACTTGTTCCTAACAAGATGCTGATTATAAATACCAGTTATAAAGCGATTTGGGCAAACTTCGCCATACACATCAACTGATTATTCATTTTAAACATTTTTCAACCTGCCACTAGAGGGTGCCATAACAATTTATGACGTCGCCGGTAACTGTTTTGTAGAGAGCAGCTAGCCAGAGACTATCATCGTTGAAAGTAAGTTCATATCATTTTCAACTTTCAAATTATAAGGCACTTCCGGTTTCGACCGGAAGGAAGGGTCACGTGATTTTACGCACCAGGGATAAAATAAAGACCCTGGATTATTTTATCTATTGCCACAAAAATCAAGTTTTGGTCTTTTGCGGTTGATTTGTTATTGATTTTCAAAGATTAAATCAATTGAACCTTTAAGATGACGTCACGTGACCCCTGATGACGTCACCATGTAGTATGTCAGCTAGGCACGAGCTTACTATGGGGTCTTCACTTGGGTTAAGTTTTATGGAAATACGACTTTGTTCTCTGGTAAAAGTACTTGTGCAAAAAAACGTGTACAAAGTCTATGGAGTTTTGGTTACAAAAAGAAAAAATCACAAACAAAAAATTAGAACAAAAACAAAGGCTTTTTCGCAAAATTGCGAAAAAGCCAAAAACTAGAACTCTGTCTGTTCGAGGAACAGAACATAGGGCTTTTTCGCATTCTCAAATATTTCAAAAATTGAACTTTTATACCATCAAAACAATTTAAAATCATTGGAAACGAATCCAGAAGTGTGGGTGGGGTCTACGAGCTCATACTTACCTGTAGAGCGAATTACTACATTTGCATATTTCCTAGACCGGCAGGTATAATCGCTAAGAGTTTGCCAACAGCGCCCTCCAGAGGCCACCCCATAGAGCCCGCACATGCGTGCCCCGTGAACGTCCTCTTTTCTCGAGCGCCACACAAGGATACGGACACCCAGAGTCATCGAGGATAGTTGGGAAGGAGGGCGGGACGCTCTACAGGTAAGTATGAGCTCGTAGACCCCACCCACACTACTGTGGGGGGGGGGGGGGGGGGGGGGGGGGAGGAGTCTACAGCGCTCATACATTACCTGTAGAGCGAATTACTACATTTGCATAGAATCGCACCGGATTATGGTGAAGGGTCTACGAGATGCAGCAATTAGCAGAAGGGCACGCCAACGGTAAACCCCAGGGCCTGGAGCAGGCCCCAAACAAGCGGGACGCGGACCCCGCCAAGGGTGCGCGTGCACCGGACTATTGACGGGAAGGTCCCTGCTGAGGTGGGTCGTGCCGTTTGGTAGGAGCCCGGCTAGTCGTTGTCAGGACTGCCCTTCCAAACCTGCCCTCTGACTGAAGTACATCCCGAAGGTAGCAGTCAGTAAAAGTGTTTGGCGTCTTCCAACAGGCAGCCTGGGTGATGTCACCTAGGGAAATGCCGCAAAAAAACGCGAACGATGTCGCCACGGCCCGGATCTCGTGAACACGAATAGGCGCCGTCGACGAGACGCGAGCGTCCGAGCGGATCGCTGTAAGTAGCCAACGGCTAATCGTATCCGTGACGCCGGCCCGTGAGGCGGGGTCGAAGTCACGAATAGGTGGGTACGAGCCGTACGGAGAGCCTCCGTGCGACTAATATACCATTTAAGGGCCCGGACCGGGCACCAAAAACGATCCTCCGCAACAGATGATCGCGACTTAATGTCTGGGACAAAGATGTCCGGAGGAACAAATGACTCGGACTGGTTCTTTACTAGGAACCCGGCCCGGGGAATGAGGCGGACCCCGTCAGGTTCCCACCTGATGTGGCCCGCCTCGGTTGACAATGCATGGAGCTCGCTACGTCGGCGCGACGTGGCGACCGCCAGCAGGAATGCCACCTTGATGGACAGGTGGAGCAAGGTCGAGCTGCCCATCGGCTCAAAGGGAGGCCCCGCTAGCGTAGATAGTACGCTAGGGAGGTCCCAAGCCGGTACCAGCCGACGCGTGGGGGGTCGAGCGACAAACATGCCCTTCAGGAGTTGGCTGAGGGCCGGGTTGTCCGACACGGAGGTACCATCAGGGAAACCCTTGTGGACCGCTCCAATTTCCGACCGGTAATTCCTTACCGTGCTGATCGAGAGCTCGCTCTCGAATAGAAAGACAAGGAAGTCGGCCACATCCCCTAGAGATGAATCGGTGGGACGAACAGGCCGCCGTCTGCACCATCTAAAAAAGTGGCGTAGTCGGCTGTCGTACACCCGCCGCGTGGTCGGCTGTCGTACACCCGCCGCGTGGAGGCCCTTCGACTGCCGGCTGCGATTGACGCAGCTCGCTCAGAAAAGCCTGCCGCTCAGAAAAGCCTGACACCCAGCACGTCAGGTGTAGATCCTGAGGAGCTGGCTGAAGAAACCCTGACCCCGGCTGGAGGAGGACATCCGCCTGTCGGGGCAAGACCACCGGGCGGTGGACCAGCAGCCTGGTCAGCCGCGTGAACTACGGCTGACGAGGCCAAAATAGGGCGATGAGGAGGACTTTGCAGTCCTCCTCCTCCAGCTTTGCGAGAACCCGAGGGACCAGCGAGAACGGGGGAAAAGCGTACGCTAGTAACCCGTCCCACCGGAACGACAGGGCATCCGTCCGCCATGCGTTCGGGTCGTGAGTCCTCGTGCAATAGGTGGGGAGCTGGTGGTTGAATCGTGAGGCGAACAGGTCCACATGTGGCCGGTCGATCAGTCGGAACAGCGACTGAACGATCTGCGGCCGGATGGTCCACTCCGTGGGGCGGATCCACCCCCTGGATAGGGCGTCCGCCTCCACGTTCTCGTCGCCGGGAAGGTACACCGCCGAGAGGTCGACCTCGTTTTGCATGCACCAGTGGAAAAGCTCCCACGTGTGCGCGCAAAGTCGGGGGGAGTGGGTGCCCCCCTGGCGGTTGATGTACGAGACCACCGTGGTGTTGTCGCACCGGATCTGCACCGCCCGTCCCGATACCAGGGACTGAAACTGTTCCAAGGCATTGGCCACGGCCAACAGCTCGAGGACGTTTATATGGGACGAGCGATGCTCGGGGCCCCAACAGCCCGCCGCCTGGCGGGGGTGGAGGATGGCCCCCCAACCGGAAAGGGATGCATCGGTCGTGACCGTCAGGGATGGGCGGGGCCTGCGAAAAGCCTTGCCCCCCAACAGGTTGGCCCGGACCAGCCACCACCGCAGGTGAGGGACCAGCCAGGCCGTGACTGGCACGGGATGACTGATGTCGTGTCGGCTGGGCCGGTAAAACATGAGCAGGTGCAGCTGGATTGGCCGCATTCGCAGCCTGCAATAGCTGACCAAATCCACCAGGCTGGCCATCAGGCCCAGCAGCCTGAGCCAGGCCCGTGCCGGGGCCGTCTCGGCCGGTAGAAAAAGAGAGACGCACTGCTGAACATTCAGCAGGCGTTCCTCTGTAGGGCGTGCCAGTCTCGATCGGAGATCGAGGGCCGCGCCTAAGAAGGTGGGGGACTGGGTCGGCAGCGGGTGCGACTTCTCGGGATTCATAAAAAAACCGAGGTCGGCCGCCAGACGCCAGGTGTGTTGAAGCGCCCCCGCTGCTGAGTGCCGCGACTAGCCCACCACGAGCCAGTCGTCGAGGTACATAAAGACCGAGACCCCTTGCTTCCGCAGCGCCGCCCCGACCGCCTGAGCCACCCGGGTGAATACCCGAGGGGAGGTCGAGAGGCCGAAGGGGAGCACTGTGAATTCGTAGCGTGTCCCGTCGTATTGGAACCGCAGGAATTCCCAGTGCTCCCGTCTGACAGGGACATGCAAGTATGCGTCCTTCAGATTGAGGCTGGCCGCCCATGCTCCCGGTTGGAGGGACTCGAGGATGGTTTTGAGTGTCTCCATCCGGAAGCGCCTGGGGCGGATGAATTTGTTCAGCTGCTTGAGGTTGCGAATTGGACGCCATATGCCGGCGTCCTTCTTTGGGAACAAGAAGAACGTCGACATAAACCCCGACTGCGCCCGCTGGGCGGGAAGGACCCGCACTGCGCCCTTTTCGAGGAGGGAGGAGATCTCCCCCTCCAGGGACGCGCGTTGAGCCGGGCCGGTCGGGATTGGCGTAGGCCGAAACACCATGTCCGACGGGGGGGTGCTCGTGAACTCGAGCGCGTAGCCGCGATCTATAGTCTCGAGCACCCACCGGTCGGACGTGACGTGAGTCCAGGACCCGATGAAGTCTTGCAGACGGCCCCCACGGGTCCAAGGGTGGGAGGCCGCCACCAGTCTACAGAGTCACTTGCGCCAAACCCCGGGATAGCGGGGGGGCAGGCGCACGGAAAAAGCGACCGGCCTGTCTTTGCTGGCCAGAGAATGGTTGATGCTTGGGATGGGCGGGCCGCGCACCCGACGGGTTGTCGGCACGGCCACGAAAACTTCCTCTGTTCGCCTTCACAGGTGTGCGTCGGGGGATGGTGAACGACGCTTTCTTAGGCTGGGAAGGAGGCTTCGCGGTTGAAGGTTTCTTGAGATTGATTTTCTCTGTCATCTTCAAACGCTTGGCCTCGGCCTGCATCAACTCTTCGAACTGGCCTGCGAAGAGATCCATGCCAGCGAGTTGGAGCTCTTCAAATCGTCTGCGCGCCGCAGGGGAGGGCAGGAACAATGAGTCCAGCACATTCCCGCGACGGGCCGATGTCATCAGGGCGGAGATGCGTGCAAATTGGTCGAGGACCCCACGCAACCCCTGGTCCAAGCAGTGGAAAGCAGCCTGTAGCATGTCGGCTGGGACGCCTCCTTCCTCATCCAACCCCGAGACCAAATACTCCGAAAGGAGTAGCAGGAACGAGGTGGAGCGCATACCGAAGCGGGAGGCGGTGTCAGATTTACGCAACGTCTCCTCAAACTTCTCTCGGACCTTGTCTGAGAAGATGCGTTTCACTGTTGCAGCACCCGCATCAGCGGCGAGCTTGTCCTTCGCCGCATCAGGGACAGTAGGCACGGCGAAAAAATTTTCATAATCCGCCGGCGGGAACTGGTAGTAGTCCTTGGTCCGGCGGGTGACGGCAGACCACTTGTCTGCTTTCATGATCTTTTCCATATGTTCAACGCACACCTGGTCCAGTGGGAGGACGGGAAAAATTTCCTCCGAGCTCACCGCCCAGTGAGCCGCTTGAACGACCTATGGTCGGGCTTCGGTGCTGGCTCCACAAGGGGCAGTTGAAGCACGCGACACATGTCACGCTGGACCAGACGCAGCTCCGTTTCCGCGATGGAAAGGCGCTGCATCTGGACGACCTCATCCTCCGAGGCCGAGCCCCACGAAGGCGTGGGCCGAGTTGACCCCTGAGACGGTGAGCTGGCCGGCCCCTGTGGCGGGGCAGGCAGTGCCATGTCGCGGTCCGGTGGCTGGGCCGTATCCTCAGACACAAGGGACATCGATGGATGCAGGCTGAGGGCCGGTGGGGACGGCGGCGCACGGTTGACTGTGTGCGGTGCGTCCCTTTGTACTTGAGCCACCCAACCGTGACCGATAACGGACGGCTGGGCAGCGTATCCCAACGGTGCCACTGGGCCGTCCACCGCGGCCCTCTGCCGGGGGGCAGAGAGGGCCGCCAGTGAGGCCGAGATGGTTTGGAACGCCGTAAGGAACTAGGTCCGGGAGACATTGTCGCCATGGTGACGCTTTCCCCGGCGGCCCGAAGAGCTGCTCGAGCTGGACGAGGAAGGCGAGCGGCGGGAACGCCGGCCAGACTTCCCCTTCCTATGTTTCGAGCGGACCCGCTGGGAGGATTCCGAAAAATCGGATGACTCCTGGGGGACCACGACCCCCGAACACCGGGTGAAACCCGATGCGGTGGTCGGCCCTTCAGAGTGGGGGTCGGCCAGCAGTCCGGGGGCCCCCCCGGAAAGACTGGTCCACACCCCCAAACCCCTGCCCGGGCGGCAGCGCCTCCAGCCCCACAGGGCGGAGGTCGGCTAGCAAGCCTGGGGGCACGTAGGCCTGTCCACCCCGTGACTCTGCGGCATACACTGCCAGTGAGCTGGGGGGCGCGGGGGGTTATGGCCCACCGAGCTGCGTGGGCTCGTCACAACAGACGGCCCCGAGCTCGGAGACGGGGCGGGTAAAGCGTGCCGGTCCGTGACAATGAACCCTGGCTTTTTATTCCCGCGCCCCTTCCCGGCCTGTCCACCCCGTGACTCTGTGGCGTACACTGCCAGTGAGCTGGGGGGGCGCGGGGGGTTATGGCCCACCGAGCTGCGTGGGCTCGTCACAACAGACGGCCCCGAGCTCGGAGACGGGGCGGGTAAAGCGTGCGGGTCCGTGACAATGGACCCTGGCTTTTTATCCCCGCGCCCCTTCCCGGGCTTGGGTCTGGTTCCGACAGCGGAGTCCGCCTTGCGGCTCTTGCCGGAACTACCCTTACGTTTAGCCGTCCCACCGACGATGAGCTGGTACTCCCCTGCCCGATCGGTGGGACTGGCAGCGCCCACAGCCGATTGTGGCTGTGAGTGCTGGCTGGGGGAAGAATTAGGGAACGGCGCAGCGTTCCCCGCATCAACCCCCGAGGCTCCCGGCTTTCCCGAGGGAGTACAAATTCCCTCGGTTATGACAGACGGAGCTCTCGCCAAACGTCTCATACTGTAACTTATCAAACAACACTCTACAATCACTTTATTTTGTTGAACTCTCTTGCGAAAAACGCAGTAATTTAAGTGTAAACGGGAGACCCCGAAAAACACGTCTTACCGCGACCACCGCTAAGAGAAAAGAGGACGTTCACGGGGCACGCATGTGCGGGCTCTATGGGGTGGCCTCTGGAGGGCGCTGTTGCCAAACTCTTAGCGATTATACCTGCCGGTCTAGGAAATATGCAAATGTAGTAATTCGCTTTACAGGTAATGTATGAGCGCTGTAGACTAAGTTAATTTAAACAGATCAAAATTAGTTCAAACTGATTAAAACGATGACGTCACACGTTTGTGAACTTTTTGTGCAACTATCTATCACCTAACAATAAAAAAAGTTGTTATGTTAGCACGTTTCGTTGCTGAGATATGGCTTAAAGGTCTAAACACGTAATAATTCAAATATAATCGTAATATGACGTAACATTTGCCAACATGCCGCTAGAGGGCACTATAACATTTTATGAATTTACAGTTAACTTTGTTGTTACTTACAACCTAGCCATCGCCTAACATCGTTGAAAGTAAGTTCACATCGTTTTCCACTTTTAAATTATAAGGCACTTCGGGTTCAGACCGGAAGGAAAGGTCATGTCATTTTGCATGTAATACAAATTATGAAGACCATTGCATATTATGTCAATTCCCCTAAAAATCTAAATCATATCTATTACAGTTTATTTTATATTAATTTTCAAAGATTAAATCTAGAAATATTTGGTTGCTTGTAATCTGACACTTGATGACGTTATGTAACGTAATTAACAAAAAGCTCGAGAGCTTTTTTATCTTTTCTAATTGAAGCGAAAATTTAGATTATATCTATCGCGGATAATTTTTTTAAGGGTTAAAGTTTTTTTCATTGTAACTTCCGGTTTGGTGACGTCATCAATATTTCTCCTTATCAATATGTTCTTAGCATGAAGCTGATTATATACACCAGTTATAAAGTGATTTCAGCAAACTTCGCCACACACATCAACCGATTATTCATTTTAACCATTTTTAAACCTGCCGCTAGAGGGCGCTATAACATTTTATGACGTTGCCGGTATTTTTTTAAAGTACATTCCAGCCAGAGACTAACATCGTTGAAAGTAGCCCAAGTTCATATCATTTTTCAGTTTCAAATTATGAGGCACTTCCGGTTTAGACCGGAAGGAACGGTCGTGTGATTTCACGCACACGAGATAAAATGAAGATTCTGAATTATTCTATATATTGCCACAAAAATTAAGTTTCGGTCTCTTGCGGTTGATTTTGTATTGATTTTAAAAGATTAAATCAATTGCACGTTTAAGATAACGTCACGCGACCCATGATGACGTCATCATTACGTCTGTCTGCGAGACCCGAGTTTACTATAGGGCCTTCACCTGGGTTAAGTGTTATGGAAATACAAATTCTTTTTCTATTAAAAGTGACGGGCAGAAAAAAACGTGTACAAAGTCTATTGGGTTTAGGTTACTAAAAGAGAAAAAAAGAAACTAGAGCTCTGTTTCTGTTTCTAACAGAACATAGGGCTTTTCCGCATTGTTTTTTATCAATTATACTTCCCTGATTATGCGCATGCATGAACATAAAATCTGTCCAAGTTAGCCAAAAATCGGATAAAACGGTCACTGTGGACAGGATTTGACCTCGGCAACACGGACTGCGGACTGCTCTGCGGACTGACTGTCGTATGATGCATGTGTGTATGTGTAACCAAGTGGTACTATTGTAAAATCTTTTATTAGGAAACAGCACTACAGAATGAGAAGACCCAGTGAGCAACCAGAATTGAATAGAGAATTTTTATTTTAATAGACTATTCCAAAAATATATATGTTGTAGATCTATACAAGAATAGTTAAATTAAGGTACATGTACAGATCAATTTAGCGTCACTTAAATGGTAATTTAAACGACAGTCAATTATAGCGGTAATTGACTCTAAATGACCTCGAGAACCCAGTGGCAGTCGGAGTCCCAAGATGGAAGGTACATATACAAGATGGAATCAACTGAAATGAAACGAGAGCAAGTATTCAGTTAAAAGTACATAAACATGTTTCTTTATATGTGACGTGTAATCTATTCTACAGCTTTTATCACCTTGCTGCAGGGAATAAATTATAATTCATGCAAGAGCAACAATATTATGTTCCCAAATCTTTGGCCAAGATATATTGCTACTGCTATTTCACAAGTAAATTTTAACGAGCACAATTTTATGTACCTAATTAAATGAAAGCAGGGAAATAAATTTTACCAAGACATGCTCTATACTTCAACTGACAAATTACATGTCAGTGACAGTTCACTTGCATTATTAGAAACGACTCACGACAATGTATGACTCGTTAATATGTACAACAAAACTATTAACAGATCTTCATAAAAATATATTAACAAATGTAACCTGAAATGCATAAGGTGCTTTACCACACCCAATCTGCTTTTCTACACATAAAGGAAATGCAAATATTCTCACGTACATGTTCAAATGTGTTCCCTCTAGTCTACCGTACAAGATGTACATGTATAGCCGCACCCAACTCATGCTACTATCATTCATACTGTATATGCCAGTTTGTTAGTTTTGTTGTTTTTACATGGAAAGACATTATAAAATACCGATATAAACAAAAAATAAAGTTGATACATACCATGCAGCCTTCCCCGGTCCGTGCCACTCCTGATGCCAACAAGACAGCACCAACACTCGGGACTTGACGAGTGTAAATTTAAATACACATGGCGGTTTCACATCCAGCAGTGTAGAACAGTATTCACAACGAGTGTGAATACACAATGTACATGTATGTTGCAATATGCAATGCAAACAAAAGAGCGAGTTTATTTTGAAGTGCTCTTCCTAAACTTGTGCATTTCTATCACAAGGTTTGTGCCTGGCCAACGCATGATGTTACGCAAGTGCTGCCAAAAAATGGAGGCCAAACAATAACGCTAAATTTACGTGACAAAACGTGGATGGCATTCGCAATGCGGCTTGCATCGCGCACATGTGCAAATTTGCATAGCGCTGTAAGGAATGTATTTACAAACAAAATTTATAAAAGAGCGCTATCGCCAGAGGGCGCACTATCACAAAGTTAAATGTGATACTCAAAGATAATGAAATGTATTATATACAGGAGCGCTATCGCCAGCGGGCGCACTAACACAAGGCAGAATGGAATATGCAATGAGGATCGAATTTAATCGATACCGAAAGTTGTGTAAAAGTGTTTTCAAATAAGGATGAAGGAAGTGGTCGTTGAGGGACCTGTTGACCGCAAGAGAAATAGGTCGACTGGTCACATATGTACAACGTACGTGCATGTACATATACATTGTGGACGTACTGCGTTTGTTTATGGTGTAAATGGAGGACACATAAAGGAAATTTTCGAGAGGAACAAAGGAAACTCTTCGATTTACACCATAAACAAACGTGATAGTGCATGTTTTAAAGCAGAGGTATTGTCAACCTGACGTTTTAAGCGTGCGCAGGGCATGTCCGAGTTCGCTTTTTGCCTCGAAGCTTTGAAATATTTTAGACCTACCCTTAAATCGACAATTACAGTAAAAACTAATATAAAAACTGCCATGGTTGATTTTTCAGGAATTTTCAAATGAAAAGGAGTCTTTATTATAACTTCCGGTCTGATGACGTCATACGTCTAAAACTTCGCACACGTCTTTGGTAAGTCAAGGTCATCACATACACCAATATTTAGGCGATTCCGACAAATTTTGCCACAGACATCTATTCAAAATACATTTTTGAAAAATTTCAACCTGTCGCTAGAGGGCGCTCGAAGATTGCATGACGTCATTGGTAGATGATTTCAAGAATACTATCAGCCAAGAGACTAACACCGTTGAAAGGAAGTTCATATCTATTACCACTTTTAAATAATAATAGTGTTTTAGGCCCAAAGTGCTGCGGTGAATAAACGTGTACAAAGTCTATGGGATTTGGGGGGGGGGGGATTTGGGGGGGGGGGGGGGGGGGGGGATTTGGGGGGGGGGGGATTGGGGGGGGGGGGAAGAAAACAAAAAAATTAGAACAGAAACAATGCTTTTCCGCTTTTAAGCGGAAAAGCAAAAACTAGAACTATGTCTGTTCGAGGAACAGAACATAGGGCTTTTTCGTTTTCGCAATTTTGTTTAGATTAAATTTTTTAAAAATTGAACTTTTATACCATCAAAACAATTTAAAATCATTGAAAACGAATTTAAGTTAATTTAAACAGATTACAATTATTTAAAATAATTAAAACGATGACGTCACACGTTTGTCAACTTTGTTTGCAACTATCTATCACCTAAAAATACCAAACGATGTGTTATGTTATAGCACGTTCCGTTGCTGAGATATGGCTTAATGGTCTAAAAATGTAATAATTCAAATATAATCGTAATATGACGTAACATTTGTCAACCTGCCGCTAGAGGGCGCTATAACATTTTATGAAGTCACAGTTAACTTTTGTGTTACTTACAACCTAGCCAGCGCCTAACATAGTTTAAAGTAAGTTCACATCGTTTTCCACTTTTAATGTATAAGGCACTTCCGGTTTGGACCGTAAGGAGGGTCAGGTCTTTTTGCATGTACTACAAATTATGAAGACCATGGATTGATCTATCAACTCCCTTAAAAACTAAATCAGATCTCCTACAGTTGATTTTATATTGATTTTCAAAGATTAAATCTAAAAATATTTGGTTGCTTGTAATCTGACACTTGATGACGTCATTGTGACATAATTAACAGAAAGCTCGAGAGCTGTTTTAACTTTGCTATTTGAAGCATTTATCTATCGCGGTTTATTTTTAAGCGATTTTTTAAGGTTTAAAAGGGTATGTGATTGTAACTTCCGGTTTGGTGACGTCATCAATTTGTTCCCTTCCCAATATGGTCTTAGCATGAAGCTGATTATATACACCGGTTATAAAGTGGTTTCAGCAAACTTCGACACAAACATCAACAGATTATTCATTTTAACAATTTTTCAACCTGCCGCTAAAGGGCGCTATAACGTGTTATGATGTCGCCGGTGTGTTTTTATAAATAAAATTCTAGCCAGACACTAACATCGTTAAAAGTAAGTTCATATCATTTTTCACTTTTAAATTGTAAGGCACTTCTAGTTTTGACCGGAAGGAAGGGTCACGTGATTTCACGCACATGAGATAAAATGAAGATCCTGGATTATTCTAACAATTGCCACAAAATTCAAGTTTCGGTCTTTTGCGGTTGATTTTGTATTGATTTTCAAAGATTAAATCAATTTTCCGTTAAGATAATGTCACGTGACCCTGATGAGGTCTTCATCATGGAGTCTGTCGGTGAGACTGGAGTTCACTATAGGGTCTTCACCTGGGTCAAGTTTTATGGGAATACGACTTTCTTTTTCTGTTAAAGGTGCTTGGAATTGTGCAATCAACGTTTACAAAGTCTATGAGGTTGGATTCGGCGTAGCCAAAAGCGTGTTTACCTACCTTTCGTACACGGCGCCCTTCCCCATGGGCAATTTGATGACATCATCCTGTTTTACAGGTTGGCGGCTAGTGTCCTCTCTAGTGAGCGTGAGCGTACATGTGCATGTACATGTACGTACAATGTCAGTAGTGATACATTCGCTCAATACATAATACACTATCACTCATACGTACATGTACAAACATGTATATTATACGTGCGCCATGCACACATAAGGGGGCAATGCTTTATGCACCTAGGCCAAAACGATTACATTTCAAGGGTGCCGCAGGGTATGTCCAAGTTCGTTTTTTGCCAGAAAAACACAGGGAAGTTCGAGAAATACTTTTACACTAACCTTTAGAGCCAAAATCAAGATTATATCTGTCAGGTTTAATTTGTTAGGAATTTTCAAAGGAACAGAAGTCTTTTCATTCTAACCTCCGGTTTGGTAACGTCATAATTTTGTCTTCTCGTCGACTTGTTCCTAGCATGAAGCTGATTAAATACACCGGTTATAAAGTGATTTCAGCAAACTTCGCCACACACATCAACAGATTATTCATTTTAACCATTTTTCAACCTGCTGCTAGAGGGCGCTATAACATGTTATGTCGTCGCCGGTATTTGTTTTGTTAAATACAATCTAGCCAGACACTATCATCGTTGAAAGTAAGTTCATATCATTTTTCACTTTTAAATTATAAGGCACTTCCGGTTTGGACCGGAAGGAAGGGTCACGTGATTTCACGCACGGAAGATCAAATGAAGATCTTGAATTATCCTATCAATCCCCACTAACTTCAAGATCCGGTCTTTTGCGGTTGAATTGTTATTGATTTTCAAAAGTTACATCTATTGCGCCTTTAATATTACGTCACGTGACCCCCGATGACGTCACCGTGACGTATGTCTGTTAGGACCGAGCTCACCCTAGGGTCTTCACTTGGGTAAAGTTTTGTTTGGATACGACTGTGTTCTCTGGTAAAAGTACTTGTGGAAAAAAACGTGTACAAAGTCTATGGAGTTTAGGTTACTAAAAGAAAAGAAAAAAAGAAAAAAAAATCAGAACAAAAACAAAGGCTTTTTCGCAAAATGCGAAAAAGCCAAAAATCTTAACGATTACAATAGCTGTTTCGGCTAAATTGCCGAAACAGCTGGGAAAAAAAGAACAAAACTGTTCTATGAACAGAGCATATGGCTTTTTCGCATTCTTTTTCATTACCTGTTTCGGCAATTCAGCCGAAACAGCTATTGTTTTCGTTCTGATTTTGTTCTGATTTTTTGGCTTTTTCGCATTTTGCGAAAAAGCCTTTGTTTTTGTTCTGATTTTTTGGCTTTTTCGCAATTTTGCGAAAAAGCCTTTGTTTTTGTTCTGATTTTCTTTTTTCTTTTTGGCTTTTTCGCAAGTGCAAAAAAAAGCCTTTGTTTTTGTTCGTATTTTTTTTTTTTTTTTTTTTCTTTTCTTTTAGTAACCTAAACTCCATAGACTTTGTACACGTTTTTTTGCACAAGTACTTTTACTTGAGAACAAAGTCGTATATCCATAAAATTTAACCCAAGTGAACCCCATAGTAAGCTCGTGCCTAGCAGATATACGCCATGGTGACGTCATCAGGGGTCACGTGACGTCATCTTAAAGGTTTCATTGATTTAATCTTTGAAAATCAATAACAAATCAACCGCAAAAGACCAAAACTTGATTTTTGTGGCAATACATAGAATAATCCAGGGTCTTCATTTTATCCCATGTGCGTGAAATCACGTGACCCTTCCTTCCGGTCTAAACCGGAAGTGCCTTATAATTTAAAAGTGAACAATTATATGAACTTACTTTCAACGATGTTAATGTCTGGCTAGATTGTATTTAACAACAAAAATACCGGCGACGCCATAACATGTTATAGCGCCCTCTAGCGGCAGGTTGAAAAATGGTTAAAATGAATAATCTGTTGATGTGTGTGGCGAAGTTTGCTGAAATCACTTTATAACCGGTGTATTTAATCGGCTTCATGCTAGGAACAAGTCGACGAGAATAAAAAAATTATGACGTCACCAGACCGGAAGTTACAATAAAAAAACTTCTTTTCCTTTGAAAATTCCTAAACAATTTTACCTGACAGATATAATCTTGATTTTTGCTCTAAAGGTTAGTGTAAAAGTAGTTCTCGAACTTCCCTTTTTTTTTGTGGCAAAAAACGAACTTGGACATACCGTGCGGCACCCTTGAAATTGAATCGTTTTGGCCTAGGTGCATAAAGCATTGCCCCCGTATGTGTGCATGGCACACGTATACCCGTATGTGTGCATGGCACACGTATAGTACATATTTGTACATGTACATACACGTATACATGTATAGTGTATTATGTATTGAGCGAATGTGTATCACTACTGACATTGTACGCACATGCACATGTACGCTCACTAGAGAGGACACTAGCCGACAACATGTGAAACAGGTTGACGTCATCAAATTGCCCACGGGGAAGGGCGCCGCGTACGACAGGTAGGTAAACACGCTTTGGGCGACGCAGAATCCAACCCCATAGACGTTGTAAACGTTGTTTGCTCGATTCGATGCACTTTTAACGGAAAAACAAAGTCGTATTCCCATTAAACTTAACCCAGGTGAATACCCTATAGTAAACTCGTGTCTCGCAGACATACGTCATGATGACATTATCAGGGGTCACGTGACGTCATCTTAAAGTTGTAATTGGTTTAATCTTTGAAATTCTATAACAAATCAACCGCAAAAGACCGAAACTTGATTTTTGTGGCAACAGATAGAATAATCCAGGATCTTCATTTTATCTCGTGTGCGTAAAATCACGTGACCCTTCCTTCCGGTCCAAACCGGAAGTGCCTTATAATTTAAAACTGAAAAATGATATGAACTTACTTTCAACGATGTTAGTGTCTGGCTAGAATAAACTTTTCAACAAAATTACCGGCGACGTCTTAACACGTTATAGCGCCCTCTAGCGGCAGGTTGAATAATGGTTAAAATGAATAATCTGTTGATGTGTGTGGCGAAGTTTGCTGAAATCACTTTATAACCGGTGTATGTAATCAGCTTCGTGCCAAGAACATATTGAGAAAGAGAAATATTGATGACGTTACCAAACCGGAAGTTACAATGAAAAGACCTTTAAACCTTAAAAAAATGCTTAAAAATCAACCGCGATAGATATAATCTAGATTATTGCTTCAAATAGCAAAGTTAAGACAGCTCTCGAGCTTTCTGTTAATTACGTCCAGATGACGTCATCAAGTGTAAGATTACAAGCAACCAAATATTTCTAGATTTAATCTTTGAAAATTGATATAAAATCAACTGTAAGAGATCTGATTTAGATTTTTAGGAGAATTGATAGATTAATCCATGGTCTTCATAATTTGTATTACATGCAAAAAGACCTGACCCTTCCTTCCGGTCCAAACCGGAAGTGCCTTATAGTTTAAAAGTGGAAAACGATGTGAACTTATTTTCAACGATGTTAGGCGATGGCTAGGTTGTAAGTAACAACAAGGTTAACAAGAAATTCATAAAATGTTATAGTGCCCTCTAGCGGCATGTTGGCAAATGTTACGTCATATTACGATTATATTTGAATTATTACGTGTTTAGACCTTTAAGCCATATCTCAGCAACGAAACGTGCTAACATAATAACTTTTTTTATTGTTAGGTGATAGATAGTTGCACAAAAAGTTCACAAACGTGTGACGTCATCGTTTTAATCAGTTTGAATTAATTTTAATCTGTTTAAATTAACTTAAATTGGTTTCCAATGATTTTAAATTGTTTTGATGGTATAAAAGCTCAATTTTTGAAATATTTAATCTAAAAAATTGAGAATGCGAAAAAGCCCTATGTTCTGTTCTTCGAACAGACGTAGTTCTAGTTTTTTCTTTTTTCTTTTAGTAACATAAACCCCATAGACTTTGTACACGTTTTTTTGCACAAGTACTTTGACCAGAAAACAAAGTCGTATTTCTTTAAAACTTAACCCAGGTGAAGACCCTATATTGAACTCGTGTCTCGCAGAAATACGTCATAGTGACGTCATCAGGGGTCACGTGACGTCATTTTAAAGGTGTTATTGATTTAATCTTTGAAATTCAATAACAAATCAACCGCAAAAGACCAAACTTAATTTTTGTGGCAATAGATAGAATAATCCAGGATCTTAATTTTATCTCGTTTGCGTGAAATCACGTGACCCTTCCTTCCGGTCTAAACCGGAAGTGCCTTATAATTTAAAACTGAAAAATGATATGAACTTATTTTCAACGATGTTAGTGTCTGGCTAGAATAAACTTTTCAAAAAAAATACTGGCGATGTCATAACATGTTATAGCGCCCTCTAGCGGCAAGTTGAAAAATGTATTTTTCAAAAAAAATATTGGTGACGTCATAACATGTTATAGCGCCCTCTAGCGGCAGTTTGAAAAATTGTTAAAATGAATAATCTGTTGATGTGTGTGGCGAAGTTTGCTGAAATCACTTTATAACCGGTGTATTTAATCAGCTTCATGCTAGGAACAAGTTGACGGGAAGAAAAAATTATGACGTCACCAGACCGGAAGTTAGAATGAAAAGACTCCTTTTCCTTTGAAAATTCCTAAAAAATTAAACCTGACAGATACAATCTTGATTTTTGCTCTAAAGGTTAATGTAAAAGTAGTTCTCGAACTTCCCTGTGTTTTGGGGCAAAAAACGAACTTGGACATACCCTGCGGCACCCTTGAAATGTAATCGTTTTGGCCAGGTGCAAAAAGCATTGACCCCTTACGTGCGCGTGGCACACGTATAATATACATGTACATGCTGGTACATGTACGTATACACTGATAGTGTATTATGTATTGAGCGAATGTATCACCACTGACATCGTTCGTGCAAGCACATGTACGCTCACCCAAGAGGACACCAGCCGCCAACCTGTGAAACAGGATGACGTCATCAAATTGCCCATGGGGAAGGGCGCCGCGTACGACAGGTAGGTAAACACGATTTCGGCTACGCAGAATCCAACCCCGTAGACTTTGTAAACGTTGCTTGCACAATTCAAAGCACTTTTAACGGAAAAACAAAGTCGTATTCCCATAAACTTGACCCAGGTGAAGACCCAATAGTGAACTCCAGTCTCGCCGACAGACACCACGAGGAAAACGTCATCAGGGCCACGTGACCTTATCTTAAAGGTGAAATTGATTTAATCTTTGGAAATCAATAAAACATCAACCGCAAAAGACCGAAACTTGAATTTTGTGGCAATTAATAGAATAATCCAGGATCTTCATTTTATCTCCCGTGCGTGAAATCACGTGACCCTTCCTTCCGGTCAAAACCGGAAGTGCCTTATAATTTGAAAGTGAAAAATGATATGAACTTACTTTTAACGATGTTATTGTCTGGCTAGAATAAACTTTTCAAAAAAATTCCGGCGACGTCATAACATGTTATAGCGCCCTCTAGCGGCAGGTTGAAAATGGTTAAAATGATTAATCTGTTGATGTGTGTTGCGAAGTTTGCTGAAATAACTTTATAACCGGTGTATATAATCAGCTTCATGCTTAGAGCATATTGGGAAGGAGAAATATTTATGACGTCACCAAACCGGAAGTTACAATAAAAAAATCCTTTAAACTTTAAAAAGTCGCTTAAAAATCAACCGCTATAGATATAATCCAGATCTTTGCTTCAAATAGCAAAGTTAAGACTGATCTCGAGTTTCTGTTAATTACGTCACAATGACGTCACCAAGTGTCAGATTACAAGCAACCAAATATTTCTAAATTTAATCTTTGAAAATCAATATAAAATCAACTGTAAGAGATCTGATTTAGATTTTTAAGGAAATTGATAGATTAATCCATGGTCTTCATAATTTGTATTACATGCAAAAAAACTTGACACTTCCTTCCGGTCCAAACCGGAAGTGCCTTATAATTTAAAAGTGGAAAACGATGCTAACTTACTTTCAACGATGTTAGGCGCTGGCTAGGTTGTAAGTAACAAAAAAGTTAACAGTGACTTCATAAAATGTTAAAGCGCCCTCTAGCGTCATGTTGACAAATGTTACGTCATATTACGATTATATTTGAATTATTACGTTTTTAGACGTTGAAGGCATATCTCAGCAACGGATCGTGTTAACATAACACCTCATTTTGTGTTGTTAGGTGATAGATAGTTGCACACAAAGTTCACAAACGTGTGACGTCATCGTTTTAATCAGTTTTAATTCATTTTACTCTGTTTAAATTAACTTAAATTAGTTTTCAATGATTTTAAATTGTTTTGATGGTTTAAAAGTTCAATTTTTAAAATATTTAATAAAAAAAAATTGTGAATGCGAAAAAGCCCTATGTTCTGTTCCTCGAACAGACGTAGTTCTAGTTTCTTTTTCTTTTTTTCTTTTAGTAACCTAAACCCCATAGACTTTGTACACGTTTTGTCTGCCCGTCACTTTTAATAGAAAACAAAGTTGTATTTCCATAAAACTTCACCCAGGTGAAGACCCTATAGAAAGCTCGTGTCTCGCAGACATACGTCATGGTGACGTCATCAGGAGTCACGTGACGTCATCTTAAAGGTGCAATTGATTTAATCTTTGAAAATTAATAAAAAATCAACCGCAAAAGACCGCAACTTGATTTTTGTGGCAATAGATAGAATAATTAAGGATCTTCATTTCATCTCGTGTGTGTGAAATCACGTGACCCTTCCTTCCGGTCCTAACCGGAAGTGCCTTTAAATTTGAAAGTGAACAATGATATGAACTTACTTTCAACGATGTTAGTGTCTGGCAAGATGTACTTTTCCAAAAAATACCGGCGACGATATAACATGTTATAGCGCCCTCTAGCGGCAGGTTGAAAATGGTTAAAATGAATAATCTGTTGATGTGTGTGGCGAAGTTTGCTGAAATCACTTTATAACCGGTGTATAATCAGCTTCATGTTAGGAAAAAATTGTGACGTCACCAGACCGGATGTTAGAATGAAAATACTTTTTTTCCTTTGAAAATTCCTAAAAAATTAAACCTGACAGATATAATCTTGATTTTTGCTCTAAAGGTTAATGTAAAAGTAGTTTTCGAACTTCCCTGGTTTTTTTTTGCAAAAGCGAACTTGAACAAACCCTGCGGCACCCTTGAAATTTAATCGTTTTGGCCGAGGCGCATAAAGCATTGACCCCTTATGTGTGCGTGGCACACGTATAATATGCGTGTACATGCTTGTATATGTACGTACGTATACACTGGTAGTGTATTATGTATTGAGTGAATGTATCACTACCGACGTCGTACGTACATGCACATGTACATGCACACAATAGGACACTAGCCGCCAACCTGTGAAACGGATTGACGTCATCAAATTGCCTAGGGCAAAAGGCGTCGCCTGCGACAGGTAGGTAAACACGCTCTCGGCTACGCAGAATCGAATCCCACAGACTTTGTAAACGTTGTTTGCACAATTCCAAGCACTTTTATCGAAAAACAAGGTCGTATTTCCACAAAACTTAACCCAGGTGAAGGTCCTATAGTGAACTCGTGTCTCGCAGACAGACGTCATGATGACGTCATCAGGGGTCACGTGACGTCATCTTAGAGGTGAATTGATTTAATATTTGAAAATCAATAAAAAATCAAACGCAATAGACCGAAACTTGATGTTTGTGGCAATAGATATAATAATTCAGAATCTTCATTTTATCTCGTGTGCGTAAAGTCACGTGACACTTCCTTCCGGTCCAAACCGGAAGTGCCTTATAATTTAAAACTGAAAAATGATATGAACTTACTTTCAACGATGTTAGTGTCTGGCTAGATTAAACTTTTCAAAAAAATTACCGGCAACGTCATAACACGTTATAGCGCCCTCTAGCGGCAGGTTGAATAATGGTTAAAATGAATAATTTGTTGATGTGTGTGGCGAAGTTTGCTGAAATTACTTTATTAGTGGTGTATATAATCAGCTTCGTGCTAAGAACATATTGAGAAAGAGAAATATTGATGACGTCACTAAATTGGAAGTTACAATGAAAAGAACTTTAAACTTTGAAAAGTCGCTTAAAAATCAACCTCGATAGATATATTCCAGATTTTTGCTTCAAATAGCAAAGTTAAGACAGCTCTCGAGCTTTCTGTTAATTACGTCAAGATGACGTCACCAAGTGTCAGATTACAAGCAACCAAATATTTCTAGATTTAATCTTTAAAAATCAATATAAAATCAACTGTAAGAGATCTGATATAGTTTTGTAGGGGGATTGATAGATTAATCCATGGTCTTCATAATTTGTATTACATGCAAAAAGACCTGACCCTTCCTTCCGGTCCAAACCGGAAGTGCATTTTAATTTAAAAGTGGATAACGATGTGAACTTACTTTCAACGATGCTAGGCGCTGGCTAGGTTGTAAGTAACAAACAAGTTAACGGTGACTTCTTAAAATGTTATAGCGCCCTCTAGCGGCATGTTGACAAATGTTATACCATATTACGATTATATTTGAATTAGTACGTTTTTCGACCAGTAAGCCATATCTCAGCAACGGAACGTGCTAACATAACACATCTGTTTGTATTCAATGATTTTAAATTGTTTTGATGGTATAAAAGTTTAATTTGTGAAACATTTAATCTAAAAATATTGCGAATGCGAAAAAGCCCTGTGTTCTGTTCCTCGAACAGACGTAGTTCTAGTTTCTTTTTCTTTTTTTCTTTTAGTAACCTAAACCCCATAGACTTTGTACACGTTTTGTCTGCCCGTCACTTTTAATAGAAAACAAAGTTGTATTTCCATAAAACTTCACCCAGGTGAAGACCCTATAGAAAGCTCGTGTCTCGCAGACATACGTCATGGTGACGTCATCAGGAGTCACGTGACGTCATCTTAAAGGTGCAATTGATTTAATCTTTGAAAATTAATAAAAAATCAACCGCAAAAGACCGCAACTTGATTTTTGTGGCAATAGATAGAATAATTAAGGATCTTCATTTCATCTCGTGTGCGTGAAATCACGTGACCCTTCCTTCCGGTCCTAACCGGAAGTGCCTTTAAATTTGAAAGTGAACAATGATATGAACTTACTTTCAACGATGTTAGTGTCTGGCTAGAATAACCTTTTTAAACAAATTCCGGCGACGTCATAACATGTTATAGTGCCCTTTAGCGGCAGGTTGAAAAATAGTTAAAATTAATAATCTGTTGATGTGTGTGGCGAAGTTTGCTGAAACCACTTTATAACCGGTGTATATAATCAGCTTCATGCTAAAACCATATTGGGAAGGAGAAATATTTATGACGTCACCAAACCGGAAGTTACAATGAAAAATCCTTTAAACCTTAACAAATCGCTTAAAAATCAACCGCTATAGATATAATCCAGATGTTTGCTTCAAATAGCAAAGTTAAGACAGGTCTTGAGCTCTTTTTTCAATTACGTCACGATGACGTCATCAAGTGTCAGATTACAAGCAACCAAATATTTCTAGATTTAATCTTTGAAAATCCTTATAAAATCAACTGTAAAAGTTCTGATTTGGAGCTTTAAGGGAATGGATGGGTTAATCAATGGTCTTCATAATTTGTAATACATGCAAAAAGACCTGACCCTTCCCTCCGGTCCAAACCGGAAGTGCCTTTTAATTTAAAAGTGGAAAACGATGTGAACTTTACTTTAAACGATGTTAGGCGCTGGCTTGGTTTAAGTAACAATAAAGTTAACGGTGACTTCATACAATATTCTAGCGCCCTCAAGCGGCATGTTGACAAATGTTACGTCATATTACGATTATATTTGAATTATTACGTTTTTAGACCTTTAAGCTATATCTCAGCAACGGAACGTGCTAACATAACATATTTTTGTATTGTTAGGTGATAGATAGTTGCACACAAAGTTCACAAACGTCTGACGTCATCGTTTTAATTAGTTTGAAATAATTGTAATCTGTTTAAATTACCTTCAATTCGTTTTCAATCATTTTAAATTGTTTTAATGGTATAACAGTTCAATTTAAAAAAAAATTAATCTAAACATTTGCGAATGCGAAAAAGCCCTATGTTCTGTTCCTCGAACAGACATAGTTCTAGTTTGCTTCTTCTTCTTGTTCTTCGACAATACATCGCATAGACTTTGTACACGTTCATTCTAGCGGTCACTTTTGCCATAAAACAGACTTCAATGTCAATGAAACTTTGCACAGAGTCAGAACTCATACTGACATGTGACGTCATCTTAAAGTTGTAATATTTAATATTTAATATTTTTATATTATATATTATATTATATAATTTAATATTTGAAAATCAATAAAAAATCAACCGCAAAAGACTGGAACTTGAAATTTAGGGGAATTGATAGAATAATGAAGGATCTTCAATTTATTTTCTTGTGCGTAAAACCACGTGACTCTTCCTTCCGGTCGAAACCGGAAGTGCCTTATAATTTGAAAGTGGAAAATGATGCGAACTTACTTGAAAAAAAATACCGGTGAGGTCATAACATGCTACAGCGCCCTCTAGCGGCAGGTTGAAAACGGTTAAAAATAAATAATCAGTTGATGTGTGTAGCGAAGTTTGCCGAAATCACTTTATATCTGGTGTATATAATCGGCTTCATGTTAGGAACAAGTTGGCGGAGAAAAAAAAATATGACGTCACTAGACCGAAAGTTACAATGAAAAGACCTTTAAACCTTAAATAATTGCTGAAAAATCAACCGCGATAGATATAATTCTTTTTTTTTGCTTTAAATAGACAAGTTCAGACAGCTCTCGAGCTTTATGTTTATGACGTCACGATGACGTCATCAAGTATCAGATTACAAGCAACTAATGATTTCTAGATTTAATCTTTGAAAATCAATATGAAATCAACTGTAATAGATCTAAATTTAGATTTTAACTGGAATTGATAGAATAATCCAGGGTCTTTATATTTCGTATAACATGCAAAATGACTTGACCCTTCCTTCCAATCCAAACCGGAAGTGCCTTATAATTTGAAAGTTGAAAATGATATGAACATACTTTCAACGATGATAGTCTGTGGCTAGGCTGCTCTCTACACAAAAGTTACCGGCGACGTCATACATTGTTATGGCGCCCTCTAGTGGCAGGTTGAAAAATCAGTTGATGTGTTGTTGAATCAGTTGATGAATAATCAGTTGATGTGTATGGCGAAGTTTGTTCAAATCGCTTTATAACTGGTATTTATAATCAGCATCTTGTTAGGAACAAGTTGGCAAAGAGAAACAAATATGACGTCATAAGACCGGAAGTTACAATGAAAAGACCTTTAAACGTTTAAACATCGCCTAAAATAAACCGCGAGGTTTAATCCAATTAATGTTTTTCAATTTTCATTTTTGAAAATAGAACGCTAAGGAAATTTAACAAATAAAATCATAAATGTAATGAACAATGACAAAAATTGCGAAAAAGCCATATGCTCTGTTCATAGAACAGATATATTTCAATTTTTTTTTAGCTGTTTCGGCATTTCAGCCGAAACAGCTTTTGTTTTCGTTAAATTTTTTTTTTTTCTCTTTCAGACTTTTTCCCATAGGATTTGTACATGTTTTTTTCTGGCATAGCACTTTGACACTTTGGTTAATCCGATCGACTTGAGACTTGACATACATTTAGAAAACCACCCAAGGACGGTCCTAGAAGAAATTCATCGCGATTACGTCGTTCAAGGTCACGTGACGTCATGTTAAAGGAAAAAAAATTCCCATAGGTTTTGTACACGTTTTTCTTCAGACTATTGAATTTGACACTTTGGTGAATCCGACTGAGGAAAATCGTCTTGATGACGTCAGCGGGGGGGGGGGGGGGGGGGGGTCATGTGACGTCACATTAAAGGTGCAGTTTTCAGGAACCTCGATCTCTGGAAGTACAGGTCCGATTGGGGTCAAACTTGGTATGCAAGTATTCCAGGATGTATTATAGACGAAAATCAGGGTGACGTCATGATGACATCATTGTGGGTCATGTGACGTAACATTAAAGGTGTAGTTTTAAAGACCCTCTATCTCTAGAAGTACAAGTCCAATTAGGGTCAAACTTGGTATTCAAGTATTCCGGGATGTGTTATACACGAAAAATAAGATGACATTGTGATTATATCATCGGGTGTCATGTGACGTCACATTAAAGGTCAATTTTCCCCATAGAATTTGTACACGTTTTTTTCAACCAATATATCTTTGGCACTAAATTCGATCGACTTTAGACTTGGCACACATTTAGACCAACACCCAAATATTGAAAGTAATTTTAGACATGCGAAACAGCTCTGTGTTTGTCCACAAACACATTTCTAGTTGTTCATTACATTTATGATTTTATTTGTTAAATTTCCTCAGCATTCAATTTTCAAAATAGAAAATTGAAAAACATTAATTTGGATTATATCTCTCGCGGTTTGTTTAAACGTTTAAAGGTCTTTTCATTGTAACTTCCGGTATAGTGACGTCATATTTGTTTCTCTTCGCCAACTTGTTCTTAACAAGATGCTGATTATAAATACCAGTTATAAAGCGATTTGAGCAAACTTCGCCGCACACATAAATCGATTATTCATTTTAAACATTTTTCAACGTGCCACTAGAGGGCGCCATAACAATGTATGACATAGAAATGTATGACTACACTTCTGTGTAGAGTGCAGACTAGCCAGAGACTATCATCGTTGAAAGTAAGTTCATATCATTTTGGACTTTCAAATTATAAGGCACTTCCGGTTTGAACCGGAAGGAAGGGTCAAGTCATTTTGCATGCAATACAAAATATGAAGACTCTGGATTATTCTATCAATTCCCGATAAAATCTAAATCAGATCCGCTACAGTTGATTTTATATTGATTTTCAAAGATTAAATCTAGAACTCATTAGTTGCTTGTAATCTGATACTTGATGACGTCATCGTGACGTCATTAACATAAAGCTCAAGAGCTGTCTGAACTTGTCTATTTAAAGCAAAAAAAGAATTATATCTATCGCGGTTGATATTTTAGCAATTATTTAAGGTTTAAAGGTTTTTTTTATTGCAACTTCCGGTCTAGTGACGTCTTATTTTTTTCTCTCTGCCAACTTGTTCCTAACATGAAGCCGATTATATACACCAGATATAAAGTGATTTGGGCAAACCTCGCCACACACATCAACTGATTATTCATTTTAAACAGTTTTCAACCTGCCGCTAGAGGGCGCTGTAACGTTTTATTACATCACCGGCAATTTGGTTAAAAAGCACTACCTAGCCAGAGACTAACATCGTTGAAAGTAAGTTTATATTGTTTTCCACTTTCAAATTATAAGGCACTTCCGGTTTCGAAGGAAGGGTCACGTTATTTTACGAACACGAGATAAATTGAAGATCCTTCATTATTCTATCAATTCCCCCAAATTTCAAGTTCCGGTCTTTCGCGGTTGATTTTCAAATATTAAATTATTACAACTTTAAGATAACGTCACATGCCACGTGATGATGTCATCATGACATCCGAGTTTTAGGCACTAGTCCAGTATGAGTTCTGGGTATATGCAAAGTTTCAATGAAATTGATGTATGTTTAATGACAAAAGTGATTTGCTGAAGGAAACCTTTACAAAGTCTATGCGATTTATGACACAAGAACAAGACTAGAACTACGTCTGTTCGAGGAACAGAACATAGGGCTTTTTCGCATTCTCTTTTTTTTTGATAACATTTTTCAAAAATCTAACTTTTATATCATCAAAACAATTTAAAATCATTGAAAACGAATTTAAGTTAATTTAAACAGATTAAAATGAATTCAAACTGATTAAAACGATGACGTCACACATTTGTGAACTTTTTGTGCAACTATCTATCACCTAACAATATAAAATGAGGTGTTATGTTAACACGATCGGTTGCTGAGATATGGCTTAAAGGTCTAAAAACGTAATAATTCAAATATAATCGTAATATGACGTAACATTTGTCAACATGCCGCTAGAGGGCGCTATAACATTTTATGAAGTCACAGTTAACTTTTTTGCTACTTACAACCTAGCCAGCGCCTAACACCGTTGAAAGTAAGTTCACATCGTTTTCCACTTTCAAATTATATAAGGCACTTCCGGTTTGGACCGGAAGGAAGGGTGAGGTATTTTTGCATGTATTACAAATCATGAAGACCATGGATTAATCTATCAATTCCCTTAAAAATCTAAATCAAATCTCTTACAGTTGAGTTTATAGGGATTTTCAAAAATTAAAACTAGAAATATTTGGTTGCTTGTAATCTGACACTTGATGACGTCATAGTGACGTAATTAAGAAAGAGCTCAAGACCTGTCTTAACTTTGCTTTTTGAAGCAAACATCATATCTATCGCGGTTGGTTTTTAAGCGATTTGTTAAGGTTTTTTAAGGATTTTTAATTGTAACTTCCGGTTTGGTGACGTCATAAATATTTTTCCTCCCCAATATGGTCTTAGCATGAAGCTGATTACATACACCGGTTATAAAGTGGTTTCAGCAAACTTTGACACAAACATCAACAGATTATTCATTTTAACCATTTTTCAACCTGCCGCTAGAGGGCGCTATAACAAGTTATGACCTCGCCGGTATTTTTTTGTAAAGTTTATTCTAGCCAGACACTAACATCGTTGAACGTAAGTTCATATCATTTTTCACTTTTAAATTATAAGGCACTTCCGGTTTGGACCGGAAAGAAGGGTCACGTGATTTCAAGCACAGGAGATAAAATGAAGATCCTGGATTATTCTACCCATTGCCACAAAATTCAAGTTTCGGTCTTTTGCGGTTATTTTTTTATTGATTTTCAAAGATTAAATCAATTCCACCTTTAAGATGACGTCACGTGACCCTGATGACGTCTTCATGAAATCCGAGTTTTAGGCACTAGTCCAGTATGAGTTCTGAGTATGTGCAAAGTTTAAATGAATGTTGAAGTCTATTTAATGACATAATTGACCTCCACAATGAACGTGTACAAAGTCTATACGATTTGTGGTACCAAGAATATGGAAAAAAACACAAACAAATTGATTTTCTTCTTTAATAATCAAAAGTATCGATTTAACTTGAATAATGCTCCTTTTAGGCTGCCATATCCTGTACCCCAAATAGGTCTTAATATGTAGTTTGGGTTTTAAGGTACTCACACGCAGAGTGGCGACATCTGCTTCTAACTTCAATAGGTTGTTGACCAGCTTGCTCCCTACATGCCTCTGAAAAAATGGAGAAAGGAAGCAGGTTAAATTCAATCACACAATATAACAACATGGCCGTAATCTTCGACAGCTGGGATGGTGGGTACATTAGTCACTCACAAACGACCCTAATGCAGCAAGCTGCTGCGAAATAGCTGCACTAAGCTTCCTGCCGTCAGAAAACTGCCGTGGACAACGGCGCAGTTTGTGTGCGGTCGAGAAAACTTGCAGTGCATGACGAGCTTTAGGTATCGACAAATTATTTTCTTCTGATTGAGAGCAAACACTGAAATGACCTTATGTAGTCTTAGGTATTGACTTTTTTATCTGCAAGGTGCTCTTTTACCAATGTCTCAGTGATCAGAAAATAATATACCTGATGATGGAAGACAAACGAGTAGGAGTAGCAGAAACAGAACGAACGGAGCGACTAGACATTTTTTCGGTTCCATTCCGAAGCCTGCGTGTGTGGTAGACTTGTCTTGTGCACTACTTTTATTAACGCAACTGGAGACACTTCGCCCCTTTTGCACTTGGTATGGCACTGTTCTGTTCGGTGGACGCCAGTGTTCAAGCGCAATTTTTGTTCAGTGTTGGTTCCGCTAATCACACAAAAGTATGACGTCAGGAAACCGTGACCAATCACTGAAGTGAAGAGTAGTTCCGGGTTCCTACGCGGGACAGGCAAACTAAGCAGCAACGGGTTGGACGCGCTTCTGCATTGATTCATGGCACTGGGACACCGTCCTACCCGCTATTAACGACTCTTCGTTGAGCTTAAGCCCCGTGGCCTATCCTAGCTGTTTATATGGACATGTGACCAGCAATGTAAACATAAATCTGTAATTAGGTATACTCTTTTTCCCCAAGGAATCATGTAGAACCATAAGAAGCATAGGAATGTCAATTTCAGCTAAAACTTTGACAATGAAGATAACAGAGCTCATATTCGCCATCATCTTGCTCGTGGCATCCTATTATCAGTCGGGTGCCGGGGATGCTCAGTCGTCATCCCCGCCAGGCCACCTCAACCCCTTGGCTTCTGAAGCTACCCGTCTCCCTGTCTCAGAGATCCAAGACTTCCCCTCTCCTTTCGATTTTTTCCGCATCTATGTCTACCCTTCTGTCCCCGTCGTTATCAAGCAAGGGGCTCGGCATTCGCCAGCTTTTCAGAAGTGGACCGACGAGTACCTGAAGAGCTTGCCCGAGTCGCATAATCGTATCGGCGTGGAGATTCGAAAGGTGGAGGAAAGAGAGTTACCGAAGATGAAGATGCCCTTCGCTGAATTTCTAGACAAATACCAAACCAGTGATGTATACCTTGTCGCTAGAGTTCCAGATTTCCTGAAGTAAGTGCAGTGATTTTATGTATGATAAGTTTTTTCCATAGTTGTCAAATTTAGAATGGAAGCGTAAGGTATTTATTCAGTTACTTTTCTCTTGAAAAACCGTGGTCGACATCGAACACCGTGTGATCTTTATTTTTAAGCGCTCCGAGGTGTGAATTTTTACGCAAATGTTTGGTTTCCTTGTTTACCCTTCCATTGGTTTTGTTTATGTTTTTGGCTATTATATATTGTCATTAATTTTATAAGGTGATCCGACTGAAAACCGCAAGGGGCGGGTCTTGGTTTTGATCGAGGTGTAGGCATTTTGCTGCGCTTTTTGCGTGTGTGGTCATGTGTGTGTGTGCTCTTGCACCACATAACGACCGAGGGGCGAGACACAAAAGAGAACAAATGAAACAAAAGCCCCTCGGTCGGCGGTATGAATGGAAAAATTCGGTCCTCTATCGACGGTGCAAGCGCTAGGCAATAGGGTCTGGGTATAACATAGGAATAAAGGAAAACACAATATCGATCCTCGATCGTTATGTGGTTCACGACTGTAAGTGTGTGAACGATTGTTCCATATATACATGTATATATAGGGACCATTAGATTTAATATGCGTCCGGGATGCGTATGCGGCTCACTATTTTGCATTGTTATTTCATCTGGTACACTATAGACGATGTGCCTCTGTTTACATATGTATTCAAATGTGCCCGTCAATATGCGCACGCATCATGTTTTACATACATTTGGTTAAGAGATGACATTAGAGGTCACATAATTCAAAGGCGATCTGACCCGCGACGTCACTCTTTAAGCAAATTTTATGTAAAACACGATGGGTGCGCATCACTGCCGGGAACATTTGAATACAGATGTTAACACTTGACGTCAGAGGGCACATCGTCTATAGTCAGTTTACATCTTATATCAAAATGTTAAAAATTATAGTTTAAAATTACTGATGCAATTATCACAGAAAATAGCGATTTCATAGGTGACTTTTTTCGAGCCGCATACGTATCCCATATTCACTGTGGTCCAGTGGTTACCGTGTTTGACTCCTGTACGATGGTACGTGGGTTCTAACCCTGGCAGGGAACATGGTGCTTTTGTTCTTGGGCAAGACACTTTGCGACAATTGCCTCTTTCCACCCAAGAGTAATGGGTACCTGTGAAGGTAGAGACCACATGCGCTGATCTTGAGCTGCTGCAGAAATAGTTTCGTTCCTGGTGAACAGGGATAATAGTTGTAAAGCGCTTTGATATACCCACATTGTGGGAGTCTAAAGCGCTATATAAGAACTAACATTATTCTAAATAAAATGTAATATTTATGGTCAACCCTATTATTATTTTCTGCAGCCCAATGTTTAGATTTACCACTGCATGTCAACAACAGCAATCCTTTATATTGGAGTCATAAACGGATACAGATTGCTGTGTAGTCTTTGCCAAAGACGACTAGTATTCGATATTTGATTGTGCATGTCGCTGTTTTTGTTTTCACGCAGTGCACCCGCCGCGCTAACGACATGATGATAGACCAGGGGCCGGTTGCACCAAACATGTCCTACGTGCTTGTCGTAAGATAAGAAATTTAGGACCACCCTAAGACATGTCGTAACTGCGGTTGCACCAACAAGCTTTTAGGCCTGTCCTAAAATGCATATCTTACGACACACTGTAGGACATGTCCTTGTGTATAATTATAACTGTATTGGGACCGACGCAGGTCACAGTCCGAAATTAGACATGTACACAGCATGTTTTCAATCAAATATTTGGTTTTTTTTCTTAAGAAGCAATCGAATTTGATACACCAATCAAGCATGTCAATAACGAGCATGTGTTAAAAAATACCGCAAAAGGCTATTATTTTGTTGAGCATCATGCGCAATATTTCTAGTACGAGTATCACGTCTCACTCATTTTAGTCCAGGTAAAATACTGAACTTTGTTTGGTTGAGCTAACACAATTTGCAATAGAATATTTTTCACCACAGTGCACTTCTATAAGGTCCCTAGAATGACATACTAAAAATCTCAAAAAATCAAAGTGGGGAAAATATGACTAATTTGCATAAATCGTTAATCCACGCCGCGTAATATATTTATTCCTATATTTGGGTATATTATTATTTGTTTTATTTTTTTGAAAAGTTTATTTTGGTGATTCCACTTACACATTCTTACTTCAATAACATTCTTACTTCTAAAGCTTGTAAGTGACTGAATAATTATGAAAATATAGTAATGGTCCAAAATGACTACAATTATACCCTATAATTTGCACGCATTATGATATCTGAAGACAAGGTAAATGCGTGCAAATTATAGGGTATAATTGTAGTCATTTTTTACCATTACTATATTTTCATAATTATTCAGTCACTTACAAGCATTGAAAAATGTTATTGAAGTAAGGATGTCTAAGTAGAATCACCAAAATAAACTTTTCGAAAAAAAATATTATAATAACATACCCAAATATAGGAATAAATATATTACGCGGCATGGATTAACGATTTGTGCAAATTATTCATATTTCCACTATTTGGAATGTTTGAGATTTTTAGTATGTCATTCTAGGGACCTTATAGAAGTGCACTGGGGTGAAAAATATTCTATTGCAATTTGTGTGAGGTCAAAACCTATTTTCCCTAGACTATTTCGAAAAAAGAATTACGGAAATTGATCCATGCTATCAGAAGTTATGCATGTGCATGGAATACTATTGGAAGCTGCTGAATTCAAATACAAATGAGTTTTAATAATTGAAATTAAGACTAAAAACCTTATTTGCATTGTCAGATTTTGTATTTAGAATTGGGAACAAGTGAACACTCCCCCCCGAAATATTATTGGTGATTTTGTATTTCTTTTTTTGCAAGTCAATAAAATGTACCTTATATCCACGTAAAATATATATAAATATATATATATTGGAGCGAGCCAAATATGTTTTATTTTTTTCCTTTAAATTCGGTCCCCTTTTTTTTCGTCTAGTGCGTGTTCCGTGTCAGTTAACCAGTTCGCGCCGGGATTATTTTAACATCACCAAGCTGAGGGGCGGAATTATTTTTAACGAAACTCGATTCGAAGCGGGTTCAGGCTGATATTGCCAGGAAGCACACCCACGCATTTCCGGCCTTGCTCGCTGTTAACAGACATTTCCGTTTTGAATTTGGGGAAAACTTTGCGTTTATATACGTCATCCGGTGCGAACTTGTTAAAACAAGTCCGAGTTGTAGATTGAACAATTTCACTTGTTCGACCCTACTTTCGACCCTGCTATAATAACTGTTTCATTTGTTTGTAGAAACAATTGAAGCATTTGAACAAAATCTAAAAAGTTAATCTCACGTGCAGTCTTCAAACGTCTTTGAAAATCGCTGCCTGGTTGTTCTTTTTCCTCAGCTACTGATTTTCGGAAATATTTTTTTAATAACTTAATGTCTAATCGTTTTTAACACGATTTTCGTGATTTTCAAAAACTCGTCTAATGTGATGCTATTTTGGTCCTTCGAAAATGTTTAGTTTTGAATAACAAAAAATGCAATTTTCTTTTTCAATTTTTCTTTACAACCAAATGGTGTTAAGACATGCCGAAGTATTGTTTTCAATATGTTCATTAAACAATTATAATTGACATTGTACTTCAACCCGAACATATTGCCGCAAATGGCTACCCTAACTATTTAAGTCACCTCCCCACTAGACGTAATTTCATGTCGTAACTCCATGTCTTACTAATGCGTAAGTTGTGATGGTGCAAACATTGTGTCGTAATTTCTATCAGTTGCACGAAAGTTGCATCACACCACACGTAAGTCAGAATGCGTATGGCAAGGAAGTTAGTACTTGTCGTAAGACATCGATGGTGCACCCCATTTTCGTTCGTAATTTAGTACAGCACTTTAGACCGTTGGTGCAACCGGCCCCAGCTCCCGAACTCACATAGTCGTCTTTGCAAACATAATCCAGCGGTTTATCTTTTTCCTTATTTCGCTGCAGGCTTTTCTAAGGAGCCAATCAGCGATCGCAGGACTGCGGTTGTCAACATAAGCGCAACACGTACTTCGCGCACGCACGAAATTCCTTTGTAAATTAGCGCTATAGCTTATGCATATTCGAATGGTCGAATTTGCACAAAATGTTTACGCCCCATATAAGCGAGTTTGCAAGACGACTGTGTGAGCTAGGGAGCTGAACTAATTGCCTCGTAAGTGAGGTACACTGTGTAAAAAGAATACGCGACGTGCACATTCAGATTTTGAATACAGTCGTATTTGGCAAAGACTAAATGATATGTAGACAGTAACTCAGATTCCATGTTTTGGGTTCTTTTCAGGAAGGATGTGATGATTCCGCACTGCACCAACCTTTGCACTGCACCAACGTCACTGATAATTTTATAGAAACAGTTAAGTGTAGACACTTGTAACAACAAAAACATACGATAAGGCTATATAACTCTATTCTATTTTATTGACGGTGAAAACGGCAATCAGACTTCCATGGCTCTTCCCCTTAATTTTGGATAAACCCTCTCACGCGACCAGTCACTCTCATAATTATCTCCACTTGGGCTTAAGTTTTCACAATACATGTACTAATGAGCTAGGATTTCAAAGTCTGAAATTCACGCTACACCGAATCATTTTTCATGGGAATGCCATGCGAATTTAACGTCACAAATCATTCGCTGCGAAATTAACAAACCAACAGATAACTTAATCACCTTTAACTGAACTAACATGTCAAACGACACTGCAACCCTTCTTTCTTGTGGACAGATGCTGTGGTTCAGTGGCGGAGGTACGAAATCCCACGTACACACTGACTACGTTGATATCATCAACTGTCTGTTCAGGGGACAGAAAGACTTCCTTCTTGTCAACTACACTCGCTACAGAAAACAGGTAAACAGATGGCATTATTTAAGATTCAGCAAATTAAAACATTATTTATAGCTTTTAAATGGAGTACCAAAATTCTATAAATTGTTTTCAAGCGAAAAGACCAGGTAAATGAGGTTAATGAGGTAAATGTGCATGTACGCATCAAAATAATGCATGTGCACACATACAACATATTGTACGGGGGTCTCTGTGGTCAGATGACGTCTAGTCCCCGTTCCCCTTTTTATACCTAACATATGGTCACTCATAGGCTAGACTGGTGGAGTCAAAGTGAATTGTTATCATCGTGTTAGTGAATATATACTGGCTTCACTCGCTTGCCTCATACTGCCCTTAGGTTATCAACAGCCTCTTGAAATAATAGACTAGTCCACATTTTACCCTCCACTGCTTAGATTGCCTACGACCATCCAGAAGGCTTCTACTCGAGTGTAGACGTAGAACGAGTCGACATGAACAAGTTTCCTGGAATGAGAAACCTGGAATTCTATGAAGCGAAAATGCAAGCTGGTGATTGCCTCTACCTACCCTTCAAATGGCAAGAACAAGTCGCGATAAAGAAATATAGATAGGCCTACATGTACCAAAAGGTATGATTAGTTGCATTTCACATCACTCAAAGAAAAAACACATCAGAGGCGTAAATCCGAGGGAGGGAGGGAGGCGCAACGGATCAGCGCGTTGGACTTCTAATTCAAAGGTTCCGTTTTTGAATCCCGGTGGGGATTAGGTTTTGTTCTTCTTTATAACTGCAGTAAACATTTTCTTACAAGAATATATCACAACAACAAACCTTCTCCAGTTTCCATGGCGCAACGGATCAGCGCGTTGCACTTTAATTCAAAGGTTCCTGGTTCGAATCCCGGCGGGGGTGATAAATATTTTTTTATAACTGCAGTATACATTTTCTTACAGTTTCATACAAAATATATATCACAACAAGGCTTTTTAAATACATGTTACAAAAACCCTCGTTGTCCTAGTGGCACAACGGAGGGGAGGGGAGGGGAGGGGAGGGGAGTGGGGAGGGGGAGGGGAGGGGAGGGGAGGGGAGGGGAGGGAGAGGGAGGGGAGGGGATGGGGAGGGGAGGGGAGGGAGGGAGGGAGAGGGAGGGGAGGGGAGGGAGGGGAGGGGAGGGGGTATACCCCACCTCAACTTTTTGGACGGGGGCCGGGGCCAATATTGCTTCATACGTCATATCTTGCTTTATATGGGCAAGTACATGAGGCAAGATTTGAGACGGAGGGAACACCCTCTATGTGGTGATCATTGTGCTTGTGGAATGTTGTGGTTTTTTAGGAATTATTGTTTAGGTTTTTTAGGGGGGGGGTGCGTTTGGTTACAATAGTCTAGATAGTGTATAGGTGTAGGGGTGTCTCTCGATCTCATATCGTGCTAGGTATATACTTACCCGGAGGGGGGGGGGGGGGGTCTCCCCGTCCCATATATTGCTTCATATGTTTTGTACATAAGTAATTCAAACAAAAAGACTTTATACAACACCTAAATAAATTCTCGTCATCTGATTGGTGGATCGTACGTTGATCACGTGTATTGAATTGTTCGTTCCATCGCACGGCACAGCCGCACACTATGAAGCAATATAATAACACCTCCCCTTCCCCTCCCCCTCCCCCCTCCCCCCTCCCCCTCCCCTCCCCCCCCCCCCCTCCCCTCCCCCTCCCCCCCTCCCCCTCCCCTCCCCGCCTCCTTGCAGAGAGCCAAAGTAATTGATAGAACGTTAAAATTAAGCAACGATTGGACCCCGACGGGTATATATACAGCCCGACGGACCATGGACTTCATTGTTTCTTGAACTTCCACAGAGTTAAAACTACAACCCACAATCAGATCGCAGCGCATCTCAACAGAGGTGGTGTTTGTCTTGTCCAAGGTTGATCCCGATCACCACGATTTGGAAGTAGGATTAGATTCGATCTGTCGCGCTTTGTTGCGATCCGTTACAATCTGATGCAATGATCAGGATTGAAAATTAATCGTGTTGATCGTAGAAAATGTTTGAACCGTCTAAAAATTGTCTACGATCAACACGATTGCCACGACTGACCTAAAGATCTGATAGAATCGCCAAGATTAAGACCACGATTTCAATCGTGGCGCGAATCGTGATAGTGGGAACCTAGCATTATACTTAACACTAATTTTCCGAGCGCAACAGAAACAAAGTTGCAAAAACACCCAACACTTGCCACTCATGAAGTGGCATGTTTCATTTCACAAAATAACATGAGGAAATTAACTTGAGGAAATTAGCATCCTTTTATACAAGGGAATAGGTTATTTTGCCGGATATTCAGCAGGAAACACAACGAAAAGAGAATGTCCCACGAAACATCCCTAGAAATTAACACCCGTTTGTTTAACTAACAACTTGGACAAAAGGAATAAAAAGCCTCAAAAGCGTGGTTGGATGGCAAACTACTTTAAAGTACATACATCTTCCTGAACTCTGTAAGTGAATGTTTGTTTCCTGGTTCATCGTTATATTTTGGCTCGTTTCGTGTGGTTTTTGTTGGTGACTGTCTTCTTATTTCAATGGAACGTCTATGAACTTTCAGCGCACCCTTTCCCCTTTCCAAAAAGAGCGCCCCTATAATATAGAGCATGAGATTTTGGAAATTTCTTACTATTCTCTTGTCCATACAAAGCACATTTTACAGGAAATAGCCGCTCCCATTCAAAATACTGAAAATACTGAAAATAGCTATTTTGAGTTGATTTAAATCGAAATTTTCAACAAGAAATCGACAAACGCCTTTCGGCATTTTAAACAAATTTACAAGTTCATGTAAAAACGATAGCCTACTGTAATGTTAAATGTACCAAACATTGAAATGCGTTTAAAATATGATTTTACTTCGAATTTTTTTTTTTTTCGACTGCTATTTTTCTAGCTGTACAAACGTTAGTCACTTTTGACGAAAAAAAAATTAAGGAAGATTTAGTTATTAAATTATTTCCTCCCAAATTTCAAATTATTGGCCGTCATGGATTCGTCTTGTGCGCAAATTAAAGACTCCTTTTCCCAAAATCAGAACAAACATTTTTTTCTCGTTATTCAAAACAAACAATTGGAACTTTGCCAAATGGAAACTTTACCAATTATATACAGCCTGTGTATTCTATGTTGTGTTTTTTAATTTGACTGAAATAGGATTCATCAGGTGAATTCGTACGGTAGCAACGTCGCAGTCAATATGTGGTGGAATCACCATGCCTACGCCGTGCCCTCCCCGGAGTCCTGCGGCAGGCCGGACCCAGGACTCTCGCTGGCCGATATAAGATTCCCGGACCTCGACCAGAGGGACGCTGGCACGGGTTTCCTGAAGGACCTCAACCCAGAAGTGGATTTCGTTGGGGACCCGTCGTGAGTTTCAAGTAGCTTGAAATGCTCACCTTTTTGCAACAACTTTTTTTCTGGAAAATCTGTTACAATTCTACTGAAATTGTATTTTGGCCAACACTCTTTTTTATATTAAATTAAATTAAATACATTAATTTGTTGTTGTTGTTTGCAGAGCTAGTTTGGGGGCATTTATAGACGAGCAGCAGACGAAATCCTTGACAGAGCGGCAGTTTCTAGAATTTATGGACAAGGTAACAAAACTAAAACATTTGACTTTGTTTCAAGTTTTAATTTAATCTTGTGTATTACGTTTACGGAAGAATGGGTTAAGGTTGGTATTCCTGAAAATTAACCTAGTTGAAATAGGAGCACTTTGAAAATAGCCCTTGACGTTCCGAGAAAGCCGTGCACTGTTGTTACCGAATAGGGAGTACTTCCGGTATGTTGTACAGAGGAGATATCGTCAAATACGACTTATAAGTCGTACGTACGATATCAAGGTCGTACGTACTATATAAAGTCGTACGTACTATATAAAGTCGTACGTACGACATAACGTCGTACGTACGACAAAAAGTCCTACGTACCACTCACTAAGTCCCACGTACGAGTTAGCTGAATTTCAGAAAGGGTAACTGAAATTCAAAACTTTAATATGGCGAAATATACGCTTTAATAACGCTAAATACCTAACAACTGCAAAAACTTTTTATTTGTTTAGGTTTGCTCATTAATTGTGACCCTAAAATGAAAAGCAATATGCGCCGTGCCCCGCTCACAAAAGATGACGTCATGGTAAGAATATAGCGTGGCTGTACCAGGCTAAGCCTAGCCTTGAATACAAGGCTGCACTGTATCCGCAACGTGGGATCATCGTTTGTCATAACACCAAACGTGTACATAGCCCGCAATGCATTATTATAGAGAACCAGCTGAGTATGTATAATAATGCATTGCGGGCTATGTACACGTTTGGTGTTGTGGCAAACGATGATCCCACGTTGCGGATACAACATAGCCTTGTATTCAAGGCTAGGCTTAGCCTGGTACAGCCACGCTCTATTCTTACCGTGACGTCATCTTTTATGGGCGGGGCACGGCGCATATTGCTTTTTATTTTAGGGTCACGATAAATGAACGAACATAAACAAATATGAAGTTTTTGCAGTTGTTAAGTATTCAGCATTATTGAAACGTATATTTCGCCATATTAAAGTTTTGAATCAATATGTCCCTAGTATAGCTTCGTAGTGACCACGAAACACATTATTTAGTTTACGTGGTTTTAATTTCATTTTAATCCAAGTTCGCGTTTTGATGATAATTGTGTTACTTTAGGGGTAAATACAAGTAATCAAATACTTTTAAAACCCTGCGCCGCACCATTAAACTGAGCAACACGGTTGCGCCACATGCTGCTTTGCAGGTATGCTTACACCCCCTAATGTAAACAAACCTTTCTCAATGGGTTAATGTTGTAAGGAGATCCCATGAACTCTTCTCGACCCTATTTGTGGAGCTGGGTCATTGACATAATACTTTACATAATGTGGTAGGTTTTTTTTAGGGTGGGGGGGGGGGGGGGGGGGAGGGGGGGGTAAACAGAAAATTGGTGACTATACAGTGACTATACAGTCCTTTTTGGAACTTATCTGGGTAGGCATTTTTGGAGTATCAATGTCTGGGGGCATTTAGTTTTTTTATTATACAAAAACAAAGAAACCTGCTGCCCGAAAGGCAGCACTCAGCATGACGCAGGGTTAAGCTAAAGAAGGTTTCGCGTTAATACGCTCTATAGACAAAGAATCGAGCCAAAAGGATTTTGGAGGATTGGGGATGGGTGGCACAACAGTTTCGGTTGATTTTGAAAGATACATTGGGTCGAGTTGGTTGACTGTTCCCATGCCGCATTGCTTACGTTCGTTCAGTCATGCATAATAATTATTTAGCACTGTATCATCCACACTGCTTCTAAATGTCATCAGCACTTCCTTGATCTATTACGGTGATATAGCTGGAGGATTTTGAAGGATTGAAGCAATGGTCGATGGGCCCTTCAATGAACAAATTCCAGGAAATAACGAATAATTTTAAGGATTGAGGATGATTCCGAGCCAAATGGGTCTTGGGGGTTAGGGTATAGACCTTAAAGACCCTTGCCTGTTTGGTGTTGTTTATTTAACTTCCTTTTTTCTGGGTTTGCTAATTTTAGATAGTGCCAGGACCAGAGGGTGATTTTTGGACCCAGGAAGCGTTGGATGTTGCTTATTTTTTACCAGGTATGCAAAACTTGGATTCTTAAAATCCCTTCAGTTGTGTTGTCAACTATTCTTGATTTTACATTCTTGATTTTATTTTTTTAGCCCCCCCCCCCCCCCCTAAAAAAAACCTACCAAACCACTTTTTGTTATAAATGGTTTATTATGGTCTGTCCACAAACACATTTAAAATCTTATTTTGTGTTTATTTTTGTTGCTCAGGGAATGCTCACCCATTTGATGAAACGATAACTTTTCATATTCTTACTACTTTGTATTTTAAACATAACCTATTCACACTGTGTGGCAGATGTTTCAAATACTCGACATTGACGGCAACGGCAAGATTACATCACGGGATATGGAGCAGTTTCCAGTCAGAATCAACAAGGTACTCCATTGTTAGATATGCCTGAGTAAACCCATGGTAGCTGTCACAGAGTGATATTTATTTTAGTCGAAATTACTCTAAAAATGATAAACACAAATTTATATTCATGTGGCCTAAATAATGGTTTTCGTGAAACCTACATTTGTTGAAGTAGAGAAACAAAATTGTATTTTCTTGGGGCCGCCACGCCCAAACATTTGTTAAACCATTGGACCATTTTAGAATGGTGTGATCCGCGTTAGTTGATATGTCATTGTTAGCACTTTAAAAATTTGCATATATTTGAATAATGACTATTGGTTTAGTCATTTGAATGTAAATACCAACATTTTTCAACCGTTGTATGCGGTATTGCTAGGATGTTTCTTTGGGGTTTACAAGTAAACGAATTTAGAATGCTAGACGCATATGTCATTGAGATTCCGAGGAGAGAGCAGCAGCTAGCCTTGATGATGACTTGTATTACCTAGCTATTGAGAGCTTAAACATTGTACAAACTTGAGGCGTGGAGAGTTACTGAGAGCTCGCTGAAGGTACTGTGCGCCGTTACCCGTAGCACTAGTAAGCCAGGAAACATCCATATCCTGTAAGTTTATTTTTGTATAATATGACTTATTTATTGCATTTTTGTATAAATCTATAAGGTAATAATCATAAGATTTAGGAAACCGAAAACAAACTAATGACCATTTTCGAGAAGCTTGTAAAACATGATTTACTGTGTGTTGCAACAAATTTAAGAAAGTTTGTATGCGTCTGTAAGCCAAAAGAAATAATGATATCAAGAACACAATGTATAGTCTTTATATTTTGGGTAAGGTGTTTTTAAAATGGTAAAACTAGTATACTGGATGCAACCTCTAGTGGCATTTAATTTGGTTAAAATTCCAGGGTTCAAGGGTTGAGCTTGCACCTGACTAGTAGACGGTATGGCCGGACCGCAGCGGCGGACCTGAGGACCTGACAGCGTCACTGGCCTAAGGGACTGATGAGCCATCAACACTACAGAGCCACATTTTAGTTTAGATTTTGATTGTATAATTTCTGTCAATAATTAGCGTTGTGAATTGAAAATTGGATATAGGAAGACGTCCTGAATGTTAATTGGAATTCTTGTAAATAAATTGTAAATATTGTACAACCCGCCTCGACCAAAACAACTTTTCTGAGTGTCGGTGTTAAAGGGACTACCGAAGGTCAATCTCCCGGGTGGAGCTACCCCGGGGATGTGACAAATGGCGACCGCGAAGGGACCTATTTATTGCACTGCATTTGTGATTATTTTGTACCGGTAGTCCAACCTGAAACATGATGACAATTCATGTGTGGTGCTTAAAAGTTAATCGTTTTTTGAATTTAGGAGAATTCAGGCTTGTAAATATTTTGTTGCCTTTTGCTGTATTTCTAGTTCTAAGTTGCACTATGGATTTTGAGGAATACTTAACACTAGGTAAGACCTTAGGTCTTGTAGACAAAGACTTACTGCAGTTTGCACAAGATCGGGAGGCTAAAGATGATAAACATAGCAAAGAACTAGCCGAACGTGATGAAAGGGCAAAAGATCGAGAACACCAAAAGGAGATGAAAGGATTAGAGCTCCAACTTGAAGAGTCTAAGAAACAAAATAAAGCAATGAAAAGTGGTGCAAAACCAACCATGAAGCAACCCAAATTACTTGCCTTCAATGATGGCAAAGACGATATGGACTCGTTCCTACGTCGTTTTGAGAGATTTGCGCAGAGTGCAAAATGGCCAGAGGAAAATTGGGCATGTTCATTAAGTGGTCTATTGACAGGAAAGGCACTCGATGTGTATAGTAGGTTAGATGTAGACCAAGCCGATGATTTTGAGACACTTAAGTCAGCTTTGCTTCACAGATACCAACTTACTGAAGAGGGATTTCGGATGAAATTTCGAACCACAAAACTTGAGGTAGGTGAAACCTTTTCACAGTTTGCTATTCGTCTAGCAAGTTACTTGACTCGTTGGGTCGAACTCGGAAAGGTTACAAAGTCGTATAATGACCTATGTGATCTCTTGCTTAGAGAACAGATTTTTACGATCTGTGGCAAAGATTTGGCACTGTACCTGAAAGAGAGAAAGCCAACTAGCTGTCTGGAAATGACACAGTTAGCTGACAAGTATGTTGAAGCACATAGGCGATTAGGGTTCGACGGTAGCAACCAAAGGTTTCAGCGACCACCTAGTTCTGAGTTCAAAAGAGTTGACATAAAACAATCAAAACCTCAACTTTCTACCAATTCTCAAGGAGAAAGGGCAAAGTTTATAACTGAACCAAGAGATTGTTTTGTTTGTGGGAAGAAGGGACATATCGCCCGATATTGTCGATATAAACGTCCAAGTAATGTTCGTGTTGATAGTAACAGACCTCAGTCTTCTAGTTTACAGGTTCAGAGTCAGGGCGAGGCCTATGATGATGAAGTTCCTATTGGAGACGTTGAAGTCGCTGCTTGCATCACCAAGAAGTCTGCTCTGATTGGGAATTCAGATACATCAGGGGAACATAGAAAAGCGGCAGGTGGGCATGACATTCCTCTCATCAGTGCGGCTTGCACTGTAGGTGAGGAAATGCCAGTAAGGGATGGTTATGTCGGTGATAACATGATTAGCGTGCTTAGAGATAGTGGCTGTAGTACTGTGGTAGTAAAACGCGATCTAGTGTCCGATAGGCAGATACTTCAAACCAGTCAGAAATGCGTATTGTTAGACGGAACTGTACGCTGTGTACCGGTTGCACGTATTTTTATAGACACACCATATTATATCGGAACAGTAAACGCGTTGTGCATGCCAAACCCACTCTATGGCTTGATTTTAGGAAATATCACTGGGGTTAGAGATCCACAAAACCCTGATCCAAAATGGACGCGCCGAACCCATCCAATCGACGCGTATCAAACCAAATCTACGGAAGCGCACCAAACTGAACGCAGTGAAGCATCACAGACCAGTGACGCACAGTCGTGTAATACTAGTAAGCTCAAAATAAAGGATAAACTGAATGATAGCCCAAACAATACTAACGACGTGTCGGCCGCAATTGAAACGCGTGCTCAGAAAGTGAAACGCGCCAAGGACTTAAAACCACTCATAGTACCAGAAGCTCAAAGTTTTTCGGAATCGCGATCTGACATCAAAGATGCGCAGCTAAATGACTCATCTCTGAGTAATTGTTGGAAACTCGCACGAGATGGTACCGTCCAGAAAACCGGTCGCGCAAACGAAGTCAAATATTTTATATCAGATGGTCTATTGTTCAGGGAATTCAAATCACCATCTTTAGAAAATGGTCGAACAATTATTCAAATGATCGTGCCCCAGAAATTAAGACCAAAAGTGCTCAAACTAGCTCATGACGCAATGATGGCCGGGCATCTCGGCACAACTAAAACTACTGATCGTGTATTGGCAAATTTCTTTTGGCCGGGTGTACAGGGCGATGTGCGACGCTACTGTGCTTCGTGTGATAGTTGCCAAAGGACCATTGCAAAAGGCCGTGTAAGAAAAGTGCCACTCGGAAAAATGCCATTGATAGATACTCCATTCCGACGTGTAGCGATAGATCTTGTAGGACCAATCGACCCAGTGACAGACCGTGGTAATCGCTATATTTTAACTATGGTTGACTACGCGTCACGTTATCCGGAAGCCGTCGCTCTACCGCGTATTGAGACCGAACGCGTAGCAGAGGCATTGCTCGAAATGTTTTCTCGCGTAGGAGTTCCAAATGAGATTCTGTCGGATATGGGAGCGCAATTTACTGGCAATCTGATGAAAGAGATCACCAGACTGCTATCAGTCAAACAGCTACATTCGACACCGTACCATCCGATCTGCAACGGGCTCGTGGAAAAATTTAACGGAACACTAAAACGTATGTTACGGAAAATGTGTAGTGATCGACCACGCGACTGGGATCGTTATATCCCCGCTCTCCTATTTGCATATCGTGAATGTCCTCAGGAAAGTCTAGGCTATTCCCCGTTTGAACTCATATACGGACACACGGTCAGGGGACCGCTCACAATCCTAAAAGAATTGTGGACTGAATCAGTTAAGGATGAGGAAGTCAAAAACACCTATCAATACGTGATTGATTTACAGGACAAGCTCGAGTCTACGTGTAAATTAGCCCGTGAGGAACTCGCTAAATCTAGTGCTAGGTACAAAAAGTACTACGATTCCCGAACCAAAGATCGATCATTTAGTGCTGGTGACAAAGTGTTAATACTTCTGCCGACAGAGTCCAACAAACTGTTGATGCAATGGAAAGGGCCTTTCGTTGTACTCAGACGTGTAGCTCAACATGATTTCTGCCTTGACATGAACGGAAAAGAACGAACGTTCCATGCTAATTTGCTTAAACGCTATGTAATCCGACAAGACGAAGAAATAGTTCACGCCGCACATAGTCTGATGCATGTTAGTACAAGTGTTGTTGAAGAGGACGAAAACACTTTGGAAATGCCGGAGTTAAAACTTTTCCCAGTCGAACAAACCGAGTCATGGACAGATGTGCAAATTAGCAGTGATAGAACAGAGCCGGATACTAAACAGATCAAAGAACTCTTAAAAGACTTCTCAGACGTGTTAACCGATGTGCCAGGCCGAACCGATCTAATTCAACACACAGTAACACTTACCACAAATGACGCGATATACTCTAAAGCATACCCTGTCCCGTTCGCCACGCAAGAAACCATACATAATGAAATTGACACAATGTTGAAGATCGGAGTAATTGAGCGCTCTCAATCGAAATACGCATCACCCATTGTGTTAGTCCGAAAAAAAGATGGAAGTAACAGATTTTGTGTTGATTTTCGAAAACTCAATAAAGTGACTGTTTTTGACCCCGAACCCATGCCTAATACAGACAATCTGATAGGACAAGTTGGTGAATCGAAATTCTTCACAAAACTCGATCTAACGAAGGGATATTGGCAGATACCGATTTCTGACGACGATAAGGACAAAACCGCGTTCATTACACCTCACGGATTATTCCACTTCACGGTTCTGCCGTTTGGAATGATAAACGCACCGGCAACATTCACGCGTATGATGAGGAAGGTTCTTGAAGGTCAATCCAATGTTATTAATTTCATTGATGATATTTTGATTTTCTCCCACTCATTTGACGAGCATCTCAAACTTATCAGAGAAGTATTTCTCCGTCTCCGAAACGCAAATCTTACCGCAAAACCATCGAAATGCAACATCGCATGTAACACACTTGAATTCCTAGGTCACGTAATCGGCGAAGGTAAACTTGGACCACAACCCGATAAGATAGATAAAATTCTCAACACATCACACCCACGTACTAAAAAAGACGTTCGATCATTTATGGGACTGGTAAATTATTATCGCAGATTCGTTCCCAACTTCGCTGCAATTGCTGCACCATTAACCGACCTGACTAAGAAAGGAAATCCGACCAAAGTTAACTGGGGCGCAGTTCAAGAACACGCGTTCACTACTTTGAAATCTCGATTGGAATCGACTCCAATTCTACATTTGCCCGATCATAGTCGCTCGTACGTTCTCCGAACTGACGCTTCGGACGTAGGAATCGGTGCTGTGTTACTACAGTTTTATGAAGAAGAGTCCTTCCCGGTCGCATACGCGAGTCGTAAGCTACTGCCGCGCGAAAAAGCATACGCAGTCATCGAACGCGAATGCCTAGCGTTAGTGTGGGGAATCGCCAAGTTTCATATCTATCTATATGGCAAGCATTTCCTTGTTGAAACCGACCACCACCCTCTGGCATATCTTACCACTGCCAAAGTGAATAATAGTAGATGCATGAGATGGGCATTGACGTTGCAACAGTACAGATTTACTGTAAAGGCCATAAGGGGTTCTGACAACATTGGCGCAGATTTCTTGAGCAGATGTCCAGGCAACGACTAGAGCTAGAGAATTGTATATGACAGTGTAAATATTAAGGATGTGTGGTTAACTGTAATCCAGAAGATAAGCAGTTCATACCAGGAAATAATTCTTAAAAAAAAAAAAAAAAAAAAAAAAAAAAAAATTAAAAAGAAATAGAATTGTGAATTATGTTTTGTAGTAAAATAATGTGATAAGAGTACCAGTTTAGAATTATAAATTTTTTTAAGAGTAATTCGCTAGCGAGGGGACGTGTCACAGAGTGATATTTATTTTAGTCGAAATTACTCTAAAAATGATAAACACAAATTTATATTCATGTGGCCTAAATAATGGTTTTCGTGAAACCTACATTTGTTGAAGTAGAGAAACAAAATTGTATTTTCTTGGGGCCGCCACGCCCAAACATTTGTTAAACCATTGGACCATTTTAGAATGGTGTGATCCGCGTTAGTTGATATGTCATTGTTAGCACTTTAAAAATTTGCATATATTTGAATAATGACTATTGGTTTAGTCATTTGAATGTAAATACCAACATTTTTCAACCGTTGTATGCGGTATTGCTAGGATGTTTCTTTGGGGTTTACAAGTAAACGAATTTAGAATGCTAGACGCATATGTCATTGAGATTCCGAGGAGAGAGCAGCAGCTAGCCTTGATGATGACTTGTATTACCTAGCTATTGAGAGCTTAAACATTGTACAAACTTGAGGCGTGGAGAGTTACTGAGAGCTCGCTGAAGGTACTGTGCGCCGTTACCCGTAGCACTAGTAAGCCAGGAAACATCCATATCCTGTAAGTTTATTTTTGTATAATATGACTTATTTATTGCATTTTTGTATAAATCTATAAGGTAATAATCATAAGATTTAGGAAACCGAAAACAAACTAATGACCATTTTCGAGAAGCTTGTAAAACATGATTTACTGTGTGTTGCAACAAATTTAAGAAAGTTTGTATGCGTCTGTAAGCCAAAAGAAATAATGATATCAAGAACACAATGTATAGTCTTTATATTTTGGGTAAGGTGTTTTTAAAATGGTAAAACTAGTATACTGGATGCAACCTCTAGTGGCATTTAATTTGGTTAAAATTCCAGGGTTCAAGGGTTGAGCTTGCACCTGACTAGTAGACGGTATGGCCGGACCGCAGCGGCGGACCTGAGGACCTGACAGCGTCACTGGCCTAAGGGACTGATGAGCCATCAACACTACAGAGCCACATTTTAGTTTAGATTTTGATTGTATAATTTCTGTCAATAATTAGCGTTGTGAATTGAAAATTGGATATAGGAAGACGTCCTGAATGTTAATTGGAATTCTTGTAAATAAATTGTAAATATTGTACAACCCGCCTCGACCAAAACAACTTTTCTGAGTGTCGGTGTTAAAGGGACTACCGAAGGTCAATCTCCCGGGTGGAGCTACCCCGGGGATGTGACAGTAGCCTCGCAAGAGTGGCTAAATGGCCAGAACAATTCGAAGGCCCAGCTATCGCCCAGCATGAAAGTTGTGTCGGCAAATTGGTCTAAGTGTAAAGATATGTATTTAAAAAAAATGCTTAAACAGAACAGAACAGAACAGAACAGAACAGAACAGAACAGAAAATTTAAGAAGATGAAATAAGCTATAATATTCATGTGCGTCTCCAAAACTGTGGAGAGTTGTGACTATGTTTTGTAATTAATTGCGAGTATTTATCAATGTGGTATAATTATGACACTTCATACCAGTCTGCACCCCCACCTTTCCTCAATTTGAATCGATCTGGCCACGCCCCTTCAACCTGGACAAACGCAATGTTCGTAAAAAATAATGATTGGAACTTTCATATCTACAATAAAATTACAAAGTAAGTGATTGATACGTTCCTTATTGAATGATCAGAGAAAAGAGGAAGAAACTATTATAAGTAGACTGTATAAATCTCATTCTTCTGATCGTTTCTTCCACAGTTCGATCCCTTTTCCATTAATCTTGGACAGAAAATGATGATTCTATCCGACATCGCTGATTGTCAGATTTCAAAACGAATACAGGTAAGAATCCAGGCCGGTGTGTCATGTTTACTTTGTGTGCAAGGATTGTTTCGATGGTTCGTGAGAGGGTCAACCTAATTTGATCTTCATACCTGAGTGACTAACTGATTACCATGCACTATAGATTAGACTGGTTAAAGGGTTAGTAAAACAAAAAGCGGAACCCTAAAACAAAGAAATATATGTCATTAAACAAAACCATGAAGCAACAACATTAATTATAAATTGGAAGCCCATTTTTATCAAACTACTTTTAAATGGGAAAACTATTGCTCAACCCGTTAAAAATGTAATACTATTTAAACGAATTCCCCTATAATTAGGTTCGTTCGTTACAAATATTCAAAGTCCTTTTGAAGGCCCGTCTTTAAACAAAGAGTAGATTTTGTCACCAACACCGTTCTAATAATAGCCTTTTCTGAGTTTGCCTATATTATGCATGTTTTGTAGAGCGCCCTCACTCTTGTGCAACATGCAACAGTCTTGTTTCAGTATCACGACACAAGTCAAGTTTGCAGTACATGTGTCATTTCCATCACGTGACCACTACAGCTTAATCTACAAACTTGTATTGAAGTCGTTCTGAATTAATTTAAATTGAATATTGTGAACTCTCGGTCCACCCTAGGTTGTGTTGTTGCACTTATACGATCGATTCTATTTTTGCAGGAGATGTTGAACAAGTCTAAGGAAAACAAGGTCCTGGATGTTGGCAACACGCCATCACATGAATACAGCAGCAAGTTCGAAGGATCCAGTTATGATGGGCACACGCGCACAGAACTGTAATATCATAATCAGTCAGGGGTTATTATTAAAAGCTTGGGCGGATCTAACTTTGAGCAAAGTGGGTGTATATATTTTAGGTGAGGGGCATGCTAGGTTTTCAAATTTACAATGCTTCGGCCTGCATTATAGGGCATTGCGAGATGGATCTCTCAGCTGGGGATAACAATATTAGCCTGTCACGCGGGATTGTATTTGGCAATAGACCCGTTTGATGATTATGCAACGCAGTGCAAAGTATAAAGAGTCGCGTGATGTACCGAGCGTGATACACGTGTGTCGACGGGGGCTCCGCCATCGTCGGGTTTATCCCTCATTTTATCTTGAATTTTTGAAAAGAATCCTCCTGGACTATGTAAACATCTAGTTTGTATATCATCAGGACTAATTTAATAGTCCTAGCTGTACGTTTATGCTTATTATCGTCACGTTTTTGGATTGGATTGTGAGACTCTTTCCTCGTGTTGCCCAATTTCCGGACGTTGTCCAAATTCCGGACGTCGCCCAGTTCCCGGACGTGGCCTAGTTCTTGGACGTTGCCCAATTCTCGGACGATCCTTCGTTCATTAACCTACACTATGGCAACCAAAAAAGACATGGCTGAGATTCGGCTGGCACTTGAGGAGAACAGAGTGGCCCTCGCTGAGGTTTTAGCAGTTACCAAAAGTAATGCACAGAAACTTGAAAGTTTCCAAGCTTCACTTGACTTTGCTTCTGCACGTATTGACATGATCGAAAAGACATCTATACCATCTTTGGAAGCAGAGATTGAACTGGTAAGAAATAATTTTAAACAGCAGTCTCTTATTGCAGAAACCAGAAGCATGCAATATAATTTAGTCTTCATCAATCCACCATCATTTAACCCTGACGTACCTGATCATGTCAAAAAGGCTCGACGACTCATTCAACTGTGTGGAGTTCCTGTGGCCAAAGCTAGCTCGTTGTCTCTAAAACGGTCGCATCCCCTACCTAGCCGCAGCTTTCCTGGAGCTACCAAGCCGTCATCAACCAATTTCCTTGTGGCATTCAACTCCTGGGAAGACAAGGATTTGGTCCTTTCAGCTGCAAGGTCTAAGCCTACTTCGATGAAAGACATGAGGGTCATCACGCAGTGGCCGAAAAAGCTTAAGATGGCACATGCCCAGCTGAAGACCAGTGCGGAGGCTAAGGTGGCCAAGGAGGAAGGTACAACTTTCTTTGTCAAGATTAACTTTCGCACTGGCAATGTCAGTCTCGTCATTGCAGGCAAGATCGTCAAGTCAGTTAAAGCGTGGACATTAACTGATTGACTTCCCTGCTCCAAGATGGGGGAGCCCCCGTATCCACTGTCATGCCTGTTTATAGCCTGTTTATTACGCTATTGTTAAGACTGCTTTTGAGTTCATTGTATTGCTCTGATATTATATTCACATCTAATTTATTGGGGCCATGTATGTGTCTTAAATGTGTAGATGTGTGTTTTATACTTGTGCATGTATTTTTTTTCCCAGGTTATATGTTTCATTGTAAAATCTTTGTCTTATGTATGCCCAAGAAACCTCCTTGAATTTTGATACGTGTCTTGCTGATTTATTTGAAAATGATGCAGATACAGATAGTTCCAGCTATGTTCCATCTCCATATGAGCTTGATTATTCATCTATTACGAGTCCTTATGTCTCTTATCAAGATTTCAATGATCAAATTGACCATTTTAGTGTACCGATCATTTTCATGCAGCTTAATATATTTAGTTTACCCAGTAAATGGGATGATTTTAGAATGCATTTAGATTTACTTAGCCCTAATGGTAAAATCAATTTTATTGCTCTTTCTGAGACATATTTAAATGACCGGAACTGCTGCACTTTTGATGATCTACCAGGCTACCACCCTCTTAGTTTATGTGAAAAACATCGTACTGACAGAAAGGGAGGCGGTGTGGCCATTCTTATTGATAATCGTTTTAATTTTATTGTTCGGGAGGACTTATCTTATTTTTCTACTAACATTGAACTCATTACGGCTGAAATTAATCCTGGTACTAAAGAAAGTTTTATTATTAGCTCTTTATATAGACCACCAGGTGTGGCACTGTCTGAGCTGGTTTTGTTCAAAGATTTTTTGTTAAATATATTTTTAAAGGTCAAACACTCTAAAACAAAAGCGTGTTATATTATGGGTGACATTAATATTAATTTGCTCAAGTATGGCTGTCCAAGCACAAATGGTAACTTTGTGAGCGAATTAATAGATAGTCTTTTTGCGGAAAATTATGTGCCTATGATATTAAGACCGTCTAGGATTGATGGCAACCATTTTTCTTTAATTGATAATATTTTTGTTAATAGAATTGATAGAAATGCTGCCTCTTTTATTATTAAAAGTGATTTATCTGACCATTTTATTTCGATATATGCTTTTGAAAATGGAAGTACTAAACATTTAGCAACAAAGCAGAGTAAAACTATTAGAATATTTAATATTGTTAATCGACAAGCTTTCCGTAGAATACTGTCTACCGTTAGTTGGTCCCATGTTTTTAATTCACATCATCTTGATGATAAATTGACGGCTTTTACTGATATTTGGCAATCAGCTTTTGATCTGGCTTTCCCGCTTGTCCAAATGAAAATTCCTAGGCGTCAGCTGATAAGATCCCCTTGGATGACACCAGGGTTATTGAAATCATGTTGTAACAAACAAAAGTACTATGCCTGCAGGAATAAGTGCCAGAATAGTCTTATTTTTTATAGAAAGTACAATAATTTGTTTAATAAAATTAAACGTCGGGCCAAACTAACTTATTATCACAATAAGTTAAACAAGCTCAAAGGTAATGTTAAAGAAACTTGGCGTCTTCTTAATTTGATTACCAAGGGCAAAAAATCGCCTTCTAAAATCAATAGTATTATTTTTAATAATGAGTTATACTCGGATTCAAAGGATATTGCAGATAAACTTAATCAACATTTTTGTTCTGTAGGGGACATTACTTCAAAAACTGTTCCAGATTCTGACAAAGATTTTAATTATTATGTTAATTTAGCAACCTCTTCCCCTAACTCATTTTTTTTTACCCCTACTGATCCAGGGGAAATTATAAAAATCGTCACAAAGTTTCAAAACAAAAATAGTTCTGGATCGGATGAAGTTAGTAATTCCCTTTTAAAGGAAGTTATTGACATTATTTCTGCTCCATTATCGAATATTTTTAATACTTCCGTTGAACAAGGTATTTTTCCTAACTTGTACAAATTAGCTAAAGTTGTTCCTGTTTTTAAAAAAGGTAATCCCCAGGATCCAGGCAATTACAGACCTATCTCACTGATTAATACCTGCTCCAAAATTCTAGAAAAACTTATGCACACTCGAATATTGTTTTTTCTCAATTCCACAAATTTACTTTCTCATAATCAATACGGATTTCGTGCAGGTAGATCCACTGTTCATGCCGTTTTAGATTTTTACAATAATCTGTCTGACTCTGTTAACAAAGTGCCATCCGATATTTCTCTTGCTGTTTTTTTAGATATTAAAAAAGCTTTTGATACTGTCAATCATCACATTCTATTACGTAAAATGTATTATTACGGAATTCGTGGAATTGCACTTGACTGGTTTACAAGTTATTTAAATGATCGTAAGCAGTATGTGATTCTAGACGATGTCAAATCTAATATTTGTAATATCACTTGTGGAATACCTCAGGGGTCAACTCTTGGGCCATTATTGTTTTTGATTTACGTTAATGATATGCCCATGTGTTGCCCCTTGTTAAAACCGGTTCTCTTTGCTGATGATACAACACTTGTTGCCTCAGGACAGAATTTGCAGGTACTGGCTAATATTGTGAATGATGAATTGAGAGTACTGCAAGATTGGTTTAGAGCCAATAAGTTAAAAATTCATCCTGATAAAACTCACTATATCTGTTATTCTTTGCAGCAGAGAGAAAGGTTTTTGCCTGATGTCTCACTTAACCTAGAAAATGTTACTATTAAAAAGGTTTCATCCTGTACTTTTCTTGGCCTTATTACTGATAAGAATATGCTCTGGAAGGAGCAAATTAACCTTGTATGTAATAAAGTTTCTAAAAGTAATTATATTATTAACAGAACTAAGAATACTTTGAGAGTTATAGATAGTTTGGCCATTTATAAGAGTTTAGTTAATCCCTATCTAAATTATGGCCTCTTAGCTTGGGGTGGCATGATAAAGGTGTACCCCTCTTTGTACAAAAGACTTATTACTCTCCAAAAGAAATGTATTCGTAATGCGTGTCATGTTCAGTACAATGCACATACTACTCCTCTTTGTTTCAAATATAAACTTTTGAAGCTGGAGGATATTTTTAATGTCCAAATTGCCATTCATTACCATGATTATATTAATAATTTGCTCCCGAATAATTTAAGTTCTCCTTCGTTTTTTCCTTTAAATCGGGATTTTCACCCATTCACTACAAGACAAGATAATCTTATTCGTATTACTGATATTTGTAGAGTGGATGTTGTCTCTTCCAATTATCGTAAAATTCTCCCAAAGATTGTTAACTCCCTTCCTGACAGCCTGAGAAATGAATTTAACAGTGTATCTAGGAAACTTTTCTTTAGCCATCTTAAAGAGTTTTATTTGGATAAGTATAACAGTTTTCTTTGCACTAATTTATCATGTTATTTATGCTCTAATGCAGCAGGACATTAATATCTCATTTATCCTCTCAAACAAAACACACTTTATTTTCTTTTCCTATTCATTGCTGACCAAGGGATATTATATTATCTTATATTGTTAATTTGCAAAGTTAATACAATGAACCAATAGCAGTCTGGGTACTCCACTACAGGAGGGTTATACCTCCTCTGGATGTTACCCCCATTTGTGCATTATTTGTTAACTTATTATAATTGTTGTTATGTTGTTAGTCTAATGTACGAATGGAAATAAACCAAACAAACAAACAAAACAAGCGTTTCCTTGATACGTCTGTATAGTGAAAGGGGCGCTATGTCCCTCGAGGGTTGCATTGGCATAATTATTGGCAACTGTGTCCAGGGTGCACACCACCAATTTACTATGCGCGAGCTCATTGATAATTTGTGACCTCTAGACAATTTGGAATAAGAGGTCCCTGGGGCCTATAAATGGGACTGGTTGTAGAAATATTTGCGGAGATGAAGTATTTGTGACTTGTGTCTTCCAACTCGCGGTATTTTGTTCGCAACTGATGGGTCTTTTTTACATGGAGGCGGGGGCTACATTTAGCCCTGGGCCCAGAAATCGACGACTATTAGGGTGGTTTTGGGGAAGGAAGTTACACAAACTGACTCTGTCAACTTTAGTAAAATTAAAAAGAAAATTGCTCTAGGGTCATATGCTGCGTTCCAATCGTATCGTGTTTATCGTGTTCACGAGTTCACGAGTCGTATAATGGCGTTCTAATCGCCTGGTAACTCGTGTTCACCAGTTGTGAACTCGAGGTGGAATTGTTTTCTCCATATTCACGACTTCATAACGATTGAAATACTCGCGCATGCGTGTTGGTTCACGTACGTTCTTGCGCGATAAAGAATGTCCTTACTGCACGACTAACTCGACTGTGCGCGTGCGTCTTAGCGTTCACGTTCACGTTCACCGTGAATTTCTCCATTTTCACGAGTGGGTTGCATTCTAAACGCTACTCACCAAGACGCACGCGCACAGTCGAGTTAGTCGGACGGTAAGGACATTCTTTATCGCTTAGGAACTCGTTCGTGAACAAACACGCATGCGCGAGTATTCATTCGTTTATGAAGTCGTGAACATGGAGAAAAAAAATCCACCTCGAGTTCACCACTGGTGAACACGAGTTACCAGGCGATTAGAACGCCATTATACGACTCGTGAACTCGTGAACACGATAAACACGACGCGATTGGAACGCAGCATTAGCCTCTGTCATGACCTTTCTAAAAGGTCAACGCGCGGAAAATTGTCAAAATGGCGGCGCTTAACAACAGCAACACGTGTGTCGTCAATGTCAGAACTTTATGGCTTACGACGGAGCTCTAAAAGCTGTGGCTATTTTGGAAGAATAAACCGTAGACATAAGGCTGAATGTCATCCAAAACCGTAAAATTACGAAAGAGAAAGAACCAGTGACTGAAAAAATGATCAGTTGGTGAAAGTGTGCTGCGCTATACGTACGTGCGTAGCTAGCTGTACTTCGACGTTTACATTGTTTATAAACAGTTTATTATATGTTGGGCCGACTTTCCTCCTCATGTTGCCAAACTTCTTTGTTGACAAACTGCAAATCCATTGTACCTTTACCATGTTAATATTATGAATGCTTGCTATTTACCCTCTGTTAACAATTTAGGTGTAAATTTAGTCCGAAAAAAACCAAAACGGTGGCGTCCAGAAATTTGGCACACAATCGACCGAGTGTTCCGCCCTGCATGCTGTCGTGGCGCAACGACGGGAACAATTCTTGGAAAATCCAAGTTTAATATTTACAAACTTCTTTTAATAGTAAATGTCATGACTCATGTGAGGTTTCAGTCAATAAAGGGTGAAAGATACTAGATTTCGAAGGCGTCTACATTTATTGTGACACTATAAAACGTTTTTAAAACTGGTGGGTTTTTAAATTAACATTGCAGGATTCCGGAATGTTGAGGTCAAGTTAACGTCCATATAGTAATTATGTGAGCAAAGTGTTTGTGTGTATAGCCCCAAATTTACATTTGATGTCCAAATTTTTTTTACAAAATGCAAAAAGAATATTGCTTGTATGAATTGGCCCCAGACAATATTTACGTATGGCATTCAAATATATGGCATTCAAATAAAGCTTCAGTTCAGTGCCACTGAAAAAAATTGTAGGCACTAATTAGTTAAAATGTTGGGCCTAACCGGTTTTCTGAGGAGCATAAATTCACTTCAAGTGCAGGAAAGCAAATCTAGTTTTATGATTGGCCATTTTTTATTAAGTATTTCCCGCACTTCACTAACTATCTGTTTTCCTTCCTTCAATGGTATAGCTAACGTTAGTCTAGTCGGAAGCCATATTGACAAATTTCCGCAAAACGCCCGCTTCGGTTGATTTTCGTCAATTCATGACAGAGGCTAATGAGCGCGTATTTGGTGTGGTGAATCCTTTACTAATGCCAATTTGAGTGGACAACGTCAACAGATTCAGCGTCAACAGAGGGGATGAGAGGTTTTTGCTTTATATCGGCAGTGTAAACTGTAATACAAGAATTGATAACAACAAGGCTTTTTAAAATAAATGTTACAAAAACTCTCCGGTCTCCGTGGCGCAACGGATCAGCGCGTTGGACTTCTAATTCAAAGCCTACGGGTTCTAATCCTGGCGAAGATGACATGTTTTCTCTTTATATCGGCAGTATACATTCTCTTACAAGAACTGATAACAACAATGCTTTTTATAATCAATGTTACATACCTTCTTCAGTCCCAGTGGCGCAATGGATCAGCGCGTTGGACCTCTAATTCAAATGTTCCGGTTTCAAATCCCGGCGGGGATGAGAAGTGTTTTCTGTATAACTGCAGTATAAACTGTAATACAATAATTGATAACAACAAGGCTTTAAAAAAAAATGTACACAAGAGGGGTCTGAAGCCTAGATCTTCTGCTTACGAATCTAGAAATTAGTGTTATTCAGCTTTAACAATCATTGAGGGGTTCGAACCTTCTAGCTTCTGTTCACGAGATAGACAACTTACAACTTGGCCACAGCGCCTCGCCGTTAATGGACTCATACTTGTACATGGACACTATCTAAAAGCAAGTTCTTGTAATTAATGTAAATCAGCTTAAAATTAATGATACAAAATTAAGGCGTGAGTGGGGTTCGATATTCTGTTTACGAGACAGACGCCTTGACCATGGCGTCTCGCGGTTAATAGACTCATACATGAACATTTTCTAAAAGCAAGTTTTTATAATTCATGTTATTCAGCCTAAACCTTATCAAAACTTTATCAAATTAAGTATAGAATATCATGATATTTAGCATTACAAATAAAAGGAACTAGACAGACGCCTTACAACTTGACCACTTCGCCTCGCGGTTAATGAACTCATATATGAACACTTTCTAAGAGCAAGTTCTTATAATTCATGTTATTCAGCCTAAAATGTTTTTTTTTAAAGCAAGACGCGAGAGAAGTTCGAACCCTCGATCTTCTGTTTACAAAACAGACACCTTACCACTTGGCCACCTTGCCTTAACTGAAGTAACGAATACATCAAAACTTCATCAAATTAAGTCTAGAATTTCATGATATTTAGCATTACAAATAAAAGGCACTACAGGGGTCTGAAGCCTAGATATTCTGTTTACGAATCTAGAAATTCGTGTTATTCAGCTTTAACAATCATTGGCACGAGAGAGGTTCGAACCCGGGGCAGTAGCTTCTGTTCACGTATTAGACAACTTACCCACAGACAAAGCCTCGCCGTTGATGGACTCATACATGAACACTTTCTAAAAGCAAGTTCTTGTAATTATTGTAAATCAGCTTAAATTGGCTTTAAACAAAGGCGCGAGAGGGGTTCGAACCCTTGATTTTCTGTTCACGAGACATACGCCTTACAACTTGGCCACTGTGCCTTTCAGTTAATGGACTCATACATGAACACTTTTTAAAAGCAAATTTTGTAATTCATGTTATTCAGCTTAAAATGGTACAAAATTAAGGCGTGAGTGGGGTTCGAACCCTCGATCTTCTGTTTACGAGACAGACACCTTACAACTTGACTACAGCGCCTCGCGGTTAATGGACTCATACATGAACACTTCCTAAAAGCAAGTTCTTATAATTCATGTTATTCAGCCTAAACTTTATCAACATTTTATCAAATTAAGTATAGAATATCATGATATTTAGCATTACAAATAAAAGGAACTAGAGGGGTCTGAAGCCTAGATATTCTGTTTACGAATCTAGAAATTCGTGTTATTCAGCTTTAACAATCATTGGCACGAGAGAGGTTCGAACCCTGTACAGTAGCTTCTGTTCACGAGATAGACAACTTACAACTTGGCCACAGAGCCCCCCCTAATGTACTCATACATGAACACTTTCTAAAAGCAAGTTCTTGTAATTCATGTTAATCAGCTTAAAATGGTACAAAATTAGCGCTCGAGTGTGGTTCGAACCCTTAATCTTCTGTTTACGAGACAGACGCCTTACAACTTGACCACAGCGCCTCGCGGTTAATGGAAGCATACATGAACACTTCCTAAAAGCAAGTTCTTATAATTTATGTTACTCAGCCTAAACTTGATCAAATTAAGTATAGAATATCATGATATTTAGCATTAGAAATAAAAGGAGCTAGAGGGGTCTGAAGCCTAGATATTCTGTTTACGAATCTAGAAATTCGTGTTATTCAGCTTTAACAATCATTGGCACGAGAGAGGTTCGAACCCTGTACAGTAGCTTCGGTTCACGAGATAGACAACTTACAACTTGGCCACAGAGCCTCGCCGTGGATGGACTCATATATGAACACTTTCTAAAAGAAAGTTCTTGTAATTAATGTAAATCAGCTTAAAATGGTTTTTAAAAAAGGCGCGAGAGGGGTTCGAACCCTTAATCTTCTGTTCACGAGACAGACGCCTTACAACTTGCCCACAGTGCCTTTCAGTTAATGGACTCATACATGAACTCTTTTTAAAAGCAAATTTTGTAATTCATGTTATTCAGCTTAAAATGGTACAAAATTAATAGACTGGTTTGATTTTGAGAAAATATGACTGCATGAGGCATTTTTGAGGAAAAGCAAACAAATAGGTGATTCTGAACGGTAATTTTGTGCTGAATCTGAATATCTTGTTTGTGTTTCTCAAAATTGTCTAATTAGGTCAGTAATTAAGGTCAAAGGTCAGTAAGTGCAAATTTCATTTTTTCACAAGAAATTGTTTACTTTACCTTTTTGTATACAATGGTGTAAATAATTTTGCAATTTCTCTTATAATAAATCACGCACAGCATATCAAAATATATAAAATAATGGAAATTGTTAAAGAATTATTTACTTCTTTTGCAAATATCTCCGTAACCATTGGACTTTCTCTTTTTCTTCACAGGATGAGTTTGTACCTGCTTTTCACACCTAAAGGCACTTTTGATCATTGTTCTCTGGCTGATTTACATTGTTTTGGTATTGAGGGACAGGAATATGGTATTTGGTTTCATAAATTATTACAATTAGGACTGTAATTAGAGCCAAGGGTCAATTAGTGCAGAATACCCAATTTTAAGGGAATTCCTTTTATGTTCATTTTTGGTTTGGAGAGAGGTATGGCACTATCACATTCATTACTCTGTGACCTGTGTGGCTTAAACAAATGAATTTTAAGCATGACTTAGTCTTTGCCGGTTATGTCCGATTGAAATGTAGGTGGGCGGACATAAGAGATTGAGTGACTATGAAAGGTTGAATAATCAAGTTGATTAGTGGTGCGAGCAGAGGATTATGTTCGCAAATCATCTTGTTAGCAATAGCATGCTTTCGTTCCTGCTGACTCGCGAAAAAGTTGTGGCTGGGATTGGGTATATTCCAATCATGTAAGTTTGGTTTGAGCTATATGTATAGTTTTTTTAGTCGGTTTCAAATTGTTCCTCCAGTAGGGAGAGCAATATGTTGAGGGTTTCGTCTGGTTCAATTTGTTGTTCGAAAAAGCCAGAGTCTGCGTTGAGAGTGGTTCGAGCTTTTGATTTTGCTGTGGTAGTTTAGCTCTTATTAGTTTCTCCCGAATGTATTGGGCTTTTTTGAAGGCAATGAATGGAGGTTTCGGAAATAGTTCCGAAAGTATTTGATTGCCTTGGATTAAGTTCCAGTGTTTGTTTATTGCTAGATGTGTGCCACCGTGGTTTATGGCTGGGCTGTAGGTGGTTGTGAAGACAAGTGGAATTTGTTTTGTTTTTTCTCCATTTTTCGTGTTGTGTATCAGTCTCGTTCGGTCGGCATGTGAGACTTTGGTTGTCGCTGTTTTGGTCTCATTGGGATTGTAACCTCTTGTGGTTAGTTTCTCTGAGAATGTTTTGACTTTGTTGTGAAAGTCATCCGCGTTGTTGGTGTTTCTAGCGTATAGCGGAGTGTTTCTCCGTATATGAACGCTTTGAAAATATGGGGTGGGTGGGATGATGTTTTATGGAGATATTGGAAGGTTTACGTTGGTTTGGTGTAGACTTTGGTGTCTAGGATTCCTGTTTTATGGAAACGGTCTCCTTTGAATATAGTTAAGTCAAGGTAGTTGATTGATGAGTCAGAGGCTTCGTATGTGAATTTTATAGTTGGGTGCATCTTGTTTATCTCCGTGACGAGATTTGGGAATTCGTTCAGAGTTACGTTGTAGATGACCAGTAGGCCTATATCGTCTCTATAGCGCCACCATCGTCTCTATAGTCGTGCAATGTGATGTTACAAATTTCAGGGCTGGATGTAGAGCCCATTGCACAACCCATTTTCTTGAGAAAGAACTTATTTACGAATTGGAAACAGTTGCGGCCAAGAATGAGTTCCAGAAGTTTTGGGATGTAAGTCGAGGGTGGTTTTGTGATCGGATGGTTATGGTTTGTGTTTTCGAGGGCATTGCAAACGCATTGGATTGCTTCCGTCTGTCGGACATATACATAGAAACAACATCGATGCTTGTAATTAAGACATCTTGTGGAAATTGTCTTTCTTCCAGTTTGCGCAAATTATGTCTGCTTTGTCGCGGACATATATGGGTTGTGCGGTTACGGTGGAAAGAAGAAAATAGTCTATGTAATCTGAAATTTTGGCCGTAGGGCTGGTACATCCACTTATAATTGGTCGTCCAACAAAAGGTTCTCCCGGTGGCGGAGTTTTGGGTATTTTGAGGAGAAAAAAAATGGTTGAATATGTTGGACAGTTTTGTGGAAGTGGGTCGAGGTATTTCAGAGTATCGTTGTTGATGTGTTTGTTGTTTCTCATTTCAATTAGTGTGTTGTGAACCATCATAATAGTTTGTGGGGTAATGTCTTGGTCCAGTTTGGTATAATGATGGGACTCAGGGTGGTGGTAACCCACTTGTAGATAGTCTAAGTGGTTCATAATGCAGATGCCTCTGCCTTTGTCATATGGTTTGACTACGATGTCAGGATTGTTTTTAAGTTTGTTTATGGCGAAAAGTTCTTGTGTGGTCATGTTTTTCTGCCGATTCCTTAGCCTGATGTGGGCCAGTTCGTATTTTGTGGCTTCCAAATATTCTTCTAGTGTTGCACTAGGGGATAATTTTGGTTGCCATTTTGGTGGTGGTTTGAAAGGATGGTTTTTGGAACGTTTGTTACGCATTAAGAATGCAATTCTTAGTCTTCGATTGAAGGTACTCATTTACAAGTGAAATGCGGTTTGGTTTCGCAGGAGTGCATGGGTACGAAGTTTAAACCTTTTCCTAAAGCAATTATTTCAGTTTGCGATAGTGTTGCTTTGGATAGGTTCGTTATGAAAGATTGACATTGTTCTGCTAGTGAGCGCAAATAATTGGAGTTGACTCGTTTGGTTTTCGATTTGCATTTGTTAGAGAAATGGTTAGATTTCGATTGACTTATGGATCTCTTGGTTTCTTTGTTGAGTTTTCTTCTTGCCATGGTAGTTGCAAGATTTGTAAATTGTAGTTTGAATATAACGGATAAGGTACGGGGTGGGTTATATTCAAGTTTATTTATTATAATTATTATATTATAGAGGCAAGATGACGGATTTATCTCTTTTGAGAAGGTGTGGTGGTCCTGAAAAGAACCGTTTGGTTTTGTGGTTAGAGATCGACTAGTGTTGTCGGTTTCTTTTGATGCCTCTTGTAGGTTGGTAGGGTCTTGTGAAGAAGCTCAGGAGTTGTTGAGCGGTGGGATAATCTGGACCCTGGAAATATTGAGCAAGCTTTTCTTGGGCTGAGCGTCTGGCGTTGTTCAGCTGGGCCTCGGTAATTCCTGTGAAGAGCAGCGATGTTCTTCTCTGGAGATTGCTCCAGCGATCCTGGAATGACCCCTGGAATTTTAGGGCTCGGTGTGGACGTGGTGGCCGTATTTTTACCTCGATATAAGGTGGTGGTGTGCTAGTCTCGATTGACCGGGAAAGGGGTCGTATTTGGCGGGTGAAGTGCTCCTTGACAGATGTCAAAATGTTGACGTTGACTGCCAGGAGTTTCACCAGTTTGAAGTTTTCCTCGGATAATTTTTGTGAGACCGTGGTTGGTGTGGTTCTTGATGTGGACGGGCCAGAGTCTAGTTCACATGATAGAAGAAGTGACTCATCGTCGCTTGGAATGCTGTTTGGGGATGCTGGATGAAATGGAGCTGGATGGAGATGGAGGAGGCTGGCTGGACTTGCTCTTCTTGCGTGAGTTGGACTTGCTAAACTTGATGCAACAGGTTTATTAATCTGTTCCTGCGCCCTCTATTTGATAGGAACTTCACAGAAATTGCCGATACAACCAAATTGTAGGGGGGTGGGGGGGGGGGGGGGTGTCATAAATAAACCCGTTACATGTTCATTATGTATGCCTATCCATATCCACATAGGCCTACTATCATTATACAGTATACTACTGGGCTTTGTTTTGTATTCTAGTGCATTTATTAGTACATTTCCATTGCCGGTCTCGGTCGGTCTCGGCACCGAGACCCAAGACCAGACATCCGAGACCAAGACCGAGTCATTAAGATTCGAGACCAAGACCGACTAGCCGAGACCGAGACCAGGCCCTGAGACCGGTCTCGAGTATACTACATCACTGATTCAGACAGTGGGTAGGGATTCCCACCCTGTAGATTTAACAAAAGCATGTGAGGTATTGTGTATATAGGGGCCTACTACAGCACCAGCATTTTGTAGGGATGCACAAAAATGAAATTTCCTAATAATTGGTATTCTGCACTAATTGACCCTTGGCTCTAATTACCGTCCTAATTATAACAATTTATGAAACCAAATACCATATTCCTGTCCCTCGGTACCCAAAATAATGTAAATCAGCCAGAGAACACCGATCAAACGTGCATATGTTTGAAAGACTGCCTGTAGAAACTCATTCCGTGGTGAAAAAGAAAAAGTCCAATGGTTAAGGAGATATTGTCAAAAGAAGTAAATAATTCTTTACAAATTTCTATTCATTTCGATATTTTGACATGCTGTGTATGATTTATTAAAAAAGAAATTGCAAAATTATTAACATCATAGTATTTAGGAGGTAAAATAAACCATTTCTTGTGAAAAAATGAAATTTGCACTTAATGACCTTTGACCTTAATTACTGACCTAATTAGGCAATTTTGAGAAACACAAACAGGATATTCATATTCAGCGCAAAATTATCTTTCAGAATCACATATTTGTTTGCTTTTCCTCAAAAATGCCTCATGCAACTTAAATAGGCACATTTCTGGATTTTTTGCCTAGACTATAAGGCGTGAGTGGGATTCGAACCCTCGATCTTTTGTTTACGAGACAGACGCCTTACAACTTGACCACAGCGATTCGAGGTTAATGGACTCATACATGAACACTTCCCAAAAGCAAGTTCTTATAATTCGTGTTATTCAGCTTTAACAATCATTGGCACGAGAGAGGTTCGAACCCTGTGCTGTAGCTTCTGTTCACGAGATAGACAACATACAACTTGGCTACAGAGCCTAGTCGTTAATGGACTCATACATGAACACTTTCTAAAAGCAAGTTCTTGTAATTAATGTAAGTCAGCTTAAAATGGTTATAAAAAAAAGACGCGAGAGGGGTTCGAACCCTTGATCTTCTGTTCACGAGACATACGCCTTACAACTTGGCCACTGTGCCTTTCAGTTAATGGACTCATACATGAACACTTTTTAAAGTCAAATTGTGTAATTCATGTTATTTAGCTTAAAATGGTACAAAATTAAGGCGTGAGTGGGGTTTGAACCCTCGATCTTCTGTTTACGAGACAGACACCTTACAACTTGACTACAGCGCCTCGCGGTTAATGGACACATACATGAACACTTCCTAAAAGCAAGTTCTTATAATTCATGTTATTCAGCCTAAACTTTATCAAAACTTTATCAAATTAAGTATAGAATATCATGATATTTAGCATTACAAATAAAAGGAACTAGAGAGGTCTGAAGCCTAGATATTCTGTTTACAAATCTAGAAATTCGTGTTATTCAGCTTTAACAATCATTGGCACGAGAGAGGTTCGAACCCTGTACAGTAGCTTCTGTTCACGAGATAGACAACTTACAACTTGGCCACAGAGCCTCGCCCTTAATGTACTCATACATGAACACTTTCTAAAAGCAAGTTCTTGTAATTCATGTTAATCAGCTTAAAATGGTATAAAATTAGCGCTCGAGTGGGGTTCGAACCCTTAATCTTCTGTTTACGAGACAGACGCCTTACAACTTGACCACAGCGCCTCGCGGTTAATGGACGCATAGATGAACACTTCCTAAAAGCAAGTTCTTATAATTTATGTTACTCAGCCTAAACTTTATCAAATTAAGTATAGAATATCATGATATTTAGCATTACAAATAAAAGGAACTAGAGGGGTCTGAAGCCTAGATATTCTGTTTACGAATCTAGAAATTCGTGTTATTCAGCTTTAACAATCATTGGCACGAGAGAGGTTCGAACTCTGTACAATAGCTTCGGTTCACGAGATAGACAACTTACAACTTGGCCACAGAGCCTCGCCGTTGATTGACTCATACATGAACACTTTCTAAAAGAAAGTTCTTGTAATTAATGTAAATCAGCTTAAAATGGTTTTTAAAAAGGGCGCGAGAGGGGTTCGAACCCTTAATCTTCTGTTCACGAGACAGACGCCTTACAACTTGCCCACAGTGCCTTTCAGTTAATGGACTCATACATGAACTCTTTTTAAAAGCAAATTTTGTAATTCATGTTATTCAGCTTAAAATGGTACAAAATTAAGGCGTGAGTGGGATTCGAACCCTCGATCTTTTGTTTACGAGACAGACGCCTTACAACTTGACCACAGCGATTCGAGGTTAATGGACTCATACATGAACACTTCCTAAAAGCAAGTTCTTATAATTCGTGTTATTCAGCTTTAACAATCATTGGCACGAGAGAGGTTCGAACCCTGTGCTGTAGCTTCTGTTCACGAGATAGACAACATACAACTTGGCTACAGAGCCTAGTTGTTAATGGACTCATACATGAACACTTTCTAAAAGCAAGTTCTTGTAATTAATGTAAATCAGCTTAAAATGGTTATAAAAAAAAGACGCGAGAGGGGTTCGAACCCTTGATCTTCTGTTCACGAGACATACGCCTTACAACTTGGCCACTGTGCCTTTCAGTTAATGGACTCATACATGAACACTTTTTAAAATCAAATTGTGTAATTCATGTTATTTAGCTTAAAATGGTACAAAATTAAGGCGTGAGTGGGGTTTGAACCCTCGATCTTCTGTTTACGAGACAGACACCTTACAACTTGACTACAGCGCCTCGCGGTTAATGGACACATACATGAACACTTCCTAAAAGCAAGTTCTTATAATTCATGTTATTCAGCCTAAACTTTATCAAAACTTTATCAAATTAAGTATAGAATATCATGATATTTAGCATTACAAATAAAAGGAACTAGAGGGGTCTGAAGCCTATATATTCTGTTTACGAATCTAGAAATTCGTGTTATTCAGCTTTAACAATCATTGGCACGAGAGAGGTTTGAACCCTGTACAGTAGCTTCTGTTCACGAGATAGACAACTTACAACTTGGCCACAGAGCCTCGCCCTTAATGTACTCATACATGAACACTTTCTAAAAGCAAGTTCTTGTAATTCATGTTAATCAGCTTAAAATGGTATAAAATTAGCGCTCGAGTGTGGTTCGAACCCTTAATCTTCTGTTTACGAGAAAGACGCCTTACAACTTGACCACAGCGCCTCGCGGTTAATGGACGCATACATGAACACTTCCTAAAAGCAAGTTCTTATAATTTATGTTACTCAGCCTAAACTTTATCAAATTAAGTATAGAATATCATGATATTTAGCATTACAAATAAAAGGAACTAGAGGGGTCTGAAGCCTAGATATTCTGTTTACGAATCTAGAAATTCGTGTTATTCAGCTTTAACAATCATTGGCACGAGAGAGGTTCGAACCCTGTACAGTATCTTCGGTTCACGAGATAGACAACTTACAACTTGGCCACAGAGCCTCGCCGTTGATGGACTCATACATGAACACTTTCTAAAAGAAAGTTCTTGTAATTAATGTAAATCAGCTTAAAATGGTTTTTTTTAAAGGCGCGAGAGGGGTTCGAACCCTTAATCTTCTGTTCACGAGACAGACGCCTTACAACTTGCCCACAGTGCCTTTCAGTTAATGGACTCATACATAAACTCTTTTTAAAAGCAAATTTTGTAATTCATGTTATTCAGCTTAAAATGGTACAAAATTAAGGCGTGAGTGGGATTCGAACCCTCGATCTTTTGTTTACGAGACAGACGCCTTACAACTTGACCACAGCGATTCGAGGTTAATGGACTCATACATGAACACTTCCTAAAAGCAAGTTCTTATAATTCGTGTTATTCAGCTTTAACAATCATTGGCACGAGAGAGGTTCGAACCCTGTGCAGTAGCTTCTGTTCACGAGATAGACAACATACAACTTGGCTACAGAGCCTAGTCGTTAATGGACTCATACATGAACACTTTCTAAAAGCAAGTTCTTGTAATTAATGTAAATCAGCTTAAAATGGTTTTTAAAAAAAGACGCGAGAGGGGTTCGAACCCTTGATCTTCTGTTCACGAGACATACGCCTTACAACTTGGCCACTGTGCCTTTCAGTTAATGTACTCATACATGAACACTTTTTAAAATCAAATTTTGTAATTCATGTTATTTAGCTTAAAATGGTACAAAATTAAGGCGTGAGTGGGGTTTGAACCCTCGATCTTCTGTTTACGAGACAGACACCTTACAACTTGACTACAGCGCCTCGCGGTTAATGGACTCATACATGAACACTTCCTAAAAGCAAGTTCTTATAATTCGTGTTATTCAAAACTTTATCAAATTAAGTATAGAATATCATGATATTTAGCATTACAAATAAAAGGAACTAGAGGGGTCTGAAGCCTAGATATTCCTTTTACGAATCTAGAAAATCGTGTTATTCAGCTTTAACAATCATTGGCACGAGAGAGGTTCGAACCCTGTACAGTAGCTTCTGTTCACGAGATAGACAACTTACAACCTGGCCACAGAGCCTCGCCCTTAATGTACTCATACATGAACACTTTCTAAAAGCAAGTTCTTGTAATTCATGTTAATCAGCTTAAAATAGTACAAAATTAGCGCTCGCGTGTGGTTCGAACCCGCGATCTTCTGTTTACGAAACAGACGCTTTACCACTTGGTCACCGCGCCTCAAGCTTAAGTAACGAATACCTCAACACGTTATCGAAGTATATAATTCTCCCTGAAGAAGGTGCATTCGCACCGAAAGCTCGGTTTTATTTCCGGTGAGCACTGTTATATTTATATTTTCACATCTTCTATGCTCTTCAGTGCTTCGCAGCATCCCAATTTTTGTTATATTATATATATATATATATATATATATATATATAACGACCAATATAAAATCAATCACAAACTAGGATAGGTTTTAGTTCACCATATTTTTTTCCGACAAATTTGTTTCGTGGATACCTCCACTCGTCAGGGAATATTATTGTAATGGCGTTCTCGAAACGTTCTACCTGTGCATCAAGTTGGGGGGCGCGCGAACGCAATAACGCGCGCTGGGATTGCAACATGACGCGGGCGTGGGAAAAATATGGCCGCGCCCGAACTACCCGGCCGCTGCTTGACATCGTACACGAGTCCATGGGAAGTGGCTGCAGTCACTACCATAGACCCTCGTGTAACTTGAAGCCGCAGCCAAGCAATTCGGACACGGCCTAACATTACACTCTGGGCGTGGTTTTGGCGTGTTTTATCAGTTTGAATTTAGCCGCGTGCCAGCATGCTCTAGTTAGCTCAGATCTTGGGTTTAGAGTAGCCTTTTCTGGGTGGCAGATAATATAGAATTTCTCCATAGTGCATAAGTTGCATCGTTTACTGATGTTAGAGTACGGTTGAGCATTGCTCAAAATTTTCCACTTGGTTGTGAATTCAGTGTTTTTGTCTTTTAGCGTCCATACATGTTTTGATAGCTCTGTCTGGTTCCTGTGCGCTTCTTTCTTGAATGATTGCCGGTGGTTTCCGAATCTTTGTTTAAACTCGGTGCTTGTTAGGCCAACATACGTCTCTTCACTCGTGTTGGTTTTCACAGTGTCTTGGTAGACGATGTTTGGTGTTCTGCATCTTCCATCCAGCGGGCATTCATTCTTTACCCTGCAGTTGCAAGGTTTAAGTTCTGGTTCTGGTGCCTGCTTCTTTATTATATTTTTGTTGTGAGCGTCCAAAGTTGACTTCATGTTTGGCATACAACTGTATGACAGCTTCAGTGTGTTCTTGTTGAAGATTTGTTGCAGTGCGTGTGCTTTGGGGAAACTCTCGTTAACGATCTTCAAGAATTGACGTCCAACGTTGGTTTTTACTCTTAAGTCAAACGGCGGGTTGTACCATGTGACGTTTCTTTTTCTGGATCGCTTCTTTCGTGTATTATGCTCATTTGGTACGCTTGTTTTGAATTCAAGCTTGTGGTCGTAGCCGCTTTCCTTCAATGCCTTCTGATATACGCTGGTTGACTTCTTGAATTCGTCTTCGTTTGATGAAATGTCGGAGAGTCTGCGATTGATGCCTTGTGGAATTGCTCGAATGACGTTCTGCGGGTGGTTGCTCTTTGCGTTCACGTATATTGGGGTGTTTCCTGAGATGGCGCTTTCTGAGTTTCCTTATATTGAGATGGCGCGCCGAAGTACCTGTTCAGTATGGACGTCAAATCACTGTACACTTGCATCCCCCACGCCGATGGTTTACTAGCCCTACGTCACTTTCTTGACCGCCGTCCAGACCGTGACCCCCCTACCAATACCCTCATCAGGCTTGCTGAACTTGTCCTCACCCTTAACAACTTCACCTTCAACGGAAAGCACTACCTGCAGACCACTGGCGTCGCAATGGGCACGCGTATGGGTCCCAGTTATGCGTCCCTATTTATTGGATTTATCGAGGAGAAGATGATGTCAAATTATCCTGGGCCTCAACCGTTGCTGTACAAACGGTACATCGATGACATCATCGGTGCCACTTCTGGGTCAGTGGAAGACGTCCATACGTTCATCCAGTATGCGGAGAACCTTCACCCAGCTGTGCAATTCACCTCTGAGATTTCCAATGAGACCATCACCTTCCTCGACATCAGTGTGTCAATCAATGGCAATTCTCACTCCACTTCAGTCCACTACAAGGCTACCGATTCTCACAGCTACTTGCATTATGAGTCGTCTCACCCCAAGAAATGCAAGGATGCCATCCCGTATAGCCAATTCCTCCGCCTCCGTCGTATTTGCAGCGAGGATAACAAATTTAAACAGCGAGGCAAAGAAATGAAAGTTTTTTTCCAACGACGTGGATACCCATCATCTGTGACTGATGGTGCGCTTCGCAGAGTTTCATCGGTCACCCGCAATGCCGCCATGGAACAAGCCCCCCGAAGCAACAAGGTCGTATCCCTCTTGTTCTTACCTACCACCCCCTAAACATGGCTGCCAAGAATATCCTCCTCAAGCACTTCAAGACGCTGCAGGAAGATCCAGCAACCTGCGCCATCTTCACCCAGTCTACGAACCCCCTATGTTCCTTTAGACGTGACCGCTCCATCAGCAACCATGTTGTTCGGTCAACACTCCCCAGCACCACTTGTACCATCGACAACGGCCCCTTCAGAACTGTTCCCTGCAAGCGTCCAAGGTGCAAAACTTGTGCACATGTTGACAATACATCATCCATCACTGGTCCCCGAGGCCATTTCAACATCCGCGGCCATTTCAAATGCACCACTACTAATCTTGTTTACTGTATTAAGTGTACTCGCTGTGGCTTGCTTTATATTGGAGAAACCAAGCGCCGACTTGCCGACCGTTTTACGGAGCATCTCCGAAGCGTTCGGCTGAAACAACCCGGCCTGGCTGTCGCCCAACGATTCGGCGCGCCATCTCACTCCACCAAGGACATGAGCGTCTGCGTTGTTTCCACGGCATCGTCGGACACGCAGCGCCGATCTTTGGAACAGCGTGTGATGTTCCAACTGGGCACGCTCCAACCTGACGGGATGAACGCGGAGTTCACCTTCTCCGCGTTTGTTCTACCAGCGGGACATCACAACAAGCCATAATTCTCCCTGAAGAAGGTGCATTCGCACCGAAAGCTCGGTCTTATTTCCGGTGAGCACTGTTATAGTTATATTTTCACATTTTCTATATATATATATATATATATATATATATTATGAAATAAATTTAGGATACGAGTTAAAATAACTTTGGCATATTTATTTCTGGACAGACTGTTTCGTACCGTGTGGCACTCATCAGCAGAATGACATAGAATATCGTGTAGCATCTTCGTATACACATGGAATCAGGCTTGCGTTGCGCGCGTTATGTATCGAACCCTGATCGCGCTCCGCGTTTATACGTTATTGAACTTATTGCGCGCGTTACGTCACTGACCCTAGCACGCACTTGTCTCGGTGCCTACATTTAGAGACGATTTCGCTCCTCTTATTTAGTGTACCTAGGTTGGGCTTGCATATGATTATGTATTTTTCTGCTATACACAAGTTGCACCTTTTGTTTACATTAGAGTATGGTAGTGCTCTTTGGATAATGTCCCATTTGATTTCAAAGTTCTTTCCTTCGTCCTTTAGGGCCCATATGTGTTTGCTCAGTTCGGTCTGTGCTCTCTTGCTCTCGCATCTGAACGACTGCTTGTGGTTCGCCAGCCTCGCCTTGAATGTTGTGGAAGTTAGCCCGACGTACGATTCTGTTCTTCCCTTCTCACTCGCGACGGTGGCCTGGTAGATAATGTTCTTACTTAGGCACTCTCCGTTTAGTGGGCATTCTGTGTTACGGGGGCAGCTGCACATCTTATCTTCGATTTCTTCTACTTGCTTTACTTTTCGCTTGTTGGCTGATTGAATTGCTGTTTTGACGTTTGGCATGCAGCTGTACGACAATTTTACCGTATTCCGGTTCAGTATCTTGTGGAGTATATGTTCCTTGGGAAAGCATCTATCGATGATCTGGAGAAATCTCTTACCAATGTTGGTCCGTACATTTTGGTTGTATGGTGGGTTGTACCACGTCACGTCTCGTTTTCTGGTATTCTTCCTTTTCTTTTCACTCGGTTTGTAAGATAACTGGTACCTGTACCCGCTTTTCTGTAGAGCCTCCTGGTATATCGGGGCAGCTTCTTCAAATGCATCCTTGGATGAAGAGATGTTTGACAGGCGTTTATTGACTCCCTCTGGTATCTGCTTTATTACGGCGGGTGGATGGTTTGACTGGGCATGCACGTAGAGGGGCGCATTTCCTGGCTTCATGTATGGCTTGAATCCTCCCGTTTGGAGGTCTAATGTGACATCCAGGAAATTTACTGTTGCTTTGTTGGCCTCTATTGTTACCTTCAAGTCGTTCTTTCGGAATACTTGGCATATGTCCTTCTTGATTTTTTCTATTTTCTGGGGGGACTCGTTGAACACTCCTAGACCATCATCCCTGTAGAGTCCTATTTTGTTTCCGTATTTGGGTTCCAGGATCGACAGCATGTATGCGACGACTAGCTCACAGGACTCTGCTCCGTCGTAACTGCCCATCGTGATGTCAAATTTACCGTCTGCATTTCGCTTTTTCCACGGGACCTGGTCGTTGAACACCACTGTCTGTTTCGCGTGGATGATGATGTCTTTCTCTTTGTCGCTGATGTTTTCGTAGTGCTTTGCGAACTTTAATGCCTTAAGAAGAAGGTTTTCCGTTATTGACGGATAGAATTCCACAATGTCGAAATTTATGAAGCTCGACTCATGCTTGTTCGGGATCTTCTTGTACCAGTTCAGTACAGCGTCAGTGCTTTTCCATAGGTTGAATCCCGTTGCATTTATGACTTTACTGACGATTCTGTCAAGGATCACCTTGCTGACATCACCTTGCATACGAAGATGCTACACGATATTCTATGTCATTCTGCTGATGAGTGCCACACGGTACGAAACAGTCTGTCCAGAAATAAATATGCCATAGTTATTTTAACTCGTATCCTAAATTTATTTCATAATTATAGCTCTACAGAGATGTATCGAGCACTTTGGATTGTGATAGATGCCAAATTCATTGGATATATATATATATATATATATATCCAATGAAATCGGCATCTATCACAATCCAAAGTGCTCGATACATCTCTGTAGAGCTATAATTATGAAATAAATTCAGGATACGAGTTAAAATAACTTTGGCATATTTATTTCTGGACAGACTGTTTCGTACCGTGTGGCACTCATCAGCAGAATGACATAGAATACCGTGTAGCATCTTCGTATACACATGGAATCAGGCTTGCGTTGCGCGCGTTATATATCGAACCCTGATCGCGCTCCGCGTTTATACGTTATTGAACTTATTGCGCGCGTTACGTCACTGACCCTAGCACGCACCTGTCTCGGTGCCTACACTTAGAGACGATTTCGCTCCTCTTATTTAGTGTACCTAGGTTGGGCTTGCATATGATTATGTATTTCTCTGCTATACACAGGTTGCATCTTTTGTTTACATTAGAGTATGGTAGTGCTCTTTGGATAATGTCCCATTTGATTTCAAAGTTCTTTCCTTCGTCCTTTAGGGCCCATACGTGTTTGCTCAGTTCGGTCTGTGCTCTCTTGCTCTCGCATCTAAACGACTGCTTGTGGTTCGCCAGCCTCGCCTTGAATGTTGTGGAAGTTAGCCCGATGTACGATTCAATTCAATTCAATTCTTCCCTCCTCACTTGCGACGGTGGCCTGGTAGATGATGTTTTTACTTAGGCACTCTCCGTTTAGTGGACATTCTGTGTTGCGGGGGCAGCTGCACATCTTATCTTTGATTTCTTCTACTTGCTTTACTTTTCGCTTGTTGGCTGACTGAATTGCTGTTTTGATGTTTTGACGTTTGGCATGCAGCTGTACGACAATTTTACCGTATTCCGGTTCAGTATCTTGTGGAGCACAGACCGAACTGAGCAAACACGTATGGGCCCTAAAGGACGAAGGAAAGAACTTTGAAATCAAATGGGACATTATCCAAAGAGCACTACCATACTCTAATGTAAACAAAAGGTGCAACTTGTGTATAGCAGAAAAATACATAATCATATGCAAGCCCAACCTAGGTACACTAAATAAGAGGAGCGAAATCGTCTCTAAGTGTAGGCACCGAGACAAGTGCGTGCTAGGGTCAGTGACGTAACGCGCGCAATAAGTTCAATAACGTATAAACGCGGAGCGCGATCAGGGTTCGATACATAACGCGCGCAACGCAAGCCTGATTCCATGTGTATACGAAGATGCTACACGATATTCTATGTCATTCTGCTGATGAGTGCCACACGGTACGAAACAGTCTGTCCAGAAATAAATATGCCAAAGTTATTTTAACTTGTATCCTAAATTTATTTCATAATTATAGCTCTACAGAGATGTATCGAGCACTTTGGATTGTGATAGATGCCAAATTCATTGGATATATTAGCTCCTATTTTATATAGTTGAGCACTCTCCTGACATCGCACTTCAAGATGGAAAGAGTGAACTTTGGATATTCGACTAAGAATATCCCAGTAGCATCAAAGACAACATACCTCAAGCGCCTGGTCGAAAAAACGGAACTGTTCATGAAGAGGATTCGGTGGAGGGCATTCTTCTTTTTGCATCCGGAACTGATTCAGGAAAAGGAAGAGAAGAAGGAAGCGTACGGATTTAATTCCCGGAAAACACCGCCAGTAATACCAGAGCTGAAAAAATTCGAAGACAGCATGGTGGGACTTATGCAAAACGTCGAGTTCGAAAAGAATACCAGCCAGTTCCAACGTAAGTTAAAGGAAGACATAAATGCAGTTAAGAACGATAATACGCTAACCATCAAGGCAGATAAGACTGTAAATTATTACAAGATGGAAAAAGACGATTATGTAAATCTCGTCAAGATTAATGTTACCAAAGTATACAAGAAAACCGAAAACAATGACGTAGCAGAAATCAATCGTGAAGCGAAAACAATTGCAAAAAGTCTTGGACTGAGTGACCGCATTGACAAATTGGCCGAGAAGGAAGTCTTCATTACATTGAAAGACCATAAGAAGAACTTCGAGACTAAACCATCATGTCGGCTAATCAGCCCAACAAAATCAGAGATAGGACATGTCAGCAAGGTGATCCTTGACAGAATCGTCAGTAAAGTCATAAATGCAACGGGATTCAACCTATGGAAAAGCACTGACGCTGTACTGAACTGGTACAAGAAGATCCCGAACAAGCATGAGTCGAGCTTCATAAATTTCGACATTGTGGAATTCTATCCGTCAATAACGGAAAACCTTCTTCTTAAGGCATTAAAGTTCGCAAAGCACTACGAAAACATCAGCGACAAAGAGAAAGACATCATCATCCACGCGAAACAGACAGTGGTGTTCAACGACCAGGTCCCGTGGAAAAAGCGAAATGCAGACGGTAAATTTGACATCACGATGGGCAGTTACGACGGAGCAGAGTCCTGTGAGCTAGTCGTCGCATACATGCTGTCGATCCTGGAACCCAAATACGGAAACAAAATAGGACTCTACAGGGATGATGGTCTAGGAGTGTTCAACGATTCCCCCCAGAAAATGAAATCAAGAAGGACATATGCCAAGTATTCCGAAAGAACGACTTGAAGGTAACAATAGAGGCCAACAAAGCAACAGTACATTTCCTGGATGTCACATTAGACCTCCAAACGGGAGGATTCAAGCCATACATGAAGCCAGGAAATGCGCCCCTCTACGTGCATGCCCAGTCAAACCATCCACCCACCGTAATAAAGCAGATACCAGAGGTAGTCAATAAACGCCTGTCAAACATCTCTTCATCCAAGGATGCATTTGAAGAAGCTGCCCCGATATACCAGGAGGCTCTACAGAAAAGCGGGTACAGGTACCAGTTATCTTACAAACCGAGTGAAAAGAAAAGGAAGAATACCAGAAAACGAGACGTGACGTGGTACAACCCACCATACAACCAAAATGTACGGACCAACATTGGTAAGAGATTTCTCCAGATCATCGATATATGCTTTCCCAAGGAACATATACTCCACAAGATACTGAACCGGAATACGGTAAAATTGTCGTACAGCTGCATGCCAAACGTCAAAACAGCAATTCAATCAGCCAACAAGCGAAAAGTAAAGCAAGTAGAAGAAATCAAAGATAAGATGTGCAGCTGCCCCCGCAACACAGAATGCCCACTAAACGGAGAGTGCCTAAGTAAGAACATTATCTACCAGGCCACCGTCGCGAGTGAGAAGGGAAGAACAGAATCGTACGTCGGGCTAACTTCCACAACATTCAAGGCGAGGTTGGCGAACCACAAGCAGTCGTTCAGATGCGAGAGCAAGAGAGCACAGACCGAACTGAGCAAACACATATGGGCCCTAAAGGACGAAGGAAAGAACTTTGAAATCAAATGTGACATTATCCAAAGAGCACTACCATACTCTAATGTAAACAAAAGGTGCAACTTGTGTATAGCAGAAAAATACATAATCATATGCAAGCCCAACCTAGGTACACTAAATAAGAGGAGCGAAATCGTCTCTAAGTGTAGGCACCGAGACAAGTGCGTGCTAGGGTCAGTGACGTAACGCGCGAAATAAGTTCAATAACGTATAAACGCGGAGCGCGATCAGGGTTCGATACATAACGCGCGCAACGCAAGCCTGATTCCATGTGTATACGAAGATGCTACACGATATTCTATGTCATTCTGCTGATGAGTGCCACACGGTACGAAACAGTCTGTCCAGAAATAAATATGCCAAAGTTATTTTAACTCGTATCCTAAATTTATTTCATAATATATATAAATATATATAGAAAATGTGAAAATATAAATATAACAGTGCTCACCGGAAATAAGACCGAGCTTTCGGTGCGAATGCACCTTCTTCAGGGAGAATTATGGCTTGTTGTGATGTCCCGCTGGTAGAACAAACGCGGAGAAGGTGAACTCCGCGTTCATCCCGTCAGGTTGGAGCGTGCCCAGTTGGAACATCACACGCTGTTCCAAAGATCGGCGCTGCGTGTCCGACGATGCCGTGGAAACAACGCAGACGCTCATGTCCTTGGTGGAGTGAGATGGCGCGCCGAAGTGTTGGGCGACAGCCAGGCCGGGTTGTTTCAGCCGAACGCTTCGGAGATGCTCCGTAAAACGGTCGGCAAGTCGGCGCTTGGTTTCTCCAATATAAAGCAAGCCACAGCGAGTACACTTAATACAGTAAACAAGATTAGTAGTGGTGCATTTGAAATGGCCGCGGATGTTGAAATGGCCACGGGGACCAGTGATGGATGATGTATTGTCAACATGTGCACAAGTTTTGCACCTTGGACGCTTGCAGGGAACAGTTCTGAAGGGGCCGTTGTCGATGGTACAAGTGGTGCTGGGGAGTGTTGACCGAACAACATGGTTGCTGATGGAGCGGTCACGTCTAAAGGAACATAGGGGGTTCGTAGACTGGGTGAAGATGGCGCAGGTTGCTGGATCTTCCTGCAGCGTCTTGAAGTGCTTGAGGAGGATATTCTTGGCAGCCATGTTTAGGGGGTGGTAGGTAAGAACAAGAGGAATACGACCTTGTTGCTTCGGGGGGGCTTGTTCCATGGCGGCATTGCGGGTGACCGATGAAACTCTGCGAAGCGCACCATCAGTCACAGATGATGGGTATCCACGTCGTTGGAAAAAACCTTTCATTTCTTTGCCTCGCTGTTTAAATTGGTTATCCTCGCTGCAAATACGACGGAGGCGGAGGAATTGGCTATAAGGGATGGCATCCTTGCATTTCTTGGGGTGAGACGACTCATAATGCAAGTAGCTGTGAGAATCGGTAGCCTTGTAGTGGACTGAAGTGGAGAGAGAATTGCCATTAATTGACACACTGATGTCGAGGAAGGTGATGTCTCATTGGAAATCTCAGAGGTGAATTGCACAGCTGGGTGAAGGTTCTCCGCATACTGGATGAACGTATGGACGTCTTCCACTGACCCAGAAGTGGCACCGATGATGTCATCGATGTACCGTTTGTACAGCAACGGTTGAGGCCCAGGATAATTTGACATCATCTTCTCCTCGAGAAATCCAATGAATAGGCACGCGTAACTGGGACCCATACGCGTGCCCATTGCGACGCCAGTGGTCTGCAGGTAGTGCTTTCCGTTGAAGGTGAAGTTGTTAAGGGTGAGGACAAGTTCGGCAAGCCTGATGAGGGTATTGGTAGGGGGGTCACGGTCTGGACGGCGGTCAAGAAAGTGACGTAGGGCTAGTAAACCATCGGCGTGGGGGATGCAAGTGTACAGTGATTTGACGTCCATACTGAACAGGTAGTTAGTGGAGCCCGTGAATTCAAAGTCGGCGAAGGTATGGAGAGCGTCATTGGTGTCCTTCACATATGAGGGGAGTTGGTTGACAATAGGGGACAGCACAGAGTCAATGAACTGTGAAATCAACTCAGTGGGGCAATTGCAAGCTGAAACGATGGGCCGGCCGGGATTATTATTCTTGTGAATCTTGGGAAGCAAATAGAAAACGGACGTTCTGGGATATGAAGTGATGAGTTTAGTAGCATTCCCGGGTAGCTCATATATATATATTTCATGATATTAAGCATTACAAATAAAACGCACGAGAGGGGTCTAAAGCCTAGATCTTCTGATTCCGAATCTAAAAATTGGTGTTATTCAGCTTTAACAATTATTGGAACGAAAGGGTTCGAACCCCCTAGCTTCTGCTCACGGGACAGACGCCTTACAACTTGACCACAGCGCCTCGCGGTTAATGGACTAATACATGAACACTTTCTAAAAGCAAGTTCTTATAATTCATGTTATTCAGCCTAAAATGGTAAAAAAGCAAGACGCGAGAGGAGTTATATGGGGGCAATGTGGTCAAAGTGGACGGTATTAGACTAATCGTGATCACAACAATCCCAAATAATTTTGTTTTAAGTTTATTGTTCTAATTCAACGTATCTTATTTTCAAATGAAATATTCAATGTTCAACATTCAGTTCTTTAAATAAATGCAATAAACACACGTCTACGATTTTGTCTAGTGTAGGCCTATAATACGCCAAACCACGTTATTCATAAAAAATGTTGTTTGGTGTTTAAGACGCTAATAACAATAATTATCAACTTTTGTTTTCCTTTTTTTTTAATATTATATATACATTGATTTGGTTTCTTTTGAAAAACAAACTACTATATTTTTCTTAATTCATGTAGGACTAACTAACTAACGCCAAAATATAGAAAAATTAGGCAAATCCCAGTCTCTTTGGGAAAACGATGGTAGATTATGGGAAAATACAGAGGGCAACGCCCTTAATGGATAAGAACCGCAGTTAAACCAACACGGACAGCGCCCTTCAGGGGTTACCCTTCAGGGGTTCTGAAACGGCAGTTAAGCCAGTCCACGGGAGGGCGCTATAGCACATTTGGGAGTGTTGGAAGTCCATTTCGTGTTCTGACCACTGACCTCAACACCTGGACAGATCATTGTTCATATTCTGCTGTGCTAACACTTGAAGTCGGCGCGAACTGGAAGTGCAACATGGCGTCACTGCTGTGAACCAATGAAATGTCCAGTTGCAGAGGTCAGTGGATTTACCAACCAACTGAACTCTACACCTGGACATTTCATTGGCTCACAGCAGTGACGCCATGTTGCACTTCTCTGCATGCCGACTTCAAAATGAAACAATGGATGATCTGTCCATGTATAGAGGTCAGTGGTTCTGACAGTGAATTGTGCCGAAAAGTGTTTGTTAGGCTTAATGGGCGCTATAGCACATTTGGGAGTGTTTGGAAGTCAATTTCGTATTCTTACGGTGAATTGTGCCGAAAAGTGTTTGTTAGGCCATTTGGGCGCTATAGCACATTTGGGAGTGTTGGAAGTCAATTTCGTGTTCTGACGGTGAATTGCGCCGAAAAGTGTTTGTTAGGCTTAATGGGCGCTATAGCACATTTGGGAGTGTTGGAAGTCAATTTCGTGTTCTAACGGTGAATTGTGCCGAAAAGTGTTTGTTAGGCTTAATGGGCGATATAGCACATTTGGGAGTGTTGCAAGTCCATTTCGTGTTCTGCTGACGGTGAATTGCGCCGAAAACACGCATGCGCGAGTATTCCAGTTTATGAAGTCGTGAACATGGAGAAAAAAAATTTCACCTCGAGTTCACCACTGGTGCACACGAGTTACCAGGCGATTAGAACGCCATAATACGACTAGTAAACTCGGTAAACACGACGCGATTGGAACGCAAATTAGTGACAGTTTATTTTGGGAAATATTTAAATATAGCTTTACTTAAAAATGCTATAGTACTGTAGTTTTGGTTTAAGTAGTACGGTTTTATCGTTCAAGTATTTCTATTGTAATGCGCATTAGAACATATGTTTATGTATTTTGCGCAATATAAATGCCATTCTACCCCCCCTTCTACCCCACCCCCCTTCAAGATGCAAAATGTACTCCTCCATGCCACAAGAAACTGCATTAATTATCAAATTTATATAATTGAAGTTGATATGCACCAAAGTAATTTCACCTCTTTCCCCGTAAAAAAAAAAAAAAAGGAAAAACAAAAAAACCCAAGATGGATTAAAAATTAATTTGGGAATAACGCTTATAACATTACGATGTAATGTTATTGTATCGTATTACGATGGAGGATCGAAGCACAAAAGAGAACAAAGGGAAAAAAAGAATCCTCGAAGGACGGTTTGCTTGTCCGAATTCGGTCCTCGATCGTTGGGGTATAGTAAAGAAAAATTAAAGAAAACACAAAATCGATCCTCGGTCGTTATGTGGTTCACGACTGGGTGTACAGTACATGTACGTGTACGTGTGTACACCCTATTCGCACGTATTCATAGTCTTGTTACAAGGCCGTAATGCAGAGTAAACCCTTCGCTGCGGTGTAAAAAAAATATACGCGTCCCGGTACGCGTGCATGGTGGTACGACAGGTCGGTGTAGCGCGATTCTAGTTGAAATATGCCAGAGTAGCCAGACTGGGGCGCTGGTTGCGGTACTTAGGGGGCTGCGTGTGTTTAGGGTACCAAATGATAAACTGGCTATTCGTATACAGAGACTGTCTTCACGTGTTTATATCGCATCCTACCTAGTATAATACCTTTTCAAATTTAGTTTAATACCACAGCCTTCCAGTAATTTCTCCATAGATTTCTGAGTATATTCATATAACGTGGATCGACAAATTAGTGACCACGAAAATGGGGTTATTCCGAAATGACAACGGGAAGGGGTTAATTTGACCACGGGATTAGGGTTATATTTCAACCACGATTGTTGTCAAGATCTGACAACAATACGTGGTTGTTTTTGTTGACCACTTCGCACGGGGTCATTTTGACCACGTACGTCGTCTGTGCATATCTGACGACAGGAACGTGGTTAAAAATTACCACGACGTGGTAACTTTTTAACCACGTATTTTTAAGAGTGTACAGTCCATTCGCGCAGGAACGTCCTGCCATCCAGATGAGTTTTCCCAGTAGCTCCTCTGGTGCCGGGATGAGATCCAGTGGAGGGGATCCAAGCTCCATGGATATCTTGTCCTACACTGTAAAAAATATATGTAATTTTACAGAGACTTTTTAACCGATCTGCATTGTAATTTACTTTTATAGCAGTTTTGATGTAAACATTACAATTTTCCACACATTTCTGTGTTTTAACGGAATTTAGTACTTTTACAGTGTAATTTGTATAAATAGTAATACATAGTAATTTGTTTTGGTTAAAATACGTGTGTTGATGTTAAATTTGCAGGAAATGTGATGTTTTATTAATATATGCAATTTCACTGTAAAAAAATGACAATTTAACAGAGACTTTTTAACAGATCTGCATTGTTATTTTCTTTTTTTACAGCACGGTTAAAGTAAAAAAAAAAAATTTCGCAAAATGTCAGTGTTTTAACTGAAGTTACAAAAATGTTAAATCATTTTGCCAAAATACATGTGTTGATGTTAAATTTTCAGCATTTTGATGTTAAAATTACAATTTTAAAAGTGTTCATGTTTTAACGGAATTGTGTGATTTACAGTGTAATGTGTAAAAATAGTAAAACATGATAAACATTTTGCATTATAATACGTTATAATACACGAAAATGATGTTTTACAGAGAATGGAACGGATCTTCATTAGGCCTATAATTATTTTGACCAGCTGTGATGGTAGTAAATTTAACTTGGGTAAGGTAAAAGCTAATTACATTTTTCTGCATAAACAATTTACAGACGAAAGTAATTTTACAAATAAGTGCACACTTATTTTACGCAAATTTTGCAAAACGTTCCTACTCTCCAAATGCAAAAGAGTGAAAACGCCACTCTCTCGCCCGAGTGTTAACGGTTTAACTCTTTTGTGAGTGGGATTCGCTCTGATTCGAGTCAAGAAATGCTACAAAGTTGTCTAGGGGTAATCACTTGTTATCGAGTGAGCCACTATACCACTCATTTTTTGGAGTGATTCCGATGACCACTCTTTTTAGAAAGAGCGTCCTATATTATTTGCCTATTCGCGGTATATGTGCGGCGAATGCAGCAAGCATTTTACATGCTCGAATTTTACAAACAGCCGTTATTCCAACTTGCATTGAACTTTCTATTAAATTTGCATTTAAAAATTCGAAATAAAGATTCGTTTGTTTCCGACCCACACTGCAAAAACTGTGGTGTTAAACATTTAACACCAATGTTTTTTTTAATCTTTTGAATGAAAATTGGTGTTAAAATGGAGTAACATGATTCTTGAAGTATTAGCTTCAAATCAAATACTGGTGTTAGGTACCTTTGGTGTTAAATATGACCTAGTGCGCATGCGTTTGTGAAATAAAGCCCTCTGATTGGTCGATAAGAAATTATGGGATATCGCTGTGTTAACAATAGTCGATGTTGAATTGTTGTCTTTAGTCCAACAAATCATGTTTTTACCATAATATGTAATTATTTAAACAATTCCATGATTGATTTTTGATTTTTGTGCAAACATAGTTAAAAATTCGCGTTACATTTTATTCGTTTTCAAATTTTGACATTATTCATAAAACAATAGCTGTGACTTCATCGCGGACAAAAAAGCGCAGTATAAAACTAACTAACGGCAATGGCTATGTTTGTAGTACGTATTTAGTAGGTAATATCTAACAGGAATATGTTATTATTGTGTGACCCGTGCTATACATTTGGGCCACGATTAATGGGTCGGGGAAACTTCTTCTTATGTTTTGCTGGTTTATTTCGGAATCTGTAAATTGGAGAAGAGACGAAAATACGGTTTGAGTGGTCTTTATCCAAGAACAGAATCATTATTAAATACTAATAGAAACAAGTAGCACGTAATTAACACATGCACAATTAATTAAGTCTAAATCCTATAACATTATAAATCTTGAAAATGCAAGTCAACAATACAAGATACATAATAAATAAAGTAACTAATGATATAACTAAGTTATATCATTATCAAATACGATTACAAGTAAACTGTTAAAAAAGAAAACAAAATAAATTGGTCATACCTGTAAATTGGAGAAGAGACGAAAATACGGTTTGAGTGGTCTTCATCCAAGAACAGAATGACGGTTAAAGCGCGCGAAATTCAAAATGAAAATCTAGAGGGCGCTTTGTCAAATTTAAATAACAAAAGAAGTAGACCTAGTTCAATGATCTACGTAAATGAAGTAAATACATATGTAAACATGGGTTTTAAAGCAACTGTGACATTCTCCTCCCTTTTGTTGAAATATCGTCCTCGATATTTGCAAGACATATATTTACAAATAAACAAATAACAGTAAGTAAAGAGAATACATTAATACACATTGTGGTCCTTTAACACTAGTCATTGTACTAAATTTAAATGTACAATTAGAATACTTCAACATTTACATTACTTAACCGGGCCCTGGCTTCGTAACAAAATATCAAAGAGACAATATTCCTTACCAAACGAATATAAACAAAACACCACAATTCAATATGTTACAAATAGTCAAAATTGTACTTAGAATTCGCTAAGATGTAATATGTACTTCGAAGCTATTACACATAGACTGACATATACTTTCTACATGCAATATCCATACTAACAACACAAATTCAGATTAATTAGGGGAAACCTTAGTTATACTGTATAAAACTGGCTATTGTGAAAGCATTCGTAAGGCAACTTTTTTTTTTGTAGTCGCCATTTCGGGACTTTTCCATCTCGCCAACAACCTTTTCCCTGGAATTAGCTTTAGACGATACGCCTCTGATGACTGATGTTCGGACACTAGATGTTGTTTTGTTTGTCCGAGTTTGGTGTATCCAAACCTGTCTATAGGTTTGGTCTTTCTTTTAGGTCTGGGGTTGGCTGGGCTGAGAATTGGCTGATGAAATACTTCTTTCTCTTGATATATGTTCACTGATGGCGACAGTTCCAGTATTTCTGAAGTAGTGTCTGGGGACGGTAAATCGAGTTGTGTCGACAGATAAATACTTTGTTCATTCTCTGGTCGGTTCTTTGGGCTGAGTACTGGTTCTTCAGGGAGAGATTGTGGTTGTGTTCGTGTAGAACTACGGTGGTCGTCGTCCGTACTGTTGTTATGTACCGAGAATAAGACAATGTCAGTTTCTTCATCACTGGAACTGATATCTCTCTTTTCTTCCATTTCTTCGTTGATTTGACTTGCTTTCTTATCAGGTGTCCCTTTATTGTCCTTGTCAGATGTCTCTTGTTCTTTCTTCTCAGTTTCTTCTTTTGCGTGTGGAGCGTCAACTGGCAAGAACATACAAGGTGTCAACAGATTTCGATGTAAGGTTCGATGCTTACCATCGTTCAAGGAGCAGACAACATATACTGGCAGATTGTCTCGTTTGGATAACACAACATAGGGGTGGAGCTCCCACCGGTCAGCGAGTTTCTGTGTTCCGATAATGTGCTTGTGTTGTACTAACACACGGTCACCGGGATGAAGAGGGGCAGGTTTCGTACCTCTGTCATACAGGCGCTTCTGCTTTGTTTGTTCCTTAGAAGTATATTCTCTTGCCTTTTCGTATGCAGACAGGAGTCCTTCGCGAAACGTTTCTACAAAGTCGTCATAAGTAGGAGGTTCGTCTGTGTTGTTCTTTAGCCCGAACATGAGATATATGGGCAGGTTCGGATGCCTTCCAAACATTAGGTAGAATGGTGCAAAGCCTGTTGAGTCATGTCGGGTTGCGTTGTACGCATGTGCCATCTGTCCGACATACTCTTTCCAGTTTTTCTTCTTGTCTGGGTCCATTGCGCCTAACATGTTGAGTAGAGTGTGGTTAAATCTTTCTGTTTGACCATTTCCTTGTGGATGGTAGGGTGTTGTCCGACTTTTCTTAATCCCAGAGACTTGACAGAGTTCTTTGATGAGATTGCCTTCAAAATTTCTGCCTTGGTCTGCGTGGAGTCGGACAGGGAACCCGTAGTGTTGGATGAAGTTTTTCCAGAGTACTTTTGCGACTGTGTCAGCTTTTTGATCCAATGTTGGGAAGGCTTGGGCATATTTTGTAAAATGGTCAGTTATCACGAGAATATTCTCAAAGCCACCTTTTGACCTTTCGAGCTTCAGGAAGTCAATGCATACAAGCTCCAACGGTTCACTTGTGGTGATGGTTACGAGTGGTACTCTGGTTCGTGTTGGTTGGGTCTTTCGTAGACAACATCTTTTGCAGACAAGACAATACTGTTTGATGTCTTGGTACATTTTTGGCCAGTAAAATCTATTTCTCACCATGTCGAGAGTTCTCTCAAAGCCCAAATGTCCAATCACGTCGTGGAGTCCATGCATTGCAGTTTGTCTGTACTTCTTAGGAAGAACTAACTGATATGACGTTTTCCCATCAGCTGTTCTTTGTCGATGAAGAATGCCATCTCTTAGACAAAGTCGGTTCCACTCCCTAAAGAAGAGTACACACTCCCTTGGTTCACGTCGCCTCTCAAGCTGGTTAGGTTTCTTGTCTTGGTCGAAGTAGAAGAGAACTCTGGACATGCTAGGATCATCCCGTTGAGCTATGGCAATTTCTTGCCTTGAGATCTTGGGTAGTTCATCTTCGTTAATTTGGAGTTTGGTTGGAGGATCCAACTTTGTACCTTGTCGAGTGGTGACCTGGCATTGTATTGTGGACGGATTAATGTAGGGTTGAGACTCTGCAGGATGTCCACAACAAAGGGCTAGGATGTCATCTGGATAGACGGTTATGGCCTCTTTCTGGAACGATGGAGAGGTTCTAGTGGTTTGTAAGTGAGGACGTCTTGACAGTGCGTCGGCAGCGGCGTTGTTTTTTCCTTGTTTTTACTTGATGGTGAAATTGAATTGAGACAGAGCGGCAACCCATCTCTGACCAGTTGCGTCCAGCTTTGCTGTGGTTGTGATGTAGAGTAGAGGGTTGTTATCAGTGAGTGATATGAAGGTGTTTCCCAACAGGTACTCACGAAACTTGTCCGTGACTGCCCATTTTAAAGCCAAGAATTCGAGCTTGTGAGCAGGGTACCTTGATTCTGAGGGAGACAAACCTCTACTTGCGTATGCAACAACACGTTCTTCTCCGTCCTGGATTTGGCTCAGCACCGCTCCTAAACCAACACCGGAAGCGTCAGTCTGCAGGATAAACGGCAGAGAATAACTTGCGTAGGCTAGGATGGGAGCTGACGTCATGCGCTCTTTGAGGGTGCCCATCGCTTGTTTGCACTCCTCTGTCCATAGGAAGGGAGGTGGAGGGATAGTTGGTCTCTTTTTCCCTTTTTTCTTACGTCGCGGATCTCCTGAAGTCAGCTTGAAAAGTGGGGCAGCGATGTCTGCATAACCCTTTATGAACCGGCGGTAATAGCCCGTGAATCCCAGAAATCGCTGTACATCTTTGCGATTGAGGGGGGTTGGCCAATCAGATACCTTGGATGTCTTATCTGGATCCGTTGCGATTCCTTCAGATGAGACTATATGACCAAGATACTTAACTTCTGTTTTGAGTAGATCACATTTTGATGGTTTCAACTTGAGACCGTGTTGCCTCAAACAGGAGAAAACATTCCCAAGGCGCTCCATGTGTTGCTCAAAGGTATTCGAAAAGATTATAATATCATCTAGGTACAAGAGGACTAAAGAGTAGTTAAGATCGCCCAGACAAGTCATCATGAGTCGCTGAAAGGTAGCTGGGGCGTTTTGAAGGCCAAAGGGCATTCTGTTACACTCAAAAAGCCCCATCGGAGTGGTGAACGCCGTCTTGTGTTTATCGTGCTCTTCCATCTCCACTTGCCAATAACCAGATGTCAGGTCTAGCGTGCTAAACAGAGTTGCATCGACGAGAGCATCTAGTGCTTCGTTTATCCGAGGTAAAGGATACGCATCTCGTACGGTTTTGTTGTTTAGCTGGCGATAGTCGACGCAGATTCGCAGAGACCCATCTTTCTTGTGTACTATAACCATGGGCGAGGCATATGGACTGTTGCTCTTTCGAATAGCTCCGGTTTCTTCCATACTTTTCAGATGTTCCTTGACTGCGTCGTACTGCGAAGGAGGAATACGTCGATGCGGTAATCGGAAAGGTTGGTGGTCGATTAAAGGGATGTTGTGTTTGATGGTCGAAGTACAGCCGAAGTCGAGTGAACTCGTTGAGAAAACATCAGAATACCTCTGAAGAAGATCCTGTAGCTGCATCCTTTGGGATTCACTCTTTAGGGCTGCTTTTGATAAATCTAGAGATGGGATGATATCAGGCAAATATGTGGACTCGGTGATGGTTCTGACTTGCCCTTGTTTGTCACTGCCGACTGGAAAACGTTGTTGGCCATCATGCTCAGTCTGAGGTAGTAGTGTTTCAACCCTCAGGACAGATGAAAGTTGTGCAAGTTTGGTATTTCGGGTGATGGTAATGGGCTTGGCGGATATGTTGCACAATCGGACAGGAACATGACGGTTGGGACTAACATCTGCAATGAGGTTGCCGACCTTAAGGCATGACATAGACATTTGGGGAAAGCCTTCAACTATTGTGGTATATGGCAGGTTTCCAGGAATACGGGGTGCCTCGCATATCACATCTACTTCTCTTCCCGATGGAATCGTGCGTGCAAATCGGCCTACATACTTGGCAAAACCGATCGCGCCTTGACGATCACCTGGTTCTGCGGTAGTAGTATTGAGATATGCCGTGTGCCAAGCCACATTCTCCTTTTTGATCTCCTCTAAGTATTGACTACCCCTGGCTATGTGTTGATCTCTTTTTGATGCTTGAATGACATTAGTGCCTATCAGTACAGGTACTTTTCTCCTGTACGTATCGGAAGGGACCACAAATGTCGGGACATCTTCGTAGCTGATACCCATGATTGTGAAGGAAACAGGAATGACTCCTAAGTACGACACCTTCTGACCACTTGCTCCTTCTATAGATACGTCAGCTGATTCGAGTTGAATACTCTGTAGTTTAGGATGTGCCTTCCACAACTCTTCCGTGATAGAGGTAATTTGAGAACCGGAGTCAATAAGTGCTAGATGTTTCTCGCCGTCGACTTCGATAACATCTTCATTGTTGGGTCCAATGAGTTGTTGATGGTCTGGTTTCGTTTGGTCTTGACGTATCAGAAATGTCTGCTTCACTGAATTTGAAAGTTTTCTTATTGGGCTTGGGGGTTTCGGCCCTCTAACGGCTTGCCCGTCGGCCGTTGGGCCTGGTAGTTTAAATGAACGTTTCTGCAGCCTCTTGCTATATGTCCTTCTTGTCCACACTTATGACAGGTGAAGGCCCGGTGGCCATCTTGTGTGTGATGTGGAACTCTGTTCGGCTTGGTAGATAGTTGTTCAACCTTCTGGGTCAGCTGTCGTACGGTGAAAACAAGATCTTGTAGAACGTCGTGGTCGGACATCTGCGGTTGATTCTTGTTAGCTTGGAGACTAGTGGTGTTGGGAGTAGGGTTACTCGTGTTGTGTGTACTTGGTCGTTCAGCAGGTCGGACTTGAGAGGACCTTTGGGATTGTGGTTTGGCATTGGTCTTGGTGGTCGCGTTGAGTCTAGTTTCCCTTTCTAGTTGTCTGACTTCTATCTGCAACTGCCTAAATGTCATCTCTCGTGGCCGCATTGGTGCTATTCTCTGAGTAACTCTTTCATCATGGACACCACGCATGAACTGCTGAGTAAGCATATGGTTTCTGTTTGGGAAAGGTCTTCCTTTGCACATTCGTTCTTCTACTGTGCGGAGTGTGGCCTCTAGTTCTACGGCATAGATGCTAGGTGTTTCGTTGGGGTTTCTCATTCGTTCATAGAAGTTGGCCAGTGGGTCACCAGTCATCGCGGTTTCACTGAACTGTGGTACAAGTTCGGCGAATGCGTGGCTGGCCGTGTGCTGTTCTGGTGGTAAGTTGAGAACAAGTTTTCGTGCTGCACCTCCCAGATAACGTACAATGGTTGAGAATTGCATCTCTGCCGGCATCGATGTACTGTCGAGAAGTTATTTAGTGTCTCTCACCCAGTCGTCGATGGAAACGTTTGAGCCTTCTCGACCAGAGAAGACCGGGACACTCTTCAGCTGATGGGAGGGCAAAAGTTGTATTTTAGGTGAAGGAGAACTTCGTGTCTGTAGGTGATGCAGATCATTGGGTGAATAACGTGGATATATCGGAGACGCGGTGCTAAGTGATGCTCCAACAGGGGCAGCGGGAGTAGACAGAGGCTGTTGAAGTTGAGGTGATGGTTGGCGAGAAAAGCTTCGGTGGTGAGTCGAAGCTGGGGAATGATGGTGGGGAAAGCTTTGGTTAACTCGTTGCTCGAGTTCATTCAACTCAGCGAGGAACTGGTTCGCCAATGGCTGTGCACTGGGAAGCTCTGTTTCTGGAGAGGTTCGTCGTGGTAGGTATTGTTGATCTTCCCTACGGTGAGGACTAAGTACCGGAGGGTGGCGATGTGTTTGAGGAGAAGTGGGTTGACCTTGAATTGTGGTTGGCGTTGGAAAGAGTTCTTCCTTTGACGCAAATCTCCTGGAAGCAGCCATATTGCTAGGCGAGATGGAATATGAAAATGACGAGATGCAAAGTGGTGATGGAGACGGGAGAAATGGGCTACTAATAGATATGGGTAGGAAGTGGCAGGTTTGTCTAAACAAAAAAATTGCCCCAACAAAATACAAAATCAGGAAGAACATTGGAATAAACAGCAACTTGAAGGTAGCACAATAAATAGAGGGAATTAATACGATGCAATAGCATACGTAAATCAACAAGGATATAAATCAGGTATTATCAGCAATCACATAAACAGGTGCTAATAATCTCAAATGTATGCAACCAAATGACCAATCCGGATCGATAATTTCAATCAAGAAAACAAACCAAATTATCATGAATTCAATAATGGACAACAAATGTGAACGGGGTAGGAGGGAGGGTATAAAACAAACAAAAATAAATCACAATGATCAAAATAAATAAAATGTCTAAACTGGTCGACGTCTTTGCACACACAGGTAAGTGAATAAGGGTACTTGGGCGCTCAAATAATCTAAGCTATAATAAGCAGTATTTGCTGCCCAAGCTATGACTGATATAGAATGCAACAATTAACAGTACACTGTTGAAAGTCTACTAGAGGAATTGCGAACTGGTGTACAACATTATATAACCTTTGTATGCCCGGAATTCACAATACAATTATACTATTGACAATCAGGGGTAACATACAATTGAAAACAGCAGTGTTTGTTACTATGGACTTACTGCATCTTGACAGCCGCGTCACAGAGTATCTTGATCGCTGGTTGATTGGTCTTGTGAACAACAAGAACTGTTATCCCAGGCGTTCCGAACAGCAGTTCAGTTCCGAGTCCGTTTCAAGATAAGAATGACGACAAAGGCCGGGTGATCGAAGAAATAGACTTTATAATGTTCGTCGATTCGAAGATCAGTGTTGTCCTGTATACGCCATCGATTGGGTCACTTGTGGACACTGTAGACACAGGTACGTGATCACCGGTGCTTGATTGTGATGCTCGTCCCGGCTGGTCACGGCTTGTCTCGCGTCCGGCTCGCCACGCTCGTTCGGCTCGTTGTCTGCGTTCCACCAGGAAGGTACCCACGAACTCGGTCACAAAACCCAGCTGGATTGGCTACACCCGGCTCCGGAAGAAAGTATACGTCTAGTATAGGCGATAGATCTGCGGTAGCCGAGGACTGGCAACCCGGCTGGACTTCAAAAAAATGCGAATCAGGTCGGTTTGGCCAGTGGGGGATGGCTGCGTCGGGAGAAACTCAGATTGGATTCAGCTCAGATACTATTCAGATGCTTGTAGATTTTCCCCGTACCCGGATCTTCCACCATTTGTGACCCGTGCTATACATTTGGGCCACGATTAATGGGTCGGGGAAACTTCTTCTTATGTTTTGCTGGTTTATTTCGGAATCTGTAAATTGGAGAAGAGACGAAAATACGGTTTGAGTGGTCTTCATCCAAGAACAGAATCATTATTAAATACTAATAGAAACAAGTAGCACGTAATTAACACATGCACAATTAATTAAGTCTAAATCCTATAACATTATAAATCTTGAAAATGCAAGTCAACAATACAAGATACATAATAAATAAAGTAACTAATGATATAACTAAGTTATATCATTATCAAATACGATTACAAGTAAACTGTTAAAAAAGAAAACAAAATAAATTGGTCATACCTGTAAATTGGAGAAGAGACGAAAATACGGTTTGAGTGGTCTTCATCCAAGAACAGAATGACGGTTAAAGCGCGCGAAATTCAAAATGAAAATCTAGAGGGCGCTTTGTCAAATTTAAATAACAAAAGAAGTAGACCTAGTTCAATGATCTACGTAAATGAAGTAAATACATATGTAAACATGGGTTTTAAAGCAACTGTGACAATTGTATGGATGTGTAATGTGTAATAAGTTAGTTCTTGGTATTATTTCATTACGTAATTTGTCCATGCAGTTAATATGTACACAATTATAGTGTTAAAATACAGTAAACAAAGTAAAAGGTGTAAGGTAAATGCTAATTACATTTTTCCTGCATAACAAAGTTACAGACGAAAGTAATTTTACAAATAAGTGCACTCTTAATTTACGCAAATTTTGCAAAACGTTTCTACAACTTTTGATGTAAAAACAAAAAACAGCACATTGTCTGGCAACGCTGCTGCCAACACTTGATGTAAAATAACGGACCTTTTTTTTACAGACAATAGTAATTGTACAAATAAAATGTATAAATATTTTACGCAAATATTTCAAAACCTAACTACAACATTTGATGTAACAATAAAAAACAGCAAAATGTCTGGCGTCTCTGCTGCCATCACTTTTGATGTAAAATAACATATATATTTTTTACAGTGTATGTCTCACAGACCAAACAGGTAAATGGACAGGTATCTCAACATTGTTGGGTTGTAGTGCGAACTTGGTATTCATGTGCACGCTCATCTTCTGAAGAGAGTACTCCTGGTCCTTGCTGACTCTCCTTCCGCTCATTGTGCAACACGATTACTGTCTCTCGTCATCTGTCTTGCCACACCATGTCTCCGCATTGATGGTCGCTATACTACAGCTTATGGTCTCACTTGCCCAGGCTCCATCCAGTAAGGTGAAGGATTCCATGGCTGGTAAGGCTCTTGCACTGGATGCTGCCAAAATGATTGTCCATGATAGAATGGATGAAAGAACTGCTGTTGTGACGGAACTTGTGCAACTTGCTGCTGGGGATACTGATGAGCCATTGGTACCATAGTAGGAACTGCCACTGAATTCAGCATGATTGGTTGACAAGCTGGTGTTCCAATCCTGTCGTATGTTAACATTGTTGGAGGGTGTCTGCTGCGGATAGGTCGGTGCGTCTCCTCATCACCTGCCTCTTGGTGTACGCCACTCACTTGATGTTCCGTACTATCCAGCATTGGAGATGGTCCTACCTCTGTCATGGCTGACGTTGTAGTAGGTTGGGCAGATGGCACAGCTGGTGTAGTTGTTTCTACTCCTTCCTGGGGCTGTAGCACATCTGTACCCTCATCTGCATCAGTGGCTGGAAACTGCAAGTCACCGTGTTCCGAAAGTGCTGCATCCGCTGGGGGGACTGTTGAGACAGCTTGAGGGTACTCTGTTGTCGCTCCTTCAGCATAGCTGACTTTAGAAGGGTGGATTACGATGACTGGTAGATCATCGTCCTCATCCTCACTCTCTGCAGGTGGCAGTTGTACGGCTTGGCTCTCATTAGCTGGGGTTTTGTTGAGTTGTCTGGGAGCAGCTTTGGTTGTCTAGGCTGAGATTGCTGGGGATACCGCTTCGGTGTAGACACTTTCCAGGTGGTCGACACTCTGTGGGATACGGGACAAGGTGTCTGCATCGTCATTGGCTCTACTCGGTCGGTACTTGATCTCAAAGTTGAAGTCAGCTAACTCGGCAACCCAACGATGCCCTGTGGCATTCAGTTTGGCTGTGGTGAGGACATAGGCTAAGAGGTTATTATCTGTGTATACTGTGGTGTGTTGGGCGTAGTACAGGTAGTCACTGAAATGTTCCGTCACCGCCCATTTGAGGGCAAGAAACTCGAGCTTCCCGGCATGCATGTGGTAGTTTTTCTCGGCTGCTGTTAGCGTCCGGGAACCGTACCCGATGACTCGTAGTTTCCCATCTTGCTTCTGATACAGGACCGCACCGAGTCCATCTTGGGATGCATCGGTGTGTAGGACAAAGGGTAGAGAGAAGTTGGGATAAGCCATTACCGGGGGTCGCTGCAAACAGTCGAGGATAGACTCCAGGGCATCCTGCTTGCTTGTCTCCCATCTTATATAAACACACAAATTTTCCCAAATTCAAAACGGATGACAATAAACACGCGAAATTCAAGTTCGGAAATGTATGTCAGCAGCTAGCAAGGCCAGAAATGCGTGGGTGTGCTTCCCGGTGTCGTGCCAAAAGGTGTCCGGTGCGAAATAGTGTCCGCTGGGCATGCGCAGTAGAGGCCGGACATTATTTGGCATGTAATACGTGCCAAATAGTGTCCGATGCAAAATAGTGTCCGGGCGCGCGCGCGCAGTCTATGGACAGTATTTTGGCATGCAGGATCTGTATTATAAACGGACAGTATTTGGCAGGACTTATGGGACGGGTCTGGACCCCCTAGCCCAGGTTGAATGACGTTCTTCATTGCATTTACGACTGACGTCCAGCGTATCAATTTATCCTGCCATAGCAAAAATTCTTACAACCCTTTTTTTTCATATTTTTACCTGATGAAGGAAGCTGAAATTTCGTTAACATCTTTCTTGTGTCTGGAATTACAGATCGTCATGGGTTACAAAAAGTGAATGTGTATTGGGCTACTTATTTACAGAAAACAATTGCAAATCCATGCTTTTGGACGTGAACATCATGTACAATTAACTTCCTACGTGCGTACATGTACGTGGTATCCGGTCACTTCGGCACCTAGCCAAGTCGGCACCCACCAACTCGGCACCTTGTCAACTCGGCACCTGACCAACTCGGCACCTAGTCGGCACCCAGCAACTCGGCACCTAGCCAACTCGGCACCCAGAATTTTACCTCCTGCTCACGACTTCCAACTCGGCACCTGACCGACTCGGCACCTAACCAACTCGGCACCTGACCTCGGCACCATGCCTCAACTACTATGGGCCGTGCCCGAACTACCATCTACTTTAGTTTTATACATTTAAAAAAAAACTATATTACAAAAAAAATATAAAACGAACATTTACAGCTCAGCTAGCCGGCCCGCGCGACAGACGTCGGCGGGCGCGCGGCAGCGGTACATCTGCCGAGTTACCCATCCAGCATTTGGGGCCGGTACGCGGTGTAGGCCTATTATAATAATAATAATAATAACTAGAAATGTGTTTGTGGACAAACACAGAGCTGTTTCGCATGTCTTAAATGACTTTTAATATTTGGGTCTGCAAAGTGTGAAGTCGATCGGATGTATTAAAGTGCTAAAGATATATTGGTTGAAAAAAACTTGTACAAATTCAATAGAAAAAACTGTTCATTTAATGTGACGTCACATGACACCCGATGATGTCATCATGACGTCATCTTAATGTTCGTCTATAACACATCCTGGAATATGTGCATACCAAGTTTGACCCCAATCAAACATGTACTTCCATAGATTGGGGGTCCTAAAAACTACACCTTTATAATGTGACGTCACATGACACCCGATGACGTCATCATGATGTCATTTTAATTTTCGTCTATAAGTCATTCTGGAATACATGAATACCAAGTTTGACCCCAATCGGACTTCCACTTAAGGCCGGTTCATACTTCACGCGAAAGCGATTGCGATACGGATTTGACGTCACAAAGCATTTGCTGCAAACATTCGCCCAAGTTGAAATGTGTTCAACTTGGCGTCACAAATTCGCGTTTGCGTTTGCTTTCGCGCCGAGTATGAACCGGCCTTTAGGCCTATTGTTTTGTTCAAAATTATAACAAATTGTTTAATAATAATAGTTACTGCTATTATTGTGCTAAACTTCATAGTTCCTATTTCTGTCTTCCAATATGTTTCATTTTGTGTCCTTTTTCTACATGTACGTTTAATGGTTTTCTATGTTACTCAGTGCATCTGAATTAATTCACCTAATGGGGGGACAAGTCCGATCGCATAATTTGATGCGATTTTTTTACTGCTTTCCAACCCAATAGGGCTTTTCAAGAAAGCTATACGGAACCCGTCAATCAATCAATCATTCTTAGTTACACAAATCAACGCTAATGAAGTTGCACTGGGTGCTAAGACACGCAACTCCCACCAAACTGTCGGCTTCCTTTGATCAGTCCGACAAACGGGGTGAAAGATGATGAACAACCGGGTCCGGGTCCGTAGTCCTTCCTTTTTTTATTTTACATTTTTTCCCCATTTAAAGGCCTATTTTTTTTCTCTATAAAAATGCCTCCAAAATACATGTAATGAGAAGAGTTAGTGTGGGTAGGTTCATGCGCCCGTACTAATATCGGAGGTGCCGAGTAGACCAGGTGCCGAGTAGGTCAGGTGCCGAGTTGGTTTTTGTGCAGGTGCCGAGTTGGTGGGTGCCGACTTGGCAAGGTGCCGAGTTGGTGGGTGCCGACTTGACCAGGTGCCGAAGTGACCGACATTCGGCCTCGCACACGCACGTTAAGAATGTCGGTCACTTCGGCACCTGGTCAAGTCGGCACCCACCAACTCGGCACCTTGCCAAGTCGGCACCCACCAACTCGGCACCTGCACAAAAACCAACTCGGCACCTGACCTACTCGGCACCTGGTCTACTCGGCACCTCCGATATTAGTACGGGCGCATGAACCTACCCACACTAACTCTTCTCATTACATGTATTTTGGAGGCATTTTTATAGAGAAAAAAAATAGGCCTTTAAATGGGGAAAAAATGTAAAATAAAAAAAGGAAGGACTACGGACCCGGACCCGGTTGTTCATCATCTTTCACCCCGTTTGTCGGACTGATCAAAGGAAGCCGACAGTTTGGTGGGAGTTGCGTGTCTTAGCACCCAGTGCAACTTCATTAGCGTTGATTTGTGTAACTAAGAATGATTGATTGATTGACGGGTTCCGTATAGCTTTCTTGAAAAGCCCTATTGGGTTGGAAAGCAGTAAAAAAATCGCATCAAATTATGCGATCGGACTTGTCCCCCCATTAGGTGAATTAATTCAGATGCACTGAGTAACATAGAAAACCATTAAACGTACATGTAGAAAAAGGACACAAAATGAAACATATTGGAAGACAGAAATAGGAACTATGAAGTTTAGCACAATAATAGCAGTAACTATTATTATTAAACAATTTGTTATAATTTTGAACAAAACAATAGGCCTAAAGGCCGGTTCATACTCGGCGCGAAAGCAAACGCAAACGCGAATTTGTGACGCCAAGTTGAACACATTTCAACTTGGGCGAATGTTTGCAGCAAATGCTTTGTGACGTCAAATCCGTATCGCAATCGCTTTCGCGTGAAGTATGAACCGGCCTTAAGTGGAAGTCCGATTGGGGTCAAACTTGGTATTCATGTATTCCAGAATGACTTATAGACGAAAATTAAAATGACATCATGATGACGTCATCGGGTGTCATGTGACGTCACATTATAAAGGTGTAGTTTTTAGGACCCCCAATCTATGGAAGTACATGTTTGATTGGGGTCAAACTTGGTATGCACATATTCCAGGATGTGTTATAGACGAACATTAAGATGACGTCATGATGACATCATCGGGTGTCATGTGACGTCACATTAAATGAACAGTTTTTTCTATTGAATTTGTACAAGTTTTTTTCAACCAATATATCTTTAGCACTTTAATACATCCGATCGACTTCACACTTTGCAGACCCAAATATTAAAAGTCATTTAAGACATGCGAAACAGCTCTGTGTTTGTCCACAAACACATTTCTAGTTATTATTATTATTATTATAATAGGCCTACACCGCGTACCGGCCCCAAATGCTGGATGGGTAACTCGGCAGATGTACCGCTGCCGCGCGCCCGCCGACGTCTGTCGCGCGGGCCGGCTAGCTGAGCTGTAAATGTTCGTTTTATATTTTTTTTGTAATATAGTTTTTTTTTAAATGTATAAAACTAATGTAGATGGTAGTTCGGGCACGGCCCATAGTAGTTGAGGCATGGTGCCGAGGTCAGGTGCCGAGTTGGTTAGGTGCCGAGTCGGTCAGGTGCCGAGTTGGAAGTCGTGAGCAGGAGGTAAAATTCTGGGTGCCGAGTTGGCTAGGTGCCGAGTTGCTGGGTGCCGACTAGGTGCCGAGTTGGTCAGGTGCCGAGTTGACAAGGTGCCGAGTTGGTGGGTGCCGACTTGGCTAGGTGCCGAAGTGACCGGATACCGCGAGGCCGGCTCATTGATCAGTCCTAGGCCAGTGCGTACAAAGTTCGTACATGTTCACGTCAAAAATCGTAGATTAGCAATTTATTTTCTGTAAATAAGTAGCCCAAAGACACATTCGCTATTTGTAACCCATTCTAGACACAAGAAAAATAAGCGAGATTTTGACTTCCTTCATCAGGTAAAAATATGAGAAAAAAATTGTTGTAAAATTGTTCGCTATGCTATGGGCGGCAGGATAAATTGATACCCTGGACTCCGTCGCGTTGTACACACAGAGAAGTCCAACCTGGGCTAAGTGGCCCCGTACATGCTGCGTTAGTCCAAGTTACTAGACTCTAGTTATCGCTTTTTTAACATGTTGACATGATTTGGATGCGACGGCTGTTTCATGTACAAGAAACTTAGCTGCGCAATCACCCCCCCCCCCCCCCTCCCCCCCCCCCCTCCTCCCTTCCCCTCTCCCTTCTCCCCCCCCCCCCCCCTCCCCCTCCCCCTCCCTCTCTCCCCTCCCCCCCCCTCCCCGGCCCTCTCCCCCCTCCCCCCTCCCCCCTCCCCCCTCTCCCCTCTCCCCCTCTCTTTTTTGAAATCACTAGCCATCCAACTTGCAGACCCCTTTCTTTGCAGTCAATCTCCAAACAAGATATTTTATCACGAACAGGTTGCCGTGACAATTACCCATTCTAAAATTAGCAGTGACATGTACGTCCTTCACTTGGGCGAAAACATTGAACAAGAAACGGCCGTCGCATTGCAACAGTGGATTCTGTCGCATTGTGTAGGGTTGTGCTGGTATACCGACCAGCAAGCCTGCTACATGTAGGTGCAACAAAACGCATAATACCAGAAGAAATGCGTTGCCTGCCAGGTGGAACAACTTGCAATAACTTTTTACCATTGATGCATTTTGTTGCTTTTTGCAGGGTTTAGAAAATCTCAGATTATATATTTTTTTTCATTAGACTAGAGATGATTTTGCGATGCTTGTTTCATCATGGCCACATCTGTCAGTGAAGATGACGAGAGATATTGCGACAGGAGCCATGCACAGAATCTCCTGGATGGTTTGGCCTGCTTAAGGGCGGACAGCCAATTCTGTGATGTTGAGCTGTGTGTTGGAAAGTCCAGGTACCAGGCCCACCGTGCCGTCTTGTCTGCCTGTAGTCCATACTTTCAAGCCATGTTTGCTAGCAGGATGAGAGAGGCACACCAAGACTCAGTAGACATCCTTGGTGTTGACGCTCACGTATTACAAGTTCTTCTTGACTTCATGTATACAGGTTAGAGGAGTTCAATGTTTCAACCCCAAATTCTCATTGTGCAAATCAATGTACAATTAGTTTCAGGTCGTCAATTTGACCAAATTGACGACCTGAAACTTTGTACATTGTTAGGCCATGATCAACCACTGTCATCTTCTGGCCACATTTATAGGTGGCTGATCATGGCCTACAGTATGTGTATTGCTACATTTGACCAAACATACAAAAACAAACAGATAGAAAAACAAACAGACATGTAGTACCGCTCACCTTTGATAATGCATGGAGTATACACAGTGGTTCGCAATCACAATGCTAAAGTGGTGAACCATGTCAGAAGACAGATAATTACTGTGGCATTCCAGACTTCCAGTGAGATTAAATAATCAAAAATGGTTGGGATTTCTTGCTTTCTATTTAGGGTATGTGCAAGTTGAGGCAGATACTGTCCAGGACTTACTGTCAGCTGCTGACATGCTACAGCTACAAGGTGTCATCACCATCTGCTGCTCATTCCTAAAAACCCAGCTTCATCCATCTAACTGTCTTGGTATCCTACGCTTTGCCCGCTCCCATGCCTGTGATGACCTGGCAGCTACCTGCTTAGCCTATGCCTGTGCCTTCTTTGCCCAGGTGTCTAAGAAGGAAGAGTTTCTGGACGTGGACGTTGAGGACATTATGTCACTCCTGAAAAGTGAGGAGCTTAGAGTCGAAAATGAGTTTGAAGTATTTCAAGCGGCCATGAGATGGATTTTGCATTCTCCTAGTGCTCGACGCAGGACTCTCGTGAGGGTTCTAGAGCCAGTACGATTCCCAATCATCTCCCAGCACCAACTCTTTGAATACATCAGAGAGTGTCCAGACTTGAGTTTGCGGGTTGCTATGGGAAAGTTGCTGGAGCGATTTAATCCTGACAAAGCTCAGTCTGCGTTGGTCCGGCCTGCTGCAGCATTCTCTAACCCTAGCTTGAGCAGGCCACGGCAAAATGCCAGGAAACACTTGGTGTTGATTGGCGGCTACAGAAGGAACCCCGGGGAGCGTTTTGATGACATGGAGACGCTTGACTCTGTGGTGCAGCTGGACACCTTCACGCAGAAGTGGACTACAATGCCGAGCCTACAGCAGCCACGGCATAGCCATGATGCAGTCTTCCTTAACGGCTCTCTGTATGCCATTGGTGGGGAGTGTGATGCCCTTATCAATGACAATGTAGAGACGCTGGATCCTGTTTCTAAGCACTGGAGCGACATGCCGCCTTTGCTCAGTCCGCGCTGTGGCCATGGTGTATGCACAGTTAACGGTGTCATGTATGTGCTTGGAGGAATTGAAGGAAGTGAAGTCTTGAAGAGCATAGAAAAGTTTGACGAAGAGAGGGGTGCATGGTGCCTAGCTGGAAATATGACGGAGGGACGGAGTTGTTTTGGTATTGCAGAAGTTGATGGTAAGTTTAATAGTAGTTGAGCTGATGTGACAAGACTAACCCGAACCCCCTCACTGCTTTTTCTAAAAAGTATCCTGAATCCGCCACAATCCACCAATTTTGGTTTGAAAAAACTGCTGGTGTCCTGAGTCCATCAGGCTCCACCAGTACGCATACTGGAGAGATCCTGAGTCTATCAATAATCCACCAGCAAAAGTTGATGGACTCTGGCGGATTCAGGATACCAAGGTGCCATACAAAAAAAATGCAGTGTGTTTCTCCATAGAGTCCATCACAGTCCATCACCTAAATTTCTGAATCTTGAATCCATCAAACTCCTGCAGTAACGCTAGGCTTAAAATCCTCAATCCATCACACTCCTACAGTTTGTTCAATATGGAGGTATCCTGAATCCGCTAAAATCCTCCAAAACAGGAAATGGATTTTGATGGACTCAGGGTGGTTAGGGCTAAAGATTGCCCCAAAGCATACATAATTTTGTTCAATTGATTGAAATTCATCATTCTCCATTTGCGCCACCTGTAAATTTAATATTGAATTTTTGCCCTTCAATGACATAAATGTGTAGGTATTTTATGAACACTGTTGTCCCGAGAGATTAAGAAAAAAATCACTTGGGTGGGACTCAAACCCACAGCTGCCTGCTTTCTAGAGCAAACGTTTTTACCCTCCAACACTGAGCTCCACGTACCGGTACATGTACATGTAGGTCGGCTCAGCTGGCTGGTTCAAATCAGAAATGTACACGACACGTACGTACGTATGTACTGGTAGTAGCGGGTACCACAGCACAATTATTCATCAGACGGAACTTGCGTTGTCTCAATGTGGAGACGAGTCTTAGCTCGAGTCGAGTCTTAGCTCGAGTCGAGTCTTAGCTCGAGTCGAGTCTTAGCTCGAGTCGAGTCTTAGCTCGAGTCGCAAATAAATCTTATACTGTTTTTCATTGTCAGTTGCCCCTTTTTGGAAAACAGTAACATTTTAGTTTTCAACACCTACACAAATATATTTATTATTTTAGTGAGTGAAGTCCCTTGACAGTTTACTTCATTTAACTCTAAGGTCCTAGGCATTACTTTGGGCTAAATAACTGATCAGTACTACATATTACTACACCTCATAAATATTCATGAGCAAATTGGAGCGCGTCATGGGCCAATTCCGCCGCGCGCCCAGTAAGTAAAAAGGATACGCTGCCATGTGACATCATCATTGACTGACCAAGATCTTGTGCTGAACATGCAAAAACTATGCAAAATCTACGAAGGCTGTTATTGACAAGGCAGTGAATATTTATGAGGTGTAGTAAAACAAATACAGCAATTTTTTTTTTCAAAAAAATTGTGGGAATTACTGGTCCCTCGGTGTAGGTCAGCTCGACTACATGTACATGTACCTCCCTCCGGAACCGCTTCCCGTCGGGAGGTACATGTAGTCAAGTTGACTTACACTGGGGGACCAGTAATTCCCACTACTTGCTCGCAAACCATGTATACTACTTAGTAATTTGTGTGTAATAACCAGTAGTGTAGTCGAATACGAGTACTCTAAAAACGGTACTCGAATGTGTACTCTAAAAACGGTACTCGTGTAGTATGAGTACCGTGTACGAGTACTACGGTACAACACTGGTAATGACAGCAGTATAGATACTGACTACTACAAAATATACACATGATAATAATACATAGTGGTCATACAGGTAACCATAGTATGTGCGGTAGCTACTACCATTTACAATAAAAAGGGTGTAGTATTTGTTAGCATTGGGTCTTTTTGCTTGTTGAGTGTGTTTGGTTTAGATGTACCGGTATGCTACACATACACTCAGCAACCTTAGTACATGTACTACATTTTACTACAGTACTGAGTATTTGGGGTGAAATTCTAACAATTACTACAGGCTCTGCATATACCGGTACATACATACATACATACATGTAGGTGAAAGTACTGCATACTACATTTATTTTGTAGTATTTGGTGACAATATGGTTAAAACACCCCAGCGACCCTTGCCACATGCCGATTTTAACCGGTATACATGCTTTGTATGCAACGTTTGACCAGTTATAACTTTTGGGGAGTTTTGAATGATTCAGTCAAGTGCATTTTTAAATAATTGAATACTAAATTATTTGAATATAAACAGCTTTAAAGTACAAAAGCCGTTCTTTGTTTTATGTACAATGTACCATGTTGTCATCATCTCTTGGCCGCAGGATTGATTTATGTAGCTGGGGGGTGTAACGATTCCACCAGTGGGGAACTCAAGTCATTGGAGAGCTACAACCCCATTACCAGTGAATGGAACAGTCTTGCCAGTATGAAACACAAGAGAGCCCACTTTAAAATTGGGGTGTTAGGAGACCATCTGTATGCAGTTGGAGGGGTCAACAGAGAAAAGAATGTGCTGAGCTCTGTTGAAAGATATTCAGTTATTGAGGTAAGTGCTTGGAGTTGGCAAGTAATGAGTATGGATTTGGTATACAATAAGCTATTTGCGCGTGACCCCGAGTTAAATTTAAATAATATCTGGTACACTGACTTGTTCACACAGCTTGGCACAGTTTAACTTTAAATTCTCCAGACCAAAGACACTGTTGCTACATATCACGTAATTCGGGGCAAGCTTTTGCATAGATACGTAAAAGACGCTCAGCACCAATACATTGTTCACAATGGGTGAGAATGGCAAAAAGACACCAGACCATTCCAGAGCTAGGGGTTGCTAGCGTATGACGCGTAAGGCTTGCCCCGAATCACGTGATATAGCAACAGCGTCTTTGGTCTGGAAAATTTTAAGTTAAACTGTGCCAAGCTGTGTGAGCAAGTCAGTGTACCAGATGTTATTCAAATTTAACTCGGGGTCACGCGCAAATGGCTTATTGCACCTATTTTCAAAACAATTATTTGGGCATCCATTTATATTTTCATGGTTTGCAGCAATTTGTAAAAAAGGTTTTGGAAGAAAATTGAAATAAGCCATCAAAGTTCAAAATAACGCACCTTGCAACATTACAGGGTGTCTAAAAAAGAATGCAAACAAATATAACGGAATATCACACGTAGAATGTATACTAACATCGATAAAATATATATGGTTTAAAATTTAATGATTTCCACTTTAAAAAGAGACATCAAACGTCCAAATCTAACAATGTTTAACAGATTTATGAGTAATTTTCCAAAAGGGGGCAAATTGACCATGGGACCAAGTTTTTCGGGTTTTTTTGGATACTGTGCAAGTGTAGACTTCAAATCAAGTCGTTAGACATTGGCGCCACCAAAATGAACCAGTGCTAAGCCACCATGCCCGCTGCCCGTCAGCTCAGGGGCCAATTTCATAGAGCTGCTAAGCAGAACAATTTGCTTAGCATGACAATTTGTCCTTGGCAAAAACAAGGTTACAGACCAAACTTTCACCTGATCTTTATTGTTCTGGATTGATAATCAGCTGGTTTTTTTGTTTAGCATGAAAAACATGTATAATTTTGGCTGGTAACCTGTTTTTAATGAGTAAGACTTTTTTTGTGCTCAGCAAATCTTTTTGGGTTAGGAGAATGAGAAAGATACTTCAGGCCTTCTGGCCCAAATCCATCCTAATCCATCAAAAAACTGTCGCCTCATGCCTGCAGGGGGAAGATTTTAAAGAATTTAGGAAGGTTAGGGTTTCAAGGATAATTTTACAAAAACCTTATATTCAGAAAACAAAAGGAAAACAATGATACCTCTATTGGGACTAGTACATTATGTATACTGATGCATTGAACTTCATCTGCCTTGATAAACAAAGTTTTTATTTCTTTTTTATTTTACCAGGATAAATGGACGAGTCTAAAGCACATGTCAATGGCCCGTGCCGACATGTCTGTGGCTACTGTAAATGGACTTATATATGTCATGGGAGGGCGCTCTTCAGGAAAAAGCACCCGCGCCCCTAAGACATTGGACTCGGTGGAGTGTTACGATACACGAACCAACTCTTGGATTACTATTGGTAAGATGCCTACAAGCAGATGTGAAGCTGCTGTAGCTATTATATAACCTGAGGCCAATTTCATAGAGCTGCTTATTAAGCAAAAAAAATTGCTTAAAGGTAGGATACACCATTGGTAATTGCTTGAATTATCATGAATGGGTAGATATGGGGGTTGTATTTTATAGTAAATATCGTTTAACTGACCTGTCTGAAGTTTTACAATCATGGATGCCGAGAAAAGCACGAAAAACAACGTTTGTTTTCAACCGGCTTGGAGCAGTTATTCTTATGTTATCTTTGTTTTTTTTATAAAATTCTATTTTTCAGAATAATTACAAGATATCTAGCCCAAATCGTTTTGCTGGATGCCTAGAATCATTATTAACTTTCAAAGGAGTAAGATATTTCTTAATAATTCGGTAGTAAATATTTTCGATACCTGCAAATGGTGTAGCCTACCTTTAAGCACACAAATCCTTGCTTAGTAAAATTTGTTTACCAGCCATACTGTAGCTCCATCATGTGAAGTATATTATTGTTTGTGATTGGTATTTATAGCTGCTGTTAGCTTAGTATGGAATTTTGGCTCCTAACCTGATTTACCATGCTAATGTGTGTGCTTAAGCAAATATTTGTGCTTAATAAGCAGCTCTATGAAACGGGTTCTCTAGTCTTAAAGGTTGTTTACAACTTTTCTTTTTGTTATAATTTTTAACAAATGGATGAAATAGGGGTTTAGTATTTTATAGTATACAAATATTGAGTGTCTTAGAGTGGAATGGGAGGAATATTATCGCAAGGTAACATCTTTACTTCTTTCATTTCATGAGGCGAATATTGTTGATCCGTTTAAAGTTTTGTGTTTATAGATGCTGCGAAAATCAAAGAAGTAGGGTTTTTGATAGTCTGGCTCTCTGACTCTATATCAGACGCATAGCACAGCAATCGATAGGAGTCAGGGAACCAGACTAGCTGGCTGGCACCTATTCATGGTTTACTTAACTGATTGCAGACTAACTAAATTTGATAAATAATTTGGGGCAGTATTTGTAAATATTTTTTACAAAGATGGTCGGCCGACCATCATTGGAAATTAATACCACAATTTCACTTTACTTGAAAATGACAGTGACAGCACACCAGCACCTGATTTCATGAAGCACTACGTACGTCCCAACTAGATTAAGGTTGTGTAAGACTGTAAGGCGTCGCAACTCAAGACGTGTGTTACGATACATTTCATGGCACAGTTATCATATTAAAACCTTATGAAAAATCATAGGAACAATGATAACATTGTGATATTTAGCCCAGCAAACAAAAACTGGAGGAAAATGGTGTGTCCATAAATTGGGCGAAAAACTTGCAATCAGAATGTACGTATCATGTAACTACATGTAGTAACAATACAGCAGTACGTGTACGTGAGTAAAGCGCGTGTCAAATCTTGATAATGCGTGCGCTATATGTTAGCGCAGAACATTTGTATCGAGCGCACGTCAGTGCAGTGGTCCGGGGCCAATTTCATAAAACATTTGGGCACAACAATTTGCTTAGCACAAAAATAGTTTCGCTCACTAAAAACAGGTTACCAGCCAAAACTCTGTGCTTTTTATGCTAAGCAAAAACCAGCTGAACCTCGGACACAAACAATGAACATCGCCAACAAAATCTGATTTGTAACTCAGTGGTCAAACCCTCATGTTTTACCCCCAAGAAAGAATGGAAATGCTAAGCAAATTTGTGCTTACATGTTTTATGAAATTGGCCCCTGGACTCACAGTATGGGTACTAATAACACATATTGAAGAGGCAGGGTGTCGTGCATAAGCTAAAATAAGGCTGTACGTGAACACTTGGAGCATTTTAAATGTATATTTTGTAAAGGTATTTATTAATGGGAATAACAGTGTGAGGACCCTAAAAAGCATCCAGAATATTTACGCTATGGAGTAGAGGTATATTGCTGAATCATTTAGTTTACATTGGGCCGTTTCACTTCTTGAAACGGGTGCTGTATTTTATTATACTGCTATAGTACTATTCTGCAGTATGCCTACGCCATGGCGCGCTTTTATCAACTTAAACAACTTTATCCATGTCAACAGAGGGCGCTAACCAAAATACCTAAAGCATTTTCCAGCTGGTGATTTAAGTCGCCTCAGGTTGTCAAGCGCATGACGATTCCCGGCACTATTTGGTGCCCACGGGATTGAAGCTATTCACAACAACGGCTCTTTTTTAGAGCCCGCGGAATTGAAAGGGTTAACAGTGGTCATCCCCCAACCCAGTCATTATCACGCAGTGAAGGCCAGTGCCCAATTTCATAGCACACAGCCTCCATCTTTTCATAAACTGCCAACTGTATAAGCACAGAAAAGAAAAAAAAGTTTAACCACAGAGGGAAAAGTTGCTTAAATTAGTAGTGATATAAATCTCTATGAAATAAGCAGCAGCATGGTTTTCTGCAGTAAGCACAACTTTTCTGCTAACGGCTAAGCAGCGCCATAATATTGGATCCGGGTCCCCACACTGTTAATCCATAAATATTAGTAAATGTTATAACGAGCTCCAAAATGTGTGCTCATATCAAGAATAATTTAAATATAAATATGGTGGAGGATTTATTTGTATTTTCTTTCGGCACTTAAGAATTGTTTACAATTTTAATTCAGTATTTCTGCCATTTTAAATTGTTTCATTTGCAATTTCAGAATGTTTTTCCAAAGTGCATAATACATGTTCATAAAGGCAATATAACAAAACATTAAGGTCGTCGATCATCAAACTCTATTAATAAAAGCTAAAGGCCAAAGATTAAACAAGACTTGCTGGCAAAATTGATGTCTTTGTTGTGTGTTTTTGTTGTGATAGGGGGGGGGGGGGGGGGGGGTAGTTTTTTTGGTGTTCCCATTTTAATGAAGGAACAGAACTTGCAAAGGAAAGAAGATCAACATTACCATCATTAAACTAATCTAAACTAATTACCATTAGCCAAAGGCATGCGAACCAACGCGGATTTCTATTGGTCCATTCGCTTGAACATCTGAGGTGTTCTCACAAATGTTCATCCTTCCACGTAAACATTTAAATTAATCGGACAAATTGACGTACAGAACGTGAAATAAAGCCTTGCTATTATATAGTATACAGATTAAGAAACAAAAGACTAAAAAGCTACGTAAACGCCAATAAAATTAAATATAGTGGTAGAAATTGTCATTTTACCAGGGGTGGACGTTCATTATCATGTATTGGCCAACTTGTTCAATGATTGCTGCGAATGTCCGCAGAGTTTGAGGGCGACAATTCAAGAGCCCGTTAAACTCTGCGCGGCTCAGGATGGGGGAATACAAGCATAAAATTTGGCACACGGTCGGAGTATGTCATGAGAAAGATATATTTGGATATTAGGCCATTTTTCATTTACATATGGGTAGAATAAAAGTAATGGCAGCTTATTTGAACATTTTTAAAATTGCTTGTTATTCTACCTATTTGTTTTTCTTTCAAATGACAAATGCGATGGCTCTCTATACATCTTTCATGACATACTCGGACTGTGTGCCAAATTTCATGCTTGTATCGCTAAAGGAACCGTGATAGTCCAGGAAAAATAGGTTTTGACCTCAAACAAATTGCAACAAATTATTTTTCACCACAGTGCACTTATATAAGGTCCCTAGAATTACATACTAAAAGTCGACAAAAATCCAAGTGGTGGAAATATGACTAATTTGCATAAATCGTTAATCCCTGCCGCGTAATATATTTATTCCCATATTTGGGTATATATATTTTTTTTATTTTTTGAAAAGTTTATTTTGGTGATCCTTACATCAATAACATTTGCTAAATCATATAAGTGACTGAATAATTATGGGAACATAGTAATTATCAAAAATGACAACTTCGTGACCCTATAAATGTGCGCACACTACACTGTCTCCAGATATCATCAAGTAGTCGGTATTGGTGAGCTTCAAATTCACCAAGTTGCTTACTGGCACAGTTATCATATTAAAACCTTATGAAAAATCATAGGAACAATGATAACATTGTGATATTTAGCCCAGCAAACAAAAACTGGAGGAAAATGGTGTGTCCATAAATTGGGCGAAAAAGTAGTTAAAGGGTTGCCTAACATGGGAGACGTGAACAAGTTCAAGGAAATCCCCAAAATACATTTTAACGTAGATAGGATTATTGTAAGCAACAACAATCTTTAATTTGGGAGGTTTCCTTGAACTTGTTCAAGTCTCACACCTTAGGCAACCCTTCACCTACTTGTTAGCCCAATTTAGGGACACACCATTTTTTCCCAGTTTTTGTTTGCTGGGCTAAATATCACAATGTTAATATTGTTTACATAAATGTGATTTTCCATAAGGTTTTAATAGGATAACTGTGCCAGTAAGCAACTTGGTGAATTTGAAGCACGTCAATGCTGACTACTTGATGATATCTGGAGACAGTGTAATGTGCGCACATTTATAGGGTCACGAAGTTGTCATTTTTGATAATTACTATGTTCCCATAATTATTCAGTCACTTATATGATTTAGCAAATGTTATTGATGTAAGTAGAATCACCAAAATAAACTTTTCAAAAAATAAAAAAAATATATATATACCCAAATATGGGAATAAATATATTACGCGGCAGGGATTAATATTAATAACTTGGATTTTTGTCGACTTTTAGTATGTAATTCTAAGGACCTTATAGAAGTGCACTGTGGTCAAAAACAATTTGTTGCAATTTGTTTGAGGTCAACAAAACAAAATTATGTATTTTGCCTGGACTATGAATCCCATCACCTTTCTACTAGGTGTTCAATAATTGTTGGCGAGCGGTTAGGTTCTTTACTAGCTCCACTTCATCTGAGGCTGCAACTCTTTTGAACCTTTGTTTAGTGTAGATACGTGTTTGGCAACTTGATAAACGAGTCTTGTATAAATAACCGTGTTGTGTGTTGATTCAATAATAATGTGCATTGTTTATTTTGGCTGAAAAAAACAATACTTCAGTCAAAATGGCATCAAGTGTAGATTTGAGTTAGTCCTGCATACGCCCTGTGAACCTCCAAACAATAGGTCCACACGATGCGGGAAGAGGTTACGGTTTGTGAACTTGGCAAGATCCACAATCCGTTTATCAGTCTCCGAAAAAGAGCGCTAGAGGAAAAACGGGTTAGGGTTATATATAGAAAAAAATAGGAGGAACAACTGAGAGGCCCAGAATCAACATTTGAGGTTAAATTTGTTTTTGGGAAGCGAGAAAAATGAGTATTTAGTCAACGTGTTTTAACTACACGAAGACAAAGGAATCTCCACAGTCCTTATGCGAGGTAAACCTAATTGGTTTCACAGTGTTTAATTTAATAACGATCTCTAGAATTGTCAAAGTAATGTACCCAACATTGCGTATGGGTCATGAGTTTTTACCGCAAGCCAACCGGATAAACAGCAAAATGGTATACAAATGTAATTTATCTTTAAGAATAAGTGTTCTTTTCGTTGTGTGTTTAGCTGGCAAAGCGAACTCAGTATAGCACGGAAATTATAAACTGCACCGTATGTGTTCAAGTTTATACATAAACGCACGAGTCCAATTCCTAAACATGATGGGCTGTAACTACGAAAGCTGTTTATCTTTATGCGAGTGTAGTATATAGACGTGAATAAATCCAAGTTACATGCGTCTTCCTAAACACCCGAATTGAACAACTCTTACTAAATATCTTAAATGGTTGTTTAGTTATCCTCGTGTAACTTGGACAGTCTAAACTTATTGACCGTGGTCCCTATTGCTAATTACATTGTAATATAGAGGATTGCGCAACAGTATGACATACGATAGGCAAATCTTCAGCAGGTCTTTACTCAGATACAGCCTGAGCCATTATGGCTGAAACCAAAAAGCAACGCAGTGATAATTTCACTGCTGACGAAATGATGGCTCTCGTTGAGACCATGGGGAACTTTAATTCCATTATTGGTGACAAACGATGTGACATTAAACAGGCCCGTCAGATGGGGGGGGGGGGGGGGCGACGGTTGCGAACGCCCCCCCTTTGAAAATCTTTTTTTTTTTTTTTTCTTTTTTTTTAAGGTAAAAATTGCGTTTTTGGTTAAGAGAATGATGGCGCTTTCCCATCCAGTGACATTCCTCTCTCTGTGACTTGTATGGCTTAATTTAAGCACGAAATAGTCTAGGCCCGTTATGTCCGAAATAAATGGAGTGGGCGAACACTAAAGACTAGATGACCGTATGGTATAAGATAAATCAAATGTGATTTTATTTGGGGTGCGAGGGGAGAATTGTAATCGCAAATTCTCTTGTGTTAGCAATAGCAGTGCTTTCGTGTCTTTACTGTTATGACACTCGTCAGTTGCAGGTAGGTGATTCCATGGTAAGGAATCGGGTCTAACTCGCAAGGTGTGTGGGTTTGGTGTGGTTACAATCAATGAACGTGAATTCCAGGTATTTGGAACTTAGCCATATTATTTATATTGGGTCCGTATTATTTCTCTTGTATAGAGAGCAGTATGTTGGGTTACAACTGTGTTTTTTTACTGCTTGGTGTTTTAATTGTTACGGTCCGGTTGTTTATGGCTCGGTTGCTGATTGGAATTGGCGTTTTTGCGTTCGCATTTGCCAGAGAAGAGGTTTGATATTTGTTGGTTAAGTGATCTCATTGTTACCTTTTTTCGGTTTATTTCTTGCCATGGCTTTCCTATGCGGAAATTGTATATGAATATAATGAATATATTCGGATTGTGGGGCACATTGTAGGCAAGAAAAACCGTTTGGTTTGTTTTGGTTGATGAGATGTTTTAGGAGGGATGTTTCCCTGGTTTTGTTGGTATTCTCTGGGGTATATATGTACAGTTTGCGTACGTAAGATGGGTAGCGTGCAAAACGGCGTGGCCCGGTGGATGATACCGTGTTGTGATTGGTCATCTTATTATCCAATGGGTGCTCGGATGCGATAGAGCGGAAAACAGAGCATGGGTTGTGAACTCATGTTGTGGATTTGGGCTAAAACTTAAGTGTGTTTGTTTTTTGTTTGAAAAAGCCATTATTTATATTTTCCTATTTTGGAAAATAGTTAAATGAGGTATGGGCTTTTAGATAATTTTTTCTTCTATCTTTTGATAGTTGTTTAAGAAAAAATCAAAACATCTAACCGTGTGCGGTGATGGAAAGAGACGTTTTTTTTGGTGTTTGAAAAAGAAACATATGGTCAAACCGTGTGCGGTATTTGGACAAATATGTTTTGGTCGGCCCTTTGTTTATGAGTATAGCGGCTACGTTGTGGCTGGTTTGTTTCAAATGTTATAATGTATTGTAGGTGGAATAATCCCGTCTGCGGGTTATTTGTGTTCCAAATTACAGATTTGCTGATGTGCGTTCAGGTTTTTATTTGTTTAAACAAACGAGATGGCCGGGGTTTCCATGTTAGGATATTTGTACTTGTTGTTTTCCGAGTGCGAATGTGTGTGGGATATCGATGTCATGTGACGTCTTATGTGTGATAGACTTATTAAAGCCAAGTCTGTGGTTGTACATGAGTACTCAAAGCAGAGAGAGAAACAACCTAATTGACTTAAGCAACTACAGTTTGTAGTAGTCTCTACAGTTTGATCCATTGTAACTTCCTAACACCATTTATGCATTTGCTACAATGTTCCTCAAAGTTCCAACTAAGGGCTAGGCTGACGTCATTAATGCGCAAACAGACTACTGCGCATACTTATTATGCACGAACGGACATGTGCTTTAGTGTTGCTACGACAGTTGATTTTTAACCCGGATTTTTAGTACTGATTAAGACATGGTTTTGAAACAATAATCTGACATAACGGTGTTACTTAGTCTATTTATGCAAATCACGACTTGGAATTAAAAGGATAGAAGGGAAATAAACGGTGTTTTCTCATTTCCTTGTACACTTATTTACACACGTGACCATGTTTTGTCACGTGATCACACGCTGCAACTCGTCAACGGACTGGTGGTGGAAGGTTGTTAAGATTGTTGTAGAATCATGTCAAAAACTACTTCCGGTATTTCTGTGCGTCGACCAACAAGAAAGGTAAACTATGACACCATAATGGAACATTAAAATAAGAGAATGAGCGTGTTTCCGAAGGAAAATTTTTTTTTTGACTTTTTTGTTGTTGTTGAAAACGCCCCCCCTTTGAAAAAAGTGTCTTACGGGCCTGTTAAAGCCAACCAGACAAAAGCTGATGCCTGGAAAGCTATTACTTCAGAAATGTCCATCTCGTTTCCTGACCGTAAAAGCCGATCTGCTATAAGGACAACAAAGAATTGGGTGTTCTAAATACAATCCGAGAAGTCCAAGTAAATCGTTGAACGTGTCTTTGCTAACTCTGAAACGTCTGATGAAATGTTCCTCGTCATACTCTTCTAAGGGATTCACCTTGTCCCTAAAAACTCTTGGTGCACGTTGGTGTTGGCGACTATGACGATTTTCTTGTTAGTTGGCCTCTTCTTGTGCAATTAAGAAGATTTGAAGCGCATCCATCCTGTCCACCTTTCTACCTTTCTGTGTACATATCTGGCTTCTAAATGGCTCAGAATACTCACTAAACGACCCCCGTACCATTGTTTGTTATAAACATATGTTTAACTCTAATGGTCATTTAAACGAGGCTAACCTAAAACAAGCTTTGTAGTACTTGTTTGAAGTTAGACACCAGGTTTAAACAGTGACTACTAATTTATACGCATCTAATGGCTTAAACAGCTTTCGTAGTTACAGCCCGATGTGTTCAATGGCTGAACAATACCCATCCTCGTGCTAAAAATATAAGTAAAAGCCTAAACAATTCAATTGCTATTTGTTATGCATTCGGCCCATTTTGTGTATTGCCTTTAGTCCAGGAAAAATAAGTTTTGACCTCAAACAAATTGCAACAAATTGTTTTTCACCACAGTGCACTTCTATAAGATTCCTAGAATTACATACTAAAAATCTACAAAAATCCAAGTGGTGGAAATATGTTTAATTTGCATAAATCGCTAATCCCTGCCATGTAATATGTTTATTCACATATTTGGGTATATATTTTATTTTTATTTTTTGAAAAGTTTATTTTGGTGATTATACTTACATATCCTTACTTGAATAACATTTGCTAAAGCATATAAGTGACTGAATAATTATGAGAACACAGTAATTATCGAAAATGACAACTTCGTGAGCCTATAAATGTGCGCACATTACACTGTCTACAGATATCATCAAGTAGTCAGTATTAGACCATGGGACGAGTGCGATTATTGTGTTCGTTCGTGATCCCCAATTTGGTACAAAATGAAAACGTCAAAGTTCATTCAAGTTGTTGTTGCTAAATACAAAAATGACTGTTCATTTTTGCAAAAGTGGCACTTTTGGTGTATTTATGGCGAAAATATGGACCGATTTTTTTTTTTTTTACAAAACTTGCCGTTATACTTGAACCTAGGCTTTGGCCCGTGTTAGGCTCCAGCGTTATTGCCAAACTGCATAATTGAAGCCAAAACTGAAACACAGTTTCATTTAACAAAACGACACTCACGTGACTAAACCTAAATTGTGACCAATCGGAAATACTGTGTTATGAGTCTTCGTCGGCATCCAATCAGCGCTCTCGTTACGCACAGTTTCTGACCCGGTGTACAGCAATCCAACATGGCGGCTTCTAAAGACGACGCCGAGTCTTTATTTACGTGTATTTTGCACTGTGATTCTGGAGCCAAAGGCAGGGTTTCTTTCACCTTTTTATATTCAAAGCTGGTATCGCTTCTTCGAGTTTGCTGACAAATGGAAGAGTTTGAAGGGAAAACAGTCAGATATAGCGAGAGAATTTCTGGCCAAACATGACTTCGCGTTGCAGAGAGCGGATGGGTTTAGCATCGGCAGGCGGACCAACGAAACATGTTGGATTTTATCAATCTTGCTACGCCCGGTTTACGGACATCAATAAGATGGTGAATCAATACGATTAAGATAGAGCAAGTCACAGCTGTCCAAGAGAAACGACAAAGGAAAATCGTTGGAACCGGTAGGTGTTGCAGTAACGTTCAGGCCTAGACTTCAGACTTCATTCAGGGTGAAGCATAACACCTCAGTGTTTGTTTGTGGTTCCGAAAAAGATTCTGATGCTCTTAAATGACATTTACGCCAACAGGCCATATTCTCTTAACTATGATATTGACCTTATATACGGGGCTAGACCCAATAATTGGGGCGTTTTCACTCCTTTTTCGAATTTTGGATTTTGTCTGTCGTTCTACGCCCCAACCGTTGTAAAGCATGGTGCCAATTAAAAAACAAGTTGTGACCACAAAAGTTGCCAAAAACATGCCAAATACTTGACAATGTATATTGGAAAGCGCACACTGGCTTCTATACATGTTAAAGAAGAACTATTATGTCTTTATTTGTACTCACGGTTATTTGGGGTTGCAAATCCGAGCAATTTTGATCAGCTTTTCAAAACAATGATGCCTATAACGTCGAGGTCTATATAAACTATATAAACTACATAGACGTCCCGACAGCACCCGACTCACGTAAAGAGCACACTATGCGAAGACGGGGGACACGACAATGGCTTTTCGAGCGACCACCAACGACTGTTTTATGGTGCAAGAGCGCAGGCTTGCATCGCTGCACTTTATAGCGCGCATGCGTGTGCGCGCGTAGCGGTACTTGTACAAAATAATGCAAATTCGTATTGAACCGGGCTGATGGCTGGCACACGATCAGGGGCCAATTTCACGGAGCTGCTAAGCACAAAAATTTGCTTAGCATGAAAATGTGTCCTTGGTAAAAACAAGGTTACAGACCAAATTTTCACGTAATCTTTATTGTTTTTGATTGATAATCGGATGTTTTTTTGCTTAGCATAAAAAACACGTAGAATTTCGGCTGATAAATTGTTTTTAATGAGCAAGATGTTTTTGTGCTAAGCAAATTGTTGTGCTTAGCAGCTCCGTGAAAGTGGCCCCTGATCGTGTGCCAGCCATCAGCCCGGTTCAATACGAATTTGCATTATTTTGTACAAGTACCGCTACGCGCGCACACGCATGCGCGCTATACAGTGCAGCGATGCAAACCTGCGCTCTTGCACCATAAAACAGTCGTTGGTGGTCGCTCGAAAAGCCATTGTCGTGTCCCCCGTCTTCGCATAGTGTGCTCTTTACGTGAGTCGGGTGCTGTCGGGACGTCTATGTAGTTTATATAGTTTATATAGACCTCGACGTTATAAGCCAATTTGGTATTCCAACTGCACATGCGCACATTTTCCCTTGACGATTTTTCTTTCGATATAAACATTTCATCGATTGCGTGCAAAAGCATAGCGGGGGTACCAGCAAATTTCAAGAGATCGTCGTGTTTTAAAGTTACTAAGTAACATATTTTTGTTTACGTTTTGGTGTTTTCAGCCGCTTTGTGTGGCCAAACTTTTGTTCGAACAAATATTATTTATTTTTTTCGATTTTACAAGAAAATGTAAAAAATGCGGATTTGGTTACCACGTCCCCCATAGCCTTGTGTGCATTTGTCTGCCGTGTTTATATCACTTGTCCTCCTTGAGAAAAATTGTTGAATCTTGTTGTGCACATGCGCAGTCGGAACTCCAAAGTGGCTTATAGGCATCATTGTTTTGAAAAGCTGGTCAAAATTGCTCGGATTTGCAACCCCAAATAACCGTGAGTACCAATAAAGCCATAATAGTTCTTCTTTAACATGTATAGAAGCCAGTGTACGCTTTCCAATATACATTGTCAAGTATTTGGCATGTTTTTGGCAACTTTTGTGGTCACAACTTGTTTTTTAATTGGCACCATGCTTTACAACGGTTGGGGCGTAGAACGACAGACAAAATCCAAAATTCGAAAAAGGAGTGAAAACGCCCCAATTATTGGGTCTAATACGGGGCCACACATTCGAACACGCTTTATGTTATTATAGTTCTCTTTCTTTTGTCATTTGTCAATGTAGAATATGTTATGGAATGAATGTGTTGTCGGTGCTGTGCATGTTGTCGGGGGGGTCATACTAATATTAACCGACAACACGCACAGCACCGACAACACATACAAAACATATTTGATATTGACCAAAGAGGAAGAGAACTGTATTAATAATACAATACAAAAATTCAAAAGATTGTCATTCAACTCGAGGTTACAATTCATTTTTAAAATGGATATCTTTTTTCACGCGAATTTTTTTCTATATCCAGCATGAACGTTGGCCGCTATTTTGCCTTCTGGCTGCAGTTTGACATTATGATTATGCACGAGTCTATAAAATGTGGTTGTGGCTGCTACCATAGACTCATGCATAATTTCAAGCCACAGCCAAGTAATCCGGACACAGCCTACAGAAACTCCGCGTGCTAATTTAATAAATGAAATTGTTGGATTCACGACAACTTAGCTACTCATACATGTAGCTCGTCAAATCTCGTTTATGTCAAATAAATTTAGCCAGCTCTGGCTAAGTACATGTATACACCTATCTTTTATCCCTTTTTTTTTATAAGGGTGGGGGGGGGGGGGTGTTTAAGAAAACATTAGGTGTGAGCAATTTTTTGTTTGTACAAGGTTACAAATAAGACCATACCGGTATCTCAGGAAAATGCATTGTACGGCAAGTTTGCATTTCAAATCGTAAAAATTCCGTTCAACTAAAGAAATTTTATTTCAATTAATTGTTGTGTGGGGGGGGGGGGGGGGGGGGGGGTGGTGGGAAGCGTGTGCAACTTTGGCTCCATATTTTTGTGTAGAACATTTAAAAAGAAAAGAAAATGGGGACAAGTGACAAACTAAATATCTTTTCTTGTAACAAGTCATTTCCAAATTCCATCATTTTTTTTTCCTTCTTTTTTTCTCTCTAGATTTAACCTTATATGCAGTTGCTAATCAGCAGACGAGCAATGATAATGACAGACCTCCAAAGAAGACTTGTGTTTACTCAGATCCAGTGCCAGCCTACTATCTAAGCCCCAACATTAGAAGCATGTCGTACCGGCTATGTGCATTATCTGCCCAAAATCGCATGGGTTGTGAATAATTGTAACATTAATGTGCTCACTTCAGTGATTTTGTGATTGTTATAATTCTTAATTTTAGAGGGAAAAGCTGGGAGAATTATGCTGGAACTGGTTTTTGTGTACTAAATGACTAAATATTTAAGACAAGTCAGGAGCATTTTTCTGACATTTTTCATTCAGTTAACTTCCACTATCCCTGTTCCAATGAGGGCAACTATTTTCAAGGCTTTTTCTAATTGAAAAGTGTAACCTAGTTAAAACTTATTAGCGCTACATACCGAAACATCCATGATGGAGTATGAATATCCCTCTTACTGAGAAAATATGGTACTCAAACAGGCATTTACACAAATTTAAATGTAATTTCTATTTGCAAATGGTGCATACAATTCACCATTTCTGTAATTTTAAATGTTATTACAACCATGACTTTAATCACAAACAATTCAGCTTCCCAGTAATGTTACAGGTCCATTGTAAAATAAAACTGTAGGGTTGGGGCAGGCACTATCACTCCTGGACCACAGCAACCAAAAACGTGGGTACAGGGCCACAAATTGTGAACATTTATTTGTTAATTCTCAATTTTCATGTGATTCTATTTATTTTAATGTCACTTTGCAAGTTATGTTCCATAAAAAAAAAATGAGTGAGTACTGAAGTTTATGTACTAGTGCTGACAAGAATAAAATGACAAACGATAAATATTGTGTGAATCTTATCTTTTGATGTATTTCATTATTATGTATTTCCTTACAAGCTCGCCTTGCATGAAAGCCATTAAAATTCCCGTTGCAAAACACTGAGCCTATTGACCCCCCCCCCCCCCACTCCCTAAAAAAATAGATAAAAAACATTGCAGATTGAAATTGAATATAAGCCATTTTATTTATCAATCAATTATATAATAACACACTTAAATGGATCCATCTGGAAACCCATCAAGAGTGATTTACATGTAAACGGTGGTAATAGTTCATGTTTGTCACTGGCAACTTTTTCCCGTCATGTACATGCTCTATGAGGCGAGTTGGCTTGAGTCAATACAATAGGTTAACAAAAGTATGGGGCGAACTGGCTTTGGGGCGAATTTGTTATAAAAACTAGACGAGAAAAACCAACTCGCCCCATGTTATTTTCGCCCCATCAAAATGTTTACGTGAAATAACTCTCCAAAGTGCCACTTTTGCAAAAATGAACACCCCAAATGTTGTTAGGTATGCCCTAAAGATCAATTTGTGAAAGTTTTATCATGTACCAAGTTGGGGATCACGAAAATGTCTTTCTGAAAGGATTTTGTGACTTCGTCCCATGGTCTATATTGGTGAGCTTCAAATTCACCAAGTTGCTTACTGGCACAGTTATCATATTAAAACCTTATGAAAATCATATAAACAATAATTCTTCCAAATAGGCACTTTGGGAGACAAATTAGCGATAGTTTTGATTCACTTGGGAGACAGTGGCACTTAGGGAGACATTTCAGTGTCTCCCTAAGTGTCTAGCTACCCCACAAAACGATATTTGGGAGTTATTTTTGCTCGGAGAAGACAGATTTGGGTCTAAATAGCATAAATATGAAATTTCGTGGAAAAAGCTCCAGGTAAAAACGGGTTAGGTTACAATAAAGATTGTGCACGACTCTATAGGATTGTCTCCCAAAGTGCCCATTTGGAGGTATAATAATAACATTGTGATATTTAGCCCAGAAAACAAAAACTTGGGGAAAATGATGTGATATAAATTGGGCTAAAAAGTAGTTAAAGGGTTGCCTAACATGGAAGACTTGAACAAGTTCAAGGAAATCCCCAAAATACATTTTAACGTAGATATGATTATTGTAAGCAACAAAAATCTTAAATTTAGGGGGTTTCCTTGAACTTGTTCAAGTCTCTCACCTTAGGCAACCCTTCACCTACTTGTTAGCCCAATTTAGGGACACATCATTTTTTCCAAGTTTTTGTTTGCTGGGCTAAATATCACAATGTTATCATTGTTCATATGATTTTCTATAAGGTTTTAATGGATAACTGTGCTAGTAAGCAACTTGGTGAATTTGAAGCACTTCAATACTTACTACTTGATGATATCTGGAGACACGGTAAATGCGTGCAAATGATAGGGTATAATTGTAGTCATTTTGGACCATTACTATATTTTCATAATTATTTAGTCACTTACAAGCTTTCGAAAATGTTATTGAAGTAAGGATGTTTAAGTATAATCGCCAAAATAAACTTTAAAAACAATACAAATAAAATATATACCCAAATATGGAAATAAACATATTACACGGCAGGGATTAACGATTTATGCAAATTAGACATATTTCCACCACTTTGATTTTTGTAGACTTTTAGTGTGTAATTATAGGGACCTTATAAAAGTGCACTGTGGTAAAAAACAATTTGTTGCAATTTGTTTGAGGTCAACAAAACAAAATTATGTATTTTGCCTGGACTACTATGCTTTGCTTTTGCTCGGCGCGTCATTTTATATATTCGGCCTCATTATCCTTGGCCAGGAAGCAAGGTTCTTGTGTTATTACTCACCTCGAGATATTTTGCTGATATAAGAGTAAGACGAATAAGCAAACGCCAAGGCTTTAGGTTAGATTTCAACCCATCAAAACAAGACTAGCCCACCAATGTTATAATGTATGAAGTGCCCGCTATACAAAGCAATGTTTGGTTTTATATCTTTAGAATCTATCGGCTTGTGAGCGAATGGTAATTATATCCTTGGCTCAACCTCGATAGTGTGTAGAATAGATAAGACTACACTGTACGTGGTGAATTTTTCCAATTTCTTGCGGATTAAATAGGGATCTTCACTTTACCTGCAGCCATGCAGTAACACGACTCCGTAGGTAGCTTCCGAGTCGTCATACGTGCCCGACTGTAAATATTTGTTCCGCCAAACGACATCCGAATGGATGGATTGTTATCCACTTTAAGCCATCAGCCTCGGTCCAAAAACTTGGGCCAACGGTAATATCAAATGATCGAGAAAAGTAATGTTCAAAGCGATTTATTGGCAAGTATTATGCGCACCTCGAGTTGGAAAATGTGTGACAGCTTTGCATCGTGAGCGGTGGAGGCTTTTTGGGTGTGATCACTGATTCGCATTTTTGTATCACTGTGGAGACATGGCTTTGTTCTCGTGTACAAAATGGTTAGAAAGTCGAGCACGTTTTTTTAAATGCTCCCATTTTAACCACAATTATTTTCCTGTGTTAAAATTTCGACCCAATATACCCTATTTTATACCCTAACCCAAACACTAACCCTAACCCACATCCTAACCCTAGTTTTTGAGTAATTTAAGTAAAATCCAAAAATCTAATTCGTGAAATTCCTAGTGGAGACTTATTTATCTATAGAAATTACCCTTTGGAGACCTTTTCACTCCCATTGTCCCCATTGTGTTCACGTCTCCAGAGAGGGTATCGTATTTCGCACCACTTTTTCTTTCCTTTTTTTAAAATTACTGCCAATATGCTTGTTACTGGATTAATAATTGTTTTAAATGGCCTCCAATTATTATTGTTATCGCGTTTATACTGACAAAAACCGGTGATAATACCCAAAAAGCTACCACCGCTGCAATGCTATCAAATTTTGTCCAACTATAGGGGGCGTACCTTGCCCAAAATCGTCATGAGCAGTAAACATCTACTCTTTCTTTTTCCTTTCTTCCGAAAGAAAATTATTTTCTTTCCTATATCTTCATAATGTGAGAGATAAATAAGAAAACACAATTTGGACCAATTTGGAGAACAAATGGTAGGAAGAGCCGCCTACCTCGCTGTATTTCATACTGCCACATTATCAATCACGAACGCGAGCACATAAGATGCTCTTCAAATTGTAAACTTGAACAAATCAGTTTACAGTTGTGACTTGGTCAAGGTGTTTAAGGAATATATTTACAATTTTTTTTTATTTAGTATTACTGAACAATTACAACAATGTTGAGAAAGTTGTGTCGTTTCGTATATAAAAGCTGTAATTATTTATCGAGTATAGGATCTGAATAATTGTATGCATACACAAGATCAATAATTCAATATTGTATGTATAACGGGATTAATTAGGAGTAGTATGGGCAATAGATGTTTGGCCAACAGCTGCAGCTCAGGGTCGACAATACCCAGGGCAATTCTGTCCCAAATATCTGAAATAAAATGGAAGCAACAGCTGGAAATACTGAAAATATCCAGACTGACAATTTGTTCATATTGAAAACGTGGCGCTAGGAGCCATACACGCCACGTGCATTTGTGGCGCAAAGGTCGGTTTAGCGCAGCGTCGGTTCGGCGCACAACACTGACAGTAGTCACGTAAAACCCCCAACGTGGGAGGAGCCCACTGACCTCTACACCTGGACGGACCATTGTCCATATTCTGCTGTGCCCCAGTCCACTGACCTCTATACATGGACAGATCATCATTGTTTCATTTTGAAGTCGGCATGCGGAGAAGTGCAACATGGCGGACCCACGACGTGACTCTGTGAGCCAATGAAATGTCCAGGTGTTGGTACGATACGTATTACGTAATGTTTATAAATACAAAATGTACAGAATAAATCCGCTGACCTCCACACCTGGACATTTCATTGGCTCACAGCAGTGACGTCTCGGGTCCGCCATGTTGCACTTCCAGTTCGCGCCGACTTCAAGTGTTAGCACAGCAGAATATGGACAATGGTCCGTCCAGGTGTAGAGGTCAGTGCCCCAGTCCCACTGAAGCCGGATATGCTACGGATCGCCCCGGTTTGCCCCGGATGGCCCCGAATGAAACAGACGTTTGATCCGGGGTCATCCGGGGTGGTTCCGAAAGGCAATCGGGGAAAAAAGTGGCGTGTTCCCCGGTCCTACTACGGTTCTACTACGGTTTGACTACGGTTCCGCCACGGATGGGCCCGGATCATCCCGGATGGTCACGGATTCACTACGGTTCCGCCACGGTTTCACTACGGGGGCGCCACGGTTCATCCCGGATGTGCCACGGTTCACCCCGGTGAACCGTGGCACATCCGTGGTGAAACCGTAGTGAATCTGTGGTGATCCGTAGTGTATCCGGGGTCATCCGTAGTGGAACCGTAGTGGAACCGTAGTGGAACCGTGTGTGAACCAACTCCCGTTTCATCCCGGATAAACACGGTTACACTACGGTTACGCTACGGTTTATCCCGGATACACTACGGATCATCACGGTCACACTACGTTTTCACTATGGTTTTACTCACTGACCTCTATACATGGACAGATCATCATTGTTTCATTTTGAAGTCGGCATGCGGGGAAAGTGCAACATGGCGGACCCACGACGTGACTCTGTGAGCCAATGAAATGTCCAGGTGTTGGTACGATACGTATTACGTAATGTTTATAAATACAAAATGTACAGAATAAATCCGCTGACCTCCACACCTGGACATTTCATTGGCTCACAGCAGTGACATCTCGGGTCCGCCATGTTGCACTTCCAGTTCGCGCCGACTTCAAGTGTTAGCACAGCAGAATATGGACAATGGTCCGTCCAGGTGTTGAGGTCAGTGGTTTTACTACGGTTCTCCGCCGCCCCTCTTCCTTCCTATGATGGCCCCGGATCACCCCGGATGCTAGATGTTGATCCGGGATGACGCTCGACTTTCCGGACGTACTACGGATGTCCCCGGGTGGTCCCGAATGGTCCCGGATTTCTACGGTTCATCACGGTTTGACTACGGTTCCACTCCCGGATGACCCCGGATATGAACCGTAGTGCATCCGGGGTGATTCGTAGCGTATCCGGCTTTCGGTGGGACTGGGGCTTAACGCTTGAAGTCGGCGCGAACTGGAAGTGCAACATGGCGGACCCAAGACGTCACTTCTGTGAGCCAATGAAATGTCCAGGTGTAGAGGTCAGTGGATTTACTCTGTACATTTTGTATTTATAAACATTATGTCATACGTACCGTACCCACTGAACTCCACACCTGGACATTTCATTGGCTCACAGAGTGACGTCGTGGGTCCGCCATGTTGCACTTCCAGTTTGCGCCGACTTCAAGTGTGAAACAATGATGATCTGTCCATGTGTAGAGGTCAGTGGAGGAACCGTGGGCGCGACCCGAGTGTTGTGCGAAAGTCGCGCACCCTTGCTCCGAACGACACTGCGCAATCAATTTAGTTTTGTTTGGTTGCATAGACCAGATTCCTTATTACGTCATCACTATAGCGCGTTTCTTCTCGTCCTCTCCAGTAATTTGGATAACAATAGAACTGTTTGGTATATAACATGTCTTCGACCAACGCCTCTCACTTCAGGCTTGTGCACAATCGCTGAATGCAGCTACTAGCTGCTATACGCTCTATTTTACTGATATACTTGCATACTCCATTGATTATGTCTACCGAAGAGAATCGTGCTTCTGATGCGAGCACGACGCTAGTGTTCGACAAATTTAAAGACTATTTTGATCGGCGCTTTAATGCTATCGAAGCCCCGATACAAAGTTCTACCTCTATAACTAGAGAAATGAGAAATAAGCTGGACGCTAACGAACTTTCTAGACCGGGAAATATCGCCCAATTCGAATTTTGCGGCAAGCTTGAAATTACGCTTGATAAGATTAAGATAGCCTTCGCCGATAGACCTGACCCCGATTCCGCCATCAAAGAAGCCATCGAGAAAGCCGAGGAGTTGCTAGCTGAAAGAAAAAAAAAAGATCCGCATTGCGGATAGCAGCAAGGCCGGCTGGGCGACGGTATCGCATCTAGATAAAAAGGCCACTCATCACATATCTCCCGACCAGCAGAAGTCCGTCAACATCGCCGAAGAAGAGGCCTTGAAAGACTTGGAAAGTCGAAAGCGTAAAAGACGAGATGGGCCCAACCTTGTTCAGACTAGTCAGAGGGATCTGCCTGATCGTCGCCTTTTTCGAGGTACACACCACTAAATACTTTGTTTTTTCAGGCTGCATCACTGTGCAGGCAGGCCACAATCCCATGCTGTCTCAATAAAATATCGCAAAGAATTTCTTTCGCATATCCTGTTTTGTGTGTGTTGTATTCAGCTGTGTCGGTGTTTAAAACAAAACAATTTTTCATGCGTATGAGCGCAGCGAAGTAGCATGAACATTTAGTTTTGTTTGGTTGCATAGACCAGATTCCTTATTACGTCATCACTATAGCGCGTTTCTTCTCGTCCTCTCCAGTAATTTGGATAACAATAGAACTGTTTGGTATATAACATGTCTTCGACCAACGCCTCTCACTTCAGGCTCGTGCACAATCGCTGAATGCAGCTACTGCTATACGCTCTATTTTACTGATATACTTGCATACCCCTCCTTCCCACCCTATATTAGTTATATATAGATTTATATATTATATCGTATGTGTGCTCTCTCGGTGTATATTTTCTTTCTCCCAACAGGCATGTCGAGCTCTAACTGCTTTACCTGCGGTATGCCAGGACACTGGTCCAGATAATGCCCCTTCACTGCCGCCAGCGATGCAAGCTTCCAACAGACGCCTTTGCTCAAAATTGGTCGGGAGAGAATGCTTTACTAGTCCCCCCAGTAGTTTTGATTCCCTCTGTGTTGCATCATTTGCAATATCTAGGGACCCGTAATTCATATTTCTATATAGGTGTCGTCATTTCGTTAGTTGGTTGATCGACCGCAAAATTCCTATATCTTTTCCAATCCGAGATGAGTTTGTGGCAATGTATTTATCTCGAGTAAAATCCACCTCTCGGTCTGATAGTGTCATCACGACAACTGCTGCTGCCATAAAATGGCTTCATACCTTAATGAATATAAAACACAATCCGGTAGATTCTCCTACTGTTCAACAAATTGTGATCAGTTACAGAAAGTTCCTTCATCACCCTCCGGCTCAGAAAAGCCCTTTATCTCTAGAACAACTAAAGAAAATCATGGTTAATTTTGCCAGAGACGACTGCTCTCTCATTCAACTAAGAACCGCTTGCTATGTGTGTTTGAAGTTCGCTTTATTATTTAGGCACAATGAGATTGCTAAAATCAAAGCATCTCATCTTACCCGTTTAGCAGATAGCCAAGGTCTGTAGTATCTTTATCCCCAAATCCAAAACCGACATTTTTAGAGAGGGAAACATGACTTTTCTGCCCATCTCCAACGAATTGTATTCTCCGTATGTCATTTTGTTAAAATACATGTCAAAAGTTGGGATACATATAGGAGAGGATCAGTTCATTTTTATCCCCCCTCACTTTTTGTTCTACCTCTAAAACTCACAAGCGTACTCTAAACAAACCCCCACAGTTACACCAGGTGTAGAGAATTATTCTTGGATGCTCTCAAGTCAATAGGAATTGATAACGTTAACGAATATGGCCTTCACAGCCTCCGGTCCGGGGGGGGGGGGGGGGGGGGGGGCACTCAGCTAGCCAAGAATAACGTTTCTGAAGAATTAATTCTTCAGCATGGTCGCTGGAAAACTACCATGGCCAAAAATCGTTATGTTAAAAGAGATCTGAGCCAACGACTTGAGGTATCCAAGGCCGTATTGACCTAATTACATTTGTTTATTTTATTTGTTTTTTCGTTTTAAGGAGTGATTCAGTAAGTTTTGTCTGCCAACCTAAAACGGCGCCTTGTTGAATTTCCGGATTTAACTCGATATATGATTGCTATGATGTTTGTTTTGTAAGAGGGCCATCGAGGCGAAGTGTTACTTGGGCAGTTGCCCTTACGAGCCAGCGAGGCTTATGTATGTATATTTTTGTATCGTTTTGTTTCCGGGCGCAGACCTGAAGGGCCGAGATGGTCAGTGTCGTAATAGGGAGATTGCAAAACTACTACGGATGGATACGTAGGTTACGTACCCGATAAGGTATCACAATGTGCATGCTGATTGGATGGCGCATACTGGGCTCTAACAAAGGGTTTATATGATTGGGTGCGTGTGTGGGTGTGTCTTACTTGTTTAACGCCCTTTCCATTCCACAGCATTACAGACAACGCCTCCGACAATTAACCACTGCTGTTGACTGCATTTGTTGCAAAATGGACATGCTGCGAAAAGTTGCTGCTGTTTGTACGGCCGAAGTGAGTACTTTGCCGCCGCCATATTGTAGACAATTCGTAACTGAAATCGTTGAATTATTATACTCAATCTTGGGAGTGGGCTTACCCATGGTGCCCATTGTACCGTCAAGGTTTAACGAACTGGTATTCACACAGTCAACAATTGAATTTCGAGGAAGGGACGTTTTCAGCACTCTGCAGGACCATCCTAGATCTTTTTGGCGAGAGACTGGGGAGACCGTAGCCTCTTTTAGCCAGCTGTTAGAGTTCATACGAACTTACCTTCAGGAGGGGGAGGGCAATGGAAGGAACCCATTACTAGATGAACAGAACCGACTACTATTGACATTAATCTGGCTCCGTAAATATTCGGACTTTAATTCGCTTTCGGTTTTGTTTGATGTCAGTGAGAGCTAGACCACAGGGCATGGCCGATTATCTTGCACCTAATTGACGCATATCGTAAATCTATATAAATTTTACTTTAAACTACTTAGGAAGTTGTTGGGAAACTCACAAATAAAATCCCCAAACGGTCTGCAAACCAGTACTCGATAAAATCTCAATTTAAAATTCATGTTTTCCAACGACCAATCAACGAGGCCCTTCTGTCGTGGTGCGGCACGTTTGTGCGAATAGTGGGAAAATGGACCAATAGCGGGCGTTGTAAAATAGAGCGAGCGTAGGCGCTGTTGACACGAGCTGCTCAGATGATAGCGATTTGAAAAAGAAAAAGTATATTATGCACGGTTTAGATGCAGATTCCAGGGTTTTGTTGTTCTCTGAAAAGAGTTTAAAAAAATTCCACGCTTGTGCCGGTAGGTGGAAAAATGTATCCAAGCAAAAATCGCCCCAAAAGCGGAGATGATCATATTGGCATTCCAATCGTACACGCACTGGTTGATGTACCGCAGGAATCCGCATTGTCAACAGTACGTGATGTAGTTGAGTATATGCCGTTAAAAAAAGAGAACAGAGGTGGAGTTTGGACAAAAAGACCCGAACAACTGTCCTTGACAAACATTCACAATGCCAGACGCTAACTGCAGGAAAGCTTCTGGAAGCAGCGAGGAAAAAAGAAGATCAGTGGCTGCTCTCACAGATCGAACGGAAGGATCTTGTCACCACAGAAACATTGTACCACACAGTCTGCTTTCTATCTGACTCTCCCTAATATAAATTCAGCTGGAAATGGGCAAAATGTTTGTTATAACAGAATTGTGTATTAAATGTAAATCGGTACGAGTTGTTGTTCACCCACTCACAAGTACATTGTTAAAGACATGGACAAATTTCAGTTTTACCGTCACGAATAAACATGTATCAAAGACTAAAGCTAAAAAAAAACTCTGGTCGTGTATATATTTTGTTCATACAATTTACATTTAGATTTTTAACCCCCCCCCCCAAAAAAAAAAAGATTAAACAATTATAATACAAAAATCAAACAATAACAATAACAAAATGACACTATTAAAAAGTTCAAATTATGGCAATGAACAAAATTTGTATTAAGACATTAAAACACATCCTAATTCCTCTTTAATCGAATTCTGTCTCTGTAGATTCCCTTTTGATCAAGCAACTGCAATAAGCAATCTTTTCCCATTTCCAATCCTGGTCAATAGAGGGCGCCCGTTATACACAGGTGATTAAAATGCAAATATTTAATTAACTGGTGAACATTTAATTGGGGATTTTGGTTTTTCGTGATCCACATGATCCCAGCTAACAGACTGCAGTGATTCCACTTAGATTCAAGAGGTGCGCCAAGGAAATTGATTTCTGAGCACATTTTGCAGCCATGCCCTGTGGTCTAAGCACCGCGTTGAGGATAACAAAGTCTGTCCCTAACATAAGCCAACAAACGGACATAGTTATTTCTGTGTACCAGCCATCCTCTACGAATTACTCTCTTTTCTTGGTCACTCATTACAAAGCGACCCCTTGCAACTGCTCTGTCTGCCATTGTGGCGATACACTCAAAGCTTACTGTACTTGGCGATACTCAATCACATCTGGCTTGTAAAAGATTAAAAGGAATAGACGCGGTGAAAACCATTTCCAGTGATAACAATGATGAAGCTATCCTACCGTACACTATCACAAGGGTATTATTATGGAAATTTCCAGGTGGCTAGCGAGAGTTGGGGGCCTCTCTATCTTTATTTTTTTCTTTTGTCTCATTATGGTAATTGCTAAGCGCTCCTACTTGTCAAAGGCTGGACCATCACTGGCCAATTGCATACTCGGATACGCTACCGATAGCTAATAATTATTCATTACAGTGATTTTGGGAGGATACGTAGTTCTGTAGGTCATTTACGTATCCGTCCGTAATAGTTTTGCAATCGACCTAATAAGACAGGTGTGTAATTGTTTGTATTACGTTTTTTCTATAAATATAATTTTTGGTGAAGTTCATACATCATTAATTGATGTTCAGCATCACTGTGCATGCAGGCCACAATCCCATGCTGTCTCAATAAAATATCGCAAAGAATTTCTTTCGCATATCCTGTTTTGTGTGTGTTGTATTCAGCTGTGTCGGTGTTTAAAACCAAACTATTTTTCATGCGTATGAGCGCAGCGAAGTAGCATGAAATAATGATATCCTTGCAGGCGGGAGGGTGGGGTTATCGAGGTGAGGTTGCTCGACCGAGACTGAAGCAGGGGAGTTAGCGTTTATAAGAGACGGCTACACAAAGAGTTACGTAAGAAAGCCCGCAAGGAATTTGCGCGCTGCACCTGTCTTACAAATAAACGTACAACAAATCACATTTGACAAAGAAGTATGAATAGGAGTAATATGGAGAGAGGGGGGGGGGGGGGGGGGGGGGGGGGAGGGGGGGGGGGGGGGGGACAATAAACAGGGGAAACCAGAGGAGTGAGAACAAAAAAAACAAAACTCCTGGCAAGGAATAAATCTGAAACAGATGACAAATAGAAGTTGATCATTTCCTAGTTGGATGTTTAATAGTCCGAAGACGATTCATCTAAACTTTCTACCGGCTGAGGCGGACTGAGTCTTTTCGATGGCCATGTGATTCTATGCCCTGTAGAATCATATCAGAAATACAATGGTTAGGCTGGTTGAAGTGATGACTGCCGGGGGTATCCAGTTTCTTGATGTTGGTCGTCGATCAATGACCGTAACAACTCTTTTTAAGGGCATTTTGGTCTCTCCGACATACTGAACTCAACAAAACCTGCAAGAGATGAGATATATGATGTACATTAGATGTACTGCAAGTGATGTTACCAATAATTCTATTAGTGGTACCAGAAGAGTGGCCAGAAAAGGAGTCAGACTCCTGGATGTGGATCTGGCAAACCACACATCTGCAACCGCACTTGAAAGTTCCGTGATGCGTCCAAGCTGGGAACTTCGGCTCGAACAATGAGGTCTCGTAGATTATGAGGGCGTCTATAAGCCAATACAGGGCTGTCGGAGATGGCACGGACAAGACGATCGGAAGTGTGGAGAATGTAATGGCTGTCGTTAGTGATGTTGAGAAGGGAAGGGAGACTGGGGTGAAAGGTAGTCACCAGGGGGATCTTGGGTTTGTCATCATCGTGGGGGGCCTTTATCTTTAGAGCCTAATTCTTGGGTACAGCTTTGGCTCTGGCAATGGCACGTTGAACTTGGCGGAAGCTGTGACCCCTGGCAACCAAGTTATTCTTTAGTATCTGTGAATGGCGGAAGAAATCATAGTCGTTAGAACAAATCTTTTTGAGTCTGGGGGCCTGACTAAATGCTAGACCAGTCTTATAATGCCTAGGGTGACAGCTGGAGGAGTGGAAATGCAATTTAGAATTTAGCCTATATTGTGTTGATGAGATATGGCCTGAAAGTCCAATTCAACTCAAAAGTTTATATTTACGATGACGTCATCATTACGTCGACACTTACATTTTTAAATATAACAAACCCCGGAATACCAATATACCAATTTTAAACCCAATCTGATACTTCCGAAGATCATGCGAAGATATACAAGGCCTTGGAAATTGCACCAAGGCCTCACGACACTCGATGATGTCATCGTCTTCTTGCACCGCTGTGACACTTGGCTTTTACCGCAGTGCTTTTGCTTTTGCTGTGGGGCTTTTGCCGTGACAGTTGTGGGCCACCGTAATAATCGTATATCGAAAAGACGCCTCTTCTGTGATGAAAGACATCTTTCCGACATACAATATCGTGGGAAGACGCCTTTCCGAGATACGATTATTATTTAAAGACGTCTTTCTGAGATACGATATCAGAGGAAGACGTCTTTCTGAGATACGATATCGGGGAAAGACGTCTTTTCGAGACACGATAACCATGGAAAGAAGTCCTTCTAAAAATAAGATATCAAGAAAAGACGTCTTTTCTAGATACGATATCACGAAAATACATATTTGTTTTCTCAGTATTCTCAGAAACGCGATAACGCGGATGGTCACTTTAAGCTTCTATAGTTTTGACCTCAGGGGAGTGGAAGTTTGTCCGTAATTTTGTGGACCACCCTTCAGGAATGAATTGGTGTCTTCAGCCAATTAAGCTTTCCGATAACTCAGTCGATACGCATACGGTGTAAGGCATAAATATTGGAGATTGTAGGTTCGAAACCTCATTTTTGTTTAGTCCATTATTGAGAAACAACCTCATATAACATACATGTACATACATACCTCGCATCGGTCAACGACACCTATCTCCCCGCAAGGCCTATCGACCTGACTGTGTGTATACGTACATAATGCGTGTGATCAGATAAATCGTCTAAAAGAATATCTGTAGATATAGGACATTGTTCTTTCCTTTGTTTTATGTAGACCCCCACATGTTTGTTTATGGTTTTAATCGAGAATTTTGTTTTGTTCCTATCGATAATTGCCTTTGTTTGTACTCAAAGTTTTCCAACGGCTCTCATTGGTTTTGTACACGAATCTCAATCGAGGACGTCCTCGATTCTAACCCTAACCCCAATTCTCCTTCGTGTCGCCAGGCATGTGTCCTCCATTTACACCACAAACGAACGCACTTGCACATTTCCCCCTAGACTTAGTGCACACAATTCTTTGTGGAGACATCTTCCTTATGCATATAGTGACCTTTTCATTTATTTATTTGTCCACATTTGTTTATCGGTTTCCACAAGGCGGCGAGTTTAGACATTTTAAATTTTGAAAGTGACCGTGTAATTTGAAGGCTCAAATATATTTTTGCGTAGTATTATTCTCATGACTTATTATTCTTGGCGTGTCACTCAGTCAATCCGCCTATTTTTATTCGTCTACTAATCCGTCTACTAATCCGTCTTATTATAGTAGGGGGACAGCGTGTTATTTAAATTTGTATAAGATTAAAACTGCTGCAAACTGCTTACTGGCTAGAATGACCTGAAATATACAAATCAAATAAGTTGATTCAGAGACAAAATGGCTGTGTACATAAAACAAACTAAAGGAGGACATACAAGAATGATGCACATCATGGTTAAGAACCAACAAAAAGAGGATTAGGCCAAGGGAATAAAAGATGAGGTCAGATTGGGTAGGATCAAAGACAGACCAAAGGGGTAAAGGGGTCCAAACCTGGTGGAGAACAGAACGGAAGGGGTAAAACCACAAGGAAAGGGTTCAGGTTGAAGATCTAAGGGAAGAACTAACAAAGAAGTGTGACTGTGAGTAATTGAGGGGGTGGGGGGGGGGGGGGGGGGGGGGGGTTGCAAGAGAAAGGAGTTGGCAACAGTATTGCAAGAAAATAGACGGGATAAACCAGAGGAGGGAGAACAAACAAAAACAAACAAACACAATCCTGGCAAGAGATAAATCAACAAATGTTGACAATAGGAGAACAAAATATAAATTAATAATTTCCTAGTTGGATGTTGAGCCCATGTGGTTGAATAGTCCGAAGACGATTCACCCAAACGCTCTCGCGGCTGAGGCGAACTGAGTCTTTCCGATGGCCAAGTGATTCTATGGCCAAGTGATTCTATGCCCAGTTTCTTGGTGTTGACAGTCGATCGATGACCGTAGAAACCTTCTTTATGGCATTTTTGGTCTCCTCGACAATATTAATTGCCTTAAAGTAACGTTAATGTAATTGGGTTTGGCTGAAGAAGTATCGAGCAAGATTTTCAAGTATTTCACCTCGAGTCAGTCTGTGCTCAAGATTCTTTTTTAATAATGATAGAGCACTTCATGTAATTGTTTACGTTTACATCAAAACAACAAAGCGTTCCTTATATATATAAACAGTTTTTTGTAATCCTTATGAGACCTTAATTACTGGACAATTTATTTGAAGTATTTCAGTCATATCAAAGTTACTGATTGTTCGGTAGCTAACTTTCTTCTGATTGTCAATTAGGCTTGAAGATGCCCTCCAGAATAATTGCAATTAATCTTGACGTTTTACCCCGTGTTTTTTCTTGACTTCCAGGACGTTGTACAACACACACATCGTGCGATGGCCCTATATCATTATTATCTTATTACATACTCTGACTGTGTGCCAAATGTCATGCTTTTATTACCAAAGGCACAATTTCCTTAATATTTCCTCTGTCAGCCCGGCCTTAAGCATAGGCCAGGACGATAGTTTTCAACTGTTAATACATGCATGATATCCACCACAATACAGCCCTGCAGCCTGCCCTCGGAGTAGATTTGAACTTACAAACACATTGTTTTGGTTTCTCGTTGTTTCTCGTACAAAGCCAGGACGATTCAAAAGATATCTCTATATGAGTACATGTAGTTTCTTAGAGCAATATTGTAGCCTTCGGTCGGTCAAGTCACCCTGGCACATAAATCGGGATTACACGCGGGGGCTGTTTCCTGAAAGAGACAGTTAATGGAGGTCGCCCATAGCATGACGGGACGTTTTAATTTCCGACAATAGTCGCAACAAATAACACTACCTTAACCCCAACAGGTCGACCTTGCGACGACACAGAACAGCCAAAGAAGGCTTAAGCTACATCCGAGACACGACCATCGGCAACATTGCCAGTGGCATGATTTGTTTGTGACCTTTACTTTCTAAATTAATAGTGAAACACCACTGAAAGTTGCACTAGCGACGTTCGTGCGGGGGCGCGGGGCCCTTGGGCCATTCTCACCCACGAACGGCGCCCCCTCGTGTACTTAAAGGTAGGGTACACCATTTTCAAATATCGATAATTATTAATAAATATCTTACTTATTTGAAAGAAAATAATGATTCTAGGCATCTAGCAAAATGATATCCTGTAATCGTGACCGCGAAAAAACAATTTCCCGAACATGATATCTAGCGAAATCATTTTGCTGGATACCTACAATCGTTATTTACTTTCTAAAAAGTAAGATATTTCGGCATTAAATTTGTTCGATATCTGCAAATGGTGTATCCGACCTTTAACACCCGGCTTCGTAACAATTCTTGAAATTACTTAGTTGCTTTGAATCGAAGTAACCAGATATGCCCATGGTGATTTTCCATGCGGATTACAACTTTTCCAAAATGCATCTCTGAGACGCATCTTTTATTGTTTTATTGACGAAGGAATAGTTTTACAGGGAGTTTAGTGTCAATTTATATTTTTGACAAGTAAGTTTTTAACCGTAATTTGGTTGGTTATGTATAGCTGCAAATGGTATACTTTCGCCTTAAAGGTAGGATACATCATCAGAACATTTTACTATCGAATTATTACGAAATATCTTACTTATTTGAAAGTAAATAATGATTGTACACTCTAAGAAATAAAGGTTTAAATTTGCTCCCTAACTGATACAATAGCAGCACCCCTCAAATAAAGTAAATATTTGAACCTCAAAAAGGTTTAAGAGTGCAAATTTGGCCCTCTAAGGTACATTGTGTTATAGAGCTGAACCCTAATAGGTTCTGTTTTGCACCCTTAGTTGTGCTGCTATGGTATCAACTATGGTGCAAAATTGAACCTTTATTTCTTAGTGTGTAGGTATCCAGCAAAATTATTGGGCTAGATATCCTATAATTGTTTCAAAAAATGAAAATTTTTAAAACAAAAATTCACGATCGCCAGACGACGATCGCGGAAAAAACAAGAAAGAAATAAGAACCACTGCCCGACGCCGGTTGTAAACGAACGCTGTTTTTCTTGCTTTTCTCAGCATCCATGATTGTAAAACTTCAGACAGGTCAATTAAACGATATTTACTATAAAATACAACCCCCCAAATCCACCCATTCATGATAATTCAAGCAATTACCAATAGTGTATCCTCCCTTTAAACATATAATACAAAATGTATGAAATATTAAGAGTTTAGGCGGATGCATAGTTGTATGTATTATATGTTTACGCTCCACGATAAAATCTGTCTACATGGTCATAACGTTAATATTCTTGAGAGAATTCATATGCGACAGTCGCTAGTACACGATTTCACTCACCTTGCATGGAACACAGTGCTCCCCGAAGAGTTGTTGGTGACTTCTTTGTGACGCGATGATGACGTTGATAGGATCAGACTTGTCTCGTAACTTCAGACGTCGGACATAATGGTTAGCATATCAACCTCCACAACGGGTTTAAAAGTTAGACGTCACGCTCAGCTCTCGGGATTCTCTTGTGAACGTCCAGTTTTCATCATATGATCCAAAGATTTTATTTATGATAACAAGTACAATCGTTATGTCTCTTAACTAATTTACCTATTATCTGTGCAATCGGCTATGCGTTGAGGTACTATATTTTACTTCTGATATTGTGTTTTATAGTTTGTGAGCAATGGAACTCACAGAACTGGACATGGACAGTATCGACTGTGAATTTGAACATATCTTGAATCTCACTGTGCCGTCTGATGCGGAAGAGTACGTAGTCGCTATCACTGAACAGCTAGGTATAATTGTGGGGATGGTAGCGGTGCTAGCCTTTGGGTTACCCGGTAACTTGGCTTTCCTCTTCATCGTCTACAGGCTGCCGCATATGAGGACAATTACCAATTTCTTCCTTGCCAATTTAGCCATTGCTGATATCCTCTTTTTGGTGGTGACAGTCTCCATGTACGTTATATTCCTTGGGGCTAGCCCCGTTCGCAGTGATTACAACGTGGCCAGATTCTTCAGCTGTGTAGGGGTGTTTCTCGTTCCACACATCACCTATTTCACCTCTATCTGTTGTGTGACTGTGGTCTCATTGGAGAGATTTTATGCCATCTGTAAGCCCATCCATCACCGAGCAATAAATACCAAAACCCGGGCAAAACGTCTGATGTTGGCGTCATGGGTGGTACCGATGGTTCTAACGGCTATAGTGATGCCAAAGTACGGCCAACTGGAGATGTCCTGTATCATCTGGCCGGACGGGGAAAAGTACGATGACTTACCGAATATGCTTGGGTTCTGCCGACCGATGGTGCCTTGGTGGTTGGTGGTTGGTGAGTTCACCACTGTGTTTCTATTCCTTATTGCACTCCCCTGTAACATCTTCATGTACATCCGTATCGTGAAGTCGCTGAGCTCCCGGCCAGTCTTCAAGACAGAAGGCCAGCAGCGTCAACCACTCCAGGCTGTCCAGGTACGCAACCAAGTGGCCAAGATGCTCATCATTAATGGCGTAGTCTTTTTTCTGTGCCAGGCCACCAACCAATTTGTCACCATCGCCTATATGTTGTCGTTTGTCACCGGTGTCCCCATCAGTGACACTTACGACCGATTGGCCACTGTCATCGATGTCGGCCGCATTGCTGTCTTCGTCAACTCTGCTGTCAATCCACTGATTTACAACGCATCAAGCCTGCACTACCGCACCGCTTTCAAGCAAGCATTCGGTTGCTCATCCAAGAAATCTAAGACGGTCAAGACCACACCTGCAACTATTCAACCCAAAGGGGCTACGCATGATAACCCCAGGCTTACTCCTTCGGATACACCTGCAAGACTCCCAGACAACGATTGCCCACTGACATCAGTCCAACACACCGGGGATGAACATTGCGCATCAGCAGTAACCGAAGAAGACATCAGTTTGGTTTCTTGCGAGAATGACGTTGATACTGGCGTTAATAACGAAGGTTTTCTCGCATCTCCTATTGAGAATGAGGTGAAAGCCTGCAGCGTCTGCCCATCCAGTGATGAATCAGACAATATTGACGAACAGGGAAAGCAAAGTACATGCAACAGTCGGCGGAATTTAGAAATCATTGAGGAAGAGTCTTGTACCTAAAGTAACTCAATTAGACGGAGATTGTTATTAAAGGCAAGTGACTACGACAGCAAACAGAACTTCAAACCTTTTTAATTTGAGCTCTAACACTGAAAACGTTATTTAATCAATCGCGACGAAAAAGTTGTTAATAGCAGGAAAAGTATTAGTAATGCAAGTCATTTATGTTAGGGGTCTAACGATTTTTGTTAGGGGTATGATATGACAAATCGTGACCGTTTTCACGAAGAGACGTCCAAAATAACCTGCTTAAAAATACTTTACTTTTTTGACATGCTTATGTAAGCAAAATATAAATATTGATATAAATATTTGCATTTTGCGTTTTCACGAAGAGTCACAAAGATTACTGCCCCTTGAACGCGTACAAATCGTATTGCACGGATAGGCGTAAAAGTAGGTCAAGGGAGATTTTTGTTTTATGAAGAGTCACACATATGTACTTATTAATTTTGGCTAATTAACCACCGTGTTAACTCTAATTACTGGGTTCATGTAAACATTTACCTCTCACGGCACTGTGTAAAGGTTTCCTGACTGCAAAGGTTTCCTGACTGCAAAGTAGTATTTTTGTTGAGTTTTAGAATAGGATAAACTCTTCTTGCCATTATCTTGAAAACGCTTTTTCTTCAAATTCCACATGTGTGTCACTTCGTGAAAACGGAGATGAAATTTCAGTCCATTCAATACGAATGATATTAATAGTTATGGACGAATTAAAATCCGTGAAAGACTCATTTCAACGACGGACTAATATACCAAACGTCAAATGACAAATTTGCATAGTCATAAAAATCAGATGGGACAAGGTATTTTTGACGTGACAAATTAAATGACTAACTTTCCACAACCCGACAAATTACAGAGTGAGCCCGCCAAAATATCTCATTGCGCAGTAACTGACCAATCGGAACTGAGGAAATTTGTTTTTACAAAAGTTGGTTTAATTGTGGTGTTTAGTCCCAAAACGCACTTTCTTGACCTGAATGTGTAATTATTCTAACAATTCTACGTACAAATATGCATTTCTTGCAAACATAGGTAAATAATTTCATTAGATCTCCCTTCGTATTCAAATATTGCAATCATTCGTAGGAACCCATGACTTTATCTTGGCGGGAAATGCTGAATATAAAGCTATACATCACGACATTTTCTAGTTTGTACTTCTTAGTAGGTTATTGAAGCATTTGTACTCTATATTATACTAATGTATACTACTATTTAGTATGGTTCTCACCTCAATCATTGTTGTAAGTTTCGGGCAACCTAGCTAAATTCCCGCAACGTATTGGATTTTTGTTTATACCCCTTTTTTTTCCATGACTAATTATAATTAGTCAAAATGACCCATACTTGACAATCAATCAATGAATTTGTCAAATAAGACAGCGTGCATAACTACTTGTTTGTATAGCTAATTGACTACATACATATTTCAGTTAAGAAAAACGTTTTATTGCTTATTGACTACTGGCTAATATGACTATGTCGTTAACCAATTCAATCAATATGCAGCTTCTTGCACTCTCATGCTAAATTAAAGTTCATAATTACCACGCAGCAAGTTGGGCGCGAACTATGGTAACCATAGTTCGACTACGATCACTAGAACGCAGGTGAGTGGACTACTCTAGTCGACTATTTGGAACCAGAACCCGGGGTACGGTTGCGCGCTAGTTATCAAAATCCTTTTTCCATATAAGGAAAACACGGAGAGAACCAGAGACATCAACAAAGTGATGGAAGTATTCGGCCGGCGGGAAATGCAGTCACGTTAAAGGTAGTAGGCCTATACACCATTTGCAGATATCGAAAATATTTACTACCGAATTATTAAGAAATATCTTACTCAATATTGAAAGTAAATAATGATTCTAGGCATTCAGCAAAAGGATTGCGCTAGATATCCTGTAATTATTGAAAAAAATTAAATTTTATAAAGAAAAATTCGCGATCGCCGGACGGCGATCGCGAAAGACCCCCAAAGATAACATAAGAATAACTGCTCGACCCCAGTTGAAAACAAACGCTGTTTTTCGTGCTTTTCTCGGCATCCATGATTGTAAAACGTCGGAAAAGTCAGTTAAACGATATTTACTATGAAATACAACCCCCCAAATCTACCCATTCATGATAATTCAAGAAATTACCAATGGTGTAGGCCTATACTACCTTTAAGTGAACACCTGGTAGGCCTATGATGATATTGTTTTCTTGATTTTGGACCAACATGACTAACGTTATGACTTATCCTATCTATATGCGCGGGGAAACAGCGCCGATACCCAACTCATTTATGTCGTAATTGCAAACAAAGCGGTTGTCATCTTTTCAACAATAGTTCGACTAGAGCCCTTCGAGCGAACTGAATTTGCGCATCAATCAAACACACATTTATTTCCTCTTCTTGACATAGATACACAATTATATAAGTATTAAATAACAAGATATAAATGACAGAGGTAGCAAGACCTTGTAAGCAGAGCTTGTATTAGGCATGCCATTAAACAAAAACAAACGAACAGACAACATAAATTATAGGAAAACAATCATACTTCTAATACTGGGCTACATGGTATTACCATACCAAGTTCATTTGTACAAGTATACATGAAATTTATAATTACATTAGGTACAATTTAAGTTTACGTTTAAAAATATTATATGACCTTGAACCTAAGAGAGAACGGTAAATCATTCCACAATTTAGATCGGAAGTATTTGATGTTGTGTTGAAAAGCATGTTCCATGTTGCGGTATATGGAAATGTAAGTTAGTGGACATACGAGTGTTATAGTTATGTAAGTTACAGTTAAGTACAAACATATTTAAATAGGAAATGGGCAGCAAATTGTTGTTATACTTGTACATAAATAGTAATTGTTGGTATTTGTTTAGGTTTATTATGCTTAAATATTTTAGCTCACGCAAGAATGGTTGACTGTGAGCCCTATATGGTGAATTGGTAATAATTCGAACAACTTTTTTCTGCAACTTTATAAGTTTATCTAAATTCGCCCAAACGATATTACAGTAAGAAAAATAAGGAAGTATTAGTGAACTATATAGAGTATTTAATACTTCAAACGGAACGATATGCTTTAATCAGTTGATAACTCCAATACTCTTAGAAACTTTGCTGATAATCTCATCGATGTGATATTTTCATGTTAATTTGTCATTAATTATAACACCTAAAAATCTAAACTTATCTACCTTATTGACAGTTGTGCTATCCAGTAAAATATTTAAGTTTAATGAGTTATTGTGTTTTTTCCTGTTACTAAATATCATATAATTGCATTTTGATAAGTTAAGAGATAAACGGTTAGCTTTCAACCAATCACATATACTAATCAGTTCATTGTTGACAATGTAATAGAGGGAAATAAGATCTTGGTTACAATAAAATAAACTAGTGTCATCAGCATACAGAATAAAGGATAACAATTTAGATGTCTTTGAAATATCATTAATATAAATTAAAAAGAGCAAAGGTCCCAACAGAGAGCCCTGGGGTACTCCGCATGAGATGCGTTTGAAATCAGAAAGGCAATTATGAAAACTTGTATACTGATGACGATTATTTAAATAACTCGCAAACCAGTTTTTAGCAACCCCGCGTATAAAATAATGATTTAATTTATCAAGAAGAATATCATGGTTTGAAGTATCAAAAGCTTTTGATAAGTCTAAAAATATACCAATTGAAAAGGCATTCTCCTCAAAGTGGAGAAACTAGATCGAAAACCGTATTGATTATCAGAAATAAGGTTATACTTGTCCAAAACATTTACTGTCCTGTTGTACACAAGTTTTTCAAGAATCTTGGAAAAACAGGATAGTACCGAAATTGGTCTATAATTACTAAGCTCAGCAGAGTCTTCATTTTTAAATATGGGAATAATTTTGGCAATTTTCAATTTATCGGGGAAAAACCCCTTTGGATAGTAATATATTTAAATTTGAGACACATGGGAACACTTATATTGGTTATGACGGATTTAATCAATCCTGGTTTGACACCATCCAAGCCAGGAGACTTATTAATTTTAAATCTGGAAACTATTTCATGAATTCCTGTTTTTGTTATAGGATTGAAGAAAATTGAGTTTTCATTAGGATCAGTCAAGTAATTCTCATAACGAGCATTTGCTTGAGGAATATTTCGATTGAGAGAGGGGCCGATTTGCGTAAAGTAGTCATTAAAACCATTTGAAATATCGTGAGTATCGGTTGTTTGCTTTCCACGTATATTGAATTCAGTAGGGTACTTGTTATGATTATTTTGGTTCAACAATGAGTTTATTATACACCAGGTTGTTTGAGCATTGCTTTTAGCTTTTTCCAACTTATCTTTATAAAAAATTGCTTTTGTAATCTTTATGATGTCATTTAATTTGTTACGGAAAATCTTGTACACTGCAAAAACTGTGGTGTTAAAATGTCAACACCAATGTTTTTTAATTTTTTATTATTGTATATGGATGTGTAATGTGTAATAAGTCAGTTCTTGGTAATATTTCATAACGTAATTTGTCCATGCAGTTAATATGTACAGCATTATAGTGTTAAAACGGTACATCTTTTCGCTAGAATGACGAGCAAATGACGTGATATCTACGTGAAATTTTGCTATCGGGGTGTACACCAACATTGGTGTTAAAAAAATTTGATTCCCAAACTGGTGTTATTCAACACCAGAATCCCTGCCCAAAATAAACACCAGGAAATAATCAAATTGTACACCATTGGTGTACAATTTAACACCACAGTTTTTGCAGTGTATTTGGCAAAATTATTACTAGTGGAATTGTTTAAATACTTTTTGTATACTTTATTTTCATGATTATTTGAATTTAATATTTCATCAGTCATTCATGATTTGAGTTTCTTAGAGGGCTTGGTTTTCTTTAAGGGAAAGTTATCTTCAAATATTTTTAGAAAGTGCGAGTGAAAATTATCAAAAATAAGATTAGGATCTCCCGTACAAGTAATATTCCAATTTGCGTTGTTTAAGTCGATTTTAAACCTTTCCAATTTATCCGCAGTAATGTGTCTGTATGAACGTTGTGCATTGTGTTTATCAATGCCTCTGATTTTAAAGGAAGATATTTGATAAATTGGTAAGTGGTCAGTAATGTCACTGAACGGGATTCCGCTTTCTGTGAGTCCTGTATTTTTTGATATGATAATTGTCTATTAAAGTAGCTGTTGTAGACGTTATACGAGTTGGTCTGTCTATCAGTATCAGCGGTACATAGGAATTGCTAAAAATAGAATTCACAAAATTTCGAGTTGGATTGTGGCTATTGTAATTCAGTAGATCAATATTAAAATCGCCCATGGAAATTTTATTTTCCTTGTTTATATTTGCCAGGATAGTGTCAAACTCTTCAACAAATTCATCAGTATTAAAACAAGGCGGTTTATAAATTATTCCAACAATAATACTTTTACCCTCGGGACAGGGAATTTCAACAAACAAAGTGTCACATTCAGGACAATTCAGTAATAAGTCATCACGGAGAAATTAGTGATATGAATTGAGCACGTACAGTGCAACACCACCACCTGTCCTATTACATGTGAAAGCTCTATGTCTTAGCTAAATACCACCACAATGTTTGGAACAACAGGTCTTACAGTAACAGCAGGAGTAACACATAAAGACAAGTGGGCGAACTTACCCCACACCTATCCTGTTTGGGCAGGTTCGCCCAAATGGCGGGGCAAGTTCGCCATATTAAAAAATAAGTCAAAACAATGCACAAACTATCATATACTGCATATAACTGTTCTTAGAAATGTTTATTTGAGACTCTTTACCTTAGATGTAAATAATAGCTTGTATTTTTTTTCTTCAAAAGTTCAGTCTCGTTTAGTATGTTAAAATAAATGAATGTTGTTTTACCAGAAAGAGAAAATCGTATCTCCTCTATTATTGTTTTAGCGAAAAAGTTAATTATTAATAAGTGTCAATATTTACCTCTCTTGCCAATAACAGCCTTTAAAAGCCTAGTTGTTAGGTATTTCCAAACAGACAAGGCTATATCTACTAGAACCGGGTCATTTGAGGATCTAAAACAATGGCGTAATCTGTTTGAATAAGACCTCTTTTTAAAATAATCTGCTTTTGTAATGTATATTGTCTAGTCTATAGTTTTTGTGTTTTTTGTAGCCTGTTTCAAGTAATCTTGAAAATTGGTTATTGTTGAGGTATTGAGATATAGGTAAATTTGGGTTTTGTACTTAATTTATTGTATGTGTATGTCTTTGTTGCATATTGAAATAAACAAAGGTAAGCATTTATAGACTCAACCGAATAAAACATGTACATTTACCGATTGAGTAAAATGGACGTATCGTTTTAAGTTTAAAACCTTCTTTGCTTATCGCTTTAAGCAAAAAATCTTGCTTAATGAAAATTTGCTTAAACACCCCGCTTAAGCAAAAAATCGTCCGTTAAGCAGCTCTATGGAATTGGGCCCTGCACTTTACGTAGTGAACAAGAGTAATAAATATTGAGTGAATCAAAACTCAATTGTGAGACAAAACAAAATTCTCACAAATTCAAACAGTTATAAGAACAATAACAAATATTTATTTTACATTATTGCAAATTTTCACAATAAAATAAACGAGACACTTGTTTTGATAAAATACAAATTTTGTATCATTATTTTTGCTATTTTTTTCACAATATCAGAACTTCATTAAAAACCTTTTTAGAATGGTATACTTTTAAACGCCATGTGATTGACAATCTTCAACCAATTGTTATCCTGAAAGATACAGCAATATTGATTATTGCTTTGTAAGTATATCTGTGCAGTAATTGTAATTCAATGATATTTTAAAGTTACAACAGATTTGTGTAGATGTACAGTGTAATAATTATGCTTAAACGAGTTACAGGTAAATGTAAACCAGCACATCAGCTTCCATCAATGTGAGCAAGTGCTTTGTTTCAACATCTGAAATTAATTTTTAAATTTTGTTATGTTGCTTCCGTAAACAAAATTATAACTGCATTTATATACCTGTAAAAACAAAAGGATTATCTTAACCTGAAGTGAAATTGAAGAAGTGATAATTAAAATACGAAATTATGAGGGCAAGACTTTCACTTTTACGACATGAAAATTAGTGCCATTTTACTTATGTAAATCTTCTCAAGTTTTTTTATTTAAATACTCCCATAAAACATGCTATGGAATAAAATAAGGCAGGTAAATTAAACCAATTTTCATTGGATGAGCTTCTCCATTCTTGAAATGACAGTTGATAATCTTGCTGCACAGTGTCATCATTTGCTTTTGACTTTTACTCCCTGGCTACTTTGGTGTACATGTACTTTGGTAACATGTACGGTGGTATTTTACCTCTATTGCTACTACATGTAGATCCCTATCCTGAATATCAAGTAACAGTAGCTCATCCTGCCTAATATTTACTGCTTTAAGCAATTTCCCATCCTGCATTGTTTCGCAATTAACTAGCCGTTGCACCTTACGCTTGTGCGTGCGTTTTTCTTTGTTAGTATATATCTTTACAAATGATGCACTGAACAGGCAAGACATGTTTTCTGCTATGAAGAGGTTGCACGTGTTGGTCACCAGAAGTTGAGGAACGCAGACCAGCTTGAACAAAGGCTCCCCATCTTGTTTGTCTGCCGTTTTCTTCTTCAACAGCTGAAAAATAACAACATATTACATAAATAAACTACAACAAGCTCTAATTTTAACTTGTTATTCATTAATCCACTCCCACAAAAAAACACTTATTTATTTATTTATTCCATTTCTTTACCCAGGGTGTGCCCAAACAGTTTAAAACTGGTTTTCATTGGGGCCCTGCATACATCATCAAATAAAATAACAGTACATATTATAAATACAAGGATATTACAGGAATTCAAAACATTAATACTAATTCTGATTTACGAGATAGGCGAAAACCCGAAAAAAAAAAAAAAAACCTTTTGGGGGAAAATAAAAAGGGGAAATTCCTATCCGGCTCCACATTATAGTGGCAACCAAGTTCTAACTCCGTAGATCAGCGCAATTGGCATAATATCTAACAGATGACATGTCGGAGCTCCGATTTAAATGTGCCTAATGAGTCCAAGGTTCGCAACTTACATGTACTTCATCTAAAACCTCTAATGAAAGTGGTTAAAAATACATTTTTGTTGGCCTTTAACTACAAAGTAGTATGCATGTTTTTCTATTATTTTATACTATTTTAATATTTCCCCCCAAATTTTTTTTTATGAATTCTCAGTTAATTTAAAGTTAGAAAAATCATTGGCAATTGTTTGAATTATCAGAAATTGGTAACAAAAATGGGGGCAGTTGTTGTCCTTTCTTTCGCGATCACCCGAAGACTATATTGAATTTTTGGTAATAACATACACATTTTTGAACAATTATGGGATATCTAGCGCAATCATTTGGCTGGATGCCTAGTATCATTATTTACTTTCCAATAAGTAAGATGTTTTCCTAATAATTCAGTAGTAAATATTGTTGATATCTGCAAATGGTGTATTTTTCCTTTAACACAGAATTCATCAAGTCCTATATTTATATTTGAATATATTTATATTTACATACAAATTACATTAAGCAGATGCCAAATGCTATTTTGTGCTGTTTTATTTATATAATGGATTTTACTACCTTGTTCTATTTCTCTCTGGTCTACCATTTTTTGTCTGTCTTCAGCCCGTTGACTTGCAGAAGTGGTGGAGATGATACCTCGGATTGTCGCTGTGTCTCCTACAGAATAATAATTTAAAACTGTTAGTACAAACTTGGCCCAATGCTCAACGTAACAGTAAAACACCAAGAACTGGAATTAGTTTCATACTCGGCCACCACCACATTTTATAAACAATAAATAATAAATTCCTAAAAAGGCTTAAAAAAGTGGTGACATTTATTTCTTTAACTTTTGGGGAGTTTTAATTTATGAAATAAAATGCGGTGGCCAAATACAGATTTCTTTTCCCATAGACAAAAGACACTATTAGTAAGGGACACTGTCTTTGTTGTACACATGGGTTAAGAACCCAGCATCAGTCCCCGCTTTGCATAGAATAAATACAAATTTAAAAAATGGCCACTGACTTGAAATTGAACCTTACAACAATGATAAGGCCTGTAACATAACATTTTTACTCGTTTTGAAGGTTTTGACCTTGTTCTTCTAGTGTGTACTTTAAAGTGTTTACGTTTTAGTTTCGAAGTGAGATCTCCGGAGAGCTACTAGACGTAGATTTGCTGTGTATGACCAGATTTTGATCTTAAGTTCTACACCCAGCCAGTATGTATTCGAATGAATTGTATGCCATGTATAATTTTGTACTGGCCTTGAGCATACTGAACAGTGTCGCTGGTAACCATCACCCAACGTCTAAAGTTAACTGGACACAACCAGGTATACCAACTCAATATGGCGCCTGTGAATGTGGAAGTGTGCTATCCTTTGAACATAATCTTCGCCACCAACGATATTCAAGATCTGAAATTCTAGAGCTCAAACCAGCTGCAGGTAACCAGGACTTTAAACTACCTAATGACGTGTTGCTAACTTTAAAGTCTCTTAACATTTGCAAAAATAGGAGAGTGAAAACGAAACGCGGCAAAAGAGCTGGTTCTCGCCGCTCCCGAAGGATAAATGTCATCGTATCCCAGTCGCGGATGTCACGTGACCATCACGACGATCGCCTCCAGTGTGGTTCCCGAATACATAACCTAACCAAGATTCGTCTTGCAAGTGAACCTGAACAAACGCAATCCTTTAACACGCCTTCTTTCATCCTGATCAACGCCAGATCTCTTGTTCAGCATGTGGATGAACTTCAAATGATTTTAACCACTAATCGCACTGATATCGCTGCCATTTCCGAAACCTGGTTCCCGCCAACCGTCAATTCAAGTCACTTCTGCGTTCCAGAATATAACTTAGTCAGTAAACCCCGTAGCCACAAAAGAGGCGGGGGAGTGGCTTTTTACATCCGAGACAATATCCAGATAAGAACTATCACCGAATTGGATGTTCCTGATGAACTAGAAGTGTTATGGATCTGGGCTCGTCCTACCCGCTTACCACGAACGATCTCAAGCATGTTGCTGTGTGTCGTGTATCATCCTCCTTCATCACCACATGATAATTTGCTCATCGAGCATTTATCTACTTCGCTCGATGTTCTCCAACCCAAATATCCATCAGCGGGTATCGCAATTCTTGGGGATTTCAACAAATTGAACACAAATCTTATCTGCCGCCAGTCAGGCCTAGTTCAGATTGTTGACACCCCAACCAGAGGCCAAGCAGTTCTCGACAAAATTTTAACCAATATGCAAACTTTCTACAATACGCCACAGGTGTCATCACCGATTGGTCTGAGTGACCACAATACAGTTATTTGGAATCCATTAAATGCATCAAAGAAACATTTTCTTCATCGTAGAATTGTTCGGCCAATCAGAGACTCCGACATAAGACACTTTGGTCAATGGATAACTCAATGTGATTGGAACGATGTTAAATCAGCTCCTTCAGCATGTGCTAAAACAGATGTTTTTTATAAGACATTTATGGGTGCTGTTGATAAATTCTTCCCAACCAAGACTGTCTCAACCCATCCCACGGATAAACCTTGGATAACTGCAGAACTCAAATCACTAATTGTCAAGCGTCAGAAAGCTTTCAATACTGGTAAGCTTTTCTTGTGGAGATTACTCCGTAACAAGGTATTCAGGCTCATAAAAAGAGCTAAACTTGCTTTTTATAGTTGCAATGTGGCAAGACTGAGATCAACAAACCCAAGGCAATGGCATCATCAGATACATAAAATGACTGGGCTGAATCATCAAAAGAAACTCCTCCTTCCTGGTGCTTCCTCATCGGACATAGCAAATGAAATTAACCAAAAGTTCATCGCCGTAGCGAAAGATATCCCTAAATTAGACCTTACTAATTTACCTGCTTATTTGCCTGCTGAATCCATAGTTCCTATTATTACCCCTCGGGACGTCTTTAATAAACTAAGAAAAATCAATGTTAACAAGAGTGGAGGACCTGACCACATTCCACCGCGTCTGGTGAAAGAATTTGCATTTGAATTGTCATTCCCATTGAGTGATATTTTTAATTGTTCTTTACAGGAGGGAATTGTACCTAATATCTGGAAAATGGCGTTTGTTGTCCCCATACCTAAGACTAACCCTCCTAGAATGGATAACTTACGTCCAATTGCACTAACGTGTATTTTTGCTAAAATATTTGAAGATTTTGTTACGGATTGGATAATGAAAGACATTGGCATTTTTATTGACAAACAACAATTTGGCTCACTTAAAGGTTCATCAACATCTCATTATCTAGTTAATCTTTTGAATACTACCTATAGTGCTACCGATAACTCAAACAATTCCGCAGTCCTAGTTGCTACGGATTTCAGTAAGGCTTTCGATAGAGTGGATCATCAGATTGTAATTCAAAAGTTCATTCAACTTGGTGTCAGATCCTCTATAGTGCCATGGATTGCCAGTTTTCTGTCATCCCGTTTACAGTCAGTTCGCTATAATGGTGTTTTATCTAATTGGGAAATTGTAGATGCAGGTGTCCCACAAGGCACCAAAATTGGACCTATTGCTTTTCTGGTTATGATTAATGATTTTGTCACCAACTCCCCTGAGATTTTGCATTACAAGTATGTTGACGATATGACTCTTTGTCAAACGTTTAAGAATCCTGATCAAACCATAATCATGCAAAATGAGTTAGATTGTCTTCATCAGTGGGCTACAGCTAATAATATGAAACTTAATCCATCCAAGTGTCAATCTATTAATATTTGTTTTAAGCGCTCTCCACCTGTAGCACCTACATTTACAATTAATGGTTCGTTAATTAATCAAACTGATTGTCTAAAACTTCTTGGTGTTCATGTGCAAAGTAACCTTAAATGGGACACCCAACTTGACCAGATGTGCAAATCATTTAATCGGAAGCTATTTTTCCTTCGTCAACTTAAGCGTTGTTGTACTCCTATTAAAGACTTGATAATGATATATACCATGTATATTAGGCCTACAATCGAATATGCTTGTCCAGTTTGGTTCTCAAGCCTCAGTAAATCCCAATTGGAATGTTTGGAGAAACTACAGCGTAAAGCCTTGCGCATTATTTTAACAAAGGACTTTTGCAGTACTAAGTCCTTCAGTGATATATATTCTCAATTTGGTATGTCACCGGTTTCTGTTAGACTTCAACAACTATTTGGTAAATTTGGCCAATCATTGATCACTTCAAACAAATATAGAGACTGGCTCCCACCCAAAAGAAACAATAACCTCAGAAATACAAACCAACTTTGCTCAATCAAGTGTAGAACCAACAGGTACAAAAACAGTCCAATCCCGTCCTTGACTACTCTTCTCAATACATGTACTGAGTTGTAGTTACACACCTGCATGTTTGTTTTTTTAATGGAGCTGGCCCCCTTGCCTTTTAGTATTTATGCAATTTATATGTTCATACTACATGTACATATTGTTTAATTACAATGAATCTTGTTTTTACCAACAATGTCTGGTGTGCTTGGACACAGGGTTCGGGGAGCCAAGAATCGTGTTCGGTGTAGCCGAGTGTTTTCTATAATGTGTAATTCATATTATTTAATTCATATTTTAATTACATACTTGTATATTGTTTTTATCAACTATATATTTTAATGAATTGTTGTAAAAGTTTATATTTTCGTGATTCTTTTATTTGAATGTAATTTTAAACATAATTCAGCTCTAGAGCTGTGACGTTTGAATTTTCAATAAACCAATAATAATAATAATAATAATAATAATAATTAACAATAAATTAACCGAATATTTGCCATGTTGTCCCATTCCTCCATGGCTGTCCTAGCCACAATATACAAAATCTTACCTTCTTTGGGTACGTCCACGGTCCTGGAAAGCACTTGAAAGAGCAATGGCTGGCGTCTTTACTTCCAAGAGGCACGGCTAATTGGCCTCTATGCTTAACCGGCTTGCCGATGCCGAATACCCTCTACTACTGGACGAAACGAAGGGCGCCCTCGGATCGAAAAGGGGGTAAAAACGACGTCAAATGTCATATTTTGTGTCAAAAATAAATTATTTCTCTCTGGAAACACAGTTACAAGTAATTCCACACAAGGCACATACATAAGTTTTGATTAAAATATGATATAAAATTGAGGCAAAAACATCGTCCGAAAATGGCCCAAAAAGCAAAAATCGACTTTTAAATTTCCCGCTCCGCGCGGCTCCAAAAGTGGGCCAATGAGAGGCTCCATTTGTAGATCGGGAGGGCATCGCCGTTTCCCAATCAATTTTAACAGTTTTAGTCTTAAATTAAAGCAAAAACATGATTCTGTAACTAGCATATGCGTACTAAACGCGATATGAATATTAATTAGGTCTTAAAACAAAAGAAAACCTTAAAAAGCGAACAACTTCAGATTCCTAGGAAAGTCCATGTCATGCTCTATCCGTTCGTGTATAGGTCGTACCTTGAGATTGAGGGGCACTGTGAGATAAAGAGAGTTTACTAAATTGTGTTTCAGCCAGTCTGTGATCGGCCTCTAAATGCGCACACCGGCAACGGAGCCGGTGCCAGACTCGCCACGTTGCGCAATTTTCACACAATGCACGTGTGCGCGTGGGCACGCCGCGTCTGTTCCGTATACTCGACTATGGACCAATGGTGTACATGTACACTGTACATAATGTACACGCGTTGTTGTTTGGATTCACTGTGTTTGCGAGGATCATTGTTGGATTATAATTATGGGAATATCGGTCACTTTCGTTGTTTTTTAAGGTAATATTCAATTTCTGTTCTTTTTCTACATTCATTTTATTGAGAAAAATCGGCCAGATATTTGTGTAGATACAATTTTCTGAAAAGGCCCAAAGTTACGTAATTCTATAATGTGTCATTAGAGCTATCCATGGCCTTGAGAAGTGATTTATGACCATTTTCCACTGATTTTATCTTGGCAAATCTTGGCTTGTACACTATGAAACTCCTTTAACTGAAAGAAAACAGACAAAACAGCACTGTGTTAAAGGTTGAATGCTCTGGCCTTGCTCTATGTATAAACAAAAGACCCTTTAAAATTGAGAAAAGTTTTATTGGTTGCTAGGCAACAATTCCCTGTGGTTTTACCCCACACGAGGCTCAGCTTAAACAGTCATAACCTTGGATTGCCTGGGTCAAATGTATCTAAACAAAAACCAGATGTCTTATCTCAACCTGCTTCATGGCTAGGTGAAAAAAGGGCACTGGCTGCTGGCTTAAAAAAAAGTCCACCATCCCTAGGTCCCACTAGTGTGCCCCCGGTATACTGCGATATACAGTACTGTATCGCAGTATACCGGGGGCAGTGGGACTAAATACTCTCGTGCGTGGTCTATCAATGAACAACAGCGTAGTGGCAATTTGGGGCAATTTAAAGCTTTGCCATCGCGTACAACACTCTCTGAATTTAGCCTAGCTCTTCACGCTGAATTGCATTACTTTAGATTTGTTATAAGTTGTGTGCATACAGCAATACAAAGGACTTTCGTCGCCTTCATCTTCAGCTAAATTCGCGTCCGATGAAGACGCCATCTTGCACAACGTGATCGCACCGACTCCGCTGAAACAAGCTGTGACATTGGTCAACGTTGCATGAGAAACTCGTTGTGATTGGTTAGCAGTAAAAGTCATCGATTTATCTTTACATGGTTCGGCAAAATCATGGCTTTATTTCTTGAGTATTTTTCCAACTCAAATGTACTATTCCGCGATAATGCGAATGTTTTAGGCTTGGCGAGTTTTAGGGTGATGAAAGACGGAATTTACACGAATTTTAAGCCAAAAATGTAATAGCTTCTTGAGGGGGTCACTGAACCAACGAATTTGTGAGACCATCCTGCGGCCTATATTGGACTCATGACACAGAGCCCTTGTGAGTAGATCTGTGGTCACCCACAGTCAGTCTGCGCTCAGCCCATGTAATAATGAGCCGTACGGATACCATTTGTTTGCAGCGAACTTCATTCTCGTGCGTTTTGGAAAATTGGGAGAAAATACAAGAGGTTGGCACTACTCCTGGAAAAGTTAGTGGGAAACCCCCCAAAAGTCACTGCTGGGCCAACATGAATTGGTGAGTACAATCGTTACGTTTTACTAACGTTGTGTACCATTTTCGTTTTTTACGGTATCGGGGATTTGTTTTCTTTTAAAAACATCGATTTTGTTTAGATTTGCTATGTGTAAATCCTAGAAGTGTGTGACGTCACAAATATTAGCATGATTATCGTGTGCTGTCTATGCAGAGTGTATTACCAATTGCGTGATAAAAACTGTAGGGATTCACGGTCAAACAAAAAACGAAAACGACTAGGCCAAACCAGTAATGGTTATCGATGATATTTATTGACATAGTCTTTTTACAACAGATTATTTTTTTTTTAAAGTAATTTTCGACTTTGAAAAATGTTTGATTGACGTTTATTTCTTTTTATTTTCTAAAATGCATTTGTTTAATAAGTCTGAAATCTCTAGTGTACACCCAACTCTTACACCGGATGACTTTGAGCATGGAGCTATGCTTTGAGTGAACACTAATATAAAGTTTTATCAGCCCACTCACTAGACGTTTTGTGTCATCTATTTGCAGATAATTTAATGAACACCCTGCAGTGACTTAAGTCAGGTCACCAGGGGTGTAACATTTGGCGGCCACGACGGGACAGGTGTTCTTGTCTTTACTTCCATGCGGGGACGAATGCCGGCACCTGTCCAGTGACCAAACCTGACTAGAACAGCACGGTACAACAATAGCCGGTAGCTGGGACGAAATGACCTTGTGCTAGACGAGGCGACTGAAGCAAAGGTGCTGTTGATGCTTAGTAGAGGGAACAGAGGAGCTTCGTAGCGTCCTTTTCGCCCTACAAGATGGCAGAATCAGCACAAGAGGTATGCCAGCGTCTGATAGAGCAGGTCAGCCTGCTCCCACTGTTACGACTGCGGAAGGTGTGTCAACACTTAAACCTCCCAGCACCAAGATGTTGGGTGCCCCAGGTCTCTCAGAAGAAAAGTAAGCCGTTACCTGCGGCGTGATGAGGAGCGCGAAAATGAGGGGCTTTTCGACTTTAAAGACCTTCGAAATTTCCTCAAAGACGTCGGAGTAGGGGAAGAGCAACTAGCTGCAGGCCCTCAACCTGATCAGAAGCTGGCAATCACTCTGAAATCGGACATCGTCACAGAGCCACAGAGAATTGAAAATCTCACGACAGATCGGCGAATCGGGACAGCAGCGGGACCGTCTGTCATTCTCCAATCTCGCTCACTAGATCGAGAGCGGTCATGCCAAGGAACCCACGGACCGCGAGATTGTTGAGGCAGTAATCCGTGCAGTGGTCCAGGGTTCATCTTTACGGAGCTATCTAGAGGGCAGAGCTGGTCTGACGCTATCAGGAAAAAGATGCAACGGAGTTGTATCATCGGTTGTCCCGCCTTGAACAAGACAACTAGGAGTCCGCACAGAGCTTCCTGGTGCGAGCCCTGGACCTGAAACAGAAGGTCATGTTTGCTTTACAGGAGAGTGGCTCTGGTTTGAAGTATGACCCTACTCTAGTCAAGAACATGTTCCTGCATGCACTTTCCACCGGATTTAGGAGTGAATCTGTGAGAAACGAACTTCGCTCACTGCTGCAAGACTCCACGACCACTGACGAGCTACTTTTCGAGAAAGTAAATCTGGTAGCCATCAATGAGATACAGCGGCAGGAAAAGTTGCAGGCCAAAACCGTTTCTGTCCATGAGGTGCAACACGCCGACTCCAGCCCAGAAGTGTTGAAAAGAAAGCCCAAGGAGGGCACTCTGCTGACAGATATTGCAGAAATGAAGGCTGGAATAATGGAAATAGCCACGATGAAACAGCAACATGTCAGCATGCAAGAAGCACTGACAGCAGCAAGCACCCACAATCAGTAGCGACAATGGACCCCGTCAAGCCGACTACCCTTGCGGGGATGTGTACACTGCCAGCAGAATGGACACGGCAGTACTTGTGACTAGGTCTGCTGGGGTATTACCGCCAGTAGATCAACAAATTTGCAAAGAAATCCAAGAGTCTCTACGAGCTGCTCCGGGTCCCTTCTAACAACGAGATGCCGCCAGTTCATGACAACAGTCCACGGAAGAAGTTAAAGAAGTCAACCTCCAGTAAAGGCAACAACCAGGTCCCATCAAAACAAAACATCACCTGAACGACTGACCATCAGCACGTACTTGAAGAACTTTTGGGTTGCCTCACCCATCCACCAGTGATGGGTTTCCCTGACCACAAGAAGCCCTTTATTGTCCAAACTGATGCATCAAATGACGGTCTTGGAGCTGTTCTCTACCAGTAGCAGAATGGGAAGTTGAGAGTAATTGGGTATGGGTCTCGCACACTAAGTCTAGCAGAAAAGAACTATAACGTACACTCTTGGAAACTTGACCTAAGTCAGGCCACCAGGGGTGCAACACATATGCACTACAGAAGAGGCTTCCTCATCCGCTGGGCCAAGCGTAGCCTGATTGACCGCCTTTACAAAAAAAAATTGAAAAGAGGAAAAACAGAACACCTAGTGAGGTCTGCTGCCCAGGTGGACGTGGAAGTTGCGTGGAAGTTTGATTAAGCGCTACAAGACTGTAAACAAGTTAAAGCACTATTTGGAGGAGGCACTAGACATGAGACATTTCGTATCGATACCCCTCTCAGAGATGTGATGCAACAGGTAAAGGAATGGTTCTTCCCTAGTGGAGACAGCAGGCGTTGAAAAGTAACAGACTTTACCTTTTTTCTTACTGACGCAACACATGTAGTGTTTGATGAAGATACAACTTTGGAAGATGTCTATAAGAAGTCCAAGTGCAAACCGCTTCGGCTTTATCTAGCAAGCAAGAAGAAGGTCAATGCTCACACCACCAGTCTGGAAAGTGAAAGTGTGAGTTCACCTGATGTTTCCTCTGCCAAGCCTCCAAGATCGCAAGATCATGCCCTTTCCTCTGATGAATCCCTGCCAGATATTACCAAACCAAAGAGGAGTCTGCCTATGCGGATAAAAAAACCAGAACGTGAATCGACACCGATGACGGACAGCAACAGGAATTGGATCTGATTCACTCCCTGCTTAACTTTGATGGTTCAGAAAGTCAGAAAGTACATATTTCCCATCCTCCTGATTGGAGCCAATGTACAAACAATTCTCTGATTGGTGATCTGGAAACGCCCACTTTATAGGTTACTTCTTCATCGGATGCAGAAATTGAGTTAGGTCAAATCAGTGAGTCGGGCCAACAAGCTCTGGAGGAAACTGTAGTATATGAGCCCCTGTCCCGCCTATATATTCAGAAGACGCAGACAGCCAACATGGTCCACCCGATGTCACACGGCCACAACATTCAGTAATACCGATACCAAATGATATATCTCCATCTCATTCACCTCGTTCAACAACCCCACCCACAGAGATCAATGCTGACATCATCACTTTGCACCGATCACAAATTTAACAGGAAATTATTTCTGTGTTTATGGATCCGGCGATAGTAAATGTACCAATTAAGGTACGATTTGTGGATGAGAAAGGGGCAGATGTTGCAGGGTTGTCTAGGGAGGCTTATTCAGCCTTTTGGAAAGACTGACATCAACATCAACATCCGGGAAAGATGAAAGGGTCCCTTCGATACTCCCTGACAATGACAAAGAAGAGTGAGAAGCAGTTGGCCGAATCTCGCTGAAGGGATATGTAGACACTGGAGTTTTCTCACTGTAGCTTTCATATGCCTCCACAGTGGCTGTCATCTATGGAATATCTGCTCCCACACCATGCATCCTTTTGGAATTCTTGAGGATGTACCTCTGCAGTACCGATTGGCAAGTTGTAGACCTAGATGACAACGACGATTTTCTTGACCATATATCAAGAGTCAATTGTTATTCAATTCCAAAGCAGGGTGAGATAAAGCCTATATGATACTCAGAGTTGCAAAGAAGGAGCTTATCCAAGAGCCGAAATATGCCCTTGATGGAATCGAGAGCACTGCCAGACAAGGTCTTAAGCAACTTCTTCCCACCCCAGATGCTATACGTGAGATGTTTAAAGATAAAAAACCGACTCCCCGCAAGGTCGTCAAACTACTGAATGCGAATCCCTCAGACCAAGATCGGTCTGCAGCTTTCTCATACCTGAAACAGTTCATATCATTTGTAGAAAGGCCAGGAGACAAAAAACCGCCCTTTACAAAAACAGGATCTTCCACTGGTACAGTTTGAACAGATCCATTGCAAAAATCTGCTGGAGGCAGCCAAAACCGTAAGGCGACAATACATTTTGAATGATTTTCAAATGCACAAAGATGCAGTGGCAGCAGAGTACAAATATCATTTATTAGGCTACAAAGAGTTTGTCGCCAAACATCAAGAGCAACCACCACGACCACGCCAACAGCTGGACGAACCGGTATAGACATGTTCAAAATAGCAAAACAAAATTCTACAAAACGTGGGTATTAATTTATTTGGAATTGTAAAATACTTGCTGCAAAGCCTGGTGAAATAAGTTTTTCTTAAAAAAACAAACCGATTTTGAATTTATTTTGTATATTTGATAAAGTCAGTTGAAATTAATACGCAGTGGCTTAGGTAACGGCAGTTAGCAATATGATTCCCTGACATGCCCAGTTTGACATTGAAAATACTCTGGCCCTGAAAGGAGCTGGAGGGAACTCATTGTTTTGGACAGTATCGTCTAGTATCGTCTGACCATGTTGGCAGATTTCCCTTTATAAGTACTTGTACATGAAATGATTTGTCCCTCCTTTGTATCAATCAATCTAATTAAGTGATGAAAACCTGAACATTTATTTTAACTGGTTGTAATTATCATTGACTTTTTCATTGATTAAATTGCAGGCACAGCTATCTCAAAGCAGTTCATGCTGTTCATCAGAATGTAGTTCGTTGGGGTGTGGTTCAGGAGCCAGTGAATATCAATGCTCGCCACACTCTGTATACAGCAGCAATGGATTTGTATTTGACCCTAAGCTCAATTAATCCTCAACTCTCTGTATCCATCAAAATTCATTTTGTTTTCTGTTTTGGAGAATTTTTGCAGATTTACCTTATTAAAAACTGGGGGGTTTTAATGGATTGGGGATTGTAAACCTAGCAATACTGCAGGATTTTGATGGATTCAGAATACCTTCATATTTATAGCAGTCACAAACGCCAACATTTTGTGCATGAAAAATTGGTTGGATTTTGGTGTTTTTTGTCATAGACATGTTGGTTTTCTATATGTATTTTTTGTATTCAACTTTTTCTCAGATTCTTCGTAGCAGCTTGACAGACGTAAAAGACGAGACTGGAAAGTGGCCGCCTTTTGGGTCAGAGCTCACACTTAATGCTGCTGAACGCTGTGTGCCACCAGCATTGTACAACTTTCTGGCATGGACTACGGGATTCTCCAATGAACCAGATGTTGATCAATTTGTTCAAATCCCTGACAAGGCCAAGCTGCAACTTCTGTCCCTTAGCCTTCACTGGCCATGACAGTGCGCCACTTGACAGGGTGCATATCACTAATTAACATTCTCCATGGGCTGGGACACTGTGCGCCTTCTTCCACTACTCGCCAGCATGACCAGGACCTGGCCATCGTGCACAACAGCACTGAAGATGACATTTTAATCCCAGAGGGTATCCAACATGTACTTCTGACAAATCTCATCTCAGACAACGTTGATTTTGAGGAGGAAACTGAGACAGGGAAAGAAACCACCCACCACACAGCTACTGTAATCGCACAGACACCAGACATGGCATCTACGGTGAATGGCCAAAGTCGTACAGAGAGGCCAGAATTGAAGAAAGGATGGAATTCTTGACGTCCCGAAAGCGCATATATAAACAAAGCCATCACGTCATTATCTTACCAAGCTTTTATTTGAAACAGTTTAAAAGTAGTATACACCATTGGTAATTGCTTGAATTACCATGAATGGGTGGATTTGGGGCTTCTTTATTTTATAATAAGTATAGTTTAACTAACCTGTCTAAAGTTTTACAATCATGAATGCCGAGAAAAGCACGAAGAACAGTGTCACCGCGTACACCCAAAAAAGGCACGAGACGAGATGATGTTATGTCTCTTCCCCATTTATTGCACACACCTCTGCTGAACAGAGCTGCTGGTGAAAACTGAAATTAAACAAAATACTAATAAATACATATCTCGCAATTAATTACACTCAGAATAAACCTTCAATACATGTCTATGTTGATATAAATCATTACAGTCACAATAAACCTTAATAAATAAATAAATAAATATTTGTTGGTATAATAAATCATTACACTCACAAGCCGTATGCGGGGGTATATGCCTACAGGTGTACACGGTGGGAGTCGCAGGGTTTTCAGGGGTTACAGCATTTTCCTGGAAATTTCAGATACATTTCAAATAAATAACTATACGATATACACTTGTACAAATACGATGCATAAATAAAAACATGGCGGCCATGCAATTCGCACGGAAACAGCCGACACATTCAGACCAAATACATGTACACAGGAAATACAGAGAAACCAATGCCAAAATTGGCCTAAAAATATCATTCAAAAAACTAACGAAATACAATATAGTGTGTGCACATATATCAAATAAAATACCGAATTAATACTCACAAGAAAAAAGCTACAGGAAAAAGACGACGGTCCTTGCACAACGAAGGTGCGACCGCGACTCAAACATTCTAGAACCAACGCTGCGCGGTATATAAACAAAATAATCACGTGACCCGACATAGCGGGCGCAATCAGAATTACAATTGGCCGGCTAAGCAGGAATATGCAACGCAAGGCACATAAAACATTCCAACGGTTACGTAATTTTACTAAAAGAACAAAACTCCTACTGTGGTCAATAACAAACAGCGTTTGTTTTCAACCGGCGTCGAGCAGTTATTCTTATGTTATTTGTGTTTTTTTCGCGATCGCCGTCTCGATCTCGAATTTGTCTTTATAAAATTATATTTAAATTAAAATTATTTAATTTCAGATGAGTAAAATGTATACAAATAGGCACTTGGGGAGACAAATTAGCGTAAGTCTTAAGGTAATAAGGAGACAGTGGCACTTAGGGAGACATTTCAGTGTCTCCCTAAGTGTCTAGCTACCCTAAAAAACAACATTTGGGAGTTAGTTTTGTATTAGAACGACAGATTTTGGTCTAAATAGCATAAATCTCAAAGATCTTAGAGAAAAGGGTTAGGGTAACTTGTTTTAAGTTTGTGTACATCTCTATGGGATTGTCTCCCTAAGTGCCCATTTGGAGGAAACTTAATAATTCTTAATAATTCTGTAGTAATTTTGTTTGGATATCTGCAAATGGTGTATCCTACCTTTAATCAAATTATTTAAGGTTATGCTTTAATAATGTATTTTATGGTGTGTAGTAATTATTTTATTATATAACAACTGGTGTTTACAAGAACAATTGCGTGAAACAAGCTCAGTTTAAATCGAGTCAGTCACAACACAAGTCGCCACAAGTCATTCGGTTTTTAGTCAAGCTATTTAAATTAATTTTGACAAAAGCATTCCTTTGTTATTGTTCCTCTTTATGCTTCTGAACTACTTGTAGACAGATTTGTGAATTGACTTGTGAATGACTCGATTGCAACTCTAAACAAGCTCGTGTTCTATGCTCGTTCATTCACGTCACACACACCAATTTCTAAATATTAGGAGCTCGCACAATTACAACAAAAATAAGGGAATGGACAAAATGTTATGAAAATGGATTAAGTTCATCCACACAAAAAGGTAATTGAACAACATTGGACGGAAGACACGAAACAAATCACGCTGAATGGGCCATGCGCGTATGGACGTACGTCGTACATGTACGTGGTGGAGCAATCGCCCATGCTTTGCTATACAGCCTCGTACGCAAAACACACGTCGTACTTTAGAATGCTCTAGCTCATATTCCTCCGGTGTACCGACGTAAAAAGTTCATTTATAAAATTAACATTTTTAACTTGCCAATACAGAATACTTTTGGGATAGGCAAGCATAGTTAAACAAAATAAAAAATTCTGGACACATTTTCGAGGCACATAGCGCGTACTATAATGAATCATATTTTGTATTAGATGTGAGGTGTTCTGGCAAAACGAGACAGACAATTATTAACAAAGATAATACAACTCTCCTTATAACACTGCTGTGCTTCAATTGGCGATGATGTTAATAAGTTATGCCTGTTTAAAATGTGCATTTATTGACATGTCACCAAAGTAAAATTTTAAGGAAAAGGCCTTAACGTTTTAAACATGTGATAAGAAATAAATATGTGATACGAAACAAAACCGGTGGTTTTCTCTAAACACATTTATTTCACGACTTTCTTACTATTTTTTAAAACAAATAAGTAGACATGACATAACATAGAATACAAATGTGGAAATGTGTAAACGTGGAAATTGAAAAGAACAAAAACACACTTCACTCTTTTGCAAGTTTCTTCACATGGCCAGTTCCATCTCATCACTGTCAACATATGTTAGTCAAAATGACGTAAATTAGTCATGAGGCATCATTTTGACTAATTTACACTAGTTTGACAAATATATGTTGACAGTGATTTTGCCAAAATGCCTCTCATTATATTCTTCCAGTAATTACACTCATTGATGTCAACAAGATCACAATGCAGTTAGTGTTATGTAACAAAGTGATTGAGAAAAACCTTGAACCTTAATGATACACAATGGGCATGGTACAGTCCAGGCAAAATACATAATTTTGTTTTGTTGACCTCAAACAAATTGCAACAAATTGTTTTTCACCACAGTGCACTTTTATAGCAATTTGTTTGAGGTCAAAACTTATTTTTTTTTGACTATTAAGTATTATAGTCAAGTCCATACAAGCCAGTCACTAAAAACTGGATTAACAATTACAAATGAATGTCTTTGAAATTGGGACTGGAAGACTTGTGACTTGGACTTATCTACATCCCTGGCATGTTATGTACAGTTTGGGATGTATAACTACTGTCAAATTGAAATACCAATTGTTCTGAAATGTAATTGCATCCTGTCATATTCATACTTCGAATGAATGGGTCGCATGGATAAAAACTAGCAAATGCTATGAAGTACAAGCAACAACTAAAAACATTTACTTTAGAGCTAAAATCATTAAGAAAATACAATTGCTTCAATTCGTATGAATACAATAGCATTTACTGACTGAAATAGTAGTAAATGCTTCTTACTTGTAGTGGATTGCACATCCGAATGGTTTATAACAATATAGTATTATTATGTGTACATGTACGTATAGCCACTCGTACGCTGACAAGGGTGTTCGAATTAAATCGGAACCTCAAGTTGATGCTTCGCAGTCACGCTGTTCCTTTTTAACCCCAGAATGTTGCAAGAAATGGTCGGCCATCTATGTCTCACTTCTTTCCCCAAATACTTTCCAGTAAAACCTTTAGCTTCATTTTTATTCATACAGATGCTAGTAAAAACTTAAACATTGTTAATACAAAGCAAGTGCCTACTTTTATTCAAACACCCATTGTCTAAGAGTCGGAGCAAATATTTGCCTTAAGTGATGCTTTACATATGCACGAGTAAATGAGACACTTTGAGGCAAAAATTTAAATTGAGATTTTAATTTCATCATTTAAAGCTAAACAAGCTTTAAATGATGAAATCAAAATGTCAATTTTCATTTTAGGAATAAAACGTCCAATCCTCAAACCAATGGCCTCGATGAGAGAACGAATCAGAAGGTAAACATGCGTCTTGCTAAGATGGTGAATGACCACCAGACAGACTGGGCATCTTACCTAGAGGGGGTAGCGTATTCCATTCGCAACCAGAAGCAAGGATCAACAAAATTCACGCCTTTCTACCTTATGTTCGGGAGAAATCCAAGGTCACCATTGGAGGTAAGCAAGTGTAATTTTCATGAACTGACTGTAAAAGTGGTGGTCCGAAAAATTTTCTTTCATTTTGGGGGCAGATTTAGCAGTTGTAGTTCTTTTTTTTGTTTTTGTTTTTAAAGATGGAACCTGCAGATGAACATTTTCAGCTGCCTGTAGGAGATGTATAGCATGTAGGTCACATATAGCATTTGGGTTTGAGCAATGACACGTACATTTAAGCAAATATCCAACGAATACATGTATACTACATGTATTTCTGATTGCTGTAATAATGGTAACAGTAAAACTTGTTTCCGAGTAAAATTGTAACCCAGAATTTACATGTACACCTAAGTCACAACACCAGGCCGGAAAAGCAGTCCACCAATTCAGGTCGTCGTGTGGCATCAAAACACACCAACTGCCCAGGTGATATGGTTGTCTTGATCAAGAAATCAGTGTACGAAGGGCGCACCCTCAGCAGGTACTATTTAACAGTTATTTGGAAAGAAGCAGGGGGATACTATAACGTGAAGATATTAAATGTGATATCCCTTGAAGGAGCTATGTGACACATCATCAATAGCTGCGTTTATACCAGTATACCACAATATTGCCAAGGCACGTCAGTAAGCAGTTCTTTCTGGACCATCAGAAAAAAACCTGTACAGCAATTTTGCGGTATTTTATGGAACTTATGAAATTCCAGGTATTAACCTCATTAATGCTACAGCTGTAGAACAACTACATGTAGAGATATGAGGTAATATATGTTGATTTGCCGTGAATTTTAATGTTGCGGAGGAAAGAAGAGCCAAATTGGAAGCATGTGAATAAATTTACACTCAGTTTTAGCATTATTCAGCATCTACATGTTCTTAGTCGCCTTTATGAATAATATTATTGTTATTTCCAACAGGGGCAAGGATGTTTATCTCCCTCTGTACCCTGCTGAGATTACATTGACCTACCAGCACAATCACCAGGTAAAGTGCGCTGATGCGCTAAAATTCCAGGATGTCTCGGAGGAGGCGAAGGAGCATCACATTGCACTTTTTAAGCGGAAGTATGGACCGACCCAGGCGGTGGATATCCTGAAGTATGAGCTCCAGATGCTGCACGGCATGAAGGAAAAAAGAGCGAATCAGACAATGAATTAGAAAGAATATGAATTTATAATTATTTTGAAAGTTAAGATCCATAATGACATGAATATCCTCGCATTGTCAATGCGATCATGATGTGTGATGTCATACTTAACGACTTTCCCGTTTCTTTTGCAAATATTTTACAAAAATCATCTCTTTTCTCAATTTTGATGGTAGAGCAGAGTTTCTTTTTATGGGAAGACATGTAAATATATGTTACATGTATATTTTGGACAAACTGTTCTTTTGTATTATAACAGGGAAATGAAAAAATGATCATATTTTGAACCTTTTTTGTACACACCTTATGGAAAAGTTGTTTAAGTATGACACCACACATCATGGCCACATTGCCAATGGGAGGATCTACATATAATTAGTGGTCACAACTTTTAAAAATACATATCTTGTTGATTTATTGTCTGATTGTGCTGAAACTTCCACTGTGAATTCTTTTGCATTTTTCAAATTTTCTCTGAAGAGTTCATTTCCCTTTAAACTAAGTGGACTGTCTCACTCGCAACAAATTGCTGAAAGTAAATTGAATGTACTTTTGTTACACATTGCCCTCCAAGCGCTAACCAAGTTTGGTTACAAATGGAGCTTAAAAGTGAAAGTTTTCCATTGACTAGATGTTGTATGGAGAAATCAACAGACGGACTGACAGAAAACCCTCTCTTACGGACAGACAGATGGATTGAGACAAGCAGACAGACAGCATTTGGCTGCCGCAGTCTTGCTTCCTTTTTCATGGAGTAGGAAAACCACCATATCATCGGCCTTCAATTAAATGAAACATTTGTTCTTCTCAGATTGTACCGCAAGGTATTTCAGGAGGAGTTTGGCGAGGCTACTGGGGAGGGGATGCTGGAGAGCCCGAGGGACTACGTGAGTACCTACAACATTGAGGCAGGCTCCAAGTGTATGGCCATGGACATCACAAGTGGCGATAAACTGGTGATGGCCATTTGTACGCCACTCATGAAGCGGGTCCATGAAGAGATCCTGCATGCATCAGAGCTGGTCTTCATGGATGCCTCTTCAAACATGGACAGACACGGATGCAGTGTTTTTCTCCTGCCTACACATAGTTGTGTGGGAGGAATACCCCTACTGTATGTGTCCTCATCACCACAAGTGAAAGTGAGGCCGTGATGGAGGCAGCCCTCAAGCTCTACTGCTCCATCCTTCCCCAGAGCTGCTTTGGAGGTTGTGTTGGTTTCGAATATGGTGTCTTTTATTCACTCTCGAACAACTGTTTCATTAACGAGGCTACATAACTTTCACCATTCAGATTGACGATTCACTAGTTTACTGATCTCTCGAATTGTTCACTTGTAACAATACACTAGCGGTTCGCTGTTCACGGTTCACGGTTCACGTAAAAACTGCAATAAACAAGAGTAAATAATTCTTAATTAAGAAACTTTCACTATCATGCACTAGTTATAATGCGAGTAAACAGATGTAATAATATCAATTAAGACGCCATAATAAAACTCTAGCGAAAATAGAGGTTAAAGATTATCTTCTCAGGATTACATGTGTGCTGTAGACCTCACAAAATGTCTGTATCCAATATGAAAATTATCCTCAGAAAACTAGTCCAAAACTCACTTAAATTCTCACTTCTATAAACTACAATAATTACACAAGGTTCTACAATAATCACTTTATCGTTACCTCTGTCCTCGGGTCCAAGTCTTAAAGGATGATCTGTAAATTAGCTGGAAAAACGTGGAGCAAATATTAACTTGTAGTGTTCCCGATCGCTGCAATTGGCTATATGAATTAATGGTACATGTATATGGCATACAGAAACCCAGAGATTACCTCACCCTCCTTGGAATGTACGAACCCCAAACTGCTAAAGAAATAATATAAGGGGGCCAACCAAGGTCAAGTTATTAATATACACCTAGAACAATAGTCCCTTTGATCCACGCAGCATGCATGTATCGAAAGCCACAACGATGCCTGTGTACTGGTGACTAGCTTTAGTGTGAGGAAATACAACTACAGAAACAAACTGTTATATACACTGCATAGCTATGAGAGCTGGCTTGGTGGCGGTTACATGGCTCCTCTAATTTGACCTATCAAATTACTTCAATTTAGCAACACTAATTAAACAAACTAGATATTTCTTGATAATATTCGTAACAAATACACTACAATACAAAGGTGTCACTACACTGTCCTAATTAGTTCAGTTCAAGTTGTGTCCTTTGGCTCCTCGTCGGGGCGTCCCCGGTCCAACAGCAAGACCACCTTATGGATAGGCCTCTCGTAGGTAGATTTTCCAGTCTGGAGCTTAACCTTCCGGATGTGCCCATCTGAGCTAGAACTTGTCTCAACAACACGCGCTAGTTGCCACTGGCATCGCGGTGCTGTGTCATCGATCATCATGACGACGTCGCCCTTCCCTAGATTCCTCTGGGGCTTCGTCCACTTATTCCTCTCTTGTAGTGTCGACAAGTACTCAGTCTTCCATCGTGACCAAAACTGGTTGGCAAGGTACTGCACTCTACGCCATCTGCGTCTACAATAGAGGTCTTGTCGGACGAAGACTCCCGGTGGAGGAAGCACTACCTTTCCTTTCAACGTCAATAGCTGACTTGGTGATGCCAAAGTTCTCAGTTTTGTAACATCTCGGAATCTTCAGTAATGCTAAGTGGTTGATGTCGTACCTCCATTTCTCCCATTCTGCTCTAATCTCTTCAGAGATTGGGTCGTCCCAAGCATAACCATCTCGACACAACGACTGCAGAATTCGTTTACCAACCAGCAACACTGGCGAAACGAGACCAAGGGGATCAAATATTGAGCTAACACTTGACATGATGCCACGGCGAGTGAGTGGCTTGTCATCAAAGTGCACCCTGAACTGGAATGAATCAGATTCTACACACCACTGCACTCCCAGAGTGCGTTCAACTGGGAGGCCTTCTGAGAAGACATCAACATTTTGGACATCTTTGGCCCGTTCGCAAGGGGGTATAGCCTGCAGCACCTCCTTGTCATTTGCAATGAACTTGTGTAGACGGAACCCACTCTGTTTACACAACTTTCTGCTATCTTCTATCAGATTAAAGGCTTCCTCTTTGGTGGTGACTGACTTCAGTCCATCATCGACGTAGAAATCTTTCCTTATGAAGTTTGCTGCTGCTTCCCCGTGGCTGCCTTCATATGCATCAGCTGCAGACTTCAGTGCAAAGTTTGCACATGCTGGGGAGGACGTCGCGCCAAATAAGTGAACCTTCATCCGATATTCACTTGGTGACTTCTCCATCTCTCCCTGCTGCAACCACAAGAACCTCAGGTAATTGCGGTCTTCAACATTGACGCCAACTTGGTGAAACATACCCTCGATGTCACAGGTAAAGGCGATGTAATCCTTTCGGAAACGGCAAAGCACGCCCACAAGACTGTTCGTCATATCTGGCCCCTGCAGTAGGTGTCGGTTCAATACTTCACCCTCGTATTCTGCACTGCAGTCAATAACAATTCTGATTTTGTTTGGCTTCTTAGGATGATATATCCCGTGATGAGGTATGTACCATACCGTTCCGTCGTCGAGGTCGAGTTGGTCTTCAGGAACCCTTTCAGCGTAGCCCTTTTTCAAGATGTCCTCCATGAATACCTTATAGTCGTCCTGATATTTAGGATTACCCAACATCTTTGTCTTCAGCTTATTCAGCCGTCTAAGTGCCATTGGCTTGTTGTTGGGGAGCTGGACGTCATCTGTTTTGAGGGGGAGTGGCATCTCAAAGTGGCCATCCTCTCGTCTGTGGATTCCCTCTTTCATCTTCTGCATGAATCTGCGATCACCTAAGGAAACTTTTTCCCCGGTGTCTCTTTCGCTGAATTCCATCTCAAACATTTGGGTGACTTGAAGTGGGCTGACTTCCTTCACTTGAGTGCGAAACACGAAGTGTTGTGACTCTCGGGATGAAGTCATAAAACCGCTAGCATTCTCGTGGTCGTTGCCACGGTGCATCTTTCCTACCACTCCCCATCCTAGGATTGTTTGTACTGCATACGGGTCGTCTTCTTTGCCATGAACGACATCTCTCGGCTTGATGGCGCGAGTCACGTTACAGCCTATCAACATTCCTATCTCGGTTTCACTCAAGTAGGGGGGTAGTCGGTTGGCGATATGCCTCAAGTGTGGCCACTCCTTCACGGTGTCAGATCTTGGGATTTGTTGACGATTTGCGTTGATGGAATCTCTTGAGTAGGTGCCTGGTAACTGTATCTCTGTGTCTTCGGACAATCCCTTCACCATCAGTCCATGCACCTTTCTGGACGCAATAGTTCCCTTGGCCAATATCGTGGATAGACTCAAGTGGACCTCTTCTCCATCAATGCCAAGCTTTTCTAGCGTGGAATCTGAGATGAAACACGCGTCTGAGTGCTCATCTAGGAGGGCGTAAACTATCACCTTCGTAGTTGGGTCCTTCTGATGGTGAAGTACTACAGGGACAATGAGGGTGTGAGAACAACTTTCTCCGGCGTCGAATGCCTGGACTCTATGTGTTGTAGATTTTACAACCACTATTTCTTTGTTGGTGTCATCCTTATTCTTCACCTCAGTCGTGGACTTTGTGTAGTCATGAAGGAGAGTCGGGTGATAACGGCCACAGTTGTCGCATCGTTTCTTATTTCGACAGTCTTGTCGTCTATGTCCCCATCTTAGACATCCGAAGCAGAGGCCGTTCTTTCTAATCAGGTCGTGTCGCTCGCTCAGTGTCATCGCAACGAAACCGCTACAGGATTCCAGCTGGTGTTGACCCTTGCAGAGGGAGCACTTCGGAGTCGGCCTTGACTCTGATGAAGAAAGAACGCTGCCTTTTGTAGCCCAAGTTTTCTTCGGTGGTATTTCATCAGCCTTCGACGTGAATGTCCTCGCTGTTCCTGGCCTTGTGGGCCTAAAGGGTTTGATCTCTTCCCTTTTCTCGTCACTCGGTTTTTGGTGAAAAGGGCTGCAAGCAATGCGGGCCTCCTTAGCAGCAAACTTGCACAGTTCGGCAAAGGGTGGGTAGTCATCTTGCCCGATCCCCTGTTTGTCATACATCCATTGGTCGACAACACGAAGCCATCGATTCTGTATGTGCCTTGGAAGTTTCTCTATTATCTTCTTGTGCTCGGCTGGGTCGTCAAGAACTTTCAACTGGCTCAGCGTTGCCATGGCTGTCTCACATTGAAAAAGGAAATCTGACAGGTTACGGAGTCCCTTTCCATCATCCTGCTTTACAGTTGGCCATTTGTTTATTCTTTCACGGTAGGTGTTTGCAGCTAGCAACTTGTTGCCGTATCGCTCGGTCAAAAGCTTCTTTGCCTTTTGATAGGCATTTTCGCTGTTCAAGGCGAGAAGTCCCTTGATGCACTCTCTGGCTTCACCACTGGTGTATCTGCCGAGGTAGTACAGGCGGTCTACTGGTGATGGGTAACGCTGCTCTACTAGTACGTAGAAAGAGTTCTTCCATACAGGAAAGTCAAACACGCTGCCTTTGAAAACTTCAGGCTCTCGTTTGGGCAGTTTCTCCTCTCTTCGTGTAAGCACGTCTGCCAGTGCCGTAATGGCGCTTGCCACATCGTTTTTTGATTGGTCACTGGACTGTGTGGGAAGAACTGCATCAGGCATTCTATTATGTGAAGTAGACACAAGGGGCGGGGATTTACAGAGGACATCATCTCCATTGGGAGTATCATGGATAATACGCTCAGGTTGCTGCCCATCATTCGGTGAATTCTCAGTGACTGCCTCATAAGTAAACGGCCCATCTATTTTGGGGGGGAGGTCGTTCACACGAAAAAGTGAGGGCTGATTCGACTGAGAAGATTCGCCGTCATATTTGTCCAGTACTTGAAGCCTGGCTCTGCTCGCATCCATCTCCATCTGGAGTTCTAACTGCTTGGCTCGTCGTTCAAGTTCGAGGCGTGAGATTTGAACCTGCTGCATTAGTCGCTGGTTCTCCATTTCTAATGAACGCCTCGATAGCTCTATCTCGTGCATTTGGTCGACTGCTGCCGATCGCGCAGCTAGCTCTGCTCTTTTCTGTTCCTCAGTGATGCGCAGCAGTTCTGTCTGTGAGATCCTTGAACTGGCTCTCGATGTACGGGATCGTCCACTGCCATGGCTCATGACTGAAGCCGATTCCCCAAGCTGTATTTCTTCTGCTACGTCTATGTCTGTCATCCTGTCCCAGGAGAGTTTTTACTGTGTTGGTTTCGAATATGGTGTCTTTTATTCACTCTCGAACAACTGTTTCATTAACGAGGCTACATAACTTTCACCATTCAGATTGACGATTCACTAGTTTACTGATCTCTCGAATTGTTCACTTGTAACAATACACTAGCGGTTCGCTGTTCACGGTTCACGGTTCACGGTTCACGTAAAAATTGCAATAAACAAGAGTAAATAATTCTTAATTAAGAAACTTTCACTATCATGCACTAGTTATAATGCGAGTAAACAGATGTAATAATATCAATTAAGACGCTATAATAAAACTCTAGCGAAAATAGAGGTTAAAGATTATCTTCTCAGGATTACATGTGTGCTGTAGACCTCACAAAATGTCTGTATCCAATATGAAAATTATCCTCAGAAAACTAGTCCAAAACTCACTTAAATTCTCACTTCTATAAACTACAATAATTACACAAGGTTCTACAATAATCACTTTATCGTTACCTCTGTCCTCGGGTCCAAGTCTTAAAGGATGATCTGTAAATTAGCTGGAAAAACGTGGAGCAAATATTAACTTGTAGTGTTCCCGATCGCTGCAATTGGCTATATGAATTAATGGTACATGTATATGGCATACAGAAACCCAGAGATTACCTCACCCTCCTTGGAATGTACGAACCCCAAACTGCTAAAGAAATAATATAAGGGGGCCAACCAAGGTCAAGTTATTAATATACACCTAGAACAATAGTCCCTTTGATCCACGCAGCATGCATGTATCGAAAGCCACAACGATGCCTGTGTACTGGTGACTAGCTTTAGTGTGAGGAAATACAACTACAGAAACAAACTGTTATATACACTGCATAGCTATGAGAGCTGGCTTGGTGGCGGTTACAGAGGTAGAGGGGTACAAGGCTCTATGCTTTTCATGACGGATGACAGTGCAGTGGAACAAAATGCCATTCGTCATGTATTCCCTACTAGTCAGGTTCTGCTGTGCGTGTTTCATGTACTGCAAGCCACATGGAGGTGGCTGTGGAATGGAAAGAACCAAATCCCCAAAGAGCAGCGTGCCAATCATCTTCAACATCTGAAGCGACTGATCTATGCCAGAACTGTAGAGGAGCTGGAGCAGCTTTACCAGCAGAGTCTGCAAGATTCAACTCTCTCTGAGTAAGTTGACTACGCTATAGAGGGACTTGCATACTGTGGTGAGTTTTGCCGTCGTGAGATACGCGAAAGTATACACAGACTCGGATTATCGGTACCGAACACAGGTTTAATATTCCCGGCGATCGGACACAGGTCCGACCGGTTCAAAGTCAGAACAGCAACTCTCTCATTCGCAACTTGTACAATGTACTTACTCAATACAGTATTTACAAATGGAATAAAAGAACCAAACATTCTAATCATAATATTTATAACAGAATTCTATAGATACATAAAATAAGGTAGCGTGTAGCGTGGCAAAACAATAATACGCACTCCGCCAAAAGAGGGCGCTAGCGCGACTAGGGGAGTTCGCGCTGTTTACACGAGGTTCTAAATCACGCACAGCATGCAATGCATGCAATGTACATGTACATGTACATACATCGTCAATGCAAGCAGGCGCTCGGCGCCCACAGCGCAAACGCGTACAGACCATCGCAATGCGTATTATCAGGTAATCTCTTACAGATATTCAATAATCAATAACTAATAATCAATACCCAATAAATGTCATGTAATTTCACAACACTCTCCCCCACTTCGTTAGGAGGTTACTTATACCTCGAAAGTCACATCCAATATAAATCTAATTAGGTCCACTGTACATTTAAAGCAATCAAATGTGTATAAATCAACTTGTGTACAAAGATGCACCATTCACTGAAAATTACAAACATTTCCTGAATTGAATTGTTACATTCGTCTTATTTCTTTTACAGAGATGACGGTCACGAATTCAGCTAGACAAACTGTGTGACTGACTACAGTCTGAAAATGTTCCTCAAATTTTCTAACCGGAACTATTTACAACTGTTTTAGGGCCTATTTCTCAACTGGGATACATTGGTTGCTGAAAACTGAACAAACTGTCTAATGGCTGCAAAACTCAAAGTTTAATCCATGCTCAATAAAGTAAATAACAATTGCCATAAGCTCATTCTATGTACAATGGTAGGTAAGTAAGTAAAGATTAATGCTAGAATTTAACAAACATTTCGGTTTGAAAGACGTTTCAAATGTTGTTCTCATTCAATCTATATAAACAACTTCTATATTTAGTGACTATACAGTGTATATAACTTTACAAGACGGAGCAATCTGAGGCTAAAATAAAACAGCCATAACTGAGCCAATTCTGGAGAAAACCTCTTGGATCTGACAACAATTGATATGCAATCTTAAATGAGTAAACCGGTTGCCAAATAGCATGGTCATTCAGTTTAGCAATGTCACAAGACGATCTAAATCAGTCCAACAAGACTATAGTCTACATGCAGTTACATTAAATGATTCATTGGCGCCATACATTACAGTTCATCGGTACCTGAAGAGATTCTACAGGCATCGTCAGCAACAACACAATTGTATAGCGATCGTCGACGGTAAGCTAATTCGATAATGATCGTCAAAAACAAGCGAATTCAATAATGATTGTCGACAAAGCAAATTGAATAACAAGCGAATTCATTAGCGATCGTCAACAAGTACTACAATTTTCAACTTTCCCCTTCTCAAAACAAAAGAGAATCTATGCATTCATTTATCAATATTCATTCAATATATTCAAAGAACTTATCAGTAATCAATTCATACATAAGCCATGGAAATCTACAATCAACAAGTATATTTACAAGGAACTCAACAGTTCGTTGTTCACTTCGGATTTTTGGGGTGTGTCTGGTATTCCCGTAGTTGTTGGCAACGACTTGTTGCTGCCTCAAGTTCATGGGACCTGATGCCAGAGATGACAGCTGATGTAATGTCCGCCAGGAGGGATCTACGCAGCTCAGCTACCTCTTCACGAACGATGACTCTAACCTCTCTGATCAGATCGGACTTGGTTGTGGCAAAGGCACGTCCGATGTTCGGTCCAAGGGCGTCAGTCCGTGCCCTCAGGACGTTCTGTGTCTTCGCCGCTACCGCTTCTATTTTTTCGTCTAGCGTCTCGAGCTTCTCCATAACTGCCGATGGGTAGAAGGCAGCTCGCTTGGCGACTAGTTCGTCGGCTTCATCAAAATTAAATGTCCAAGCTGCTGATGTGCCATGGTCTGACGGCTGATGCCTTTTGGGGGGGGGGGGGGGGCTGCGACGTCGGGGTGGACTATTCTCCAAGGGGCTGGGTGATATGGGCTCCGTCACTGGTCGGTAGGGACTTGGTTCATCACGCACCGGGGTGGATTCATGAAGGGGAGTGGGCATGGTGAGCTCATGATGGTGAGCTGCAGTCGTCTCAGTCGTCTCCTCCATCGTAGCTGGTTCTTCAGAAAGGGATAGGAACTTTGCTAGTATTCCCCAATAACTGTCTTGGTTGCCGCATACAGTCAGTGTCCTTCCATGTAGTTGGTGCCACTCTGTTCCCTCTCGAATGATGTCTATCCCTGGTATCTCATCGTTAAGCGCGCACAGTCTTGCACTCCAGTTTCCGGCCCGTGCGATGTAGTCCAAAACAGCGACTATCTTCTCTGGCTTGTCGCGGAGGAGTTCTGCTGGTCTCTCTCCTTTCTCTAAAGCTATTCCGGTCGCTGCCGATAACAGTTCTTCCTTTGTTGAAAGGAAAGAGGCGTTCACGGCACGGCTCAGCCACCTCTCCAACAGTTGTGTCTGGGTTGCCGGTCTCAGCAATCGGGCAACACCTGGGATGTCCCTAAACAATCCGTTGTTGTGATGCTTCTGGATGTGCTCTCTTGTTTCCCGCCGGGATCCAAACAGTGTCCAGTGATCCAAGCAGATCCACGACCGATGGCTAAACCATGGTATATGTCCCTCGCAGTAGTAGTGCCGGACCCGTTCGCTACGTCTTAGTCTGACGTCTCTAGAGCAAATCTTGCAGAGTCTAGTGGGTAATGTCAACCGTTTTCTTAATTTTCCATCGAGAATAACACTGGTAGTCCGGGACATATCCTCCGTCTCCAAGATCAAAATGATAACTGTTGAATTCGTCGTGTTCCAAATTTTAAATCATAGGCGCGTCAATGCGTACATTTTAAACGCACAACGCAGGGCGCGTCATTCTGGCGCAGTCGCAGGTCCGTAGATGATCAACCCATTGTTCTAGGTCAATTGATTCAGTGCCACTTGCGCACGAGTCCGCGAACGAGTAACCGGTCCTACACCTTCATCTCTTAGAAACAAGGTTGCTGCGTCACATACAGCATTATTCCCAGAGTCACTTTTTACACGGGGGTTCCTGATTAAGTTTTGTTGCCGCGTAGCCCACTTGGGGACCTCACTTGCAACATATGGCTGAAGTCTGTCATGGTGCAGCACTTTGTCTCCTTTTTTACATCTTATCTTGTAGATGCAGTCACTCATACGCGATATCACAACACAGGGTCCTTTCCACGGGATTTGTAGTTTTGGACTCTTTCCTTTGTGTCTGCTTGTGTCCAGATAGTAAACAAGGTCTGCGGGGTTGTACTTCCTCTCAACAATGCGTGTATCGTAGCTATGTTTTTGCCGTTCAGCATTGCGGCCTAGATGTTCTCTGGCTAGGGCATGACAATTTTCCATTTGGTTCCTCATTTCAGTCACATATTCCACTGTGGTTACGTGGCTTCCCTCGTTCAATGGCTTTGGGTACAGAACATCAATCGGTAGATTCACCTCCCTCCCAAACATTAGCATATTTGGAGTAAATCCAGTAGCAGGATGTACAGTGCTCCGGTACGCTGCAGTCAATAAAGGAATATGTTCATCCCAGTTCCTCTGGTTTTCATCCACGTAACTCCTTATCATAGTCACGAGTGTCGCATTGAAGCGCTCGATAATTCCATTTGAAGAGGGGTGATACGGGGAAGTTCTTGTTTTAGCAACATCTAACAAACGGCACGTCTCTTTGAAGAGTTCGCTTTCAAAGTTACGACCTTGATCAGTATGTATTTCCAGGGGAGATCCATAACGACTAATAAAGTCATGCACTAGTCGCTTTGCTATTGTTTCCGCCTGCTGATTAGGGATTGGGTACGCTTCAATCCATCTTGTGAAATTGTCACCAATCACCAGCACATACTGATTGTCTCGTTCTGAACACGGAAATGGTCCCATAACGTCCAATGAAACGCGGTCGAGGGGTGCTCCAACTCGATAATCCTGAAGAGGTGCTCTTGGCTTCCTGTGAGGTTTTTTTCTAGCACCACAAACACTACAACTGCGAATATGTTCCTTCACATCCACTGCCATCCTGTACCAATAGTACCGTTGTTTTACCTTTGCCGTCGTCTTCGCGACTCCCATGTGGGCGGCTGTGATGGAATTGTGACATTCAGCGAGAACCTCTTTACGAAGTGCTCTTGGGATCAACAACTGCAATTTATCCGGTTCACCTTTTCGTGAAATCCAGCGCTTATACAGTACCCCCTGATGTTGTTCCAACAGCTCCCAGTTCAGCCAATATCTCCTTATTTCTGGAGAAAATGCTGCTGCAGTATTCCTTCCCGGGCGTTCACCGTGATCCATCCAACGGTGCAAACTCCCCAGTACTGCGTCGCTTCTCTGTAACTTGGCAAATTCACTTGGCAGGTAATTCCTAATCCACGTTGTAGAAGCTACTCTTCTATTCCACACCGACACGGCGTTTTCATTGGTTTGGCATCTAAATTTGGTTTTCATAGATTTACACCGGCTCACAATGAATTCGAATATCATCATCACCATCAGCAACAAACTTGAACACAGGTCATTTCCTCTCTTCGATGGATTACTCGTTTGAGTTACATCATTTCCCGTCAATACATTGGCAGGTTTCACAACTCGTCTCATTGATAGTGGAATGACGTCGTCAGTCTCCGTATGAAACTCACTCCACGCTTTGTGTTGTCTTTGGCAATATATGCAACCACCGCACGGTAATGCTTGCACTTGGCATTCACCGACGAAACAATCACATTGTTGAGGGTTGCAATACTTCCTTGATAGCGCGTCCGCATTTCCATGTTTTACGCCTGCTCGGTGAAGTATTTGAAACCGATATTGAGCTAGCACCTCCAGCCATCGGGCTAGCTGATCCTGGGGTTCCTTAAAACTGAACAGCCATCTCAGTGAATTATGGTCCGTGCGTAAGTTAAACTCCCGTCCAAGGAGGTAGTGACAAAACTGTTGTATGAAAGTTATGCCAGCCAGCAACTCGCGTCGTGTCACACAGTAACGCCTTTGCCGTTTATCCAGTCGTTTACTGGCGTACGCAATAACTCGTTCCTCACCATCCTGCTCCTGGGATAACACGGCACCAATTCCAATATTCGAAGCATCCGTGTCAAGGATGTATTTTCCGTCTGGTCGAGGGTAGGCAAGCACCGGCGAATGGGTTAGTGACACTTTCAACTGTTTGAATGCCGCTTCACATTCATCTGTCCATTCGAATCGCACTCCTTTCTCCGTCAGCTGATAGAGCGGGTGGGCAATATCACCAAAGTGAGGCACAAATCGTCGGTAGTAGTTGCACAATCCAAGGAACTGTTGCACTTGACGGGGATCTGTCGGTGTTTTCCAGTTTGACACAGACTGCACAAGTTTTGGATTGGTCCGTACGCCCTCCTGACCTACTACGTGTCCAAGAAACAGGACTTCACTCTGCAGTAGGTGGCATTTACTTGGTTTAAGTCTCAGTCCAGCTTTTTTGAGTCGCGACAGCACCTCTCCTAGTTTCTCTATGTGATCCTCAAACGTTGCACTGTGAACAATCACATCGTCCAGGTAAATGAGCAAAGTTTTCCATTGCAAACCAGACAGTATCAGTTCCATACATCGTTGAAAGGTACTTGGCACATTGCACAGTCCGAACGGCATCTTAGTGTATTCGAACAGTCCATATCGCGTGATGAATGCGGTTTTCGCCTGATCTTTTTCATCCATCGCTATCTGCCAATATCCGCTCTGTAAGTCAAGTGTTGAGAACAGTTTTGCACCGGCGAGGCAATCCAAGCATGTATCGATCCGCGGAAGTGGATATGCATCCTTAACAGTTACATCGTTGAGTTTTCTGTAATCAATGCACCAACGCACAGTACCATCTTTTTTGCGAACAAGTACGACTGGCGATGCCCACTCCGAAGATGATGGTTTCACTACTCCTGCATTCAGCTGATCCTGCAAATACTTCTCCTCCTCTCCTTCGAATCCTTGCGGAGTTCTTCGCACTGGCTGACGAATAGGGGCCGCCCCCGATGTATTGATTTTGTGTTTCACTGTAGTGCAATTTCCTAGATCTTCTTTGTTGTTGGCAAACGCCTCCTGGTACGTTTCCAGTAGTTTAGCAAGCTGAAGCTGGTGTTCGGGTTGTGGTATATTCCGACAAGCCTTTGCGTGAAGTTCCTTTAAGTAACTGGGTATCATTGATGAACCAGTGTGAGATTTATTTTCTGTCTCTTTATCACTTACGTCTTCGATACTGTTCGTTGTACACTCATTTTCATCACCGCGCACACTTGTTTTGTTAAAAGCACCATCGGCACCATTCTTGTGTAATCTGCATACGCCACGCGTCTGCGTCACCGCATCAATTTCATCCAACACACTCGCGGCAACTTCTTGCACGAGGTCCACAGGGTGCAATTCTCCAACGTTGGTATTTTTCCTGAGTTCAATCGGCGAATTCGATGAGTTCACTACGCGAACGGGTATCATATCATTGCTTGGGTCGACTAATGATCTAGCACATATGATAGGCACACTTTCGGAGAATTCCACAGGTTCAACAACACTAAAACTCGCGTCTTTATAATTTCTCCCGTTGATTTTACACGGCAAGGTAAATTCACTTCGGGCAGGTATGACGACATTTTCCACAAGTTGAACTCTTGCTACGCATTTATCTCCTTCAACTAGTTCACACGAGATCCATTCTCCTTCCACTTGAATGCCATGACGAGTACGTATTCCAATATCATTAGCGTGTATGAAATCACATCCAAGCAAAATGTCATCCCGTATTGGTGCGACATATACTGGCCATTCAAAATCGTAATCCGCGATACTCAAACACACATTTGCAACGCCGACCACCTTCATCTTTTTGCCAGCTTCTGCTATTTCCAACGCAATCGGACTTTCTTGCAAAACAGGACAAAGTTCCTTAGGCAATTCACGGTAAATCCTTTCTGATACAATTGTCACTTCAGCTCCTGTGTCCACAACAGCTTGAAATTGTTTTCCGAATATTTCCAAAGGGGCAAGCATGGTATATCCACCATCACCAGCGCGTCTGATATCTATTGTACATTGTTGCTTTACATTTTGCCCGGCCGAACCCTGGCTGGTAGGCTCGGCCCTGCTTAGTTTCCCTCCTGATTGTCGGACGGCAGATTCGCACGTGGTTTCACTTGCTGTTGATCACTCGTTTTACCGTCTGGGCAATATCTCTTATAGTGACCGACCTTCCCGCAATTATAGCACGTGACATTCTGCCGGTTGTAACTGTGGTGTTGCTTTCCAGTCTGATGAGCGCGATCTCTGGGATTCAGCATCGATTTTATTTCCTTTAGCTCGGGAGCAATTGCAGCAGTGACTTTGTTAGTCACCTCCACAGTGATGGTTTGCTTCAGTTCGCGTCCAAACACCTGTAAGCGCTCTTCCGTCACAAGGCGTTTGTCACTCACTCGACGTACTTCGGCTGTCTGTTCCGGATCCTCACCAACAGAACTTACGGCGCGCACAGATTTCCTTGCAAAGTTTGTCTTGAAGCTTTCGTGAACGGCAACCATATGCTCGGCTTCATTCAAATCGCGAGGTTGTTTGACCATCACATCATATCCCGTTTGCGCATCTGGTAATCCTTTCAAGAAGTGCTCAATTGCCAATTTCTCCTGTAGCTCTTCCGGTGCCGCGGGGTAGGCTTTCACGACGTTGGCGCGTATCTTGGCAGCAAACTCGGCTGTCGATTCTCTTGCATTTTGCTTCAGTGTGTGCAACTGTGCCCTATACGTCTCCGGCAATGCTCTGTCCCCGAACCGTCGCTTCAGTGCTGCCATCATCATGATGTAGTCGTCCTGCACTACGCTCGTCAATCCGCTCACAAATTTCATCGCATCTCCACGCAAACACTGGTACAACTGCTCCAGGCACTCTCCATCGGACCATCCAGCTCGCGATACAATCCTCTTGAAAGGAATTTCAAAGTTCACCCATTCCTCCTTTCCGTCAAACGTAACCATCTTCGGTCGTGGTATCGTATCTGCTCGTCTCCTTGGTAAATCCACAGCATTGCGCTCGCGACCATTCACATGTCTAGGTTGTGCACTATAGTCCGCGATGTCATGCTCAAACTGACGTTCATGATAGTTGTTCCGGGAATTAATCACATCGATAACTGGATCGTACACACCTCTTTCCTGCGTACCGGTGTCCCTCCTGTCCGATTCAAGACGGGCAAGTCGTGTTTCCAAAAGCTGTGCTCGCTTCTCCGATTCCAGAAGTCGATTTCTCAACACTTGTGTCTCGTTGGTTTCAATATCGCCTATATCCATTTTGTCCACGTCGGTGTCTGTCTCGCTAGCGTCTCCCACGCAACTGACGTCTTTAGATTTATTCCTGCGGGTCATCATTTTATATCCCAGGGGTATATCCAAGTAGGTTGAACAGTTCACAGTATAATCCACAGAACAATCCACAGAACAATCCACAGAACAATCCACAGAATACAAATCGCAGTATAAATCCAAATTATCCCACCGCTGCCGCCAATTTGTGGTGAGTTTTGCCGTCGTGAGATACGCGAAAGTATACACAGACTCGGATTATCGGTACCGAACACAGGTTTAATATTCCCGGCGATCGGACACAGGTCCGACCGGTTCAAAGTCAGAACAGCAACTCTCTCATTCGCAACTTGTACAATGTACTTACTCAATACAGTATTTACAAATGGAATAAAAGAACCAAACATTCTAATCATAATATTTATAACAGAATTCTATAGATACATAAAATAAGGTAGCGTGTAGCGTGGCAAAACAATAATACGCACTCCGCCAAAAGAGGGCGCTAGCGCGACTAGGGGAGTTCGCGCTGTTTACACGAGGTTCTAAATCACGCACGGCATGCAATGCATGCAATGTACATGTACATGTACATACATACATCGTCAATGCAAGCAGGCGCTCGGCGCCCACAGCGCAAACGCGTACAGACCATCGCAATGCGTATTATCAGGTAATCTCTTACAGATATTCAATAATCAATAACTAATAATCAATACCCAATAAATGTCATGTAATTTCACAACAATACTGTTTTCAAACTCTATGCACACTTTACGAACCAAGGTTGATATTTACGACCTGGGAACTGTGTTATGTTATACACACAATAACTTTCCATAGCTTTGAGGGAGGACAGCCAAATTCATACCAAAGGTACATCTCTAAAAGACTCGAGTCAAGTTTGAATAGGGCCATAGGGGTCAAATTAGACAGCGGTGAATGAACTTGTTATGAAAAGTTATTATTGCGTTATAAAGTAGTATTCCTACCCCAGATAAGTTGCTTAAAGCGTAAAAGTGAGAGAAACATAGCCAAACAAATTTGAGGAAAATCTAAGAAGAAAGTTATGAATGACCTAATGAAATAAACAGTGAAAATCACTGTCATTTTTAGACACATTGAAAATGACGCCATGGGTCTGTGACGTCACATCCCCACTATTCACCAATTGTCTTGTATATTATGATATGCAACATTTTCATATTTCCAAAATTTTACATCAGGAAACTCTTAATCCCTTTGCCCAAGTTCTATTGATGTTAACATGTTTTTGCATACATGTATGAACTAATATGAAATAAGTCCCTTTCTTTGATAAATATGAAAAGGTGACTTTTTGATAACAATTTGTATTCAAAATAAATAGTTATTATATATACAATAACAAACTTATCCACAATTTTTTTTTACAGTTTGTGAAAGAAAAGGACTTATTCCATGAAGTGGAGATGAAGCATAATGTTGACACTGATTGCAACTTTTTTCAATTAAAACAGGAAATTCAAGAAGCATCTGAGGGCCTATTATGGAAGGAAGGAACAATGGGCAATTGCCTGTCGCCAGGAACTACAAGTACGCGGGAATAACACCAACAATTTCTGTGAGGCGGCAATGCGTGTGCTGAAGGATAAAATCCTAGAACGCACAAAGGCGTTTAGTATCCCACAGCTGGCAGACTATTTGTCCACCTTTCTGCAGGACTATTACCAACAGAGGCTTATTGATGTAGCCAACGGACGTCTGCAGAATGTCATCACTTCTAGATATATGCCCCAGGACAAATCAATCAGGCATCAGGACATCAGACAGGTAATCAAAGCAAACATTCTCGATGACTTCTGACAAGTTAAAAGCACTTTGACAAGTTAGAAAAGTACAGTATGAATTCTTCTAACATGCTTTTGATAAGGGGTCAGTATTTGAAAATCGAAAGCTGATATATCGATGTAAAAATAATTTGTTCCATGTATAACTGAAGAAGTGTTCATTGAATCAACGTCAAACCGGAGTAGATCTGAACGTTGTATTACACATTTGTATTTTATTGCTTTAAATATGTTTTAATTACAGCTTTCAACCAGCCAGTTCATGGTGACCAGTCAGACATCAAAAGACATAGAGTATGATGTTGACATGGAATTAGGCCATTGCTCTTGTTATGCTGGCAAGACAGGAGGCCCATGCAAACATCAGGGAGCAGTGGTAAAACATTTCAATGTTGCATCTACAAATTTCATCCCGGTTAATGACCCACAGAAAAGACTTCTTCTCTTCAAGATTGCAACAGGTACATTACATGTTTTGAAGGTACAACATTACATTTTTAGATGGTGCAGAGGCATCATGTATTTGGGATGTCCATTCGTCCGTTCATGCCACTTTCGTAATCACCATTTTTTTTATTTGATTTGATTTATTCGCAATTTCCACAATAATGATACAGATTTTAATACAGAAGAAAAAGAAAAACAAAAACAAATACATATAATGGAAAGAGCAGGGATAACGCAAAAAAAGTTAAAAAAAAATTATTTCCATTGCGGTCCCATATCTCAAGAACCGTTTAATATTTGGACATCAAACTTGGTACTAGTGTGCGTCACCGGGAGGAGATGACCAGATCAGATTTGAGGATATGTTGGTCAAAGGTCAAAGGGGGCAAAATACATAATAAAAATAGCTCTCATGGCAAGGCGGAATGCACTGAAGGATACTTGGTGGCGGAGGATGGTGGCGTACCATTCGACTGTGCAGTGTGCAGTCGGATGGTGGCGTACCATTCGACTGTGCAGTGTGCAGCAGTCAAATAACTCTAGTTTCTTGAACTTTGATTTGTAGCAGAGTCCAGGCAAGTAGAAGTGTCGCAGTCAAGTGGTCTAATTATTGAGCGTACCGAATGCACGATTTGGTCCGGGAGGTCCGGGGCATTAAACCTGTGAAGCATGCGCCCCCGGAATATTTACACTGGGCAGCCAAAGTAGGGAAGGGAGGGGAGGGGAGGAGGGAAAGAGGGGAGGGGAGGAGGGGAGGAGGGGAGGGGATGGGAGGGGGGAGGGGAGGGGAGGGGGAGGGGAGGGGAGGGGAGGGGAGGGGAGGAGGGGAGGAGGGGAGGGGAGGGGTAAACCCCACTCTTATTATAGTGGAAAGTTTTTAATACCTTATGTGGATTGTCACACATATAATTCTTAAACTGTATTTCCTATATTCTCGTTATTTGGAGATGTAAGAATTTCATGTACGAACCGAAAAGGGACATCTAGTGAAAAACGTCAAGGACTTGGTCTAGACTGCTGGGATAGTGGGAAGAATGCTCTCAGGTGTAAAAAGATAACAGAAGGCTGTGCTTGTGAGCAAACCTGTTTCCGTAAAGACAAATGTGTGATATGTTTAAAGACTGTAAAATGTTATCATGTTTTTCAGATAAATGAAGAACTTTGAACGTTTTATTCCTAGCTTCCGACAATCACCAGTGCCTACTATCCGCAAACCAATGGTCTCGATGAGAGAACGAAAAAAATGCGTCTTGCTAAGATGGTGAATGACCACCAGACAGACCGGGCATCTTACCTAGAGGGGGTAGCGTATTCCATTCGCACCCAGAAGCAAGGATCCACAAAATTCACGCCTTTCTACCTTATGTTCGGGAGAAATCCAAGGTCACTATTTGGGGTAAGCAAATGTAATTATCATGAAATGACTGTAAAAAGTGGTGGTCAGAAGATTTTCTTTCCTTTTTATGGGCAGATTTAGCAGTTGTAGTTCTGTTCTCTTGTTTGTTATTGTTTTTTTCAGATGGAACCTGCAGATGAACATTTCCAGCTGCCTGTAGGAGATGAAGGTGGAGACATCAAGGGGTTGGTGTGTCAGAGAGAGTAACGTAATGTAGAGACAACTGCGAAGGTCATTATTGATTTAATAACGTGTATAGACTCTGTAAATTGTTTGTATATTTGTAGTAGCAATCGAATAAGCTGTAATTCGGGCATTGCTAAACTTGCTCTCAATTTCATTGCACTAACTTCGGCATTTACAGTTTCTGTAAAATATTGATATTTTACTGGAAAGAGTTGTTGGCACCACTCCCACCCGAACCTGAAGGAACAGTAAAAGAATCATGGACATTACTTGTAGTTGCACAGCAGAATCGTTTTAAGTGCTGTACCTTGCATTGTCTCATTTCAGGCACTTCAGAATGTTGCTGGGGATCAGAGGAAGCAACAAAAATGGCCTTCCAACGTAGGAAAAGCCAAGGTGTAAAAACTTTCAACCTGAAAGTTGGGGACAACGTTCTCCAAGAAAATGAAAGAAATACCGGTCGCAAAGGCGGCAAGATGGAACCACTTTGGAGTGGTTCATACAGGTAGATTTTGTACAGATTTAATTTTTTTCATTACTTTTACAAGTCAGTTTGTTTGTTTTGGAATGAGCTTAAATATGGGCACTTTTGTTTAGATATCTTCACCCGATAAAATACGATATACTTGTTACAGTATTGTAGACATAGACACGCATCAACGTGTTACATTGTTGAGTGCCTTGGGGAAAGAGCTACAATCCAAGGTTCCCTATGATCAGCCTGAACCCTACAAGACAAGTATATTCCATAAAGATCAATTTCGCATGTTTGAAAATGTTCCCGTTTCATTTGAATTGTCATTGTTTTTTCTTTGTTGGTCACCATGCACTCTACGCACGAACACATTACATGTATTTACAAATTATAACAATTAACCCTACCCCCCCCCCCCCCCCCCCCCCCCCACCCTCCAACTCCACCCCCAACTCCATCAACCCTACCTTCCCCCTCCCCCTCCCAATTTCGGCAGATTTTGATCGACACGGTCCGGCAGGCCAGAGGTGGCCAAATGTTGACGGAGTTTGGTGGACTTGGGCCAGTTCTTATTAAAATACAGTAGGGATTTTAGGGTTAAGGAGTTACTGGAGAAAAACCGAAATGTAACAAATTGTACGCCAAGTGCTGTTTGTTTGCCACTATCATATTTTGTTACATTTTTGTTGTTTGTTGGTATTATCTGCAGCAGCCAATGTACTGTTGCAGTAATTGTTTAAATAATTGTTTTTGCGTATATTTTCCATATTGAGCATGATTCGTAAGTTTCAGTGTTTTAATGTTTCTGTTTTAACTGTTGAAGAAGTGTACAGAGATTTGCATTGAGTTTTGACGAGAAAATGCAAACTTGTACTTGATTTGTCCTGTTGCCCGGGGGGAAGCAATTGATAGGCGAAAAAGTGCGAAATGTTGTGGTTAGCAGAGCCAAGAAATTGAGCCTTGGTGGTTAGCTATATTAACGGTTGAACTCACATTTCTAGGCAAACCACAGGGATTGTGAGTAAAAAGAGGGGTGATGAAACAAAGAAACTAATGTATACGATAATGCATATCGAGGCAGTGATTAATCAACAAAAAACAAAGAGTGTCATAGAGCTTTTACAAATTCAGCAACATTTTTAGCAAGCAAATATGTAGCTAAATTAGGCAGATTGCAAAGCGTGAGGAGTGAGTAAGGAGACTGATATTGTGTATCAAGTACATGTATGTTGTCTTGCCCTGTCAGGACTTGCACAAATAAAATGACCATTTGTGAACTTGAAAGGAAACTAAATAGTTGTGATAGGTTCAGGTCACAATAAAGGTTTGAACAGGACTGTGGGTACTTCCAATTAACTTGATGATTGGCAGTGAGCTTTAAATTGTTTAGTACTGTTTGGGCCTTTGTGGTATATTGGTACCCATAACATTTCAAAATCCTAATTTATAATATATTTTTTCATTTAAGACTTATACATGTATGAAATATCAATTGCTTGTCAATTTTAATTTTTCCAGTGTGGAGAATGCCTCAAAAGGAGGGTCTGTTATTATGCACGAGTGCTGAAACCTGATCAAGGACGGCAACTGGAGCAAGAACTGAACGTTGTTATGTTCTCTTATAGACAAAAGTAAGAGAGATTACTACACCATGCAATCGCGTTCAGGAACACAAGAAAGCCAATCCTGCTGAATGGCATCAACAAATTCGGATTATGACAAATAGGACGCCAAAGAAAACCATCATTAACCCTCCACCTGGCATTAATGAGCACAACTCGAAGGATGTAGCAAATTGCATCAACGACCATTTTACCTCTATATCAAGTCACCTCAAACCACTTGACATTGCCTCAGTACCAGTACACTGTCTGATCCCTCAGTCTGTTCTAAGAGTGCAGAACTACCAAGTCTATGCGGCGCTTAGGAAGATTAAAGTGGGGAAATCTGCTGGTCCAGATGGCGTACCTGCAAGGATAATTCGTGAGTTCGCTTGTGAGCTCACTGACCCGCTAACAGACATTCTTAGCACTCGTATAGTGAAGGAGTCGTCCCACAACAGTGGAAAAAAGCAGTTGTAGTCCAAGTCGTCCCACAACAGTGGAAAAAAGCAGTTGTAGTCCAACTCCCAAGACTACACCAGCTACTTGGGATAAATTGAGACCCATATTACTGACTGATCACTTCGCTAAGGTCGCTGAGGGTTTCATCACAGAGTGGTTACTGGATGATATCCACAGCAGGATTGACCCAAACCAGTACGGGAATCGCAAAGGAGTATCAACAACTCACTATTTGGTAAAACTGTTGAATATGGTGTTCTATACGGAAGTGTAGATAGGACATGGTTAAAAATAAAACTAATTCGTACGTACGAATTACTAAACCGTACGTACGAATTGCTAAACCGTACGTACGAATTAATAAATCGTACGTACGAATTACTAAACCGTACGTACGGATTACTAAACCGTACGTACGAATTAATAAATCGTACGTACGAATTATTAAACCGTACGTACGAAATACTAATTCGTACGTACGATTTACTAAATCGTACGTACGGTTTAGTAAACCGTAAGTACAGTATCTCGCAACACGTGCACACCCGCTTGCAGAAGACCGCACTTGCACAAGCATCGTTTAGTCATGGCATCGAATGCTGATATAGCTGCTGAAAAAAATGTACGAGTTTTTGAGGGGAAGAGGCGTAGAAGAAACCACTTTGTCAAAGATGAAAGCTGAAAAGGTAGGAATTCTGGGTTGCGTTTGGGGAGTGTGGTCCGTTACGTTGACATTGTTTCTCAGTCTCACCATTATAGGCGCAAAGGCTTAGGTCAGGTCAAGCATTGGCGTTGCCATTGTCGGCGCCTGCCAGTTGGGGAAGCGGGTGGTATCATCAAATTCGAAAATCTGGGGTGGGGGGGGGTGGGGGGGGGGGGGGGGGTGGGGGGGGGGGGGTGGGGGGGTGGGGGGGGGGGGGGGGTGGGGGGGGGGGTTGTGGGGGGGTGGGGGTGGACACCATTATGACAAGGTCGGGCGCTGTTCATTGTACACATTATGATAACTTGTGTGTGCCCGTACTCTTTAAGAAGAATTAACTTTCGATGCATGAAGAAGTCAATATGAAATTCTGGTTATAACAAACACAAAGCGTTGGTCCCGACTGTGTGATATGTACACGCTGAATGACTGGCGCTGTGTTATTCTAATTATAACACACACTTTGCCCAGGTCCGGTTGAGTTTGTATCAACAAGAGTGAACTGCATTCATCTGCTAAATTTGTAATGTATAAGAGAAATACGTGTACCGGAACTAGAGCAAGATTTGTGTATGTTGTCTCTTACAGATCGACATTGGTGTTGTGCAGAATCTCAGCCAAGATGATAAAACTCTCGAAAGTTTTCTCTGTATCGGCGACCGACTGGCACTCATGCAACACTGCCGTAAGGCCAAAAATGCCAAGAGTATCTGCCAAGAATGCACAGAAACGCAGCTGTTATGAAAGAATCCGCAAGAAGCTCAAACTTGCATCGGGCAACTTGTCAGACAGTGAAACAGATGAGGAGGATGAAGTGTCAAAAGCAAAAAACTACGTGGAAACCAAAATGCCTCCAAATCTACACGTAAAATAGAGTTTGGCTGGGTTCACAACGGCACTGGAGCCCGCAAAATAACTGGTGGGGGCACAAGGAAAACTTGTGTATCCAAAACGGCAAATGCAAGTGCCTTGTTGGAGGAGGGAAAGACCCTTTTTTTCCCAAAAGGTATCTCACGCAAAGGCGTGAAAGCTTCAGCATGCAGGTTTGACATTCGTGATTTCACCCACTCCCCCCTCTCGGATGATGATACTGTCGGTTCTCTGTATGAGGCAGTGCGGATGTCAGGAATCTTGAGGTTTTTTCTGTATTCAACCGGGCCAAGCGTAAACAAAGATGAAACCTGCACCCCTGAGGAGGACACTGAATTCCCATGCTGTTCCTCAAGCTTGCCACCACTGGACCATTCGGCAGATCCTCCTGCAGAAAATGCCTGTAACACTTCGTTGTCCAAGCGTCTACGCCGCAACAAGGCAACAGCTGGTGGTGGTCCAAAACCTTGCACAGTATCACGGCCTGATTACGATGAGTCTCAGTTGGCGGAACCTGTCACATTTTGTCAGTGTCGATGAAGATCTTTTGCAACCATCATCAGAGGTCACTATTGAAGTTGCAAGTTACGATTTCGCAGATGAGGATATCCAGTTTGGACCACGACCCAGCACTGGCAGTAATTTATCGGATACTTTGCCGCTTGTAGACTTCCAGAGAGATGGCACCTTCGAAGCTTCCTCACCGATTCGTTCGCCCTGTTCACCCACACCACCCGCGGCATCCGAGGGACGTTTGACTATAACTTTGAATCGAGTGAGAGTGCAACAAGAAATGGTTTCAAGATTTATGGATCCAAACATTGTGCACACACCAGTACGATTTGGTTTTATTGACGAATCTGGAGTGGATCGCGATGGTGTTGCACGCGAAGCGTATTCCTGCTTCTGGAAGGAGATGTGTTTATCATCAATGAGTGGGGAAAATGAAAGGATTCCGTCACTATTAAACAAGTACGGAGAGGAGGAGTGGTCTGCTGTAGGGCGTATTCTTGCAAAAGGATACATCGATCAAGGATTCTTCCCTACACAGCTAGCCGGCGCCTTTGCAGTGGCATTAATCAATGGGTTGGAAGCAGTCACACCAGAAATACTGATGGACTCCTTTTTGGCTTTCATTCCAGAGTCAGAAAGTGTTGTGGTGAAGAAGGCATTGGCAGGGGATCTCAACGACGAGGATGACAAGGAAGATTTGCAAGATCTTTCTTCTTCTTCTGTTTGTTGTTCTTCTTCTTCTTCTTCTGTTTGTTGTTCTTCTTCTTCTTCTTCTGTTTGTTGTTCTTCTTCTTCTTCTTCTGTTTGTTGTTCTTCTTCTTCTTCTTCTGTTTGTTGTTCTTCTTCTTCTTCTTCTGTTTGTTGTTCTTCTTCTTCTTCTTCTGTTTGTTTTTCTTCTTCTTCTTCTTCTGTTTGTTTTTCTTCTTCTTCTTCTTCTGTTTGTTTTTCTTCTTCTTCTTCTTCTGTTTGTTTTTCTTCTTCTTCTTCTTCTGTTTGTTTTTCTTCTTCTTCTTCTTCTGTTTGTTTTTCTTCTTCTTCTTCTTCTGTGTGTTTTTCTTCTTCTTCTTCTTCTGTGTGTTTTTCTTCTTCTTCTTCTTCTGTGTGTTTTTCTTCTTCTTCTTCTTCTGTGTGTTTTTCTTCTTCTTCTTCTTCTGTTTGTTTTTCTTCTTCTTCTTCTTCTGTTTGTTTTTCTTCTTCTTCTTCTTCTGTTTGTTTTTCTTCTTCTTCTTCTTCTGTTTGTTTTTCTTCTTCTTCTTCTTCTGTTTGTTTTTCTTCTTCTTCTTCTTCTGTTTGTTTTTCTTCTTCTTCTTCTTCTGTTTGTTTTTCTTCTTCTTCTTCTTCTGTTTGTTTTTCTTCTTCTTCTTCTTCTGTTTGTTTTTCTTCTTCTTCTTCTTCTGTTTGTTTTTCTTCTTCTTCTTCTTCTGTTTGTTTTTCTTCTTCTTCTTCTTCTGTTTGTTTTTCTTCTTCTTCTTCTTCTGTTTGTTTTTCTTCTTCTTCTTCTTCTGTTTGTTTTTCTTCTTCTTCTTCTTCTGTTTGTTTTTCTTCTTCTTCTTCTTCTGTTTGTTTTTCTTCTTCTTCTTCTTCTGTTTGTTTTTCTTCTTCTTCTTCTTCTGTTTGTTTTTCTTCTTCTTCTTCTTCTGTTTGTTTTTCTTCTTCTTCTTCTTCTGTTTGTTTTTCTTCTTCTTCTTCTTCTGTTTGTTTTTCTTCTTCTTCTTCTTCTGTTTGTTTTTCTTCTTCTTCTTCTTCTGTTTGTTTTTCTTCTTCTTCTTCTTCTGTTTGTTTTTCTTCTTCTTCTTCTTCTGTTTGTTTTTCTTCTTCTTCTTCTTCTGTTTGTTTTTCTTCTTCTTCTTCTTCTGTTTGTTTTTCTTCTTCTTCTTCTTCTGTTTGTTTTTCTTCTTCTTCTTCTTCTGTTTGTTTTTCTTCTTCTTCTTCTTCTGTTTGTTTTTCTTCTTCTTCTTCTTCTGTTTGTTTTTCTTCTTCTTCTTCTTCTGTTTGTTTTTCTTCTTCTTCTTCTTCTGTTTGTTTTTCTTCTTCTTCTTCTTCTGTTTGTTTTTCTTCTTCTTCTTCTTCTGTTTGTTTTTCTTCTTCTTCTTCTTCTGTTTGTTTTTCTTCTTCTTCTTCTTCTGTTTGTTTTTCTTCTTCTTCTTCTTCTGTTTGTTTTTCTTCTTCTTCTTCTTCTGTTTGTTTTTCTTCTTCTTCTTCTTCTGTTTGTTTTTCTTCTTCTTCTTCTTCTGTTTGTTTTTCTTCTTCTTCTTCTTCTGTTTGTTTTTCTTCTTCTTCTTCTTCTGTTTGTTTTTCTTCTTCTTCTTCTTCTGTTTGTTTTTCTTCTTCTTCTTCTTCTGTTTGTTTTTCTTCTTCTTCTTCTTCTGTTTGTTTTTCTTCTTCTTCTTCTTCTGTTTGTTTTTCTTCTTCTTCTTCTTCTGTTTGTTTTTCTTCTTCTTCTTCTTCTGTTTGTTTTTCTTCTTCTTCTTCTTCTGTTTGTTTTTCTTCTTCTTCTTCTTCTGTTTGTTTTTCTTCTTCTTCTTCTTCTGTTTGTTTTTCTTCTTCTTCTTCTTCTGTTTGTTTTTCTTCTTCTTCTTCTTCTGTTTGTTTTTCTTCTTCTTCTTCTTCTGTTTGTTTTTCTTCTTCTTCTTCTTCTGTTTGTTTTTCTTCTTCTTCTTCTTCTGTTTGTTTTTCTTCTTCTTCTTCTTCTGTTTGTTTTTCTTCTTCTTCTTCTTCTGTTTGTTTTTCTTCTTCTTCTTCTTCTGTTTGTTTTTCTTCTTCTTCTTCTTCTGTTTGTTTTTCTTCTTCTTCTTCTTCTGTTTGTTTTTCTTCTTCTTCTTCTTCTGTTTGTTTTTCTTCTTCTTCTTCTTCTGTTTGTTTTTCTTCTTCTTCTTCTTCTGTTTGTTTTTCTTCTTCTTCTCTTCTTCTGTTTGTTTTTCTTCTCTTCAACCGAATTCTTCTGTTGTTTTTTTTCTTCTCTTCTTCTTCTGTTTGGTTTTTTCTTCCTTCTTCTTCTTCTTTTGTTTTATTCTTCTTCTTCTCTTCTGTTTGTTTTTCTCTTCTCTTACTTCTGGTTGGTTTTCTTCTCTTCTTCTTCTGTTTGTTTCTTCTTCTTCTTCTTCTGTTTGTTTTTTTCTTCTTCTTCTTCCTTCTGTTTGTTTTCTTCTTCTTCGGTTCTTGTTTTTTTTCTTCTTCTTCTTCTTCTGTTTGTTTTTCTTCTTCTTCTTCTTCTGTTTGTTTTTCTTCTTCTTCTTCTTCTGTTTGTTTTTCTTCTTCTTCTTCTTCTGTTTGTTTTTCTTCTTCTTCTTCTTCTGTTTGTTTTTCTTCTTCTTCTTCTTCTGTTTGTTTTTCTTCTTCTTCTTCTTCTGTTTGTTTTTCTTCTTCTTCTTCTTCTGTTTGTTTTTCTTCTTCTTCTTCTTCTGTTTGTTTTTCTTCTTCTTCTTCTTCTGTTTGTTTTCTTCTTCTTCTTCTTCTGTTTGTTTTTCTTCTTCTTCTTCTTCTGTTTGTTTTTCTTCTTCTTCCTTCTTCTGTTTGTTTTTTCTTCTTCTTCTTCTTCTGTTTGTTTTTCTTCTTCTTCTTCTTCTGTTTGTTTTTCTTCTTCTCTTTCTTCTGTTTGTTTTTTCTTCTTCTTCTTCTTCTGTTTGTTTTCTTCTTCTTCTTCTTCTGTTTGTTTTTCTTCTTCTTCTTCTTCTGTTTGTTTTTCTTCTTCTTCTTCTTCTGTTTGTTTTTCTTCTTCTTCTTCTTCTGTTTGTTTTTTCTTCTTCTTCTTCTTCTGTTTGTTTTTTCTTCTTCTTCTTCTTCTGTTTGTTTTCTTCTTCTTCTTCCTTTTTCTTCTGCTCTTCTTTTTTCTTCCTTCTTCTTCTTCTGTTTGTTTTTCTTCTTCTTCTTCTTCTGTTTGTTTTTCTTCTTTCTTCTTCTTCTGTTTGTTTTTCTTCTTCTTCTTCTTCTGTTTGTTTTTCTTCTTCTTCTTCTTCTGTTTGTTTTTCTTCTTCTTCTTCTTCTGTTTGTTTTTCTTCTTCTCTTCTTCTTCTGTTTGTTTTTCTTCTTCTTCTTTCTTCTGTTTGTTTTTCTTCTTCTTCTTCTTCTGTTGTTTTTCTTCTTCTTCTTCTTCTGTTTGTTTTTCTCTTCTTCTTCTTCTGTTTGTTTTTCTTCTTCTTCTTCTTCTGTTTGTTTTTCTTCTTCTTCTTCTTCTGTTTGTTTTTCTTCTTCTTCTTCTTCTGTTTTGTTTTTCTTCTTCTTCTTCTTCTGTTTGTTTTTCTTCTTCTTCTTCTTCTGTTTGTTTTTCTTCTTCTTCTTCTTCTGTTTGTTTTTCTTCTTCTTCTTCTTCTGGTTTGTTTTTCTTCTTCTTCTTCTTCTGTTTGTTTTTCTTCTTCTTCTTCCTTCTGTTTGTTTTTCTTCTTCTTCTTCTTCTGTTTGTTTTTCTTCTTCTTCTTCTTCTGTTTTGTTTTTCTTCTTCTTCTTCTTCTGTTTGTTTTTCTTCTTCTTTCTTCATTCTGTTTGTTTTTCTTCTTCTTCTTCTTCTGTTTGTTTTTCTTCTTCTTCTTCTTCTGTTTGTTTTTCTTCTTCTTCTTCTTCTGTTTGTTTTTCTTCTTCTTCTTCTTCTGTTTGTTTTTCTTCTTCTTCTTGTCCTTCTTTGTTTTTCTTCTTCTTCTTCTTCTGTTTGTTTTTCTTCTTCTTCTTCTTCTGTTTGTTTTTCTTCTTCTTCTTTCTCTGTTTGTTTTTCTTCTTCTTCTTCTTCTGTTTGTTTTTCTTCTTCTTCTTCTTCTGTTTGTTTTTCTTCTTCTTCTTCTTCTGTTTGTTTTTCTTCTTCTTCTTCTTCTGTTTGTTTTTCTTCTTCTTCTTCTTCTTGTTTGTTTTTCTTCTTCTTCTTCTTCTGTTTGTTTTTCTTCTTCTTCTTCTTCTGTTTGTTTTTCTTCTTCTTCTTCTTCTGTTTGTTTTTCTTCTTCTTCTTCTTCTGTTTGTTTTTCTTCTTCTTCTTCTTCTGTTTGTTTTTCTTCTTCTTCTTCTTCTGTTTGTTTTTCTTCTTCTTCTTCTTCTGTTTGTTTTTCTTCTTCTTCTTCTTCTGTTTGTTTTTCTTCTTCTTCTTCTTCTGTTTGTTTTTCTTCTTCTTCTTCTTCTGTTTGTTTTTCTTCTTCTTCTTCTTCTGTTTGTTTTTCTTCTTCTTCTTCTTCTGTTTGTTTTTCTTCTTCTTCTTCTTCTGTTTGTTTTCTTCCTTCTTCTTCTTCTTGTTTGTTTTTCTTCTTCTTCTTCTTCTGTTTGTTTTTCTTCTTCTTCTTCTTCTGTTTGTTTTTCTTCTTCTTCTTCTTCTGTTTGTTTTTCTTCTTCTTCTTCTTCTGTTTGTTTTTCTTCTTCTTCTTCTTCTGTTTGTTTTTCTTCATCTTCTTCTTCTGTTTGTTTTTCTTCTTCTTCTTCTTCTGTTTGTTTTTCTTCTTCTTCTTCTTCTGTTTGTTTTTCTTCTTCTTCTTCTTCTGTTTGTTTTTCTTCTTCTTCTCTTCTGTTGTTTTTCTTCTTCTTCTTCTTCTGTTTGTTTTTCTTATCTTCTTCCGTTTGTTTTTTCTTCTTCTCGTTTGTTTTTCTTCTTCGTTTGTTTTTTCTTCTTCCGTTTGTTTTTCTTCTTCGTTTGTTTTCTTCTTCCGTTTGTTTTTCTTCTTCTCGTTTGTTTTTCTTCTTCCGTTGTTTTTCTTCTTCCGTTTTTGTTTTTCTTCTTCCGTTTGTTTTCTTCTTCGTTTTGTTTTTCTTCCTTCCGTTTGTTTTTCTTCTTCCGTTTGTTTTTCTTCTTCCGTTTGTTTTTCTTTCTTCCGTTTGTTTTTCTTCTTCTCGTTTGTTTTTCTTCTTCCGTTTGTTTTTCTTCTTCCGTTTGTTTTTCTTCTTCCAGTTTGTTTTTCTTCTTCCGTTTGTTTTTCTTCTTCCGTTTGTTTTTCTTCTTCCGTTTGTTTTTCTTCTTCCGTTTGTTTTTCTTCTTCCGTTTGTTTTCTTCTTCCGTTTGTTTTTCTTCTTCCGTTTGTTTTTCTTCTTCCGTTTGTTTTTCTTCTTCCGTTTGTTTTTCTTCTCTTCGTTTGTTTTTCTTCTTCCGTTTGTTTTTCTTCTTCCGTTTGTTTTTTCTTCTTCCGTTTGTTTTTCTTCTTCCGTTTGTTTTTCTTCTTCCGTTTGTTTTTCTTCTTCCGTTTGTTTTTCCTTCTTCCGTTTGTTTTTCTTCTTCCGTTTGTTTTTCTTCTTCCGTTTGTTTTTTCTTCTTCCGTTTGTTTTTCTTCTTCCGTTTGTTTTTCTTCTTCCGTTTGTTTTTCTTCTTCCGTTGTTTTTCTTCTTCCGTTTGTTTTTCTTCTTCCGTTTGTTTTTCTTCTTCCGTTTGTTTTTTCTTCTTCCGTTTTGTTTTTCTTCTTTCCGTTTGTTTTCTTCTTCCGTTTGTTTTTCTTCTTACCGTTTGTTTTTCTTCTTCCGTTTGTTTTTCTTCTTCCGTTTGTTTTTCTTCTTCCGTTTGTTTTTCTTCTTCCGTTTGTTTTTTCTTCTTCCGTTTGTTTTTCTTCTTCCGTTTGTTTTTCTTCTTCCGTTTGTTTTTCTTCTTCCGTTTGTTTTTCTTCTTCCGTTTGTTTTTCTTCTCCGTTTGTTTTTCTTCTTCCGTTTGTTTTTCTTCTTCCGTTTGTTTTTCTTCTTCCGTTTGTTTTTCTTCTTCCGTTTGTTTTTCTTCTTCCGTTTGTTTTTCTTCTTCGTTGTTTTTCTTCTTCCGTTTGTTTTTCTTCTTCCGTTTGTTTTCTTCTTCCGTTTGTTTTTCTCTTCTTCCGTTCTGTTTTTCTTCTTCCGTTTGTTTTTCTTCTTCCGTTTGTTTTCTTCTTCCGTTTGTTTTTTCTTCGTTTCCGTTTGTTTTTTCTTCTTCCGTTTGTTTTTCTTCTTCCGTTTGTTTTTCTTCTTCCGTTTGTTTTTCTTCTTCCGTTTGTTTTTCTTCTTCCGTTTGTTTTTCTTCTTCCGTTTGTTTTTCTTCTTCCGTTTGTTTTTCTTCTTCCGTTTGTTTTTCTTCTTCCGTTTGTTTTTCTTCTTCCGTTTGTTTTTCTTCTTCCGTTTGTTTTTCTTCTTCCGTTTGTTTTCTTCTTCCGTTTGTTTTTCTTCTTCCGTTTGTTTTTCTTCTTCCGTTTGTTTTTCTTCTTCCGTTTGTTTTTCTTTCTTCCGTTTGATTTTCTTCTTCCGTTTTGTTTTTTCTTCTTCCGTTTGTTTTTCTTCTTCCGTTTGTTTTTCTTCTTCCGTTTGTTTTTCTTCTTCCGTTTGTTTTTCTTCTTCCGTTTGTTTTTCTTCTTCCGTTTGTTTTTCTTCTTCCGTTTGTTTTCTCTTCCGTTTGTTTTTTCTTCTTCCGTTTGTTTTTCTTCTTCCGGTTGTTTTTCTTCTTCCGTTTGTTTTTCTTCTCCGTTTGTTTTTTCTTCTTCCTGTTTGTTTTTCTTCTTCCGTTTGTTTTTCTTCTTCCGTTTGTTTTTCTTCTTCCGTTTGTTTTTTCTTCTTCCGTTTTGTTTTTCTTTCTTCCGTTTGTTTTTTCTTCTTCCGTTTGTTTTTCTTCTTCCGTTTGTTTTTCTTCTTCCGTTTGTTTTTCTTCTTCCGTTTGTTTTTCTTCTTCCGTTTGATTTTCTTCATCCGTTTGTTTTTCTTCTTCCGTTTGTTTTTCTTCTTCCGTTTGTTTTTTCTTCTTCCGTTTGGTTTTTCTTCTTCCGTTTGTTTTTCTTCTTCCGTTTGTTTTTCTTCTTCCGTTTGTGTTTTTCTTCTTCCGTTTGTTTTTTTCTTCTTTCCGTTTGTTTTTCTTCTTCCGTTTGTTTTTCTTCTTCCGTTTGTTTTCTTCTTCGTTGTTTCTTCTTCCGTTTGTTTTTCTTCTTCCGTTTGTTTTTCTTCTTCCGTTTGTTTTTCTTCTTCCGTTTGTTTTTCTTCTTCCGTTTGTTTTGTCCTTTCTTCCGTTTGTTTTTCTTCTTCCGTTTGTTTTTCTTCTTCAGTTTGTTTTTCTTCTTCCGTTTGTTTTTCTTCTCCGTTTGTTTTTCTTCTCCGTTGTTTTCTTCTTCCTTTTCTTCTTCTTCTTCTTTCTTCTTCTTCTTCTTCTTCTTCTTCTTCTTCTTCTTCTTCTTCTTGCTTCTTCTCTTTCTTCTTCTTTTCTTTCTTCTTCCTTCTTCTTCTTCTTCTTCTTTCTTCCGTTCTTCTTCTTCTTCTTCTTCTTCTTCTTCTTCTTTTCTTCTTCTTCTTCTTCTTCTTTCTTCTTCTTCTTCTTCTTCTTCTTCTTCTTCTTCTTCTTCTTCTCTTCTCTTCTTCTTCTTCTTCTTCTTCTCTTCTTCATTCTTCTTCTTCTTCTTCTTCTTCTTCTTCTTCTTCTTCTTCTTCTTCTTCTTCCTTCTTCTTCTTCTTCTTCTTCTTCTTCTTCTTCTTCTTCTTCTTCTTCTTCTTCTTCTTCTTCTCTTCTTTCTCTTCTTCTTCTTCTTCTTCTTCTTCTTCTTCTTCTTCTTCTTCTCTTCTTCTTCTTCTTCTTCTTCTTCTTCTTCTTCTTCTTCTTCTTCTCTTCTTCTTCTTCTTCTTCTTCTTCTTCTTCTTCTTCTTCTTCTTCTTCTTTCTTCTTCTTCTTCTTCTTCTTCTTCTTCTCTTCTTCTTCTTCATCTTTCTTCTTCTTCTTTCTCTTCTTCTTCTTCTTCCTTCTTCTTCTTCTTCTTCTTCTCTTCTTCTTCTTCTTCTTCTTCTTCTTCTTCTTCTTCTTCTTCTTCTTCTTCTTCTTCTTCTCTTCTTCTTCCTTCTTCTTCTTCTTTCTTCTTCTTCTTCTTCTTCTTCTTCTTCTTCTTCTTCTTCTTCTTCTTCTTCTTCTTCTTCATTTCTTCTTCTTCTTCTCTTCTTCTTCTCTTCTTCTTCTTCTCTTCTTCTTCTTCTTCTTCTGTCTTCTTCTTCTTCTTCTTCTTTCTTCTTTCTTCTTCTTCTTTCTTCTTCTTCTTCTTCTTCTTCTTCTTCTTCTTCTTCTTCTTCTTCTTCTTCTTCTTCTTCTCTTCTTCTTCTTCTTCTTCTTCCTTCTTCTTCTTCTTCTTCTTCTTCTTCGGTACAGACGTGTTTCGATCGAGCTCCGCTGTAAGTTAGTTTTTTGTAGCTTTTAGACCTTGTATGGTCCCAGTTTCTATATCAGTTTGTTCTGTATTTACTGTAGATCAGGCTAGACCATCCTCAATCTGTCGGGTTTTATAATTTTCCTGTATTTTAACGATCATTTTTTACACAATTTGTATTGGTTTTCTGCTTTGGCTAGCCATCATGGCTAGTCAAGCGGGACCAGCCATTCAGGGTCAGCCAAGCGCAAGCACGGCTGGCGTTGGCAGACCCATTGTTCCGGGTGACGAGCCTTTCAAAAACGTCACACGGAACAATGGGATCAGCTTTCGGGCGTCCGATACTGTATCTGTGCAGTCGTACATTGACCACTTCACAAAACAACAACCTGCTAAAGATGTACTTTCGGCTTCTCGAATTTCCAATGGTCGCATTGCTATTTATTTGAGTTCGAAAGAGGCCGTTGTGAACGCAGTCCAACGAGGACTCGACTACAGCGGGACCTTCGTCGAGCTCACCCCGCTCGTTCGCCCAACCACCCGAATTACCCTGTCAAATGTCTACCCCGAGATCCCAAACACCGTTCTTGTACACAACCTTTCTTCATTTTGTAAGGTAGTGTCTCAGATTCGGCCCATTCCCCTTGGCCTCAAGCAAAATCAGTCACATATAATGTCCTTCCGAAGACAAGTCCATGTCTTACTAGCTCCAAACATCCTTCCCCCTGATCACATCAATTTCACTTTCTCGGGTGTCAACTACCGTGTCTTCCTCTCAACGGAGTCGGTGCGGTGTTTTAACTGCGGCGAGTTTGGGCATGTCAGCCGCTCCTGCAAGAAACGACGACCCGACGACGACAATGACAAACGTGACGACGGTGAAGTACCGAACAAACCTGACAATCCACTCAATCCACCCCCAACCTTTGTCCACAACAAATCCAGTACTAAATACCCTGCAAAAAAGTCAATACTTCCCACCCCACACCAGCCAGCTCCATCTGCTGGGACCGCCGGGCCTGCGCCGGCGCCCACTGCCCCGGTTGGGGCACCCACTGCCCCGGTTGGGGCACCCACCTCTGCCCCCCCTGGTAATAAACAACCAGGTTCGTCTACTAAGACAACCCGGCCAGCTGTGGGCGCCGGACCTGCGCCCGGCAAGGAAGCTAAACCCACATGTATCCCTGAAACACCCAAACCCCACTCCAAACCCCCTCCCAAACAACCCTCCACTGATCCCTCCAAGACAACTACCCATCCAAACCCGCCATCGAAGAGTTTTTCTGTTTGGGGATCACCCCCTCAGCCGTCACGACTTTTTTCTGACATAACCAAAGGAAAACAAACCCGAAGAAAAACCTCCTCGCCTCCACCTCCCAAATTTGTCAAACTGTCCCACAATTCCTCAAAACAAATGCCCACATCCTCAGTGACCCCCGAACCGAACGGCTCTCCGTCCCTTTCCCAAGCCCTTGACACCCAAACACCCGTTCCTTCCTCCCCCGCCTCGACAGCCGCAGAAACAAACACTGACACCGACAACATGTTGTGGGAAGACACACAGACCGACGATGACTCTATTCCTGAGTCAATTTTCACCACAAAAGGTCCTCTCTCACACTCACAGATGATTAACTTTCTCTCCCAAGTCAAAGCTAAAAAGAAAAAGACACAGGTCGTAAAGAAATTCACATCTGACGTCCCGGGACTTGTAAAACAACTAAAACCCCTGCGAAATCATCCCCTCCTGCAAAAAAGCGTGCAGCAGAGAGTACAGAAACTGATCAGATCACTCGATGTTTAATTTCTCATATTCAAAATGGAATCTCATTTGTCTCTTTTTCATAATATGTTTATGGCTCTTTCGTTCCTCACTCTAAATACTGGGGGATGCTCTACTGCAACACGGAACGCCTCCTTTCAAGTTTATGTTCATAATATTTGTAATAATCCTGACATTGTATTTTTGCAAGAAACGTATAGCCTCACGGAACAATGCCCCTGTTGGAACACGTGGCCTTATACGCCCTTATGCGCCCCCGATTCGTTTAAAGGATCCGGTGTCACTACCCTCGTTAAAAAGGGTAGTTTTAATATTCTGGATTCTAGTGTTATCTGCCGCGGACACATTCTTTATACTAAACTCGATTTTCAAAATACTTTATATCACACCTACAACGTTTTAATTCCTCAAACCGACAATGTTGCCCTCCAAGCCATTAGTGATCTCGCTGATCATTGTTGTCAGTGTTCCGATGGGGTCATTGTTCTGGGAGGCGATTTCAATTGTACGGAATGTCCCTCTATTGATCGTTTGCGTACGCTCACTGAACACAGGCGCCGAATCTCTATGGCTCTTACAAACGCTGTCAATACGCTGTCTTTTTGTGACATCTGGCGTGGACTGCACCCGTCTGACCAAAAATTTACTTGGTCTAGAAATAATCCCGCCCACCCTTGTGGAATTTCCCAAGCGAGGTTGGATCGTTTTTATTCGGACTCCAGTATCCTCCCTTCTGTGCGTTCTTGCAAAATTGTCCCCTGTTCTCTTTCGGATCACTCCGCTGTTTCTCTTTCTTTAAAACCCCCCAGCGTTAGAGAGAGGGGAAGTGCTTATTGGCATTTCAACAACGCTCTTTTAGAAGATCAAAATTTTATCGATACTATTCATTTCTTTTGGAAAGACTGGAGGACCCAAACGTCTGATTTTTCTGATCTTGGGTCGTGGTGGGATCTCGGAAAAATCCACATCAAAAGAATTACCCAGATGTACAGTACCAAAGTTGCCAAAGAGAAACGTGCCAAATTCGCCCAAATTAATCAAATTATTGATGACTTGCAGTCCACGCCGGATGTTACACCTGAAACTCGTGATATCTTGAAGGAACAGAAACATAACCTAAATACTCTACTGAAATTCGAGGCGCAGGGCGCCCTCGTCAGATCCCGCTTTAAGCACACTACTGAAGTCGATTCCAGCTCTTCCTATTTTTTCAAATTGGAAAAATCGAATTCAATATCCAAGTCCGTTTCTCAAATTCGGCTCGCCTCAGGGTCAATCACTGAAGACCCGGTAGAAATTAGAAATCACGTTCGTGATTTCTATTCCTCTCTTTATTCTCTTCGGCCAACTGACGAGGGCGCCCTCGACCCACTTATAAATAATCTTAATAAACTTGACTGTGACGATTGTGAAAACTTAGAGTGTCCTCTGACTGTTGAGGAACTAGATGCTGCTGTCAAGCAACTTGGCCAAAATAAATCACCCGGTCTCGACGGTCTCACTTGCGAATTTTATCAATTGTTTTGGCCTCTTTTTCAAAATGATTTTCTCTCTGTTCTCAATTCCTCCCTTGCCTCAGGTCATCTACCCAGATCCTTTCTTAGAGCTGTGATCACTCTTCTTCCCAAAAAAGGGGATCTTGCAGACATAAGTAATTGGCGCCCGGTCTCTCTTCTTAATACTGACTACAAAATTCTAGCCAAGTTGCTTGCCAATAGACTAAAGCAATGTATTGGCAGCGTTATTCACGAAGATCAAGGATACTGTGTCCCTGGTAGATCTATATACGATAATTTAAATTTAACTCGCGACATTCTTGCTTGTTGTAATTCTAACGATCTTCCTCTTGCTGTGGTCAACCTTGATCAAAAGAAAGCTTTTGACAATGTTGACCACAGCTATTTGTTCTCCACAATGAGAGCCATGGGTTTCGGCCCCTCTTTTATTAACTATATTCACCTGTTGTATAAAGGAACGGAAAGCCTCGTCAAAGTGAGCAGCTCTTTAACAGCGCCTTTTCCTTTTGAAAAAGGGATTAGGCAGGGCTGTCCGCTTTCTGGCCTTTTATATTCTATTGCCATTGAGCCTTTTCTGAATAAGCTGAGAGAAAACCTCAGTGGGAAGAGTTTTTGTCTTCCCGGTGAGACAAGTTTTTGTTCAGTGTCCGCGTACGCAGACGATATTTCTGTTTTTATTACTGAAGATTCTGGTTTTAATGTTATCCGTGACACTTATGATATGTTCAGTCGCGCATCTGCTGCATGCTTAAACACACTCAAATCTCAGGGTTTATGGGCCGGATCATGGACCGGACGAAGCGACGAGCCTTTAAATTTCCGTTGGAACAACGAAGGCTTGTGTTTTCTTGGAGTTTACCTAGGAAACAGTCCTCATTACGTCAAACAAAACTGGGAAAAATGCAAACTCAAAGTTTCTAAAACTCTCGCTAACTGGAAAAGACTGTCTTATTCTCTCTCACTCAAAGGAAAAATTATTGTGGCTAACCAATTGGCCGCTTCTCAAATATTCCACCATCTTTCTGTCGTCAGCCCCCCAGACGATGTCCTAGGTGAACTCCAAAACCTGCTCGTCGACTTTGTCTGGTCCAACAAGAGACACCTACTTAAACGAAAAGTTCTTTTACAAAAACCCGACAGAGGAGGACTTGGTCTAGCTTGCCTCCAAGCACGCATTCTCACTTTTCGTCTTAAATTAATTCAGCGCTATCTTACCCAATCTAGCCACCCATCCTTTATTCTTTTTGACTATTTCCTTTGCAAATACAAAAAATTAAATTTAAATTACCATTTATTGTTGTGTCAAATTGACCAAAAATTTCTTATCAGTCTCCCTCCTTTTTACGGTGAGATTTTGCGTGCTTGGACCGTATCCGGAGCTCGCATCGAAATACCTCAGTCCTCTGTCAACCATGTCATAAACATACCCCTAATCAGTCCCTTTTTAGACCCTTTATTTGGCAGCGACACCGACCTGGCTGCCCGGCTCTTGGTTCGCGGAGTCAAGCTCATCCGTCAACTGCTTCATGTGGACAACGGCCGCTGGCTCAACGCCGAAGATCTTCCCTGGACCTTCATATTTGCACCTCGCCCGCCCTCTTATCGTGCCCTTCAACCTCAACTTCTTCGTCTTCGCCACAGTCTTATCTCTACCTTTCCCACGATCTTTTCCGACATCGGACTTCGGTCTAAACATGGACATCCTCATAACATCTCTCATCGCCCAGACTCACCCATTGAATTCATGCTGGGCTCCTCCATCAAGGGAATCTCCGCACCATCCAGCACTTTGTATGTCACCTTCAACAATCATCTCAACTCGCTTCCAGCTATCCCTAATTCTCCTTGGCACAAACCTGGCTTTCTGGACGCTTCCACCAAAATTCAATGGCTGTCCATCTACAAGCTGCCATCAACCAAAAAAGAAGGAGACGTCCAGTTTAAACTTCTTCACAATGTTCTACCATCTCTGTCAGTTCTTCATCATCTAAACCCGGATATCCCTTCGTCTTGCGGTTGGTGCGGAGAGAAGGGCACAACTGAGCATCTCTTCATACTCTGTCCATCTATTCAACCGGCTCTAAACTTTCTCCACTTCGCTTTGTCTCGTCTTCTACCAGACCTGGAACTGAATTTCGATCTGTACTGGGCCCTGATTCCGCGTACGAGGGGCCACAGCGGTGAGGCGGTTCGACTTGCCAATTTCCTTATCATCAATTGTAAAAATGTTATCTATTGGCTTTATCGCACCTGTCGTTTTTCTGACCCCCTCACTATTTGGCAACATAGATTAAAGTATAAAATTCTTCTAGAGTACACCTATTTTCAATCCCTAAATAACCTTGATGCGTTTTTTACTAAATGGCCCCTACAGAATATTCTTTTTATTGTTGTTAAAAACAAACTGACATGGTTGATGTAACTTTCTTCATGTCTGTTACTATTACTATGTTACTCATTACTGTTACTTTCTATCATCTACCCACTTTCCCCTCCTCCCCCGTCCCCTCTTGGAAGCCGCCGGTAGTGGGTGCAATAGCGCCCACATCCAGAGACGCTGGTGGCTCCTTTTCCCTTTCCCCCTTCCCTCGCCCTATTTCCTTTCTCCCTCCTCCTGGATGACTTAGTTGTTTTGTTTTACGATATGTGTGTCTTCATTCTCCTGCTTTAGTCGCCGCGGTCTAGTCTGGCAGTAGTATACAGCTAGGCGGGCCGCGGTGACTTTGCATTCCATGATTTAGATACATTATTGTTCATTATGTGTCTGAAACGAGTTTTCTGTTAAATACTGATTATGTGTTAAAATTAGTTTACAACCCTTTTATTTGTACATGATTTATTCTTTGTATATATATATATATATATATATATTCCCTGTTCATTTGTCTTGTGTTCAAGTGAAATAAAGTATTCATTTGAAAAGTCAAAAAAGTCTTCTTCTTCTTCTTCTTCTTCTTCTTCTTCTTCTTCTTCTTCTTCTTCTTCTTTGCAATAAATCGCATAGACTTTGTACACGTTTCATTCTGGCGGTCACTTTTGTCATTAAACAGACTTCAATGTCATTGAAACTTTGCACATACTCGGAACTCATACTGAGCTAGTGCCTAAAACTCGGATGTCATCATGACGTCACCACGTGACATGTGACGTCATCTTAAAGTTTTAATAATTTAATCTTTGAAAATCAATACAAAATCAACCGCGAAAGACCGAAACTAGATGTTTGTGGGAATCGATAGAATAATTAAGGGTCTTCATTTTATCTCGTGTGCGTAAAATCACGTGACCCTTCCTTCCGGTCCAAACCGGAAGTGGCTTATAATTTAAAAGTGGAAAATGATTTGAACTTACTTTCAACGATGTTAGTCTCTAGCTAGGCTGCGCTCTACAAAAAGGTTATCGGTGACATCATAAATTGTTTTAGCGCCCTCTAGCGGCAGGTTGAAAAATGTTTGAAATGAACAATCTGTTGATGTGTGTGGCGAAGTTTGTTCAAATCACTTTATAACTGATGTATATAATCAGCTTCATGATAGGAACAGGTTGACAGAAAGAAAAAAATATGACGTCACCAGACCGGAAGTTATAATGAAATTACCTCTTTTCCTTTAAAAATTCCTAAAAAATTAACCCAGACAAATATAATCTTGTTTTTTGCTCTAAAGGTTAATGTAAAAGTACTTCTCAAACTTCCCTGTGTTTTGTAGCAAAAGACGAACTTGGACATACTCTGAGACACCCTTGAAATGTCATGTTTTATGTCCTTGATTGCACGGCGCCAGTATACGTGTACATTGTATTGAGCGTACTTGCACGTACGATGTCAGTACGCTCCATACATTGTACAATAGAGAAGGGAAGGCGGGACACTGGTATCCATTTGTACGGTGACATGTGAAACACGAGAGTCATCAACATAGGCCACGAGGAAGGGCGCCGCTTATGGCAGGTAGGTAAACGTGCCTTCGGCAATGCAGAACTACGCGTGAATTATACATGTACCATATAATAGATGTACGCAAACTTTTGCACAAGTACTTTTAACAGAAAACAAATTGGTATTCTCATCAAACTTAACCTCCGTAAATACTCTATAGTGCACTCGTGCCTTGCGGACAGGCGTCGTGATGACGTCACCATGGGTCACGTGACGTCGTCTTAAACGTGCAATAGATTTAATGTTTGAAAATTAATTAAAAAATCAACCGCGTATGATCGGAACTTAAAGTTTGTGGGAATTGATATAATATTAATTCCATGATCTTCATTTTATCTCGTGTGCGTGAAATCCCGTGACCCTTCCTTCCGGTCCAAACCGGAAGTGGCTTATAATTTAAAAGTGGAAAATGATTTGAACTTACTTTCAACGATGTTAGTCTCTAGCTAGGCTGCGCTCTACAAAAAGGTTATCGGTGACATCATAAATTGTTTTAGCGCCCTCTAGCGGCAGGTTGAAAAATGTTTGAAATGAACAATCTGTTGATGTGTGTGGCGAAGTTTGTTCAAATCACTTTATAACTGATGTATATAATCAGCTTCATGATAGGAACAGGTTGACAGAAAGAAAAAAATATGACGTCACCAGACCGGAAGTTATAATGAAATTACCTCTTTTCCTTTAAAAATTCCTAAAAAATTAACCCAGACAAATATAATCTTGTTTTTTGCTCTAAAGGTTAATGTAAAAGTACTTCTCAAACTTCCCTGTGTTTTGTAGCAAAAGGCGAACTTGGACATACTCTGAGACACCCTTGAAATGTCATGTTTTATGTCCTTGATTGCACGGCGCCAGTATACGTGTACATTGTATTGAGCGTACTTGCACGTACGATGTCAGTACGCTCCATACATTGTACAATAGAGAAGGGAAGGCGGGACACTGGTATCCATTTGTACGGTGACATGTGAAACACGAGAGTCATCAACATAGGCCACGAGGAAGGGCGCCGCTTATGGCAGGTAGGTAAACGTGCCTTCGGCAATGCAGAACTACGCGTGAATTATACATGTACCATATAATAGATGTACGCAAACTTTTGCACAAGTACTTTTAACAGAAAACAAATTGGTATTCTCATCAAACTTAACCTCCGTAAATACTCTATAGTGCACTCGTGCCTTGCGGACAGGCGTCGTGATGACGTCACCATGGGTCACGTGACGTCGTCTTAAACGTGCAATAGATTTAATGTTTGAAAATTAATTAAAAAATCAACCGCGTATGATCGGAACTTAAAGTTTGTGGGAATTGATATAATATTAATTCCATGATCTTCATTTTATCTCGTGTGCGTGAAATCCCGTGACCCTTCCTTCCGGTCCAAACCGGAAGTGGCTTATAATTTAAAAGTGGAAAATGATTTGAACTTACTTTCAACGATGTTAGTCTCTAGCTAGGCTGCGCTCTACAAAAAGGTTATCGGTGACATCATAAATTGTTTTAGCGCCCTCTAGCGGCAGGTTGAAAAATGTTTGAAATGAACAATCTGTTGATGTGTGTGGCGAAGTTTGTTCAAATCACTTTATAACTGATGTATATAATCAGCTTCATGATAGGAACAGGTTGACAGAAAGAAAAAAATATGACGTCACCAGACCGGAAGTTATAATGAAATTACCTCTTTTCCTTTAAAAATTCCTAAAAAATTAACCCAGACAAATATAATCTTGTTTTTTGCTCTAAAGGTTAATGTAAAAGTACTTCTCAAACTTCCCTGTGTTTTGTAGCAAAAGGCGAACTTGGACATACTCTGAGACACCCTTGAAATGTCATGTTTTATGTCCTTGATTGCACGGCGCCAGTATACGTGTACATTGTATTGAGCGTACTTGCACGTACGATGTCAGTACGCTCCATACATTGTACAATAGAGAAGGGAAGGCGGGACACTGGTATCCATTTGTACGGTGACATGTGAAACACGAGAGTCATCAACATAGGCCACGAGGAAGGGCGCCGCTTATGGCAGGTAGGTAAACGTGCCTTCGGCAATGCAGAACTACGCGTGAATTATACATGTACCATATAATAGATGTACGCAAACTTTTGCACAAGTACTTTTAACAGAAAACAAATTGGTATTCTCATCAAACTTAACCTCCGTAAATACTCTATAGTGCACTCGTGCCTTGCGGACAGGCGTCGTGATGACGTCACCATGGGTCACGTGACGTCGTCTTAAACGTGCAATAGATTTAATGTTTGAAAATTAATTAAAAAATCAACCGCGTATGATCGGAACTTAAAGTTTGTGGGAATTGATATAATATTAATTCCATGATCTTCATTTTATCTCGTGTGCGTGAAATCCCGTGACCCTTCCTTCCGGTCGAAACCGGAAGTGGCTTATAATTTAAAAGTGGACCATAATGTGAACTTAGTTTCAACGATGTTAGTCTCTGGCTAGTAGTGCTTTTCACACAAAAATACCGGTGACGCCATAACATGTTACAGCGCCCTCTAGCGGCAGTTTGAAAACTGTTAACAATGAATAACCAGTTGATTTGTTTTGCGAAGTTTGCTCAAATCACTGTATAACTGGTTTATATAATCAACATCTTGTTAGGAACAAGTTGGCGAAGAGAAAAAAATATGACGTCACTAGACCGAAAGTTACAATGAAAAACCCTTTAAACCTTAAATAATTGCTGAAAATTCAACCGCGATAGATATAATTCTTTTTTTTGCTTTAAATAGTATCAGATTGCAAGCAACTAATGATTTGTAGATTTAATCTTTGAAAATCAATATCAAATCAACTGTAACAGATCTGATTTAGATTTTAACGGGAATTGATAGAATAATCCAGGGTCTTCAGATTCGTATTACATGCAAAATGACTTGACCCTTCCTTCCGGTCCAAACCAGAAGTGCCTTATAATTTGAAAGTTGAAAATGATATGAATTTACTTTCAACGATGATAGTCTCTGGCTAGCCTGCACTCTACAAAAAAAAGTTACCGGTGACGTCATAAATTGTTATAATGCCCTCTAGTAGCAGGTTGAAAAATGTTTAAAATGAATAATCAGTTCATTTGCGTGGCGAAGTTTGCTCAAATCGCTTTATAATTGGTATTTATAATCAGCATCTTGTTAGGAACAAGTTGACGGATAAAAACAAAATAATATGACGTCACTAGACCGGAAATTACAATTAAAAGACCTTTAAACATTTCTGAAAATTAACCGCGAGAGATATAATCCAATTAATAAATTAAAATTTGCAGTTTTTAAAAAATTAAATAAAGAATTTTTTTAAATGAAATCATAAAATGTAATGAACAATACAAAAACAAATGCGAAAAAGCCATATGCTCTGTTCCTTGAACAGACATATCTCTAGTTTTTCTTTTTTTTCTTTTCCACTTTCAGACTTTTTCTTATAGGATTTGTACACGTTTGGTCTGCCATAGCACTTTGACACTTTGGTAAATCCTATCGATTTGAGACTTGGCATACATTTAGACAACCACCCAAAGACGGTCCTAGAAGAAATTCGTCGCGATTCCGTCATTCAAGATCACGTGACTTCGCGTTAAAGGTGAAATTTTCCCCATAGTTTTTTTACACGTTTTTCTTCAGACTGTTGACTTTGACACTTTAGTAAATCCGACCGACTTGAAATTCGGCACGATTGCGTCATTCAAGGTCACCTGACGTCACGTTAAAGGTTTAATGTTTCCCCCCATAGGTTTTGTACAAGTTTTTCTTGAGACTATTGACTTTGACACTGTTGGTTTATCCGTCATTCGTTTTAAATCCCTGAAAATGTGTATACACGACATTCGACGCTAACTTATTAACCCTAACCCCCTAGGCCTTAGTTTGGGCTAAAGAACTGCATACTACAGAATACTACTTAGTATTTTGTAGCATTGGGTCTCTCCGTGACTGATGATTGGGTGTGTACTGACATAGTACAGATACTGCCAACTACAAAATACTATTAGTGGCAATACAGGTCAGTAATACTTACCTGGCAAAAAAATGCAGTAGTCCAACCTTGACCCACTGCTGTGTCCCAAGTGACAATTGTTGCTGTAGAGTTTAAAACACCTTACACAGCATACATGGGCCATGCACACTCAGCAAGCAGAGGGACCCAATGCTAAAAAGTACTACGAGTGCAATAAGGGGTGAAGTACCAAATACTAAAAATTACTACAGGCATTGCACACAAGTCGGAGTACTGCATACTACGTTTTACTACTAGTAGTAAAAAGTAGCATTAGGTAGGGCTAGGGTTAACAAACACAATTCTTGAAGACTAAAGGCTAGTTCAAAAAGAAGTTAATTGTTTTTGTTTTTTTGCAGCGGTAGACGACTGTGCCACCAACCCTTGTGCATCAGGTAGTACGTGCATTGATGAAGTCCAGCATTATATCTGCCATTGTCTACCAGGTTTTACTGGCCAACGCTGCCAGATAAACATTGATGATTGTGGGACGGACCCCAGCCCTTGTGTCAATGGAGGAACCTGCATAGATGGAGTCGGCAGTTTCACCTGCCAATGCCCGGCTGGGTTTTCAGGAGGAGCTTGCGAAGCAGAAAAAAGTTGGTACTAATGCTGTAAGTGAGCCAGAAAGGATACAGTCATCATAATAGCTGTTTTTATCTTTGTCTGAATTGTTTTGATTTGTTATAATGTTGGCAGCGCCTGTGAAGGTCGAATTATTGAACTGTTTTTTCCCCCACTTGATCATTGGAGGTTAGAGTAAATGGAATGAAGAAAGCACCAAGTCCTGCACCAACCAACGCCCAGTCTACGGTGGCCGCACCTGTGTCCAATCACAATTTGTTTGTTTCATTAATAGTTGATGGAGGCTGGAGTGAATGGGACGAGTGTAGAAGGTCCTGTGAAGAAGGCACTCAGTCCTGTCGCCATTTCTGCACCAACCCTAGCCTACAAGGACAGCATCTGTGTAGGTCCAATCATCATTTTTTTAATTTTTTGTATTAATAGTTGATGGAGGCTGGAGTGAGTGGAGGGAATGGGACGAGTGTAGCAGGTCCTGTGAAGGTGGCACTCAGTCCCGTCGCCATTTTTGCACCAACCCACGCCCAGCCTATGGTGGCAGCTACTGTGTAGGTCCAGTCACTGAGACCCAGATGTGCAACACTGCAACTTGTCCAAGTTAGTACAGTAATCATCCTACATTGACAGCATTGTTATATAGTTCTTCGTACAGGATTTAAATTTAGGAAATGCAGCCCAAGCGACTTTACTCTTTCTCCATCTACCATGGTCTTGTAGGCTGTCGGTCTGTGACACGCCCCTTGAGAGGGAACCTGAACTGTGAAGTCTCTGGTGAAGAGCAAAATTGTACCATCTCCTGCTGGCAAGGCTATGCCTTCAGCCGGGCCATTCTACCATCCTACCAGTGTGGTCCCTCTACCGACTACAAATGGTCCCATGAGACGGAGGACAACCCAGGATTAACGCTTCCCAAGTGTACAAGTCAGTTAATCCTCATCATTCATAGTTAGAATTATAGACTGTCCTTGCAAAAACTTTATAGAATAACGGTTTTCAGAAACAAGCAGATCTTGAAATAGAAAGTTGTAACTGATTTGGGTCGGGGGACATGTGATTGGGTCGGGTCGCGGGTTTGGTTTGGTCGGTCTAGCAAAATGTCTGTAAAATTAAATATAATCTCAGATATACATATATCATTTAGCAGTTTTGAAAATGTTAGTGCCCGAATAATGTTGACTTTATTGACTGTGATTCCCAAATATTTTGTCCAGGTTTGTAGGATTTTATTTTGACTGTTTTGGTTCCTGTTGTGATGAAATCCAAAAAGCATGCATTGTCCAAGTTTATATTCCACACTCTCTCTCTTGCAGTGTACAAGCCACCATCTAATCTGGCCATGGAGATGCAACTGTCATACTCCAATGACCTAACCTGTGACGGTGTCAATGCTACAACTGATGACATAGTCTATCGGAAACTGAATGAGGCTCTCACATCAAACCTGCAGATGGTCAGCTGTTTGCAGGATAAGTCGTGTGCTGTGAAACAGGCCCAGGTAAAATGTAGCATATTATTCGATCAGTAAGCATTTTTCTAAAAAAAATAACCTGCTAAATTGTTATTAAGAGCTTAGATTAAAGATCATACTGGTAGTAAACCTCCAGTGAAGTAATCCCATTTGGCATGCTTTCATTTAGAAGGAATCAAGAAATGTAAGTGAGTACTAACAATATTTGGAGTGTTGTGGCCTCCTGGTCTGGAGCATTGAATTTGTGATCTGCAGGTAATTTTGGAGGCTGTTGGTTCGAGTCTAGCTTAGGGGTATATGGTGCGTTTGTATTGACCGGCAATCGTGGTCGTCGGACAAAAGAATTGGGAGGCAAACAATGGGTCCACGATTGACACAACGTCCACGATCTCAATTCGTGTACAAATCCTATGGCCATCATCCGAAAACGTTAGAGTATAAACAAAAGAGGGAAGACGGTCGGACAATACCCCGTCCACGATTGCCGGTCAAAACATAGCTGGGTGTGTGGGTGTGTGCCCTTGGGCAAGGAACTTTGTCAAATAATGTTTCTCTCTACCAAGGAGTAAATGGGTACCTGTGATGGTTATTGTGATTGACTTGAGTTGCTTTGTGTTGAAATGGCATCAAGAAGCTGTGTACTCCCCGGGGAGCTGATGTTGTCTTTTGGAATGTTTCAGTATCCAAAAGAGCACGGTAATAATGACATAGCACAGTGAGCACCAATATTGGTGGGTACATGTACTCTATAAATACGCCTTTATTATTTGAACCTATTGCCATGCCCAAGGTCATTGGGTGCAGTCAACAGATGCAAGGAAAACTTTCTAGTCGCCAGCGTCGATCAATTGAAGCGATCCAAGTTGCCATAAGGCTGGAGCATGCAGTTGACGTCCCGGATCAACAGAACCTCACGTACGAACAAGGTGAGACTAAAATGAGTGAGAAATAGTAGCATGTGTTGTAGTTCCATTAGTACAAGTACCAAGACTAATGGCGTAAACCGCCCATTAAAACTCCAGCTGATTTTACCAGACTAGGATATTAGGTCTAAGTCCGGTGCTATACCATTTTTGCAGCACCCTCTTTAAGTTCTCCGAGTTTAAAAACGGCTACTCGACTTTGTAACTGCAGCCACACTATCCAACTGCTTTTGACCATAAAGCAATCATCGTGTGTTCACTGACATACATGTCACTGTCAAGAAGCAGGTAACCTCGTATACAAACAAATATAGTTCAGGCAGGGCAATGACTACCCTAGTGGTTTCCACCTGCGGTTTAGCTCGTTGTTTAAGTTACAGTAGTTTATTGTCGAAGGGGTAAAAGAGTTTTAACAGAAAGTTCTTCTCATTAATTGCCATAAGTACGAGTATGCAATGACTTAGCACTTCAGGCTCTTTTCTCCATCCAACCCACTCCAGTGTTCGACCAAAACAGTTCAATCAATGCAGTCAGCAAGTTAAATAACTCTGCCATGCAGCTGATCAGTCAGTCCAGATTGGGCCAGTTTGCTATCAACGTAGACAGTCAGGTTTATGACGTGGACTTAGAGAAGACCAATGTGTACAGCCTCCCTGTCTGTCGTCCTGGTACAGTACGCATGCAGAGAGAGGATGTGCGATGTGGTAAGTGGCACTGTTTCTACCTCTACATTACAGTTTTATGGCGCTACTGAATTTTAACCAGTTCGTGCCGGGATTATTGCAACATTCACCGAGCCAGACGCGGGATACCATTGGTTCAGGCCAATGGTATCGGGAAGCACACCAATTACGTTCCCAGCCTTGCTCGCGGCTGACAGACATTTCCAGCCTTGCTCGTGGCGTATTTATGCGTCATCTGTTTTGAATCTCGGAAAATTTGAGTGTGAGTGTATATAATTGTCCTCAAGCGGACTAGTTTTTCAACTGGACTTTTTTTTTAATGAAAGGGGCAGCCCACTATTCCCCCCAGATGGCAGATTTTCCAATTTGAATTCTTCAAAAAATTGTTTAAAGGTACATGTGGGATACAGTAGGATGTCATGAATGGGTGGATTTGGGAGTGTTATTTTATAGTAAATATCGTTTAAAGAGCACCTCTAAGTAAAACAAGTTTTCTCTAATTTTACATTTTGAAATAAATATGGAAGTATCCCAACCGAATGCAATATCAATGGGATTTATAGCCCGCCTAAAAATAGTCTAAAAGAACGTTTTTTCGGTTCATGCCAAGACGCGAATTCTTAAAAACGTAAAGGTCACGCTTTTGTTTACCCGCGTCATTGAGGGGAAAACAAAGAAATTGAGGAGAAACCCAAATGCACATGCACGCACAACACACACGCATGTTGTACGTTGCCCGGCCCTAGCTGCACACAACTTTCCATTCTTTGACGTGCACGGGGAGGCCAATTCACTCAAGAATACAAGCCAGGGAACAGTAAGAAAACAACTTTGTCTTGGTACTCACGAATTTATAATTCTCACCGAGGATTTGTAGGTACAAAAGCCTTCCTTTCACTTTGAATGAAAGTCGAACACGAGCTTTTTTATACTCTACAACTTAGAAGTACAAATCTAAGCGGGGTCAACGTGCGTATTTGCCCATGTCACCAGCGCATCGTGTACCCACCACGTGCAAACCACTAAACGAATAGCATGCGTGTTGCTGCTACCGGCCGACCCGGGCCCCACGCACGATCGTCCGCCTGGTTACAACACATTATTGACGTTAGCGTCGGAATATACTTATGGCAGAATCATACAATTCCTGGGAAGATTTGAGCGAGTATTCGGAAGAATTCAATGACGAAGATTCCCAAGGTAATGCACTGGACTCGGCAAGGAGAACTGGAGTTTTTTTCCCCTCCAGGTCCATAGTCCGATCGCGACGATGTATCACTATTGTAAAGGAGTCTGGCACCGATCGTTCGCGGTTCGCAACCGCTTCGAACCGGAGGCCCCCGTTGACAACGGGGCGCGTGGTGGGGAAAATCTCGCTAAACAGAAAGGCAACCAGGATCGGTTTTTACACACAAACTGGTAATACATAATTTAGATGAATATACATTGTATCATGATGCCACTTTAATAGTTATCTCAGTGAATACAAGTCATTGCAAAAGTGTTGTAAAAACATGAACTACTGCAGAGAAGCGACCACTTGGACAACCTAAAAATCCGACCTTGTGTACATGTACGTGCATGGTTTACAAATCGGACCCACTTTTTTCGTGTCTGAACATTCTCCTTTGGAAACCTCAGAAAATTTTCTTCAGGGTTTTTAAGACAATTCCTCAAACATTTACCTACCACACAGGACTTCAGCATTTCGAAAAAATCTAACAAAATACGAACTAATGTTGAGAAAAACATTGAGAAAAGAAGGCTGCAAGCAACACAATCGCACGCGGTACGCGCACGGTGTGGCAATGGCATGCATGGCCTTGCGATCGCATACTAGCTGAATAACACGATGACGTTTCGGGGTCATGTTAATCTCATTTGCATACATTAAACATGGCTGTCGTTTTCTCAAAAATAGAGCATAATCGTGTTGGGAACACCGAATTGAACTTTGTTTTTGATACACTAAAGTAAACCCCATGGAATAAAATTATATACTAACGGTAAGATTGGTATATACTCTGTCATAAAATGAACCAAATACCCAAACTACAAAATTGTTAGAGGTGCTCTTTAACTGACCTGTTCGATGTTTTACAATCATGGATGCTGAGAAAAGCAAGGAAAACGACATTTGTTTTTTTAACCGGGGTCGGGCTGTTGTTCTTATGTTCTAGTTTTTTCGCGGCGATCGCATTTTTTTTTAATAACATTCAATTTTTTTGACTAGTGCAATCATTTGGCTGGATGCCTACATTCATTATTAAAATTACTAAGATCTTTTTTATTAATTCGTTAGTAAAGTTTTTAAATCTGCAAATGGTGTATTCTACCTTTAATTCTTTTAGCTGATACAACATTTAATCCAAAGTAGGCATTACCCTTTCTGTGCATAGCTGTAATATTATTAGAAAACAAATAAAACAAAAATCAATATTTTTGTTGAGTATCTCATCTTTTCTTGCCAGTTCCCTGTGAGTCGGGCTGGTATAACTACGAGGAAGATTGTTATCCGTGTCCACGTAGCATGTACCAGGCACTAGATGGCAGTACATACTGCCAAGCCTGTCCACGTGGTCGTACCACCATCAGCCTCTGTGCTACCCGGGCAGAAGATTGTCAGGTCATCGTCCTGTAATCTCGACTTTAAAAGTCTCGACTTCACCTCGACCCTAAACTCCTCTGTAAAACATTTTAAAGTAAAAAAAACAACTTGGTTTTTACACAACTCTAATTACAAAAAACACTGCAAATATTGAATTAGTCACTCGTCGGGGAGGGTAAGCACAAGACAAGAACATTATAAAGAATACAACTTACTCAGAAATTGTCTCGGTTGTTTATAATCAACCATAAAACTAATAATAATAAATGATGAACGTAAAGTTGTACCGCACTATTAAGTCATTCCACTTTGAATATTGAGAAATACATGTACAGTGGAACGCCGCTATATCGAACACCATCCTTGGCTTACAATGTTTGTATACAAGAATTCCGAACATTGTTGTTGAAAATAAATTGTCAACAGATTAATAAAATCCACCATCCGTTGCTCCCGATGTTTGTGTCCAAATGAACAGAAGGGAAAAGCTGACCGTTCCTTTAGAATCCGGTGTAATGAGTAAGCTTATACATATTATATATGTAATTACATGTTTCAATGGTTGGCTCTCATGACGAAACAGTCCTATATGCTGGCAGTTTTGACACATCCTTTTCAACCTCTGGAGAGTTTTTGAGTAAACAAACTTTATCTGGCACTCGCTCCCCATGAAGCAATAAAACAATCGTATAGCTCCATGCTCTCCACCAAAACTATACTCAAGTAACAAATTGTTATTAGCATTTTATTGATCAATTTTCACAGTTCAAAAATAGAAAACAAAGTAACATTATTATTTTAATATTGCTATCGGCTGGCCGAAAATAATTTAGTTGCAAAAAATTATGCTGAATCCATCAGGCAGGACCACGTTTCCTAACCCGAGTGAGATACAGGATTGCTCTGATTGGTATTTAAAAGGCTGGTGGACCGTCGGTTGAAAATCACTATACACAAATTATGTGAATCCCGTAATATGTTCGTATAATATGGCGTTTCACTGTACGACTGTTTTCAGTTATTGTCATGTTACTTGAGCTCTTTAAATACAGCCTTTGAATTGCAACATACAGATGTCGGGTGTTTGGCAAAGGGACAAATGACAGCGCTTTGTTGCCCAAAACAAATCACACTTTTTTAGATCTTAATTTGTTGAAAAACTTGATGAAACTTAACTAAATAAAGAGGTCTTTTTCTGCATATGCCCTTTTGCTGGAAAGATTTGTGGTAATTAGGCCCCCTCTTGTGATGAGGTAGGAACCCATAATAACCTTTTGCCAGGCATTCAGTGTAGTTATGATAATGATACTAATTTAAATAATTACTAATACAAGTTTATTCATGAGTTATTTGCTGTGTAAACGTGGGAAACATACATGATTTGAAGGGTGGATAGTAGTGATTAACATATGGCAAAGCCGGGGGGGGGGACTACTTTGTCAATGTGTTGGTGAATGGACCTATAGGAATTCAGCTCATTTTAATTACCCATAATACTCATTTACAAAGTTTCAAACGGAAACGATTTGACTGTGCTGTTGTAATGGCTAGTTGTCATGAAATTAAAGCTATCCTATTTTTCTCTAAGGTCTCTTATACAAAGGCATTTTATTAGATAGTTTTTTGATAAAAGCAGTTAGACAAAAAGACACTAAATGGAAACTGGGCAAGTGATAAATATAGGTTTTCCCGGCCAATTTAAACATAAATTAATTCAGTTTAACATCCGGTTTATTCAATTTCGTTTGAAATGTGTGTGAGATGGTATAACTATACAACCACGTCTAAACGTGCATGGCGAGATATCTAGCACGTCAGAACATTAAAGGTTAAATAAACCAATTTAAGATACAAAAAAACGATTATAAGTAATGTCTATAATACATTTTGTTTTGGTTAATTTTATAACGACCCCTGACAATTTTTAAACTTTTTTTCCCCTAAAAAACATTTGCTAGTTTTGAATTTGACATCAGCTGAAATAAAGAAGAAAACATAAACATTGCTTAAGCACAAAATATTCTTGCTTAGTAAAACCAACTTACCAGCCACAACTCCATGTGATGTATATTGTTTGTGACTTGCATGTTGTTAGCTTAGCATAACAATCGCAGTAACATTTTGTGCTTAAGCAGCTATATGCAAATGGCCCAATTGGGGCTAATTTCATAGAGCTACTTAAGAACGAAATCATGTGTGCACAATCACGAAATTGAATGCGATAGTAGCTAAAAAGAAACCCTAGTTTGGTTGAATTAGGGGGAAGTGCGTGATTTTGAATGCGTGTTAATGTACCGGTAGTTGAATTAATTTGTTTAAATTGGCCGGGGAAACCTATATTAATTATGTAGTTTTGATTAATCCAAATTGTATAATCAGAAATTGTAAGTCTATTTATCCACATACATGCTTTGCTTTTGCAGTAAGTGGAATTGTGCGGCTATAATTGTTTTGCAAATGCCATGCCTAATAAAATGTACTGTGCATACTGTTGTGTCTAAGTGATTTTTTTTTCTCGTGTCATCCAATAGCTAATTTTCTGTTACAAGTCGCAAGCAAATTAGTCGGGTCGTTGGTGGGCATTTTGACCGGGAAAAAAATAGTATAAAGATGATTTTTACACCAGTTGAGCGAAATGTACCACAGAACAACATATCCAAAATCCGCAAAAATCCTTTTGGGGGAAATTTGTGTAGGCCAATGACTGTTTGAATATTTTGCAAGTTGTTGTATGAAAACGATACAAAAATCGGGATTTTATGAGACATGTGATGGTTAACTGAAGAAAATGCCAAATCTAAGTTGCTGAAAATTGTTACCTTTTTGTAAACTCAAATAGGTATTGCCACATTACCTCGGGTATAAGGCTGACCCTCCCGCCAATGGAAGATTCCACTCAAAAATAGGAATAGGCTGATACCTGAAAAGGGGCCATAACATGTTTGACAAAATTAATCTTGAACTATGGGTTGGCCCTGCACAATTTTCATGCATTTTGTCATGTGTTTTGAAAGTGTGGTAAGTACTATGTCAACTCTGGATATCGTGACTATCTGCGCTTCTTGTGGTTTGTTGACAAACAGGATTAATGTACATGTACACCTCTTCGGTAGTATCGCATCGCCTACAGTAGCAACATTTGGCCTTGGAATGGTTGCTGATGAGTGCAAATCTACTCATGGAGCTGATGTGAGGCAATTCATTCACCATGATGTCTATGTAGATGATGCGATGGGCTTACCTCTCAACCAGATGCGCACACTGCCATAAACCTGGTCCAACGCAGTAGAGACGCCCTGGCTACCAAGAACTTACGCTTCCAACGGCAAAGAGGTCATGCACGCCCTTCCCCAATAAGAAAGATCCCAGAACCTAAAGTGCATAGATCTCTGCCAAGATGAGCTATACCCAAAGATTGCTATTGATCCCTCGAGCGAGACACTTTTACATTCCATATCTACATGCAAGACAAACCTTTCTCACGACGGGAAGTCCTTTTGGTAGCAAGCTCCATCTGCGACCCATTAGGTCTAGCAGCACCAGTCATCATCGAAGGGAAATTCATACTGCGAGAGCTTATGACAACCTTGAAAAAGGAGCAGAACTCGCCTCAGGATCTTTGGGATCTACCGCTCCCCGAGAGTTGTCTTTCAAGATGGACCCGCTTGCGCAACTCTCTACGCAACCTACAAGACATCCATTTTCAGGACTGTTATCAGCCTACAGACTTTGGCCAAGTCAACAGAAGAGACTTCGTGTCTTCTCCGACGCCATCGATTGAGCAATAGGAGCAGTCGCCTACCTAAGGCTTCTCAACAAAAACAACCAGCCACATGTGTCCTTTCTTCCAGCAAAAGCGAAATCTACACCTACCCACGCGGTTTTCATACCACGACTGGAACTGTGTGGTGTGTTGCGAACAACTACACTGGTGCAGATTGTTGAGCCAGAGATCAGAGGACAAGCAACTATCGACAGTGTTATCTAACGTAGTCATGGGCTACATGTGGCAAACAGAGTGCACAAAATACAAAAAGTGTCAACACCAAGTCAGTGGCATCAGGTGCCAACAAATGAAAATCCCGCGGACCTCGCATCACGCTCAGTCCCTGCCCACCAACTTGGCTCTTCAATTTGGTTTAGAGGACCAGACTTTCTCTAGCAGCAAAACATCTCTTCGGTGAAAATCGAGACATCGGCTAGTCAAGAATTTCCACTTGACGATGACGACCCCTAAGTACGGAAGGAAACGCGTGTCAGCCACACGAATGTCTTTTGCCAACCCAAGAGTCCGGTCACCATGAGCAGCGGGCAACAGTTAGGTTGTGATTTACTCACGCTTTTCTACCTGGACATCCCTAAGACGTGCGGTCGCAACCCTGATAGTTGCAGTGAAAACCTTCAAGAAAAGCCGATCGTGTGATCTTCCATGCCGTACAGAACAAGTACTTTGGCGAGGAACTTGCCAGCCTCAACACTGATAATGATCTAGAGCAAGCTTCAAGCAACACCATAAAGAAGAGAAACCCCTGGTATCAACTAAGCCCGTTCATTGACGACGATAGTCTCCTCCTTCCAAAGAACAGCCATTATTTAGAGCTAATGGTGAAACACTTTCATCAAGAGGTCAAACACCAAGACGACATTTCACCTTTACAGCTATATGGGCGGGAGGAATCTGGATCGTCGGTGCCCACGACCTCGTCAGGACTGTCATCAACAGTGCATCATCTGCAGGAAGCTAAGAGGCAAGTTTCTCACTCAGGTCATGGCCGACATACCACAAGACCGGCTCCAACGAACGCACCCCTTTACAACGTCGGGACGGATGTATTTGGACCGTGGACCATCGTGACGAGAAAAACGAGGTGTCAACCACTGACTGTCATCTCGCAGAAATAATGTGGCTAGAACTGACCTCCCAGATGCGTGTTTCACAAAAAAAAGGGGGGGGGTTAAAAAATACGCTCTGGAGATGCCATTCAAACAACCACACTTCTGGCAAACACTGGGGGTGTTTCATAAAGGATGGAAAACAACTAATCTTAAACCTTAAGTCACAATTAACGTTAAACAACAATTAATTGCAGATTTGCGTTTCATAAAATAAATCTTAGCCCAAGATTGATCGAGTGTAAAATAAGATCGATATTAATTGTATCTTTAGATTTAATTGTTTTTGGAAGATGATATAGCGCAACCTTTGACCTTAGGGCGCTTTTAGCCACTGACCTCAACACCTGGACGGACCATTGTCCATATTCTGCTGTGCTAACGCTTGAAGTCGGCGCGAACTGGAAGTGCAACATGGCGGACCCAAGACGTCACTTCTGTGAGCCAATGAAATGTCCAGGTGTAGAGGTCAGTGGATTTACTCTATACATTTTGTATTTATAAACATTACGTCATACGTACCGTATACCCACTGAACCTTACACCTGGACATTTCATTGGCTCACAGAGGGATGTCATGGGTCCGCCATGTTGCACTTCAAGTGTGAAACAATGATGATCTGTCCATGTGTAGAGGTCAGTGGCTTTTAGCTTAAACAAATTTCAAGTCGCCATCTTGTTTTGTCGGAGTGGGCGGTCTTGGCGGCGAGTGACATAAGAAAATGTATACACGAAATACCATAACTATCAAAGGCAGCAATAATTTACACAAACACTATGGGTCGTATGAATAAAAACTAGCATTTGCTTTTACTAGCATCTGTATGAATAAAAAATGAAGCAAAAGGTTTTACTGGAAAGTATTTGCTAAAGACCTAAAGTATTTACTTTTTAATTTCCAGCATTTGTTAGAATATTAGTATTTTCTTCATTTGTATGAATAAAAATGAGTAAATGCTTTAGATTTGCAGTATTTACACAAAAAAATTCAAGGTTTGTTCGGGGCTACCTTGAAAAAAGAGAAGCAAATACTAATATGAAAAATAGAAGCTTTCGTATAATGTGGTTAGGCAGGAAAAGGTATGAACATGGAAGATGGATTGTCTAGGATTAAAATACAAGCAGTTGTATTGAATTTGGGAAAGGAAATGAGACGTAGATGCCCGAAAATTTCTTGCAATATTCCTGAGACAGAAAAGGGCATCATGGGCCGTATGCATAAAAACTAGCATTTGCTTTTACTATCAATTTTCAAGCATTTACTGGAATCTGTATGAATAAAAATGAAGCAAAAGGTTTTACTGGAAAGTATTTGCTAAAGACTAAAAGTATTTACTTTTTAATTTCCAGCATTTGCTAGAATATTAGTATTTGCTCCATTTGGTATGAATAAAAATGAGTAAATGCTTCAGATTTGCAGTGTTTACTCTTAGTTTTTCAAGGTTGGGTCGGGGCTACCTTGAAAAAAGAGAATCAAATACTAATATGAAAAAAAGAAGCTTTTGTATATGTGGTTAGGCAGGAAAAGTTATGAACATGGAAGATGGATTGTCTAGGATTAAAATACAAGCAGTTGTACTGATTTTGGGCAAGGAAATGATACGTAAATGGCCGATAATTTCTTGCAATATTGCTGAGACAGAAAACGGCATCGTGACTGCGAAGCATTAACTTGAGGTTCCGATTTCATTCAAACACCCCTGTCAGCGTACGAGCTATAGTGCGTGGGTGTGTATCGTACACACAATAGAGACTCTGTTGTTATAAACCATTCGGCTGTGCAATCAATTGCAAGTAAAAAGCATTTACTACTGTTTCAGCCAGTAAATGCTAAACAGTAAAACTTTATTTTTTTCATACGAATTGAAGCATTTGCTTTTCCTTAATGCTTTTACTTCGAAGTAAATACGTTTACTTTTTGCTTGTACTTCGTAGCATTTGCTAGTTTTTATTTATACGACCCAATAGCTTTGTATACGATACAAAGACTGCGTACAAAGACTGCGTACGCCTACCCAATGTACCACGTCCGTCGCGTTGTCCCTACCTCAAAGTACGTAAATGCATGGTGGAATTCCTACATGGTATGTGTAAAGACACACAAAATGGTATTCAAAGAACAATTTAAACAAGAACTTGCCCAAATTCTTATTATGACACTCCCGCAGCCGAATAATCATAATTAAATTTCACATTGACAAAATGACATGGCTGCACTATAAAATTGTACATATTAATTACCAGTGTCATGTTCGACCGTCGGCAAGGGTTTATATATCTCCCACCTCGTTTCCTAAAACGAACACCAATCTAGGTTCTACCTCCATCGGGGTCACAAATATGCACAAATCCCCACCATTATCGAGCTTCTCCCTTTAGGCACCCGTTGTGGCAAGCCGACTTGGCTGGTCAGTGGGCCGGATATGGTTGGGTACCCAGAACATCAGCGCGGGAAGCGATGTACGTCTTGCTTGCAGCTAGCAGAATCACCAAGTGAATGTGAATCCTCCGACCGCTACATCGCAGCGATGCAAATACTCCCCTTTATATGCCGTAGTAGGCTTTATGTATGCCTCCGTGAGTATATCTCAGTCCAAAGAGTGTACACCACTGGTGACAAGCATAGGGTTTGACTACGATAATAACTTTCAGACTGATGTTTTTAAAGGTTAAACTTCGAATGGGGTAAAATCATTTATTACATAACTACTCAATTGCTCCCTCCTTGCTCTTTTTATTGGTCATTTTACTCATTTCGCTGCTCATTTTACTAATTCTTTGCTCATTTTACAAATTGTGTCACTAATTTTACTTATTTTAAAAACATGCATGACTGTCTAAATTATTGAAGAAAGGAAGAAAAACTGTTTGACCTGAGCGTACAATGTGCAACGTGATTAGCTCATTGCGGGAAGAGAAAGCCCGGCCCGAAACATCCATGTACTGCATGTCGGTGTGCTGATGTGTGCCGACGTAGAACGACGCCCGTCTTGTACTGCATGTTGTCTATACGCTTTTAGAAAAACTAGCAGGCGAACAAGAACAATGGAATGACGTAGGTATGGCGTAACTATACATTTTTTCTAGTTTTATCGTTCACATTTTGTATATTAAAATAAAGAAAAAAATACCTATTAATTTAAACCCTTTCAGTACAAAAAAACAGCGTCCAAACAAAGTATTCTAAGAAACCTACTCGCTTTACACGTTGAAACTTGTATACGTTGGTCCCGGAAGTTCGGTTTCTCGTAAAGTCTCGTACGTTCTCGAGGTCAACTTATACGCTCTAATATAGTTGCTGGATAACATTAATTTGGACTGTCAGATTTATTTATAATTTTTGTTATCATGTATACATGTTATTCGCTGTGGTCCCATTTAGCGCCTTTGCGACAGAACTTTGTATTTGGTAGTTATTGCGGTGATTTAGATCATCTTATCTTAGCCATGTGCCTTACGGGGAGTTTGTATTAATATTGCTATTTATATAATTTTGGCAGATAACGTTTATGTACTTGTAAAAACCTTTTGTTCGTTAGTCTCTGAAATAGACGGCAGTGTTTGCTGTCTCTGATAAATCGCATATTTTGGTAATTTGTTTGCTATATTTAGTCGAGTAATGTCTCTTAAATTAGAAACTATATATTTGACAGCCCATCTTTTCTGGACAACTGAAGGCACTGTTTCTGTGAGGTATTTTCAGTTGAGGGGTTTTCGGTTTAAAAGCGTTTGTACTGATAATGTCACACTTTGTTTACACGTGTGCTTTCTTATAGGAGCCTGGTAGGGACGGTAGTTTGTTAGCCCCGTAGAAAAATGCACATGTTAACAATGTGTGATGTCTTCAGTTTGCATAATTATTGGCTTTACTGCCATGTACTGACACGACAACGAATTTCAAAAGAAAATATAATTTATGACAGCAAAATGTCCACACTTGTAGCAACTTGTGTGCTGTAACAGCTGTAACACTGAAGTTTCTGCCTGAAATAAAAATAATGACATTGCACTAAATTCCTTGTAGATTAAATAGGACATAAGGGTGTATTTTCAAAAGTTGCAGTAAAACATTACATTGCATGAGCTCTTGATGGGAATACGTTATACATATTGGGTTGTGAGATGTTTAATTAACGCTGTGCCATAGTGTTGGAATATGACGGCTGGATAATAGGTATGGTATTGGTAACAGTCTGGTCGGATATGGCTGTGTCCAGGCTTTTTTTTAACTTAAAGTAAGTTTGCCCTAACAATTAACACGTACATGCAGTCGAGTCGTGAACCACATAACGATCGAGGCTCGATATTGTGTTTTTCTTTATTCCTATGTTATACCCAATCCCCATTGCTTTGCGCTTGCACCGTCGTTTGAGGACCGAATTTTTCCATTCATACCGCCGACCGAGGGTCTTTTGTTTCCTTTGTTCTCCTTTGTGTCTCGTCCCTCGGTCGTTATGTGGTGCAAAAGCAAACACCCCCACATGCTCTACAAACTAAATAGGCACGATTCTCGACCACACTGCGGTGTATTCTATCAGGACAAAAGCGAACTTGCCCACCGTTTCCGGCTTATAGCGCTAGCGTAATCATAGCACTTGCAAAACCTGGGTATTATATCAGGGATGTCAAAAATGGATGCACGTGGTACTTAAAAATAAATTCTGATAAATGAGACCCAAACCAGATCTAGAACGCGCTTATCTCGATGAAGTGTTTCTATCATTATCTTGAAACTTAGGTCACGTTGAGTCTATCACATTCAATAAGAACGGACGGACGGACCCCTATACAAGAAGGCAAAGAATTAAGAGTGTTATTGAGAATCCGATTCATAAGTGTGTGTGTTTTTGTTGTTGCTACAACTCCACGCATTGGTTTGCCAACGTCCAAATTCCCAAGAGTTATTTCGTGACTTTAACGCCTGGTTTACACCATGGAGAGCATCAGCAGGTGCGTACGGACTAGTTGCAGCAAAGTATACAAAATAATTGCATTGTAGTTTGAATTGAAATGAAATGCGATCGAGTGGTAACCCTTTAATTTTTACAAATAATGTACCAATGTAACAATGTATTTTGTTCTTTTCAGTCATCAGTAGTTGTACGTCCCGTCTGAGACAGAGCTTGCGTTTCAAGACCTTAGGAAACGATTACAAAGAGTAAGGCCTAGGCTATACGCCGTGTTACTGCCGTGCTGAACTCAAATAATTTGATTTATATATTAGTTTGGCGCGGCAATAGCACGGCGTTTAGAACCAATTCGTCTCGGCTAATAATTCGGCACGGCAAAGCCCTTTAGCCCAACAGGGCCTGCCGCGCTATCAGTGTTCGGAACGGCAGTGGCACGGCGGCGCGTTTAGTACAACGCTGTGCTATTGCCGCGCTATTGCTGCACTCATTTTAATTAAGTTTGGCACGGCAGTAGCACGGCGTATAGTCTAGGCCTATAGTTACTCATCTACAAGTCTCGATTGGATGCCAATTCCCACCCTGATTGCATGTACTTCATTTTGTAACTTGTGCACTGCTCCTATAATGGCCATTTTGTAAGTAGAAGCTTTCAATTTGATTTATTGAATAAATCCAGCCTTGGGTTTTAACTTAGTTATATACAAATATCTGCATACAAATATCTTGCAAAAACTTAACTCAATTATATACAAACATCTGTATACAAATATCTTGAAAAAAGATGTCATACATTCTGATCTGATTTCAGTGTTATTTGTTATTACTGTCTTTTTTTTGGTGGGAAAGGGGACATTAATTTTTTTCAAAAAATGATCTCTTCAAATTGTATTGTTTAATATGTGTCTATTGTTTTTACACTGCCAGGAAGGTGAGAGTATAACCAAGAGGGTAGATGCCGTGTTAGGCTTTATAGTGCTAGATTGTCCTGGTGGCTATGTCGAGTGTTGGCTGATTGACTTACGCAAAGGCAGGAGCGTAGTCAGAAGAGCAAACGGAGGTGAGACATAACCCACTGACTGACTGACTCACTCACCCACTGACTGACTCACTCACACGCCCACTGACTGACTCACTCACTCACCCACTGACTGACTCACTCACTCACTCACTGACTGACTCACTCACTCACCCACTGACTGACTCACCCACCCACCCACCCACCCACCCACGGACAAGCAAAAGTAGAAAATCTACTTGAAACAGTCAATCTTAGTGCATTGTTTTCATCCATTTTATCGAACGGGGATAGACAGAATGTCAAATTGAGCAGGTTTCGTTCAACAATTTTCGTTAAAAATATTGACACATTTTGCAAACATAACAATCTAACCAAAATTTGATTTTTAAAGTGTTAACAAAATAAACATGTAAAACTCTTTCTGTGCAATTTTATATGGTATACCTCCTCTGAAATCAGCAAATTAAAAGTTTATACTTAATGCGTATACCTGTACCCGTGTCTTAAATTGCTACATGTTTATTTAACAACTGAAATTTACTGAAACTTTGAAGTTACGTCAAATTTACTCATTTTCTGTTTTGCTCCTCCCCTTAACTCCTTCAATTCATTCTTATGTGCCTAATTTGATTTAAAAAAAACCATCAGTCTCTGGCATCTAATTTGATTGATACGATCTTCAGGGAAAATATTATCATAACTCATTTGTTTCAAACATTTAAGCGGTTTTTTTTACAAAATAAAAAGCACCCAATCTTACATAAAAGTGAGATAATATATGAAATTTTAATGTTTCATTTACTGTTTATACTGCTTAGGCCAAAATCTGAAAAAGAAAGGATATATTGTATATATTCTGTAATTTCTACTTTCCTCAACCCCTGATGTGTTTATGGACCATTTCCCCAATTGAACGCCCCGGCCCCGCTCACACAAAAAAGTAGGACAAATTGCTATTTAATTGGGCATTGTTTATTTTTGATATAAAACAATACCCTGAAAATACTAAGAAAAAATGACAAAAGGAATTGTCCGCTTCTTGGTAATTCTTCAAAAGCATCTGAAACGGATGCAAAACACTAACACACAACGGGCACCTCTTTAATCAATCAACGGGCTCCTCCTTAAATAACATTGGCTATCCTACTATTAGAGTGGAAACAATGTTTCCCCTGTGGGTAATTAGTTGGCAATTGAATAAATATGCTTTTTTTTTAAATACGATGTATTTTCATTCTGTTTCAGAAAATATATATATCATTTTCTATATCAGTGAAAATGATTTGATGGGGCTTTTCACCGGCAGGCAACAACCACAGAAGGTGAGAGTAAAGAGCGGTTTGTAAAAAACACACACGACTAGTTCCTTCTTTCCCTTTGAGTCTTGACCTCAAGTGGTGTATTCGGAACCCTATTCTCAAGTATCCCGCGAACGGTGTTTTCGGGTTGCCGATTGCGAACGCTCAAGTGCGTGTGGAGTACAAACTGACAAAGATCAGCTTACTTATTATTAAGGGAATAAGTGTGTGTTCGAGAGGTTTTAATCACTCTGTTTAATACCGCTTGGAGTCTGGGTGCTGATAATTACCCGAGCCGAAGGCGAGGGTAATTATCAGCACCCAGACTACAAGCGGTATTAAACAGAGTGATTAATACCGACCGAACACACATTTATTCCCATTCATAAATACTTTTTTTGTAAAATTCAGCCAAAAAAAACCCCAAAATCACGGAAAATTGTCGCAAGTAAATTTCGGTGTTTCGCCATTATGTGTGTTTTCCCCTATCCATGTTCACGGGCCACTGTCAAATGACATGTTTCCGCCTCTGAGCTGTCGCTCCAAACAATACATGCAGCAATAAAGCGTATTTACTATGAACCAGGGGGCATCAGGAAGAAAATTTCTCGATATCGGGTCAGAAAATTCCAACGAAATTTTCGGCGTTGACCCACCCACCCTTACAGATATTTTTTTTTGAAAATGATATCCGGATGCCATACCCACCCCTTTTACGGAATATTTTTTTTTCATTTCATTAACTGGAGTTCGGACCCACCCCTTTAACGGGATATATTTTTTCATTACACCAACTGAAGTTCGGACCCACCCTTTTCACGGGATATTTTTTTTTATTTCACCAACTGCAGTTCGGACACACCCCAACTCGCCCCAACTGGAGAAAATAATGCAATCTCTTTCAGACTCGAATTTGCAGACTTCATCCCCGGCGCCCGGCGCCAGTCTCAGTCCGCATCCGGTCCTCAGTTCCTCGGAGTCCAGCGTACTATTATCTTCACTTTCGTTTTCAAAGATTCAATGTTTCCGAGTTGGAAAATTCGACAATTACCTGCAATTACCCGTAAATTACGCCGGTTGTCGCTCTTCATTCAGAATGCGGCGGCCGCATATTAAGAATAGGATCGTCGCCCGACACTGACACCGTGAGAGCAGTCAAAACGGACTTGAAATTGAGAATGCCCGTAAGTTTTTTATTTTTTCTCGATTGAAAATTTGATCACTGACGCTGTCACTGATCACGAAAATTTTAACAAAATGCTTGAAAATGGCGAAAAATGGAGTGAAATATTTTTTTGTAGTTCAAGTCAGGTGTTTTGACCCACCTTTTTTGTTGAATTTTTTTTTTTTCATTCCAAAATCCAGTTAGACCCACCCCTTTTTGCAAAATTTTCTGGCGCCAGAAAAGTCTGCCGCGAGGCCTGTTAGACCACCCCACCCCACACCTGATATCGAAATTTTTGTTTACTGATGCCCCTTGTATGAACCAGACTAAATGGCCATTACTGCATTGGCAACCTCGTTCCCAGAGTGTCGAGCTGTACTCTATTTTCACATGAACTTTTCAGGCTCGGTCAAGAGGTTTGCATGTATTGCTTTTTGTTCAATGGTTTAAAATTACAATTTATTTAAAAATAGTTTTAAATATAATTATTTTCTCATCCCAGATTTCCTGATCTCCGAAACCCACCTTTTTTTGGGGGGGGGGAAACTATTTATCTTCTTTCCCAAAAGTAAATAACTCTAGAAATTATGACATCACAACAAAAATAGCGCCGAGAAAGCAGACGATATTTTTACATCAACTTTTCAGGCTTTGCCAAGAAGATTATATTTATTAATCCATCTTTTATGGATTTAAATTACAACTCATTTAAAAAAGGGTTTAAACCTAATTATTCTCTTTACCCCAAATTTTCCTGAGCTTTATAACCCACCCACTTTTGGGGCAACAATTTAGCTTCTTTGATTAAAATAAATATTTATCGAAAATGTGACGTCACTTCAAATACGAAATATTGCGCAACCAGTCGCGCAACGCCGAGATAGGAATAATGTTGTCCATGTGTGGAGGCCACTTTTGTTGCAAACTGGGTTTAAACACTTTCAGCCATGTCTTTATCGTCCGTTTAATACCGGCCACGTGACGGGCTCTCGACCAATAGGAATGCCTAAACTGTCCCAGGTATTTATGAATATCACATAATACGTATTTGTATCATGTTCGTGCACTAAATGACCACTTATAATTGTTATGAACAAACATTAAGGCAAGTTTGTTATTGACGTTCTTTACCTCCTCCACACTGCGCGCGGAGTGAAAATCCTTTTCGCGAACACCGTTCGAGTGTTCATTCAACACGAGAACGGGTTTTGAATATTACGCCCACTGAGTTGTATGCATACATCTTAAAATCTTACAACTTTTGATCTCGTTCCACAGCTCCTTCTCACAAGGCGACTCCGAATTTCTGGCACCAAATCGCTGCAGAACAAGATTCAGTATCTGATTCCTGACAACCGGAGAAAGTCTCGACTTTGATATGTATTGTGTGATTGTATCTGTGTTCTCTGTTGGATTCCTGACGATCCGGCACTGTTGCTTAAGAAGACAGGGATCCACGCGGCGTATACTATGACTTTCACCTGCCAGTGGAGACTGTCATTTCCATTAGCTCATTGTGCGGAAACGATCTTGTAACTTGAAGCTCCACTTTATCTACATAGATTACCTGAGTTGTATGTTATAATTCATTTAAGTGGTTATAGGTTTGCAACCTTATTCAACCGTGCAAAGATCGCATGCTGGTTCTGGCAATGATGGTATACAGTCGCAGTTGGTGATGTTTGTCAGCATGGTTTTATCAGACACGATTATTATAAACATTGGTGTAATAATAGGACGCTTGCCTTTAATATATATCTTGATATTATTTGAATGCGATCAGCTGAATTTTACATAAGCAAAACTTATTGTAATTGACACTAGTGTGTTATACAGTGGGTCGTATGATTATAATCTAGCATTTGCCTTGACTTCCAATGTTCAAGCTTTTACTAGCTTATGTATGAATACAAATAAAGCAAACGGTTTTACTGGAAAGTATTTGCTAAAGACTAAAAGTATTTGCTTTTTACTTTCCAGCATTATCTAGAAGAATAGTATTTGCTCCAGTTGGTATGAATACAAAAGATGGTATACAGTCGCAGTTGGTGATGTTTGTCAGCATGGTTTTATCAGAGCAAATACTGCAAATCTAAAGCATTTACTCGTCATTTTTCGAGTTTGGGTCGAGGCTACCTTGAAAAAAGAGAAGCAAATACTAATAGGAGCTTTCATGTATGTAGTTGGGCAAAAAAGGTATGAACATGGAAGATTGTCTAAGATCAAAATACAGGCAGTTGTACTGGGGTTGTACTCTGGCCGCAGCTAGCCAGACTCCGGCAGGTGAGATGACCAATGTTTACCCCACCTTTTCTAGAGGCTTCCCCAGCAGGGGAGGGCTCCGGTCGTCCTAAAAAGGCGAGCCCTGACATCATGGAGAGCAGCCGGGGACCGTTGTCATCTCAAGACAGCGTTCAGCGACAGTGACCAGACCATAACCGCCGTACGTGCACGTCTCTGCTAGATACTTCCAGGCGATCAACCCTGTACCCACTGCAGAGAGCATGTCGCCGTCGGACTTTGACGCAACTCCAACGAAGAGTAGAGTAGGCGATTGGCATGCGCGTGAAAAAGAGAGCGGCTGCGCAACCACTCCCATGAGCAACCAGACGGAGCGTTGAATCGACGGTATGGAGATCCATCACAGCCGCACTCTGCCTAGCTGTCGCAGTGAACATGCCAGAACCTCAGTATTTTAAGGACTGCCACGTTGTCGGACGAGTAGCACCACAGCAGCAGCTGATCAAAAAAAAGACTAAAAATATGCCACTAAACGTCATCAATCAGTGCTGCTGCCCAAAGACTTAAGGTTTTAGATTAGAGTAAAGTCAGAGTTGTCCTTCTCCTAGGCGGATCGCCGACCTAGGCTAACGAGCTCCACCTACCCGGGTTTGGAATCAGAGTTTTCCTTCTCCTAGGCGGACTACCAACCAAGGTTGACGAGCTCCACCTACCCGGAGCAACTGGTTATAGCGCCAGAAATTCGCTAACACCCTCTGCCATTCTGTAGAAACGGGAGTTGGCACGAGAAGCAAGGCAGTAGGATTTGATTAGGAGAGGCTAATGTTGAGACGCCGTGCTATACAATGGGGTACTTCAGTGGGAATGGAGCTGCTCGATTCTCCATACCACCCCAGCACATCCTAACCCTTTAATCCCCATCATGTTTAGCATGTAAACATGTTTACAAACAGGAATTTTGTTTACTCGCTAAAGACGGTTTTTGCAGTGTATGCCAGGCAAGTAACCACACAGAGGCAACTGGGCTACGTTTTTCCAATGTCTAAAATCTAAAACTTGGTCCCATAGTAAATTTAGCAAATCAATCCGCTATTTATCTTACAGATTTAGCGATTTTGTTCACACTGGTTTTTTTTTTCCATTATCACATTCAATTTCGTGCATACAGTTTTGGGGTTTTGCCATTCGTCATTCTATTTCGTTTTAGGCGTTCTAGGCTACATTTTCACCAATCTTTAGTTTAATTTCGACTGCCTTTTGCCGATTGATGTGATCAAATAAAAAGTTATCGAAGCGTACTAGATCTGTTATCTGTCTAAGGTTTTCTTCTTTGTTTACAGTATATTATATCTAGGCCTATTTCAAACTCTAAGGGCCAAATTTATAAACGGTGATGATTGCGGGATTATTTTAGTCGCCTACAACTATTGTACGGTGGCTAAAACAGAGAAGTGCGCGTGTGGATAAACTCATGTGATCTTCGCAATTCGGTAAGAAAATAATCGGCTGTTTATCCAGCCGTGTACAAGTTCCTGTTTAGCCGATGTTTATGCTAGGTTCCCACTGTCGTGCGATTAACACGATTAACATGATCGGGGTCCCCGATTTCGGACGATCTGGTACGTGCAGATACGTTTCGATACGTTCCGATACGATCATCACGAACCGATGCGCTCTGTTGCGATCGGATACGATTGTGGTCGCGATGTTATTCACGATCGGGATCGAAAGTGATCACTTTGAACCACGATTGGACCCCGACGGGTATATATACAGCCCGACTGACCATGGACTTCATTGTTTTTTAAAACTTCTACAGAGTGAAGACTACAACCCACATGATCGCAGCGCATCTCAACAGAGATTGCAATTATAGGTTTGTCAAGGTTGATCCCGATCACTACGATTTGGAAAACGATTAGATGCGATCTGTCGCGCTTTGTTACAATCCATTACGATCTGATGCGATGATCACGATTGAAAATTAATCGTGTTGATTGTAGAAAATGTTTGAACCGTCCAAAATTTGTCTACGATCAACCTGATTGCCACGACTGACCTCAAGATCTGATAAGATCTGATAGGATCACCACGATTACTCCACGATTAAGACCACGGTTTCAATCGTGGCGCGAATCGTGATAGTGGGAACCTAGTATTAGCGGTGTAGCAGCGGTTTACGTAATATGTTAAATAAAAAGACATATCTATCTTCGAAAACACGCATATATCGCTGTGATCTGCTGATCAGCTCAGTTGAGACTAGTGGGAGGGTCGCCATGTCAAAAAAACGCGCTGATAATTTTACACATGATCAAAAAATGGGTCTCATTGAGTGTGTAAAACTAAAAGGTAGAAAAACAGTTCTTCCTGTGCTATTTCAGTGATACACAGCAGACCCAAAGCCATACGTCTCGTCCCACAAGCAAGCCAACCAAAAAATGATCACTGTACGCGAGATAAACAAGCCCCTTTGGACGATTACAATTTATTTTGTTACTTAGACGTATGTCACTAATCATGTACGTTTGATAAACAGCAGCTGATCTAAGCACTCTTTATGAATTCGGGCCTAGATTTGTAAGTTCGGTCATCAACTGCTTATACACAGTTTATCCTACGGAGCTCTGGAAGTGCCATCCGACTTGTTTACATCCTGACATATTTTATCTCAGGATGACGACATAATAGAGGCAAAAAGACGACCTCCTTTGATATTTGTTCGCGTAATGGCGACATCGTGAGATAATATATCGCATGATGACGACATCCTAAAAGTACGATGACGACATCCCGATATAATATATCTCGGGATGACGGCATGTTGAAAGTGGGATAACGACATCCAGAGATACTATATCCTGGGATGACGACATGCTGAAAGTGGGGTGACAACATCCTGAGATAATATATCGCGGGAAGACGACATGTTGAAAGTACGATAACGACACCCTGAGATAATATATCGCGGGATGACGACATGTTGAAAGTAGTCGACTGGTTGGGCGACTGGTTGGGCGACTGGTTGGGCGACTGGTTGGGCGACTGGTTGGGCGACTGGTTGGGCGACTGGTTGGGCGACTGGTTGGGCGACTGGTTGGGCGACTGGTTGGGCGACTGGTTGGGCGACTGGTTGGGCGACTGGTTGGGCGACTGGTTGGGCGACTGGTTGGGCGACTGGTTGGGCGACTGGTTGGGCGACTGGTTGGGCGACTGGTTTCAATTTGGTTAACAGGATTTCTTTCGGGAACCCTTCCCGTAGCCACCTTGAGGTCCAACCTCGATGTCTAAACTTAATTTGGTTAAAGGTTTTTTTTCGGGGGACCCATCCCCTCGCACTTCGAGGTCCCACCTCGGCATTTAAACTTAATTTGATCAAAATAATTTATTTCGTGAACCCTGCCCCTTGCACCTCGACGTCCAACCTCGGCATCCTACCCTAATTAGATAAAAAGGCTTTATTTCTTGGGACCCAGCCCCGTGGCACTTCCAGGTCCCACCTCGGCGTCTGAACTCAATTTGGTCAACATTATTTCTTTTGGGGGACCCAGCCCGGTGGCACTTCGAGGTCCCACCTCGGCATCTGAACCTAATTTGGTCAACATTATTTCTTGTTAGGGACCCAGCCCCGTGGCACTTCGAATATTTCCACCTCGGCATCTAAACTCAATTTAGTCAAAATAATATCTTTTGGGGGACCCAGCCCTGTGGCACTAAGAGGTCCCACCTCGCCATCTGAAATTAATTCGGTCAAATGTATTTCTTTTGGGAGACCCAGCCCTTTGCCACCTCGAGGTCTAACCTCGGAATCTGAACTGAATTTAGTTAAAATGATTTCTTTCGGAGACCCAGCCCCTTGCCACTACGAGGTCCAACCCCGAAATCTGAACTGAATTTGGTTACACATATAAATGGATTTCTTTCGGGGACCCTGCCCCTTTGCCACTTCGAGGTCCAACCTCGGAATCTGCTCAATTTGTTAAAATGATTTATTTCGGGGGACCCTGCCCCTTGCCCCATTGAGGTCCAACCTCGGCATCTGAACTTATACAATTGTTTTCGGGAGCCTCTATCTTACTGCCTCGAGGTCCAACCTAAGAATTTGCATCTGGTTAATCAAATTTCTTTATGGAAAGCTACCCCTTATGAGGCCATTGCAACCTCTAAATAGAAACCTAAATTTAACTCATCCTGTTTCTTCTTGAGCAATTCTGCCCCTTTTTATCTCGAGGTCCAACCCCGAACCAAAACAAACTTTCAGTGGATCTCCACAGGGTTTTTGTGTGGATTTATAATAATTTCGCCAAATATCATTGCCCATCTTCGTTTAACCTCGAGGTCCAACCTCGAATCTAACCTTTTAAAATTCACGCTCCTGTGGGTTCGAGACCGAACTCGTATCTAAATAACATTTCACAAAACACGAGCTCGTTTTTTAATCAAACTATCGGCTCGAAATTTTGCTACAAATACTTTCATGGAGTTTCTCAAACCCTTTCCCATAATTTCTATACAATGTCTCTGAGGTATAGACGAAAGATCGAAAGGACTCCAAATCAAAATCTAAGCTCAACCAATTGTCTTTGTTCCATCTGCCAATAATGTTAAATGTATTCCTATCCAGCATCCGACTCTGTCGGGAATGTACGATCTCCATAATATATCGGGTCTGTAATTTGAAAAGGTCTTACTTGCGAATGTCACATACGTACCAGAATACCACAATTATAAACCACTGCCTTATTTACCATGTTATATCGCAATAAGACCCAATTTATAAATACTTAATTCACCTGTAATGCCGAGGTGGATGCACTCCCCTGGACAGCGACGTCAGCCGTTGACGTACCCAGGTTCTCAAAATACTTGGCAGAGATTTTGAACGCAGCACAAAGCCCTTTAAATGCGGGGCTTGTCTTAGTCTCTATGCATGCCCTCGTAGGCGCCCGGCTGCGACTTTTTCCCCAAACGTCATTGCCAAATTTCATGAGTTATGCAGTAGTTGCGTTGATCGCTGTACAACACTTAGGTTCTAGGTCTCCATTTGGGAAAACAAATTCGCCGCCCGGCTTCTCCTGGAAGGGAAAGACGTTGATAATTGAAATACGAACACAAAAGGGCGAGCAACGGAATGGCGAAGAGCGCCAACTACTGTCAGTGTTTAAATAATATCACGGACCTATTATAGCCACTTGACTGTTAAAACCTATGCACTGAGATAAACGCATGTTCCGTAACCTAGGTTAGAATGTATAAATAGGGACCAAATGGAGCCAAATCCAAACTTCGCCCGCCTATATAAAATGAGATTATAAATATGAGTGCCACATGGTACGAAACAGTCTGTCCAGAAATAAATATGCCAAAGTTATTTTAACTCGTATTCTGAATTTATTTTATATATATTTCATGGAGATATATATACTTATATATCTCCAATGAAATCGGCATCTATCACAATCCAAAGTGCTCGTCGGCCTTTTTTTTTTTTTTTTTTTTTAGCTAGCAATAATATGTTAAATCTCAAAACAATGAAGCATCAAATATTGGTTAGGGTAAACACAACCCGCTATTATGTACAACCAGGAGCCTTGAGTATGCAATAATATCCACTTTGTGCAAATTGTCTGCACATGCCAATGACGCCTTGTGTTCCTGTGCCTATCTAATTTGAAATCTATAAGCACAATTTGTAAATCGAATATCTTATAAATATAAACGATGAGGCTATCTTACCTTCACAATATCGTACGTGATGTCCATGTTTGGCGTTCAAAAACATCTAATAGTAACCCTAATTTAGCCATATATTGAGCCAATCTGTAAAAAAATTTAAAAGAAGCTAATTTCAACTGATTTTGGTGGGTATGGGTATGGACAACTACCAAAAAAAAGGAAGGAGGGATGGGGGTTGGGGAACTTTTTTTATTAGAGGTCAAAGGTCATTGACCCCTTCCCAAATCTCTAAAAAATATATTTCAGCAACAAAATATGGTATATAGATGATCTTGGTGTCAAAATGCACAGAATTACAATAGAAGATGACATAAAATAATTATTGACCCTTAGGACCAAATCCTGACCTCCGAAAATGAGGTCAAAGGTCACAAAACAATTTTATTACTAAAATGTCATATAATTTATAACAGGAAAATTACCATTAAATAAAAATGAGCACAAACAAATCGAAGAGGCTAATTTTAACTTACGTGACGGGTATTGGAGTTATTATTTATTCTAAGAGCAGAGGTCAAAGGTCATTGACCCTGGACTAAACACTATAAATTGTATCTCGGCAACAACATATGGTAATTGTATGATCTTGGTGTCAAAATGCTCATAATTACACTGGAAGTAGAAAAATGTAAAGTGTGATATACATGTAGGATAACAAATTGACCGCCACATATGACCTCAATGGTCAAAGGTCATTATTCGAAGCCCCATATTGAATCCACAAACCACCACCCCAGAGATATGAATGATGTCTTAGTTTAAGGAGTGATTACTCATAAAACCTAGTTAGCCTACATGTACTGTACCTTGACTAGTTACCCCAGTGAAGTGAGATGTCCCAAAAGTTTCCTATTATTAAGGAGATGAGTTTGGTGCACCTTGCAGAGAGTATACAGCAGAGAGATTCAGCACACCCTAAGTCGGTATTTGGCGGCTTAATCAAGGGCGAAGTGACTAGATACAAACGTATATGTACCCATTTAAAAGGGTTTGAGGAGAGGGTTGAATTCTTCAAAGACAAACTTAACAAGCGCGGATACACAAACGAAGACTTAGCTCTCCTTCCTCAAAGGGGCGAGACTTCCGCGGACTAAAAAAATAAAAATACCCCACTGGTGTTCGTCCTACCATACTACCCACGGAGTCACGCACCCAGCCCTCAAACGGGCCCTTCTCAAACACTGGCATTGGATTAGTGAAAACGAATACCTAAATACATGTAGGCTATTTTGATACCCAACCCTTGGCATACAAACAGCACAAAAACAAAAAATATGAACTTGTTCGATCTAAGACTAAAGCATCTCCACAATCCAACCAAGAAGAAAACAACCTGGATGAGGAGAATGTGAAAATCCTATTGGAACTATTGGAAGAACAAAACAATGATCAAAGAAATGGATCTCAAGACTAAAACAAAATAAATCAGTCAAGATGCCTTCCTTTCGATCAATACCCCCCAAAAGCCGATATTTGTCCTTGCAATCTGTCATATAAACCGACACACAAATAAAAACAAGGAAAAAGAAAAGTAAACTAAAAGAATGGTGACTGATAGAGTGCATAATATAGCACAAAAAATATGCCCTGCTCCCCTTCCAAAAAAGGAGAAAAAAAGGGGACGGCATATTATTACCGGTAATAATCAATCACTGAGTGAACTAAAAACAAAGGACCACTGTTGCAATACACAAACCAGTCATCGCGTCGCCCAAACTAGACTGGGTTTGAAACTCCCGCTTTTAGGGAATGTCTAACCCAACGATGTATTTTCCCGTCCACGAACTCCAACCACTGACTGTCATCTAGCAGAGATAATGTGGCTAGAACTGACCCCCCCCCCGGCCCCAGATGCGTGTCTTACACACAAAAAACAAAAACAAAAAAGAGTTAGGAATTACGCTCTGGCCAGTCAAACAACCACTCTCTGGCATACCGGGCATACCTACACTAGATAACGCACAATTACAGATGACACTTGTCAGCAGAACCGCGTCTCAAGAAAATAACGAAAAACACGGAGGGATTCTCTTGAAACTTGTACACGTAACCACCTCCCCCCCCCCCCCCCCCCCCCCCCCCCCCCTCCTACCGACTGCAATCTCGCAGAAAAAATGTGGCCAGAACTGACTTCCCAGAAGCGTATATCACTAAGAAAAAGATTATATTAAGAATTACGCTCCGGGCAATATAGTTACGCAACCACACTGCTGGCATACCAGCAAATCATAAATATACAGATTTATCTCTGCAGACCAGCAACAAACATCTAATCCCATGATACTTCACGCAGCAGAACTGTTGCAGCATCTCCAAAACAATAACGAAAACGATAAGAAATAGTTCTGACTTGTGACAACTTTCATAAACACCCTCTCCTTCCCATAGTAGAATGAGTTCTGATTCACTGCAGCTAACACTGGGATTGATCAAACAAACAACAACAAATAAACTGAAGTTCCTTGAAGTATGCCTGCATAAACCGGTTTCCCTTTGCTATTTTCTTGCAAAAGCACTTCATCTTTAACTAAAAAATCTAATAGTCTCACAGAAAAAGAAAACAATTCCACATAACCCAGCATTAGACGTCCTTCAATAATTTAATGTCCTTCCCATGTGACCGAGAATCGTTTTAATAAAAAAAAAAAAGGCTGAATGTATGATTACGCTCCTTCCCAACAAACACCAAACATAAATGTACATATACTTTACATACACAAACTATTTGAAACTAATGAACTTTAACCCCCCCCCCCCCTCCCCGCCCTCCCAATTGCTCATTTTGACCTTTAACCTCGTATTTTGGTGGTGAAGAATCCATTTCATATTGTGTTTGTCTCCTAGTATAATTCTGTGCATTTTGACACCAAGATCATCTAGGCCTATGAAAAACATACTGCTGCAATTTATAGTAGTGTTTTAGTGCAGGGTCAAAGACCTTTGACCCTCAGAAAGGAAATTTCCCCCTCCTTCTTTACTCTTGAAATAAATAATAACCCCCATAACCGCCACAATAAGTTGAAATTAGCCTCTTAGATTTGTTTGTGCTCATGGTAATTTTCCTGTTATTTTACTAATATGACATTTTAGTAATACGTCTAATTTTGACCTTTGACCTCTTTTCTAAGGGTCAGTAGTTATTCTATGTCATCTTCTTTCATAATCCTGTGCATTTTGACACCAAGCTCATCTATATACCATATTGTGTTGCTATAAATATGACATTTTAGTAATAAAATTGTTTTGTGACCTTTGACCTCATTTTCGGAGGTCAGAATTTGTTCCTAAGGGTCAATAATTATTTGATGTCATCTTCTATTGTAATTCTGTGCATTTTGACACCAAGATCATATATATACCATATTTTGTTGCTGAAATATAATTTTTAGAGATTTGGGCAGGGGTCAACGACCTTTGACCTCTAATAAAAAAAGTTCCCCAACCCCTATCCCTCCTTCCTTTTTTTTGGTAGTTGTCCATACCCATACCTACCCAAATCAGTTGAAATTAGCTTCTTTTAAATTTTTTCACAGATGAACCTTAAGTTAGGGATACTATAACGGAGATCGAGAAAATTATAGCAGCCGACGCAGCTACCATTGGAATTCGACAGATGCCAAACGGATCACTCGAGCGCGGCCATGCGTGCCCACCGACAGCACTCACTTCACGGCCCGTCGACTCACAATAAAAACAAACGCCCGAGCGTGTTAGTGACGTAACTGGAAAATCATGCCGCCATAATACCAGCGCCGTACTGCGCTATGAAATGTAGTCTTGGTGCAAGACGTCCCTGTTTTGTATTTCCATGAACCAACGAACCGCTATCACAGGAACGTCTTGGGAATCTTGTGAATTCTGCTCGGGAAATTCCGAGCAGAATTCAGTGTGCGTATGCATACATTACAAGTCAAAGGTAAAATGCTCTGAGAGCATAATAAAAGGGCCAACGGGTTTCCAGTTAAAGTAAAATGCTGTGCGAGCATTCCAGCTAAAGTAAAATGCTGTCTCAGCACTGCACTCGCGTCAAAAAGGAAGTGGACAAGAGAATGCCAACGGGTTTTACCTCTTACTCCCCCAACAAGCGCAGACCGAGCAAAAGGTCAGCAGGTGTGGGCCACTAGTTCGGTGTGGGCGGGTCGAAACCGTTGCCCTCCCACCTCGCCCCCTCCTCCCATAGCAGCATGGACTCACAATCGGGTAGTCTAAAGCACCGACTCAATGAGCCAATGAGAGAGAGACACACGCATTGGAGGGGAAAGCGCTGCACTCTCTGCGAGAGAGAGAAGGCCGCAACGCAAGAGAGTGGGAAGGCGATCACCGGCTATGTAACGTGGTCGGTGGTCACGTAGCTGAATAACTGGCACGAAATGGACGGCGCGTAAACAATAACTCGTGCTCGCGCGATAGGGCGGATGAGCACGAGCTTATAAATAAGCTTATAATGGGCTTATTATTAACGGATAATCTCGACGCGCGCTGTGGGCCCACGGTGAAGTTCACTTCTTACCCGCTCTGTGCGCGCTGTGTATCAAGTAGTAAGTATGCTGCTATTGGCGCTCACGTGTTTCCGTGCAAAAGTTGTTGAGTATTGAAGCAAGGTGACATCGTTTTTTTTTGAATCCGGCACACGTGTCGGATGAATTAGAGAAAGCGTGTGTTCGCTGTGTATTTGCGAGCGTTTGTGAGACAAATGCGCGCAAGGCACAGCTACGCACGGTGGTCTAAAGGCGGAGAAAGAAGGCGGTGCTAAGTAGAATTGTCATTGTCAACTGACGTGATGACCTGTTGCAGTGTATGAAGTGCAACCCTATGCAGGCGCGCACAGGCGCTCATGCATTAGGTGTAGCTGACAGATGCTGAAAGTACGCCGGCGCAGATGTGCATGCAAAGCGGAGCGAAGGCTGTCAAGTGTCTTGGACTAGCTGGAGGGTGTAGGTTAGAAATATGGGCGTAGCTAGTATGCGCCAGAGTAGAAGAGCGTGCATAGCGGCACCTAGGACCTCTCAGACAGTGTCGTCAGTGCAGGAGAGCGCGCAGCGTATATCGAACATTGGTGATAGTGCTCTTTATAGCAACGCAAAACCAAAATTGAACTCCATCCAAGCCGTAATGGCTATCTTACGATGACCCAGCAGCATTAGTGTATGCAAATAAATGCAGTGATTACGGTACGGTGCTAACCAGTTAACATCTACTGCTCGGTGGGAGGGCAACGGTTTCGACCCGCCCACACCGAACTAGTGGCCCACACCTGCTGACCTTTCGCTCGGTCTGCGCTTGTTGGGGGGGGGGGGGGGGTAAGAGGTAAAAGGTAAAACCCGTTGGCATTCTCTTGTCCACTTCCTTTTTGACGCGAGTGCAGTGCTGAGACAGCATTTTACTTTAGCTGGAATGCTCGCACAGCATTTTACTTTAACTGGAAACCCGTTGGCCCTTTTATTATGCTCTCAGAGCATTTTACCTTTGACTTGTCCACTTCCTTTTATTTAGTAGCTTGTGTTTGAACAGTAAGAAGTTTGCATGCGCGCTTTTGGCTCGGGATCATCGGGTGCATGCAGTCCCTCACCCAATCGATCGACTAACTCCACATCTGGCGTCCGGGGGGTTTTGTTTATAGTCGAGCGAGCGCCTTCCCCCGGCCGATTGCCCAGATGTGGAGTTTTTTGTGTACTCGTGTTGCGCGGTGCGCGGCACAAAGGAGCAATAATGTGCAGGTGTCGTCCAGCGTGAAGCGTTCGCCATGCGAGATTTTGCGGAGCACTCGAACTTTGACGCAACCCTAACAGCGGTGCCGCAGAAAGGGTGGAGCGTTGGAGCCCTCGACGCGTCCGTGGATGAGAGACTAGCTAGGGATGGAGCGGAGAAGAGCTCACGCACTCCATGACTACGTGACTAGCTAGGGATGGAGCGGAGTAGAGCTCACACACTCCATGACTACGTGACTAGCTAGGGATGGAGCGGAGTAGAGCTCACGCACTCCATGACTACGTGACTAGCTAGGGATGGAGCGGAGTAGAGCTCACGCACTCCATGACTACGTGACTAGCTAGGGATGGAGCGGAGAAGAGCTCACGCACTCCATGACTAAGAGACGGGAGAAGGGGGTGGAGCGGAGGCCTCGGAGCTGTCCACATGTGAGGGATGTAATGAGACTAGGCGGATGAGGGCGGTGCAAAGCGAGTGCTCGACGCAAATACGCAGGCAAGACTACTTCCGCTCCAACGGCGGCAGCAGCGCTTTGACGCCCGTGTGCGCCCACCACTGCGCATCCTCTTTGAAGAGGCGGACGATACGCCGCTTGTGCGTGCGCAGTCGGCGCATTTTCTCGTATGCCGCGTAGAGGCGCGCGCAATGTACTCGGAGGGTAGACTTGACCCAAGTCGGACTTACCATGGAGTTAAGACTACCAATTTGCTTTCGTCAACTCCGGGCGAATAGTTATGTGCTTTGTTGGCCTTAGAAAAAAGGCGCCGTCATCTGGTTGTCGTTCCGCTATCGGCATCAACGCGATGTCATCATGTCAGTGCAGTAAATCCGACTTGACGGATCGGCCAATCGAACCCCCCGCGGTGATATGTAGTTATTCATAAATTATTTGCATACGCATCACATGGTTATGCGCGATGTATGCCAAATAAGTCCGCCAATCGGTACGGACTCGCTAGACCGCTAACGGACTATGGAGGAATGGTAGGCAGTACTGTCACTAGATGCCTTTTTCAAATTGAATAACTGCGTCCATACTTCGTTTATTTAGTTAGAGTATGGTATAGTGCAAACGTAACGGCCGGACAATGTACACGATAGCAAGACTATTAAACCGTTTGTACATTTACACATAATGTACACTATGCACATGTGTATGTACATTGTACATCACAATGTCCACGTTGTCCGTCACACAACTGGGTCAAAGTTCATATTATTACAGATATATGCTAATTTATACAATTCTGCAATTTGATTGGCCTCTACCGTTTTCGGTAGATGAGCCCATAGGTTGTGTACAAACGTGTGGCAGATCCGTCAAGTCGGGATTTCTGAACCACACATGAGCATGGGTGGCGCATGAGGGCGCGCTACTGATAAGCGTGGACGTGACGCGAGGCGCACAGTGTGGATGACCATGAGCAATGTTACCACATAATCCCGACTTGGATCAAGTCTACTCGGAGGGCAGCTGGCTGCACTTGCCGGCACACTTCTGTTTGTGCGGCAGTGAGGTGCCCTTGTACTGCGGCGGGTTGTTGTTGCAGAGTGTCAGCTCACTCTCTCGCTTGGTGATGGTGAGCGGCGCCGGCGCATGGAACTTGGGGCGTCGCTTTCGACGCGGAATGCGCGCCATGCGGTCGCGACGCGCGTCCAGCCATATGTGCATGAACTGCGTGTAGAGCAGCTGCACGTGCTGGGCCGGACGCGTGTCGTCGCGTGGCTGCGCGGAGTGACTGCGCCGACGCCGATTGATCTTATGCGCCCTATCGCGCGAGCACGAGTGCGCCCGCGCGCGATGCGCCGCCTGCGGCCCGGTGTTGTCGCCGCCGGGCGACTTGGGCATGTGCGCTTGTATCTCGTGCGCGTCGCTAGTGTACTGCGACTGGCTGCTGTCGACGAGTGGCAGCTCACTCTCCCGCGCCCCGTAGGGTTTGCGACGCAGTCGGAGACGCGGCGACGCCTTGGGCGGCCGTCACTTGTCGGCAGCACTGCGCGCCATTATTTTTTGTAGTTTTGTGTTTTGTTTTTGTTTTGAAGGTTTTTTTACGTTTTTTTTCTCTTACCTCTTACAAGCAATCGTCTATCGCTTGTTGCGTAGATTCCGAGCGAAGGAAACCTGCAAAAAAACACAATGTAAGTTTGCCGATGTGCGAACAAACAGCAAACGGTTGTTGAGTATAGATGCAAGTTGACACCTCGGTACACGTTGTTCCCACACAGAACAGAACCACCCGTTACAGTTAGTCGAGCCCATCTACTAACCTACCCGACTCTAAATAAACCAATCAGCCTACTTTGCCGTCAGACCTACGGTGTTGCGTCTTGCCACAGACCTACGGGCTACTAGTATGTATATACTATATAGTACTGTACACCATTACATTGTTCTCCGTATACCCATTAGCTCCTACCCTGTGAGGAGATAGCACTAGTCAATAGCAGCTGCTACTTCGTTGTTTCTGTCTTAATTGTCTAAATTGGTCACTTTTGAAGCCAAAATACGTTTTAGCTTCGTTATTTCGGGTGTTTTGTTACTTTTTTGTAACCTCCCCCCCACCCCCCCCCCCCCCCCCCCCCCCTCCTGCGAGTCGGCGTCGTCGTTGTCATCGGCGAACGTCTGCGATTGTGATGATATTGTCCAGCGTCAAGTTGCCGTTGTGTGGCAAAGGGCACACTGTGACTGCTGCAAAAAAGCGAAATAGTTTGACAATTTTCAGCAGGAAATGAAACAAAGTTAGACAGAAACACAGAATTGACCGAAATTGCCGATAATTTGAAGCGATTCAGACAGCGAAAATTATTACCAGAGCTGAAATTTGTGGTTGTGTGCCCAAGCGTTTTGGCGGCATTTGCGCAGCGCACACTTGCAAACAACGCCGCACAATTGCGCAGTACATGCGCACTGACACTAGCAAATGCTAAAACGCCCGAAACTCACAAAAACGCAAGAAATATCACACATTCTTGCACCGAGTTTCACTTAGGAATGCATTCATTCACAGATGTTTTTAGTGCCGTTTTCGTCGAACTGAGGAAATTCACATGTCAGATGGTCAGATTCGTATGACAACCCCCTCTGAGAAGTCGAAAATCAAAATTCTGTCCCAATAGAACTCATGCCCTTGATCTCCTGATCATTTTCGTTATTGGGTTCTTTTCGATTCCGTGGAGCGATCGCGAGTTATTCCAGTCGGACTGAAGAAGAAAGAAAGAAGAATAAAATTAACGCAAAATCGGTTCACTGGCAAAGTAAGGGTGCCGCGGCGCTGCCACTCCCAGCCGGGCGAACCCGTTGGGTGTGACGCTCCCGCGTCACCCTCACATGTAAGATGGTCAGATTCGTATGACAACCCCCTCTGTCGTCGAACTGAGGAAATTAATTCACATGTCAGATGGTCAGATTCGTATGACAACCCCCTCTGTCGTCGAACTGAGGAAATTCATTCATTCACATTGTTGTCATTGTCAGATGGTCAGATTCGTATGACAACCCCCTCTGAGAAGTCGAAAATCAAAATTCTGTCCCATTAGGTATCTAGCACGAAACGCTACCTAAGCGAACGTATGACTTATAATATGACGTATAACGCAAGTTGCCCTGACGTTGCCGAGTAGTAGTGACCGGCCATAAACTCCCTTTCAATGGCTATCGGATTAAGACGCTGGGTGACTGGGAATCTGCCCGGCGCACATTGTCCACTTGACAGTTATTACTGGCGATTGCGTAATACATTACTAAAGAGGCCTTAGACACTATAATAAAATGCAAAGTAAGATGAAATAAACGTCACATGATTTTGTAGAGCTATTTATAGGGTCCGAACAAGCTTTTTCAGCAACAGTACTTCAAACACCGATAGAGTGCTAAACATGGATAGGCGAATGGTCGTTGGAGCATTGGCTGCTTGTGCGAGTAGTCTTCCTCCACCACTTAGCTCGGTTTCTGAGACAGGAATTGTGGACATCCTATCGACACTAGACGCTGGTTTACCAATGCCGAATGTGCCCCCTCCTACGTTCTATGAACTCGTTTTTACGGGGCCTTCCAACAACTTCAACGGACGGGATGTCTACACTACCCTGATTCGTCAACCTAAGTCCTTTTGGATGGAGACTGGGGAAACGCTGGAGTCATTTCGAAACCTTTTGGCGTTTGTCCGACCAGCATTGCAAGAAGAGGAAAAGGAGAATGTTGAAGGGCGGAGGAGAACAAGACTCCTCGATGCGAACAATCGGCTGCTACTCACACTGATATGGTTAAGGAAGTACCATGACTTCAATTCATTATCAGTTCTCTTTGATGTGAGTGAATCGACCGCCCAAAGGATAACGAAGATGGTGACTGGTGTGCTTTGGGACTATCTGACGGGGGAAATACAATGGCCAAACGAAGCTGATTGGAACTCAATGCGGAACGTATGGGACACATTTCCGAATGCAGTTGGTACCATAGATGGGACGTCTCACGAAATTTTGATACCAGAAGATGACCAACACCTGTACTACAGTGGCCATCGTCATCGACACTGCCTTCAATCACAAGTAATAGCTGATTCAAAGGGAAATATAAGATACCTGCACGTAAGTAAGATTTCTCGCCGTTATCCCGCTCAAAATAAATGAACATCATTAGTTCACAACCTTACTATATAGTTAATTACTTTTTGTATTCGGATATTGAATGTCAACGTAACCTGGTAGAATGTTACTTGGGGAACTCACACAAACCAAACTAGGATTAACAAACCGTCTTTAAACTAAGGATCTTTGGAAAGAAAACCCACGAGAAACTGAATTAAGACACCACTTCCAGGAGAAAATCATGTATAATAATACATAAATTTAGTATATACCTATATACCTGCAACATTACCTCATTCAAAGCGAACTTAATAATTAAGTGACAATCAAAAACGTAAATTAGTTAACTCTTATAACAAATGAAGTATTCTTTTTCCTTTTAGTCCGGTTTCCTTGGACACACAAACGACGCTGCACAGTATCGCCTCCTCCCCGAGATAGGTCACCAACGTCAGCTTCATCTTCCGGAGGGAACTTACTTGCTGGCTGACAAGATTTATCCAAACGAGGAGCCGCTCCTAACACCCTGGAAGGCAAATCAACTTCGTGGTGGAGAGAACTTCAGAAAGAAAATGTTCAACAAAGAACATGCGTCTGCTCGAGTGGCGATTGAACACACCATCCGATATCTGAAGACATACCGCATAATGCAGGGGAGATACTAGTCTTGGTGCAAGACGTCCCTGCTATCACTTCACCAACCGCTATCACCCACGAACCGCTATCACAGGAACGTCTTGGGAATCTTGTGGTGAAAGAGGGCGTGGTCTTACTGAACAAGAAATGCATAATTCAACAAACGGCAATAAAATATGAGCGCAAGCGCACTAACAGCAATAAGTGCATTGGTAATAAGCTATACAGAATGGTACCGTTCCGCTGAAGTCTACGCATACAACGTGAACTAAATCATGCAGACGTGCAGGTACTAGACTCATGACTTGAATGATTCATCGCACGCGCTCATCGGTTATACAAGCTACGTCATATTGTATGCGTACGTACACTGAATTCTGCTCGGAATTTCCCGAGCAGAATTCACAAGATTCCCAAGACGTTCCTGTGATAGCGGTTCGTGATAGCGCCCTCTATTAGCGGAAATTTGTGGAAATACAAAACAGGGACGTCTTGCACCAAGACTAGGGAGATACTGAAATAACCCGAATTTGTTTTCGCAAATTGCCGATATCTGTGTTTGCCTCGCCCAGCGCCACGTCAAATTCTTTGGACAACTCCGTTAACCTCCGAGAGTACAAATTTTAATCAAAATCCAGAATGTAACTTCAACTAGCATTCATTGGTTAGCTATGTAAAAATAAAAGTGATTAAAAGTTGGTTAACTCTAAAACAAAACTTGAAGGTGATGATTTTTTTTAAGTTGGCCTTTGAAGACAATGTGCTTCTTGCTTGAGTTGTTAATGTGGTCGAAGTGGTTGCTTATATTAAAGCAATAGTTTCCTAACAAGAAATTTCAAAGGACCAAAAACTCTTACAATTATTTCACACACTACTGAACAAGCAAATATTACAACCAAATATACATTTGTTTATGTATTTATCACTTTATTTTGAAATATCTTTCTTCTCTTCTATTTTTATATAATTGTGGATTTTACAAGAAATAATTACAAAACAATTTTTTTGAACTTCCAAAATTAGCACAAAAAAACAAAATGGGAGAATGTTACGTTTGTGACACCTGTTTTCCTCTGCATGAAACATACAAATTTGTATGTTCATAACAAGCAATGTGTCAATTGTGTTTTTTCCCCCAGATGGTAAAGGACATCAAGAAGGTCCATAGTTGAAAGTGTCAAGCAAGTATGAAACTGAAAATAAACACGTTGTTCTGCTGTTGTGAGAAAATAAAACGGAATTTAATATAAAACACACAGACAATTTGTGAGTGTGAGTTGTTTTTGTCATTAAATTTTTCCTTAAAAAAATCACAATTTTGTGAATGGTTAAAAAAATATAAATTTCTTGCATATACATTAGGAACCAATAGCTGTGCCATTGAAATATAAAATATTTAAAATATAAATAAATTAAATTAAATAAACACGTAATTAAAAGTAGTTCACATCCACTTCCCTGGCAAGTAATCAAACATAGTTATGGTTCGGTTTCTTTCTGTCATAATTAATACTTAGCGCTCGTAAAAACAAATAATATCTGCATAAATCGATTGCATTTTATCAATTTTTATGTTCAAAAATCAAAAAATATTAAAAATACAAAGCAAAAAATGCAAAAAGAAATCTACACGTTCTGTTCAATAGCATCCAAAAACCTATCCACCCTCTCCATTCGCACTTGATGGGCATCTAGCATGTCTGAGAAACGCTCCTGGTTTCTTCTTGCTAGTGCCCACAGTGGCTCTCTCCGCCGTGCTGGTGCATCTGGCTCTGGTGGTGGTTGATCTGGCTCTGGTGGTGGTTGATCTGGATCATGTTGTGCATCATTAGCGTCGTCTTCATTGTCATTGCCAGGGGCTAAAATTGGCGGGGGTGGTGGTGGTACATCAGCGACGGTGTTCAAATTAGGCACCTGGTCTATTTCTCCTCGTTCGGCCCTCCATGGAGCAACAGGCCCAGCATGCCGCATCTCGCGCTCTCGTTGTTGCACCGCACTGAAAAAGAATGGAAAAGAATGTCGTATTCAGTTACAGGGGCTTACATATGAATTTGATGATGGGCTTAGAAATCACTTAAGATTAGTTAAGTTCACATGGGTTGTACAAAAAATAATTGCATGAACATCAATGCAAGGAGACAAAAAGAAACAGTACATTACTCGCTATTATAATATCATGCCATAACCACATTGTGCACAGTGAGCAGTGGATGTGAGGAACAAAATTATAAAAATAAATAATTTGCATATTGACTGATTTTGTTTATAACTTACTCTTCTAATTCTCTTTGGACGTAATCCCGTATCCTTCTTCGAAGGGTTACATCTCTCCGCCCTTCGTATACCTCTCGCAAATTAGCTGGGATATGGCGCCTGACGTACGCCAACATTCTCACATAATTGTTTCGATGTACATTGTACGCATCTCTAATTATAGCTTGTTCCTCTTCGGTCATGGCACGACGCCTACGATTTACTCTCTCAGCCATTTTCTCTGATTTCCTCCTACCGCGTAGGTAAACCACATGCTTTTAAAAAGCCCGCGTTCCGGGGCCAGCCCTTTATATACCCAGCACGATATGTGGCAGAGGGGTACCCCCCTCTCATCCCTATACTTTATACGCACTCAACACTATTGTAACCTAACCCACCCCCCCTTGAAACCTAAAAGGAATTCCTGAGATTCCGGGAACACAATGGTCAACACAAAAGAGGGGGGGGGGGGGGGTTTCTCTGCCACATATCGTGCTTCATATGGCCCTTTAGTAGATCAATACCAAACAATGTATTACCAATCGCCAGTGTAAAGCGGACAATGCATGCAATGTGCGCCGGGCAGATTCCCAATCACCCAACGTCTTAATCCGATAGTCATTGAAAGGGAGTTTATGGCCGGTCACTACTCGGCAACGTCAGTGCAACTTACGTTATACGTCATATTATAAGTCATACGTTCGCTTAGGTAGCGTTTCATGCTAGATACCTATTAGAACTCATGCCCTTGATCTCCTGATCATTTTCGTTATTGGGTTTTTTTCGATTCCGTGGAGCGATCGCGAGTTATTCCAGTCGGACTGAAGAAGAAAGAAGAATAACATTAACGCAAAAGCGGTGCACTGGCAAAGTAAGGGTGCCGCGGCGCTGCCACTCCCAGCCGGGCGAACCCGTTGGGTGTGACGCTCCCGCGTCACCCTAGATGACGTAGCTTGTATAACCGATGAGCGCGTGCGACGAATCATTCAAGTCATGGGTCTAGTACCTGCACGTCTGCATTATTTAGTTCACGTTGTATGCGTAGACTTCAGCGGAACGGTACCATTCTGTACAGCTTATTACCAATGCACTTATTGCTGTTAGTGAGCGTGCGCTAATGTTTTATTGCCGTTTGTTGAATTATGCATTTCTTGTTCAGTAAGACCACGCCCTCTTTCACCACAAGATTCCCAAGACGTTCCTGTGATAGCGGTTCGTGGGTGATAGCGGTTGGTGGAGTGATAGCAGGACGTCTTGCACCAAGACTATATGAAATGCGGCAAATGTTGAGTTTTCCTTACGCTTGCGACAGCTCTAAAATAAACAAGAATGATCAAACTATACATATCAACCGTACCTTTGGTAGGAACCCACAACACAACATTTAATTTACCAAGAAAACTCGCCAAGTAATTTGGCAGGACAAGCTGATCTACCTCAATTTCCATTCAATAAAAGGAACAGTCTTACCAGCTATTTGTTTCTAAAAGATCCGCTCCAACATGCCGACAAACTACATATTACTCTTCCGATCTCATTTCCCCAAAATATCATAAATTCCACAGGGAATCACAAATATCGCCAGCGAGGCACAAGAGCACCCGCTGGCGTGGCGCTAGAATCACGAATGGCTTGACGTTTCTTCTGTCGCCCTCATTGTCTTGAGCGGTACAAATAGTTAGATTACGCACTTTGACACTATCTGATATTCATAAATACCTGGGACATTTTAGGCATTCCTATTGGTCGAGAGCCCGTCACGTGGCCGGTATTAAACGGACAATTAAGACATGGCTGGAAGTGTTTAAAACCAGCTGGCAATAATTTGAACAAAGGTGCAATGACGTTGATGCCGTCTTTGCTAACTGCTCATTCAATGGCAACGTCGTCGTGAATATGGCCCCACGAGCATCACCATCGTCAACATAAAACACTGACACATGACACTTAGCAATAATTTGCCAATATTTATCGATGATTTGGTCCAAAAATTAGTGTAATTTGCCAATCAGTCGTGAGTAAGTGTATGTCAAGCGATCGCGCATTATACCCGTCCCCAAGGCTCACTTTATTTCCAACCGTACCTCGTCTCCAATAGTAAGAGCGGGTAGTGTTGGGCGCGTACAGCTCGACACCCTGGGAACGAGGTTGCCACCGAGTCTACGCACATATAGGACAACCGCCACTTGACTTTAGTGCAGATGTACCTATATATGTCAGAGATGCCTTGCACGTTTGGTGTGGTATTATCATGGAAGGTGACCTTCTTGGACCAAGATTTATCCAGGGAAACTTAAATGGGCAGCAATACTAGAACGTATTCATGACTTCGTAATTCCAGTATGTGAGCAATTAGGAGTAGATATAGCCAACCACTGGTGGTTTCAGGATGATGTCCAGCTAACTGTACAGGGCTGGCGACTGTCTTCAGGATGTTTTCTAAGGTAGAGTGGTTGGCGTGGGACACACTAAAAAATTCTCACCAAGGTCACCATACCAGACACAAATGTACTACTTCTTATACTTCTTACGTCAAATCCATCGTTTATGTTGTACCGTTTGCAAGATATATTAGCACCCTCCAACAACGAATAGAGAAGGCCGCTTAGGAATATTTCCAGAGGAATGATTGTTCGAGCTAAGATAAACATGTACCAGAGAGCAGAAGTTTGTATTCACGAAGGTGAAGATAATGTCGAGCGACGCATTGGGAAACAGTAGATTGAAAACTTGGCTATAAAATATGATGAAACCAGAAAAAGAATTGGATACCTAAACAGTTGCGATTATTTAGTCAAGATGTATTTATTTATGTATTTATTAACCCCATCTAACTGCGGAGGAACTGCCAATTACAGGAAGAGGTGTGCCAATGAATGTTAATCTTGAAAATAACATTAAATGTTATTGTTTGTTTCAAGTATGTTCGATTGATTTAGGCGGCATAATATGGTACGGTAAATAAGCCGTTGTCCTTTTGCTCACGGGCTGTCCAACTGACCACAATACATTTAAACACATTTTAAAACAGAACAGTTGTGATTATATAGCAACTTGATATGATGTGCCATTTGATGTTAATTTAGAAAATACAATTTTATTGTTATTTAATTGAACATTCGATAAATGTTTACTTTGTTTTATTATCCCTTCCAATAATACGGTCATTAAGCCTATTTGTCATGTCGCTTCCGTTGACGGCGAATCCAATTGACCACCGACGTGGTTCTATACAAAAAGTCCCGAGAATAAAAACTATACTGAACTGAACCAGGTGATCTTAGTACATTTTATCTAGAAAGATTTCCCATCTATTCAAACTATAATTTTTCTAGTCGAAAGGTACTAAAAATAGGTTGTTCCGTGTTTTTTTGTTTATCTCTGTATAGTAACATTCGGAAATGACCAGTATTGTATAGTATAGTTAAAGGTCAATAATGTACAGTAATAAACAAGGTGGAAACCAGACTAAATGGAAGTAACTGGGTAAGAACTACTCTGTGCTGTGGTGTTTAATGTCCTATGTAGCTAATTTAGGTCTTTTGAATTAACTTTCAAATGTATGTGAAGATTAACTTAAAGTTGACAGATTAACTTCAAGTATATATGTGTAGGTGTGGTTCATAATACGCTATGTAAAACATGTTGTGATTGGCTTATTCTCTGACGCAGTTTCTGGATTTGTCCCATACCTATTTTTAAAATATCTGTACATATAGGCCTAAAGTCGTTTCTGGGTAAAACTATAGGTCGGAAATGTAGTAATTAGTACAAATTATTGATATTTAATTACTTTTTAGGGTTATGTATACCGCAAAATAAAGCATATTTTAAGATTCCTTAGCGTTTAAAATATAAGAATTGGGAACAATTAGAAATTGAATGTTCTAAGGAATTTCACCTTTGAAAAGGTGATTTGTATACCTTAACTCAACTATATTTCGATCCTATCTCAAGAGTTGACCTCATCACCCACTCTCAAAGCATAGGTTTTGTCGTATTTACTTGTCTAGTTGCAGAGATATTAGACAAATATATTTTTTCTGTAATGGCGGCGGTTAATTTGCATATTTAAGAGTAGGGTTACCACTGATTACTTTTAAAATACATTTATCACATTCTCTGATCCTCAAAACATAGGTATATACACTTCATTTGACGTGTTTACTTGTCCAGTTACATAGATATTTGAGAAAACCGATTTGTTACTAATGGCGGCGGCTAATTTGCATATTTAGGAGTAGGATTACCACTAATTACTTTATAAATGCATTTATCACAATCCCTGACCTTCAAAACATAGGTATAAACACTTCATTTTCTATTTGTACCTGCCTGGTTACAGAGTTGTGGCAGAAAATGATTCAAAAAGTGTCCACAATTGGCAATTTGCAAATTATGCAAATTATGCAAATTAGACGGTTACAAACTCAAAATTTAGCTTGGGAACCGGGTTTATCGGATTCAGCATACCTGAATACCATACACACAGTCTGGTTCTCAAGTTTTACCCAAAAATGCCCGTGGATTCTCATACGAGGCCTTTTTTTCCCAGAAATCCCAATAGCAACTAATAGCAACGAACATTCTGGCGAGGTTAATATTGTCAAAATCAGTTTCAATCATTAAGATTACGGAAATCATACGGGGAAAATTGTCCCCAATCGTATGATTTTTCAGTTTTCATAAAAATACGAATGATAATTTGTCCATGCGTAGATAAAAATAACGTTGCTTAAGCACAACGACAACGCGCGTACAATGTTTGTACGTTGTATTATACATTCACAAAAAAGACGAATATGGGCAAAACAAGTTTTTGAGATTTCACGAAGAGACAAATTCCGCGCGCTACGGGCAAAAAAGCCACCACCGTAGATTTTAAATTTTCATTTTAGATCTCACCTTTCTGCACGTACAAGGTATAAGTTAATGTGCTTTAAAAATAGTCGAAATCTCTCCATGATCCAAATGGGAATACGCATATCGTTTGGGAATACGTGGTTCTAGATTTTAAATCCAAGTTGGCAAATATGGGGTCGAATACGCGGCAAATTAAAAATTGTAAACAGTATTCAGCCCGATATTTGCCCACTCTGGTTCGAAATCTAGAACCGCGTATTCCCAAACGTGTCCTTAAACAATATGAGAGACTCATTTACACGGGTATCATACTAGGCCGCAATGCCGCGTTGCAGAAAACTCCGTTCAAGATAGAACAATATTAAGATTCAAACCTAGTTTTTGTTATCACTTGTTTGGTTTTCTCTTACCAAAACACATGATTCAAAGAGATCACAATCTGCTTTTTTATACAAACCATTTTTTGAGTTTGAAAAAAGTCATCTTCACTGTCAAATTTGTCCTGAAAACCATCATTTCCCAACGGAGCGTCTGTATTTTAGTTTAAATGTTGCGCTTGTCATACCAATTTTGTTTGGTTTTAGGGGTTATTAAATCACGAATATTCTTATGAATAAACTGATGAAAATTAAAAAGCCCCTAATGTTAGTATTAATTGATAATTTCGGGTTTTTTGTATCGTTCCTTTGTCGCGGGTCACTGCTCATGAATTATGCATTTCATTTGATCTGGATTTGAAAATGGCTCATTTCTAACAGTTCAGTAAAATATATCGTGATAATTTAGGCTTTTAACAATATGTATTGGTAAATGTTGTATACATGGACCGTTAAAAAAAAAATGGTTTTGTAGAAGCGTGTGAAACTGAAGAAATTAAATGTGAGAGTTGCTATATGATGAATTTGAATAACAAATGTTTCAAAATTAGCTGCGAAAACCTATACAGGTTAAGTATTTCCCCCTTAAAAGCACGACGTAGAGTATCATGTTGGGTACAACGAATTTTCCTGGCTACACCATTAATTTAAAAGACATAGAGTAATTTGTTTCACGCCAACTGACTTGTTGCCTTCATTGCATCATCTTTAATTATTTCGACCCTCTGCTTACGTTTCGTTTCTAAAGGTTTGTTGTTTACACGTCTGTGTACTTGCCTATAGACCAACCTTGGTTGCTACTGATGAGTATGTGTTTGTTACTAGAAGCCGTGCCCGTTTGTACGCAGTTTCGCGCTGTTTCATAACAATTCGTGACTGTTTACGAACGAGAAGGTATTCATTGTTCAGTTTCAAGGTGATATTTTCGTACGCTTCAAGACAGTGTTTTGATTTAGCTAGAAACTGTAAATACCAGGGAATGCTCATTGGCTGTTACGTTGCCCGCTTCTAGCGTTAGCTCCACCCGTGCTGTAAACTTGCGCCTATTATAGATGTTTCTACTTTCCTCGCAAGTGCAGGCTCGTTCTTGATTGGATGTAGGTTGGCTATGACGTCAGCCTAGTTTGTGGCATGGTCTGCGGCTACTTAGCTGACGTGGCAAACTACGTACGTTTGAGTACTTGCCGATGAACGCTAACGAAGTGTTCAGCATTTCGTCTATAAGATACGGTTTCGAGCTACGATATATTTAGTCTCTTTCCTGTCAGTCTGATCGTCGTTCAGTGCTCTACATGCGTAGCTGCCTATTAAAGTCGCGTTAATGTATTGATCGTTGAAGTCGCTAATGAAAAAATCCAAAACGAAATATTGAACTTTGCATTTTCGGGCAAAGCTTGGGTTTAGTTAAAAGTTAAGGCCCCCTACCGATGGTTGTCGAGTTATAAACGTGCGTATAGTAGCACTTTAGTTAGCTTTGGCGTGTGAGTCGTTGATAATTACACCCTAGCGGATTGGTGCTCAGAATTCACCTAAATCTTGGAAAATGTACGGAGCAGCAGCTTTGGTGCTGATGCTGTCAACAATGACAGGTAAGATGTATTATCTGTCACATGTGGTATTTCCTCGAATTCTTGACCTGTTTGTGAGCATTTGTAGGCCATTTACATCAGGACCAGGGACGTGAGTGTGTTGTTATTAGCTGTATTAGCAATTCAGCCGTTACAGCTATTGTAATCGTTATTTTTTTTTAGCTGTTTCGGCAATTCAGCTTTTGAGCGACATATTAATTTGCAAGCCTCGGAATCTACTAAATTCAAGCATAATTCCTGTGTCTAAGTTGTAGTATATCGTCAGTTGTGCATTTTTATCGTGCGAGCTGATGAGGTGCCCAGACGGGGACCACTTTTATTTATTTGTTTAACTTTTGTATAAAGCTTTCGCCCAATTCCATTGAAACTATATGTAATCCTCAAAGGAACCTTGTGGTTTGAGATGGTATCGTCGCTTTTCATGTAGGAGTTCAGTCGCGGTCAGCCGACCCTGGAGAAGTTGGCCGTTCAGACAAAGCCCATTAACTTGTGCACAAAATAGGTTATTTGTGTTTCACCGCCTAGTTGACTTTGCCCTCACAACAACATCACCAATCATAGCCCAGTAAAAGCCGTTTAGAGCCACATAAAATAAAAACCACGGCTGTTTATAAATACAGAGAGGTCTTCAGTCTGTATATTGTACTGATGCTGTCTCAACTGTTTCAAACAGTATTTTAATCCTTGAAATCGAAACTGCCCCCCCGCGTGAGCACCTCCGCTTCGCGGCGTAAGGTGTTTTGCTCCGCAGCTCGCAGTAGGGTTAAAACATCAACAGTTCTCTAAATATAAAGAAACGATTTTTAACAACTAACCTGCCAAAATTGTGGCCCTGTGAATGCTGTAAAACCTGAGAAAATAACATTCAATGGTTTTGATTTCAAACCAACTATATAGGTCCTACAAATGAACATTTCTAAAAGTGCGTCTGTGAGACACATACACTGTAAACAATAACCGTAAAACAACGAGGTTTTCCACCTGTAAAAACAACAAACAATCGCCGTATTTTTTTACGGATTTTGGACGTGATATTATGATTTATGTGATTATTATATCAAGGCACACTACCTTAATTTAACGTCCAAAATCCGTTAAAATATAAATACGATGCTTTTTATTTTGTTTGGTGGAAAAACCCATTTATTTTACGTTTGTTTTTACAGTGTATATATGGACTTCTTGTATTATTTTCTTTAAAATGAAGAGATTAAATGAGAACTGAACTGTTTGAAATTTAATCCTGATTTTATGAGAAAGGACGAGTGAGAGATTACGTGAGATCCCGCCACGCGCATGCGCAATCATAATTAAAAGCAGCTGGATATGACACCAGACAAAATGAAAATCCCAAGTTAATTAAAGTCAAAGGTAAAATGCTCTGAGAGCATAATAAAAGGGCCAACGGGTTTCTAGTTAAAGTAAAATGCTGTGCGAGCATTCCAGCTAAAGTAAAATGCTGTCTCAGCACTGCACTCGCGTCAAAAAGAAAGTGGACAAGAGAATGCCAACGGGTTTTACCTCTTACCCCCCCCCCCCCCCCCCCCCCAACAAGCGCAGACCGAGCGAAAGGTCAGCAGGTGTGGGCCACTAGTTCGGTGTGGGCGGGTCGAAACCGTTGCCCTCCCACCTCGCCCCCTCCACTCAAAGCAGCATGGACTCACAATCGGGTAGTCTAAAGCACCGACTCAATGAGCCAATGAGAGAGAGACACACGCATTGGAGGGGAAAGCGCTGCACTCTCTGCGAGAGAGAGAAGGCCGCAACGCAAGAGAGTGGGAAGGCGATCACCGGCTATGTAACGCGGTCGGTGGTCACGTAGCTGAATAACTGGCACGAAATGGACGGCGCGTAAACAATAACTCGTGCTCGCGCGATAGGGCGGATGAGCACGAGCTTATAAATAAGCTTATAATGGGCTTATTAACGGATAATCTCGACACGCGCTGTGGGCCCACGGTGAAGTTCACTTCTTACCCGCTCTGTGCGCGCTGTGTATCAAGTAGTAAGTATGCTGCTGTTGGCGCTCACATGTTTCCGTGCAAAAGTTGTTGTGTATTGAAGCAAGGTGACATCGGTTTTTTTTGGAATCCGGCACACGTGTCGGATGAATTAGAGAAAGCGTGCGTTCGCTGTGTATTTGCGAGCGTTTGTGAGACAAATGCGCGCAAGGCACAGCTACGTACGGTGGTCTAAAGGGGGAGAAAGAAGGCGGTGCTAAGTAGAATTGTCATTGTCAACTGACGTGATGACCTGTTGCAGTGTATGAAGTGCAACCCTATGCAGGCACAGGCGCTCATGCATTAGGTGTAGCTGACATATGCAGAAAGTACGCCGGCGCAGATGTGCATGCAAAGCGGAGCGAAGGCTGTCAAGTGTCTTGGGCTAGCTGGAGGGTGTAGGTTAGAATTATGGGCGTAGCTAGTATGCGCCAGAGTAGAAGAGCGTGCATAGCGGCACCTAGGACCTCTCAGACAGTGTCGTCAGTGCAGGAGAGCGCGCAGCGTATATCGAACATTGGTGATAGTACTCGTTATAGCAACGCAAAACCAAAATTGAACTCCATCCAAGCCGTAATGGCTATCTTACGATGACCCACCAGCATTAGTGTATGCAAATAAATGCAGTGATTACGGTACGGTGCTAACCAGTTAACATCTACTGCTCGGTAGGAGGGCAACGGTTTCGACCCGCCCACACCGAACTAGTGGCCCACACCTGCTGACCTTTCGCTCGGTCTGCGCTTGTTGGGGGGTAAGAGGTAAAACCCGTTGGCATTCTCTTGTCCACTTCCTTTTTGACGCGAGTGCAGTGCTGAGACAGCATTTTACTTTAGCTGGAATGCTCGCACAGCATTTTACTTTAACTGGAAACCCGTTGGCCCTTTTATTATGCTCTCAGAGCATTTTACCTTTGACTTGTCCACTTCCTTTTATTTAGTAGCTTGTGTTTGAACAGTAAGAAGTTTTTCGCGCGCCGACAGAATGCAGTCACCGTCCGCCGCCATGGCAACAAGCTCACGCAAGCGCGCTTCGAGCGCGTCACGGTTGTCGGCGCGACTGTCGTAAGCGGCAAACTCGGCGTCGACAGCGGCCGACTGCAACTGCCACAGACGCTCGCGCTGCTCTTTGCGCTTCGGTTGCGCCCGCTTTTGCGGTGGCGGCGCTGCGCTGCTTGGCTGCGCGGATGTGCTGGTGGCGGCGCGCTTGGGCAGATTTTTCACTGCAACGCTCGCGCGCTTCTTTTTGGCTTTCGCCGTACGAGCGCCAGCGACGTGACCGAGCATCGTCATGTCGGCGCCGGGCGACTGTACGATTTGCATGGCAGGCGTTGGGAGCGACGTCTGCTCGACCGTCACGGGCGGCGCCAGCAGCGCTTTTGCGCCCGTTTGCGCCCACCACTGCGCATCCTCTTTGAAGAGGAGCTCGATGATGGTGGCCGGCGACGGCGGCAGCAGCGCTTTGACGCCCGTGTGCGCCCACCACTGCGCATCCTCTTTGAAGAGGTGGGCGATACGCCGCTTGTGCGTGCGCAGTCGGCGCAATTTCTCGTATGCCGCGTAGAGAAGCGCGCAATGTACTCGGAGGGTAGACTTGACCCAAGTCGGACTTACCATGGAGTTAAGACTACCAATTTGCTTTCGTCAATCCGGCCGAATAGTTATGTGCGTTGTTGGCCTTAGAAAAAAGGCGCCGTCATCTGGTTGTCGTTCCGCTATCGGCATCAACGCGATGTCATCATGTCAGTGCAGTAAATCCGACTTGACGGGTCGGCCAATCAAACCCCCCGCGGTGATATGTAGTTATTCATAAATTATTTGCATACGCATCACATGGTTATGCGCGATGTATGCCAAAATAATAAGTCCGCCAATCGGTACGGACTCGCTAGACCGCTAACGGACTATGGAGGAATGGTAGGCAGTACTGTCACTAGATGTCTTTTTCAAATTAAATAACTGCGTCCATACTTCGTTTATTTAGTTAGAGAATGGTATAGTGCAAACTTAACGGCCGGACAATGTACACGATAGCAAGACTATTAAACCGTTTGTACATTTACACATAATGTACACTATGCACATGTGTATGTACATTGTACATCACAATGTCCACGTATGTCCGTCACACAACTGGGTCAAAGTTCATATTATTACAGATATATGCTAATTTATACAATTCTGCAATTTGATTGGCCTCTACCGTTTTCGGTAGATGAGCCCATAGGTTGTGTACAAACGTGTGGCAGATCCGTCAAGTCGGGATTTCTGAACCACACATGAGCATGGGTGGCGCATGAGGGCGCGCTACTGATAAGCGTGGACGTGACGCGAGGCGCACAGTGTGGATGACCATGAGCAATGTTACCACATAATCCCGACTTGGATCAAGTCTACTCGGAGGGCAGCTGGCTGCACTTGCCGGCACACTTCTGTTTGTGCGGCAGTGAGGTGCCCTTGTACTGCGGCGGGCTGTTGTTGCAGAGTGTCAGCTCACTCTCTCGCTTGGTGATGGTGAGCGGCGCCGGCGCATGGAACTTGGGGCGTCGCTTTCGACGCGGAATGCGCGCCATGCGGTCGCGACGCGCGTCCAGCCATATGTGCATGAACTGCGTGTAGAGCAGCTGCACGTGCTGGGCCGGACGCGTGTCGTCGCGTGGCTGCGCGGAGTGACTGCGCCGACGCCGATTGATCTTATGCGCCCTATCGCGCGAGCACGAGTGCGCCCGCGCGCGATGCGCCGCCTGCGGCCTGGTGTTGTCGCCGCAGGGCAACTTGGGCATGTGCGCTTGTATCTCGTGCGCGTCGCTAGTGTACTGCGACTGGCTGCTGTCGACGAGTGGCAGCTCACTCTCCCGCGCCCCGTAGGGTTTGCGACGCAGTCGGCGACGCGGCGACGCCTTGGGCGGCCGTCGCTTGTCGGCCGCACTGCGCGCCATTATTTTTTTTAGTTTTGTGTTTTGTTTTTGTTTTGAAGGTTTTTTTACGTTTTTTTCTCTTACCTCTTACAAGCAATCGTCTATCGCTTGTTGTGCCCGGAAATCGATGCGTAGATTCCGAGCGAAGGAAACCTGCAAAAAAACACAATGTAAGTTTGCCGATGTGCGAACAAACAGCAAACGGTTGTTGAGTATAGATGCAAGTTGACACCTCGGTACACGTTGTTCCCACACAGAACAGAACCACCCGTTACAGTTAGTCGAGCCCATCTACTAACCTACCCGACTCTAAATAAACCAATCAGCCTACTTTGCCGTCAGACCTACAGTGCCGTTGTGCTTCACTACAAAAGGCACACTGTGACTGCTGCAAAAAAGCGAAATAGTTTGACAATTTTCAGCAGGAAATGAAACAATTGCGGCAGAAGCAAGAAAGTTAGACAGAAACACAGAATTGACCGAAATTGCCGATAATTTGAAGCGATTCAGACAGCGAAAATTATTACCAGAGCTGAAATTTGTGGTTGTGTGCGCAAGCGTTTTGGCGGCATTTGCGCAGCGCACACTTGCAAACAACGCCGCACAATTGCGCAGTACATGCGCACTGACACTAGCAAATGCTAAAACGCCCGAAACTCACAAAAACGCAAGAAATATCACACATTCTTGCACCGAGTTTCACTTAGGAATGCATTCATTCACAGATGCTTTTAGTGCCGTTTTCGTCGAACTGAGGAAATTCACATGTCAGATGGTCAGATTCGTATGACAACCCCCTCTGAGAAGTCGAAAATCAAAATGCTGTCCCAATAGAACTCATGCCCTTGATCTCCTGATCATTTTCGTTATTGGGTTCTTTTCGATTCCGTGGAGCGATCGCGAGTTATTCCAGTTGGACTGAAGAAGAAAGAAAGAAGAATAAAATTAACGCAAAATCGGTTCACTGGCAAAGTAAGGGTGCCGCGGCGCTGCCACTCCCAGCCGGGTGAACCCGTTGGGTGTGACGCTCCCGCGTCACCCTCACATGTCAGATGGTCAGATTCGTATGACAACCCCCTCTGTCGTCGAACTGAGGAAATTCATTCACATGTCAGATGGTCAGATTCGGCTCTGGTCAGATTCGTATGACAACCCCCTCTGTCGTCGAACTGAGGAAATTCATTCACATTTTGTTGTCATTGTCAGATGGTCAGATTCGTATGACAACCCCCTCTGAGAAGTCGAAAATCAAAATTATGTCCCAATAGAACTCATGCCCTTGATCTCCTGATCATTTTCGTTATTGGGTTCTTTTCGATTCCGTGGAGCGATCGCGAGTTATTCCAGTCGGACTGAAAAAGAAAGAAGAAAGAATAAAATTAACGCAAAATCGGTGCACTGGCAAAGTAAGGGTGCCGCGGCGCTGCCACTCCCAGCCGGGCGAACCCGTTGGGCGTGACGCTCCCGCGTCACCCTAGATGATGAAGGGGACAGATATAGAGAACTAAACCTGATGATAAAGAAAAAGGGTGGGAGCGGAGGGCACGTAATCTCTCACTCGTCCTTTTTCATAAAATCAGGATTAAATTTCAAACAGTTCAGTTCTCATTTAATCTGAGTACCATCTATGTGTCCAAAACTGTTTCTATTATAATAAAAAATCAATTGAATAGAAACCAAAGCTGTATTGTACTAGTGCTGTATGACTTTAATTCCACTGCACTCAAACTTATCTTTAACATCCATCAGTATTGCCTATCTTAGGCCAAAAACAAGACAACTTAACACATGTGTCTTCCACTATTTTTTTTTTTTTTTACTTATAATATCCTATTCTGGAGCAGCCATCACAGTTAGATCTAAAATAAGAGCACATCATCCCATCAGTGGGTGCTCACTTGTGGCTACCGTAGGAAAACAACAAACTTGGTCAATAAACAAGTACATGTATATCAGTAGCATGTCATAAACTCTACATACAAGTAAACACGTGATTGTAGCAAATAATACAAAACTTTCCCCTTAAGTTGGCTTGCAAGTGGAAAGCAGGCTGTGTGCCATTTCTTGAGTGGTCTGTACAGGTTTGTTATAGTACTTTTGGAAAGTGGTTTCAGTAGCCCACCCTGCATTCATCAAAATGTTTGAAATTGGCACTCCCAATTTATACGCAGCCGACGTTGCCGCTGCTCGTGTCGAATGTGCCTTGAAGTGCGATGTATCCACTCCTGCTTGGAGCAGCACTGTGTTCAGCCATCGAGCAATGGTGTCCTTGCTAACTGCAGCTTGGGGAAATTTGTAGCTGATGAAAAGCTGTTGCTCTGTTGTAAATTCTTGGCGTCTTTGGTGTTCAGTCTGGGCAAGATACAGTTTTAGGTAGGTGTGAACACACAAACGCCGGTCCGGTGAATATGCTTTCAATTTGACCACCAGTCCTGTGTTGCCAGGACGGCTCTGCTTCAACAGGTCTGCAATGGTGAAAATAGCAATGTCCTGTTGAAGTTGCATAGTGTCCAGACGCAGTTTGTGTAGAGTCTGTGTTCTCTGCGCTGTAGTCAATGCAATCAGCATTGCCAACTTGAGGGTCAGGTCTTTCAAAGACAGTGTGCTGGCTGGAAACAGTCGGCGTAGGTAGTCAAATACAACTTGAACATCCCAAATTGAACTGTATCTTGGTGCAGGGGGTCTTTGTGTGTATGCACCTTTAAGAAAACGGCTAATCAATGGGTGATTTCCAACAGTAGAATAGCCCTCCAAAACAACAAACGATGAGAGAGCACTCCGTGCCACATTCAATGAGTTGTAACTAAGTCCAACCTCAAAGAGTTCAGTTAGAAATGTAACAATCTGGACAGCATTTGTTTGCATAGGATTTGTCGCCCTCTTACTGCAAAAGTCAATCCAGCGTTCGATGTACCCACTGTACTGTTTGCGGGTGGATTGTCGCCAGGATGACATGATGATATTGGTAGCTGCCTCTGGAAATCCTCTGCCTTTGAGGGATCGCCGGACAGCCTGCAACAAAGGAGGTGAAGTTTGTGGTTAATTGGATTGCAAATATCTGTCACTGGCTGTATTAGAAGATTGTGTGACTGTGGTAATATCACTGGGGGCCCAATCAGCATATTGAGCAGTTTCGAGAACCACGGCTGTGTAGGCCATTTAGGAACAATAACGAACCCTTCAGCATTATCCGCAGTAATTTTGGTTAGGCATCTGCCTATTAAGCAGAAAGGGGGGAATGCATAGAATTTTAGGCACTCCCAGCTTACAGAAAAGACGTAAAACAGCCTCAGCTTCTGGGTCTGGTTTCCATGATATAAATCTGGAAAGCTGTGAATTTAGGCGGGAAGCAAAGAGGTCGATCTCTGGTCTATCCCATACCAGCCACAATTGATTAAATATCTCCCCATTTAGCATCCATTCTTTTTCATCTTGGAACTCTCGAGATTTTCTATCTGCTATAGTGTTCTGTACACCAGTGGGCGACAGAAACCCAAATACCTCTGTCTATACACCAGTTCCACAACTGTTTTGCCAGTAAATTGCAACTGTCAGACTTGGAGCCACCCATATGTGCAATGTAAGCAACAGCTGTTGTGTTGTCGATATTCAACTTAACATGCAAGTTTTGCTTTTTCACACAGAAAGATTTCAGGGCAAAAAATGCTGCAAGAAGTTCAAGATAGTTAATGTGAATGTTATCCCTTTTCAGACTTTCAGTTGACTTCCAACGCCCCCCAATATGGGTAGAGCCATCAGTTGCCCCCCAGCCTAGACCTGATGCGTCAGATGCTATCACTAAATCTGGTTTACCTTTGGAAATGGTGGAAAAGGAAATGTCAATATTCCGCAACCACCAACACAACTCCTCGTGAGCTGTCCCCGACAAACACATTTGTCTATCAAAATGACCAAAGTTTGCTCTGAGGGCTATGTTTTTTTCCCTTTCCAAAGTGCGGTAGTATAGTGGCCCATATTGTACTGCGGGAAAAGAAGCAACAACCTTGCCTATTACTGTGGCCACTTGCCTAATGGTAAGCTTATTTGCCTGAAGAGCAGACTGGCATAGCTTTTTGATATCTTGTTTCTTTGAGTCAGGAAGGCGTACTGTCATATCTTTGGAATTTATAATAAACCCCAAATATTCAATCTCTTGACAGGGTGTGAAAATAGATTTTACCGGATGAATGATAAATCCCAAGTTTCGCAGGGTTTGCGCCGTGAGTTGCACAGATTGTTCGGCCTCCTGCATTGAGGTTTCAACAATTAATGTATCATCAATATAACCGGTAATAGTGTGTCCCATACCCCGCAGTGTAGCAAATGGGGGTTTCATGATTTTTGTAAACAAACGTGGCCCGGAACTCAATCCATTTGGCAGAACCCTATATTGATAGAGCTTATTGTCCCACATGAACTTTAAGAATTTCCTGCATTCTACAGAAATGGGTACTGAATAGTACGCATCTTTAAGGTCCAATGAGGCCATGTAGCAGTTCTTTGTTATGAGATTTTTGGCTGTTTCAAAAGTATCCATTTTGAAGTGCCTGTACACAATAAACTTGTTGAGGTTCGGGATATCCAGTATAATTCTCACTCCGCCATCTTTTTTCTTGCGGGTGAAAATATTGGACACAAACTGTCCATCTTCACAACAGGTGGGTTCAATGACACCTTTCTTGACAAGCTTGCCAATTTCTTCATTAACACTGAATTGTTCTACTAAGGTTAGCTTGTACGGACGTGGAGTGTAAAGTTGTTTAGGGAAAGAACCAATCCCAATAAACTCCAAATGGTGGCCTTTAATGGCTTGCAGGATAACTTGATCTGAGGTAAGTTTTTCCCATTCACTGCTAAACAGCCTCAAACGACCCCAATCCATTCAGAATTATGGCCTGTATACGTACCTACCTCCATTGCAGTAGGTCTTGTGTCTCTTAGGACGTCTTGTTAGTTTGTTTGGGAGGAGGGCCTGACTGGGTCCTTCGCTGGTTGTGTCCGAATGGGCGCCGGTTGCGCTGAAAGTTTTGTTGCAGTTTCATGTTTCCCCCTAAAAAAGGGGCACTGGCACTGCCACTGGTTTTCCAGCCCGCTGCTTGATAACGTCTAGTATTTGCAGTATTGTAATTCCTTTGATGAGTGGCTTCTGCACTCTCTGCAGTTTCAAATCCCGGGAACGGGTTTTGGCTGAGATGTTGTCCCATATTTGAGGGTTAACTTTCGGTACAACAAGAGCGTCACAGTTACTGGGACACTGGTATTTTTCAGCTGTGTCCGGAAGTCTCTTTAGCCAGACACCACCAGCGTCGTGTACACATTCACTGACCCATCTGGAAATCTCGTCCAGCGGTCATTCAACGTCGACGTTGTGGTCCTGCGTAAGTACAAAGTCTTTGATCTATTTATTCATTGAAAATGTTATTGCCATAATTAAAAGTAGCCATTAGTGGAGCACGATTTAGAAACTTGCTTGAGAAGCACAAAATTCGAGAGGAAAACAAGATTTTGTTGATTCTGTTCAACAGCCGATGGTGTCCCGCCAGTGATCACCAGTTTCCCAGCCGACGTGACCGTCACAGTGCCTTTCGGAACCAGGGTGACCGTCGTGACCTGGAACGAGCCCCAGTCCATTGACAACTCTGGGTTCTCCTTCCAGAATCCCAATAAGACTTCCGGAAGCACTTTCCCACTCGGGACCACCCCGGTCACCTACAACTTTATGGATCAGACGGGAAATGGAATTGAAATGACCTTCTATGTTAACGTTATTGAATTGCGTAAGTTTTAATTTTATTTTGGTGTTTTACAATGTCTTCAAGATTGCAGTTTAACTTAAAATTGTTTAGAAATTAATACTACAGAAACCAGAATGAATGGAATGAGAAATAGGATATCCAACAAATTATAAAAAAATACCCAATTGCCTCATATCCAAAAACTTTCCCAGACCATTGTCTAAAAAAAAATCACAAATTTGGTTGTATGCATAGTTGGAAAGCACACAACGTAAGCTTTCATTTGGTATATAATGGAGCTCTATAGCACCTTCCTTTCATTCTGGAGATATGACATGTTTGCTCACGAATTGCTTCATTGTTAAAGCGCGACTTAATACTCATATTTTTTAAAATTTGATTTTAACAATCTACAGCGGATACAGATGTCCCACTCATCACCTCCTTCCCTAACGACATCACCAGGACGGCTCTTTTCGGGACCCTGAGCACCCCTGTCACATGGCAGGAACCGACATACATTGATAACTCGGGTACCGCTGTCGTCACCTCGGACATCCCATCAGGAACCTCATTCTTGCCCGGCACGACCCCGGTCACTTACACTATCACTGACCCAAGTGGCAACAACGTCCAGCGATCCTTCAATGTCATTGTGGTGGTGCTGCGTAAGTTTTGCCTACTAACTATTCGTGTATGTAGCAAACTTGACGTAAAAGAAAGCTCTGGAATTTTTTTGGTAATTTGGCATATACAGCAAATGGTTGTAAAAGTGTTGGGCTGTTCTTTTTCTATACTTAAACAAATTCATTTAAATTTGCTTTTTTAATTTGTTTTTCTTCAATTGGGATAATGATTATTTGGAGCAAAATACTTACATAATATTTTGCACACTACTATGAATTTTGGAGTAAAAGAATGTGTAATTGAAAATTGTATTAAGCGCAATATACACTATTTAAAATGGATATGTTGCATTTTTGAAAATTTTTCATTTGCTCAATGTCATATTTTATTCAATTTCTTGGTTTGTACTATAGCGATGCAAGTCTGAAAAATCTCTATAAAACAAACATTGAGAAAAATATATTTGAAAATCGTATTTATCAATCATATTTTTTTTATTCCAACAGCCGACCAGGAGCCACCAATCATTCTTACCTTCCCCACCGATGTGACCGTCACGATTCCCTTCGGCACACAGAGCATCCCAGTCACTTGGGACGAGCCCACGTCTACAGACAACTCAGGGGCATCATTCCAGATTCCCTCCATCCCATCTGGGAGCGCCTTCCCCATTGGAACCACGCCGGTTATCTATGAATTCAACGACCCGACAAGGAATGTGGTCAGACGGACTTTCCAAGTCACTGTTATCATGCTGAGTAAGTCATCTTGGACTAGAAATGTTTGGACTAAAGATGTAGAGCTTTAAAAAAGAAATGATTGTAGAGCATTTTAGTGTTTCAATTATGTGTTATAGTAATCGATTCAAACCTTGTCGGGAACATGGTGTTTGTGTTCTTGTTCAGATACCTTTCTGCAATCGCCGCTTTCCATCATAAAATACAAATGGGTACCTGTGTAGAAAAAGATCAGATTTCAAACTGCTTCTGGACCATTGATAAATATCAGTTTATAAGTGCAACACATTATAGGTCATTATTTTCAAGAGTTTTAGTTTACAAATTTGGGACTTTAGTACTTGCATCTATTTCTTTTAATTTTTGAAATATTTAACAATCACTAAATCTTTATTTTATGGAACAGATGACAACAAGCCACCGACTGTGGACACCTTCCCTAATGACATCGCTGTGACTGTTCCCTTCGGCACAACCTCTACCGTCGTCAACTGGCCGTTCCCAACTGCCACGGACAACTCTGGCACTGTCAACACCTTCACTGACAACGAACCAGGAAGTTCCTTCCGTCCGGGTTCCAACACGGTGACGTACACCTTCACAGACCCAGCTGGAAACATCGTTGTTAGGTCTTTTGACGTCAACATTATTGTCCAAGGTAGGTGGCACAGAACTTAAATCAATTGGGAAACACTCAAAAATAAAACAACCTATAAAAAATGATTATGAAATGGATTCACTATTTGTTTTTGCCTTTAACAAAATACTTTTACAAATGATGCATACTTAAGTGTTGTCCCAGGAGAATATTATAAGAAAAAAACCAACTTGGGTGAGACTGGAAGCTACCACCTTCCGTTTTCTAGTGCAGACTTCTCACCACTCAACCAGAGCTAGCATATTATTATGTACCCCCTGCAACACTAATCTTTCAGCCAATCTGTTATAAAATACTTTTATTTGTTCCATTACAACTTACAGATGATGGTGTTTCGCCAGAGATCACCAGTTTCCCAAATGACATCACTGTCTCGGTGCCGTTCGGCACCACGGGTTCAGTTGTGACTTGGAACGAGCCGACCTCAACTGACAACTCCGGCTCCACCATTCAGACTCCTTCCAGGGTATCGGGAAGCACATTCCCCATCGGAAGCACCCCGGTCAGATACACCTTCACTGACCAGACTGGCAACGTTGTGGAACGAACATTCATGGTCACCGTTGTCGAGCTTTGTAAGTATTGTCCATGTATAAAGAACAACTTCTTTGTGCAGTGAATTGTGCAGTGATTTGAAGATTTGTTCAGCTCCGCTGATTGCTTTAAAAGAAATTATTAGTTTGGGTTCTTAAACTTGACGGACAAGTGGTTTTGCCAGAAATTAAGCATTTACACTTGCTTATGGGTTAAAATTTGAATTTAACCAACAAGTTTTAATATATATCGTCATTTTCCCTCAACAGCCGATGCCGAACCTCCAATGATCACGTCCTTCCCCAGTGACATTACCGTCACGGTCCCTTTTGGAACCCAAAGTATTCCAGTCAACTGGCTTCCACCAACTGTTAGAGACAACTCGGGCATCATTGAGACCAACGCTAACAAAGCACCAGGCGACTCGTTCTCTCCAGGCTCCACATCCGTGGCGTACACGTTCACCGATCTTAATGGAAACATTGTCACAAGGTCCTTCAATGTTGTCGTCAATGTCCTACGTAAGTACAGCACCAGATGACATTTCAAACGATAATTTTATCTAAATCATACGTCGAATTAGTAAAAGACCACAACATTCACATTTTTAGCTTTGTCAGTATTGAATAACTTCTAGTAGTTGCATCCTCTCTAATCAATTTAGCTTCTGCTGCGAGCAAGACGATTAACCCTGTCACATTTATTGCTTTCCCCAACAGCTGATAGCGAGGTGCCAACTATTCTGTCTTTCCCATCTGACATGACCGTCACTGTGCCATATGGAACCTCTAGTACCATCGTCACCTGGGACGAGCCCACATCTACCGATAATTCTGGCGGCACTTTCCAGACCCCTTCAAAGCCCTCGGGCAGCCAGTTTGATGTCGGAATAACTCCAGTAACTTACACCATTACTGATGCAGCCGGCAACAACGTGATCCGAACATTTAGTGTGAATGTCGTCATGTTGTGTAAGTGCAATATTCAAGTTATTTCTACTCATTCCGGCATTTTCAATAACAAAACAAAACAAAACTCCAGAGATTGTTAAAATTCTGCCCGTAGTTAAATGTTTGTCTATTGATATTTTATACTGATAGTTTGAACAATAACTAATATCAAAATATGGGTAAATTTAAATATGTATGAATTACTAAAGTAATGAACGTGTTGCACATATATATATTTTCTTTTTGATATGTATAATCATTAAAGTAAATGCCTCGTACCTACAGCCGACACCAGTGCTCCTACAGTCACTAGTTTCCCATCTGACGTCACTATCACCGTGCCGTTCGGTACCAACAGCATTCCTGTCAACTGGAACGAGCCCACTTCCATGGACAACTCGGGATCTTCTGTGCCTAGTGTCGACATTCCCTCAGGAAGCTAATTCCAGATCGGGAGCACTTCCGTCGAATACACCTTCACAGATGCATACGGGAACTTTATCATCCGAACATTTATGGTCGACATCATCATGCTACGTAAGTCTAAAAAGCAAAAAGATTCGCAGATTTTCGGAAATGATCAATCATTATGTAAAATGACATGGTCCAGTGATTGGCGCCGACTGGTATCTAATAAAATTTTATAAAAGTAGCAATTGCCAGACGGCAATTGTAAAAAACAACAAATCTAAAAAAGAACTTTCTAATTTTCTAAACTAATTTCAGACAGGTCAGTTAAACGATACAAACCTTAAACCACCCATTCCTGATAATTCAAGCACTTACCTATTTGTATTTCATTCTCATCTTTTAGCCGACAATGAAGAACCAATGGTACAGCAGTTCCCTACAGACATCGCCATCACGGTTCCATTTGGCACTACGGACACGGCAGTGAACTGGCCAATCCCTGAAGTGACTGATAACTCGGGAGTGGTCAATGTAGTCGCCAACAGAGACCCTGGTAGCAGATTCCAACCAGGAATCAACACAGTCACCTACACCTTCACTGACCCAGCTGGAAACACTGTTCGAAGGAGCTTTAACGTCAATGTTGTCGTTGACTGTAAGTATTTTTTTTTTGGGGGGGGGGGGGAGGGGCCAAAAAGAAATGACAAGGGTCAATATTAAACAAAGAATTACAGCTTTACTTTATGCTCGAGATAATTTTGCATATTTGAATTTTAACAAATATAAGAATTTACAAGTTTTTCTATTATAATTCTGTAAATATGCCATGGCCTAGTTGTCTGGAGCATTAAATTCATGGTCTTCGACCAGTGGACTAGTTACCCAACCAATTTTGATTTATGCTGTGAAGAGATAAGATTATCTTGTCTTGTTACTGTGCAAGGGGCTGGTACTTCCACACTTCCCTCTGTACCCCCACAACTCCAGTGGCTCTTGGACTTAACGCAGTGTAGCGCTACAAACTTAAAACAAACTCCATTTTAAATAATTTCTATCAACAGCTGACGACATGCCACCGGTAATCAACACTTTTCCTTCGGACATCACTGTCATGGTTCCCTTTGGAAGCACGGGTACCAGGGTGACTTGGGATGAGCCGACCGCCACGGACAACTCTGGAACCACCTTTCCAAGCAGCAACATTGCTTCCGGTAGCACTTTCCCAGTCGGAAGCACCAGGGTGTCTTACACCATTACTGACCAATCTGGGAACACGAGAATCCAGACTTTCAACGTCAATGTCATCATGATGCGTAAGTATTCAACTTGTTTTTTTGTTTTGTTGTAATTCCCCCTTTACAAAATGTATTTGGTCATTCTGCGTGCTCGTGCTATGGTGCTTGCCGTTGAGCAAAGCACTTTGTCACTCGTTGCTTCCATCCAGGAGTAAATACATACCTGTTTGAGTACCAGAACAAAAATCATTAATCACCACAACTAGGACTCTTATTATATTTAAAATGGGCCCAATGACAGTTTTTAATCACAAGATAAAAATACAGATGTGCCTTCATTAAATTATTTCTACCCTCCCCCTCAATATATTTTCTGATTGCACCCTATTAATTTCTTCATAAGTCCCATCCACTTTTTGTGGAGTACATTTCTTACAGCTATCGTGACAGATTATTTAAACTACTTTGATCATCTGACCGCAAGTCTTGATCTAATTGGGCAAAGGCACGGTCACCTGACCAAAACTTGTGATCTGGTTAGCCATTGCACACGGAATAGGTCATCCAAATTGACAATTTCTTTAATTTCTTTTCTCTACAGCCGACAATGAAGATCCAGTAGTCCAAGAATTTCCTGAGGACATCACTGTGACCATCCCCTTTGGCTCAGCCAACACCCCGGTCACCTGGCCCCAGCCACAGGTCACTGACAACTCTGGAACGGTCAACAGCATCACCAACAAGCAGCCTGGTACTTCGTTCCCAGATGGCGTCACCACTGTCATGTACACCTTCACCGATCCGTCTGGTAACATCGTCACCAGGGAGTTTGACGTCACTGTAATGGTTCTGCGTAAGTATTTTTCTAATTGTTTTTATAAATGCCTATTGATGCTGAGATAACAATGCGTAGAATTTATTGATTTTAAACTTTCCAAAAATTGATCTATCACTTATTTATATTTTTTTTTTTAACACAGTGTCGATTGGCATCTTTCTGATAATCTATTTTTATTTAGTGTACTTCTAATTTGATTCTTTGTTTTTGTGACAGCTGACAATGAGTCTCCGGTCGTGACGAGGTTCCCATCTGACTTGACGATAACCGTACCATTTGGCATGGAGGAGACAGTGGTGAACTGGGATGAGCCGACTTCCACGGATAATTCTGGATTTCCTTTCCAGACTCCCTCCCAGCCTTCGGGAAGCACCTTCCCTATCGGAATCACTCCGGTTACGTACACCTTCACTGACCCCTCTGGAAACAGCTATGAACGAACATTCACTGTCAATGTGGTCCAACTGCGTAAGTACAAACTAAACTTTTACTTTGTTGTTAATTTATTTATTTTAATTAGGTCAACATGGAATAATACAAAGAGAAAGATTACAAGGGCAAATGAAAAAGCTTAATGTTTTATGTCACTTTCAAGAAAAACGTCAATCTCAAATAGTTTTATCTTTCAAACTTTCCTGCTAAAATATTTGTTTGTCATTGATTGCTCATTGTGTTTACTTATTTCGGCACTCGATGATTTAATTGTTGTCTTCTATAAATGCTAAAACTTTCAAACTACCAATTTGTTTTTTCAGTGGACAGAATCTCACCTAGCATCGTAGACTCGCCCGAGAACATTGAAGTCTTTGTGCCCTTCGGCAGCACAGGCACCAACGTCAACTGGGCCCCACCGACGGCTACAGACAACTCTGGCAGGGTTATTTCTAGCACCACCCGGGAGCCTGGTAGTTCCTTCCCACTCGGCACGACTTCGGTTACCTACCTCTTCACCGATCCCACAGGCAATGAAGTCGGAACCACCTTCACCGTTAAAGTGACAGAGCTACGTAAGTGTTGCTTTTTCTCCAGATGCATCGAATCATGAAAACATGTGAACAAAGATGGACTAGAGCTGGATTCAAACCCAAGATATCTGATCTTGTATTCCAAATTCAATAATTCTTACCGTTTTTCTACTCCCACAGCCGATGTCATCCCACCAATGATCACCGGCATTCCCGATGACGTGACGGTCACTGTTCCGTTTGGTTCCTCCGGTACCACGGTCAGTTGGCCCGAGCCTACAGCCACCGATAACTCGGGCTCCTACTCCACCACCAAGACCCACGAGTCTGGTTCCTTCTTTCCACCGGGTTCCGTCACGCCAATCACTTACACCTTCATTGACGCAGCTGGCAACCCAGTCAGTACAACCTTCATAGTGCGAGTGGTTGAACAAAGTAAGTAGTTTTAAAGACTTTAATTGTGTATGTTGTTATTTGGAGTTAATATTTATATTTATTTGGTTTTGAAATTAGCAGGGTTTAAAGAACTTGGGTCTACAGAAAAACCCTTGCCTTAAATCGGGCAGCCCTCGTGCCAAATCTTAAAAGAAATGCATATTTTGACCAATATCTCGTCCTGTATTCCTTGCAGCTGACAGACAATCACCCATGCTCGTCACTTGCCCGACTGACATCACCTTCCACATCATGACGGGCAAGGCTCCCGTACCAATCTACTTCACGATGCCCACAGCCCAGGACAATTCTGGTACGGTCAATCTGGTTGCACACAACAAGAACCCTGGTGACCTGTTCAACGCCGGTCGCACCACCGTGGAGTACCGATTCCAAGACCAGGCTGGAAACTACGCATCGTGTGTCTTTGACGTCGATGTAGTCGAAGGTAAATATAGCATCTCGCATCTACAGATTAAACTACTTAAAATGACAAATTAAAATTAATTTGACTTTCAGTTGCTGTACGAATAACTGAACATAAAGGTTTTCCCAAAACAAAAATCCGTCTTGACAAAGATTCATATCCAATTTGCAGTAGTGCATATCTAGGACTTTGAACTGAGAAATTGGGTTGGACTCCAACCCAAACCACTTGATAGTCTGAGGGACTAACCCAGGCCAGAGGTGAAAATGACCGCTAGACTCATTTGAACATTGAATGCCACCTGAATGAATTGTCCATTGCCATTTCAGGCCATGTAACCTTCAACCTTTTTTTCTTCTTTCAGCTAATCCCTGCTCCTTGGAGCCCTGTCAAAACGGTGCTGCTTGCGTCCCTACCACACTCGCAACGCACACCTGTGTCTGCCCAGACTGCTTCAGTGGAGAGACTTGCGAAAATGGTAAGTCCAAAACTTTGTTTCAATTCCCGAAAAACTCTCCTCAAGAAATCGTCAGTAAAAATTTCTGTAAAGCTTCTAGGCAGAAAATATTGCAAAACAAACATTTTTGCCAAGCACAAATGTGACCCAACCCTGCAAAATGAGAAGCAAGTCGCCACAACTACTTTTGAGTAATGCACCTTTGAACAGTGTTCTACACAACAGAAATCAATGAAAACACTCAACGCTTTAAAATAATTATCAACTGTATATTACAAGGTGTCAACCCGAGTGAAACACAAATGATGGGCTTTCAAATACATGTGGGAAAACTAATCCTTAAGTCTCATTTTGCAGGGTTGGGTCACAATTCAGCAGACAACCAGTCACAAGTAGTAAACGCTGCATTACTAATTCCCTCGTAACCACTTTTAGCTAAGCAGGTTTTGTTTATGCTAAGCATCTTTCTTATTTTGATTTGACAGCTGTGGATGCTTGCCAAGCCAACGGTTGCCAAAACGAAGCTGCTTGCGCTGCCTTGTCTGGCTCCTGTTCTCAGTACGAGTGCCAGTGCCCTACCTGCTACATTGGACAGTTCTGCCAGACCTGTAAGTCACCAGTCTATTTTGATGCCGCAACAAGTATCTGAAAAACAAAGTTTAGTCTCTTATATTTCCTAAAGGTTGTTTTATAATTAGGGCATTAAAACAAAATGGTAGTGGTGTCATAAAAAGCAAAAGATTGAAATGTGTTGCAGTTGCTGACTGGAATAACATTTGAGCATCACTTCGAAAATCTAGAAAGGTTTTTGGAAACTACCAAAGATTATTAGTGTTAAAACAAGTTGTACATTCACTAAAATAATCTGTAATGATTTTTTTTTTAATTTAAATTTCTGTTGAGCATTGAAAGGAAGAAATTCATTTTTTTTTGGACAGATGTGGATAGTTGTGACAACCACCAATGCGCTAACGGAGCCCAGTGTGTTGGCAAGCCAGACAGCTGTGTGGAATACACCTGTCGTTGCCCTGCTTGCTTTACTGGACGCTACTGTGATATCCGTAAGTTAACAAACTATCTAAACATGTAACTGCTGTTTTACTTGGAAAGCACTTGACCAGTTTGCGTCAGAGGACGCATATAGTTTCCCCAAGATTCAAAACGGATGACGCATAAACACGTCGTGAGCAAGGTCGGAAAGGTCTTTCAGCCTGTAAACCCACCTCGGATCGAGTTTCGTTAAAAATATTTCCGCGGCTCGGCGATGTTAAAATAATCTCGGCGTTAACATTACAAACAATTTGTAGGATAAATGAGAATTGATCATTTGTCAGTATTTTAATTTTGAATCGGATGCTAAATAATTCATGTAGGACTTCATTTTTGAACTTGGTTTTTATTATAGGGATTGGAAGTAATCTTTGAATATGGTTTTAATTTCAGCCGTCTCTGCTTGTGACAGCCATGCCTGTCAGACTGGAGGTGTGTGCATGCCATTCTCATCGACAACCAACTCTCTCTACTCCTGCTCTCAATACAGATGCTCCTGCACTGGTTGTTATACCGGTGCTCGCTGCGAGATCCGTAAGTAGAAATAATGTCTTTATGTACCACACCCCTAACCACTTGCAATCAAAAGCCATCTGGGGCCAGTTTCATGGAGCTGTTAACCATCAAATTACTTTGTTTAAAAAAATCTTCTTTAGAAAAACAGGGTTCATAATTTTTCTTCTTTTTTCCCCAGGTAATGTATTTTGTTTGTTACTGATATTCAACTAGTTTTTGCTTAACATAACAAAAATATTGTTTGGGCTAGTAGAGTGTTTACTGAACAAGACTTTTTTTTTTTTTTTGCAAAATGGTATGCTTAGCGGCTCCATAAAATTGGCTTCTAATTGGTTATTGACTGAACACGTGATTAGCAGATTACATTTAATTGGTTAGTTCCAATTCACCCAACATCTAATGGTAATGTCTATCTGACTGTGACTGGTCAGTTTCTTATCACGTGATCACTAACTTACCCTCTTATTGGTTCATTTCCCTTGTTTTAGAGCGTGATGCCTGCAATCCTAGCCCTTGTCTTAACGGAGGTGCCTGCTCCTCCCTGCCTGACTCCTGCTACTCCTACACCTGTCGCTGCAATGGCTGCTTCACTGGCTTCAACTGTGAAATCCGTAAGTACTTGACTGCCGTTTAGCTCAGATTAAAAATATTACATCAAATCATAATTCAGGCAAATCAATGCTTTTGTGCAAGTTTTAAGCCATACTTTGTTGACATAATTTGTCGTCATTCGTTACCATAATTTAAAGCCATTGACTTGAAGATCTTAGATGCCGACATCATTTTCAAACATTTTCAGTTCTTAAACCCCAACAGTCGTGAATCCTCAAATTTATTACAAGTTTACATATCCCCCGAAGATTTTAACAAATATATTAAAATTACTACTTTTCTTGTTGCAGCTATTCAGTCACCGTGCATCAACAGCCCATGTCAGAACGGCGGTGTATGCAGTGAGATCCAGGAAGTCTGTGGCGCATACACATGCACCTGCCCAAACAACTTCATCGGACTAGACTGTGAAACGGGTAAGATTAACTTTGTAGTTTTATACGCAAATAAACCACAAGGGCACCTTCAAACAAACAATTGAGGTGACCGCCAACATAGGGCAAGATGGCTCAGTTGGTAGAGTGCCGGTACAGTTTTCCAGCTCTAGACAAAAATGATTAAAGTCGCCAAATAATAATAGTGATGATTTCATGATTGGAAGTCCAGGATAAAAGTTTTCATTTGGTACACAGTACAGTCCCATCCATTCCAGTGATATAAAGTGTTTTCACCTGTTAACTGAGAAAACAGGTGTTGTTTTTTCACTTTATTTATCAAAATCTAGCTTTTTATTAAATCTGAAACTGTGGATAATTAAGATGTTATTCAAGACAAATATATTTAATACAATTTCCCTCCCCTAAAGGCCATCTAAACTGTAACGGTCATTACACATAAATGCATAGTGAGACTTGTATCACCTTTTTCACATATTTGACGTGGCTTATTGTATATATTCCAGTGGTCAGTGAGAACCCCAACCCTTGCAACAGTTTCCCTTGCAAGAATGGAGCATCATGCCTGACCATGGATGCTGACCACTACATGTGTCTGTGCACCAGCGAGTACGTGGGACCTAACTGCAGGACAATGAAAGGTAAACATCACCATTACAAAAGTGTGTTGTTTGTTAGGTTGAGCATGTATTGACTCTTAATATGTCGTAGGCATTAATTTAGAGTACAGTACAATCCTAGGTAGCCATTTACTCCTGGGTAGAGAGAAGCAATGGGTGACAAAGTGCCGTGCCCTAGGGCACAGGCAATGTAGTCATATGCCAGACATGAACCCACAACCTGCAGCTTTACCTAGAGATTCAATGCACAAGGCCACAGCACTCGACTGTTTAATATAAACGCATAGTAATGTCCTTCGGATAATTTAACACCAATTTCACTAAAACGGAGCTTTTCCCACAAATTGTCTAAGTTTGAACTGGCTTTCTGAAAGTTGTTTCCAAAAAACCTGCTGGTCTAAGGTGGCCTTTGTATTCAAACTTTAAACAAAGATATTAATGAATTCATTTGTGTTTGTTTTCTTTCTTCTAGTGAATGCTCCACTGATGGATTCGTGCAGTTCTTTCCCTTGCATCAATGGCGCGGCTTGTTTCAACAGTTTCAACAGCAACTCTGGTAGCAACACGTTTATCCCGCAGTACTCTTGCATCTGTGCCAACGGCTTCACAGGAACCAACTGCAATACTCTCACCGGTGAGTGATATTAATAACAAATTCTCCTAAAATCTTGAGGAAAAACAAGCATGCAAGTCGGGGGTCACAAATAAAGAAAACAATTTATTTTATCTCCACCTGAAAAAATAGTCAACAATAATTTACCGTAAAAACAAAATCTTCTCTCTGAAAAATTGTTAAATTGATTAATTATTTGTTCCTTGCAGGAGATGCACCAGCTCTAGACATCTGTTCCCTCGATGAGAGGCCCCCGTGCTGGCAAGGAGCCCAGTGTTCTAACGCCTTCCACAGCTTGAACTCTGATGTGGACTACTTTTGTGACTGCCCCGTTGGATACGTGGGACACAACTGTGAAACTACCAGTAAGTTGAAATTGAAAAATGCGACATTATCTTGAAGCTGGTCAAAAACAAATCTTGCCCCTGTATCTCAAGATCATCCTGATCAGACAGCAAACTACAAGGAACAAATCGTATTCAGTGAACCACTTATTTTCTTTCTAGGCGAAGGTGCCGATGTCAAGTTTTAAAGTGGTCCTGTATTTCCCTTTTGTTTAGTCAGCGACCCATGCCAGAGCAACCCGTGCAGGAACGGAGCCAGATGTGCTGCCTTCAACACATTCTTCATGTGCGAATGCCCGCCAGGGTTCGGGGCCAAGACTTGCGAATCCCGAGTTGGTGATACCACTCCACCTTCCATCAGTAACTGCCCCGCATCTATCTACGCTGGTGATGGCAGTCAAGACAGCCAGACGGTCAACTGGACCCCACCTACGGCTACCGACGAATCCGGCCTGGTCACTCTAGTCTATGTCTCTCACCAGCCCAACATGTTGTTCCCCCGCGGGGTCGTGCCAGTCACTTACATCTTTGCCGATGCTGGCCAGAACTACGCTCGTTGCATATTCTACGTCAATATCGGCGGTAAGTTTGTTGGTTTTTTTGTTGTTTTGTTGTTTTTTCCATAGCTTGGGGCTCGAGATGGAAAGAATTCAATATCTAGACAACGGATGTTGAGGAGATCACAACTTTAACACTGAACATTTACATTTCAAGTTGGAGAACACTGTTTAGGAATTACCAACCTTCCTTGACAAATATGTTCTTGTTGTGGCCCATAACTTTTTCTTTTGTACACAAGAATTGAGATGACATAAAGAAATGGAATTCTTTCCCTTAGAATTACTGTTGGAGTCAAGTCCGTCAAAGTTGGATTATGGGAAAATATCGCATGTCCAGTCACATAAATGTAAAATAAAATGCCTTTGTCGCAATTCATTCAAATAGCTGATAGTAACTCGTGATAGTAGGCAGCACAAATTGTATATCCTCTGGATTCATGGAATGCTTGTTCTTTTGTCTCCATAGATAATGTTCAGATCACCGATAACATCCCACCGACGCTCGCCAACTGCCCCACCAATATCATCTTGACGGTCCCGATTGGCGCCACTAGTGGGGTTGCCACCTGGTCAAATCCAGACGTTACTGACAACTCTGTCGGTTCTGTCAACCTACAAGCAACTGCAACATCTGGCGATAGCTTCAACATCGGCGAGACTACGGTCACTTTTACTGCCACAGATGCTTCCTACAACGAAGCCAGGTGCTCGTTTACAATCACCGTTTTTGGTAAGTGGACTTTCTTTTTAAAGGGATAGTATGCCTTTGCAATTATCCTAAAATTAGTCTGTTGTCTGTGCACAAATTCACAATGTATTAAATTTATTCTTCCTAACCAGCTACTTCAGACAACACCCCACCGGTCATCAGCAACTGTCCCATGGGTGCATCAGCTACGGCCCAGCAAGGATCTACCAGCACAGAGGTCATTTGGTCGGCCCCATCAGCTGTGGATAACTCCGGTGGTCAAGTGACCGTCCAGTTAACCCATCAGCCAGGACAGAGCTTCCCTCTGGGCATCACCACTGTTACCTACACCTTCTATGATCTCTCCGGCAATAAGGCCAATTGCTCCTTCGTTGTCATGGTTACCAGTAAGTTCCCCCTACCAGATTCAATAAAAATGAATATATTAAAAAAACAATTACAAATATGTTTAAGAATTTTCCTTGTTGAAATACGATGACGGTTTATAGACCTTCATTCAGTTTCAATAAGTGATGGTGCAGTCTTCTGTTTGCCGTAACCTTTCAAACTTATTTATTTATTTACAAGATGAATAGTGAATTAACAGTTTCCTGGTCTTGGGCATTAAATTTGTCATCTGTACAACTTCAGTTAGCGTGCAACCTGGGGTTATGGTTATGTGCCCTTGGGCAAGGTACTTGGTCACTCATTGCCTCACCCCACACAAGAATAAAATTGTTTAAATTTTTTGTATATTTGTATTTATCTCCAAGTCAAATTCCTAACATTGACATTTTCTATTGTTTTTACCCGTCCACAGGTGCAATGGTTCCTACCGGGAACGATCCCGTCATCTCTGGCTGTCCCTCGGACCAATCTGTGGACCCCGCCCCAGGCTCTGACTTTGCCACAGTCACCTGGGTGGATCCCACAGCTGTGCACATCAGTGGACGGGAGCTCGGCGTGGCCAAGTCGCACCAACCCCCTGCCGACTTCCGCAAGGATACCATCACCCGCGTCTCATATGTCTTCTACGATATCTCGGGCACTTACAGCTCCTGCGTTTTTACCGTGAGGGTCTCAAGTAAGTCCCCTAAAGCTTAATTTGAAATTGTTTGTGGTGGTGTTGCAGAAATGTTCAAAAGCATGCAATGGCCTCGTGGTCTGAAGCTTTGAATTTTGTGATCAGCGGGTAATTTTATTTATTTTTTTAAATTGTTGTGGGACTTTGACTTTTTAGTAAAGCATCAAGAATGACCTTGCCAACAAATTGATTTTACAGTTAAACATTTTCTTTGTTCGCTCTTTCGCAGGTGGAAGTGTCGTAACCACGGACAACATTGACCCAGTATTCACCAACTGTCCCGATAACATCATTGCCTATGTGACTGGTCCCGGAGCCACGGCTAGTATTGGATGGTCTGTGCCCACAGCAACCGACAACTCCGGTATTGCTCCGACTGTCGTTAGTAGTCTTGCACCCCCTGCTAATCTCAGCGTCGGTTCCACCAGGGCTTTGTACACTGCGACGGACGCTGCTGGCAATGAGGCAACCTGTTCATTCAACGTCACGATTATCTGTAAGTAAACAATGTGTGTCAAGCAGAAAAGTTTGTAACCAATGATAAGCAATAGTGGCTCCCAAATGGCGAATCTCTCAACAGACAAGCATACTTCCACTATACCCCGAGACCAAAACTACCTATACCAATGGATGGACAATCTTTCTACTGAGTAGTTTGAGCTCCAGACCTTGTTCGGTTTCCCCACTACAATATTCAACCAAGTTTACCAAAACAGAAAAAATTCCTCCAATATTTCTGTTTGCTTCAGTTTTGAATTTTTGAACAAAATATGTAAAATTGACTGTTTTTAACTTATGGAGCAGAAGCTCTAGTTTTGGTTCATGTCAGGGAAACATTTTTTTAGGTTATGAAACTTCTCCTCTTAAATAACTTCAACAGTGGATGAAGAAGTTCCAACATTTACCGGTTGCCCAAGCAACATTGACATGGTTCTCCCTGAGGACAGCCAGCTTGTTTCTGTGACGTGGGAGGAACCAATCGGAACAGACAACTCCGGCTCCATCACCGTTGCTAGGAGCAGCATCCCGGGAAATTTGTTTCCTCTAGGAAGCAGCTTAGTTGACTACGCCTTCACCGACGCCGCTGGAAACAATGCCATCTGCTCTTTTACTGTGACAATTTCATCAGGTATGTGTTTGTGTGTCAAGTGTGCACTCTCTCCACGTTATTAGTTTGTAGGACTCCTGGGCATTTGTTTCGAGTTTCATTTTGGTGTTGAATCAACTAAACAAAGTAGTATATGGCCAAGTTAGAAAGATCAGTAGTCGATTAGATATATTTTTTAAGACGGGGTTACTGTTATTAATTAGCTCATCGCGTAACACAATACATCAATATCTAAAAATTGCAGCGTTTAGATAAATGTTTGTCTACGGAATAAGTAAAGATGTGTTGGTTTTTAAGCTAGACATGAACGACACGTGCACAGAAGGCGACTAGAAATAATTCTCAATAGTGTGAAAAGGAATGAAATAGACTAGTTCTGGAAAATTGTAGAAAGGAATGTAATCTACCAGCTTTGGAATAATCTGAAACAGTTTGAAAAAAACCAATACAATATTAATGAGAATAACTAAACAAATTAAATGTAAGGTTTAAATTGTACTCGACCTTTGGCTAATTGGAAGGGCATTGATTGGTTCAAACTCTCAAATCAAGAATAAAAACCCCAACATTTTGACACTTTTTTTTTCTTTTTCTGTTGATCTTTGCAGGTGATGGTTCGAGTAATCCCTGTGCAAGCAATCCCTGCCCTTCCAATCAGGACTGCTATTATAGACCTGATCCTTCAGAGTTCCTATGTCTCAGTGAGTCTAATTGTTTGTTTGTAAATCCATTTCTCTTGACATTTTAGAAAGTATTTTGGCATTGTTTTATAGTTTCTAGTAGATTGAATTTTGGAGAATTGTTTTACCAGGTACAAGATTATGTGAGCTTGGTTATAGATAGATTTAGGCATGCTCTCGTTTATATCACGGAGGCCCTTCTAACTCTAACTTCTTTTGGTGATTAACTGGAACCTTCCTCATCCTTGCAAATTCCAACACTAAACAGCTGGACTCCATCAAACCGTTGTATTCAGATTGCTGGATGGGGATCGTTAGGGTTAATGGCACAATGTACTAACTTTTTACATGTTCCTTTGATTTAGACAAGTTTCTCCTTTGAAGAAGGCCCTCAACTGGCATGCGTCCATTGGTCGTTAGCCGACATTAGTCTATGTAATGTGTAGTCGATCCAATTTGTTTGTCGAATTCATTTTGCATCATTTGTTTGGACCATTTTTACATATTTCCTCACTAACGAATTTGTATTTGTCATTTCCTCAAACAGCCTCAAGAGCCAAGAGAGATGTCGAACAAGGTATGTTAATGAAACTTTTAATTTATTTGTTATTTAACTTTTACGAAAGACTCGTTCAAATCCATCACTCGCTGTGCTTCTACATAATTCAATGGAACCGCCACTGTTTTGAGAGCAAGTCATGAATTATCTTACAAAGTTTTCATCATACTGCTTGGAATGTTGGTAAAAAAGGATTTGTCGGCAGCAAATACTGTGGTTGCTGTGGAGTTTGGCTTGGACATAATATCCTATGATCAAACCATAACAAATGCTCAATTTCCAAAAGAACTCGTCTTGGAAATGGTTTTGCTTCTAGCTTATCTAACCAAACCGTCCATATTTAAGTTAACATCTTCGCAACCAAAAATGTCAATTTTGGTGCCCAATTAAAGCTGAACATCTTTCCATCAATATCAAACCTATGATTTCACCTAAATATGGCTGGTTTCAAATATGACTTGTGCTTCACATTGAGTGAACAAGTCTGGTAAAGACCGACTCGACTGGTATGCTCAGTTTTAACCAACTTTTTTTTTGTTTATTTGTTGCCACAGATGATTGTATGTGCATGAATGGAGGTGTCTGCAGATCGGTTGACAACGGTTTCCACTGTGCTTGCCAAGCTAACTTCACTGGTGTCCTGTGCGAAAAGAAAACATTATTCTTGGGTAAGTTAATATTTGGAATAATCTACAAAGATTGGGTGTAAACAAAGTTGGGTCTATGACGCTATTTAATCTCAGAAATGTTCTAATGTAATGTTCAGTCTTGCTTTAACATTCTTCTATTCCTGTTCAATTCAACCAATTACTAATAGTATATACAGCCCTTAAATCATGGTTCAAAGAAAGGAATGTTCAGATTTAATTTGAAAAAAAAATGTCCCAATGAACTTTGGTTTTTGTTTTAATAGCGTTTCATATTTGAAATTTAGCTGTATGTCAGTTTTGAGACCATGAACATCGACCAATGAAATGTAAACAAGTTTCTGCTAATACAGACATGGATTCTGTATTGAGCATTGCCACAAACATCGCCATTTATTTATTACCGCATAATTAAACATAGCTTCATTATCCAATTAAAAATGTACCTTTTTATTTTCTATCTAGACTCGACAAAGCCGTTTATGCCCCATGATCTGAAGCCCCACCACCCCCACGAGTCGTCCTTTGAGATGTTGATCATGGGAGCCATGATGACCCTACTGGCAATCGTCGCCATTGTCTTGGTATTTACTGTCAACCGACTGGTACCCCGCAAGACAATCAGGACAGACACCATCAAGGCCCACCTCGTCTACCAACAAGATTTTTCTTGAGGAACACTTGTTTGGTTTTTAATTAATCTAATTTCACAAAGTAGCATTGCTTTTAAAAAAACACATTTTAAAGTCAACTATTTGTAACGCTTGTATATTGTGTGGTCATCAGTGATGGTTATATTTTAAAGCAAATTGCCTTTTATTGTAAATTGCTTATTTCTAAGTAATATGAGGTAATTCCTGTACAAAATTAGGTAAATAATGATCTTTTTATATATACACCCCTCAGTTTGTGTATATTTCTTTTAATCTATAATAATTGGCTTTTAATGTATATTTTGCTCCCAATCTTCTCGTGTGTTTTTGAGAACTGCCATATTTATTTAAAAGTTGTGCCTATTTGTATGTATGGTGAATTTTGTTTACCATTTTAATTTAGAGAATTGAACTATAACGCCACTTTAATATGTTCAATATTTTATTTTTGTATTTAAGTTTTTCCCTTATACGGCCAGTTTCAAATCAAGTTTAATTCATAAAACAAATAAATGTTTAGTGCTAAACGCTGTACTTTTCAAAACGATTGCAATGACTTTTACCAAATTTGTTAATACACTGTCAAATACAGCATTCCAGGACAGTATTTATGTACCATTGCGATGAATTTTGAGATAAAATACCTTATTATATTATATATTTTTTAATAAAACAAGTTTATCAAATTTAATTTTGTACACAAGTTTTGTTTTAGTGTTTGGTTTGTTGTAACGTGTAAATATCCGTTTTTAATAATGGGCGTCTACATCAAAAACGACAATTGCAAAAAGTGGGGGCTGTTGGTGACCCATAGCAAGTGAAGTTAAATACCTTTGGTGCTACACAATTCCCGGTGGCCCCTCGTAAAACGGTAGCCGGGAAAATTCGTTTGGCTGAGGCGTGTAGTCGCACAAATCATGACCGTGTGTGTGTATCATTTATTATAAATAAATCTTAAGCATCCATCGTGGAATCTGATGTGCAGTAATTTTTTATTTAATTTCAAAGATTGTTGGACCATTGTTAACATGTTGTCTGCTCAACTAATGTCGATGGGTCCAAGGTAGTCTGGTTCCCTGACCAGATAATTCCCAGTCTATAATTGACCCTCGAGGAACCAGATTACAAAATAGATTTGTGTTGTCATAAACCCAACTTTAATTAATCATTTCATTTCATTTCATTTCATTTATTATTTCTCAGGTGAACAAGAACATGACAAAATACAATGTATAAGTAACAAAATACAATACATAGAGTACAGGACGAGACTGATAACATCCCTGAAGGATTGCCAAAAAGCGAACCTAATCGCTATCTGGTGGCTCTCCCATTATGTTAACGACAGTTACAGTTGAACTTACAGTGATCATTTGTACAAGTTTTTGGTTATTTTTCTTTAAAACATTGATAAAATCCTTAGAGTACAGATAACAATTACATGACTGGTATTTACAAAATACCACTTGTGAAAAACATAATGAGGATGAAGTTAATTATGCCCGAAGTCGAATTATCCCTGGTTTTGAATAAAAGTGCTTAAGCTATAAGGAATGCTAGCAGAAACTTCTTGCGGAAGAGTGTCCCAGATGCAAGGGGATTAAACATACAGAGACTGGTGGAAAAACAATGATACAGTACATGCTGATTGGTGGACAAAAAAATTATATGTTTGTGGTTCAAACATTTTGCAGCAAACTCAGTGATCATTTGTACAAGTTGTTGGTTATTTTTCTTTAAAACAATGATAAAGTCCCTAGAGTACAGAATACAATTACATGACTGGTATTTACAAAATACCACTTAGAAAACATATGAGGACAGAGTTAATTATTCCCGAAGTCAAATTTTCTCAGGTTTTGAATAAAAGTGCCCAAGCTATAAAGAATGCTATTAGAAACTTCTTGCGGGAGAGTGTCCCATATGCGAGGAAATTTAACAAACAGAGACTGGTGGGAAGCATTGGTACGTGCTGATTGGTGGGAAAATTTAACTAGGTCTGTGTGACGTGTATTAACACTTATATAATTAAAAACAGGGATGTCAAAATTGTGGTTCAAACATTTTGCAACAAACACAGTGGAAAGAAAGTTAAACCTAGTCATGATGTAAGAAAGTCCCAGTCTGGTGCAACGGTCGGAGTACTCGATGTTGACTCTGTCACTAACAAAGTTGTATCAACGTGGAAGACCCAGACAGCCCCGAGTAAATCTTCGCTGAACTCTCTCCAAGGAGTTTTGTTCGGTGAGAGAACCTGGGCACCAGACTGGGACAGCATACTCCATGATTGGCCGGACTAAGGCACAATACAATTTGACAAGCAGAGTAGGTTCTCTACATTTTACCAATCTTCTTATGAATCCATTCATTCTATTTGCCTTAGACACTACTTTACTTATGTGAAGCTTCCATGTAAGATCATGTGAAATTACAACACCTAGGTATTTATATTGCTCAACTGATTCTAGGGTTTGCATACCGATTCTGTAGGTTGGTTTAGGTGGATTTGAGCGGGTGATTGACATTACTTTTCATTTATTCGTGTTAAGTTTCATTTTGTTCAGTGCACACCATGTGTCAATTTGGACTAGGTCATTTTGTAGAGTTATTTTGTCATCGGTGCTGTGAATAATTATATAGATAACAGTGTCATCTGCATACTGTCGCATTTGAGAGTTGACACAGAAAGGTAAATCAAATGCAAATATGTTAAAAAATAGTGGGCCCAGTACAGAGCCTTGTGGCACACCTGACCAAACTGGGACCCAATCAGAATGTGTTCCCTGAAATTGTACGCGTTGTTTTCGGTCACTCAGATAGGATTGAAACCATTGACGAGCCACACCGCACACACCGTATTTATGCAGTTTATCGAAAAGGACCTTAAGACTGACACGGTCAAATGCCTTTGACCAGTCTAGGAAAACCGCATCAATACGGGGTGGGTGGGGCTGGTCAATGGCTTGAGCCCAGTCATGATACAATGTAGTCAGCTGAGTTACAGTGGAACGTTGTTGTATAAAGCCATGTTGGCAGTCGGAGATTATACCACCCCTGTACATATGGTAAGTAAGTCGATTAGAAACAATTTTCTCAAGACATTTTCCTACAATGGAGCAAAGAGAAATTAGCCTATAATTGCTTGGATTATGGGGGTCACCAGACTTACTATGTATGGGGACAATATTGGCTAGTTTCCATTCGCTCGGAATTTTCCCAGTTGAGAGTGACAAGTTGAAAATCTTACAAAGGGGATGAGACAAGGCATCGGCGGCGATCTTGAGTAGTGTCGGAGAGATATCGTCTGGACCTTTAGATTTATGAGTTTCAAGAGCCTTAAGAATTTTGCAAACTTCAGTGGGATTTGTCTCGATGGAAACTAATCGAGATTTGCAATTGTCATGGCAATCCTGGATTGGTTCAAGTTGGGGTTCTTTAGTGAAATTCTTCTGAAAGTTCAGACAGAATTCCTTGGCAATAGCAGTAGAATCATTGATAATTTGGTCACCAATACGAAAGCTGGTTACTGACGATGTTTTGCGGCTTGAACTGACCAGAGACCAGAATCGTTTTGGATTTGAAGAACAATTTTGGGCCAGATCTTGAATGTACTTACTGTATGATTTTCGGATGTGGTAATTCAACTGATTGCGCAGTGCTTTGTACTTAGTCCACAAAGCCACATTGCCCTTGTTTCGAGTAGCAGTCTTGTAGGCACGGTTTTTCTTTTTGGAAAGGGAAACAATTTCATGAGAGATCCATGGTTGTCTCCGGTTGCCCCTTTGTTTGGCAATGGGAACTAAATCAGAGACTGCAGCAAATAAGAGATCCTTAAAGTTTGACCAGGAAGTGTCTATGTCTAGTGTAGGATTATGCCTTGATCATAACTTGTTATAGCGCCCTCTCTTGACCACTGAGCTGGGCACATGGAACTTTCCCATGGAGGCAGCCATCTTTAATAAACCACTTACATAGTAAAGATCGTCTCCACGACCTCCGTCATTTCTACCTGATATTACATGGTGGCAGCGGTTTAAAATACAAACCCACGGCATGGCTACTCAACTTATGACTCAGCTACCCCTTCCTGTGAAGTTTGATGGTGGAAACGGGCCAAACCAATGTGAATTGTGGCCCAAATGGATCAAACGTTTTGAACGATATGGGCGATTGCGCCGACGATATCATGATTACCCTCAGAATTGATGAGGAATCAGCAACGTATGATGAAGTCAAACAAGCCCTGAATGAACATTATGAAGGCAGACGAAATGTGATCGTGGAGAGAGCTCGGTTAAACAAACGTAAACAAATGCCAGGCGAACCAGTCGATGCCTTCATTCAATATCTGTACAGACTAGCTGACAACTGTAAATACCTTGAGCTAAAAGACAGCCTCATCAGGGACAGAATAGTTGTTGGAGTGTTGGATGACAAATTGTCTGACACCCTGCAGTCTAAAGCGGACCTCACACTCGATAAAGCGGTCCAACTATGTCGCCAGACTGAGGCACGAAAGGAAAGCCGTGACATTGTTCGGGGTGACACGAAGCCTGCTAACATTGACTTTGTCAACAACAGAAAAGCGGCAACGCCCACACCAAAGCCAGAGGGTCAGCTCAAACAACCCAGACGAGATTTCGCCACTGGAACATGCCAATGGTGTGGCAGACAACGACATTCACACCTACACTGCCCTGCAAAAGATGCAGTGTGTGACAATTGCAAGAAACAAGGCCACTTCAAGACTGTTTGTCGGAGTGCCCCTGCATCCAAACGCAGCACTACAAAAGTCCACGAAGTGGAAGACACTGGTGAAGATGACCTTCCCTTCCTCGGCGAAGTCATCGGAGACGCTGACTACTGGAGTGCTCACATCTCCGTCAATGGACACCGCACCCGTTTCAAGCTTGACACCGGGGCAACTGTTTCAGTCATCAGCGACACTGAACCATGGCTCGCCGGAGTAGAACTCAAAAAGACAAATCAGTCCCTCCGTGGTCCAGGTGGTACCCCACTTCCAGTGACTGGTATGCTGACCGCAACACTAAGGTATCACCAGCAAGAGATCACCGAGCGACTTTACGTCATTCGGAACCAGAGATGCTCGTTACTCAGCAAACGAGCATGTGTCGATCCGGGCCTCATTACAAGAGTCAACGAGGTGAAGCAGAACTCATCTCCTGACTTCCGAGCAGAGTTCCCTGGGTTATTCACTGGCCTGGGAAAACTTCAAACGCCATACCACATAACGCTGTGTCCTGATGCTAAGCCAGTATGCTTGTACACACCACGGAAAGTCCCCCACCCCCTACTACCACAGGTTGAAAAGGAGATTCAGTCCATGCAGCAACAAGGCGTCATTTCTCCAGTCACCGCGCCAACAACGTGGTGCTCAGCCATGGTAACCGTGCCTAAAGCAAATGGTTCATATCGCATTTGTGTAGACCTTACTCAACTAAACAAAAGTGTTCTACGCGAGATTCACCCCATGTCCTCAGTCGATGAAAGTCTGGCTAAACTCGGACAGAGCCGACTCTTCTCAAAACTCGACGCCAAAAGTGGATTTTGGCAGATACCCCTAGACAAGGAGTCCAGGCTGCTGACCACATTCATCACGCCCTCGGGTCGCTACTGCTTCAACCGGCTACCCTTCGGCATCAGTTCTGTTCCAGAGATCTTTCAGCGAACTATGTCTAGTATACTTGTTATACTCAAAGGTGTCATCTGCCATATGGATGACATCCCTATCCATGGCGCCAACCAAGTAGAACATGACCAGCGTGTGAGAGCAGTCCTACAGCGACTTCAGAAAGCTGGCCTAACCCTCAATGACAAATGCGAATTCTCTAAGGGCACAATCAAGTTCTTGGGTCACGTAATAGACGCAGCAGGCCTGCATGCTGACCAAGGCAAAACTACAGCCATCGCAGAATTCCCAGTCCCGTCCAACATCACAGAACTACAGCGATTCATGGGAATGGTAAACCAACTCGGCAAATTCGTCCCAGGGTTGGCAGTAATCACTGAGCCACTACGCCAGCTGTTACGAAAGGACACGGCCTGGTATTGGGATGATGCCCAACAGAAATCTTTTCAACGGGTGACGAACATGCTCATATCATCTGAAATACTAGCCCACTACGACCCAAAGCGTCCTACCTTCGTCGCCACTGATGCTTCATCATCTGGTATCGGGTCCGTTTTGCTTGAAACCCAAGACGATGGAAAACGCCGTCCAGTTTGCTACGCATCACGCTCTCTCAACGAAACAGAGATACGATATGCAGTCATTGAGAAAGAGGCACTAGCTACAACATGGGCTTGTGAGAAGTTCTCTGACTACATCCTGGGGCTACATTTCACCCTTGAGACAGACCACAAGCCACTTGTGTCCCTTCTGCAAACAAAGGAACTCTCCAATATTGCGTTTTCGCCTACGTCTGATGAGATTTAGCCCAACGGTCCAGTATGTACCAGGCAAGCACCAGACTACTGCCGACGCATTGTCGCGTGCCCCTGTCGGTATACCAGATAAAACCGACACTACGCTGATCGAAGAAGTCGAAAGTTTTGCTACGCACACGATGACTACACTCCCTGCGAGTACACAACGCCTACTCGACATCGCTGAAGCCCAAAAGGCTGATGAAGAATGCGCACAAATCAAGGAGTACTGCCTGCACGGCTGGCCTGCATATATGCCACAATCACCATTACTCCGTCAGTACTGGGAGAGCCGAAGCCATCTTGCGGTAGTCAACGATCTTCTTCTATACGATGACCGCATAGTCATTCCCAGAGTCATGAGATTTGAAACGCTTGACTGCATCCATCAAGGCCATCTGGGAATCACCAAGTGCCGAGCCAGAGCACATACATCTGTTTGGTGGCCAGGTATCTCCAAAAGCATCGAGGATATGGTTTCCAAGTGTTCAACCTGCGCGAAACACCGACCAGAACAGCGTGAGCCCCTTATGCCAGCATCTTTCCCATCCCGTCCTTGGGAAAGACTAGGCATGGATCTGTTCGAATACCAAGGAAAAATCTTCCTCATCGTCATCGACAACTACTCTCGCTGGATAGAGATCAAATCCCTCTCCAATAACCAATCTGCAGAAACTGTGATCCGAGCTCTGAAAGAAATCTTCGCAGTACACGAGATACCAGACTTGGTGGTATCTGACAACGGGCCACAGTTCAGCGCACACTCATTCCGACAGTTTGCGAAGACCTACGGTTTCGTACACACCACTAGCTCACCGAGGTATCCTCAGGCAAACGGCGAAGCCGAGCGAGCAGTTCGCACCGTGAAAGGCCTACTCAAAAAAAATGAGGAACCCTACTTAGCCCTTCTGACGTACAGAGCAACCCCCCTACAAAATGGACTTTCGCCAAGCGAGTTGCTGATGGGACGAAAACTCCGCACACAACTGCCAATTCTTCCAGCGAATCTGCACCCCAAAGTCCAACCCGAGCTCCATTAAAAAGTCCAACAGAAGGAAGAAGTCTACCGAGACGACCAACAACGCAACTTCAATCTTCGTCACCGAGCTCGGTCGTAAGCAAGACATCAGAGCCACGATCCTACTTCATAAAAACTTACCGTGGTACAGTCCGTCGCAACCGCTCAGCATTGGTTAACACACCAAATCAAATCCCTCTGATCCAACCGCCAACACTGCCGCCTCTTTCTTCTCCCGATGTGACTAAGCAGACAGGTTTGACACCCCCAGCTCCAAAGTCTTCACCGACTCTACCACAGACATCTTCTCCGTCTCCGTCACCACCACCGTGTGCTCAACCACATGCCGTGATGACACGTCCAGGACGTTTAGTGAAGCCTCCTAATCGCCTTGATTTATAAAAACTTAACCCAAGCAGTCAATCATAGACTAAAACTAAAAAGTTTCTAGTTCAGTAGTTATAGTTTAGCGGTTGACATTCATAGTTATAGTTTAAAGCTGTTGTCACAGGATTTCGAAACATTGTTTACACATTCAAAGACTAAATTTAATGCATAAATGAACAATACAGACTTTAATGTACATTTATGTCCTGATCTTAAAGTACAAAGATTTGTACTTGGGGGGAGGTGTAGGATTATGCCTTGATCATAACTTGTTATAGCGCCCTCTCTTGACCACTGAGCTGGGCACATGGAACTTTCCCATGGAGGCAGCCATCTTTAATAAACTACTTACATATAGTAAAGATCGTCTCCACGACCTCCGTCATTTCTACCTGATATTACATCTAGTTCCGGAGATAGGTAAGTGTCCCATGGAACTTTGCAAAGGGTGGATACTAGCTCGGCTTGATCCGCTTTGTGGTATTGAAAAAATGTGCGTTTTAATGGTCTGGGTTTAACCTTGGTAGAAATACCAAATAAGATACCATTATGATCACTACTCGCCAGTGCCGGGCTAGACTTGGTGCCAAGTCGGTAATAGCGGTCCACTCGGTATATACAGGGGGGAGGTTGCGGTTGCCTCGTTCCCAATTTTTAGATCTGTCGCAACTCGACACGTTACTAGTCTTAAACCAGCCGTGCCGATGAATTTCGACTGAAATACACGGATGAAACGCGACTATCTAACGACTTGTCATCAAGTCTAGTGCCGGGCCAATCGATATGTTATTAATCAGGTTCGGAGAGTTGCTGAAAATGAGGTCTAATGTGGTGCCGTTGGAAGTGCTGTTTGGATGCAAACGGGTAACTGATTCTACCATCTGCTTTAGATTCAAGGTTTCAGAGACATTGATTAGATTTCGCTGTAAACCAGAGGGAGAAGCTACGTTAAAGTTCACATTAAAATCACCAACAACAAGAATTGACAAGTAATTCTGTGAAAAAGGTAAAATGTTGTCAAGAACTGACTGATAGTTTTCAAAGAAAGTGTTACTAGAATTAGGTGGTCTGTACAGGCAGCCCACAAGTAACTTGCCATTAGTGGTAGTTAGTTCAAGCCAAATGAGTTCAAGTTCAGGGTGATCGAATTCAGGCACTCGAGTAGGGTGAAGGTGGTTAGCAACAGCCACAAGAACGCCGCCTCCATGTCTGCTCCTGTCTCGTCGAAAGATAGTGAAGTTGGCATTGGGCAGAATTTCCCCATCATACACAGTCTCGTCTAGCCACGTTTCAGTAATTAGGGCAAGATCCGGGCTGATGATTTCAAATTCGGTTTGAAACGCCAGAAGCGTATTGACAAGACTTCTTGCATTGAAGAGGACACACCTTACGTCTTTGTATGAAGTCCGTTGATTATCGTTTGGCAGGGGGAGCTTGTCACGCTTGATGTGGGGCTAGGTGGAGGCTCAGAGTCGGCTATATCGAGAGATGCCACTGCCAGAAGATTGTCGGTGTCAAGGTTGAGAAGGGAATCAGACAGGCTTGGGAGTTCTTGAAAAAGACATTTTCCGCAAAACCATGGGCTAGTGGAGTTGCAGAGTACTGGATAGTATTCCTTGCTGACACAGACACATTTTGCATGAGCCCAGTTGTCACATGTGTCACAACAAATTCCATGTTGGTTTGATTTTACCGGTTTTTCGCATTGGGTGCAGGGGTATTTTACTGGTCCCGGGTTGATTTCAACATCTCCTGAGAGATTAACAGAGTTGTTGTTCAGGTGGAATGTCAATGAGGAGTTCGAATAGTACGCTGTAGGTCGCTTGCAGAATTTACGTTTTTGACTACACCTCCATGTGATTAACAGGGCTGGTCGTGTTGAGCCACTGTAGTTGTAAAAGTCAGGAGATACGGTACTTGACAAATTTGTTGAGTTTGGTATGTTCGATTTCCAAGATGGCGTCGGCTGATACACGCAAAGATGTAGACATGACAAGCACGCCAACAGACGAAGAAGCGTGCACGGTAGCGTCATGTCGGAAATAGACGGCATATGCACGTACCGCGTTACGACAACATTGTGCACAGAATAGTTCCAATTAAGTCGTCCAATTTCCAGGATTTCCTTTATAATTTGAAGGCTACTATAACTTGCTACTTGATGACCAGAGTGTAATCCAACGTTTGATTCAATTTACCTTCTTAATGGTCGGTTTATCTTGTGTTGGAGCGTTGAGAGTTGAGCGTTGCGTTAGCGTGACGATTTTTCAGCATATGTATGTACTATGCGCGCTTAGAGCGACAGTATACAGTATTACGACGACCACCGTCGTTAGGACGACCGTTTGCCGGTCGTCCGAGCGCCCAAGTACTCGATAAAATTTCATTTTTTAAAATTGTATTGAATATGTCGATAGATTTGGGTACATTATCCTATAGATTTTTAATTTTGTTTGTTTGTTTGTTTGTTTTATTTCCATTCATACAAAAAGAAGAAAATTGACATACAAAGTAGTAAATTACATAAAAGAAATTATACTAGTATCATATAAGAAAGAAAGTATGGTATGAATGGGGGTGACATCCGAGAGAAGGATAAGCCTTCTGTAGAGGAGCACCCAAGACTGCTGTCAAAATACAATTAGTCATTGATAGTAATACATGTACAAACAATCCATTTCAGTCGCAATAACTCAAGGCAATTATAATGAAAAATGGTTTGATTTCATCTCACGATTAACTGAAAATACAAAAGTGCTGCCTTGCTCCTCATAGACAAGAAAAACAATTTAGGTTGGTACATAGAACATTTCTATACTTGTCTAAGTAAAAATCTTTTAAATGCTTCACAAACACCTTTTTAGACAAATACGTCAAGTCATTTTTTTTTAAAAATGGAAGAGAATTAACGATGGTTGGCAAAACATATCTATAATTAGCAGAAGCTATATCAAGTCTACCAGTACTTTGCAAATGGATAAGATTACTTTGACGGGTAGTGTACGAATGAATATCTTGGTTCAAAGGAAAAAACTTATCACAACTTAAATTTAGAGGAAGTAATTTGTGGGAATACTCATAATAGTGGGAAACAATTTTAAGATTATAAACATCAACAAATTTGAGAATTTTGAACCTAGAACAAAGAGGTGAGGTATGGGCATTATAATTGGCATGGCACGCATTTCTGATGCATTTCTTTTGCAGTGAAACAAGCCTGTTAAAAAGGGAAGGGTAAATTCTAATCAAACCACCCCATGCCAAAACCCCATAATTTAAATGCGAATTAACCAGTGCATTATAAATAGAAATACTATCTTTTATCCTCATAAATCATTTGGTTTTATTGAGAATATAATTTGCTTTAGATATTTTGTTACAAACAGAAGAAACCTGTTCCTTCCAGAGCATATTTTGATCAGTCACAAGACCTAAAAACCTAGTACTAGAGACCTTTTTAAGAGAACAATTCTCTAAAAATAATGTTATTTCTGGTAAGTACCGTTCCTTTTGCCTAGATGAGTAACACATATAAAAGGTTTTATCTGGATGAACTCTCAACCTATTAGCTCTGAACCAGTCTTGTACAATCAATAAATCTTTGTTTACATCCATGGCTAATAGTACATTCAAATCAAACCCCAGAAGCAAGTAAGGTTGTATCATCAGCAAATAAAATAGGCTTTACAACAGAGCAACACGAAGGCATATCATTAACATAAATAAGAAATAATAATGGTCCAAGTGTTGAGCCTTGGGGAACCCCACAGTTAATCTCTTGATATTTCGATACTACTCCTTTCAGTGTCACATACTGCCTACGATTGCTAAGATAGTTACTGAACCATTCAAGTGAGACTCCCCTAATCCCAAGATGATGGAGCTTGTTTAGCAGCAAACTATGGTTAACAGTATCAAACGCTTTCTTCAAATCCAGAAAGACACCTAAAGAAACTTGCGAAGGATGCTGATTAACAGCATCTGTTAAATTATTATACAAATCAAGCATAGCATGAACGGTACTTCTCCCAGGACGAAATCCGTATTGATTAAGCAAATTATTTGACTCCATGAATAACAATAGACGCTTGTGCATTAATTTCTCTAAACATTTTGAACAAGTATTCAATAAAGAAATGGGTCGATAATTACTTGGATCCTGGGCATCACCCTTTTTAAAAATTGGAATAACTTTAGCCATTTTGTACTCGTCTGGAAAAAGCCCTTGATTAAATGACGCATTAAAAATGTTCGACAGGGGGGTTGAAATAATATCAATAACTTTCTTTAACACAGAATTACTAATCTCGTCAGGCCCAGAGCTAGACTTATTCTCAAATTTTTGAACAATTCCAATAATTTCCTCAGAGTCTGTAGGTATTATAAAAAAAGAATTAATGGGAGAATTAGTAAAATTTACATAATAATTGGCATCTTTATTAGAGGTAGGTACAGTCTGGGAAGTAGCTTCACCTATTGAACAAAAATGAATATTAAAGGCATCAACAATTTCTTGTGCATCAGAGATGACTTTGTTATTAACAACTACACTGTTAATGCTCCTTGAAGAGTAATTTGGGGTACTTTTGATCATAGAATTAAGGAGCCGCCATGTTTCTTTGGCATTGCCCTTTAAATTATTAAGCTTATTGTGATAATAAGTGGTTTTGGCAATACGTTTCAATTTATTAAATAAGTTATTATACCTTTTATAAAAAGCAAGCTTGGTTGGGCTTTTCATTCTATTAGCATAGTGTTTTTGTTTGTTATAACAAGAAACTAATAAACCAGGAGTCATCCATGGTGATTTAAAATTTCTGCAACGAGTAGTTTTATCTTGTACTTAGGGAAATGCTAATTCAAACGAAGAGTGCAGGATATCATCAAATACTAACATGTTTGAATTTAGATGAGTAGTATTATACACTAGGGACCAATCTGCTGAGGATAACAGTTTGCGAAATGCCTGACAATTAACAGTATTAAATTTTCTAAAAAAAGGTTTATGCTCAGGACAAGCCTGTTTGAATTGGTCGTTTTCAAAGGAATATAATGAAATAAAATGATCAGATATAGATCACTTTTTACAATAAAGGAAGCTGCATCATTATCAACTCGATTTGTAAAAATATTATCAATCAACGTAAAAGAGTTCAAGTTGGGATCAATCCTGGTAGGTATTAAGATCAAAGGAACATAATTTTCAGCAAAGAAAGTATCAATAAATTCACTAACAAATTCACCATGCGACGACTGCTTCCCATAATTTAACAAATTAATATTGGTATCCCCTAATATATAACAGGCTTTCACTTTAGCTTTTTTTACTTTGAACAAAAAATCGCTCAAAAAGTGTTTAAACCTAATCAGTTCAGAAAGTTCACATCCAGGGAGCCTATACAAGGAACAGATTATGAAACCATCTCTAGAACTTGAATTTATTTCCGCCACAATTGATTCAATTTCAGGAGAAAAAAAAAAAAAATCTTTTCGAACAGTAAACCTGAATTGATCATCAATAAAAATACCAACACCACCTCCTTTTCTATCACTGCGATGCTTCTCGCATAGACTTAGTGGGTGATAACCCGGAAGATTATCAAAGTCCTGGCAATTTACATCATTTAAGTAGGTCTCAGATAGCGCAATAAAATTAATTCTTTTTTTCTGGCTTAAAAAGTGCAAATGCATTTTTAAATTATCCCATTTACTAGAAAGACTACAAATATTCAATTGCATAAAAGTAAGAGGATCAGAATACTCGTTGATCAAAGCATTAAACTCGGAATATGTAACCTACGGGCTACTAATGCTATGATAATCATTTTTATACGGAGACGGTACACAAAAATCGTCATTATCTCTCTCAGTTTTATCATCAAGAAGATCAGCAAGGCAATGATTATTATGTGTGTTCATGGAGGCATCCGGGGTACACATAATGCATAGAACATAACACACAGTGAGAGAAAAAGCAATGTTGAGACAAAAATAGCATTGGTGGCGTACATGTAATAATTTAAGCATACATAACAAATAATAAATGCAGTTGACAGCAGTCTGCTAACGGTAACATGGTAAGCAAGTACAGCCATGTACATGAAAGTACAGTGAAAGCAGACCTTCGCCATACGAGGGACACAATACATTATTCAGGCAATAAATAGAAAAGGAAAACAAGAAAAAAATAAATAAATGGGCGTCAACTTGTCGTCAAGTCTACAAAAGATTCTCTGCAGTTAAACTAGAGAAACACATGATACATGTATTTATCAGTATTGATAAACTCACTGTAGCAAGTCCGGGAGAGACCAAGCTTCGAGCAGCTGCACAGTTTTCCCCTCGATGATCAGGCTAACTTTTCCCGTACGAAAGTCAATTTTGACATAGGGATCCTTGCCGTTCAATTTAGCTGACTTGTGGGCTGGGCTGGACTTGAGTTGGCCATGTGCAGCTTTAATCTTTGAAGGCCACTGGGTTACAACTCTCATATCCCGCATCTGGTCTGGTTTGGATTTCGCTGACTTCAAAACAAATTCCTTGTCATCCCAACAAGTGAAGGCAACAAGGAAATTCACGCTAGGTGTAGAGGTAGACCCGGGCTTGCGACGTCTTGGAAGGGGGTGGGCACGCTTTAGAAGCATGGTACCCGCTCGGTCCTCAGGAACACCGCAAAGTTGAATCAAACTTCTGGCCTTGTTGACATCAGACATGTTGGAGGTTGGTGCAGGTGGATTGATGAAAACAATGTTATATTGCATACTCCGAGCCTCCATCAATAGATGTTGCTGTTTCCAATGGCTTTCAATAGATTCTGTCTTTACCTCTAGTGCTGGGATGGTCTTCTTCTCCAGCAGCCGATTTCACGAAACCTTACGCAATTGCGTAAGCCCCCTTGCGCCACAATTTATTGCGTAAGCTGCGCTACTTTTTTTTGCTGCGCAACATTTCGCTTACGACAGTTTCACGAAAGTTTGACAGTGCGTAAGTCCCCGGCTAACGCAACAAATTATGGCGTAGCTTGCGCAGTCAATTTAGGTGGCGTAAGATATGGCGTAGCGACTGAAAATGACCTTTTTTACCAGCAAATCGTAATTGACGTGGAGCCCGTCATTGCTCAACTTATTAAGCTTAATAAAAGACACTCACAGTTTCTTGATTGAAGTAAAAGAATCACTATTTTACCCGTGACAGAATTGTTAATGTTGCCACGCGATTTCGCGAAAAGTCGGACAAAACTATTTTCAAAATGGTGGGCGAAGGTGATACAACGACGATTTCGTGAAAGAACACAATAATACGCAAACAGTCGTCTTAAACGCTGTTTAAAACGTTGCGCAGCTACGCCAAGTTTCGTGAAATGCTCCGTAAGGAAATGGCGCAGCTACGCAACTTTTTTGTTGCGTAAGCCTTACGCCACTTTTGAAAATGGCGCAAGCTACGCACTTTTCGTGAAATCGGCTGCAGGGTATCTATCTTAGTAAAGGCGAAGTCCAGTGAGTCTTGAAATGCCGTTAACTTATCTGCATTACTCTTGACAACTGTCAAAAGCTCAGCCAGAACAGCCTTGTTCTCTTCTAAAGTGTGCCGAATTTCAGAGACATCCTTCTTGGTAGCCATTGTAATTAACGGACGAGCAGTTGCATGCACAGAGAAACAAAATGGCGACGAGGCATTCACACAGCATGCACAACTAACAATACATAGCGTTCAATGGGGTGAACTCACGTGTGCATGTCCGACGTCCATGTGTGTGTTGACTGTATGTACCGGACAAGCTACCGGACAATCGTAAGCGCTATGCAGCTAATACTAGCGTATACATTTTATGCTAGAGAAACCAGCCACAGAGAACAATTTCTCCAATATTAGTTATTACAAATGACAGACGATCATTTGAGCTTAGTCCAGTTCATCATTGGTCCTGAAAAAGTGAAAATTGGTGCCTCATACGGTGAAATAAAAACACATTCGTAAGCGACGATCCGCCACACGTCCTTACTCACTGACCGCCATACATTTGTGGCAAAAGCTCTAGGTAAAAACGGGTTAGGTTACAAAAAAGAAACTAAAATTTTGCGCACGTCTCTATGGAGTGGTCGCTCTAATGCTTATTTATCCTGTTTATATATATATATATATACATATATATATATAAAATAGGATAAATAAGCATTAGAGCGACCACTCCATAAAACGTAAAATTCCGAGGACATTCCAAGGACATTCCAAGCATAGCTCAAATAGCTACTCGCCTCCGCATGCGCGCTGAGTTATTTTCATTCAATGTATAGTTTACGATCGCGATATACACGCTCTGTGTTTCCCATAAATTTCACACGGCACCATTGCACAAGTGTGGTTTCTTACACGTACGCAAAAGGCGAAGACTTTTCGGCTGCCATGGCACCATGATACACCCTTTTGCGGACGTGTAAGAAACCACATTTGTGGAATGGTGTCGTGTGCAATTTAGCACACAGCGTGTATATTGCGACCGTGAACTACGTTAAATAAAAACGACTCAGCGCGCATGCGGGGGCGAGTAGTTATTTGAGCTATGCTTGGAATGTCCTCGGAATTTTACGGGTTCACGTGACCCTTGCGTCAAGACCGAGCTGTGAAACAAATCTCGTGATAATCAAGGGCGCCCTCAATCAGCCCGTTTTCGGAGTATTGATGATTGATGAACTGCATAGATGGACGGCGCGCGAACAATGAACAACTCAGTCTTGGAGCAAGACTAGCCTGCTTAATGCTGACACAACGTCATATAATTTACTTAAGCGATTTCTAGCAAACTACGAAATGATTTCGAGTGCACGAAATGATTTCGAGCGCACGAAATGATTTCGAACGCACGAAATAAAGTTATTTCGAGTGCACGAAATGATTTCGTGGGCACGAAATGATTTCGAGCGCACGAAATAAAAAACTCAAATTATTTCGTCACGGTGATTTGTATTCGTCATAATGTCCCTTTATAATAATAATAATAATAATAATAATAATAATAGGGGAGGCTAATCATCCTTACTCGCAGCTGGTGTGCTGAATTGCGAAGAACGCGGCTACAACGTGGTCGAGTCGCTGGCACGTAAAGGCGCCTACGGCAGCCGGCCACATCGACTCATAATGACTACGGAGCACAGCCTGAGATCGAAAGTGTTTGATTTTTCAGGAGGGAGGAAAACCGGATGACCTGGAAAAAACCCTCGTGACACAGGAGAGAACCAACGCACAACTCTACTCACATATGGTCCGGGCCGGGAATCGAACCCGGGCCACATTGGTGAGAGGCAAGCGCTTTACACACAAGCCACCCATGCCACCCTTTAGGGGGCTCCGTACTTTACAAATAAGTTGTATATAATGGTAACATTTTACGGGCTAAAATATGTGGACATTTTGGGGGGCAACTGTGACTTCATCTATACAGGCACTGTGAAGCTTGATAGTTTTCATGAAAGTACATTCTGCTGGATATGAGGATCCAATTAACTTCTGTAGTCGATGCATAAGCTTAATTTAGACTGTGCCGTGACTGTCATGGTATGCGGCAGTTCATAGGTACAAAAGATGCATCGTTGTTGACAACCATTTTGTCCGTGCAATTAAAACCAGGACAGGAAAGCATTACCATAACTGTTATTCATACGGATTATTTACGACAAAGGCTGTTTTTATTATTGCCCTAGCACACTGTAGTTTGTATTGGCAATTCTACCTCACCATTACCTCCATTCGGAATCACGTAAGATTGTATTGTCTGGCCACACCCCCACGCTCAACAGGATTCTCTCAAATCGTGGCGATCGTGGCCCAGTGTAAACCAAGCATAGGGATATGGTAATCTAATTGTCTACCACCGAGTGTGTCAATATGCCCTTTAATGCTAAGTGGCCTTATTCGTCCTGGAAATACTCTATTTATAACAATTAATTCTCCAAAACTTCACTTTTCTATGTACTTAGTCTACGTCACAGGTTTTCATACATATAAAGTAATCAGATGTGTGAACATTTTATATCTGACATCTTGTGACCACGTACGGATGCCAGGATGTGAATATTCAGACTACTGGGCGTGGCTAATAACACAATTTACATACTGCACTATTATTATACACATGGACTAGCATGATTCGGTCACTAGAGCACGTCTATTCCCCCGGTGGACTGTGAGTGACAAGAAGGGGGACCTATTTCTCCTAAATAGGTCTCCCTTCTCGTATCTAACAGGCCCGAGAGGGATAGACGTGCTCTAGTGACCGAATCATGCCAGTCCATATGTGTTTTATAACACACCTCGGTCAAAATTATGAAATAATCGTGATCCGATCCAGACGCCGCCATTTTCCATATTAAGATGAGCCCGGCAAACCTCTTAAGGCGCTGTAACCAGTCAAAAATGTTAAGTCAATTGCCAGCTTCGGGAACTATTTCCCGCAAATTCACGGTGGCGCAAATTCCATGCAATAGCCTATATTAGTTAACCCCACGTGACCGTGTTTCAGCCAACCAGAATACAGAACTAGCAAGAGGTGCGTTATAATAGTATTATAATGAACGACGCACAATCATTATTTAATAGTACATGTATATTAAAGCCTCGTTCACTTCGTTGTAAAAATAATAAATTTCATTATTTATAAAAAATTGTTTGGTGCAAAATTATTTTATTTACAAATAAAACGTTTCCGTCGATATTATACATAAATAAGTATAATGATCAGTACAATTATATGTATATAATGAAAGTTGTCCCACAATTATATATATATATATATATATAATTGCATGTGCAAAAGTAATTATTTATTATAGAGCTATATTAAACTACTAGAGAGCTGGCTCGATGTATAAAGTGATGCGAGCTGGGCGCATCCATGTTTGTGCAAAAACCTATGGAACCTCAACGTGGGTTTTGTTGAAGGGTAAAGAACAAACGTGACGCGACCGCGTTTCTGCACGACCTATAGAGGGTTTTTTTAAAGGCCGTACTTGTTTATTCTTATGTGAGTTTTGGTAGTGCATGCGCAGTCCCTAGTTAATTGACCATTTGCGTGTGGAATTTAAATAATATCTGGTACACTGACTTGTTCATACAGCTTGGCACAGTATACACTGTTGCTATCAGGGGCGTCAATCCCATCTCAAATGTGGGGGGGACATTACTGAAGTCAAGAATTATTAGAGGGTAGGCGTGCCAAACCTCTCTATTATTAAAGAGGTTTCGCACGCCTACCGGTACGTTTACGGATACGCATACGGTAACCGTAACAGTACGCGTTAAAGCAGATATCAATCTTGTTTCGCAAACCGTGACCGATAACAACATGCATGACAAATGTACAGTCGCCACCGACACCTTTTTTCAGTCTATTTTTCTTTTCTTTTTGGGGGGCACTGCCCACAAATTACACTCTACATTCATGGGTTATATCACAACGCGAGTTCACAAGTGATGTTGGCACGGCCAGCATATCATGCGGCCGGCATAATTATGACAAGCCCAGACGGCGAGCGTCTTCCCGCGAAGACCTAGGAATCCCCCAAAATCTCATGTTTTGGATTGTTTACTTATCCTATTTAAAATGTCTGGTTGAAAGGAAACAAACCTCATGTTTTACCGTTCTCGAGAAAACCCTGTGGTTTACATCGGACACGATATAAGAGGGAGAACTTGAAGGGAGAACCTGAAGAGAAACCTGAAGAGAGAACCACGTGTTTCTGGGGGCGCCATACCCATACCCATACCCGGGGCGCAGTGGTCCCCTGACTCTAACACATACTTATTTACTCGATAACAAATGAATTTTAACATGAATAATTTGTTTAGGAACTAAAGTGCATTTAATACTAGCTTTGTAATTTTAATTCTTACTTTTCTGGTGAAAATAATTCGCATAAAAATGTTATCGGTGGAAACTATTAGAAAACTATTTCCGCAAACGAAATGGTGCAAAGGATTTTGAATGTAGTTTAGAAACACAAGAAAACCTGGAATAATTCCCATCTGCATTTTTGTTGGTGTCCTGTGAAATTAATGAGATAAGGTTTTATTCGTTTACTTTTTCAAATAAGTTACGGAGAAGTATCTTGAAAAGTATTTATCAAGTATCTTGAAAGTATTAAGCCCAGATTCAATCGGAGGTGCCGGTAGGCCTATTTGTTTTATTCCACCGTCGAACTTAATTCAAATAATAAATCCCAAGTCTTTGAACTTTGATTGACGGCCAACTGATAACAGTAACAATTTTAACGAAGTTATTTGTTATTGTTTCAGTGTGATGGAAGTGAAGAAAAAAATGTTCAGTTATGGTAAAATGAATGAACAACCACTATTAAAATGCAAGTGAAATGTTCGGGCAAATATCTCTTGCGCCGCGCATTTGGTCGTCTGCTACGCGTACTTAAACCTTTGCTTCGCGTCTTCGGCTTCGGTTCGCCTGCGACTTCGGAATCACTGAGAAGTAAATAGAAGGTTCGCTAGAGTTGAACACGATCAAGCACAACCAATGGCACACGCACTTCACTGAACTGTTGTACACACAAAACTTTCTCAAACTAGGCTACAACTTTACCAAAAACACAGATTTCAACCACAGCCGAAGTCCACACACAGCCTACATGATACAGTATGAATATGGCTGAAAAACATCATTTACTGAATTATCGATTTCACGGGGCTATGTTACAGCAACAAATAATATAAATTTAGGACAAAAGTGAGATTACGTCTGGACGAGATAACGCCTGTTTTCACGCGAACAGTAGGCCTATGTTCACGTATGTACATGTATGCACACGTACGAACTACACGTAAAGATCGAGTTCGCGCGCGCACATACGTACGCCTGCATAGGGCGGCCAAACCCGCTAGTAGCGCGTTAACGTCAGGTTCATCTGTTGGCCCCGCAACCGTTGTTGGAATTGGATGGACTCCGTGTAAATCCGTCACACTTACGCCACCACTCCGCTATTCTTGACAGTTTCCACTACAGTACATATTGCCCTATTATGAGATACACGAGTTCAAAAACATGGGGGGGACATTTGATATTGTGTCCCCCACCCTTCAAAATATGGGGGGGACGTGTCCCCCTGTCCCCCCCAGGATTGACGCCCATGGTTGCTATATCACGTGATTCGAGGCAAGCTCTTGCATAGTTACGTTAGAGACGCTCAGCACCAATACATTGTTCACAATGGTTGAGAATGGTACAATGACACCAGACCATTCCAGAGCCGGGGGTTGCTAGCGTAAGGCTTCCACGAATCACGTGATATAGCAACAGTGTCTTTGGTCTGGAGAATTTAAATGTAAACTGTGCCAAGCTGTGTGAACAAGTCAGTGTACCAGTTATTATTCAAATTTCACACGCAAATGGTCAATTGTATACAGTCCCTATAGTTGTTCGTATACAGTCCGTAGTTTCCGTATAAACGACTTTTATACCTTATATCTAGATGATATTATTAACCAATAATTTGGGTTAATAGAAAAAAGGTTACGTAATGAAATAATACCAATGGAATTAACTTATTACACATTTAAATTACGCATACATACAATAATAACCATTCCTATTGATATTACCTCTGAACACTTACTCGAACTTAGCTATTGCCGTTGTTAGTTTCATAGTTCACTTTTTTGTCCACGGCGAAGTCACAGCAATTTTTTTAGGAATAATGTCAAAATTTGAATACGAATGAAATGTAATGTGAATTTTTCACTATGTTTGCACAAAATCTAAATTCAATCATGGAATCGTTTGAATAATTACATATTATGGTCAAAAAAGTGCATTTTGGACTCAAATACCACAATTTAACATCGACTATTATTAAAACAAATTTCCTGGGTGGTCTCCATACGTCCCTCGCGCGTTAAATTACGTAAGAATATAAAAAGTACGTAGGGTTACGGTCACGTAGGAATAGCAACAGCGTTTTTAAAAAGTGGAAGACTTGTTTTCTTAAATTCGTCATTTTTGGAGGATTTTGCACCCGAATGGTTTAAAATAGATAAGAACAATGGTTATGGTCTGTGCAGTGAAGTGCCCGGAGAAGGATGTCCAATTGAGTCGGGAAAATGGAATATTATTTTACAAGTAAGTCGTTCTTGATGCTACTGCTAGGCGTATGTATATGATGTTACGTAAATTGTTGGTCTAGTGTATACACACTCGCTGACGCTTTGGTATATCCCGTAGACGACAAATCGACGTTTGAGTTATTCGAATTGCAGAGTCCGTTGAAAAAAAATTGTCAAATACATTCGAGTTGCACCCTTGTAAAACTAACCTGTTAATATTGTTATTTGGTCCTAACAACTAGGCCTACTTAATAAGTAAATAACCAATATGCGTAGGCCTATATTGTTTGATTAATTTTGAGTTATTTTCCCTAATTTCCTCAGAAAACACGGTTATTATAAAAAGCGGTGACTTGTGTGTGTAACTGTAACTTCAACGTCAAACTCGTATTGCCACCGAGCTGCTGCTGGCTGCGGTCAGTGTGCTCAAACCATTTGGAGTCAGAATGCTGTAGACTAGTGGTACAGGAAAAAGAAGAACCAAAACTGAAGCGAGGGGCAGAGCTAAAAATTACTGTCCTTGGATGACCCCTTGTATATTATTAAATTGATGTATAAGAGGGATATTTTTAAAGCTCATTCAATTTAAAATAATTGCCTTGACTCATTAGCCGAGTATAAGAAGACCAACAATCTTGTCACATCTCTTATTAGGAAATCTAAACGTGATTATTTCGATCAGGTGTCCACAAAGTACAAAAATTCCCCTAAACAATTATGGAAAGAAATTCATAAAGTTACTGGTAATAGCAAGTATGTGAAGAGTATTCATCCTGATCAAAATTGTGACGATATAAATAATTATTTTACTAATGTTGGTAAAGACATTTTCTGATTCTTTCACAGAACCCTCTTAATTTGAAGAATCCTGAATGCACTCACAAACTTACTTTTATTACTGTACCAGATAATACAATTGTGAACGCTTTATCTCATCTTATCAGTGACAGCAATTTTGATGTTCTTGATTTTGATACCAAATTGCTGAGATTAGCCTCTCCTTATTATTCACAAGTCTCTTTGTCACATTGGTTTTGTTGCAGATGGTTTGAAGTTTGCTCGAGCTACACCAATCTATAAAGGCAAAGGTTGTAACAAAAACGTTTTTATTGAAATTGGACAAAAATAATTCAAATTCTAATTGGTTCCAAAGTTATACTGTCCACAGTTTAAAAGGAATTTGAAATTTTGGTTTTTAAATGGTGTCAAATTTTTTCATGTGGACCAACGATAGATGCACTTTCATGTTTCTTTCCAAAATATTTTCAGAAATAATTTCTTTTTGACTCATGTACATGTATATCGAAAGTTATACCTATTCACATTTCTTATATATACAAATGTGTTATTGTCTATTGATATAAAAGTTGGTATGATAAGGAGAGCAACACGAATACAAAAAAGTACTTATTTTTATGTTCTTTTTGTTATAAATTTGTTTTGCATTTAAAATATAAATATAATTTCTCTTGTGTGGTTCAATTTAGTTCTTCCTTGGTTATATAGGCCCTATGAGTATATGAGTGTTCTATGTCATTTTAGAAATTCAATACGACCATTAAATTCACTCTGCGTCTGTCTCCAACTGAACTATTATTGACCTACAGGGGTGATAAAATGAAAGAGCAATATACTGGAAACCAATTTCAGGGAAGGGCCTAAGGAAAATGATATTCATTCAAAAATGTAGGCTACATTACGTAGGAAAAAAATTGTAAAGTAGGCCTACATATCAAGAAAGTGTGAAAAAGCTGGCTGTGTTAGGACTGCATGACTCCCTATCGTTATTCGTTAGTTAATTTAATGTTTTTTAATGATTTTATTGGCAGAGCGCTTAAATTCCTCATACCCCATACGAATAAAAATCCGATAATCTCGATAACTATTTGACTAGTTTCCAGAGTGAATACACATGCCGCGTTTACCCTAGTGCCGAAAGCGCGCAGCCATTGTTTCGGATCACGCGTTCGTGCACAGACACATACGTGGTGTCCTATCCAGTCTATATAATGAAGATAAATGGTTAGCCCTCTAGTAATTTAATATAGCTCTATGTTATTTACATATACAATTTGCCAGTCGTTATTATTTATCTATAAGTATAATGATCCGTATAATTATATGTATACATGTAATAAAAGTTGTCCATCAATTATATATATATATATATATAAATGCATGTACAAAATGTATTATTTACATATCAAATTTGCCCGTCGACATTATTTATATATAATTATAATGACCCATTAAATTATATAATGAAAGCTAGCAACAATCATCTATATATAATAAGGTGGTGCAAAATTGCAATTATTGCAATTATATTACTTGCCGTCAAGTGGCAAACTACTCGCGCGTTCTAGTTCATTACGCCGAGCTGGAGTCTTTGGCTTATAGTATCCCTAACTTAAGGTTCATCGGTGAAAAAATTTAAAAGAAGCTAATTTCAACTGATTTAGGTAGGTATGGGTATGGACAACTACCAAAAAAAAGGAAGGAGGGATAGGGGTTGGGGAACTTTTTTTATTAGAGGTCAAAGGTCATTGACCCCTCTCCAAATCCCTAAAAATTATATTTCAGCAACAAAATATGGTATATAGATGATCTTGGTGTCAAAATGCACAGAATTACAATAGAAGATGACATCAAATAATTATTGACCCTTGTGACCAAATCGTGACCTCCGAAAATGAGGTCAAAGGTCACAAAACAATTTTATTACTAAAATGTCATATTTATAGCAACAAAATATGGTATATAGATGATCTTGGTGTCAAAATGCACAGGATTATGAAAGAAGATGACATAGAATAACTACTGACCCTTATAAAAGATGTCAAAGGTCAAAAATAGACGTATTACTAAAATGTCATATTAGTAAAATAACAGGAAAATTACCATGAACAAAAACAAATCTAAGAGGCTAATTTCAACTTATTGTGGCGGGTATGGGGGTTATTATTTATTCCAAGAGCAAAGAAGGGTCAAAGGTCTTTGACCCTGCACTAAAACATTATAAATTGTATCTCAGCAGCAGTATGTTTTTCATAGGCCTAGATGATCTTGGTGTCCAAATGCACAGAATTATACTAGGAGACAAACACAATATGAAATGGATTCTTCACCACCAAAATACGAGGTTAAAGGTCAAAATGAGCAATTGGGCGGGGGATTAAAGTTCATTAGTGTCAAATAGTTTGTGTATGTAAAGTTTATGTGCATTTATAATCATGTTTGGTGTTTATTGGGAAGGAGCGTAATCATACATTCAGCCTACGTTTTTTTTTACGATTATTAAGGACATTAAATTGAAAGACGTCTAACGCTGGGTTATGTGGAATTTTTTTTCTTTTTCTGTGAGACTATTAGGTTTTTTAGTTAAAGATGAAGTGCTTTTGCAAGAAAATAGCAAAGGGAAACCGGTTTATGCAGGCATACTTCAAGGAATGATCAGTTTATTTGTTGTTGTTTGTTTGATCAATCCCAGAGTTAGCTGTAGTGAATCAGAACTCATTCTACTATGGGAAGGGGAGGGTGTTTATGGAAGTTGTCACAAGTCAGAACTATTTCTCATCGTTTTCATTATTGTTTTGGAGATGCTGCAACAGTTCTGCTGCGTGAAGTATCATGGGATTGTATGTTTGTTGCTGGTCTGCAGAGATAAATCTGTATATTTATGATTTGCTAGTATGCCAGCAGTGTGGTTGCGTAACTATATTGCCAAGAGCGTAATTCTTAATGTAAGTTTTTTCTTAGTGATATACGCTTCTGGGAAGTCAGTTCTGGCCACATTTTTTCTGCGAGATTGCAGTCGGTAGGAGGAAGTGGGAGGGGGGGGGGGGGGGGGGGGTTACGTGTACAAGTTTCAAGAGAACCCCTTCGTGTTTTTCGTTATTTTCTTGAGACGCGGTTCTGCTGACAAGTATCATATGAATTGTATTTGTGACTGGCAGAGTTAAATCTGTAATTGTACGTTATCTAGTGGGTATGCCCGGTATGCCTTAACTCTTTTTTTTTCTTTTTTTGGTTTGTGGTTTGTGTATTGCAACAGTGGTCCTTTGTTTTTAGTTCACTCAGTGATTGATTATTACCGGTAATAATATGCCGTCCCCTTTTTCTCTCCTTTTTTGGAAAGCGAGCAGGGCATATTTTTTGTGCTATATTATGCACTTCATCAGTCACCATTCTTTCAGTTTACTTTTCTTTTTCCTTGTTTTTATTTGTGTGTCGGTTTATATGACAGATTGCAAGGACAAATACCGGCTTTTGGGGGGTATTGATCGAAAGGAAGGCATCTTGACTTATTTATTTTGTTTTAGTCTTGAGTGCCATTTCTTTGATCATTGTTTTGTTCTTCCAATAGTTCCAATAGGATTTGCACATTCTCCTCATCCAGGTTGTTTTCTTCTTAGTTGGATTGTGGAGATGCTTTAGTCCTAGATCAAACAAGTTCATATTTTATGTTTTTGTGCCGTTTGTATGCCAAGGGTTGGGTATCAAATAGCCTACATGTATTTAGGTATTCGTTTTCACTAATCCAGTGCAGTGTTTGAGGAGGGCCCGTTTGAGAGCTGGGTGCGCGACTCGTGGGTAGTATGGTAGGACGAACACCAGTGGGGTATTGTGGTGTTTTTTTTTTGTTTTTTTTCACGCTTAGAGTCCGCGGAAGGCTCGCCCCTTTGAGGAAGGGCTAGGTCTTCGTTTGTGTATCCGCGCTTTTTAAGTTGGTCCTTGAATAATTCAACCCTCTCCTCAAAGTCTTTTAAATGGGTACATACGGTTGTTCCAGTCACTTCGCCCTTGATTAAGCCGCCAAATACCGACTTAGGGTGTGCTGAATCTCTCTGCTGTATACAAGACTCTCTGCAAGATGCACCAAACTCCTCTTCTTATTAATAGGAAACTTTTGGGACATCTCACTTCACTGGGGTAACTAGTCAGGGTACATGTAGGCTAACTAGGTGTTATGAGTAATCACTTCTTAAACAAAGACATAATTCATGTTGTTTTATGTTATACGTATATCTCTAGGGTGGTGCTTTGTGGATTCAATATGGGGCTTCGAATAATGACCTTTGACCTTTAAGGTCATATGTGGCGGTCGATTTGTATCTTACATTTATATCACAAGAATTTAATTTGTTCTACTTCCAGTGAAATTATGACCATTTTGACATCAAGATCATACAAGTATGTTGTTGCCGAGATACAATTTATAGTGTTTTAGTCCAGGGTCAATGACCTTTGACCTCTGCTCCTAGAATAAATAATAACTCCCATACCCGCCACGTAAGTTAAAATTAGTCTCTTCGATTTGTTTGTGCTCATTTTTATTTAATGATAATTTTCCTGTTATAAATATGACATTTTAGTAATAATTTTTTTTTTGACCTTTGACCTCATTTTGGGAGCTCAGGATTTGGTCCCAAGGGTCAATAATTATTTGATGTCATCTTCTTTTGTAAATCTGTGCATTTTGACACCAAGATCATCTATATACCATATTTTGTTGCTGAAATATAAATTTTAGTGATTTAGGCAGGGGTCAATGACCTTTGACCTCTAATAAAAAAAGTTCCCCAAACCCTATCCCTCCTTCCTTTTTTTTGGTAGTTGTCCGTACCCATACCCACCAAAATCAGTTGGAATTAGCTTCTTTTAATTTTTTTCACAGATTGGCTCAATATATGGCTAATTTAGGGTTACTATTAGTATAGTTCTTAGTATAGTTCTTGATTTTGATACCAAATTGCTGAGATTAGCCTCTCCTTATTATTCACAAGTCTCTTTGTCACATTGGTTTTGTTGCAGATGGTTTGAAGTTTGCTCGAGCTACACCAATCTATAATGGCCCTGTCACACTAGAACGTTTTAGGCCAACGCATGAGTAGCGCGTTTAAAATAGTTGATACGCTGGCAAACGCTGAACTTCCACAGAAAAAGTCAAGTGGAACCGTGATTTCAGCGTGTCCATAACGCGTTGTTAACGGGTTCAATGCGTTCGCCAGCGCGTGAGAAACGCGTTAGTAACGCGCTCGACGATTGATGAACGGCTGCCCAGCGCGTGAGTAGCGCGTTTCAACGCGCGCCAGCGTACTGCAACGACCACATGGTTAGTTGTATAAAAAGCCGACGCGCTACTACACTAATGGCCCTGTCACACCAGAACGTTTTAGACCAACGTGTTGGAATTTCGGTAACACGCGGGTAAACGTTGACCAACGCTAGGCCAGCGTTCGCAACACGCTAAGCGCGTTACCCACACGCTGGAACACGCTGTCACACGCTGAGGCAAAAATACATTTTTCAACATACCTAAAATTTTCAGCGTTTGCCAGCGTGTGCCTGCACACGCTGGCGGCGCGCAGGGTGGTCGTTAATCATGCGCCGAACGCGCTAGACGATCGTTACTAACCCACTACTCACACGCTGGCGACCCGCTGTCGTATTTTTACTATAAATCAGTGATACGTTCCTCACACGCTGAGCGCGTTCCTCACACGATACTCACGCGCTGGCATACGCTATGAACCCGTTATCAACCTGTATAGACACGCTGAAATCACGGTTCCACTTGACTTTTTCTGTGAAAGTTCAGCGATTGCCAGCGTATCAACTATTTTTAACGCGCTACTCATGCATTGGCCTAAAACGTTCTGGGGTGACAGGGCCATAACCAGCGTGTCGCCAGAGTACGCCAGCGTACGCCAGCGTGCGCCAGTGTGTGAGTAGCGGGTTGATAACGATCGTCTAGCGTGTTCGACGCGTGAGTAACAAACCTCCAACGCTCCGCCATCGTGTACAGTCACACGCTGGCAAACGCTGGAAATTGTATGTATGTTGAAAAAAATATGTTTTCCTCAGCGTGTGACAGCATGTCTCAGCGCGTGAGTAACGCGCTCAGCGTGTTGCTAACGCTGGCCTAGCGTTGGTCAGTGTTTGCCAGCGTGTTGCCAAAATTACAACACGTTACTCACGCGTTGGCCTAAAATGGTCTGGTGTGACAGGGCCATTAAGGCAAAGGTTGTAAAAAAAACTAAGGGTTATTATAGACCTATTTCAGTGGTGTGTCATGTAGCCAAAATTAATGAAAAGGAAGTTCAAGTTCAAATTCTGGATTATCTTAACGATCATGATTTGATAAATGTTGATCAGTTTGCATTTTTTTTAAATCCTTCTAATTTAGCTTGCATCGTGTAATTGATGATTTTTATGAAGCTTTTATTTAACATCAAGTTGTTGGCTCTTGTTTTCTTGATATATCCAAATGTGTTGATACCAATGATCATGATCTCTTACTTTTTAAACTGAGATAAGTACGGTGTGTCAGGTAATGAACATAAGTGGTTTACAAGTTACATCTTAAATAGAAAACAAGTTGTGAGTTGCTATGATAAATGATCAATTAGATTATGTATTGACATTGAAATGTATTTCGATAGACATGGCTTTAATACCAGAAATGCTGATTCTTTAAATGTCGTTTTCCCTAAACCCAATATTAATTTCTTCAAGCAGTCGTATAAGTATGCTGGTGCAAAGGTTTTGAATAACATTCCTTCATCAATTCAGATGTCGTCATCGTTTTATAATTTTAAATGTTTATATAAGAAACTCTACTTTAAATGATTTAAATTTTTGCTTTTTGTATTGCTGTTTAAATGTTCCTACTTTTTATAACATTTGTACAGGGCATTGATGTAAAACAGCTTGTGCTGATCTTTGTATCTAGTTTTTTTTATTAAAGGATTTTTTAATAAATAAATAAATAAATAATAAATAATTATGAAATGACAAACACTGTAATTGAAATTGGACAAAAATAATTCAAATTCTAATTGGTTCCAAAGTTATACTGTCCACAGTTTGAAAGTAATTTGAAATTTGGTTTTTAAATGGTGTCAAATTTTTCATGTGGACCAACGATAGATGCACTTTCATGTTTCTTTCCAAAATATGTCAGAAATAATTTCTTTTTGACTCATGTACATGTATATCGAAAGTTATACCTATTCACATTTCTAATATATACAAATGTGTTATTGTCTATTGATATAAAAGTTGGTATGATAAGGAGAGCAACACGAATACAAAAAAGTACTTATTTTTATGTTCTTTTTGTAATAAATTTGTTTTGCATTTAAAATATAAATATAATTTCTCTTGTGTGGTTCAATTTAGTTCTTCCTTGGTTATATAGGCCCTATGAGTATATGAGTGTTCTATGTCATTTTAGAAATTCAAAACGACCATTAAATTCACTCTGCGTCTGTCTCCAACTGAACTATTATTGACCTACATTAGCCTCTGTCATGAAATGACGAAAATCAACCGAAGAGGGCGTTTTTTCGGAAATTTGTCAATGGCTTCCGAGCTCTCGCGTATAAGACTAACGTAATTAGCTATACCAAGAAGGAAAGACAACAGATAGTTAGTGATTTGCGGGGAAATACTTAATAAAAAATGGCCAATCATAAAACTAGATTTCCTTTCCTGCACTTGAAAAGACCCGCCGTGTATTTATGCTCCTTAGAACACCGGTTAGGCCCAACATTTTAACAATTTCTTTTTTTCAGTGGCACTGAACTGAAGCTTTATTTGAATACCATATATTTGAATGCCATACAATAAACAAATTCTGGGGCCAATTCATACAACTTGATACAAGCAATATTCTTTTTGCATTTTAATTTTTTTTTTTTTACATCTAATATCAATTTGGGGCTTTACACACAAGCACTTTGTTCACATAATTACTACGGACGTTAAACCTCAACATTCCTGATCCTGCAACGTTATTTTAAAAACCAACCAGTTTTATATACTGTCACATTGAATGTAGACGCCTGTGAAATCTAGTAATATTTTACCCTTTTATCGACTGAAACCTTACCTTACATGGGTCATAAACGACATTTACTATTAAAAGAAGTTCGTAAATATTAAACTTGGATTTTCCAAGAATTATTCAATTGCGCCACGACTTAGGGAACACTCGGTCCATTGTGTGCCAAATTTCTGGACGCCACCGTTTTGGGTTTTTTTTCGGACTAAGCTTACACCGAAATTGTTAACAGAGCATTAACATAGCAAGCATTAATAACATCAACATGGTAAAAGTACAATGAATTTGCATTTTGTCAATAAAGAAGTTTGGCAACTGAACATTGCATAAGGAAAGTCGGCCCAACATTAACTGTTTATAAACAATGTAAACGTCGAAGTACAGCTTTAGCTACGCACGTACATATGTAGTACGTATATAGCGCAGCACACTTTCACAAACTGACCATTTTTTCAGTCGCTGTTTCTTACTCTTTCGTAATTTTACGGTTTTGGATGACATTCAGCCTTATGCCTACGGTTTATTCTTTAGAAATAGCCACAGCCTTTAGAGCTCCGTCGTAAGCCATAAAGTTCTGACATCGACGACACACGTGTTGCTGTTGGTAAGCGCCGCCATTTTGACAATTTTCCGCGCGTTGACCTTTTAGAAAGGTCATGACAGAGGCTAATGGGTGATAAAATGAAAGAGCAATATACTGGAAACCAATTTCAGGGAAGGGCCTAAGGAAAATGATATTCATTCAAAAATGTAGGCTACATTACGTAGGAAAAAAATTGTAAAGTAGGCCTACATATCAAGAAAGTGTGAAAAAGCTGGCTGTGTTAGGACTGCTTGACTCCCTATCGTTATTCGTTAGTTAATTTAATGTTTTTTAATGATTTTATTGGCAGAGCGCTTAAATTCCTCATACCCCATACGAATAAAAATCCGATAATCTCGATGATAACTATTCGACTAGTTTCCAAAATGAATACACATGCCGCGTTTACCCTACTGCCGAAAGTGCGCCGCCATTGTTTCGGATCACGCGTTCGTGCGCAGACACATACGTGGTGTCCTATCCAGTCTATATAATGGAGATCAATGGTTAGCCCTCTAGTAATTTAATGTAATTTAAGCTCTATGTTATATACATATACAATTTGCCAGTCGTTATTATTTATCTATAAGTATAATGATCCGTAAAATTATATGTATATACATGTAATAAAAGTTGTCCATCAATTATATATATATATATAAATGCAAAATGTATTATTTACATATCAAATTTGCCCGTCGACATTATTTATATATAATTATAATGACCCATTAAATTATATAATGAAAGCTAGCAACAATCATCTATATATAATAAAATGGTGCAAAATCTATTATTATTTTTACTAAATAATAAATTATATATTAAATGATGAATTATTTGTAAATAATACAATAGGGTTAAAAAAAAATAGTTGTACAATTGGCGCTTCATACACAGTCATGAACATACATGTATTGCAATTATATTACTTGCCGTCAAGGGGTAAACTACTCGCGCGTTTTAGTTCATTACGCCGAGCTGAAGTCTTTGGCTTAGTATAGTTGTCTGTACACGTTGGACGGTGGTCAAGTTTCAATACTAAACAAAATGGCAAAATGTTGTTTTGGATCCGAAGGAACGAACCGCCATGTCGGTTTGCTGGCAATCTTGGGTACGTGCACATGTGAGTTTGTTTGGGTTGCTGCGATGAAATGTTTAGCTGTGTTACTACCAACCCTACAGGACCAGGCAGATACCTACACATGGGTTATTGGCTGGATGATCGTGATCATGGAAGTTACTGCTGATGTTATAGGTATATGCGTCACGATGTTGTTTTTGTTGTTAAATTTTCCCTTTCTTGTTTTATTTCATGTATGGTGGTGATTTGTATTTTTATCAATACGTATTGTAGTCTTAAAGGGAGAATGATCAATTTAAAGACCTTGTGAAGGCTTTGATAAAGTAAATAAACAAGGAGAAAATCTAGTACAATGGAAATCTGGTAGACTTTCTGATGAATGTTTTAAAAAGGATAACACATGTAAAAATATGTAGATAAGTCAATGTAAAAAAGTGTTTAATATAAACAAGATAAGGGTATAGAGGCACTTTAAAGAAGCCAAGGCTGTGTACGTGTGCAACAAAACCAGACACAAGACAATAAAAACAAGACCACAGCACCTCAGACAGATATACTAGGCTTAGTAATCAGTCTGCGGTGTTTTGGTCTTGTCAAAACACTGAATAGATTCCGGGGAAAAAGAGAAAGCAAGTAGCATAACTGACAAGTCAATATAACGACTGTTGCAGAATAAACAAAACAATGATCATACATGTAATAAGAGTAAAGAAAAGAAAGAAGCAAGGACATGAGACTGGGTAAAATTACAAGTATTTTTAATTAGAAAAGCGCCGGATCTGATATTAGTAAGAGCGCAATAACATTTTATATGTTTTCTAAAAACTAACACCCGTATGATTTTATTAAACTTGAATCGGATTCATAAAAACTTACCTTAAATAATGACATTCATTTGTAATATTCCAATTTAGGGCCAATAGCATCTCCTCTTGAAAGACGCTTTGGCATCCGGGTATGCATCATGGTCAGTGGTGTAATGATCGGTATGGCTTTTATCATTGCCGCGTTATCTACAGCAGTAGTTATGGCAGTAGTGCTGGCGGTTATGGCAGGTTAGTTTAATAGTTTAATAGCGTCTTGGCTCTGGCCCCTCTTTAGTCGTTCAAGTGATGTATATTAATAGTTCGTCATTATTATTTGGTTTCCAGATTGTACTTGAGTACCTGCAAGTCCACCGCAAATCCCTTAGTCTCGAGTCAAGTTACTGTATTCAAATGAACTGTTAATGGAAGGACAGGTAACTCAACTTGTACTGGTGACTGGATTTGTAAAATGACTTTCAGGGACTCGGTAATACTCTCGATATAGTCCGGGAGCCCAGCCAGGTTTAATAATTTTGAGTGCAAAAGGTTTGAAGCGTGGGATATGTAGGGGTGACTGGGACAACTGCAAAATGGGTTTTCTTAAGTTTGGCGAGTGGTGCGTTGGGAGGGGGAGCCCCTGACAGACCCCCAAAAATTCGATTTAATCTTGAGTGCAAACATAATTTCTTCATAAGTCGAAAGTTGATCGTGTACTGAATAGGATTTGTATACTTAAGAAAAATATAATTGGTGCTAAGTACATTTAAGAAGGTCTTTAATTAGTGCTAATTACACGTTTGATTATTATTTTGAGTGCAAGGATAAAACAAGTGTCAATGTGTAGCTGACACCTTGCTGGAGTAAAATCCGCCACTTAAGAAAGTTTCAAGTGGTGCTATACCTAATTAAGAAAGGGTCAAAGGTCATCATAAGTCATTAAACACTAATAATTATAACGTTGAGTGCAACTTGCATTTATGTGTATACCAACAGATTATCGTAGACCGATCACTGATCACAAGCTTAAGAACATGATATATAGTGCAAAGTTAAGAAGGTCTGTAATTAGGGCTAATTACACGTTTAACGTGTAGCTGACACCTTGCTGCATGGAGCAAAATCCGCCGCTTAAGAACGTTTCAAGTGGTGCCATCCCTAATTAAGAAAGAGTCAAAGGTCATTAAAACTAAAAGTCAATAAACACCGATACATGTATTTATAATGTTGAGTGCAACTTGCATTTCTATGTGGATCAACCGTTTATTATGGACCAATCACTGATTACACGGCGCAATGTCCGATCAAAATGTCCGATTAATAAATTATTAGAATGATAATTGAAATCATAAAACGAGCGTCAACGTGTACATGTACTTTACCAAACGCAGGAATAAAACCCACCACATAAGAAATATTACAAACAGTCATGAATTTGATTGCATTTGCCTGTACCCTCTCAAACACGAATGGGTGTAAATATGAAATACGTTAAAATTAGGGAATATGAGATCACCGGAGTTTATAATTTTAGGAACATAACCTTTTAGTAGTTTTTTGAGCTCAAACAAGGTTTGCATTAAAGTAGACAACAGTCAATACTGAGAACTTTATTGTGATGATATCATTAACATTGGGTGATGAGCTGCTTTGGAGAACGAAGTTACGTTACGTTGTGCCTTAGTACAGTGGCTCGATAGCGAAATTCCTAAATTTATGCAACAGCGCGATCGTGTAAACAAAATTGCAAAGCGCACAGGCTCACAAATCCATTGGGATTCATACAAAGACCTGCGGCACAATGTTAACTAATGCAATCCGCAGTAAAACGTGAACACTCGCACATCCGCCTTAGAAGAAATCAAAAGCAATTCACCTATGATGTGGAAAACTCTGCAGGAGGTACTCCCTAATGAGCAGACAACTGAACTGTAACAAATTCGATTACTTTCCCCAAAATGGTTGACGATTCCGCCGACATTGCTGACACATTAAACAAATACGTTTTAACAATCGGCAAGCGTATACTGCTGGTAATTATCCTTTGTGTGAACTTGAAATAGATGACAATACTGACGCCTCTATCAATTATTCTCTTGATAAAGAATGCATAGTACCGTACCTAATGTTACAGAAGAGTTTGTTCAAAAGCAAATATCATCTATCGGTATGTCGGTTGGGAAAGCAACAGGTCTGGATGAAGTGTTAAAATGATCAAAATTGCTTCACCATTATCATTAAATATTTAACTTGTATTTTTAACATGTCTATAAGATGTGAGCGATACCCTAAAAATTGGAAACATGCATTAGTACATGTAACACCAATTAAAAAGGGAGGATTTAAATGTAGTACAGGTAACTTTCGGCCTATTTCTATACTGCTAATCATCTCTAAGATTTTTGAAAGATAGGTGCACACATCGGTATATAGATACCTTGATCATTGATGAAAACAATCTGATTCCTATAGTTGCCAGTCAGGATTTAGACCCCTGCACTCGACTGAAAGCACCCTACACGACTTAAGAAACAAGTGTTTTGAGGCCATGGAGAATAGAGAAATTACAGGCACAGGTCAGGCAGTGTGTTTATAGATCTCAGTAAAGTATTTGATTGTGTTAATCATGGCGTCTTACTAGAGAAACTAGAAAAGATGAACATGTCATCTTCTGTAATCATGGTTTATTAAAGTCATACCTAAGTGATCGTAGTCAGTCTGTAAATATCAAATTTCCTGTCCGTAAACACTGGTTTTCCGCAGGGGTCGATACTATAGGTCCACTTTTATTCATTGTTTATACTGGTGATTTTCCATTTTGTATATCCCCAAACTGCAACTGATTTATGTAAGCTGATGACTCACATTAACGTGTGGCTCCTCAAACATTAACATAATAGAAAGCAGCTTAAACACAGCTGTTATAGTTTTCACAACTGGTACGTAAGAAACAATCTATAGCATTAAACGCCACCAAAACTAAATTTATGCTTATTGGTACAAGGCAGAAAATATCCAATGTTGACTTAAAGGTAGTATTGTCATCTATTTCAAGTTCACGCAAAGGGTAATTACCAGCAGTACGCTTGCCGATTGTTAAAATGTGTTTATTTAATGTGTCAGCAATGTCGGCGGAATCGTCAATATTTCACCATTTTGGGGAAAGTAATCGAATTTGTTACAGTTCAGTTGTCTGCTCATTAGGGAGTACCTCCTGCAGAGTTTTCCACATCATAGGTTAACATTGTGCCGCAGGTCTTTGTATGAATCCCTGTTGCATAAATTTAGGAATTTTGCTATCGAGCCACTGTACTAAGGCACAACGTAACGTAACTTCGTACTCCAAAGCAGCTCATCACCCAATGTTAATGATATCATCACAATAAAGTTCTCCGTATTGACTGTTGTCTACTTTAATGCAAACCTTGTTTGAGCTCAAAAAACTACTAAGAAGTTAAGTTCCTAAAATTATAAGCTCCGGTGATCTCATATTCCCTAATTTTAACGTATTTCATATTTACACCCATTCGTGTTTGAGAGGGTACAGGCAATTGCAATCAACTTCATGACTGTTTGTAATATTTCTTATGTGGTGGGTTTTATTCCTGCGTTTGGTAAAGTACATGTACACTTTGACGCTCGTTTTATGATTTCAATTATTATTATAATCATTTATTATTCAGACATTTTGATCGGACATTGCGCCGTGTAATCAGTGATTGGTCCATAATAAACGGTTGATCCGCATAGAAATGCAAGTTGCACTCAACATTATAATTATCGGTGTTTATTAACTTTTAGTTTTAATGGCCTTTGACCCTTTCTTAATTAGGGATTGCACCACTTGAAACTTTTTTAAGTGGCGGATTTTGCTCCAGCAAGGTGTCAGCTACACATTAAACGTGCAATTAGCACTAATTACAGACCTTCTTAATTAGACTTTGCATTATATGTCATGTTCTTAAGCTTGTGATCAGTGATCGGTCTACGATAATCTGTTGATATACACATAAATGCAAGTTGCACTCAACGTTATAATTATTAGTGTTAATGACTTATGATGGCCTTTGGCCCTTTTTTAATTAGGGATGGCACCACTTGAAACTTTCTTAAGTGGCGGATTTTACTCCAGCAAGGTGTCAGCTACACATTGACACTTGTTTTATCCTTGCACTCAAAATTATGATCAAACGTGTAATTAGCACTAATTAAAGACCTTCTTAAATGTACACTCTAAACAATAAGTGTAAATTATTGTTGTGTAAAACCGTTGGGTACTAAAATTGTGTCATTTTTGCACAATATTGAGCAAAACTAAATTTTCGATTGTACCTTCTACTTGTGTCATATATAACACATACCAAATGGGTAAAATAGTACCTAACGTTGGCTACAAGTTCCAGCTACACAGGCGAAGAGTTCAAATCACAATATTATTACACACGTGAAGGGTTTAAGAAACTGTGTTTACCCCACAGCTGTGTCATAAATCTGTCATGTACACTTTGAAAAGATCAATATTACCAAACATTAGTAAAATGTTACCACTGTGTGAAGGGTAAACTGATGCACGTGGCAACGTGTACCCAACATTGTGTACGCGTGTCATTTATCTACAAGATGGCTGCCGTTTGAGAGACCTCGACAAGTTCTGGGATTTTGAAGCCGTATTCGTAGGTTTCAGGGCAAGTCAGTGAAATAAATTTCCGTGGTGTTTGTTTATGTGATGCTGGTGTAGGAGCATACAAATCAGGGGGTTTGAAAAAGTGACACACTTATTATTTATGCATTATTTGCAAAATGAACGTCACGCTGCGTTTAATTGCACGTGTGTGTACGTATTACTAGGTCGATTGCAAAACTATTACGGACGGATACGTAAATGACCTACAGAACTACGTATCCTCCCAAAATCACTGTAATGAATAATTATTAGCTATCGGTAGCGTATCCAAGTATGCAATTGGCCAGTGATGGTCCAGCCTTTGACAAGTAGGAGCGCTTGGCAATTACCATAATGAGACAAAAGAAAAAAATAAAGATAGAGAGGCCCCCAACTCTCGCTAGCCACCTGGAAATTTCCATAATAATACCCTTATGATAGTGTACGGTAGGATAGCTTCATCATTGTTATCACTGGAAATGGTTTTCACCGCGTCTATTCCTTTTAATCTTTTACAAGCCAGATGTGATTGAGTATCGCCAAGTACAGTAAACTTTGAGTGTATCGCCACGATGGCAGACAAAGCAGTTGCAAGGGGTCGCTTTGTAATGAGTGACCAAGAAAAGAGAGTAATTCGTAGAGGATGGCTGGTACACAGAAATAACTATGTCCGTTTGTTGGCTTATGTTAGGGACAGACTTTGTTATCCTCAACGCGGTGCTTAGACCACAGGGCTTGGCTGCAAAATGTGCTCAGAAATCAATTTCCTTGGCGCACCTCTTGAATCTAAGTGGAATCACTGCAGTCTGTTAGCTGGGATCATGTGGATCACGAAAAACAAAAATCCCCAATTAAATGTTAACCAGTTAATTAAATATTTGCATTTTAATCACCTGTGTATAACTATTGACCAGGATTGGAAATGGGAAAAGATTGCTTATTGCAGTTGCTTGCTCAAAAGGGAATCTACAGAGACAAAATTCGATTAAAGAGGAATTAGGATGTGCTTTAATGTCTTAATACAAATTTTGTTCATTGCCATAATTTAAACTGTTTAATAGTGTCATTTTTTTCTTGTTATTGTTTGATTTTTGTATTATAATTGTTTAATCTTTTTTTTTTTTTTTGGGGGGGGGTTAAAAATCTAAATGTAAATTGTATGAAAAAAATATATACACGACCAGAGTTTTTTTTAGCTTTAGTCTTTGATACATGTTTATTCGTGACGGTAAAACTGAAATTTGTCCATGTCTTTTACAATGTACTTGTGAGTGGGTGAACAACAACTCGTACCGATTTACATTTAATACACAATTCTGTTATAACAAACATTTTGCCCATTTCCAGCTGAATTTATATTAGGGAGAGTCAGATGGAACGCAGACTGTGTGATACAATGTTTCTGTGGTGACAAGATCCTTCCCTTCGATCTGTGAGAGCAGCCACTGATCTTCTTTTTTCCTCGCTGCTTCCAGAAGCTTTCCTACAGTTAGCGTCTGGCATTGTGAATGTTTGTCAAGGACAGTTGTTCGGGTCTTTTTGTCCAAACTCTACCTCTGTTCTCTTTTTTTAACGGCATATACTCAACTACATCACGTACTGTTGACAATGCGGATTCCTGCGGTACATCAACCAGTGCGTGTACGATTGGAATGCCAATATGATCATCTCATCTCTGTTCATTTTGCAACAAATGCAGTCAACAGCAGTGGTTAATTGTCGGAGGACGTTGTCTGTAATGCTGTGGAATGGAAAGGGCGTTAAACAAGTAAGACACACCCACACACGCACGCAAGTGGGTAAATGCCGTCAATAGGGGACGGGGCATTGTCCGACCGTCTTCCCTCTTTTGTTTGTACTCTAACGTTTTCGGATGATCGCCATAGGATTTGCACACGAGTCTGAATCGGGGACCTTTGCGGAATAGGGGACCCCATTGTTCCCTTTGTCATACGTCCCCTATTTCAATCAAAAACAAACTCACACAATCATATAAACCCTTTGTTAGAGCCCAGTAAGCGCCATCCAATCAGCATGCACATTGTGATACCTTATCGGGTACGTAACCTACGTATCCATCCGTAGTAGTTTTGCAATCTCCCTACTATACCCTGTATATTGCACGTATCGCGGTGGCTGTCGTTACGGCAGTTTACGATCCGATTCCCGACTTTCCCGACCTCACATTGACAATACTGTAACGAAACGCGTTGTCTGGGGTCGACACACACACAGGAAGGAAACTGACACAAGTATTCTGTGGTTTCGGTGATTCTAAGGACGTTTTAATGCACTCCTTCTCTGGTCACAAACACTGACATGACGCTTACCGCTATCGCGCGGCCCTGGAACTTGTCTAAACCAGTTCGGCGTATGCGCTATCCAGAACGGGTTTCCCTGGCGTACCGTCAGGGGATTACACCATGGAATCGCTCTAGTGCCCTCTATCGGCCAACCGGCACAAACGTTACAATACTCTGGGCCTTTCAATCTTGGAACCAGACTATTTAGTCGGGTGACAAGAGTAAAAGGTCCAGGGTGTTGTCAATGTTAGGCTGGGTAAGCCGGGGAATCAGATCGTCAACTGCCGTAACGATAGCCACTTCGTTCTCCGCAAGTGACCGAAATTTGAACGATTTTAAATGATTTGAATAACGATGGAAATGGTAACGCCCCTTTCCTATTAAAAGCAAACCCTACAGCTTCATCAAATTGGGAAATTTAATCCAAGTTCCTGATGGTAATCCTCATGCACTGACACCATTAGGCTATTTGGGGAAATATTTCATTCGTTTTCACTGACTTTCAAAACTATGAATCGGTTATTAAAATCTCTAGCTTGTCAAGCCCCGTGAAAGCTGTCTCGGGTAATTAAAATTACACAGGCCAAAGTTGAATAAACATCAAAGGTCACAAAACAAAGGTGCACAATAGGTGATTAAAAGCAACCCAAGTCATGGGTAAATTAATAACACAACAGTAAGGGGTAGGAATTAAAACCCAATATCTGGGTAAAAAAATGACACAACACATGGGTAAAATCAGGGTTGGGTACAGTTTACACAAGTAATGAGTAGAAAGGGAACATGGTCGTCACATGGGTAAACTTCTTACACAACTTTGTTGTGCAAATATGTAACACAATAATGGGTAAAACTTTACGCCGAAATTAGTACTTTTGTACACTCTAGCTGTTGTGTAAACCGTTTACACAAGTGGACGACCATGTTCCCTTTTTACTCTCAAAAAGGTAGTAATTTTACTCAATATTGGGCAATTGTTTTTTAGAGTGTACTTAGCACCAATTATATTTTTCTTACGTATACAAATCCTATTAAGTACACGACAAACTTTCGACTTATGAAGAAATTATGTTTGCACTCAAGATTATGATTAAATCGAATTTTTGGGGGTCTGTCAGGGTTCCCCACTCCCAACGCACGGCTCGCCAAACTTAAGAAACCCCATTTTGCAGTTGTCCCAGTCACCCCTACATATCCCACGCTTCAAACCTTTTGCACTCAAAATTATGATTAAACCTGGCTGGGCTCCCGGACTAATACCACTCTGTTTGTTTCTTTCAGGACCGGGAATCGGACTGTCGTATATTTTATTTAGAGAGCTAATTGGCCGTTGTTTTCAACCAGATGATATTTCTACAGCTTACTCACTCTCCCAAACCAGCGCCCCAATTGGCTACATGGTCATTCCCTGGCTGTCGCAATTGCTCCTGGATACCTACGGCTACAGAGGCACATTGCTACTTATGGGTGCCATTTTCTTTCACTTGACAGTATGCGGTGCCCTGTTACGTTTCCCGTCTGATAATGGTGCTACAGTCATCAAGGAGGGTACAGACTATATTCCCCTGGTGTGTGATTTTACAGAGGAAGGAACTCAATGCAGGGTGGACCCAAACGCGTTGAGACAAAGCAGTGACAAGGAAAATCGTGCTGAGATATCAGCGTTGCGCTCTGTTTGGCAAACGTTGCACACCGAGATCTTCTACAATGTGTCATATTGGCTCTTGGCGATCATCTACATCATCATTCAGTTTGCGTATACAGCCTGGTTGGTGTATTATATTCCTTACACTCAAGCCAAGGGGTTTGCGCTAAGTGATGCCGCCATGTTTACCGCCATATCCGGGCTTTCGAGGCTACTCACAGGTCTCAGTCTCGGGCTTATGTTGAATAAGATCAAGTTTATTAGCAATCAAGGTTTCATGGGAATCGCATTGGTATTGCTGGCTGTGTATTACCTCGTCGACCCGTGGTTGACGTCCTTCTGGTCCACGGCTGTCAATCAAGGCTTGTACGGTATTGCCATTAGTTTGGTGTGGATTATGACAGACGTGTTGCTGTGTGAAACTGTTGCTGTGGATCAGTTGGGTAGCGCCTTTGGTTGGCTCTCGATGAAGTCTGGTATATTGCGTTTCTTGCTTCTTTACCTGCCAGGTGAGTTGGTTTTGATATTCTTCTTTCCGCACGTACAAATTAACACAAGTTGTAGGTTTTAGGTTTTGGTCCCAGATAACATTTGTTAAAACAATTGTTCGCATTTCTGTATCACTGTGGAGACATGGCTTTGTTCTCGTGTACAAAATGGTTAGAAAGTCGAGCACGAATTTCAAAATGCTCCCATTTTAACCATAGTTTTTTTCCTGGGTTGAAATTTCGACCCAATATACCCTATATTATACCCTAACCCAAACACTAACCCTAACCCACATCCTAATCCTAGTTTTTGAGTAATTTAAGTAAAATCCAAAAATCTAATTCGTGAAATTCCCAGAAGAAAAAACAACACCACAAGTTTGACATCAAAATGGCATTTTACCGAGGTTTACATAACAAAATGACCAGTAATACGATCCAGAGAAGTAGCAAAGCATCAGGTCACATTTAAATCTGACCCGGACAAACCTAATTGTTTCTAGTTTCTTTGTCCCTGGTTTAGGTTTGATCTACGATTTAACAAAGAGCTACACCTGGACGTTTTTGATGTTGGGAGGCGCTCACCTCGTTGGCCTTGCTGCTTTGTTGCTTCTTGTTTGGTATCAACGAAGAAAATCAACTTAAGTCAATAAAATTAATGAGTCGGAAAGCCACATTTGGCAACACAAAAACCACGTTTAAACATCTGCTCTATTTAAACCATTGCTATGACGTCACTCTATTGTTAAAAGTGTGGATTCGTATCTACGAATCGACGCTTTAGACAACAAGTTTGGATTCGTATCCACGAATCTAAAGTGGGGATTCAGAACTACGAATATATCCCTGTAAACCACTCACTGCAAAATAAGTGCACGTTTGATTACAGGAAATATGTAGCACAATTGTTTAAACATTTTAACTATAGTTCGAGTCAAAAACGTTTGTGAACTATACATGTTGACGTTAAGGCATGTGTCAATGCACAAGCATATGTATAATGCTTCACTAGGTTGTACGGGTGTATAGCGATACACATTTTCTTCATTAGGTGTTTCGGCATTTTAGCCGAAACAGCTTTTGTTTTTGTTAAAGTTTTTTTTTTTCTTTCTTTTTAGCTGTTTCGGCATTTCAGCCGAAACAGCTTTTGTTTTCGTTAAGATATTTTTGTTTTCTTTCTTTTTTGCAAGTGCGAAAAAGCCTTTGTTTTCGTTCTGATTTTTAATTTTGTTTTGCTTTTTCGTAAGTGCGAAAAAGCCTTTGTTTTTGTTCTGAACATGTTATGACGTCATAACATGTTATAGCACCCTCTAGCGGCAGTTTGAAAACTTGTTAAAATGAATAATCTGTTCATGTGTGTGGCGAAGTTTGCTGAAATCACTTTATAAGCGGTGTATTTAATCAGCTTCATGCTAGGAACAAGTTGACGGGAAGAAACAAATTATGACGTCACCAGACCGGAAGTTGGAATGAAAAGACTCTTTTTCATTTGAAAATTCCTACCAAATTAAACCTGACAGATATAATCTTGATTTTTGCTCTAAAGGTTAATGTAAAAGTAGTTCTAGAACTTCCCTGTGTTTTTTGGCAAAAAACGAGCTTGAACATACCCTGCGGCACCCTTGAAATGTAATCGTTTAGCATTGACCCTGTGTGCATGGCACACGTATATACACATGCTTATACATACATACAGCTTTACCTTACATACGTACTGTGGACATTCCTTTGTCTTCGTGTAGTTAAGAAACTTTGACTAAATACTCATTTTTCTCGCTTCCCCAAAACAAATTTACCCTCAAATTTGGATTATGGGCCTCTCAGCTATCCCTTCTATCTTTTCTATATATAACCCTAACCCGTTTTTCCTCTAGCGCTCTTTTTCGGAAACTGAAAAACGGATTGTGGACGTGTGCAAGTCCACAAACCGTAACCTCTTCCCGCATCGTGTGGACCTATATTGTTCGGAGGTCCACAGTGCGTATGCAAGACTAACTCACGCAAGTGGGTAAATGCCGTCAATAGGGGACGGGGCATTGTCCGACCGTCTTCCCTCTTTTGTTTGTACTCTAACGTTTTCGGATGATCGCCATAGGATTTGCACACGAGTCTGAATCGGGGACCTTTGCGGAATAGGGGACCCCATTGTTCCCTTTGTCATACGTCCCCTATTTCAATCAAAAACAAACGCATGTATACACATGCTTGTACAAATACATACACTGATAGTGTATTATGTATTGAGCGAATGTATCACTATATACTGACATCGTACGTGCATGCCCATGTACGCTCACCCAAGAGGACACTAGCCGCCAACCTGTGAAACAGGATGATGTCATCAAATTGCCCATGGGGAAGGGCGCCACGTACGACAGATAGGTAAACACGCTTTCGGCTACGCAGAATCAAATCCCATAGACTTTGTAAAAGTTGTTTGCACAATTCCAAGCACTTTTGACGGAAAACAAAGTCGTATTTCCATAAAACTTGACCCAGGTGAAGATCCTATAGTGATTTCCAGTCTCGCCAACAGACGCCACGATGAAGCCGTCATCGGGGTCACGTGACGTCATCTTAAAGATGACAAATCAACCACAAAAATCCTGAACTCGAATTTTGTGGCAATAGATAGAATAATCCAGGATCTTTATTTTATCTCGTGTGCCTGAAATCACGTGACCCTTCCTTCTGGTCCAAACCGGAGGTGCCTTATTATTGAAAAATGACATGAACTTACTTTCAAAAATGTTAGTGTCTGGCTAGGTGTACTTTTCAAAAAGGTTACCGGCGACGTCATAACATCTTATATTACGATTATATTTAAATTATTAAGTTTTTAGACATTTAAGCCATATCTCAACAACGGAACGTGCTAACATAACACATATTTTTGTATTGTTATGTGATAGAGTTGTGTTGCGACTTTAAGTCTCAAGCGGCAGAGGGCGCACTTCAGTTGGCGCGCTTCTCGGGCGCGATGTAGCCCAACGCGGCGCTTTTATGAAGCTGGCACATGGCACTGATCAGTCGTTGCACAGAATTGCATGTTTTTAAGGGTTTAAACTAGTCACTAAATTGGCCCATAAGTCCAACTGCAGCAAGGGAGGGTTACTTCAAAGGGAGGGATTATTAATGTTATTACTGCTACAGTACTAGTTTACAAACACCGACCAACCGAAACTGTGCGGAGTCATAATCAACCTCTATTGAGGACTGGTTACCAGGCAACCAAATAGGCAGAATAAAACCATTGTTCGTTGTCTACTCTACTCTGGTTTGGACTTTGGTGGTATTTGTTTGTACGAGTTTGACAATTAAAGGCCCTGGATAACAGTTCTACAGAAAATTGGTCCTTCGAGCCGGATAACATCAGCCATTTATGTCTGATGACTACTATTAACCCTTGATTGAACTGCCTTCGTGCTACATCAGCTGATCAACATGGAAGCGGTGACCGTTGGGCATGATCTTCAGCAACTTACATTTACACCGCCTGCTACATGTGGAACAACCGTAACTACTGTTATGTCAGACAGTCTGGCAGCGAATCGTCCAGCCAGAATTAAACGTCATCCTGCTTATCTGGTGCAGGATACTGAGTTCAATCTTCCTCAGAGTCTACTCCATGGAAATGGGACCGGAAGCTCCCAGCGACCTATGGATGCGACTAAACCCCCTTCAGTGAGCAGTCGGAGGACTCGAAGTTCAGCCAGCTCTACAAGATCTCAGATAGCAAGACGTTTGGCGGAGCAGGAGTCTCTTGAGAAAGCACAGGAACTTAAGAAAGCCGCATTGGAGGAGAGTGCTCAGATTCGGTTCCAAGCAGAGCAGAGGCAAATACAGATTGACTCTAATTTGCAACAGGCTATAATTCAGCTGGAAAAGGACAGACTGCAACATGAACTCTCAATGGCAGAGGACATTGAACAAGAACAAAGAGAACTAAGTATTAACCTGGATGGTCCAGATGAGTATATTCAAAGTATGACGTATGATTGGGTAAACAAGGTATCAAAAACATCCGTACCCACAAGGCCTGTAGATTCTGTTTTAGTCACGATCCCAAATGCCACTTCCTCGCCGTTGCAGCTTGTGCAGCCGTTACACCCGTCGCCGCCGTTGCACTCGTCGCCGCCGTTGCACCCTTTGCAGCCGTTGCACCCGTCGCAGCCGTTGCACCCGTCGCCGTCGCAGCCGTGGCAGCCGTGGCACCCGTCGCAGCCGTGGCACCCGTCGCAGCCGTGGCACCCGTCGCAGCCGTGGCACCCGTCGCAGCCGTGGCACCCGTCGCAGCCGTTGCACCCGTCGCAGCCGTTGCACCCGTTGCACCCGTCGCAGCCGTTGCAGCCATGGCAGCCGCCATCGCCGCCATCACAGTCTAACAATGCTAACCTAATACACTTGCGTACTTGTAACGGGGCGGCAGGTTTCTGCGTAACCAAACCAATCCCGCTGAAATTTAACCCTACTCTGCCTTCCTTTGTTCCTAACTCAGCCGTGTCACCGGATGTGCGTTTATTTGGTGGTTTACCAGTGGTGACCCAGCCCCCAGCAGTATATGTACCCGGGAATGAAGGCTGTAGTAATGCTCGTCCCATTCCTACCCAAGCACCCAGCCACCAGTCAAAAGGTTCCAGAAAAGGTAAGCTGACTGGAGACTTTGATGATACAAGTTTGCAAGAGAAAGAAGGAAGTATAACAGGTGGCTCTGGTAATGGTAATGACCCATCCGACGGTGACTCCAACAAATCATGTTCAAGCAGCGGAAAGTCCAAGGCGGGAAAAATACCCACCGTTCCCGCAACCGACCCGAAACAGTATCCTGCCCAAATTGGGGCCAGTTTGCTAGGCTATGGTTGCCGGGTGTGGGACAGTCTCCCTAAACTGGATATTCCAAAGTTTGAAAATGAACATGATACCAAACAATATGTCACGTTCAGGTCCCTGTGGGATAGTATCATGAGTAGACCAGATTATCAACTCCCAGAGGCGAGTAAATTTGCATATCTACGAAGTCACCTTGGTGGAAGACCACTTGCCATGGCCGACCGTAACCTAATTTTAGGGGATGAGGCTTATGCAACTACTATCAAACAATTTGATAAGGCCTTCGGAAGTCCTGGTCAAATAATTCAAGGTATGCTCAACCAATTAGAAGTGCGATCATCTCTAGCTCACAATGATTGGTCTGGACTCCGGGATTTTTCAGACGAGTTGGTCACAGTAGTGCAGACAGCCAAGAAACTGGAATTAGAGGTAGAGTTGAAGCATCACAGATATGCAGCTGAGCTCACGAAGAAGTTACCTGAGAGGCTTCACACAGAATTCTTGACGAATATGTGGCGCCGAAACCAGGGACAGACTTACTCTATACTGCACCTGAGCGATTGGCTTGAAGAGAAAACAGGACCAGCGGGGATAATCCTAATGGAAAGAGCGAACAAGTTCAAGGAGGGTCAAGAAAAAGATCGGAAACAGCCAGCGTACAAGAAATTTCCGAGGGTTCAACCACCTCCATCTCGCACCTTGTTGACAGGAGCGGAAAAGGGTTTTACAGGAAAGAAATACAGCATGGGCAGCAGTTCTGTTCCCCCCGAAAGAGTCACCTGTCTATACTGCAAGGTGAAGGAGTCGGGTCACTACCTGGAGACATGTCAAAGATTTACCAAATTGTCGACCGAGGCCAAAGCAAGATGGCTTAAAGAAAATCATCGCTGCAAAAAGTGTGCCAAGAAACACGACAAAGAGTGCCAGTTTCCCAAAACATGCAAAGAGTGCAAAGGTGATCACAGAACGAGTTTGCATGATATTGTACAGATAGATTTGGTGGCTGGCAACCGGGGTCCTGTTATGTGTTGTGCGGTAGGGCCAAATCCCAGAATGGATTACAGTAGGGATGTTCTGATTAAGGTTGTTCCTCTGACAGTCTACGGTCCAGCTGGAAAACTCGACACGTACGGAGTCCTTGACGAATGTGCCGCACGCACGATGATACTTTATGAAGCAGCTGACTCACTTAAAATCCCAGGTCGAGATGAAACTCTCCGTGTTGAGACAGTAATGGGAGATGCTGACTGGAATGGTAAATGTATTAACTTTTCAGTTTCAGCCAGAGGGGACCCTGCCCAGAAATACAACATCAACTGTGCCTTTACTGCCCCAGATGTGCAGCTGATCGACTACAGTGTCTCAGGTGAGAAACTCCAGTCCAAGTGGCCACATCTGCGGGGTTTACCGTTGTTTACAGCAGTCAAGGCTTGTCCTATGGTGTTAATTGGTGCCGACCATATTGAATTAGTGCTGTCCACTGAAGTTCGTGTGGGCCCCAAGGCAAGTTCTCCTGTGGCGGTCAATACCCTGTTTGGCTGGACGGTTCAGGGAAAACAGGGTCTGCAGCAACCTGGCAGGTCAACTGGCAGTAAGCATGTTCTGTTAACATCATTTGTTCAACCCGAAACACAACTTCATCTGATGATGGAAAAGTTCATGGCAATAGATATGTTGCCACATGTCAACGAGAAGGAGGTGTCCCGATCCAGAAACGACAAGCTAGCGATTCACACTTTGGAAGAGAAGTCCAAGCGAGTTGAGGTTGATGGAATACGGAGGATGGAGACTCCATTGTTGTGGAAGCCAGGTCACGTGCCACCTTTGAGTACACCACAGGCTGTGAAGGCACTTGCGTGCTCTAACCAGAGAAAGATTGCCCGTGATCCGGCAATAACAAAATTCTGTCGGAGCTACATGCAGAAATTGAAGGACCAAGGGCTGATACAAGTACTTGGCACAATAGATGAGCTGACACCTGAGCAGCAACAAGGCTGGTATATTCCTTGCCATGTGGTCCACAGCAGTGGCAAGTACAGGCTCGTTTTTAACTGTTCGTTCGAGTTTTCTGGTCAGATCCTAAACACGCAGTTACTTGCTGGTCCAACCTTGAGCCCATCATTGTTAGAGGTGCTGTTACGGTTTCGTCAGGGTCGCGTGGCAGTGTCCGGTGACATTACCGCAATGTTTCATCAAGTCCGGCTTTCCCCAGAAGATCGACGTATGTTCCGGTTCCTTTGGTGGGATGAGGGTCTTGAAACATGGGTTGTGATGGAATGGCTGGTTCTCCCCTTTGGAGCTGCATGCAGCCCATGCTGTGCTACATTCGCCTTACAGAAGGTTGCAAAGGACCAGCAACTACAGCACCCTGTGGTGCTGAAAACGATCGAACAAGAGACTTATGTTGATAATCAGCTTGCAAGTCGTGACTCGGAGCAGCAGGCCAAGGATCTTGTCATTAGCACCAGTGAATGTCTTCAAGAGGCTGGATTCCAAATGGTCAAGTACGCCAGCAGTCATTCAGACGTTGTTGGTCAACTCCCACCAGAGGCAAGGTCGAACCGCCAGGTGCATTCGCTTTCGCTTGATCTGCAAGATGGAGAACCGGAACCAGCTCTCGGGCTACACTGGGATTGTAACACGGATCAGTTGTACCATCCTGCCAAGCTCCCAGACAAAGGTTTGCTCACAAAACGTGCAGCGCTAAGGGTCCTTGCAAGTCAGTTTGAGCCTCTTGGGGACATCGCACCATTCACCGCTAGAGCAAAGCTGATAGTTCAAGAACTCTGGAAGGAAAAGCTGGATTGGGATGCCCCAGTGTCTAACCCCGATATCAAAGACAGATGGGAAGAGTGGTGTTCGGAGCTTGATCAGATTCCAGAAGTTCGTCTTCAACGCTGCTACACTCTGTCGCATGTGGACAGCGCAAATGTCAGAAGAACTTTACATGTCTTTTGTGACGCTTCCGAAAAACTGTATGGTGCAGTAGCTTACTTACGTTCAGTAGACGACCAGGGGAACAATCATTTGAGTTTTGTGCTTGCAAAATGTCGTGTCGCCCCAAAGCGACAACTGTCAGTGCCCCGTCTTGAATTAATGGCTGCATTCCTCGGTTCTCAACTCGCCCAGGTAGTTCTCAAGGCGCTAACTCTTGATATCGAGTATACAAACATGTGGAGTGACTCCACCACAGTTCTTACATGGATCCAGTCTGATTCTTGCCGCTTTAAGGTGTTTGTAGGAACTCGTGTTTCTGAGATTCAGTCCTTGACGGAGGGAATGAAGTGGCGCTATGTTCGTACTACAGACAACCCGGCAGACGACATCACACGTGGATTGCATGTATGGGAGCTGGGAGATGGTTCCAGATGGAGCAACGGTCCCTCATGGCTACTAGGACCACGGGATGAGTGGCAGAGGGAAAGTGAGTCCGTCCTTGTACAGACCCGTGCAACTTCCTCTGTGGAGACATGCGAGTTCAAGACCAACACATTTTGTGGATTAACAGTTTCCAATTCTGCTGCCAGTCTAGACTTAGAGGGTTTCAGTACTTGGAAGGAGGCCGTAAAAACACTCGGGGATCAGCTCTTCAGTGAGGAAGAAAGGGAAGAGGGTGCACTCACTCCCGATCAAGTCCGTGAAGCGGAAACCCAACTCCTCCGCCGTTCCCAACTCGACAGTTTCAAAGCTGAAGTCTCTGCACTTTCTAAGGGCAACAAAATGCCCCGTAACAGTCGCCTCCTGGAACTGTCTCCTGAATTTGATGATGCAGCACAACTGCTTAGGGTTGGTGGCCGCCTTAGGAAGGTACAGCAGTCTGACAGGATAAGCCTTGAACCGCACCCGGTGGTACTGGATTCACATCACCCAGTCACTAAGCTACTCATTAAGGATGCAGATTGTCATTTCAATCACCAAGCTGGAACTGGACAGGTTTTTGCTCACCTACGTCGCCAATTCTGGATTTTAAAGGGGCGCAGCGCTGTCAAAGGCATCCTTCGGGCATGTATTGATTGCAGGCGATGGCGCAAGAAACCTGAAGTTTCTCGCATGGCAGACTTGCCAGAATCGCGTCTCCGACTCCAAAAACCACCTTTCTACTCGACGGGAATGGATTGTTTCGGTCCGATTAATGTCAGGATTGGGCGGCGGCAGGAGAAGCGATGGGGGCTTCTCTTTAAGTGTATGACAACCCGAGCTGTCCACCTTGATATCGTAGAACACATGGATGCTGATCACTTCCTCATGGCATTCCGACGATTTGTATCCCGTAGGGGAGTTCCATATGAGGTGCATAGTGACTGTGGAACAAACTTTGTTGGAGGTCACTCGGAGATACAGGAGGCCTTGAAGAAGATGGAACCCGACTTGGTAAAGCGACTTGCTGAGTATAAGGTCGCGTTCCGCTTCAATCCCCCCAATGCACCCCACTTTGGGGGTGTCTGGGAGCGTGAGGTAAGATCCGTTAAAGGAGCACTCAAAGCTGTAATCGGTGACCGTGTTGTACCCGAGCCAGTTCTGCGGACTGTGTTGATTGAAGCAGAAGGGATTATGAATTCAAAACCCCTTGGGTATGCATCATCTGAAATCGCAGATGTCGATCCTATCACTCCAAACATTCTCCTGATGGGGCGGCGAGATCCCTCATTGCCGATGGTAGTTTATGACGAAGCGGAGTTAAAGGGTCGTCGAAGTTGGCGTCACAGCCAGGTTCTGGCCGATCAGTTCTGGCGGCATTTTACCAAGTCATATTTGCCTACCTTGCAAGTTCGCCAGAAGTGGCAGCGAGAGGTAGAAAACGTGGCAGTTGGAGATGTTGTCATGATTACTGACCCTCAGCTAACTCGCTCACAATGGCCAGTAGGTAAGGTGTCGGAGACTTTCCCTAGTAGTGACAAACGAGTCAGAGCAGTGACGGTCAAGGTAGGTAATAGGGAATATAAACGTCCTGTTGCTCGGCTAGTGAAACTTGCAAGGTATGACGAAGAGAATGCTCCTGGTGTGACCAAGGCATTGCTGTGCCAGGGTTCAGTTCCCTTCAGAGTTTGCAGTTTTACATAGGGTAAATATCCATGTGACCCATTGCCTCTTCTAGTTCAAGTTTGAAGTTTTTTACTGTTTAATTCTAGTTTAGTTATATAGCCTGATTTGGTTGTCAAATTTCCTATTGAAATTTGGGGGCGGCTGTTGCGACTTTAAGTCTCAAGCGGCAGAGGGCGCACTTCAGTTGGCGCGCTTCTCGGGCGCGATGTAGCCCAACGCGGCGCTTTTATGAAGCTGGCACATGGCACTGATCAGTCGTTGCACAGAATTGCATGTTTTTAAGGGTTTAAACTAGTCACTAAATTGGCCCATAAGTCCAACTGCAGCAAGGGAGGGTTACTTCAAAGGGAGAGATTATTAATGTTATTACTGCTACAGTACTAGTTTACAAACACCGACCAACCGAAACTGTGCGGAGTCATAATCAACCTCTATTGAGGACTGGTTACCAGGCAACCAAATAGGCAGAATAAAACCATTGTTCGTTGTCTACTCTACTCTGGTTTGGACTTTGGTGGTATTTGTTTGTACGAGTTGGACAATTAAAGGCCCTGGATAACAGTTCTACAAGTTGCACTATATGTTCACAAACGTGTGACGTCATCGTTTTAATTAATTTTCAATAATTTTAATCTGTTTAAATGAACTTACATTCGTTTTCAATGATTTTAAATTGTTTTGATGGTATAAAAGTTCGATTTTTGAAAAATTTAATCTAAAAAATTGCGAATGCGAAAAAGCCCTATGTTCTGTTCCTTGAACAGACGTAGTTCTAGTTGTCTTTCTTTTTTTCTTTTAGTAACCTAAACCCCATAGACTTTGTACACGTTTTTCCTGCACGTCACTTTTAGTAGAAAGCAAAGTCGTATTTACATAAAACTTAACCCAGGTGAAGGCCCTATAGTGAACTCGTGTCTCGCAGACAGACGCCATAATGACGTCATCAGGGGTCACGTGACGTCACCACGTGACCCTTCCTTCCGGTCCAAACCGGAAGTGCCTTATAATTTAAAAGTGAAAAATGATAGGAACTTAATTTTAAAGATGTTAGTGTCTGACTATAATGTATTTTTCAAAAAACAATCCCGGCGACGTCATAACATGTTAAAGCGCCCTTTAGCAGTAGCTGGAAAAATGGTTAAAATGAATATTCTATTGATTTGTGTGGCGCAGTTTGCTGAAATCACTTATAACCTCCCACTGGGCAAGTTGTTACCGGTTACCGATATTACCGGTAATATCACCCCAAAATTTGACTAAGTCCAAATTTTACCGATATTACCGTGTTATTACCCAAATGATATTACCTGTGTGATAATGAAATTGTTATAAATTCCTTAATATTTGTTTTTTTAATATAAGGATTGGATATAATTGATCCTTGAGACCGACAGGATCTGTTTCTGATGAGAAAAACTCTTGAAAAATGGTGCACCGGTCTACCAAATTTCAAAGTCCAAATATAACCGTTATTACCCTGTTGGAACCAACATTTTACCGAGTAACAACAGGATAACACAGGTAATGTGGGTAATGGTGAAAGGCTTGAATTGGTTATAACATTGGGAACTTGAGTAATAACAGTAAAATTATAGCAATCCCAGCCACATTTCCAAGTTCAAATATTACTGTTATTACCCTGTTGAAACCGACAATTTACCGGGTAACAACAGGATAATACAGGTAATGTGGGTAATGGTGAAAGGCTTGAATTGGTTATAACATTGGGAACTTGAGTAATAACAGTAAAATTATAGCAATCCCAGCAACATTTCCAAGTTTCAATATTACTGTTATTACCCTGTTGAAACCGACAATTTACCGGGTAACAACAGGATAATACAGGTAATGTGGGTAATGGTGAAAGGCTTGAATTGGTTATAACATTGGGAACTTGAGTAATAACAGTAAAATTATAGCAATCCCAGCAACATTTCCAAGTTTCAATATTACTGTTATTACCCTGTTGAAACCGACAATTTACCGGGTAACAACAGGATAATACAGGTAATGTGGGTAATGGTGAAAGGCTTGAATTGGTTATAACATTGGGAACTTGAGTAATAACAGTAAAATTATAGCAATCCCAGCAACATTTTCAAGTTTCAATATTACTGTTATTACCCTGTTGAAACCGACAATTTACCGAGTAACAACAAGATAATACAGGTAATGTGGGTAATGGTGAAAGGCTTGAATTGGTTATAACATTGGGAACTTGAGTAATAACAGTAAAATTATAGCAATCCCAGCAACATTTCCAAGTTCAAATATTACTGTTATTACCCTGTTGAAACCGACATTTTACCGAGTAACAACAGGATAATACAGGTAATGTGGGTAATGGTGAAAGGCTTGAATTGGTTATAACATTGGGAACTTGACTAATAACAGTAAAATTAGTAGCAATTCCAGCAACATTTCCAAGTTCAAATATTACTGTTATTACCCTGTGGAAATACCGATATTTTACATAGTAACAACAGGATAATACAGGTAATGTGGGTAATGGTGAAAGGCTTGAATTGGTTATAACATTGGAAACTTGAGTAGTAACAGTAAAATTATAGCAATCCAAGCTAAATTTCCAAGTTCAAAGATTACTGTTATTACCGTTGAAACCGACATTTTAGCGAGTTATAACAGGGTAATAAGAGGTAATGGGTAACAATTTACCGAGTTAATAACATGAAAATGCCAGAAATATCGGTTACATTCTCCCTGGTAATATTTGGTAAATGGGTTAATATCAGGTAGTAATAACACGGCAATGCCAGAAATATCAGTTACATTCTCTGATATTGGGTAAATAGGGTATTGAAATATCGGGTGACCTCAATTTACATGTTGACCCCAAGTGGGCGTGATAAACCTTGGTGAAACAATTTTGTCACTTTTTTTCTACATGAACGTTATGTTTTGCGTAATAGCGATACGTTTAGGGTGTTTTCGTAGAGATAATTGTGTAATATTTATTTACTCCAAGTCTCAAAGAAACAAATTTGCCACACAAATAAATTAACAACAAAGTAATTGCAAACTAGCTGTGATTACAGACAGCGGTGATATTGGGCACATATATAGCATTTAAGTACACGCTAAGATTGTAGGCTCAGAAGAGTCATTGATGTTTATATGTGTATAGTATTGTTCCGGTAGTATTATTACTTATTAGTATTAGTATTAGTATTAACCAAAAAATTAGTATTAACCAAATAACCAATATTGGGTAAATGGGGTAATATCGGGTGGTAATAACGATGCAATGCCAAAAATATCGGTAACATTCTCCCTGGTAAATGGGGTAATATCGGGTGGTAATAACGATGCAATGCCAGAAATATCGGTAACATTCTCCCTGGTAATATCGGGTAATATCGGGTGGTAATAACAATGCAATGCCAAAAATATTGGTAACATTCTCCCTGGTAACAGTGGCCGGTAAATGGGGTAATATCGGGTGGTAATAACGGGGAAATATTTGTCTACTATTTCCCCGTTATTACCCAGTGATATTGCCCATAATAACTAGCGTTACAACCCGGGTAATATCGGTATGTTACCCGGTAATAACTAGCGTTATTACTCGTTACAACCCGGGTAATATCGGGTGAAATGCCCAGTTGGCGGTGTATATAATCAGCTTCATGCTAACAACATACTAAAAAAAAAGAAATATTGATGACGTCACCAAACCAGAAGTTACAATAAAAAGACCTCTAAACCTTTAAAAATCGCAAAAAAATCAACCGCGATAGATATAATCCAGATTATTTTTGCTTCAAATAGCAAAGTTCAGACAGCTCTTGAGCTTTCTGTTAATTACGTCACGATGACGTCATCAAGTGTCAGATTACAAGCAACCAAATATTTCTAGATTTAATCTTTGAAAATCAATATAAAATCAACTGTAAGGGATCTGATTTAGATTTTATGGAAATTGATAGAATAATCTATGGTCTTCAAAATTCGTATTAAATGCAAAATTACGTGACCATTCCTTCCGGTCTAAACCGGAAGTGCCTTATAAATTAAAAGTGGAAAACGATGTGAACCTACTTTCAACGATGTTAGGCTTTGGCTAGGTTGTAAGTAACAACAAAGTGAACGGTCACTTCATAGCATGTTATAGCGCCCTCTAGCGGCATGTTGACAAATGTTTAAGATTAATAATCAGTTGATTTGCGTGGTGATGTTGGCTGAAACTACCTTATAATTGATGTATGCAACGGAACATGCTACCATCAAAAATCGTTTTGTATTAGGTTTGTTAGGTTATAGATAGTTGCACAAAAAGTTCACAAATGTGTGACGTCATCGTTTTAATAAGTTTGAATATATTTTAATCTGTTTGATTAACTTAATTTCGTTTTTAGTGGTTTTGAATGGTTTTGATGGTATAGGTAGTGACATTTTTGAAAATTGAAATCTGAAAAACTTGGAATGCGAAAAAGCCCTATGTTCTGTTCCTCGAAGTTTTTCTTTCTTTTTTTCCACTTTCAGACTTTTCCCCATAGGAGTTATACACGTTTTTTTCTGCCAGCACACTTTAACACTTTGGTAAATCTGATCGACTTGAAACTTTGCATATACTTAGAACACCACCCACAGATGGTTCTAGGAGAAATTCGACGCGATTGCGTCATTCATGGTCACGTGACGTCACTTTAAAGGTTCTGCGCAGACCTTTCGAGGAGAATTGCTGTTTAATAATTTAAAATGTGCCTTGGTGTGTAAGTAACAAGACCAGGGGTGATAAAATGGTATAAAATGACATTAATTGGGGTAAATCACCGTAAATGTAATTGGCCCCCTCATTAACATGTTCAAACACTGACAAATGGTGGCGCTGTTTGTGACGAACATTCGGCAACCCCCAAAAATAGATGCCATGCACGCGGGTACGCACGCAGCAGATTTTGTTCAGACATGGCGAGTATATTCCACAGAATCGGACGAAATATCCGCAGTATCATCAGGTCCTACATCTGAAGAAGATATTCCACTTGACAATTCCTTTGACAATAACTTGAGTCGACCATCGACTGAATGATTTTGCATCGATACGCGTGGCACATGATGCGTGCATGCACGGGCACGCTGGTCGCGACGTCGAAGTCTTCCTGAACATAAGTCACAATTATGCAAATGCTACATGTTAATAAGCTACCATTCTAGGGGCGGGGCCGGTCCCCCAAAGCACTGTATTATTTTGTTTCTCATATTAATTACCAAAAAATAAAACTTTTATAAACTGAAAATCACTCAATTAGTTATAATCTTTCATTTAAACTAATACAAACCACATTTCTAGGACCCTTTAAAGGTTCAATTTTTTGTCCATGGGTTTTGTACACGCTTTTCTTCAGACTATTGAATTTGACACTTTGGAAAATCCGATTGACTTGAAACTTAACACACACCTCAACCACCATTCTCATGAGAGCCAAGAGGAAAAGTTTTTAAGAGGAAGTTTTTAAGACCCTCTATCTCTGGAAGTACAGGTCCGATTGGGGTCAAACTTAGTATTCATGTATTCTAGGATGAGTTATAGACGAAAATTAAAATGACATCATGATGACGTCATCGGGTGTCATGTGACGTCACATTAATGGTGTAGTTTTTAGGATCCTCTATCTCTAAAAGTAAAGGTCTGATTGGGGTCAAACTTGGTATACAGATATTCTGGGATGTATTATAGACGAAAATTAAGGTGACGTCATGATGACATCATTGTGGGTCATGTGACGTCACATTAAAGGTGCAGTTGTTAAGACCCTATATCTCTGGAAGAACAAGTCCGATTAGGGTCGAACTTGGTATACAGGTATTCCGGGATGTGTTATAGACAAAAATTAAGGTGACGTCATGATGACGTCATCGGGTGTCATGTGATGTCACATTAAAGGTGCAGGTTTTTTCCATAAGATTTGTACACGTTTTTGTTCAACCAATAAATATTTGGCACTTGGGTAAATCCGATCGACTTCAGACTTGGCACACACTTAGACCACCACACACATATTGAAAGTCATTTTAGACACTCGAAACAGCTCTGTGTTTGTCCACAAACACATTTCTAGTTCAAATAGTTCTTTACAAAAGTAAACTTAGGAATTCACGGTTTTTATCTCGACACTAGCCTAGACCTTGATTACGTAAGATTCTCTAGAATCCCTGCCTGTAAATTACGCGTCTAATAAATGACCACGATACCAGAATGCATGAATGTTCATGTGCGCTCAACTGGATGACAGTTGACGCAATGGTTCAAGTCAGAGAATACACTGGCAAATGTGGATTCTTAATTACGAATTCTCGTGAACTTTTCAATGGTTTAATTTTGTCTGAATGGTAATTTACAAATAAGTTGTATATATTGGTAACATTTTACGGGCTAAAATATGTGGACATTTTGGGGGGCAACTGTGACTTCATCTAGTATACAGGCACTGTGAAGCTTGATAGTTTTCATGAAAGTACATTCTGCTGGATATGAGGATCAAATTAACTTCTGTAGTCGATGCATAAGCTTGATTTAGACTGTGCCGTGACTGTCATGGTATGCGGCAGTTCATAGGTACAAAAGATGCATCGTTGTTGACAACCATTTTGTCCGTGCAATTAAAACCAGGACAGGAAAGCATTACCATAACTGTTATTCATACGGATTATTTACGACAAAGGTATTGGCAATTCTACCTCACCATTACCTCCATTCGGAATCAGGTAAGATTGTAATGTCTGGCCACACCCTCACGCTCAACAGGATTCTCTCAAATCGTGGCGATCGTGGCCCAGTGTAAACCAAGCATAAGGATATGATAATCTAATTGTCTACCACCGAGTGTGTCGATATGCCGTTTAATGCTAAGTGGCCTCATTCGTCCTGGAAATACTCTATTTATAACAATTAATTCTCCAAAACTTCACTTTTCTATGTACTAAGTCTACGTCACAGGTTTTCATACATATAAAGTAATCAGATGTGTGAACATTTTATATCTGACATCTTGTGACCACGTACGGGTGCCAGGATGTGAATATTCAGATTACTGGGCGTGGCTAATAACACAATTTACATACTGCACTATTATTATATACATGGGCTGGCATGATTCGGTCACTAGAGCACGTCTATTCCCCCGGTGGACTGTGAGTGACAAGAAGGGGGACCTATTTCTCCTAAATAGGTCTCCCTTCTCGTATATAACAGGCCCGAGAGGGATAGACGTGCTCTAGTGACCGAATCATGCCAGTCCATATGTGTTTTATAACACACCTCGGTCAAAATTATGAAATAATCGTGATCCGATCCAGACGCCGCCATTTTCCATATTAAGATGAGCCCGGCAAACCTCTTAAGGCGCTGTAACCAGTCAAAAATGTTAAGTCAATTGCCAGCTTCGGGAACTATTTCCCGCAAATTCACGGTGGCGCAAATTCCATGCAATAGCCTATATTAGTTAACCCCACGTGACCGTGTTTCAGCCAACCAGAATACAGAACTAGCAAGAGGTGCGTTATAATAGTATTATAATGAACGACGCACAATCATTATTTAATAGTACATGTATATTAAAGCCTCGTTCACTTCGTTGTAAAAATAAAAAAAATAATTATTTATAAATAATTGTTTGGTGCAAAATTATTTTATTTACAAATAAAACGTTTCCGTCAATATTATACATAAATAAGTATAATGATCAGTACAATTATATAGGTAATAACAGTGCGAGAACCCGGTTGTTACTGCGTGGTAATGACCGGGTTGGGGGATGACCGCTGGTAATGGATCGAGCCGAAGGCGAGGTCCATTACCAGCGGTCATCCCCCAACCCGGTCATTACCACGCAGTAACAACCGGGTTCTCGCACTGTTATTACCTTTAATAAATACCTTTTTAACGAGAAAAATTGTGAAAATACTCCGAATTTGGCGACTTCGCGGCTTCTTCTACGCCGTTTTACAAACGCAGCTTCGTTTTCGTATTTTGGCTTTGTTCATGTAGTTTAGCAGTGGTACAGTTGTTTTCCTAGTTCCGGATTTGTTCTAGTTCCAGATCGCTTCAAATAAAAACCTACCTTGTTATGGCTTGGTCTCCAATACTATTTGTTTAGATGAAGTGCATTTTGAAAAGAAACATACAAGCTTCTTGATACATAAGTAAAAATAAGTCGAAGTAAAAGTCTCAAATCTGCCAAAGACTGAACGTTCATTTTTTTTTTCTAGTTCCGGATCGCCCGTAAAATACATGCATCAACAGCACGCGCGCAAGCGATTTCATATGACGTGTTCTAATGGACCATGGAGAAATGTCTCCATGGTGGGACAAAGTTTATCGGATCGTTGCCGCGCGCAACACACGTACACGGACAAAACATTTCAAAGCATTTCTTTGCAAGTCCTTTTTTCAAACTTTATTGGAAGTTAAAGTATTTGACATTTATTTTAAACTGTATTTATATAAAATGAATACTTTATCAGAAATATAGGCTTGATTCGGGTTGGTTCTAGCGTGATAATTGTTCATGTACATGTACGAAGCAGTTTTTTTACTCGATCCGGAATTGGTTAAACTGATCCACAACTACAAAAAGGGATGTCGGTATATTTGACGTCGTACAGTATGTATTTTAAAATAAAGAAGAGCATAAATATCGAAACAAAAACTGTAGTTTCTCCATCACTCAAGGTAAACTACTAAACCTATTTCATTTAAATTTCGAGGATTAGACTTGCCGAAAACAGCCTGAATATTTTTTGCGATCCGGAACTAGGAAAACGTCTGTAATGTGGCCAGAGTGCAGCCCAAAGCCGGGGTTTAGAAAACGGCCCTTGGAAAACCCATGATGTTACTACATATAATGACCGGCACGTGATCGAGTCTCGGCCAATCAGAAGCCTTCAACTCTCCTAGGTATTTATTAAATGTATATAATGAAAGTTGTCCCACAATTATATATATATATATATATATCCAATGAATTTGGCATCTATCACAATCCAAAGTGCTCGATACATCTCTGTAGAGCTATAATTATGAAATACATTTACGATACGAGTTAAAATAACTTTGGCATATTTATTTCTGGACAGACTGTTTCGTACCGTGTGGCACTCATCAGCAGAATGACATTCAGCACTATGTCATTCTGCTGATGAGTGCCACACGGTACGAAACAGTCTGTCCAGAAATAAATATGCCAAAGTTATTTTAACTCGTATCCTAAATTTATTTCATATATATATATATATATATAATTGCATGTGCAAAAGTAATTATTTATTATAGTGCTATATTAAACTACTAGAGAGCTGGCTCGATGTATAAAGTGATGCGAGCTGGGCGCATCCATGTTTGTGCAAAAACCTATGGAACCTCAACATTTTGTACGGCTTTTGTATGGCTATTTGCATATCTGCAAAACCAAAACGCAAGATCAGCAAATGAGCGCAAACATCGCAAAAGCGCGTGCGTATCCGCACGCTGCAGTTGATTTTGCCATGACTTTTTTAAACTGAAATAACGCGCGTAAAGTTGTTTGCGTCTGTTCTACTTGCACGCGCGTTGAATTTAGAGTACATTTTAAAAATTAAATCCATCTATTTGTATTATGTTCTACAACACGCACATGAATTCAAAATGTCTGCGTGCGTAAGAATTGATCTCCATTATATAGACTGGATAGGCCTTCGCGTCTAAATGGCGTACGCGCGTGGTTTTTTTTTAAGGGTAAAGAACAAACGTGACGCGACCGCGTTTCTGCACGACCTATAGAGGCCGTACGTTGCTATTCTTACGTGACTGTAACCCTACGTACTTTTTTATTCTTATGTGAGTTTTGGTAGTGCATGCGCAGTCCCTAGTTAATTGACCATTTGCGTGTGGAATTTAAATAATATCTGGTACACTGACTTGTTCATGTAGCTTGGCACAAACACTGTTGCTATATCACGTGATTCGAGGCAAGCTCTTGCATAGTTACGTTAGAGACGCTCAGCACCAATACATTGTTCACAATGGTTGAGAATGGTACAAAGACACCAGACCATTCCAGAGCCGGGGGTTGCTAGCGTAAGGCTTCCACGAATCACGTGATATAACAACAGTGTCTTTGGTCTGGAGAATTGAAATGTAAACTGTGCCAAGCTGTGTGAACAAGTCAGTGTACCAGTTAATATTCAAATTCCACACGCAAATGGTCAATTGTATACAGTCCCTAGTTGTTCGTATACAGTCCCTAGTTGTCCGTATAAACGACCTTATTTATACCTTATATCTAGATGATATTATTAACCAATAATTTGGGTTAATAGAAAAAAGGTTACGTAATGAAATAATACCAATGGAATTAACTTATTACACATTTAAATTAAGCATACATACAATAATAACCATTCCTATTGATATTACCTCTGAACACTTACTCGATCTTAGCTATTGCCGTTGTTAGTTTTATAGTTCAATTTTTGTCCACGACGAAGTCACAGCTATTTTTTTAGGAATAATGTCAAAATTTGAATACGAATGAAATGTAATGTGAATTTTTCACTATGTTTGCACAAAATCTAAATTCAATCATGGAATCGTTTGAATAATTACATATTATGGTCAAAAAAGTGCATTTTGGACTCAAATACCACAATTTAACATCGACTATTATTAAAACAAATTTCCTGGGTGGTCTCCATACGTCCCGCGCGTTAAATTACGTAAGAATAGAAAAAGTACGTAGGGTTACGGTCACGTAGGAATAGCAACAGCGTTTTTAAAAAGTGAAAGACTTGTTTTCTTAAATTCGTCATTTTTGGAGGAAACACAGGATTTTGCACCCGAATGGTTTAAAATAGATAAGAACAATGGTTATGGTCTGTGCAGTGAAGTGCCCGGAGAAGGATGTCCAATTGAGTCGGGAAAATGGAATATTATTTTACAAGTAAGTCGTTCTTGATGCTACTGCTAGGCGTATGTATATGATGTTACGTAAATTGATGGTCTAGTGTATACACACTCGCTGACGCTTTGGTATATCCCGTAGACGACAAATCGACGTTTGAGTTATTCGAATTGCAGAGTCCGTTGAAAAAAAATTGTCAAATACATTCGAGTTGCACCCTTGTAAAACTAACCTGTTGATATTGTTATTTGGGCCCAACAACTAGGCCTACTTAATAAGTAAATAACCAATATGCGTAGGCCTATATTGTTTGAGAAATTTTGAGTTATTTTCCCTAATTTCCTCAGAAAACACGGTTATTATAGAAAGCGGTGACTTGTGTGTGTAACTGTAACTGCTGGCTGCGGTCAGTGTGCTCAAACCATTTGGAGTCAGAATGCTGTAGACTAGTGGTACAGGAAAAAGAAGAACCAAAACTGAAGCGAGGGGCAGAGCTAAAAATTACTGTCCTTGGATGACCCCTTGTATATTATTAAATTGATGTATAAGAGGGATTTTTTTAAAGCTCATTCAATTTAAAATAATTGCCTTGACTCATTAGCCGAGTATAAGAAGACCAAAAATCTTGTCACATCTCTTATTAGGAAATCTAAACGTGATTATTTCGATCAGGTGTCCACAAAGTACAAAAATTCCCCTAAACAATTATGGAAAGAAATTCATAAAGTTACTGGTAATAGCAAGTATGTGAAGAGTATTCATCCTGATCCAAATTGTGACGATATAAATAATTATTTTACTAATGTTGGTAAAGACATTTTCTGATTCTTTCACAGAACCCTCTTAATTTGAAGAATCCTGAATGCACTCACAAACTTACTTTTATTACTGTACCAGATAATACAATTGTGAACGCTTTATCTCATCTTATCAGTGACAGCAATTTTGATGTTCTTGATTTTGATACCAAATTGCTGAGATTAGCCTCTCCTTATTATTCACCAGTCTCTTTGTCACATTGGTTTTGTTGCAGATGGTTTGAAGTTTGCTCGAACTACACCAATATATAAAGGCAAAGGTTGTACAAAAACTAAGGGTTATTATAGACCTATTTTAGTGGTGTGTCATGTAGCCAAAATTAATGAAAAGGAAGTTCAAGTTCAACTTCTGGATTATCTTAACGATCATGATTTGATAAATGTTGATCAGTTTGCATTTTTTTTAAATCCTTCTAATTTAGCTTGCATCGTGTAATTGATGACTTTTATGAAGCTTCTAATTAACATCAAGTTGTTGGCTCTTGTTTTCTTGATATATCCAAATGTGTTGATACTGTAGCGTCCGTGCCGGTTGGACGGTAGAGGGCGCTGGGGCGATTCCACGGTGGTGGGATTGCCCTGGTGGCTCCTGCTGGTGCGCCCCGGAAACCCGTCTTTGGATCGCGCATACGCCGAACCAGTTCAGACGAGTTCTAGAGACCGCGTGATTGTGTGAGCTTCATGTCAGTGTTTTGAGGCGAGAGTACACAATAAACGGCAGAGATTCACCGGAAATCACGGAACACTTGTGTCAGGATTCTTTCTTGTGTGTTGTGTCGACCCCAGGCAAAATCTACGTTACAATACCAATGATCATGTTCTCTTACTTTTTAAACTGAGATAAGTACGGTGTGTCATGTAATGAACATAAGTGGTTTACAAGTTACATCTTAAATAGAAAACAAGTTGTGAGTTGCCATGATAAATTATCAATTAGATTATGTATTGACATTGAAATGTATTTCGATAGACATGGCCTTAATACCAGAAATGCTGATTCTTTAATGTCGTTTTCCCTAAACCCAATATTGATTTCTTCAAGCAGTCGTATAAGTATGCTGGTGCAAAGGTTTTGAATAACATTCCTTCATCAAGTCGTCATCGTTTTATAATTTTAAATGTTTATATAAGAAACTCTACTTTAAATGATTTAAATTGTTGCTGTTTGTATTGCTGTTTAAATTTTCCTACTTTTTATAACATTTGTACAGGGCATTGTACTTGTGCTGATCTTTGTATCTAGTTTTTTTATTAAAGGATTTTTTAATAAATAAATAAATAAATAAATAATAAATAATTATGAAATGAAAAACATTGTAATTGAAATTGGACAAAAATAATTCAAATTCTAATTGGTTCCAAAGTTATATACTGTCCACAGTTTGAAAGTAATTTGAAATTTGTTTTTTAAATGGTGTCAAATTTTTCATGTGGACCAACGATAGATTCACTTTCATGTTTCTTTCCAAAATATTGTCAGAAATAATTTACATGTACATGTATATCGAAAGTTATACCTATTCACATTTCTTATATATACAAATATGTTATTGTCTATTGATATAAAAGTTGGTATGATATGGAGAGCAACACGAATACAAAAAAGTACTTATTTGTATGTTCTTTTTGTAATAAATTTGTTTTGCATTTAAAATATAAATATAATTTCTCTTGTGTGGTTCAATTTAGTTCTTCCTTGGTTATATAGGCCCTATGTGTATAAGTGTTCTATGTGATTTTAGAAATTCAATACGACCATTAAATTCACTCTGTGTCTGTCTCCAACTGAACTATTATTGACCTACAGGGGTGATAAAATGAAAGAGCAGTATACTGGAAACCAATTTCAGGGAAGGGCCTAGAGAAAATGATATTCATTCAAAAATGTAGGCTACATTACGTAGGAAAAAATAGTAAAGTAGGCCTACATATCAAGAAAGTGTGAAAAAGATGGCTTTGTTAGGACTGCTTGACTCCCTATCGTTATTCGTTAGTTAATTTAATGTTTTTTAATGATTTTATTGGCAGAGCGCTTAAATTCCTCATACCCCATACGAATACAAATCCGATAATCTCGATAACTACTCGACTATAGTTTCCAGAGTTAATACACATGCCGCGTTTACCCTACTGCCGAAAGCGCGCCGCCATTGTTTCGGATCACGCGTTCGTGCCCAAACACAATACGCGGTGTCCTATCCAGTCTATATAATGGAGATCAATGGTTAGCGCTCTAGTAATTTAATATAGCTCTATGTTATTTACATATACAATTTGCCAGTCGTTATTATTTATCTATAAGTATAATGATCCATAACATTATATGTACCGTATATACATGTAATAAAAGTTGTCCATCAATTATATATATATATATATATATAAATGCATGTGCAAAATTTATTATTTACATATAAAATTTGCCCGTCGACATTATTTATATATACTTATAATGACCCATTAAATTATTTAATGAAAGCTAGCAACAATCATCTATATATAATAAGGTGGTGCAAAATCTATTATTATTTTTACTAAATAATAAATTATATATTAAATGATGAATTATTTGTAAATAATACAATAGGGTAAAAAAATAGTTGAGTTGTACACTTGGCGCTTCATACACATGAACATACATGTATTGCAATTATATTACTTGCCGTCAAGGGGTAAACTACTCGCGTGTTCTAGTTCATTACGCCGAGCTGGAGTCTTTGGCTTAGTATAGTTGTTTGTACACGTTGGACGGTGGTCAAGTTTCAATACTAAACAAAATGGCAAAATGTTATTTTGGATCCGAAGGAACGAACCGCCATATCGGTTTGCTGGCAATCTTGGGTACGTGCACATGTGAGTTTGTTTGGATTGCTGCGATGAAATGTTTAGCTGTGTTACTACCAACCCTACAGGACCAAGCAGATACCTACACATGGGTTATTGGCTGGATGATCGTGATCATGGAAGTTACTGCTGATGTTATAGGTATATGCGTCACGATGTTGTTTTTGTGGTTAAATTGTCCCTTTCTTGTTTTATTTCATGTATGGTGGTGATTTGTATTTTTATCAATACGTATTGTAGTCTTAAAAGGCAGGATGATCAATTTAAAGACCTTGTGAAGGCTTTGATAAAGTAAATAAACAAGGAGAAAATCTAGTACAATGGAAATCTGGTGGATTTTCTGATGAATGTTTAAAAAGGGTTAACATATGTAAAAATATGTAGATAAGTCAATTAGAAAAAGTGTTTAATATGAACAAGATAAGGGTATGGAGGCACTTTAAAAAAGCCAAGGCTGTGTAGTGTACAACAAAACCAGACACAAGACACAAGACAATAAGACAAGATCAAAACACCACACTAGGCCTAGTAATCTGTCTGCGGTGTTTTGGTCTTGTCAAAACACTGAATAGATTCCGGGAAAAAAGAGAAAGCAAGTAGCATAACTGACAAGTCAATATAACGACTGTTGCAGAATAAACAAAACAATTATCATACATGTAATAAGAGTAAAGAAAAGAAAGAAGCAAGGGGGCTTACATCGCCACATGAGACTGGGTAAAATTACAAGTATTATTAATTAGAATAGCGCCGGATCTGATATTAGTAAGACCGCAATAATATTTTAGCTGTTTTTTAAAAACTAACACCCTACCCGTATGATTTTATTTAACTTGAATCGGATTCATAAAAACTTACCTTAAATAATGACATTCATTTGTAATATTCCAATTTAGGGCCAATAGCATCTCCTCTTGAAAGACGCTTTGGCATCCGGGTATGCATCATGGTCAGTGGTGTAATGATCGGTATGGCTTTTATCATTGCCGCGTTATCTACAGCAGTAGTTATGGCAGTAGTGCTGGCGGTTATGGCAGGTTAGTTTAATAGTTTAATAGCGTCTTGGCTCTGGACCCTCTTTAGTCGTTCAAGTGATGTATATTAACAGTTCGTCATTATTATTTGGTTTCCAGATTGTACTTGAGTACCTGCAAGTCCATCGCAAATCCCTTAGTCTCGAGTCAAGTTACTGTATTCAAATGAACTGTTAATGGAAGGACAGGTAACTGAACTTGTACTGGTGACTGGATTTGTGAATTGACTTTCAGGGACTCGATAATACTCTCGATACCACTCTGTTTGTTTCTTTCAGGACCGGGAATCGGACTGTCGTATATTTTATTTAGAGAGCTAATTGGCCGTTGTTTTCAACCAGATGATATTTCTACAGCTTACTCACTCTCCCAAACCAGCGCCCCCATTGGCTACATGGTCATTCCCTGGCTGTCGCAATTGTTCCTGGATACCTACGGCTACAGAGGCACATTGCTACTTATGGGCGCCATTTTCTTTCACTTGACAGTATGCGGTGCCCTGTTACGTTTCCCGTCTGATAATGGTGCTACAGTCATCAAGGAGGGTACAGACTATATTCCCCTGGTGTGTGATTTTACAGAGGAAGGAACTCAATGCAGGGTGGACCCAAACGCGTCGAGACAAAGCAGTGACTACAAGGAAAATCGTGCTGAGATATCAGCGTTGCGCTCCGTTTGGGAAACGTTGCACACCGAGATCTTCTACAATGTGTCATATTGGTTCTTGGCGATCATCTACATCATCATTCAGTTTGCGTATACAGCCTGGTTGGTGTATTATATTCCTTACACTCAAGCCAAAGGGTTTGCGCTAAGTGATGCCGTCATCTTTACCGCCATATCCGGGCTTTCGAGGCTACTCACAGGTCTCAGTCTCGGGCTTATGTTGAATAAGATCAAGTTTATTAGCAATCAAGGTTTCATGGGAATCGCATTGGTATTGCTGGCTGTGTATTACCTCGTGGACCCGTGGTTGACGTCCTTCTGGTCCACGGCTGTCAATCAAGGCGTGTACGGTATTGCCATTAGTTTGGTGTGGATTATGACAGACGTGTTGCTGTGTGAAACTGTTGCTGTGGATCAGTTGGGTAGCGCCTTTGGTTGGCTCTCGATGAAGTCTGGTATATTGCGTTTCTTGCTTCTTTACCTGCCAGGTGAGTTGGTTTTGATATTCTTTTTTCCGCACGTACAAATTAACACAAGTTGTAGGTTTTATGTTTTGGTCCCAGATAACATTTGTTAAAACAATTGTTCGCATTTGTGTATCACTGTGGAGACATGGCTTTGTTCTCGTGTACAAAATGGTTAGAAAGTCGAGCACGTTTTTCAAAATGCTCCCATTTTAACCATAATTTTTTTCCTGGGTTGAAATTTCGACCCAATATACCCTATATTATACCCTAACCCAAACACTAACCCTAACCCACATCCTAATCCTAGTTTTTGAGTAATTTAAGTAAAATCCAAAAATCTAATTCGTGAAATTCCTAGTGGAGACCTATTCATCTATATAAATTTACCCTCCGGAGACGTTTTGTCTCTATTGTACACATTGTGTTCATGTCTCCAGAGGGTACCGTATTTCGCACCATTATTACACAATACATAATTACGGATACACTGGTAAATATACCGAGTCCGATTTGACTTTTAAGAAGAAAAAACAACACCACAAGTTTGACATCAAAATGGCATTTTACCGAAGTAAATTAGATGATAGAGTTGCACACAAAGTTCACAAACGTGTGACGTCATCGTTTTAATTAATTTTAAATAATTTTAATCTGTTTACATTAACTTACATTCGTTTTCAATGATTTTAAATTGTTTTGATGGTACAAAAGTTCGATTTTTGAAAAATTTAATCTAAAAAATTGTGAATGCGAAAAATCCCTATGTTCTGTTCCTCGAACAGACGTAGTTCTAGTTGTCTTTCTTTTTTTCTTTTAGTAACCTAAACTCCATAGACTTTGTACACGTTTTTCCTGCACGGCACTTTTAGTAGAAAGCAAAGTCGTATTTCCACAAAACTTAACCCAGGTGAAGGCCCTATAGTGAACTCGTGTCTCGCAGACAGACGCCATAATGACGTCATCAGGGGTCACGTGACGTCACCACGTGACCCTCCCTTCCGGTCCAAACCGGAAGTGCCTTATAATTTAAAAGTGAAAAATGATAGGAACTTAATTTCAATGATGTTAGTGTCTGACTATAATGTATTTTTCAAAAAACAATCCCGGCGACGTCATAACATGTTAAAGCGCCCTCTAGCAGTAGCTTAAAAAATGGTTAAAATGAATAATCTATTGATTTGTGTGGCACAGTTTGCTGAAATCACTTATAACCGCTGTATATAATCAGCTTCATGCTAAGAAGCAGCATTTGATACCATTGATCATGGAATACTTCTAGACAGACTTGGGACTTGTTTTGGTATTACAGGTGCCACTAAGTCCTAGTTCATGTCTTATATCAATGGACGCCGTACTAGAGTATCCATCAAGACTGTTCAATCCTTCGAGCATGTTTTGAGATTCTCGGTACCCCAGGGCTCAGTAATAGGCCCACAGTGTTTCACCATGTACACTCATCCAGTTGGTGATATCATCAGAGAACACAATCTAAATTTTCATGTATATGCTGACGATACCCAGCTCTATGCAGAATTTGACCCAAAAGTGGCTGGTGATTCTGATCGTACGCTCACTAATCTGTCCACTTGTATTTCTAAGATCAATACTTGGATGGTCCATAACATGTTACAGCTAAATCAAGACAAAACTGAATTCTGTGTTTTTGCTACACCGACAGTCATCAACAAATTACCACATATTGAGTTAAAACTTGGAGACACATGTATTAAGCCCTCTAACACTGTTAAAAATCTAGGGGTTATACTTGATTCTGCATTATCCATGACCAGTCACATCAATATAATTTGTAGAAGTGTACATTTTCATATTCGTAATTTATGGCGGATTCGCCGGTTTCTCACTCAGGAGGCTTGCCAAAATGCTGTTAGATCTTTGGTTCTTTCTCGTATTGACTATGCCAACTCTTTGCTACAGGGTGCCAGGGAAGTCGACATAAGACGTGTACAGCGTCTTCAAAATAAAGCTGCGCGTCTTGTGTTTTCATGCGGAAGAGAAAGTTCATCTGGTCACTTACTGCGCTCGCTTCGCTGGCTCCCTGTCAAAGAAAGAATCGTGTTCAAAATCCTTTTCTATGTATATAAATCTATCAATGGTCAATCCCCAAGCTACATTACCGATAATCTTGCTTGTTATAACAAAGAGAGACCTGGAGATCGCATGAGACTCCGCTCTTCTTCTGATGTCACCCGACTGGTTGTTCCTCGCTCCAACAAGAAAGCCGGGGATAGCTCATTTTTTGTTGCTGCTCCGAATCTTTGGAACCAACTGCCGGTTATTATCAGGGAAGCGGCGTCCATCGCGATCTTCAAGCGCCTACTTAAAACACACTTATTTCCCATTTTCTTATAAATATATAATATTTGTGTGTACACATGTATATGTGTGCTTCATCTTGATTGTTAGGCGCTGTGATCTTTGTAGAGCGCCATATAAATGCCTTGTATTATTATTATTATTAGTATTTGTATTGGCAATTCTACCTCACCATTACCTCCATTCGGAATCATGTAAGATTGTATTGTCTGGCCACACCCTCACGGCTCAACAGGATTCTCTCAAATCGTGGCGATCGTGGCCCAGTGTAAACCAAGCATAAGGATATGATAATCTAATTGTCTACCACCGAGTGTGTCAATATGCCCTTTAATGCTAAGTGGCCTCATTCGTCCTGGAAATACTCTATTTACAACAATTAATTCTTCAAAACTTCACTTTTCTATGTACTAAGTCTACGTCACAGGTTTTCATACATATAAAGTAATCAGATGTGTGAACATTTTATATCTGACATCTTGTGACCACGTACGGATGCCAGGATGTGAATATTCAGACTACTGGGCGTGGCTAATAACACAATTTACATACTGCACTATTATTATACACATGGACTGGCATGATTCGGTCACTAGAGCACGTCTATTCCCCCGGTGGACTGTGAGTGACAAGAAGGGGGACCTATTTCTCCTAATTAGGTCTCCCTTCTCGTATCTAACAGGCCCGAGAGGGATAGACGTGCTCTAGTGACCGAATCATGCCAGTCCATATGTGTTTTATAACACACCTCGGTCAAAATTATGAAATAATCGTGATCCGATCCAGACGCCGCCATTTTCCATATTAAGATGAGCCCGGCAAACCTCTTAAGGCGCTGTAACCAGTCAAAAATGTTAAGTCAATTGCCAGCTTCGGGAACTATTTCCCGCAAATTCACGGTGGCGCAAATTCCATGCAATAGCCTATATTAGTTAACCCCACTTGACCGTGTTTCAGCCAACCAGAATACAGAACTAGCAAGAGGTGCGTTATAATAGTATTATAATGAACGACGCACAATCATTATTTAATAGTATATGTATATCAAAGCTTCGTTCACTTCGTTGTAAAAATAATTTCATTATTCATAAATAATTGTTTGGTGCAAAATTCGTTTATTTGTTTATGTGCAAAAGTATACAATTTGCCAGTCGTTATTATTTATCTATAAGTATAATGATCCGTAAAATTATTATGTATTTACATGTAATAAAAGTTGTCCATCAATTATATATATATAATATATATAAATGCATGTGCAAAATTTATTATTTACATATAAAATTTGCCCGTCGACATTATTTATATATAATTATAATGACCCATTGAATTATATAATGAAAGCTAGCAACAATCATCTATATATAATAAGGTGGTGCAAAATCTATTATTATTTTTACTAAATAATAAATAATACATTATATATTAAATGATGAATTATTTGTAAATAATAGGGTTAAAAAATAGTTGTACACTTTGCGCCTTATACACATGTACATACATTGTATTGCAATAAATATTACTTGCCGTCAAGTGGCAAACTATTCGCGTGTTCTAGTTCATAACGCCGAGCTGGAGTCTTTGGCTTAGTATAGTTGTTTGTACACGTTGGACGGTGGTCAAGTTTCAATACTAAACAGAATGGCAAAATTGTGTTTTAGATCCGAAGGAACGAACCACGTCGGTTTGCTGGCAATCTTGGGTATGTGCACATGTGGGTTTGTTTGGATTGCTGCGATGAAATGTTTAGCTGTGTTACTACCAACCCTACAGGATCAGGCAGATACCTACACATGGGTTATTGGCTGGATGATCGTGATCATGGAAGTTACTGCTGATGTTATAGGTACATGTATATGCGTCACGGTGTTGTTTTTGTTGTTTTTGCACAGGTTACATTTTTTATTTCTTGTTTTATTTCATGTAGGCCCTATTGTGGTGATTTGTTTTTGTATCAATACGTATTGTAGTCTTGAAAGGCAAGATGATCAATTTAAAGATCTTGTGAAGGCTTTGATAAAGTAAATAAACAACGAGAAAATCTAGTACAATGGAAATCTGGTGGATTTTCTGATGAAGGAATGTGTAGGGCATATGGACAGACATTGGACAACTCAAAAGTGAACACGGAAAATACGTTGCATCGGTACTTCGTGACGAAGGCATCACTGACAGCTTTAAAGTTCAATTCAATTCAATAGACCATTTATTTCCATTCTTTTGACAGTGATGAATGCACAATAATAAACAAAGATATAGATAAAAACACTTATGTAATGCTAAGTGAATGAGAACAAATTCAAAAACACAAACAATGTAAACAATATGTAAAAAAAAGTATTAAAAAAAGGTTAACGTATGTAAAAAAATATGTAGATAAGTCAATTAAAAAAAGTATTTAATATGAACAAGATAAGGGTATGGAGGCACTTTAAAGAAGCCAAGGCTTGTATATAGAAATGCCTTTTATATAAGAATTTTGATTAATTATTTTAAACATGGGGGATTGTGTACATGTACAAACAAACAAGACACAAGACAATATAGGACAAGACCAAAACACCGCAGACATTATATACTAGGCCTAGTATATCTGTCTGTGGTCTTTTAGTCTTGTAAAAACACTGAATAGATTCCGAAAAAAAGAGAAAGCAAGTAGCATAACTGACAAGTCAATATAACGACTGTTGCAGAATGAACAAAACAATTATCATAATAAGAATAAAGAAAAGAAAGAAACAAGGGGGCTTACATCGCCACATGAGACTGGGTAAAATGACAAGTATTTTTAATTAGAAAAGCGCCGGATCTGATATTAGTAAGAGCGCAATAACATCATTTTAGCTGTTTTCTAAAGAGAACTAACATCCGTATGATTGTATTAAACTTGAATCGGATTCATAAAAACTTACCTTAAATAATGACATTCATTTGTAATATTCCAATTCAGGGCCAATAGCATCTCCTCTTGAAAGACGCTTTGGCATCCGGGTATGCATCATGGTCAGTGGTGTAATGATCGGTATGGCTTTTATCATTGCCGCGTTATCTACAGCAGTAGTTATGGCAGTAGTGTTGGCGGTTATGGCAGGTTAGTTTAATAGTTGAATAGTGTCTTGGCTCTAGACCCTCTTTAGTCGTTCAAGTGTTGTATAGTTCGTCATTATTATTTGGTTTCCAGATTGTATTTGAGTACCTGCTAGTCCATCACAAGTCCTTTAGTCCCGAGTCAAGTTACTGTATTCAAATGAACTGTTAACCAAAGCGCTTTGTCATTGTTCATCTAGTTACATGGGACTGGCTTTATGAAAGGACGGGTGACTAATCTTGTACTAGTGACTGGGTTTGTGAAATGACTTTCAGGGACTCGATAATACTCTCGATACAACTCTGTTTGTTTCTTTCAGGACCAGGAATCGGACTGTCGTATATTTTATTTAGAGAGCTAATTGGCCGTTGTTTTCAACCAGAGGATATTTCTACAGCTTACTCACTCTCCCAAACCAGCGCCCCAATTGGCTACATGGTAATTCCCTGGCTATCGCAATTGTTCCTGGATACCTACGGCTACAGAGGCACATTGCTACTTATGGGTGCCATTTTCTTTCATTTGACAGTATGCGGTGCCCTGTTACGTTTCCCGTCTGATAATGGTGCTACAGTCATCAAGGAGGGTACAGACTATATTCCCTTGGTATGTGATCCTACAGAGGAAGGAACTCAATGCAGGGTGGACCCAAACGCGTCGAGTCAGAGCAGTGACAAGGAACATCGTGCTGAGATATCAGCGTTGCGCTCTGTTTGGCAAACGTTGCACACAGAGATCTTCTGCATTGTGTCATATTGGTTTTTGGCGATCATCTACATCATCATTCAGTTTTCGTATACAGCCTGGTTGGTGTATTATATTCCTTACACTCAGGCCAAGGGATTTGCGCTAAGTGATGCCGTCATCTTTACCGCTCTATCCGGGCTGTCGAGGGTACTCGTAGCTCTCAGTCTCGGGCTTATGTTGAATAAGATCAAGTTTATTAGCAATCAATGTTTCATGGGTATCGCATTGGTATTGCTGGCTGTATATTACCTCGTCGACCCGTGGTTGACGTCCTTCTGGTCCACAGCTGTCAATCAAGGCGTGTACGGTATTGCCATTAGTTTGGCGTGGATTATGGCAGACGTGTTGCTGTGTGAAACTGTTGCTGTGGATCAGTTGGGTAGCGCCTTTGGTTGGCTCTCGATGAAGTCTGGTATATTGCGTTTCTTGCTTCTTTACCTGCCAGGTGAGTTGGTTTTGATATTCTTCCTTCACCACGTACAAATTAACACAAGTTGTAGGTTTTATGTTTTGGTCCCAGATAACATTTGTTAAAACATTATTACCCAATACATGAATACGGATACACTGGTAAATATCCCGAGTCTGATTTGACTTTTAAGAAGAAAAAAACAACACCACAAGTTTGACATCAAAATGGCATTTTACCGATGTTTACATAACAAAATGACCAGTAATACGATCCAGAGAAGTGGCAAAGCATCAGGTCACATTTAAATCCGACTCGGACAAACCTAATTGTTTCTAGTTTCTTTGTCCCTGGTTTAGGTTTGATCTACGATGTAACAAAGAGCTACACCTGGACGTTTATGATGTTGGGAGGCGCTCACCTCGTTGGCCTTGCTGCTTTGTTGCTTCTTGTTTGGTATCAACGAAAAAAATAAATCAAATAATTATTGTCGTGTAAAGAAAATGTTAAACGTTTAGAGACGCACAGAGTACAGTCGTCGTCATCACACGTTGAATAGCGCCACATTGCGGCTACTTCACTAGCTTAAGTTCACACTTTGTGCTTGCTCAAGTCAATAACAACAATGAGTCGGAAAGACATATTTGGCAACCAAAAAACACACGTTTAAACATCTGCTGTATTTAAACCATTGCTATGACGTCACTCTATTGTTAAAAGTGTGGATTCGTATCTACGAATCGACGCTTTAGACAACAAGTGTGGATTCGTATCTACGAATCTTTAGTAAAGTGTCAATTCGGAACTACGAACATATCCCTCTAAACCACTCACTGCAAAATAAGTGCACGTTTGATAACAGAAAATATGTAGCACAATTGTTTTCATGAAAGTACATTCTGCTGGATATGAGGATCAAATTAACTTCTGTAGTCGATGCATCAGCTTGATTTATACTGTGCCGTGACTATCACGGTATGCGGCAGTTAACGTACAAAAGATACATCGTTGTTTAGAACAATGTTTTCCGTGCAATTAAACCCACGAGGAGAAATCATTACCATAACTGTTATTCATACGGATTATTTACGACAAAGGCTGTTTTTATTATTGCCCTAGCACATTGTAGTTTGTATTGGCAATTCTACCTCAGTATTACCTCCATTCGGAATCACGTGAGATTGTGTTGTCTGGCCACATCCCCACGCTCAACACGATTTCCTCAAATAGTGGCGATCGTGGCCCAGTGTAAACAAAGCATAATGATCTGATAACCTAATTGTCTACCACCGAGTGTGGTTTATATATGCCCATTTTTGCTAAGTGGCCTCATTCGTCCTGGAAATACTCTATTTATAACAATTAATTCTTCAAAACTTTACTTTCATATGAACCAAGTCTACGTCACAGGTTTTCATACATATAAAATAATCAGATGTGTGAACATTTCATATATGACCTTTTGTGACCATTGAGAAGTCAACAACATTTGTAAGATTTATCCGCCAACTTGTTCACGATCCAAGTCTAAATAGGAGGTGTTCATGTTATATGAAGAGAGTTTTCATATAGAACATTTCATATTTAACCTATGGTGACCTTACGAGAGGGCATGCCTTTGTAAACCTTATGTATAGATATACAAATTGGGATGCTGTGTAGCAATGAAGAGCATAGGAAATGTGAAAATATAAATATAACAGTGCTCACCGGAAATAAAACCCAATTTCTGGTGAGCACTGCTATATTTATATTTTCACATTTTCTATGCTCTTCATTGCTACACAGCATCCCCATTTTTAAATAAAGATTTACTTGTTTATTGCACTTGTTTAGGTAGAGTAAAAAAATGTACTGTTTATGTAATGAAAACAATTTTCAGATGTGGAGAAATCATATTTGACATCTGATACTTTTGGAGAGGTTATTAAACCTTGAATACCTGGTGAAAGCACACCTTTTTTCGTGACCCAAGCCCTAATAGTCGCAGAAGAAAGGAATTGCACCTATTGTTCTACACACGCAGTCATGTTATGAATTTAGACTTTGCAAAAAAAATTGAGGTGACCTCTGTCCTCCATTTTCCTTTTATAATTGGCAGACGCAACATGATGCAATTGGAATAGATGTTGTCCTGTTTTGCAACGAAATACGTGTTTGCTCAAGTGTCAACGCTTGTGTACCTGTTGTACTCAGAGAGACTTGGGTAACAAAGTTGTTAACCTTTTTTACCAAGCCCAACTGTCACTCTTAGAGATTAATGCTTGTTCGTTGTGCTTCTTATATTATGTTGCGCCTGCGTCTACCCTTATAAACGGGAAATGGAGATCTGAAATTTATGACGTATCCCTATCAGTACCGAGCGTGCACACCTGGGCTCAAAGTTGCATGGACGTTCGCAACCAAAGAGCTTGTATGTCCCCCATTATAATAGTCGTTACGTGACCAGCGTTCTTTGTTGGCACAAGCGGATATTGCTTGCATGCTTGCAACTGAAATGTCAACAGCGCCCTCACTTTTGGCAGCTGTGTGGTTTATTATTGCTAATGGTTCAAACTGGTTCAAAAGGACGCGCGCGTGCATACGATTACTAGCAGTACAGTTTGTCCAACGCCACTTAGCTGCCATCATGGCCGAAAACGCTTCCAAGATTTTGGAGGAAATCTTCGCAGATAGCGGTTGAGATATGTCCGATGATGAATCGTCTGTAGCAACATCTGACGAAAGTGATGAAGAGGAAAGACAAGCCTCTTCAACTTTGTCTGGAAAACCAAATTACAGGTAGGGTCGGGAGGTTACTAAAAACACACCGTTCAACTTGGTTATTCATCAAATGTTTCGCATCCGACATTCATAGGCTACTTTAATGTAACCTTTGCTTTTTGATGCCTTTTGCAGGTAATATCATCAAAAGCACTGAACGTTTCAGTTTGCATTGCATAATCCGATGGAATCTAATTAGAAATTGGTGAAAATATTGATTTGTTATTGATTTATTGATTTTGTATTGATTGTAAATTTATATATAATAATCTTTAAAAAAAGAGATTTTATTTCATGAGATTTTATTTTATTTAAAAAGGAGACTTATTTCAGTGAGAACACTAGATACGAGCATCCACAAACAGCATTGTAATGACAGTTTGTGATTAAAGGTAATACAACATTTGCGACCCCCCAAAAAAAACCAAAACAACAGCAACGGCAACGGCAACGGCAACGGCAACGGCAACGGCAACGGCAACGGCAACGGCAACGGCAACGGCAACGGCAACGGCAACGGCAACGGCAACGGCAACGGCAACGGCAACGGCAACGGCAACGGCAACGGCAACGGCAACGGCAACGGCAACGGCAACGGCAACGGCAACGGCAACAGCAACAGCAACAACAAGAAAAAACTACTTCATTTAATGAATGACCATATTTGACAGTCGCGAATGGTCTCGAGCATCCTGTGAAATCAGGGCACCTGGTGTGCTATTCTGTTTTAACAAAACTGATATTGTTTAGCAATTTCCAAAGATGGTTGGCCAAACGTCTTCCGAAAAATTATTAAACCCCGGATAAATCCGTTTGACCCGACCCCCGCCCCCCCCCCCCCCCCCCCCCCCCAAATAAATAAATAAGAAGCTAATGTTGTATACTAAAGGCCGACTTGGTTTCAAACAGTACATGCCACGAAAGTCCGTCAAATGGGGATTAAAATGTTTTTCATTGAACGAGTCAGAAACCGGTTATACATGTGCTTGAAAGGTGTTCACTGGCTCTCAGCCCACATCAAAGGAATCTAGTCGACCCTCTGTTGGTTATGCTTTAACACACCACCCACCTAATATTACATCTGCTGGGCATGTAGTCCTCGACCTAATTACAGGACTCGAACATAAGGGACATTTCATTTTCATGGACAATTGTATACCAGCCCAGCTCTCATCTGCAAGTTGTCACAGTTAAAGTTTGGAGCTTGTGGAACTGCACGATACACCACACTGGGGATTCCAGATTGTGCAAACCCAAAAACGTTACACATGATAAGTGGTGTTGACACCCAGTTTTATACCCAGCACGATATGTGGCAGAGGGGTACCCCCCTCTTATCCCTATACTTTATACGCACTCAACACTATTGTAACCTAACCCATCCCCCCTTGAAACCTAAAAGGAATTCCTGAGATTCAGGGAACACAATGGTCAACACAAAAGAGGGGGGGTTTTCTCTGCCACATATCGTGCTTTATATGCCCAGTTTTGCACCAAAGCCGGCTAACTGTGGGTCGTTTGGCAGGATGCCAAGCGTGTAACTCTTCTCACAAATGTTGAAAACTGCAATATCGACACGAAAGACATTATTCGGAGCAAAAACAGTTTGAGTGGACTTCGTACAATCAAAAAATCTTCTGTCGTTAATGATTATAATAAAGACATGGGAGGAAGTGATCTCGCAGCACATGTGTCAGTACTACTCGCACCCTCACAAATCGATTAAATGGTGGAGAAGAGTTTTCGTGGCCATTCTTGACATCGGCCTTGTGAATGTTACCATTGTATACAACAGCATCCCTACAAATCAGCACTTGACCACTTTTGATTTCAGGGTCAAGGTGATAGAAGAGCTTATTTCCACTTGGAAGCACAACTCAGCTCAGCATACCAGTCAAGTGTCACGCGGTTCCAGCCGCTTTCCGACTCATCACTATCCTTGGAGAATTTCTGCCAGCAAAAAGCGCAACTGTGTTGTTTGCAGTACCAGAGCCAAGCGGAAACAAACTCGCACGATTTGTAAAAAGTGTGACAAACCAATATGTGTGTACTAACATGCTTTGAGAAGTTTCATAGTCTGTAATGAGCATTGATCACCTGAGCAAGTTTTATTGCGGTTCCCCCCACTCCCCATTTCAATGTTGGAGTGATGGTGCACACACCGCCAACCCAACATTGAGTTGGGAGGGGGGGGGGGGGTGGTACGTGGCCGCTTTCATTTAAACTTTTAACTGCATCCATAGTGTACCCATTTCGTATGTTTGTGCAATTACCTTCATAGTCCAGATTTCCTTCATTTTGAATAAGTATCTAAGGAAAACCTAAGTATTTTCAAAGAAAACAATTGAAATTTTCTCACTCCTAAATTTGTGTTTTTTCATCAGATTTACACTTCTATTAGTAGTTGTCAATTCATATTAACGGCAAATATTGGGGGTGAGATATGGAATTCTTTTCACTCCCCTCAAAAAACTTCTCACAGGCCAATATTGTTGTTTTAATGAATCTAATAGTCATTGCTTTGGGGGTACTGCCAATCCGTTATGATTCAACACCACTTCAAAGAAGAGTGGCCTTTCATTACTTTGCCTTGCAAGGGCGCTATACACTAAAACTTGGCAAAAAAAAGTGCTTGGTCACTAACCATATCATGTACATTACTCTGGTAACCTAAGCAGAGTGACAAAATGCCTTGGTACTGAAAGGGTTCATGGTAAAAATATGTGAAATAGCAGTATTGGAACCAGCAGTAACCCTTAAACTCATCTTGTTAGCCACTGACAGTCTGACAAGTAACTACAATGTACATTGTAATTTACTAATTAGCAGAGCTCTTTTAACCAATTCTGCAAGTAGAGAAAAACATGTCCCGTCATCAGACATGACTCGACTGAGAGCAAGTGCCTAACAATAACGTTACAAACATTTTTAAAATTACATTTTGTCATTCGGATATAAAACAAGATATATCACTGTTACTCATGTTTACTGAATATAACTAAATTTATTAAAACATTTTCTTGTATTAAAATTAAGAACTTTTAACATTCCTTTAATGCAATCATTTCAGTCAATCATACCTAATAAGAAGTGACCCAACCATGGAGCAATAAACTAGATTGCTCCATGACCCAACGCAGCAAAATGAGTCGCGTCAGTAATAAGCCTTTTAATATTATCACACACAATAGAATTCACCCGAAAAAACGCATGTAGGGCATAAGATACCAATCTCAATGATATACCAAAAATGTCGAGCAAATGATTTGATTTCTACTGCATGTGAAAAAGAAATGACTGCAAATTTGTCCCTAAGACTCATTTCGAAGAATTGGGTCACAACTGTAATAAATGAAATATAGTACAAATTTAATTTTATTAAATTTTTATCAAATCGAATTTATCAAATCGAACAAATTAAGCTAGTAAGCATTATACAATTTAGCACACATGCCAGATATAGGTTATTTACATCAAATTGGTGACACAACTCAAATCAGGTGTTTATTTTATCTAGGATGTGTGCACATTTCTATTAAAATTGGCTTCAGAACTGTTATGGTTAAAACATTTATTTTTTTCAAGTTTAAGTTAAACACAATAACAGTTATAACTGAATTATTTTAAACCTCTTCACTTGTGTTATAATTATAAACTTTTAACAATCCTTGAATAAAATCATTTCAGTCATCAATATAATAATAAAATGTAATATTAGTACAAATTCAACATGTCATTAAAATTATATATTAGCACACACATTTGGTGAAGGAACAGCTTTGAAAAGAGAAAGTAAATATTCAACTATTTTTGTATTGAAACAGGAGTACCTTTTAACTATACATTAGATTAATTAATCAGTTACATATATCTTAAAATCAATGAGAATCGGTGAGCAATGTGAGAGATGTTATAATAAATATATTGACATCTTTGTCTCGTGCGTAGTGAAACTATATAATTCTGGATCATGGATCACTTCATCAGTCGGCTAGATTTACTATACACCCGAACAAATTAATATTTGTAAACTTTTAGTACAGAGGCAAACTGGGCAGTGCTACATATGAAGAAACAGCTGCAAAATGGCATGGGATTGATTTTCAACAATTTAGAAAATTAATATTTGTGATGAAACTAGAGTTTAAAATTTTCTGTCCAAATTTCTTTTTTACTGAAATTTCATTAACAAAGTTTTGTACAAACTCTTAAACATCAGAGAGGCACGCTTTTTCACAAAATTTGTTCAGAAATCATGCAAAATTAGTCCGATTTCTAAATTAAGTTTGCTTTGGAATGCCAAATTTGCGATAACTTTTTGTCCATATGAAGTGCCTGATTTGTATTACCGATCACATTATGTCATGGTTAGCAAACACAATAAAAAATAATTTCAGGTTAAACTCTATATGATGTCAATTCATTTTGAAATAAACCACAAATAATTGTTTAGCAAGCAACAAGTGAAACGGATCAGAACTGATCAAAGAAAATGATTAGAGCAGGGTTTAAACCTGCAACCTCTGGATTACCGTTTCGGTGCTCTACCAACTTACAATGTAGCTGTTCATCAAGCCTTGTGTTGGTGAATCCCCATTTTGTTAATATTCACGGTGGTTATAGTCGGGGCTGAATATCTCAGTTGGTAGAGGACCAGAGCTGCAATCCAGCTGTTGTATGTTCGAACCCCTCCATTCAGTTTCTTTGTTCAACTTAAAGGCCGGTTCACACTTCAAGCAAAAGCGATGACATCACAAAGTATTCACTCATTTCACTGCAAAAATTTGTCCGAGTTAAAATGTGTTTTTCGAATTCGCAGCACTCAAACCTTCTCTGACAATATAAATCCTTGCTAAATAACGCCAAGTCGAATCATCATGTTTGAAAAAAAATTGATTCTACAAAATAACAAATGTTAAGCATTGCGCCACGCGTTAAAAGCATCGACCGCAGTCCTAGTTTAAATGTGCAAATATACGACACATTTATAATATACAATTCCAGGGATTAAGATCGAGCAAGGCATGATGGGTGAACATGGTGCAGCAAGATTGTAACCATGGTAAAGAGGTTTGAACAGCACCCCCTCTAGTGTCATCAGATGTATATCCCCCATCCCCAACACAGATTTAAAGCTTAATTTCCAGAAAACCCGTTAACACATTTTACATGTAAAATGTTCTCATTGCCCGATATTCCATTTTCAATTATCTCTATTACAATGACACCCATTATCAACTGGTACATGTACATAGTTCTTGTTCTCATTACATCTAAAAGGTGATTCCTCAAAGATTAATGGCATTAAAATCTTCCAGGAAAATGTCATTGCTTTGCATATCAAAACATTCTGCAGGTATGATCAAGTTAAATTCTTAGCTTACAATAAGCAGAGCAACCCTTCCAGATGCAGCACAGCGTATCATGTAAACAAGTCTGGTGCACTCTAGCTGATGCATTCAGCCAATTGACATCAGTGCATAAACAACCACAGTCTAAGACTATAAGAGCTAATCCCCATTAAACAATGCCAGAGATGGATTATGCTGTGCATGGTGACTACAAAGTATGAAGAAGTTTGATCTTGGGATTTCTGACCCAGTGGATCTTGATGTACTGGGCAGGTTTGTCACCATGACAAATGATGCAGATTGCTGTATTTGGCAGGGTGCTCAAGGAATACCCATGGGGGGGGGGGGGGGTAGGGTTAATAAAGTCCAATCCTTTCTTGATTTTGCTAGTGTATTTTTGTAATTTTTTTTTTAAGCACAGCCAGACTTCCTCAAAGCTAGAAGACGCCATTGGTATTGCTTGAATTATCAGGAATAGGTTTATCGTGGGGGAGGGGGTGTATTTCATTTAACTGGCCGGTTTCAAGTTTTACAATTGTGGATGCCGAGATAATTAAAAAGCAAGAAAAATGTTTTCAACTTGCATCAAGCAGTTGTTCTTATTGTTTCTTTTTTTTTCGCGGGTAGTAGTAGTACCGGTAGTAGAAGTAGAAGTAGAAGTAGTAAACGTTTCCAATATCTGCGAATAGTGTATCCTATATTTTTATTCCATTCTCGAATACTGCATTTATTAAAATAACCCTAAACTCCATAGGGTGTGCAAAATCATATTGATTTTGGAGGATTCAGGACTGTTAGGGTTTTAAGGCCTCCGTATAGTACTTGATTTATTCTTTCTTGTCCTTGCCATCTCTGACTTTCCTGCCGGTCGGGTCTTTGGGACGCTTCCCAAAGAGAGCTGGCCGAAGCATGCCCTCTAGCGGCTCAAAGGGATCCCTGGAGCCGTACAACATGAATATTTTTGCTGTTGCCATGGCCAACATGCAGCAAAGCAGCAACAGAGAGAGAGGCACCGGGAGAATGGTGTAGTGCTGAAGTACAATTAATAGGCTGATGAGGATGGAGACTTTCATTGTGCTGATGGAAAAAAAATAAATAACAAAGTACTTAGGAATGCTCATCATTGTACATGCGGACGTTCTGGCAAAATGAGACGAAACTGGGAACAGGCCACAGTGGTGAAAACTGCAAAATAGTGACTAGGGCAATTTATTTTTCACAAAATTATGTCTTCTAATCATATTTGTATAGTAATAGTAAGAAAGTAGTGAAATGAAAGTGTTTTTAACTAACTTTTTACTTTGGCGACTAAATGCAAATTGTAAACAGGCACAACATATTAACGGAATGTCCAATTGAAGCACAACAAAGAGTATTGTACGGGGAATTATATTATCTTTCCCAAAGCCTGAAAATCCTCATTTCAACTTCAGGGACTAGCGAGTGGGGGGTGTCAAACCCTCCAAACATTTTGAGCCTCAGTCGGCATTTCGAGCCTTAGTCGGCATTTCGAGCCTCAGTCGGCATTTCGAGCCTCAGTCGGCAACTGGCCTGGATCACAAAAACTCAGTAAAAATGTGCCACCAAATTAATAATTAGGTGGCCCATTTGCCGACTGAGCCTTTCGAGTTTTCAGTAATTCTCCAGCATACTCCATCATCGTCTATCTTCAGGTGTACATTGACCCCAATTTGACCCGAAGTTCTTGCCTGATTTGAGACTAAGTGACCATTAGGCAGGTCACTGAGAGTTCAAAGTTTCCGCAGCACAGTAAATCTTAATGTCCTCAGTTGAAGCATGGTTCAAGTTTCCACAGAACTATAAATCTATAAGCTTGGTAAAGTAGGCGACTTTGAAATAGATTGCTTAAGAGGCGATGATATGTCTTAGGCGGTGATATTATTTGCAAATTTGATTAACCTTGCGACGTGCCACCGTACTTTTTTTCGAAGTCGCTTCGCCGTAAAAAAACATTTGATTTTTCACCATATGATAAACAAATTCATATTACATGTATTCCTAGTTCAAAGCATGCCGAATAGCATGGCAAGTGCCGCTTGAACCCTGGTTGAACCGGAGACCCAGCTTTTAGCAAAGCAAAGTGCTGCCCCACGAGTATCCCTTTACATTGTGTACATAAATGGGCCTTTCAAGTCTGGGTTTTCCAGACCTACCCAAGCAATTAATCTTGCTATTGTTGCCTTGCCCCATTGAACAACACCAGCTGGGATCGAATATATTTAGACACTATGGGAAAGTACTGTGTTGACATATAAAGCCATAAAACCGAACAGCGTGGGGGTTACACACGAAATACAACCGACTTTGAAAAAAGTACGGACGCGCGTTCGTGTAAAAACAAAATGGCCGCACGTCGCAAAGTTAAAAGAGTCTGAGAAAAGTAACCATGAAATGCCTCAAATTGCACCACAGAGCATCTAGAATCCAAATTTGTCTGCGGCCCTTAAGTGGGCTCTGGACCCCACGCCGTAAATAGCTTCGCGCTTGCTCCGCTCAGACCCCCCCCCCCCCCCCCCCCCCCCCCCCCCCCCCCTCCAATAAAAATGTCCTCGCTACGCCCCTGCTTCCACCCAGTTCGGTCTCATTCTGCCATAACTCCTCACGATTGGGCAATATCAGGGTAGGTGGTTGTGGCTAACCCTAATGCAGCAATCAATGGGAATCTTGAACCTACCCTCCTCAAGACTTCACTCTTATTTACCTTCTGTCTTGAACTACCAGCATGAAGATTCACCTCCCAGACAATAAAATTAAGTCGATTGGGAAGGCGAATCTTCTCGTTGGTAGTTCAAGACAGAAGGTGAAAAAGACTGAAGGCTTGAGGAGGGTAGGTTTAAGATTTAGAGGATTCAGGTTGGGGTAGTTTGTCGTTAAAGTGTACGATAAGTGAATTGGATTAGGTTACATTACAGGAACAAAGGAAAACACTCGGAATCCTCGATCGTTATGTAAAACACGACTGTTTAAACAATGATGAACAATGACCTTCAATTATGACTCCTACATGACGTTTGACCCCAGCAATCCGATGAAAAATTGTGTCTTTCCACCTAAGGGTCACAGCATCTAAATTTCATCGAAACTCCATTAAAGCATGTAGAACTTATACATTTTTTTCCAAAAAAATTACCTGAAACTACATTGTACACGTGTATATAACACATACGTGTACGTACGTTTGTTTAAATGGTGTAAATCGAAGAGTTTCTTTTGTACCTCTCGATAATTTCCTTTGTTTGTACACAAATCTCAATCGAGGTCGTCCTCGATTCTAACCCTAACCCCAATTCACCTTCGTGTTGCCAGGCATGTGTCCTCCATTTACACCATAAACAAACGCACCAAGTCGTGTTTTGCATTATGACCAAGGATCCCCTATTGTGTTTCCCTTTGTTCCTGTACTGTAACCTAACCCCATAGACTTATTGTACACTTTAACGACAGAGGAAGAAAATTCAACAAAAGACGAACGCCCTAGGACTAAAAGGGTCTAATGTTCGCCTATCGTGCTTCTGTCCTCGGGGGTTATGTAGTACATGAACACATGAGCGGACACCCAGCAAGACACTCAGACAGCCCTACAGCCCTACAGACATACAGACATAAGCCTCGATCGATCGTTAGTGCCCCTAAAACACAAAACACAAAAATGTCTTGAAATGCAATTAACTTACAATGATGGAGTTGTAAGCTGATTGGAGGAGGGACCACTGGTACCCCGCAGCAAGCGTTCAATGTTCCTCATTTGCATACTGCCAGTACCTTGATGACGAGAGAAAATTGCATAATTCCCACACGTACAGCAAATAAGATCATTATACCAGTTGTATCACTTGAATTGCAGGGCTTCATAGCAATTTCTGTATTTTTGTGATAGGTATTTTCTTTACACTTTTGTGAGCAGAATAAGCTTAAATAATAAAGGGTGCAAAACTACTAAAATGAACAAAGCTGCACGAGCTTTTTAGTAAGTGTTTTTTAAGGTGACCTTAAACATGGTTTTTTTCTTGCATGGTCTTAATTAATGGTATTAAACATATTTTACATGTATTTTAGTGTTTCACTGACCAAATGACAGCACTTTTATTATCATACATAAGACCTGCAATTGGAAATTCAAATATTTGCTACTTTTGAACTTTACAGTTGACATTCTGCATGTATTATCCTGTAGATAGACAGCTCTCCTTCAGTGATTACATAAATTACCACACAAACCAAGGCACTTTGAAGTCTAGTAAATCAACTTACCGCTAAGTGATATTTCAGAAAAAGTTACATAAATCTAGAGGCATCCTCGCTATTTGGTATATTCTTTTTGACCTTATTTTTTTGGGGGGGAAGCCCATTTCAAGCTTAATCTTGTGCGAAAGAAAGGCCAAAAAAATGCTATTTTTCTCTGGGTGTTAACATTACCTTTGACAGTTCCAATGATCAGCATGACTAAGAAGCCATTAGGGTAGATGGCTGCTGCCTGTGCCACCCCACCAGCAATCTTACGCATCCTAATCACCTCTTTGAAGGGGATAAAGAGGAACTGAGCAGGGAACGAGGAAGCAAGCTTGAAGAAGAAATCCCCTGGGCAGTAGAAGATCAGATACCTGGAGCAAAAAAAGTTGGCAATAGTTTACATGGAATTAGTCTTTAGCGAAGACGACAGTATTTAATATTTGATTGTGCGCCTGCTAACGACACAATTTTGACCAGTTTCCTAACTCAAACTATTGTCTTTGCAAACCTGCGCCAGCAGTTTAACTTTTTCTTTATTTCTTCGCAGGCTTTCCTAATAGGGAGTCAATTAGCAATTGCCGAACGATCACTACGTCATATACGTCTGATGTGACGTAGCAGACGCGCAGCAGACGCGCGGCTGACGCGCAACAGACGGGCGCGCAACAGACGGGCGTCTGTTGCGGGACTGACAGGCGCGGGACAGGCGCGGGACAGGCACGGGACAGGCGCGCGACAGGCGCGCGACAGGCGCGCGACAGACGCGTGACCGACGTGTGACTGATGTGTGACTGATGTGTGACCGACGTGTCACTGACTTTGTTTGTGTGTCTTCTTACCAGACAATCGTTGCTATTCCAATATTGATGTGATTGCTGAATGCTGCTAAAATTGGCTGGCCTAGCAGGAAATTGGCCAAGATTCCTCCAGCAAAGCTGCTTAACATGCTGCAGAACCAGCACGCCAGGGGGTTGGTCTGGGCTAGATGCTTAGTGCCTAGGCACAACACAGAAGAAAGAAAGAAGAAAAAAATGTATGCAGGATTTCTCTGAGAAAACAGTCCAAAATGCTTAGGTCTGATTACATCATGCTAATAAATTGGCCTTAAATGTTTTTGAGCATACAGGGAAAATGCTTTATGAACTCTAACAGTTCTAAATCCTCTAATTTTGATAGGATTTTCCACACACCATACGGAGTTAGGGTTAACCCCTTGATGCCACGGAGCGGCTATGGCCACGACCCACTAATCTGTCCAAAATGCTGTTGTCAGCAGTGTTAAACAGTGGAACACAGCCTGTGTCACTGTCTGCACACTCAGGTCCATTGTGCAGTGCAACTGCTGGACAAAGACTCCTTTTTTGCAGTCGTGCATATTCCGGTCCCACTTCTCCGTTGTGCTAACTTCTGCGGATAATTGAGCACGTTACAAACACGTACTCATTTATCTGCCACATGCTTGTTAAAAAGAAATGTTCCCACCGGAAGAGTGGGGCCATTACACCGGCGTCAAGGGGTTGAAGTGATTAATATTGAACAAATCTGATCTGAGGCTGTCACTGTAGGTTGACCAAACTGTGAAGCTCAATATAGATTTTGCCAAAAGCATCGAAAATGATGGTAAATTGGAATGAAAAACAGTTTAAAATATATCCAATCCAATCCAATCCGATCTGCATTTGTAAAGCGCCAATCAATCTAGTTGCCTATACCAAGGCGCTGCCAGGAACACCGGGGCAAAAATCCTCTTAGCGACGAGTGTTACTGGGTTCTTTTGCGTGCATCACACAACACACGGGACCTCCAGCTTTACGTCCCATCCGAAGGAGGAAGCAATAGTGGTTTAATTGCCTTGCCTTGCCTAGATCTATAGACAAATCCAATCCAATTTTTGTCATTTATCATTGGCGGCACTGTTTTACTCTCGGGGGTCATGCGATTTTGATTTCTTAGAGTGAAAGGGCTAGTACTGGTCCCCCACAATGTGTGTTTGTGTGCTCCACTGTATGTGTGATTGAATTTGTCTATACTTAACAAAATTAATTAAACAGGGACTAAAAACAGAACATTTAACTTTTTTAAAGTGAAAAAGATAAACGTTGGAAATTATGAGAACTCTAAATATACATGTAATAAACAAAAGATTGGGGTCTGATGATGTTACCTTCTTGCAAGTCCTGCCTCACCGCCAGATTCATTAGAATGTAGTGAGATACTTCAAAGACGGGAAACATCGGCATGGTGTCGTAGACATCAGCATAGGAGACGATCGTGTCATAGTACATGTTTGTTGCCGCCATCTTCAACAAGATACCACTTGGTAATCAACAGAAATAATCTCAAAATCTAAAATATCCAAAAAATTAACACAAACATTCCATACTGTGTCAACATCCAAAACAAGGTATTCTGATAAACACGCAAACGTGAGGCATACATGTAGCCCCCTTAGTGTGACACTGTATGCTACATGTACATGTACGCTATATCATGGAGGTAGCCATATAAAGGCCACACTACAGCTACGAGACCATAAAGCCAGGGCAGAGCCCCAAGGCCCAAGATGATTTGTGTGTACACAGATTAACTTTTAAAATGTTTGTGTACACCTGCATCATCATTTGCGATGCGATCAAGCAAAATCAGTCGGAACTCGGCAATTCTTGTTTTGAGATCGGGCCAAAATATGTTCGTAGGGTTGGAAAAATCAAAATTGACTTTTTTACAAAAACAGAAGGTGACAATATTTGTCTTTTACATGAAAATACTCTTTTAACCAAATTCAGAAGGGAAGTGATACAAAAACATGATTTTCTCAGTTTCTTTATTTTTAACCAAATTTGTTAACCAAAAGTCGTATTCACATGGGGTTTTCACTGAAATGGATCCTGAAGTACGCTACAAAAGAATATGTAAAAATCCCAAAAATGCCCAGAGACATTTGGTTGGATGAACTACAGTGTACATGTACCAATATTTGACTATGGGAGTGTGTAGGGGGTCACCTGAAATGAATGGAAATGTGAGTCTGCCAGGTACCACCAGTTGCATGTACCCCTGGGGGACCACCAAAGGGGTCAAAACTGGGTACCGATACTAAATAGATGAGCGAGGTACCACTAAAAAATGATGCCAAATGAACTAGACCGAGTTACTGGCCTCTAGTTATCGCTTTTTTAACATTTGGACATCATCTGGCGCTACTAGAGGCCGAGGAAGTTAACGTGCATCATTCCAAATCTCTTAAATGTGATTCAAAAAGTCGCCCAAATCCACACAAATACCTAACAAAATACCTTAAAATCACCTAAACAGCCTTCCATGTGTGTCCAAGTACGTCGAGGTGGTCTTCGGGGGTAGCGCCAGATGATGTCCAAATGTTAAAAAAAGCGATAACTAGAGGCCAGTAACTCGGTCTACAAATGAACAAGTTGAGTACAGAGTACTAAATGGGTTACGACAGACGAAAAGACCGCTGCACTACAGGTATACTACACCCCAAACATAATGGACCCCCTACACCATTTCTGATTCTGTGACTATTTATAGAAAAAAGGGGGAAAAAAATGAAAACCGCTATAGTTTTCACGCAAAAATGAACACCAATTACAACTTACTGTTTTTTTAGTACCTAAGTAACGGTGAGTTGAATCTAAGAAAATACCAACAATGTTTTCAAATGATAATTAATTATGTTTTATGTATAATAACAAGCCACGCCCCTTTTAGGGGTTTCCCTGAAGTGTCGCCAGATCATCATGCATGTACCACCATTGCCATGTAGCCCAGGTGGACTCCCTATACCTCCCTACGTTAGTCGTAGTGCAATGAAGACGTCGAAGCTGGGATACAATTATAATTATAATCTTCATGGCCAGACTCTCCAAATTGTTGACCATCATCAATACCTGGGGGTATTTTTATCACATAAATTCAAATGGGACTACCAGTATAACCATATGACCAAAAAGGCTAATCGAATCCTTGGAATGCTTAAACGCAATCTCAAGAGTTGCTCAAAGTCTATCAAGAATACTGCTTATTTAGCGCTCGTCCGACCACATCTGGAGTATGCCTCGGTTGTCTGTGATCCCTATGAGATCAAGTATATCAATCAATTGGAAATGGTCCAGAGACGTGCGGCAAGATTTGTGAATAATAACTACGAGCGTCATGCAAGTGTTACCAATATGATTAAAGAACTTAAATGGGACACCTTGAAAAATAGGCGCGAGGCTGCACGACTTGCCTTATGAAGCAGGTCCAACTGGGGAATTCAGTTATACCCAAGTCACTTACTCCACCTGCCCCAAGCAGATCTCGTCGTTCAACTATTAGCAACAGTCAACCTTTGGACCAACCCTACTGTAGGACTGACGCACGCAAGTTTTCTTTCATACCAAGGACATGTTCAGACTGGAATAAACTACCGGACAACATCATCATCGCGGACTCAGTTATCAGTTTTAAAAACCAGATTATCGACTTCATCCGTCTTAGGCCCCAACCAAGCAAAGAGTAGACCACTCATCCCTCTCCCGTGGCTCTACATGGACATCTCTTTTGTCCGTCGCCATGTAACGATCAAGATCAAGAAGGTGTAATAACCCGGCTACATAGATGAATAAGAAGGAACATATAGACTGACGTCGTAGGTTCATCATGATCGTATTCTTTCTGCATGAACTTTCACAACCAGCGATATAAATTGTAAAGTCATGCTTTATTGGCAAGTCGGGCCAACAAAATGAAAACTATTTTTACAGCGAATTACTTACAACAAATGCTGATAAGTGATAAAGCTGGGCTTCCCGACTTACACTCTGCACTGCAGACTAAAAAAAGGTAAAACAAAATTGACCGCACGGTAAACTTTGTTGGTCGCCCTCTGTCGTCAGTATTAATTATACTTATAGATGACGACAGACCTTTTCTGGAAAAATCGTTGTTTAATAATTTAAAGTGTGTCTTGGTGTGTAGTAATTACAAAATCACGTGTGATGACATTGTACACAATGACATTAATTGGGGTTAATCATCTGAGTAACCGGTTTTTGGCCCCCTCATTTATTTATGTTTACACACTGACAAGTGGTGGCGCTGTTTGTGACGTACATTCGCGGCTGTGCACCTAGGGGTGCACCAGCCTAATTCAAGTCCCATTGAAAACAGTGTAAAATCAACAATGTTCACGACCAAGTTTCATGCACACCGACATCACTGGGGTTTCTCAAACAACAATCAGATTATTGTCTTGGTCTTTATCTTTCCATTTCTTTTCAATTTTTAGTAGGTTAGCCAATTACATTATTTAATATTCACACCAAAAGAAACTCACCAGTGTAATTAAGCCTGAAGAAACTAGTAGGAGGATGAACGAAATGCCAGAAACACCGGGGCGAACCCCTTCTCTTTTAGCGATAAGTGTGGCTGGGTTCTTCAGTTGCGTGCGCGTCCAGGTTCAATACATACACTATATACACACACACGGGATCTATGACTTTACGTCCCATCCGCGATCCGATCGACGAAGCAATAGTGGTTTAATTACCTTGCTTAGGGACACACGTGTCGACAGCAGGACTCGAACTCACGCTCTGCGGGACAGAAAACCCAGCTCTAGTAACCGTTTGGCCACGACACTTTATAGGCCTAGCTAGGCCCAGTATACATTTTCCAAAGCCTGAAAACATATTGCAAGTAAGCTTACGTTTGGCCTGCGGTGCATGGGTGATACATGGTTAATGTTGGTTATTGATATGCTTCAAAAACATTCAATCGATTGATATAAACCCCGGAAAGATCGAATACTTCGTTTGCTTGCATTTCTATTTGTTTCTCAGTAATTCGAAAGCCGAAGGCCGAGATGAAGCCGAAGATGAAGCAAAAGTTTTGAAAAGGCCGCGCCCCAACAAAACGAAACAGCATATTATACTAGTCTGGTACCGGTAACTGACTTTGGCAGACCAAAATAATTCGTCTAATTGGGGGTCGGTTGCAAATGTATGCATGCTCACGCAATCTTTATTGGTGTTGCCGCAACCTTTATTGTCATCATATAGGCCTATAAATAACAAACATTAACCCATCACCCACCGCCGCAGGCCAAACGTGAGCCTATTTGTAATAAGGTTTTCAGGCTTTAAGAAAATGTAGACTGGACCTAGCTAGGCCTGTGACTATTTGTTTATAAAGGGCCTAGGCCTAGGCCTACAGCCTATGCCCCTTAACACTAGCCCCGACCCAGGCTTAGTTGCTCTGATCGTTGCTAATGACTATTTTGTATGCCCTATCGTTAGGCCTACTACTTAGTAGTAGCCCAGATGGACTCTAAATAATGCAATGAAGACGTCGTCCAACCTGGGCTTTATATCTACTACTACTATAGGCCTAACTTAATGTCGATAAATGTCAGAAAAAAATACCTAGGGCCTATGCATTCATTAAAATAAATGCAATAATTGTAATTATATACGAAGCTGACAAAATCCTAATCAAATTTGTTAAGAAAATAGGAAACACTAACTAACGTTAGTCTATACAATTAGGCCTAGGCCTAAAAGCCAATATTGAACTTGTTTATGGCAATGCACACAAAGATGAAATCGCTATGAAGACATGAATGAAGTGCAAATATTTATGCTCGTTTGGTTAGTATTAATTGATATAGTGTTGATAATTAAGTTACAGCAAACACTGTTGGCACTTACAATAAGTTGTCTTATACTTGTGAGAATCCCTTTTTTATTCCAGTCATTTCCCACTTCAGTGTAGATGACAGCAATGCATGGTCCAAAACACCAGGCGAGCAGATTTCAAGAATTAGTAGTCGCACACTGTACCTTAGTACGAACTGTCATTTGTGTTTGGCACGCCTTTACAGCTGACCAGAACCGACTTAACTGGAATGCAATCCCAACGATCTTCAGTCTTCTAAATCTTCCAAAATATCTGACAACACGAAGGCCTCTAAAAAGAAGACTGCAGGAATTGACAGCAGTGTCTCACCAGGAAACAACAAGGTATTTAAACAGGAAGACAATTCGGAATGACATGTTGCAGTAAATCACATCGTTTTCTACACAAGTTATTTATTCCAGATACAAAAATATTTAGTACACAACACAGAGCACATAAATACCATTTTTCTAATGAATGTTAAAACAATATCAAGACAAATTTTGTAAACGTTCTAATTGGTTCATAAAATAAATTCGCAGGCACTGTGTAGTTATTTCTCACTGCCAAAGGTCCCGTGACTTAATTTGCTTTACAAAATAAGGGCTGGAGATAAAACAACTAGCCCAAATTAAGATATATTGGTTCCTTTTTTCTTCTATAAAGATTCTCCATCCATTTGGTGCACTGTAGGTAATTAATTTTAGCTTCAGGGTAGTGGAAGTATGCTTGTTCGGTTTTGGGCCACCCAGTAGGCTATCTGTCAAAATGAAAATGAACTACCAAATCAAATTAAAGACTCTTTTTTTTAAATCAATTTATGTGTACAAATTGTGTACAATCGGTACAAATTTAGAGGATAATTTTTAGCTCGCCGTGTACATGTACTTTATTACATTAATTCCCTACTGCCTCTCCAGGGTACTAAGCCAAATCCGCCAAAATATATAAATTCTTTGAGTAGAATAGATCGAATTAGAACTGGACGAACAACACCTCCAGTTTATGCTTTCATTCTGGAGCTTTATTTGAGATTCCTGTGTTTTAATTCATTTACATTTGAAATACTGTGCAAATGGGCACAGTAAGCAGTGATATCACTCCGAGATGCTACACATTCCTGTTTGATGCAAGGCAACAGGAAACAGGCGAGATCGTTCCATGTAACTAACCACTGACGAGATAGTTAGAAAGATCGTACATAATTCTACTTCTTCAACATGTCGCTGACCGAGATGAAGAAATTGAGAGGGTTAGCAAAGGGTCGTTTCACCAGAATTTGCCATGCCATTGACACAGCGATTAAGTATAGGGCAAAACCATCCAGTACACGAACATGTTGGCATCTGATTTGAAGTCAATATTTGATAACGTTTAGCGAAGCACCATGATGTCATCCTACACTCGGACAGTGGGAGACTGATGATGATTATAGTGGATTTCCTCACTAGAACAAAAACATTACGAAGCAAAACTAAGTCACTGATGAATTACAATGTCCAGGCCAAAGAAGCGCAGACAAATGCCTTCTTTGCACAGAAAACACAGCTTGAGAAAAAGGCTAAACGGTTGTCCATCGATAAAAGCCAGAAACCTGAGAAATGTACACAAGGTCGACTTCAAGCAGCTTTGCAATGGCACTTCCATGTCTATAGAGAACAACTCCATTCAGGCTGTAAAGGCTGGAAGGAACGAGCTAAAGCAACAGATGGAAACAAATAAAGACGGCTCATGTGAATTACATTCTGATGCTATATCATCAGACCAGGCCAAAAACTAACATTTATGGATCGAAGCAATCCACAAGCAGTACAACGAAGCCAGCGACACAATAGGCAAGCTTATTGGCAGTCACGTAGCTACTTCATCCGCTCCTAAATAAAAGGAAAAGTCAAGAATGGCATTCAACTACAGCAAATGCGTCTGCCCGTCTTTGATGGCGACATTCGCAACTATTCAAGATTTCGTTCCGGCTTCAAGAAATGTATCCAACCGGAGACAACTTTATCTTCTTCGGCTGTTATCATGCGAAGGTCAATGGGTGAAAGGCCACTAAAAGTGATAGAAGCAATTGATGATGACGTTGCAGACTGCATCACCAGAGGTAATGCTCGTCTGAAATTGGAGCTGCGAGTGTATGGCGGCGAGGTCCAGAATTTCTGCGACAACCTGTGGAACTGGAAGAGTGGCCAATTGAACAAAGCTGTTCAGAACGCGAGCTTCAATTCCAGGGCGAGCCAAGATTGTGATGGTCACTGATGCTCAAGAAGAAGAAGATACAGTGGCCAATATAATTAATATTGACAAGTACGACCGATACAACCAACTTACAACTCACCGCCAAAATTCTTGCCATGTACAAGAACAAGAGTTTTGTAAACATAGCCAAGATACTTAGTTCAAAGGATGTCGAACGGGCAGAACTCTTCTGAACCAAGGAGTGCCAATAAAGGCCGTTGATGAAAGCCTTGGCAAATGACAAGACAGTGTTCAAATCACACTAATCAAGCATTACGCTAAACTGTGTCCCAAGATCAGAGATGACAGTGTCATTGTGGTAGGAAGCCGTGCTGAGAGATGTGTACACTTCAGCTATACAACAAACAGGAAGTACCACTACTGCCTTATTACCATCACTTCTCCAAGTCGTAGGCGAAGCATGTGCATAACAGAGGCCATCCTGGTTCACAAAGCACTGTCTCAAAGATAAGGTCAAATCATCAACCTCTAGTCTACAAAACGGTCAATAATGTTCGACACCACTGTGTAACGTGCAGAAAACAAAAGAAAGCCATGGCCGGCCAAAATACAGGACAGTTGCCAATGGCACAACTTAAACCATCCCCATTCTGGAATCACGTGGGGTTGATCTGTTTGGGCCATTCACAATTCGTGGTGAAGTGAACAAAAGATCAAGAGGAAAGGCGTATGGTGTGATTTGCAGTTGCTTCACCACACGAGCCGTCCACATTGATCTCGCCACTAATTATAGTGCGAGTGGATTCCTGCAAGTTCTAAGACGATTTGTATCACTAAGAGGCTCAGACCCAAGTGAGATGTATAGTGACGGAGGCACTCAGCTACATGTAGTAGCGGCTTCTAGGGAACTCAAGCAGAGCTCAAGACGGCCGACACCAAAATGGTCTTAAGGAGTTTAAGGTAACCGAAGGCATGACGTGAAAGTTCTCCATGGCTAATTCACCATGGCAGAATGGAGTAACCGAAATCCTGATCAATGGAGTCAAAAAGGCAACCAATCATGCTATTGGAAACCAGACTCTTCAGTTCACTGAGCTTTAGACCGTGCTTTACGAATTTTTATTTCGAAACTTGTCTAAAATAAGAGGAGGTTACAGACCCCGAGAAACAAACCATACCCCGGTTAGAGGGTTGGTACTCGACGCCCTTCGTCCATTAGTGGACGATGTTTCAACATTTGGAGTGCATAGCCTCAGGGCAGGAGGCGCCACAGCTGCAGCCCAATCAGGTGTTCCTGATAGATTATTCAAGAGACACGGAAGATGGAAAAGGGGGAAATGCAAAAGACGGGTAGGTCAAGGAAAGCGTTGGTGAATTGTTGTCGGTTTCAAGAGCACTTGGTTTGTACACGATGTAAATCGAAAAGGGACAAGTCCTACCTGGGACAGGCTGTAAATCATAGACCAGGCCTGAGTACGTTTCTCATCCATACAAAGGGCAGCAAGATTGAGTTTTTCTTAGCTGGCTTACAGCACTTGGTCCTAATTTGCACTAGGTCATGTGAATTTGTCTTCAGATTGTATGTCAACCACCAAATGTGTTGAATTTAAGTCGTATAAAGGCTAACAAAAATATGAATATTAAGTATATAAACATCATGTATAAGATGATCTGTGTAATTAAATAATTGCATTCTTGGCGTATTGTGTGCGCCTATACAGCCAGACAGTCTGTTGTGCCGAAATACACTAACACAATCGCAAATTGGTGTCCTGGTATTATTATTATTCTTGCTGTGTCCAGATATGGAAAAACAATCTGACTTTGATACAAAAGGGAAGAGATAGTTTCACGCATTATTTCCCCGAGGTTCTTTGAGGAGAATAGATGGAATTAGAACTGGACGAAAAACACCTCCAGATAGTTCATGCTTTCACTCTGGAGCTTCATTTGAGATTCCTGTGTTTGTTATTCATTTACAGACAATGTAGTTATAAGTGAATCACAGAGAATTGTTTTGCTTGCCTTAGTATCTTTTCTTCATATGAAGCACAAGTGGTTGTAATTTATTAATTTTGTTTGGGCAGTGGCTCATACCGTACAGACTATTAAGCATTCATACTGCAAGGTTCCTAAAGAAACACAATCAGCGGAGTCTTTCTTCGAATTATCTGGAACTCCTGACTACACACCTAGAGAAGGAGCGTCTACAAACCTTCAGACTGCAGAAAAAGGTAGAGCTGATTAAAAAGTCCATGGAAAGGTAACCAAATTGAGCTTTGCAGCCTAGCTACGAATGAACTGTTTCACGGGAGCTCGTGAGTTTCTTGAAGAGCCTGCACTCACATTCTTTGCATCTCAGCTGAGGAATTCATCATGTCGATGCAACTTTGCAAGATCAGAAGAAGGAGATGAAGCTATACACGGACAAAATCATAGCTCTCTCTTTGTATCATCAGAGTCCACGGGCCTATCAGATCAGACCATGTTCATTATTCCTTCAATTCCTTCAATTCCGTCTCTTCGTTGAGTAATATTGAAGTCAATCGGCCAAGATTTCCTCTCAAGTTTATTTTTAGAGCTGTTGAGGGACAAAGTTGCTTGCATGACGGAAAGAGACTGGTGGCCGGGTAGTGTTGTTTCATTCGATGAAATACGGACTGCATTTGTATACAACATCACAGAAAACAGAGTGGAGGGATTGGAAGATAAGGCTCATTAGGCAGAACATCAAAGAGAGCAAACCATGCCTTTTTGTTTATGGTAAGAGGTTTAATCGTTAACCAGTTCGCGCCGGGATTATTTTAACATCGCCGAGCCCACGGGCGGGATTATTTTTAACGAAACTCAATCCGAAGCGTGTTCAGGCTGATAGTGCCGGGAAGCACACCCACGCATTTCCGGCCTTGCGCGCTGCTGACATACATTTCCGAACTTGAACTTGGCGTGTTTATGCGTCATCCGTTTTGAATCTGGGGAAATATTTGCGTTTATATACGTCATCCGGCGCGAACTGGTTAAGTGGAAACAACTTATACAAATAAAATAAAAGAAAACTAACTTTTGACAGCAATTTTCACTAACTTGGGATAAATGCAGATAAAGAGCAGATGCCATAATGCTCGGGGTAAAAGCTCATCTCTAGCTCTTCTTTGTGCTTTCGATAAAGTGCTTTCGACCTTCACTGTGTCAATAAAATGCACTGAACCATGCCATTGACACAGCGATTAAGTATAGGGCAAAACTATCCAGTACACGAACATGTTGACATCTGATTTGAAGTCAGTATTTGATAACGTTTAGCGAAGCACCATGATGTCATTCTACACTCGGACAGTGGGAGACTGATGATGATTATAGTGGATTTCCTCACTAGAACAAAAACATCTGGGGAAATATTTGCGTTTATATACGTCATCCGGCGCGAACTGGTTAAGTGGAAACAACTTATACAAATAAAATAAAAGAAAACTAACTTTTGACAGCAATTTTCACTAACTTGGGATAAATGCAGATAAAGAGCAGATGCCATAATGCTCGGGGTAAAAGCTCATCTCTAGCTCTTCTTTGTGCTTTCGATAAAGTGCTTTCGACCTTCACTGTGTCAATAAAATGCACTGAACCAGCTAGATTGTTTACAATACTGAACAGCCTTGTCCTTCTGGCAAGTATTTCACGGGGCCGTTAATGCGCTGGCAGGGAGAGAATCATAAAATGCCCAGTACATGTACAAGTGAAGGTTTCACAAATAGGTCGAAGGTCATGTAGGGGTAGTCATTTACAAAGGCACACATTGTATAGGCATCGAGGGTCAATGATCACATGCTTTAAACCAGCTGGATGCAGCCCATTTTGCATTACATGACACATCTGCTTTTAAGTTGATTTGAGGTCAATGTTATACAAGGATTAAAAAAAGTTGTCTACCCATTTGAAAAAAATTAATGTTTAAAACATATTTTTGATATTTTGTGGTGAAAAGGTTCTTGGTCATAAGAATGCCATGAGAAAACTGTGGAAGAGGCCAGTCTAGTGTTGTACATGTACTCCTATACATGTAGTTTAAAGTTTTAACACTAACCGTCCCAAGCCCGCTAAAATCCATCCCAAAAATAATTGGATTTTGGCGGACTTGGTCCGAAAGGCCTTGTTTGAACAAATAGTGATGGATTATGATGAACTTGTTTCAGGAAGCCTGAAGCAGTGTCGGTGCAATTTATTAATTAAAAAACATATAATAATCATGTTTAGACTTCAAATACAAAAATTTAAAGGTATAACAAATATAGGTTTTGAGCCTATATCAAATAATCCGTAGCCCAGTCGTCATATTTGTTTGTTGCTTAAAATGAACAACACATGCGTGTGACGTATTTAATCAGTGACTCTGCTCCTCGAGCAGGGTCTGTGGTGGCTGACCCAGGTGAGCCCTGACCCGAGTACGAAGTATTAGAGATAAAAGAGATACGAGAGACAAACGAACCACCCAAGGCTAACCCCTGTCAAGAATGTCTGTTTCAGTGTATGGGGCTGGTTCTTCCCCACTTTCCTCTAGTAGCCCACACCTCGAGTGGCTTTTGGCCTTGCGATGGGCGATTTGCATATAAAAGAGTAAGGAACTAGGCGCGAAAAACAAAGTGCGCCACGTTATATGGGTCATGTTGCACATACACACTTTTGTAATTTTCCTTGAAATAGTCAAGCTACAGTGCAATTCACTCACATTCTCTCTTACCCAACTATGTACAACTACATGTATGTATGTACAGTACCTATCAAACATTCTTGTTAAACCTAATTTCAGTTTCTGTGTTTTCCAACAAATGATAATTCAAATGTAATGAATCTTACTTAACTTATCAGAATGTTATAACCTTCAACAAGTCTCTTAAAGAGTTGAGACAAAGCAGAACATCAGCCTTGTTTTACATAATCATAACCTTAACCGAAAGCAAACGACAAGTCGTCCTGTGTCATGTCGTCGTCCTGTGTCATGTCGTCGTCCTGTGTCATGTCAACGTCCTGCGAGTACGACATCCACATGGTTGTGGCTCGGTTGCGATCTGCAATGTACTGCCCAAAGTTGAGTGGATTACTGACATGGTGGCCAGGCTCTATTCGGTCTACTCCATCGTGTTGTCTCGCACCCTTGTAGGTCCACAGGTTACAAGGCGTGTACTCCTTAACAAAGGTTGCCACATCTGATGAGTACTTGCCAAGGCTGTCGTCTGAAGGTCCATCTTGGTTAACAGTACCGTAGGAAAACAGATTCTCCATGTTTTTTTCGAAGGCTCCGGATAACTGGCAGCGTGTCGCTCTTTGACGATCCTTGTTCGCACTGTGTGACCGGATCAGCGTTTCTGAGTTTGAAAAACAAAACAAAATATTTTAAATCATGTTCTTTGAAAATGTATGATCCATGCTGCAATGTTGAGGCATGGGTTTGTATGTGTGCATGTGTATCTTTCTATATGACAGAGGACAATGGAAAACAGGTAATTTGCGATAAATTAAAAGCAAGATAAAATCTTTCTTGGAACTACAAAAATATACCAGTCTGCTCTGATGAATAATTTAAAATTAACAACAGCTCCCTGGGAAAAGTGGCTTGATTTTGTCGTGTAATTATGTAAACACGCTTATTGATATGTGTGTGTATAGAAATGTGCGACGCATTATCACTCGACAAAATCGCGTATATGTGTTAATAAGATTTAGGGAGCACGATTCAAAATAGTTTCATTGTGATTAATGTCTATCAGAATGTTGTGAGTTAGCCACGCCCTAAAACAACTTTGCACAAAAGTAGCACGTGGCTGCTATGCACTATACTGGTACGAGCAGCTAGTAGTGTCTAACAGTGCAATCGCAAAATGTGCTCTCTTGCAGTTAATAACAATGCACCTAACATGTGGAAAGTCTTCCAAAAAGTAGAAACAAAAGAGGGACATAGGGGTGCAAGATTAATGGTGTTTCTATTTATTTTGATACCCTGTGGAGACAGTGGGGACTATCGGAGTGAAACGGTTTCCACAGGATAACGCGGAATCGGTTTATACCACGTCCCCCATAGCCTCGTTTGCATTTATCTGTGGCGTTTATCCCAAGATAACAATCGCAGTATCTTGTTGTGCACATGCGCTGTTGGAATACCAAACTATTATCGATTATCAGGGTTGTAGTCGAGTCCCTGCAAGTCTTTTCACAAGTCCTTTGTGAAGCCAGTCACAAGTCCCTTCATAAAGACAGTCACTTGTGATGGACTTGTGATGGACTTGAGATGGACTTGAGATGGACTTGAGATGGACTTGAGATGGACTTGAGATGGACTTGAGATGGACTTGAGATGGACTTGAGATGGACTTGAGATGGACTTGAGATGGACTTGAGATGGACTTGAGATGGACTTGAGATGGACTTGAGATGGACTTGAGATGGACTTGAGATGGACTTGAGATGGACTTGAGATGGACTTGAGATGGACTTGAGATGGACTTGAGATGGACTTGAGATGGACTTGAGATGGACTTGAGATGGACTTGAGATGGACTTGAGATGGACTTGAGATGGACTTGAGATGGACTTGAGATGGACTTGAGATGGACTTGAGATGGACTTGTGATGGACTTGTGATGGACTTGTGATGGACTTGTGATGGACTTGTGATGGACTTGTGATGGACTTGTGATGGACTTGTGATGGACTTGTGATGGACTTGTGATGGACTTGTGATGGACTTGTGATGGACTTGTGATGGACTTGTGATGGACTTGTGATGGACTTGTGATGGACTTGTGATGGACTTGTGATGGACTTGTGATGGACTTGTGATGGACTTGTGATGGACTTGTGATGGACTTGTGATGGACTTGTGATGGACTTGTGATGGACTTGTGATGGACTTGTGATGGACTTGTGATGGACTTGTGATGGACTTGTGATGGACTTGTGATGAACTTGTGATGAACTTGTGATGAACTTGTGATGGACTTGTGATGAACTTGTGATGGACTTGTGATGGACTTGACTACATCCCTGTTGATGATCCTCCGTTTTGCTAGAGAAATTAATGCCACCACAATACATACCTTGGCAGCCTCTGACCAATTGTTTCTTAATCTGATCCAGGGGCATGTTTTCCCCTGGGCGACCAGTCATATTTCCTACTCTTTCCCAGATGAGTTCGTGTCTCAGTCTGCTCGGTGCCGCTCCTGCTACATCTGTATTATATCAAATTTTGGTATAATAAGCCATTTGCGAGTGAAATTGGATGATACATCACCTGAATAAATCCCCGTTATCTGATTAGGGGACTGTTGATCACGCGTACTGAATTACATGTATTCGTTTCATTGCATGGCACGGCTGCAGTGCAAAAACAGTTCTATCCAATGCTCTATTCAACTGTGATTAGAACTTCTATTGCATGGTCGCGCTTTGACCAATCGGATGACAAGGATTTATCCAGGTTTTGTAAAAAAAAAAAAAAATGTTTTACATTTGTAAAATGAAAAGAATAATTTAATTTAGTGACAGATGAAATGTTTTATTCTACTTGGTTTCACTTCGTGGAATGGAACATTCCATCGGTCACCTCAACAAATTATTTGTACCATCGCACTCACAATTTCATTATTTGTAAAATAACACCTGGTACATACACACTTACTTGCTCAGAATGTTTGGCACTTTACAAATTTGGATTCTCCAGTACAAAGAGACTGTTATTATATCATGGATTTTGGGGGTTGTATTTAATAGTAAATATCGTTTTTACTAACCTGTCCGAAGTTTTACAATCATGAATGCCGAGAAAAGCACGAAAAACAGCGTTTGTTGTCAACTGGCATCGAGCAGTTATTCGGCGATCGCAAATTTTTCTTTATAAAATTATATTTTTCAGAATAATTAAAGGATATCTAGCGCAATTATGTTTCTGGATGCCTAGAATCATTATTTACTTTCAGTTGAGTAAAATATTTCTTAATAATTTGGTAGAATTTGTTTTTTGATATCTGCAAATGGGGTATCCTACCTTTAAGTTAAGCTTGCAAATCCAAGCTCCAAAATGGTCGGTGTCTGGGCTATTCATAAAATGTATTGGTGCTAAGCGTCTCTTATGTAACTATATGCAAGAACTTGCCCCAAAATTGAGTGATAGAGTAAAAGTCTCTTTAGTGTAGAAAATTCAAAGTAAAATGTGCCAAAGTTAAAAGCATTTTCAGCAAGTCGGTGTACCCGATGTTATTAAAATGTAAATCACAAATGCAGGCAAATGACTCGAATTGACTTGAATGCCTCAGAAGACTCAATTTAATTGTAGTAAAAACTAATAGCACTCAAGTCCCAGAAATAAAAGCTAAACTTAAAAAAGAAACATTTGCAATGATCTATAGTGCAAAATTTCTGTTCGCCTAAATTTTGTGAATACAGTACAACATAGCGGCATACAAACAACCAGTGTCCCATGGATTCCCACCTTGTGGTTCTGTAGCGCACAAAATAAAAACGCATTTTTATAGTTTGTGGTTTTATCTCGCTTGTGTTTTTTTGTTTATGTAGTGTAGTGATTCAAATTTACTCAAGCTTGTATTTGACACAACTCAACTACACACCAACTCTACTTCGCTTCTTGACTTTATGACCGGGTCACAATACTCGTAGTTTGTGGCTACATCTCACTATTATTCCAAGAATCTCTGTCTGTTTTGTGTGTATGTAATGTATGTATGTGTGTGTTTCTGTCAGTAATTCAATTATCTCCAGAACCGGGCACTGTATGACAGGTATGAAGTTGAAAATTGGCAGGAGTATTGTTCAGGACACAAGAAAGTACAGTGTCAAGTTTAAAGTTGTTTGGATAAGCGGTTCTTAAAAAAGCTGCAAAACCGGAGGCATACATGTAGACCCGCAAATGTGGAGGCATAAACTCGGCGACGCACTGCTGCATATTTTAAACGGCACTGCGCATATACCACCACAGGTACGTTTATAGGCCACCAAGCATGCTGAAATGGTGGCTGGCTGTATATAGACAGGGCCCAGACCAGGAAAAACTAAGGGTTTTTCCTGTCAATGTTTTCTCAACGGTTTCATCATCCTGAACCTCAACCATTTGATATTAGCTTGGGGGCCACCCTGATATTTTCGCCTAATTCAAAATGGCCGCCAAAATCCAAAATGGCCACTAAAATTACATTAATTACATATACTGCTAATTACGTTTAATATCAACGTTTTTTTGTGTGATTATGTTATCTTAAATGTACCTCCACTGAATTTAGCTCCAGAGCCACCCAGTATTTGGCCTCAAATCCAAGATGGCCGCCAAAATCTAAAATGGCTGCCAAAATTACATAAAATACATATATACTGCTAATTACGTTTAATATCAACGGTTTTTTTGGTGATTCTGTCATCTTTAATGTAAATCCCTTGAATTTAGCTCCAGAGCCACCCAGAATTTGGCCTCAAATCAAAGGTGGCCGCCAAAATCTAAAATGGCTGCCAAAATTACATAAAATATACTTCTAATTACGTTTAATATAAACGTTTTTTGTGTGATTCTGTCATCTTGAATGTACACCCATTGAATTTAGCTCCAGAGCCACCCAGAATTTGGCCTGAAATCCAAGATGGCCGCCAAAATCTAAAATGGCTGCCAAAATAACATAAAATACATATATACTGCTAATTACGTTTAATATCAACGGTTTTGTGTGTGATTCTGTCATTTCGAAGGTACGCCCATTGAATTTAGCTCCAGAGCCACCCAAAATTTGGCCTCAAATCCAAGATGGCCGCCAAAATCTAAAATGGCTGCCAAAATAACATAAAATACATATATACTGCTAATTACGTTTAATATCAACGGTTTTGTGTGTGATTCTGTCATTTCGAAGGTACACCCATTGAATTTAGCTCCAGAGCCACCCAAAATTTGGCCTCAAATCCAAGATGGCCGCCAAAATCTAAAATGGCTGCCAAAATTACCCTAATCAGGTTTATACTGCTTCTTGTTTTTTTCTGTCAGAGTTTTTTCAGTGATTCCGTCATTCTAAGGACTTTAAGATTAGTCTGGGGAATACCCAGGATTTATCGTCTAATCCAAGATGGCTGTCAAAATGGGTGTCAAAATGGCTGCTAAAATGGCTGCTAAAATGGCTGCCAAAATGGCTGCCAAAATGGCCATCAAAAGCATCTTACTTAAATTTAAAGTACATCTTTGTTTTATCCTGTTAAAGTTCACTAAAGTTGGTTTCATTATGGCGTCTTGAACCTAAGTTTTTTGAAATTAACTTGTGGCTACCCAATATTTGTCCGCCCAAAACCAAAATGGCTACCAATATTACCTTAATCAGATTTAAACGGTCTCTTATTTATCCCCCATAATTTATTAAAGGACCTGGCTCAGACATGCAAGCAACTCGCCTTCTGGTTTTGAGATCACAATCTCGGGGACTAATGAATTACCCCTTCTTACAAAACCATAAGACGCGGCATTCAAAATCAAGGTGGCGTCTCTAAATGGGGCTTGGACCCACAGCTGCTGTTGGTAATAGGCTCTTCATGATATGTTTCCTTGCATTAGTTGAGGTGCAAGTGGTTTTCTGAAAGTCTATATTGAGGGCATTGCTATCAAATGCAGCGAGACGCAGGTCAAATGTCTGCAGGTCTGTTGATGGTTTGAGACACTTGACCAAGAATGTTTCTGCCATCTGTATTGCATTTTCTGTTAGCTTTGGACAGTCGAAATTCAGGATCAGGAAGAAATTTTCTGGTTTGCACACAGCATTCAGGGCTGCAGGTTTAGTTGATATCTTGTTGGTTGTATCGGATCCAGTCAGCGCATGGAGTGCTGGAAAACACTTTGTGAGCTCGTCTCCCAGCGTTATGTAGATATCGTGGAGTGTTAATATTGATCTTTTCACTCTTGAGTTGTGGATGAGCCAGAACTCTTGGAGGCCAAGATCTCTCAAATTGACCTGATGACACATCTGTGTCGCCTGGTGGCAGAGTCAGGGATGTAGGTCCTGTCCGGTGACTTAGAATGTCCTGCACATGGAACATCATCCTGTCATCAGCTTCCTCGTGTGTGCAGTTGAGCCGAAGGAATGGAGAAGCACACACAGCTGAAACAATTCATTCCCTTTGTGATATACCAATGTATAGAGGTTTGGTGTCTTGTTATCTGATGGTGCGCCACTCAACATAGAATGCCTGGAAAGCAGTTTTGCTGATGGGAGATGACCAAAAGTCACCATGTCTTTTGACACTTACAGAGAGGACAGCATCAAGAATGGAGAGAGGGGAAGAAGAGGAAAGTGAACCTTGATTTTGAATGCTGCGTTTTATGGTTTTGTAAGAAGGGGTAATTCATTAGTCCCCGAGATTGTGATCTCAAAACCAGAAGGCGAGTTGCTTGGATCTATTGTTGCAAGTACTGCAAATGCAAGGGAGGTGATTGTTGTAAGAACCCATCACTGAATGAACACTGCTCATAATTCTCATACCTGGGCTCTGTTGTGTTACTTAGGAAATAACAGGGTGAGTACCCGGTCATTACTGCGTGATAATTGACCGGGTTGGGCGATGACCAATGGTAATAGACCGAGCCGAAGGCGAGGTCTATTACCATATAAACAGTGAATTTTTGAAAGCCCGGTCAATTACTGCGTGGTAATGCCCTCCACGTGATCGAGTCTCGACCAATCAGAAGCTTTGAACTCTCCTAGGTATTTATTAATTTATAATAATTAAATGCTTGTTTTTTTCTTAAACAAAATCCTTGTATTGTTTAAATTCCGAATCGTCAGTTAAACTCTAGTAGATGACACAAATGTTCTAACTTTGCTCTAAGTTTGAAAAGTTAAATTAATAAATATATATGGCAACTCCCGGTGTATCTATTTGTATGGTAATACGTTGACCGAACGGTTTTTAGAAATGTTCTTGTAAAATATCAAATGAACATCTTGAGCACATCAGAAAATGTCTAGCTCCAACGGTTTAGAAGATACAGCTATGTCGGAAGTAGCACTTCCCATAAAAAGGGCGTGGTCATTTTAAAAAGGGCGTGGTCATTTCCGGGCTGTTTACCCCGGATAGAGATTTTGGCACACATTTCAAGTTGTTCCTTGGGGTCATATCAGCCTAGAACAGTTGAGTTATCCTCTCCTAAATAATGTGCATACATGTCTGAGCCAGGTCCTTATTAATTAATACTACATTATGGGGATAAATAAGAGACCGTTTAAATCTGATTAACCAGTTCGCGCCGGGATTATTTTAACATCGCCGAGCCGACGGGCGGGATTATTTTTAACGAAACTCGATCCGAAGCGGGTTCAGGCTGATAGTGCCGGGAAGCACACCCACGCATTTCCGGCCTTGCACGCTGCTGACATACATTTCCGAACTTGAACTTGGCGTGTTTATGCGTCATCCGTTTTGAATTTGGGGAAATTTTTGCGTTTATATACGTCATCCGGCGCCAACTGGTTAAGGTAATTTTGGTAGCCATTTTGAATTTGGGCGGACAAATCTTGGGTAGCCACAAGTTAATTTCAAAAGGCTTAGGTTCAGGACGCCACAATGAAACCAACTTTAGTGAACTTTAACAGGACAAAACGAAGATGTACCTTAAATTTAAGTATGATGCTTTTGGTGGCCATTTTAGCAGCCATTTTGGCAGCCATTTTGACAGCCATCTTGGATTAGACGATAAATCCTGGGTATTTCCCAGACTAATCTTAATGGCCTTGGGCTTAAAATGACGAAATCACTGAAAAAACTCTGACAGAAAAAACCAAGAAGCAGTATAAACCTGATTAGGGTATTTTTGGCAGCCATTTTAGATTTTGGCGGCCATCTTGGATTTGAGGCCAAATTCTGGGTGGCTCTGGAGCTAAATTTAATGGGTGTACATTCAAGATGACAAAATCAATAAAAAAACACGTTAATATTAAACGTAATTAGCAGTATATTTTATGTTATTTTGGCAGCCATTTTAGATTTTGGCGGCCATCTTGGATTTGAGGCCAAATTCTGGGTGGCTCTGGAGCTAAATTTAATGGGTGTACATTCAAGATGACAGAATCACCAAAAAAAAAGTTGATATTAAACGTAATTAGCAGTATATTTTATGTTATTTTGGCAGCCATTTTAGATTTTGGCGGCCATCTTGGATTTGAGGCCAAATTCTGGGTGGCTCTTGAGCTAAATTCAATGGGTGTACATTCAAGATGACAGAATCACTAAAAAAAACGTTGATATTAAACGTAATTAGCAGTATATATGTGATTTATGTAATTTTGGCGGCCATTTTGGATTTTGGCGGCCATTTTGAATTAGGGGCAAAAATCCAGGTGGCCCCCAAGCTAATATTAAATGGTTGAGGTTCAGGATGATAAAACCGTTGAGAAAACCTTGACAGGAAAAACCCTTAGTTTTTCCTGGTCTGGGCCCTGTCTAATAGGCTCGATCATTTCTTTAAGGTGGAAGATCGTGCAACAGTACATGTAGGTGTTGTAAATGCCGTGGCCCAGTGGTTACAGAGCCAGGAGTATAAATGGAAATGTTGTTATTATAGAAATATGTATAATGCGCTGTTATCCGGGCACTGCACTCCACACTGCCACGTTTGCCATTCTGAACAGGCACATTTTAAACAGGCACTGCACTAGTACAATGTTTACACATATGGACTGGCAATAAGGTCACTAGAGCACGTCTATTCCCCCGAGGGACTGTGAGTGACCAGAAGGGGGACCTAAATAAAGGTTCCCCTTCTGGTCACTCACAGGCCCGAGGGGGATAGACGTGCTCTAGTGACCGAATCATGCCAGTCCAAAATATGAAAAAATCGTGATCCGATCCAGACGTCGCCATTTTTCATATTAAGATGAGCCTGGAAAACCTCTTGAGGGCGCTGTAACCAGTCAACAATTTTTAGTCTATTGCCCGCTTCAGGAACTATTTCCCGCAAATTCACGGTGGCGCGAATGTTATGCACTAGCCTATAGTTAACCCCACGTGTCCGTGTTTCAGCCAACCAGAATACAGAACTAGCAAGAGGTGTGGTACAATGTACAATGTATGTATACCCAAACTAAACCAGCCATCTACACCAAGTCATGGTTTAAGTAGTATTGAAATTGAAAAGAATAGGTATGTATGTACATGTAGCATGTCATAATAGACTAGTTGAAGGAACATGTATAAACAATTTCACTGCTTTTGCCATCCGACCAACAAAAGTCATAAATAATTTGGCATGTTGATTGTACTTACTGGAGAGGAAGCGGTGGGCATTCAGCTGATACTGTGTGTGGTTTCTGTTCCAGAAATCAATGAAATCCAGCTTCCAGCACGACACCAGCCCGTTTCCATCACCTTCCTGGATGAAATCTCGTCTTGTTAGGTGGCGAAGACCCTCCAAGGTTAACCGCTTGGAGTATTCAAGCACCTGGTCATCACCTCCATTCTTTCCAAGCAGACACTTTTCACTGCAGTAAAAAACATCTGTGACAAAGAAAAGTAGATTCTCAGAACTGACCAAGAAAATTGACAGGACCTCCGAATTAGCAACTGAGCTATTAACCCTAACCCCCTAGGCCATTTTTGCTAGCAAATGTCCTCAATCCTTGAAAATCCTCAATCTTCAAAAATCCTCCACACTTGAAACAACATTGTGCCTCAATTTTCAAAAATTCTCATTTTTTTTTAAATACCATTTATCCTCAATCATCAAAAATCTTTTAAAACTGCAATGAGGATTCTGGAGGATTGAAAAAAAGTCAATTCTCCAAAAATCCTAATTTTTTTAAAAACCCCATTCAGCCTCAATCCTCCAAAAAATCCTCATTTTTTAAAAACCCCATTCAGCCTCAATCCTCAAAAATCCTCATTTTTTGAAAATACCATTCATCCTCAATCCTCAAAAATCCACCAAAACTGCAATGAGGATTTTTGAGGATTGAGGAGCGTTAGGGTTAAGCCCCATGTTAGCGGTTCGATCAGTCAATGTCTTGGTTCAGAGAGCACTACTCGGAAGCCATATGTGACCCACTGAACAAAAATGGGTATTATGTCACAAAACAGTGAAATTAAGTTATAAACAAGGTTGAAAAGCCCACAGCATAAGCTTCCATTTGGTATAATAGAGCTCCATAGCCCCTCCTGTTCTGGATATACATGTATGACATGTTGGCATAATTGATTACTTCCTTGGAGTTCAAATTACACCACTGATAAAACAGGCTTTGAATAAGCCGGCTCTATTGTACTACAACAGAACGATGCACACAAAATTGTATTTGTTTCTACTTTATTCATTAAAATCAACATTTCTGTGAATGAAACCTGAAAGTGTAGGTATAGATGTCATTCAGGACAACAAATGTAAACCACATTTTGATGAAACGTTTACATGTACCCTCTCAACTTTAAGTAGGCCATTACATGATAATGCACAGCGCGACTTAATACCCTTTTCTGTAGAGCCGGTCACATATACCAATTACATTGGAACGCCGCTACGCCGCTACACCGAGCACCGCTATACCGAACATTTGGGTATACCGAACACCATCCTTGGCTTCCGATTTGTGTCCAAACATACAAAAGATTGTTGTGGAAAATGTGTCAACAGATTTTTAGAAATTCACTTAGTATTTATATATCAAACCCTATTTAGGCAGTGTTTAATTCCTGAACGTCAAACATCCGGTGTTTTGTTAAAGAGCGACAGGTGGCTATTATTTCATCAATGAATAGAAGGGAAAAACCAATAGTTGTTTTAAAATGTTATGTTATGATTAAAGGACGGCGCCATCTTGAAAATGGGCTTCTGATGGACCGGCTGCTAAAAATCACTATAAACGAACGTTGGATATAACAAAATATGTGGATTCTGTGACATGTTCGTTATAGCGGCGTTCATACCCAAAGTCACAATGCTACATGTACATGTAGCAACATCAACAATGTTTCGAACCTGGGAAATACATGTAGCAAATGGGGATCACTGGGAGAAGATACGGCTTTCTATAATTGCAAATAAACCAAAGTGGAAAACTGACAAGGTGCATAACAATATTTTCAGCCTTTTCAGGATTCAGGAAAAGAAATTGACTAGAACGGGGCTTGAACCTGCAACTGCTGGATTACCGTTCCAGTGCTCTACTAACCGAGCTATCCAGCATACATGTATGTTGGCGGTTATCTAAATTTGGAAATAGCATTATCCTTGTTCAAAAGAGGGCCTACATTGTACTTGTACTCAGAAACCATAAAATAAGAGTGGAATATCTGTAACATCATTTTACAAAATGTACAAGGTGTACATGTTTGAATTGGATATTTCGTCACGATGAACAATTTCAATTAGAAGTACGATGTGCAACAAAAAGTGATCTTTTTTAAACAGAGGTGACTGTTATTTGAAGAAGAAACAGCTGTAGTCCTTTAAAGGGGAATTCAAAGGTTGTTTTTTTTTGAGTTTTTGTGGCAGAGCTTGCACAGCCAGAAAACTAAAAAGTGCGAGTTCAAATCTCCGTCAAATGACGTCATTCTGGGGGAGATGGTGGCACTGCATACATATGTATGCAGTGCCACCGTCTCCCAGAATGACGTCATATGTTTACATACAGACAGAGATTTGACCTCGCGCTTTTCAGATTTCTGGCTGTGCAGGCACAGATAGAAAATGCCTCTAAAAAACATATTTCTTACTTAATTTACCCAAATTGTTTATTATTATTTAATCTATACTCAAAACCAAAAAAACAAAACAAAAAACCAAACTTTGAGTTCCCCTTTAATAAAGACACCCGACATACCTGGCAATGCATCTGACTGGAGGCCAACACAAGACGGATGATACCACTCATATTCGGTGCAAGCCTTGCCCAACTCACACTGAATCATCAAATAATCCTCCATCTGTTTGCGGCGCTGGCATAGACAGTAGATATAATAAGTCGATTGTTTACATGCAAGGCAGCAATACCAGTCACTCGTCCCAGTTTTTGGTGGGTGAAGGATGCAGGAAAGATGGTACCAGCCATTTTTGCAGTTGGGGTTGCAGCACTGCACCATATCTTCACCAGGTTTTTCTGCAGAAAAAATGATGTGTATACAAGTAGCAATACCTTTCCAGGAACGACCCTTGCAAATGTGTACTTTCACCGCGTTTACATTGGATGCCACAAAGGGAATTGAAGGAGGGATTCAATCCGACAAGAGGTATTAAGTCCGCTTGACCGCAAGTATCGACACCTGATTCAATCTGATCCACTTTTTTTTCGATCCCTTTTTTCTCGATCCACTTTTTTCTCGATCCACTTTTGGGAAAAATCAGATTTGGCAATTGGCAGGTCCGATCCTGCAAAATGACACAACTACATCCAGTACATGTACATGTACTGTATGCGTGCCGCAGTGAAGTGCAAAACTGTAGAGCAATAAATGCAGAATGCACACAAAACGTAAATTACGTGTTGCAAAGTAGCAGCATGCGAAAACGGCTGCAAGGTCGATCAACGTTCGGCGTTGGGAATGAAGGGTGATCAGGAGTGTAAACGCTACACAATATATATAAAAGTGGAAATGGCTGGTTATTTGCCAAAATTGACAGAGAAAACCTAGGGTTACACTGTACAACTTACCTTTATGGCAAAAGCAGAAACTGTTGATATCGTCATCAACCTCCATGCTGTAGTCACTCATCGCACCCATCTTGATTGCCGTAATTTCTTCTCTCGGAAACCAGACCCACAAATCGTTGACGATGCGGTGAGAAAATGCAATCAGCCATTGGGATTTCTTCTGCGGAGAACAGTCGTCAGGAAATCCAGCTGGTAGGTCATCAACTCCATCCATCTGTGCCAGTTTGATGGCGAGCAGAACAACATATGCATGGGTTGAAAACTGTAAGGCAAAAAAAATAAACAAAAAAACCCCCAAAACTTTGGTTACCGATTACCAGCCGACGCTATTTTAAACCGCTGGTCCTATTTACTTTATGACAATTTCAACACCCAACCCAAAACAACCCCACCGACCCTAATCCCTGTCCCGACCCTAATTTTAGAACGTCAAGACTTGCCTACCTACCTACCTACCTACCTAGTAGATGCAAAAAAAAAATCAACAAATAAACTAAAGGCAGTATTCTGGGCTTGGTAGTTTGGGGCCTCATGGCCGGCACCCATTGCCCGTCCGCTTCATTATTTTGGGCCAATATTGAATAAATAATAGAGATTTATAGAGCTATTCGTGCATTCTGTCTTGTTTTTATGTAGTCCATGTATGTGACTCGGTATTTAGACGTCCCGATGTGACATGTTGTACATGTATCCAATGCTGAGCTAACGTTAGTCGAGCATGCAGTTTTACACCATCCACGCTCATCGAGTACAGGCAGCCGAGAGTTTAGCGTGAATATTGTACAATGCAATATGGGTTCATTGGTAGTACTGCGCATGCATCAGTGAAGATTTTATATGCTTTTATGCTTGGATACATTGTGTAGGGGTCGTTTTGAAAACCCCGGCATCGTCTCTGGTCGGTTACATTCATGCAGTTCGGCAATAGTGATGGAGCCAAAGCTGAAGTTCTCAGGAATTTTGCATGTATGTAGTAGACTTCCAAATTCTAGCAATGACGGTGATCGTTGTTATCAAGTTTCAAAAGTGACTGTAATGCTGATTCCCTGAGGTTTATTTAGGCCTACTGTTGTACACAAACAAACTGAACTTAAGCGATGTTTCAAAGACAAAGAAAAAAAAATTGAAAAAAAAAATGATATATACATTTATTATTACAATTACAAATCGTAATCATTTTGTTGGATGCCTACAATCATTATTTATTTTCAAATAAGTAAAATATTTCTTAATAATTCGGTAGTAAACATTTTTGCTATCTGCAAATGGTATCCAACCTTTTAATAATTAGAAATGGTTATGTAAAATGGAATTTAGATCTGAAGTTGTTAACAATCAGCTAAAAACAGATCTATAGACCCAAAGCCAAACAGAGATAGGACCAAAGTTTTGTTTAAACAACTACGTACGTACGTACGTACGTACGTACGTACGTACGTCGTACGTACGTACGTACGTAGCTACATGTACTGGAGAGATTTTAACAATACAGGTACTTGGTTGGTTTTATATGTGTCAAGGTTGATAACATCAAAATTTCAGATTGATCTGGATCCAGATCAGACATTTTGGGATATTTGCCAATTGAGGGTGTTATACTAGACAACCGGTTGGGGTACATTGTTGCGTTTGGGGCAGAAGTCTGCACTCCCCAAGTGCCCATTTATAGTTTATTATGTGGTGTTCAAATATTCATGAAACGGATTGACTCAGCTAAATACATGTACATTCCATGACTCAACTCGAGTTTCTGTGACTCGTTACAACTCTGATATGTTGTGCCCGCAATTGGCAGCTGACATTTTCCTGTGGATCGTTGAATGTCTCACCTTAATCAAGTCCCAAACGTGGTGGAAATTCTCGGCGACCTTGGGCGACACATACTTGTGTTGGAAGAACTCTTTGAGCTGGTAGAGTGACCCTTTGCTGTTGACACTTCCGCTGTGAAAGAGCTCATTCATTGTGTCCTAGGTGAAACGCAATTAAAAACACAAATTTTTAAAGGTAGAATATATACACCATTGGTTATTGCTTGAATTATCATGAATGGGTGGGGGATTTGGGGGGTTGTATTTAATAGTAAATATTATTTAAAGGTAGGATCTACCATTGGTAATTGCTTGAATTATTATGAATGGGAGGATTTGGGGGGTTGTATTTTATAGTAAATATCGTTTAACTAACCTGTCCGACGTTTTACAATCATGGATGCCGAGAAAAGCACGAAAAACAGGGTTTGTTTTTAACCGGCGTCGAGCAGTTATTCTTATGTTATTTGTGTAAAAAAATCGCGATCGCCGTCCGACGATCGCGATTTTTTTTTTATAAAATTATATTTTTCAGAATAATTGAAGGATATCTAGCGCAATAATTTTGATGGATGCCTAGAATCATTATTTACTTTCAGATGAGTAAGATATTTCCTAATAATTCGGTAGTAAATTTTTTCGAAATCTGCAAATGGTGTATCCTACCTCTAAACTGACCTGGCCACAGTTTTACAATTATGGATACTGAGAAAATTAAGAACAACGGAGTTCGTTTTCAACTGGCGTCAGGCAGTGGTTCTTATGTTGTTCTTTTTTTTTATCGCGATTGCTGTTTTTCTTTTTTTAATTCAATTTTTCGGAACAATTACAGGATATCTAGCCCAATCCTTTTGCTGGATGCCTACAATCCTTATATACTTTTAAATAAAGACATGTTTGTGAAAATGAAAGCAAAATCCTAACTTGCTGGCACACTGGCTCTTTTCACCCTGGGGCCAATTTCACGGAGCTGCTAAGCACAAAAATTTGCTTAGCATGAAAATTTGTCCTTGGTAAAAACAAGGGTTAAAGACCAAATTTTCACGTGATCTTTATTGTTTGGGATTGATAATCAGCTGGTTTTTTGCTTAGCATGAAAAACACGTAGAATTTTGGTTGATAACTTGTTTTTAATGAGCAAGACTTTTTTGTGCTAAGCAATTTTTTGTGCTTAGCAGCTCCGTGAAATTGGCCCCTGGTGTTAATCAATTAAAAAATGTTTGTGTATGTCCCGCAAAAGTCACGCTTACACACAATGTACCTTGGCAGTTTGTAGGCAAGTCTACATTTCTCTGCATTATCAGTTTAAATATCAGACAAGTATTTTACCTCTTGTTGTCAATTGCTTCCCCTTTCAATTTAGATTTGAGCAAATATTGAAACCATTTTCCATAAATGTTTTTACATATCACATACCGGACATCTATTGTTCATTGCAAAACTAAAGAGGGAACGGTCCAAAGTGTGCACACAAAATACTAATTACTTCAATTTTGTTGACCCACAGCTTTCAAGATAAAATCCAGGAGGGGGAATTTTTTGGGTGGTTGAGTGATAGTTTACTACCCTGCGACGTGCCACCGAACTGATTTTCAAAGTCGCTTCGCCGTAAAAAAACAATTACTATTTCATCCTGGGTTAAAATCTCATATTACATGTATTCTTAGTTCAAAGCATGCCGAATAACACGGTAAGTGCCGCTTGAACCCTGGTTGAACCGGTGACCCATTTTTTTGCAAAGCAAAGGCTGCCCCACGAGTATCCCATTGCATTGTGTACATAAAGGGTCTTTAAGATCTGGATTTTACCACCAGACCTTCCCAAGCAATCAATCATGCTATTGTTGCCTTGCCTTTACCAACAACACCAGCTGGTTTCTGGGTGTCTGGCCTGTAGGAAAGGGCCGTGTTGACATATAAAGCCATAAAACCGAACAGCATGGGGGTTTTACACGAAATACAAGCGACTTTAAAAAAACTATGGACGCACGTTCGTGTAAAAAAAAAAGGTCGCACGTCACAAGGTTAATGCTTTAATACCTGTAGTAGTAGTGTTTCTTTGTGAAATTCTTGGGGGGCTGACAAGAGCCCCTCCAGCCTGTCCTTCGGTGAGCCTTCACTGGAAAAGATCTCGCTTTCAAAGCGGAGATGCTGCTCGTTCAATCCACTACCATGACAGGGCAGAGTGAGCAGATTACCGTCGGGCTCTGGGCAGTGCTGCTGTAGATTCCTCAGGATGCCCTGCACTCCAGCGTGCAATGTGGGGTCCTCTTCAATCAGCCCCAAATTCACTATGGAGGTCTTTCTGCACATCTCCTTGGTGTACTGATGGGACACGTGGCTCTCCACATGTACGCCACGCAGTGCACTCAGGTGCTGGACCAGAATCCGCTGAACAACTACGGCCATGCGATTCTTGAATTTATCGATGTCGTTTTGACGTGGAAGTATGGAAGTAGGGCTGATGTCTTTTGGAAGTACTGCGTCGTCGTTCTGTACAAATTCATAACAAAAAGTACATACTGTACCAACAATGCTTTTTTTCTCATTTTCTGTGTTCTATAGGACATTAACCCCAACCCTCTTCAATCCTTTAAAATCCTAATTGCAGTTTTGGAGGATTTGTTTAGGATTGAGGATGAATGGCAAAAAATGCTGGTTGATTTCGGAGGATGCAATAGGTCGAGTCAGATGCCGAAATTGAAGAAGCGTCCTGGAAACCTGGATGAACGGCCGCGATTGCTGAGCGATGATTCTTTAAAAGTGCAGAATGACTGAAAGAGATGGAGAAGTAATATGCCAACTCGAGTTCTAATAGTTGTTGCGCATCCACCGCATGCCGTCTGCATCATTATTTTATGTCGTAATCGGCTGTTGTAAACAGTTTGGATTGACTGACGCCAGCTATGGGCCGCAATAAAGGCAGCCCCTCGAGAAAGTCCAGCATGTCTAAAGGAATGCTGCACAATAGACAGCCCGTCAGGTGAAAACGGCGTGGGGTCAGGGTCAGGGCCACGCTTAAGGGTTCCGACAAATGTTGACCCTGAAGATGCTATGTGGTGCATTCTGAGGCATTTCGGTAGGTAAAAACTAGAAAATCTGTGAAAAACTTTTCACAATTTTTTCTCCTGCATTTCTGTAAATTTGTCAGTTGGGGTGACACTGAACAAACCATTGTACAATCTGGAACTACTTTTTTTAGATTCTCAATCTACGTACGTACAGCTAGCTAGGGGGCGGGAAATGCAGCGGCTTTGCACAAATACACGAAGCTGGTAAACGGCAAAGTCAGTTATCAGGCATGTTATTAGTTACAATCCTAGTGACGTTAGGTATGATGGCCTGAACGACTAATGACATATGTGACCTACTCTGCAAAAATGAGTCTGATGTGTTAAAATTATTTTTTTAAATTTAAAATTAAGTTTTACAGTTGGTCAGAAAGAGCAGGAAATAAGCTTCCATTTGACATATGGCCCAACTCTGTAGTGTAATGCATTGGTCTTTTCGATTGTTTGAAATGTGCTTTTTCTCAGTTATATTAAAAACAGAAATGAAGATTTATAATGTTAGTGCTTCATTAGATGCTATGCTATGATCAAAACAACATTTTCAAACGATCAGTTCTGAAAAATCAGGTGTCGGGGGAAACCAAAATTCCTTAAAACCCCAAAATAATTTGTTGAAAACAAAAATCACTTTTGAGACAATAAGCAGTCCTTTACGTGAAAATGTATTATGCGACATCAGACTCATTTTTGCAGAGCGGGTCACATATGCCTTCGACCTGGGCTATAACTCATCCAGGCCCATGAGCCGGTTTGAAATGTATGTTTAAAATCGGCCTAACACAAATTGTTTACACTATACACTATCACGTACAGGAAGTCCGAGTGACGGCGTGCGATGCTTCACACCATAGCACAGTGCACGTTGGTAAAACGACCGAGACAATTCTTTTTGCCTTTGTTTCGGATACTTCAACTGAATCTGCTCCCAACAGAGGCTGTACGTGCAGAAATCCTGTGACGTGCAGAAATCCTGTGACGTGCAGCCATCCTGTGACGTGAAGCCACGTGTTGCAGGTTTTTCAACCAGTCTCTCCAAGGCTAAGGTTGACAGATCCCGTTTCTAAAAAGTTAAAAATTAAAAACAAAAACAAACTATCCTTTATACTCTAGCTTCACATACATGTACTTGGTTCTCAAACATAAATCGACTGCTTTCGCCATTAACATTTCCGTAGTGGCTCATAGTTCTGATGGGCCTTATCTTGATTTTTACTTACACTTTGTTCTTTATCGTATTGAAAAGTAGGGTTACATTTATTGCCAATAAAGAAAGAAAAATTCAAAAGTGTTAAACAAAATATGCACTTAAAATATATCAACAAGCGACGACAGACAATCTCTTGACAATTTTATGAATTTAAAATCTGACTACCGGTACTTCATTACAAAAGTTGTCATCGTTGGGGTTCACTGTGTTTTGGAAATAAAACAGTTCGTTAGACATTTTCTGGTAAAGGTTTTTACGCCTGGAACCTCTTCAAATGTTGGGGAGTCCTGTCTTTAGAACAAGAACCCCTGACCAAACAAATATTACCATAAAAAATCCCTGATATCAATTTTCCCTCGCAATGATAGGAAGAGCCGACATCAAATTATAAAAAACAACACTGCCTTGAATGCCACAAGACAGTTATCCCCATGGTAACTTTACTGACACCACTTGCTCTGAACCCCATAGCTCAAAAATGAATGATAGGTCATGATTTTACGTTCTGTATTCATACTGGAAATCAAAATTAAACAAGCTTTCGCCGTTTTAGGACACCGGTGTTACTATTTGAGAGATGTACCACCCCACCTGATGACACTGTCGCCAAAGCAGATCGTGCCCGACGTGCCCGACGAGTCAGCCAAACGCTAACTTCGCTAACTGAGAAGTAAAGAGACAACGAGAGTAGTGGTACACCATTGGCGGTCTTGGCCTGGTCTCCCACCTCTCATGTCTCTTCATAAGGTCAGACAAGGTCGAGCTCAACAAGGTCTTCTTCCCATGCTGATTCTGCCAAGCCCGATTCCTTAACCATTACCATCCAGAGTCCATCAAAATCGATTTCCTGTTGAGGATTTTAGCGGTTTCAGAATACCTCCATATTTAACAAACTGGAGGAGTGTGATGGATTGAGGATTTTAAGTCTAGCGTTACTGCAGAAGTTTGATGGATTCAGGATTCAGAAATTTAGGTGATGGACTGTGATGGACTGTGATGGACTATGGAGAAGCACACTGCAATTTGGTGTATGCCACCATGGTATCCTGAATCCGCCAGAGTCCATCAACTTTTGCTGGTGGATTATTGATGGACTCAGGATATCTCCAGAATGCATAGTGGTGGAGTCTGATGGACTCAGGAGACCAGCAGTTTTTGCAAACCAAAATTGGTGGATTGTGGCGGATTCAGGATACCTTCTAGAAAAAGCAGTGAGGGGGTTAGGGTAAATACTCCAGAGACATCCCCCTTCCATATACAACTGCCAAACCCTTTTCCCTTTTAGAGGTGAAACAAAACGCCAGATTGCAAGGGCTGGCTCCCAGACTATCAAACTTACTGTGATTTCTTCCTTCCACTGAAGCATGACTCTATCGTGCGATGAACAGAACTTGTTCAGATTATCTGTGGTTCTCCTTGCCGACTGGCAGGCGCTGATGTGATTGAAAGCATTGAACAGCTCTTTCGGCACCCCTTGCCGCCACAATTCAACCCCGACTGCTGCCTGCCAGAACTTATAATTACGTTTGTTATGTGTGTACAAGATGTTGGCAACAATGTTGCCAGTCTTCAAGTTCCATGTGTCTTCTGCCTCTTGTGTAGTCATAGGGCTGTGGCGGGGGGGGGGGGGGGGGGGGGAGAAAACGTAACAAATAATTAGGACAGATTCGTGGGAACATCATGATGCATTTTTGGTTTGGAACAACATTTCAAGATGATGCACAACATTGTAACTAATACAGCTCGGCGGATACAAAGAATGGGGGGAATGAGAAAAAAGTATGCTAATTTTTGTATCTTGTACACAGTAATTAATTTTCTGCCGGCACATTTTTTGAATCCATTTTCAACAAATCTTTTCTTCCGAATAAAATCATTTCAGAGGAATGCTGTATTTTTACTTTGGTCCTTTTCCGGGTTATTGAAAAATAACACAAGGGCAGCGATAAAAATAGTAAAATGTAGTGTACTCTTAACCCTAACTACCCCAAACCCATCAAACTCCAACTGCAGCTTTCGCTAGGTTTTGGCAGGTTTGGTACCAAACCGTAACAACTTGTTGTTAGACTTTGTTTGACTCAGTACCAAAGGCCCAGGGAGACCCTGTTGAATTCTGTGAGGTTCAGGACAGTAAGGCATGAGACACATAATACCACTGACCAGTTATCACTGTTCCAAGTCAATAAAACTTCAACTGTTGGAGTTTGGCAGGTTCAGTACTGTTAGGTTCAGTACAGTTTACCAAAAATTGCTGAACCTGTGTGAGCTGTTGAAGTTTGTTAGGTTTGGTATGCTTCCTAGTGCGAGAGCCTAGGGGGTTAGGGTTAACACTGGACTTGATTCAAATAGTTTAGATTTTTTTGGTTAGTTTTTGTTTTTAGTGAATTTGTAGGTTCAAATAACTGTTAACAATGGGGAAAAATTTCTACCGTGAATTCAAGTAGCCCTGCAAATCAGTCACTGATGGCATAATTCCTTGCAAAACGCTGTAAGTTAACGGCATCTTAGAATGAACATCCTCCATGACTTGACTCCACTTGAAATTCTCTAGTGATTCCTGCGAGAAATTTGAAACCAGACCTCCGATTCTGTTTTCCGGTTTCAGGACGTTTAACACTTCTTCACGCAATTGCTCCTTCAGAAAGTCATATAATGCTTGACGACCAGTCTCAAGCTTGAAGAGATGCTTCAACATTTCTTTGTATTTTCCCATCTTGATCTTCTTTATCATTTTGTCCTATAAAGTAATTACATGGTAAAGTAATGTTAAGCATAGCCTTAATAGTACAAACTGTACAACATAAGCTAATAGAGAGGATTCGCCTGCGAACGGATACGGTTAGCTTAACGGATACGTCATCAATTTTCGCAGACTTATGACGTCACAGTTTCTCACTATTCCCATACCGTGTACAAGGCACGGATATCTCGCTCGCTACACGCAAGTATAAAACGCGTACGGATAACTAAGCGTACGCGTATCCGTTCCTATGCGAAACCTCTCTATTAACTCTAACCATCACGTACAGTACATTTCAAACTGCCTCATCTAGTGTTAACAACTTCGCATCAGATTACATATACATGCAAAGAATTTCTGGAATTCAAAACAGATGATGGATAATTATAAACACATCACGAGCAACTCCTGAGCGAGGCCAGAAATATCTGTCGGCGACCGGCTGGCTGTCGGCATGTGGATGTGGATGTTTTCAAAAACCTAATACCGTGCCTCGGTCCGTTCAATGTCAAAATAATTCTGGCGCGAACAGGTTAAAGAGATCGTATACGTTTGGTAATTGGAACCCACTGTTTGTTTCAATCCTATATAGTTATAGGTATATACAATGTACTATAAAACTAACCTGTACAAATTTCATTTCAAAAGGTGGTAGCAATTTTGAGATATTGCCGAAAATCTAGAGCGGTTATATTTGTATGTCCACGCAGGAAGAATAATCTGCATTGGATTACACAGTCTGAGAAACGTCACTGCAGTAACGCTGTCTCAGATTCAAATTTTTGGGGATAAAAAGTGATATATTTTTCTATAACCGCAGTACAGTACTTCAAAGTGAAAAGTTTCTACAAATGCATTTAGTCAGAGTAACTTGGACCCAAAAATCACCTTTTTCAACATTTGGACTTGGTCTGGTGATTATTAGGCTCTCGAGCAAACCACCCATCCACTACAGCACAGTGCACGAAACAGGTAACAGCCGCTGACTATGCGACCGGAGTTGCGCGCTCTGCGCGCAACGTGGTTGTCAACAAGAATGACGTCATGAGTTTGCTCAACAATGGCTACGTGCATTTGAATCGGCGAACATCGCTCCACATTTTGAGGTCCGATTTTCTCACTTTTTTGAAAGGTAAGAACACACCGATAGTGTTAGTGTCTTCATTGATCCTTAGTGCCTACTGGGGACAAGCAGCATTTTTGTAAGTGGCCGTTTTCCGTGACATTTTTTGGGAAAAGTGTGGGAGGTCATGGGGGATCGATGTGCAGACATTTCGTACAACGAGTCCAACCGGGTTTGCTTGGACCCTAATATCACCCGACCATGTCCAAATGTTGAAAAAGGTGATTTTTGGGTCCAAGTTACTCGGACTAAAATGCATTATACTATCCAAAGCTGCTGTACTTCTTACCAAGTAAATTTTTATTGCCATTAATTTTTGGAGTAATTACCAAACGTATACGATCCCTTTGACCCAAGCCAAACCGGCAACTATCTGTGTTTTGATCCGTGTTCCCCTACCTTTGAAAGGTACTTTTTGCGCTGTAAGCAGGGTTCTTGGTGGTCTTCATAACTTGGGCCCTTAGTCCATGGTGGAGACTGCGAACCTGGTAGCTGGCCCTCATGAGTCCGTGGTGGCGACTGCGAACCCAGTAGCTGGCCCTCAGTCCGTGGTGGTGATTGCGAACCCGGTAGCTGGCCCTCAGTCCGTGGTGGTGATTGCGAACCTGGTAGCTAAAATACAATGAATTGTGACAAATTAAAAAATAAATACATCAATCAAGTGAGTACCGGGTAATGTTTGTTGTTCATTAACCCTTAACCCACCCGCCAGGGTATTTTGGCTAGAAAATACACGCAGAAAAGGGCAGTAACTGTCCAAATGAATTGGTAGCACAGTGCAGCAAGGGGCAGGGGGGCAGGGGGGCAGGGGGGCAGGGGGGCAGGGGGGCAGGGGGGCAGGGGGGCAGGGGGGCAGGGGGGCAGGGGGGCAGGGGGGCAGGGGGGCAGGGGGGCAGGGGGGCAGGGGGGCAGGGGGGCAGGGGGGCAGGGGGGCAGGGGGGCAGGGGGGCAGGGGGGCAGGGGGGCAGGGGGGCAGGGGGGCAGGGGGGCAGGGGGGCAGGGGGGGCAATGATAGGCACATTAAAATAAATTAAACAGAGATCGTTGCTAGTTTCAGTTCAACCTACCTTAAATTTAAATGCCGATCTTCCCAAGTTATGTTTGTACCGATAATTAGGGTCGACAACAACCTTTCTCTTTTTGTTGCCATATTGGCCGTAACGCGGCACGTTGACGTTCCTTGCTCCATTCAAACGGACTCGCTTTGTGCACTCATTGCATATAAAGGCATCAAGTTTAATCCCAGGAAACAGGATTTTGGCGGACTCTGGTGTGGTGAATGTACTAATCTTATGCCGCCACACAGTATTGGGCCTCGAATTCCGACGCGTGAATGGTGCTAAACATGAACTGCACGTACTGCTGGACGACATATTTATTAAATCTCCCACGGTAAATTAGTAATTGTATAAATAATTACTAGGAGGAGTAGGACACGTTTTTGTACGGTCCGGTCCGGTCAAAATGAGCCATGGGAAAGGGCGCCGCTTACGGCACGTAGCAACCTCGTTACTGTGGCTACGATCTTGCTGCGCTCTGTTTTCCCATCATGCCTTGCGCGATCTTAACGCGAAGGAACGCGCACGCTTCGCATCCCATGGAGTCTAGTCGAGACTATACGCAGATTCTCTCTTAAAGGGCTAATATTTCGATCTTAAAGGTAGGATCACGGGTAGGTTACACCATTTGCAGATATCGAAAATATTTACTACCCGGAATTATCAAGAATTAGGCCTACTCATTTAAAAGTAAATAATGATTCTAGGCAGATCGAGTCCAGCAAAATGATTGCGCTAGATATCCTGTAGGCCTAATCATTCCGATAAATATAATTTTATAAATACAACTTCTCGATCGCCGTCCGGCGATCGCCAAAAAAATAATAATAACAAAACTGCTCGAGGCCGGTTGAAAACAAACGCTGTTTTTCGTGCTTTTCTCGGCATCAAGTACTGTAAACTAGGTCAGTTAAACGGTATTTACTATAAAAATCTACCCATTCATGATTATTCAAGCAATTACAAATGGTTTATCCTACCTTTCACAAGATCTTCAGAGACAAAATGGCTGGGTACATGAGAAACAAACATAATAAGGGCAACATACAGCATGATGCGCATCGTGGTTGGCAGAAGTAACGCAAAAGAAAAAGCACAGAGTCCAGTGGAACAGTCAACAAAAGGAGGATTAGGCTGAGGGATTAAAGGGAGATATCACTGTGGGTGGGATCAAAGATAGACCAAGGGGATAAAGGGGTGTGAATTTGGTTTGGGAACAAAACAGAAGGGGTAAACTCACAAGGAAGGGGGTCCAGGGTGAAGATCAAAATGAAGAACTCACAAAGAGTATATGAATAGGAGTAATGTGGAGGGGGGCAGGAACGTGGACAGGGGAAACCAGAGGAGTCAGAACAAACAAAAAACAAATTCCTGAAAAATAAATCTGAAACAGATGACAAATATACGGCGCTCCATGAGTGCCATCCTGTTATTTATATATTTAGGTAAATTAACACGCAAGGGTGAGATAAAAACAGGAAGTAATTGACGTCAATATTCGCAACAAAATTCAGGACTTTCCCCCAAAGTCGTGATGAATATTGACGTCAAATTTCGCGACTTGCCCCCAAAGTCGCGAAGATTGACGTCAAATTCAAGTTGACGTCAAATTTCACGACCGGACCTAAATTTTGACGCGATTTTTTTCCAGCAAGCTAGGTTTTCCCTAGTCTTGCCACCCTCATCGAATAAGCCCGTTTTCGGAGCATTGACGATTGATGAACTACCAGACGGACGGCACGCCCCGGAACAAATGAAAAACTCGGTCTTGGAGCAAGACTAGCCAAAACATAGCTTGCTGGAGATGAAAATTCGCGTCAAAATGTATGTCCAGTCTTGAAATTTGACGTCAAATTTGACGTCAATATTCGCAACTTTGGGGGCAAGTCGTGAAATTTGACGTCAATATTCATGATATGCGTGTCCCTCCACCATACATACCGCTTTCGCCAAATACCCGGCGCGATTCTACAGGTATGTTAAATAACGTAGTCTCCCCCGTTTGTCGATAACGTTTGTCATCCAGTATAGCATAGTTAGTTTGGCGGTCACCTGCTGTTCCATCCAGGACGTAACGTATTTTCTCTCTCTTTTTATTTAGAGTTTCAATTTATGGCAGCCATCTTGAATGTCTGCCTATACGATACATGCACTCCACACGCACTTGAACATTCGCATAATTATGGCAACCTAGGAACGTGTGTTTCGAATACACCCTTTTAGTCGTCCAGGAATTCGCGCGCATTGTCGTAATTGATCATACGTGTATGTTGCGAAAGAACATTTGCTACAGGACAAGGCGACATGAATAGTGTCACTACCAATTAATATTTTCTTTATGACCATATCAGTACTCAAATCGACAGCCGCTCTCATCATAATCGATATTATTACCGCTTATAAATTATAAATCGCAAATGTGTATCTTTCGATGGGCTATAGATCAAGCACCAATGTGTACTATATATCAGCCCTAAGACAGCAAGACAGAGATAACAATAAAGTGTTTGTTGTCCTCGAATACATATTCTTTTGTTGATAACGGTCCTCGAACGTCACGAATACATTAGAATTTTCCATAAAATAGTTAACAGTATTAACGATTATTTCCAAAGAAATACTAATAAATATAAAAAAATTTTAAATGCCCTTCTTCCTTTAAATTATAGTTAACAATTGTGTTTTAATAAAATTTGATCGGCTTACACAAGTTTAACTGGAATGACGCAGGAGTAATACCCATAAAACAGAATTGATGATGATTTTAAACAGCATTTAATTTGGCGCGAAACTAAATGGCGCCACCAATTTGTCGAAATTGACAGAAGAAAAACATACAATTTATACCCAGCACGATATGAGACCGAGGGAGTCCCACTTAGTCCCCCATTATAACTATACACTTTCTAGACTATTCTTACCTAACGCACCCCCCCCCCCCCCCCCCCCCCCCTCCTACCCCCTTTCCGCCACCAAAAGAAACCTTATAACTAAAAAACAAATTCTGGAAAAAAACCATTTCGCAAGCACAACGACCATCACAAAGAAGGGGGGGGGGGGGGTCCCTCCGTCTTTTTTCTTGCTTCATACGGTATCACCCACTGTCGTTTCTTGTTCTGTTTTCTCTAATTCAATCTCTTTGACATCTGTTTTAACAATGCAGCGACAAAACAGCGCATAAAACCCTGCTCTAAACTCATCCAAGCGGCCCCAGTAGATCAGTGGGTTGATCATAGCAGAAAGGCAGTACAGGAAACCGGCAAACCAGTAGGCATCGAAGAAAATTTCTGCTTCGAGATCTTGGGGTTCAGCAAATGCTATTATTCTGACGATGCTATAAGGCATCCAACAAACTAAGGCTAGTGCAAGGATCAGGACAAATGTGATCAACAACTTGCGGGTCTGACGGACACGGATTTGGGCCTGTGAGGACTCCGCGTTAGCTGTGACGCCAGGGTTAGAGGCCATAGGGACAGTGTACGTCTTAATCTTACGGAACACAAAGACGTAAATGGTTGCCGTGATCAACCAAACAACGAAGATCGCCACTGGTCGCACCAGCCCGTATATCCAAAACATCACGAGTGGGGACGCAGTGAGCACGGGCAAAAGGTTCACCAACAGACAGACGACCCAAATCAGGACGCACACCCCGAAAAGACGACCCCCTGTGACCATTGTGTCATAGCGAGAGGGCGGCGTGAGACTCAGTGCGAGGTAACGGTTGACCGCCACCGCGAAAATCGTAAAGATAGACACGGTGTAACATGCCATCATGAGGGCAAAGACCATCGAATCCTCCGCCCAGGGGAACGATATCACGAAAGCAGCAAAGCACAGATCTGCCAAAGCCAGGTTGTAAACGAATCCGTAATATTTATTACGGAGTTGTTTCGTTCCAGCCAGAACTATCAGCACCAGACCGTTCTCCAACACGGCTATGGCGGAAGATATGGTAACGGCGTACCGCATCACCGTCACGAAGCTTATTACAGACATGATGGTTAAGCGTCGGGCAATTTGGCGAGGATCTGATGATCTGCAGTTAAACTGAAATTAGAAAGTACAAAAAGAGCAGAAAATACAATTATCCCTTTTGCAAAACATTTCATACTTTTATACTGCCACTGACTGCATGCATAGCGTGCATCTTCTATACTATAAAAGCAGCTGGGATGTCTGGGTTTTTTTCTGTCTGGCTGTCCCTCCCTCTCATCCGTCTTATTATTAGGCTCTGTGTCCGGCTCCATCACCATTGTTAAACTGCATGAACGAAGCCTAAACGGCTAGGAAGCTGGAGTTTGAAAAACGGCTGACCGACTCGACTTCGGGAGCTGAGGGCGCTGTACAGGTAATACATGGGTTTACTCATGAATTCGCATTAATATCACTGTGGAGACATGGCTTTGTTTTCGTGTACAAAATGGTTAGAAAGTCGAGCACGTTTTACAAAAAGCTCCCATTTTAACCATAATTATTTTCCTTGGTCGAAATTTCGACCCAATATACCCTATTATACCCTAACCCAAACACTAACCCTAACCCACATCCTAACCCTAGTTTTTGAGTAATTTAAGTAAAATTCAAAAATCGAATTTGTGAAATTACTAGTGGAGATCAATTTATCTATAGAAATTACCCTTTGGAGACTTTTTCACCCCCATTGTTCCCATTGTGTTCACGTTTCCAGGAGTACCGTATTTCGCACCACACTCACAGCGCAGACTTCATTATTATGTAAGTACAGAACAAGAAAATACGAACAAATATTCAACATGAATCGACACGCTTGTTATATGGACCAATACAATTCTCAACTTGAACCTCAGCGTGGCGGTAAACACACGTCAACTACATTCTTGTATACGTTTACGTGAGGTTGCTGTACATTAATACATACAATAATATAATGGCAGTTTATATTTAGGCGGCGCCGGACAAATAAATCGGGAACCGCTATTTTGCCAGATAGGTCTTAACAGGCACAGTGACTTACGATGATTACTTTATTTACGAGACAGGAATCGGACCATTTTATATTTTCTAGACTTTTTCTATTAACAAAATCCTCCAGAACCACAAATCCGAAAAGAAAATATAATTATTATGCAATTTGAATGTTTGGAATTAATTTAAAATTATTAGTCTAAGAGAAGAATATTTTAAAATTTTTCTGATTAACCAAATTAAAAACGTCGCTACTGCCCGGAATCAAACCTGGGGTCTCTGACGCGTCAGACCAAACGCTTCAGGCCACAGGTCTTGCTCAAACAATGGGGTAATTTAATGCATGTTATAATGTGGAGGGCGCTGTACAATCATTTGCGAGCAGACTGGCTCCAGGTCACTGACCTCAACACCTGGACGGATCATTGTCCATATTCTGCTGTGCTAACACTTGAAGTCGGCGCGAACTGGAAGTGCAACATGGCGTCACTGCTGTGAGCCAATGAAATGTCCAGTTGTAGAGGTCAGTGGATTTACCAACCAACTGAACTCTACACCTGGACATTTCATTGGCTCACAGCAGTGACGCCATGTTGCACTTCTCTGCATGCCGACTTCAAAATGAAACAATGGATGATCTGTCCATGTATAGAGGTCAGTGCTCCAGGTCCGTATATTATATATCGATACTGATTAGTAGGCGAGAATTGTTCTAACCCGCGAGAACTATTCCCAGTGCATACTCGTAGTATGACGACAGAGAGAATTTTCACGCTGCGAATTCGCAAAAGTTACATATTTCAACGTAATTGAACTTTCGCAGCGAATGCCTTGTGTCGTCAATTTCGGTTGGCATTTGCATAAAGTATAATCGGCCTTTACATGGAATTGCATGTACTGTCTTGCTTCATAAAACAATGCGAAATACTTCAGTTATATTTACATTACTAGAGGCTGACCAACATTTTGGTTAAATGTCTAATACTGAATATCTCCAAGGTTACAACCATAGGCCCAGACACGCTGGGTGAACCGGGGGCATCGGAAAAGTGGGCGCGGGAGGTGGAGAGGGGGGGGGGGGGGGGGGTGGTGGGGGTGGTTGGCTTGCCCTTAAAGCTTACTGCCGAGACTCGATGCCGGCGGCTCTTACCGGTAGGCTTTTTGGTCGGTTGCTTGTTCCCAGGACTAGCAGCCAGAGGGGCGAGCTGGCAATAGCCCACCTCCTGGCCCAAAGGGGCACCGAGCTTTTGGTATTAAATAGTATTTTAGCTGAAACTCAACTTTAAAATGTGTTGTGGTTATAAAATGGAAGGTGTCACGGGAAAGACTTCACCCCCTCCCATCCCCCCCCCCCCCCCCCCCCCCCCACTTTTTTTTTTTTAGCTCCTCTTCATTTTGGGAGCAGGTACTCTTGCCTTTTTGAGTACCCAAGAACACTGTTGGCACAGCAGTTTGTTTTAACAACCTTTTGGTGTTCATGCCAAACGACCTGTACATTTCCAAATTTGCCTCAAAATAGGCTGGCTCGAAGTGGTCGCTGTATATAGCGTGGAGCTCGGTGTCGGACCTATATATCCACTTTGCTCTGGTCGTCCGGACAGCAAAAGTCCAAATCTGCCAATACTTCGGATCAATTGGGAATGTGTGCATGCTCACACCAGCTGTATTGTGTTTCCGTAACCTGCAGTAACACATCTGGCTGGCATTTGTATGATTAATAAAGAAAATCCAGAACTAATCGAGGATCGAACTGACTGCGGTGGAATGAATGATTCTGAATCGATTGTGTACGTGCGTAGCATGCATGCAGCATGACCGCTGAGTAGCTCAGCTACTAGCTGGCCGGCCAACAAGTTCCCAAATGTACGTCACGATTATGCAAATTGTCTATGCTAATGAGGTACCATTCTAGGGGCGGGACCATTTCCCCAAAACACATACTGGAAATCCCTAAATACAATTTGTCATTCAAGCTAGTAAAAAACACGTTACATACACCCTAATAACAATTGTTTTTGTTTTAGTTTTTTTTTGCATTTCTTTACACAGCGTGTGCCCATAGATTTAAAACTGTACATCTAAAAAAATACACCAAACGTCATCAACAAGACTGTACATATGTTAAACTGATAACAAACAATAATACATAGAATGACAACAACATTTACACAAAAATACAAGCAGAATATTAACAGACATTTACAGGAATACGAAACATTTATTCTTAGGTATGTACATGTACAAGTACATAACTTTTAGAACAGTCCTGTTCAAGGCCAATTCTGATTTACGGGATGGGCGAAAACCCGCGAAAAAATATTATATTTTCTTCTATGGCGGATAGTATACAAATATTGACTGCTTTGAGTGGTATAGTAAAACTAGCCTCCCGAGGTGATCCATGGAGCATTCTATTTTCCCGAGGCGAAGCCGAGGGAAAATAGAATGCTCCATGGATCACCGAGGGAGGCTAGTTTTACTATACCGCGAAATAAAGCAGTCAATATTTGTTTTATAACACCTCACTCACAGATTCTGCACAATTTAAGCTTCCTGAAAGTATAGTAATGACAAAAAATCTCCGAATTCAGTGTCAACCTACGTGCAAGCAGTGCGTTGTTTACGAAAGAAATGTACGTTAAATTTGCGTTTTGAAAGGGCACCCGACTATTTGTATCTTCGTTCCCTTTTTCTCGATCATACATGTACTTTGTTGCCTTGATGAACGGGTGCGAGGGTGATAGAGCAATGTTTACGCAATGCACCGAAACACACGTCTGGGTTTCAGTCACGCTTTCGTTGCTATGCGCATAGTACGTGTGTTGCTATGCGCATAGTACTTTTTCAGAACGAGGCTGCGTGGTATAGTCTTTTTGGAGCGCAAGTAAAACATAGTAAAAATAGCAAGTGACACGTGACGCGCTCTCGGCCAATCAAGACACAGAATCTATGAGTGAGGTGTTATAATATTCACTATTGTTACTGCTGGCTTTATTAGGTACATTGTTTCACAGGTTTTTATAAGAAACCCAATGTAATCCTAAGCCTGTGCGCTTTGCAATTTTGTGTGTACACGCTTGCGCTGCTTATTAAGTTTAAGAAATTCGCTATCGATGTACAGTATTAAGGCACCCCAAATGCGTTTGGTTTTGACTGGCACATGGAAGTTAATAATACTCATAAATATGGAGTGCCATAAACACCACGCTTTATCAACCTCATAACAGCCCCCCCCCCCCCCCCCCCCCCCCCCCCCCCCCAAAAAAAAAATTAAAATTAAAATTAAAATTAAAATAAAATAAAAATTAAAAGAAATAAAAAAATACCGTTTTGCAAATACAATTAAAATGTACCTCACCACAATAAGGCCCCGCCTAAGCACTACCTGTAATATAATCTGAGTTTTATACGCCACCAATTTTCAGAGGAAACACGAAATGGTAAACGACACTGCCCACTATACAAGGTGGCCTCCAAAACGGACAAGAATATATCAACGGACAGGTATACTTCCACTACCCCGAGGCCAAAACTATACCTAAACCAAATAGACGGAGAATCTTTTGGGGAAAAAAATGATACCAAGATATCTCTATTTGAGCCAGTAGTTTTAGCTCCAGACCCCGTTTTGTGAAGTAAAGTCAGTGGTTCTTTCGCACCGAAAAAAACCAAGAATTTACCGCGGTTTATTTATTTTGGGGTGCGAAAGGACCCCTGATGTGCTTGCCAAAACACATTCTGGAGCTAAAACTACTAGCCCAAATCGAGATATCCGGGATTATGTAGTTTTGGCCTCGGAGTAGTGGAAGTATGCTTGCCCGTTTTATTATGGACCTCCCTCTATGGTTGGATAACTGAATTAATAAATTGTACTTACTTCAAAGGGTGAATTGGCCACTTGAGACTAAGTGGCCTTCTTATAGTCAAAGACGAACAAGTGTGCAACTTAACTCCACACAAGTGCTAGCTAATGGCTTACCAAGTCAAGACTGTTGCCTTGGTTGAGGCTCTTGCTTAATAAATATAAGTATCGAAGTCATAAAGTCGGGTTTCGGTAACCGCACATATCCATCGATGAATATTTTGTTATGAAACGCCATAAGTATCATTATGCATGTCATAAAATTAATATTTCAACTAGTATAAGTACAGCATATGGGCGCATAGTAGTCATCTTAGCCTTAGACATAAAACCACTATTCCATCTGCTGTATAATTAGTTGGGACCCCTTCATAAAACTATCTTTATTGTGTCAACTATAGTGTATGGACAATAAATTAAACTAATAAAACAAATTAAACTAAATTATATGGTCCTGTTTACATTTTTGTTTTGGCGCGACTACGGCGCTAATTATTCAGCAAAACCCTTTTCGGAAAATGACTCGTGGTTCATCCCCTTGTAAAAAAAAAGTTCAGTTCCTAATTGCTCCACATCACTCCAGTGGTTACAACATTGGGAGGTTAACCGACAGGAATACCAACCCTTTTATTGTATGCAATTTTTTTCTCTCTTTTACTTTTGTTTTCTTTCTTATTTTCTGTTCAATTTACATGATGAAAGTGGTCTTTAAATAATAAACATACATAAATTAATTTAATTTGACTTGAACTATTTGCGTTCTATATAGTGTAGTACCGAGTAGACTGTTGGTCTTAAAACTGGATTAATCCATCGGTTACCGGACCCGTTATGCAGGTACGTGTGTTTACTGCCTTTAGTGTAACATTGACACGTAAGTAGGCCAACATAAGTGTTAGAGCTTCATCGATTATTTGCAGGGTCAAAAACACCATTTCTGGAAGAAAAAAATGATACTGATAAGCAAAAACCTCCATGTTTTGGCCTTTTTTAAAATGTACGTGTTGCCTGTCAGTACACAGATGGCCGTCTCGTGCCAAACCTTTCATTTTATACCCTTGCCCCGGCACTGTCATATCGCTCCGAGGAGCGGGGAGTGATCATTCACCATTCAGAACTTAATTTCGTTCTAATTCGGCGCTCAACCGAACGAAATTACATGTTCTTGCGCTTCAGGATTTGCAGCAATAAGGGCGTCAAAGCTTCAAAATGATCTTCCAACTTAAATTTCTGAGAAATCTAGGATAATATTGGACAATGAAATATATTATTTGTTTTAGAAATAGCCATGGGCTTTAGGACCACGTCGGACAAATCATATTTGGAAGGTAAAATTACCCAAAAGTTATTGGTTTAAAAAAAATCGAAAAAAGGAAGCGTTTATTTATAATGCGTGTCTTAAACATCTTGTGCATTTTGTTTTTCTTTTCTTCATGGCATATTTACTAGTCGATGTAAAGTTAATCATCATGATACCGCGCCCTCAATTCAGCTTATGTTTAGAGGAAAGCAGAATTGCTTATTATTATTATTATTAATAATAATTCTTTCGGGTAATGAAACCAAGGATCCCTCAAAAGCGCTCTAGGCACTGTAGCTCGCAAGCCTGAAGAAACCTGTAGAGAGAAGACAATGAGAAGAAGGTACAGTTTTAGAGGTGGGAGGAAAACTCCAGAAGAATATCCTTGGAAAAACCCACGAAATCAGGTAGGGACTGAAAACCCAATCCACATATTAGCCAGGCCTGGTTCGAACCCGGGTCATAGCGGTGAAAGGCGAGGAAAGAACCGTTACGCCATAACTTCCCCGCGAGAACATGACTTCCTCGCGAGATGAAATAAAAATCCAAAAAGAACAGATTGTTGCAAGCTGACGCCGCTTTTTGCTTCATATAATTATCATCTCAATTAGCCTTTTTTGAGGTATAGCTGACACAATATGAGGGCGCTGTTTGGTTTGGGTTTCTATACGCAATAGACGATGCGCCCTCTGACGTCACGTGTTTACATCTGTATTCAAATGTGCCCGGCAGTATGCGCACACATCGTGTTTTACATAAAATTTGCTTAAAGACAAATCCGTCACTTTTCAAACATGTATTAACATTTTGTTGGTTGAAAAAGATGGTTAAAATGTTAACCAACAATGTGTACATTTGTCCAATTTGACCAATGTTGGGTATATTTTACCAAACGTTGGGTAAATGTTTGTACCTGTGTTGTTCACCTGGTAACCAAAAGTTGGTAAAAATTAGTACATGTATAGTCCCATGTCGTTGAAATGTGGTTAAACATATAGACCTTCAGCTGAGTGCTCAAATTCGTTTGTTTCGATCTAGCAAGAGTGGGTGTAAATTTTCTGAACAGTTCCGACTAAATAAATGACTCTAGATTACTAGAAAAATAGTTCTCCACATATCATCCTGCAGTTATTTAATAAACCTGCTGCAAAGAGCGAACTATTTCGGCATCAGGGAAGTTCAAAGACGTAATGCGCCATGTTACAAAATCCGTTCGCGAATGACGCAATCGCATCACGTGTTACGAATTGTCCAATCCCACACCATTCTGTTCCAAATTGCCCATAAAACTGCTGTCCTAATCTTCACAATGCGTGCATTCCTTTCTAATTCTTTGCATTGTTATCGTGGAGCGAATCGTACTATTAATTCAGTCTCAACATTTCAACATGCAAGACTCGTATGTTGAAATGTTAGTGTTACACTAGGCTAGACTAGGGCTAAACAATAAAGAAGTTTATTGACATTGCATATGATATACTGATATCGATCGATAACATGATCAAAAAGTCAAATTTTACGATTCACTGATCAATATACGTTATAATATATTGTTCATGTATAGACTCTGGCTAAGCCACTGCTTGTATATGTAAAACAACAGTCAAAAAAATAAATAATGAATAATGAATAATGAAAAAAAGCCTCATGTGTTTTCAAAAAAGTCCGGACACAAATCTATAACTTTCATTCTCGTGGCCTTTCACGACACCTGTTATCGGCGGTTCGTAGATAGTAAAATGATAGTGAAAGTGTTAGAAGAGCACCCAGAGTTTCAAGAAACATTCACAGATCTAGGGAGCAAATTAAAATTGCAAGAAGGCACTCTGTCATCTCTAGAGAAGTTTGTCTGCTTGCTGTACCCCTAGAACTATGGGGCTCCCGACGCCCGAAGGGCGGAGCCCCATAGATAGAGAGGGTTTTTACAGGTTAACCGCCATTAAACAATAGAAACCATGCACAAACAAAATAAAATTACTCCCATACCGCTACACGGTCTACCTCATACACATTTTTTATGAGTACTTTATCAACTCACCTAGCCAGCACCAACCATAAAACCGGTCGAATCTCGCCCAATTTCTGTAAAAAAGTGAAAACTATCCCCGTTCCGCAAACGCGAATGTTACAAGATGGCGGATAACATCGTTTAATGGGTGCTGTTTTCCAAACCCTGGCTTCGGTCTAGTGTGTCTGTGCCTCTGGCGCATTGCTAAACTGTATGAATAAGGCCTTGCAAGGTGAATCTTGTGTTTCAAAAACGACTATGCGCAAGAGTTATCCGCCATCTTGTGACAGTCGCGTTTGCAGAACGGGGATAGTTTTCACCTTTTTTACAGAAATTGGGCGAGATTTGACCGGTTTTATGGTTGGTGCTGGCATGGTGAGTTGTTAAAGTACTCATAAAAAAATGTGTATGAGGTATACCATGCAATGGTATGGGAGTAATGTTATTTTGTTTGTGCATGGTTTCTATTGTTTAACGGCGGTTAACCTGTAAAAACCCTCTCTATCTACGGGGCTCCGCACTTCGGGCGTCGGAGCCCCATAGTTCTAGGGGTATGCTTGCTGTACAGCCAAACAACAGAGAGTTTGATGACGCCAGATATAAGGCCTTTTGTTCTCCATCTCCATCGTCTGAGCAGGGTCTACCAGCAACCCGAGATGCGCTGACCCAGCATGCAAAGCGCTGTAATTATCAGGCTGCAATTCAGCGGCGATCGCTACAGCAACAGATTAATGCACCGTCTCCAGATGGACATGGGTGGAAAATGGAGGACGGTAAACTAACAATCACATGGATGACGAAACCATCTGCACCAGATGTTCTCCTTCAGAGTGTTAGCTGTAGTTGTAAAGTTGGAAATGTTGTAAAGGGCGATGTTCTTGTCTAAATGCCGAACTACCTTGTACAGATCTGTGCAAATGCACACATTGCAGAAACTTCAGAGAAGAAGTCGATGTTGTAGATGCAGGCTAGGATGACTTGGATGGTGAATTAAAAAAAATATTTGCGAGTTAATCGTTCTTTCACCAATTTGTGTTAGTATTTAACCGTATCTCTTTACTGTCTCACCTGGGTACTGGACCAAATCTGCCGAAATCTATTAGTTGATTTTCTTTTTATTCATGGGCTAATGTAATCGCCACCGAAGTCTTGCCTCTTGGTTGATGGACTTAATAAACATGTATATGACGACACTACACCCGGCCCAACAAAGTCCGGCGAAATCTGTGTGTTGTTTTGTTGTGTTGTGTATTTTTATTTCCTTGTGGCCCTATGCATCGCTAGTAAAACTGGGTACATTCTGTAATTTGGCTGAATTAAAAGCTAATTCACACTAATGCTAGTCACATTATAAAAACCACTCTTTTTTGATATTTACAATGTACATGTCCTCTGTGAAGCTGTGAACAAATTCTTCAGTGCTAACCAATTTATCACATCTCGAATATGTATGGTTTTTTTAAAACATACTACATGTACATGTAGTTGGTCTTTGACTTCTAATGGCCCTTTTATTTTTAATTATAAGCTTGGTTTTTTTTCAAAGAAAATGGTTATCTTTGTAACAAGTAGGGGTTTATTAAAATGTTAATATTATATTTTAATATTAATTTTAATATTAATAACAACAATGGTCACGTGTACCAGTTCAGAAAAGGTTTTAAACAATTTCCATTCAAATTCTTTTACATTTTTTTTAGTAGGTTTTGTTGGCACTTATGGCAATCATAGCGCCCTGTGTGCCAATTTTGTTTCACAATTATTTTTGTTGTGGTTCTATTTAACAAAAAAACTAAGAAAATTTTCTGTTACCAATATTTCAAAATACGTAAACACTTGTTCTTTAATATAAAATGTATAGAATTTGTCATACAGGTGCCGCAGTGCTGTATTTTTAAAACTGAAAGTGCCAATGTAAGGCCTCAAACCACAAAACGTGCATTTTAGCATACGTGATTGTTAATAACTTTAATGAGGTATAAAAGAATAACTGCAGAATTGTGTGTGGAGAACTGTTTGCCTTGTGGTTGTGATGTATTGAACCTCATATATGTGCATTAAAAAAGTAGACCCAGAGTTGCTGGAGCGAAACGCATTTTTCAGCCCGTTTTTCAGTGTCAGCTGAAGCCTAATAACAAACATTAGGTAAAATGACAATTCTCCAACCATTGTTATAGGTGAACAACACAACAGTTGGTGAAAAAAAACCAATTAAATAAAAATTGCGCAACGTTTGGGTAAATGTACCCAACATTGGTGAAATTGGTAACATGTACACATTGTTGGTTAAAATGTTAACCACCTTTTTTACCAACAACCTTTTAATATATGTTTTGAGAGTGTTGGGCGACGACAAGAGCGACGTCGACAGCAACGGCGACGCTGCATTAGCGTCTCCGTCGTCTTTGGAACACCATACTGCACTAGAACCAAGAACTGTACTTGTTGTGTAGGCTTTCTGCCCAATCGAACGAGGCTATGACATAATGGTTTTGTCTCGCCTAATAAAGTTCGGGAAGAGACTATGCAATCACTATTTCTGTACGTAGTATGTAGAATAGTCCGTAGTATGTAGTATAGTCCGTAGTATGTGTGGATATAATGAAGATGTAGTAATTAAGAATAGGCTTGCTCACACCGGAAATAAATTGCTGCAATAAATGGCAGCAATTTATTTCTGGTGAGCACTGATTTTTCTTCATAACTATTTTTACCAGTGCAACGCAGCATCCTCTATTTTTTGTGTGCGTATGCATGCGTTTGTTTATATCGTGTAAATGGAGGATTTGTCTTATATGAAATTTACAACAAAGTTGTGCCATTTATCAAAATGGAAAACTCAAAAAAAATTATGTAACACATCAGACCCATTTTTGCAGAGTGGGTTACATATGAAGGTAGTGCCAACGGTCAAGTACTTAGACATGTGTTTCTAGAACCGTCCTTGTTCGGAACTATATGCATGATTGTGTGTTTTCCGATTGTGAAGATGGTCTTGCTTATTGTAGTTTGTCAGTAGCCTATCGTACAGTTTGCATGCATCAATCGAATGAAATTGCATGCATCTGTCATGAATTCAAAGTAAAATAAAATAAACAGCACACTGTGCATGGAGAGAGTATTAGGTTTTATTCCCTATACTCGATTCAGTTAAGCTAGAATGTTAGGGAAAGGTCGTGTTGTTTTTGTTAGTATTTGATCCTACACCCCTTTAATTCCCATTGGGTTTATACATAAACACACTTTATTTGATGGCAATCTCGTCTTTGCAGAAAAAAAGAGAGAAAAATAATAAATAATTATTTTATCTTGCTGTAGGCGTGTAGATTCTCAGCTAGCTACGGTTAATCCTAATATATACTCGGTAGCTGGATTAAAGAAATTAATTAACTCGTAAGGATTAAGTGTAGGCGGCTTACTGAAACCACCTCGTTTCCTATGCTGCACAACCGAAATTGAGTAGGAATATCTAGGTTATCACTTGCGTAGTTTCCTACGCCTGAGGTAAGTGAAGGGGACTAAATCGACATGACCTCGAGCCCCGATCCCATCCATCTCATCACATCGCCCCGAGAATCAATTAGGATATGTGCTCGTATGGAGAGAAAAAAGCCTCATGTTATCCTTGTTCCCTGCGTGTTGTGGGCCACTTCTTAGGTTTCCAGCTCGATAAATCTGGCGAGCCATTTGCGCCCGAAAACTTTCACCAAAGATCGGGTCATCCAGGTAGGCAATAAGATTAGTCCTGAACTCATCTGCCGTCCTTTGGTTTTCTTTGATGCAATCTACGATTAGGACGTGCTATTCTTTTTTACACAATGTTGTTTCTTTGCAAATAAATTATTTGATATCGTTATCTGCGTGGTCTATAGACTGTCGGGTTGTTTTCATGTAATCGATCACTTCTTCTCGGGCTTTCACGTGTCGAATTTCTACCGCGTGGCTTTTTATGTTACATCAATGTTATCGGTTTTTTTTATTTTTTTTATTAAGGCCATCAATTTATGCAGGGAAGGCAATTAAATTCAATTCGTGGTGAAAAATAACCGATCCCCGATGTCTATTCGACATCTCGGAATTGTCGACAATTGCACAACTAAAGGTCGACAGTAAACAAAGCAGGGCTGTTTTCCCACTAAAGCGAACAATGCAAACGTTCGCCCACGTTTGCAAATTATTTGTGCAAGTCCAATGGAAAATTACGAAACTGTATTTAATAGGGACATGGTGAAAATAATTATAATCTCTCACTTTATATTACGGTCATGAACGTAGTTGAACGTAGTTTATTTGGCCGTAGTAGACCGTAGTTGACCGTACTTCAACCGTAGTGCCGTGGTTACTAGTACTATACGGTCAACTAAGGTCAACTACGGTCCACACTACGGTCAAATAGGATCAACTACGGTCCACACTACGGAAAAGTAGGGTAAACTAGGGTAAACTAGGGTAAACTATAGGGTCAACTAGGGTTACCTACGTATATACTAGGCTCGGGTAATTATCAGCACCCAGACTCCCAGCGGTATTAAACAGAGTGATTAACACCGACCGAACACACATTTATTCCCATTCATAAATACCTTTTTTGTAAAATTCAGCCAAAAAAGCCCCGAAAATCCCGAAAAGTGTCGCAAGTAAATTTCGGTGTTTCGCCATTCTGTGCGAGTCAAATGACATGTTTCCGCCTCTGTCGCTTTACACAATACATGCAATTGGCAACCTCGTTCCCAGGGTGTCGAGCTGTACGCGCTCAACACTACCCGCTCTTACTATTGGAGACGAGGTACAATTGGAAATAAAGTGAGCCCTGGGACGGGTACAATGCAACATCGAGTGTTGCCAGCTGGTTTTAAACACTTCCAGCCATGTCTTTATCGTCCGGTTAATACCGGCCACGTGACGGGCTCTCGACCAATAGGAATGGCTAAACTGTCCCAGGTATTTATGAATATCGGTTTGAAGTGCACAACTGTTATGCTTTTTGCCTCTTCAACTCGGTCAAGCCCGGTTTCATGATGCAACAAAGTTTCGTTCTAGGTTATCTTAGTGGATTTGATTCGCATACGCATACGCATACGCACACGCATGAACCGGGCTTATACTCATTGCAGGATGAAGAAGTCATAAATTATGATATCCACTTTCTGAGCAGGTGTAAAGAGCTTGTACAGTTAAGGGACAGATGCACTTTGTAGTTAAACAGCCGGTATACCTTCAAGGTTAAACATAAAGATAATTGGGGGTTGGGCAGTCTTGCATACACAATACATGCAGTCATGAATATTTGTCTATATACAGGGTGACCCATAAAAACGGTTCCATCACGCTGATCTATGAGGCCAAACTACCCATACCAATAGACGGAAACATTTTCTAGTAAAAAAAATGATACCATATCTCGATTTTGGCTAGTAGTTTCAGCTTCAAATCCTATTTTGTGAAGCACAGTCAGGGGTTCCTTTCGCACCAAAAAGAACCGCGCAAGCGAAATTAAATGACTCGGTTTAGCTATTTCTATGTGCGAAAGGACCCCTGACTTCACTTCACAGAATAGGATATGAAGCTAAAACTATACTAGCCCAAATAAAGATATATTGGTGTCATTTTTCTTCTAGATATATTCTCCATCCATTGGTATAGGTAGTTGTGGTCTCACGGTTGTGGAAGCATGCTTGTCCGTTGAGATATGCCTGTCCGGATTCATTTTTGTTGCCACCCTATATGCTGGGTCAACCCTAACTCAAGGAAATTTTCTGTTTATTGTCAACGAAAGCTGCAGTTAGGAGTGGTGACGGAGACAAGAAGCTCATCCCACTACTGGAGAGCGGTCACCATGTGAGATTATTGGGGTCTTTTGGGGCGCCGGGTAAAAGGGTAACAATAGGAACAATGCTAACCCGCAAGTTCGACTTTATAAATCTAAGCGTAAACGCTAATTATTTTGAGATTTTGTATAGAAACAAAGGAGAACAATATAAGGTTAGCATAGGGTTGGACAACAGAGGTACACCCGTAACTACACCTGCGTGTGCAGTTCTTTTCATGTACATGTACATAACGCTGAGGACCGAAGCACAATAGGCAAACAGATCATTTTAGATCTTCTTTTGTCGAATGTTGTCCTCAGGCATTAAAGTGTACTCTAAGTCTATATGGTTATAGGTTCTAGTACAGGAACAAAGGGAAACACGATAGGGTATTCTCGACTTGGATGCACTAAGTGGTGTAAAACAAAGCACACCGTGGATTAGTTTGTCTTGCGATGCATGCATAATTGCAAATATATTGCAAAATAATGCATGATATATGAGGGTATAAGGTGAAAATGCATATTGCATGTTCAGCATGCGGGTCAGGGGCAGATGCACACTGAGTCTGGTACCTCGAAGGTGAACCCCGCGGTAACTTGGGGTTTTCTACGGTACCTCGGGGTTTATCTATCCCCTGAGACTGTTGCCCCTGTACCCCAACCTTGCCCATTGCCCTTAACCCAGCCGCCCACTAGAACAAGTAAAAATAGATTTGGTGCCAAGTAACAATGTACTTTCATTGTAAGTGTACCATTTTTTCGTTTGTTAGATGTTCATAATGTCCCATGTTCCCTTTTCCTTCCCTGGGAGCACCCCTTAAAAATATCATGTGCAAAGGGACCGGATCTCTAAGCATGCAGTGTCAATGGTTAAAGGAGCACTATGTTCTGAAATCCCCCAAAATGTAATGTTTTGGTTTGCTTACTTGTTCTATTTCGAGCATGGATAGAAGGAAACCAAGGTTATCTTTTAACCTAGGGCCATCTGTGGATTTATTTAACAGTTTTAGGGGCAGTATGGCAAATTTATATTTTGATGATGACAAACGGCGATTATGGCAATGATGGTAACGACAATGGCGTTCTTAAAATGCTGTTTTCGTAATATTCTTCGTCATAGTGTGTTCATTTAGTTTGTGTCTTTGAATTTGTTTGTCAGTTCAAGTTGAACATATGCAGGGATCCTTTTACAATTATTCAAAGGGTAGGATTTTGCTTAGGTGTTGGAAATACATGTCTTTCAATATACATTGTACATCTCTTTTTGTTTATTAATTAACATATTTTCGCCGGATGATTCATTAAGACTAATTGTATGTGATTTTGTTTCTGTTGCAATTTGGGTCGTGGCTCAAATGCCTGTATTATTAGGCCTAGTATTATAGTCAACCATCGGTCTCGCGCATAGTGCACCGTGTGGCAACTGCTTTATTAGAAAAGGCTTAGCATGCAGTTTATTACTTTTCCAAAGCAGCAGGCAGCACAGCAACTGGTGAAGTAGAAGTTCTCCGACAAAAATCACCACTGTATTCCAAATGTAATGGGATATTTGGATGGTATCAAGTGTCCATCAAGGGACAAGGAAGCTTCATTTTAAGAAAGGGGGTCATGCAAAATAATGCAATAATAATAAATACGCTGAATAAGAACCCACTATGTTTGGACTTAGCGGGGATTCGTCAACTTAGCGATTTCGCAATTTAGCGAAAGCTTTGCGGAAATATTCGTGAATACTACTACTATACTACTCATTGCTATGCTGGAGATTTCGCAAGTAGATCGCTAAGCTTTCGCTTCGCTACTATATTTGCGAAGCTTTCGCGAATTTGGCCCCAGCTTTTCTACTATTACTATCGTCTTTGCAAACATACGAATTCGACCATGAATGTATTTTCGAATTTTCACAGCGACTTCACGCAGTCAACTACCCATTCAGCGTTGCGCGGGCCTGCGTTACATATCTAATTAGCGCTGCTTTACAAAGGAATTCCGTGTGTGCACGTAGTACGTCTCGCGAACCACCAATCTGCGATCGCTGACTAGCTGCCTAGAAAAGCAAACAAAAAGACAATAGTAAGAGTAGGGGAGTTGGTCTATAACCCTGTCGTTTGCGGACGCACTGCGTAGAGGATTGTGCGCAACATGCACACTATCAAATACTGTCGTCTTTAGCAAAGACTAGGCCTCCGGTAGACCCGCAAACGTGGCGATACCACTGACCTCTACACCTGGACGGATCATTGTCCATATTCTGCTGTGCTAACACTTGAAGTCGGCACGAACTGGAAGTGCAACATGGCGGACCCGAGACGTCACTGCTGTGAGCCAATGAAATGTCCAGGTGTAGAGGTCAGTGAATTTACTCTGTACATTTTGTATTTATAAACATTACGTAATACGTATCGTACCAACACCTGGACATTTCATTGGCTCACAGAGTGACGTCGTGGGTCCGCCATGTTGCACTTCTCCGCATGCCGACTTCAAAATGAAACAATGATGATCTGTCCATGTATAGAGGTCAGTGGGCGATACGTGTATATCAGCAGCAGCAGGGCTTGAATTAAGGCCGGTTCATACTTCATGCGAATGCATATGCGAAGCGAATTTTACGTCGGCGCAACTGCTTCTCTGCGTAAATAGCAGCAAAATATCGCCCTGGATGCGAAAAATGTTCGCTTCGCAGGCAATTTAGCACGAGTTGCGAACCTTCGCAAAGCCGACAACCAATCAAATCGCAGTATTAACTAATATCTATCGTTCCACTCGAGGGCGCACTTTTTGGGGCCTTTTCGAATTTCTGGCTTCGGACTTGTTTCTATTTACTGATTAGAAGTGATTCCGAAGTCGCAGGCGAACCGAAGCTGAAGATGCGAAGCAAAGGTTTAAGTACACTTAGCAGACATTTCATGCATTTAATAGTGGTTGTTCATTCATTTTACCATGACTGAAAGTGTTATTTTTCGCTTCCACTTTTACTTTGTGAACAGATCGCGTGTACAATCGAGGGCGCCCTCAAGAAACCAATTTTCGGAGCATTAAAGTTCTACTACACTAAATAAAGCGCTCATTGTAACCAACACAAAGATAGAAAGAAAGGGCGCCGTTGGGTGACGCTCCGGAGTAGGGTGGCTATATTTTTTGGCTGGAAATTAAAGATTACGACACCTAGAATAATTATCTTTTCAAATTTATGAGGGTTGACCTAATGAATTTGTTGTTATACTCCCCTCCCACAAACCACCCCTAAAATGGTGGCCCAGCTTTGGGTCTAGGTCTAAGTGTAGCCCCGGCCTCTTTGCCAAATAGACCCATGTATTTGTCGTTTTTTTGAACGGAATCCCCGAGTTGGAAGCCACAGGTCACAAATTCTTGATGTCCACAAATATTTCTACAATCAGTCCAATGTATAGGCCCCAGGGACCTCTTATTCAAAATTACCGGAGGGATCACAAAATATTGATGAGCTCGCGCGCAGGGATTTTCAGAAAATTAGTGACATGCACCCTTATCGATTAAACTGCATAGATGGACGGCGAGCCCCGCGGAACAAATGCAAAACCCAGTCTTAGAGCAAGACTTTGGTCAGCGCCGCCGTTGCCTCTCTATACAGTAATTCGCCCAACAAAACTAGTAAAAATAAGTAAAAACTGCGGTGGTGTCGGGCGCATGTGACGGTGCTCACCGCACGCGTTCTAAGAGACGACGCGTGCGCATCTTGGTAACACTCATAGAACTATATTAAATTAAATATAGCTCTATGGTAACACTATTGGTGGAAGGAGCCTACAGTACGTGCGTACTACCTGAGCGCGTAACGCGCGAGTCTGGTACCCCCGCAGAAAATGGCTGCCGCCAAAAAGGTCTATACTGCACTGACTGAGGTCCCCCACTAAACAAATCTGTGTCCACGGCTTGCTTTGCCTTGCCCCTTGTTTAGCTTGGCTGTCGTGCCTTTTTGCGCAAGCGTCCATGAGTCACTACCATCCGTTGGTGTATTGGTTTCAACTTGTATTTATTAAATTTCGATGTTATTCCAGCCCAATTGCTGCACTAGCGCTGCACATCATCCCCTAACGTTAACGTTATTAACTTCGCGATTCTCCACAGCGTGTTTAATGCACACATATACCATGTACACGTACTGAATGTAGCCCAGTTTCGGAGTGTGCCGATAACTTAATGCAGCGACATCTTCTCCATCTCCTTTTTTGTTTTGTACTTTTTCGAAAGACCTGATAGTGTCCTCGAGGCGCTGTCAATACGATGGCGTAGCGCTCATATTTTGCATATGCTGAGGCCATACGCAGGGCTGTCAGGGGGGCCATGTGGCTCATGGGACGTGAAAGTAGTTGTCAATCGGGGACATTTGGCAATAGGGAACCCTGTTGTCTTTTGTTGTTCAACGTCCCCTATTGAATCCCTGAACAAACTCACCAACACACACCAACACCACCTACACAATTTTAACCCTAAGTAAGCCAGATTTCATAAAGAAATATTAGAAAAGAGCGAAGTTAAAAGAGATCAAAACCTTTTAATACTTTTACCTTACCTGGGCGTCGTCCATTCACTGCAGGATGTAGCCCTCTGTCAGACCTCTCCAGGTTATTCTTTCCTTTGCTGTCCTTGTCCATGACCACCAAACCATCTTTGTTATGTCGTTATACTTTAACATTACCTTTTCCTTTTCTTTTACCTTTTTCATTTCCTTTACCTATAGGCGTCGTTGTCCATCCACTGCATGATGTAGCTCTCTGTCAGACCTCTCCTTTGCTGTCCTTGCCCATGTCCCCTCCCCCACCACCCCACCATCACACAATCTTTGTTATGTCGTTACATTTACCTTTACCTTTACCTAGGCGTCGTCCATCCAGTGCAGGATGTCGCCCTCTGTCATGCCTCTCCAGGTTGTTCTTTTCTTTGCTGTCATTGTCCATGCCCCCAACCATCTTTGTTATGTCGTTACATTTACCATTACCTTTACCTATATAGGCGCCATCCATCCACTGCAGAATGTAGACCCCTGTCAGACCTCTCCAAATTGTTATTTCCGTTGCTGTTTTTGTCCATGTCCCCCAACCATCTTTGTTATGTCGTTACATTTACCTTTATCGTTACCTAGGCGTTGTCCATCAACTGCAGGATGTAGCCCTCTGTTTGACCTTTTCAGGCTGTTATTTTGCTGTACTTTTTCATGCCCCCCCCCCCCCCCCCCCCCCTTCATACATTGTCATGATTTTGTGGAAAAACCTCTAGCTACGTTGAGGGTATGTTCCTCGAATATCCTCGCTCGCGTGATCGGTCCCGGGGGAGGTAAACCAACTCCTAATCTAGACATTGATGAGCGCCGAGCGCGTACTGTGCGATGTTACGCGGAACCCAAGCTGCCGGTACAGCGTTAATTAAAGGGCCTGTCACACAATGACGACCTCAATAAAGTTCTCGTAACGTTCTTGAAAAAGTGACAGAACGCAGAAGAACGGTGAGGTCGGAGGAAAGGCGCTAGATTGTCGTATCAGACCGTTGTAGGACGTGCGGGGGTCGTCGGGGACGGAGAGGGTCGATAATTTGTTTACAACAATTCACCACGTTCTTACAGAACGCCCTTTGAGCGGTCTGTGGACGCTATGGACGGTGGACGGCCGGTGGAGGGTCTGGATGACACCGCATACGGACGCAACTCAGACGGTCAAGCTGATGTCCCCGTTGTCCCTGCAGATTCATAGCGCCTTTGTACCGACCGTGTACAGTCTGTTAACCATCCACCCTCCGTTCTCTTGATAAAACGGCCATTAAGCGCCCCCAGAGCGTCGTTGTACATGTACCGTTCTTGCCGCGCCCTGTTATCGTTCATTTGCGTTCACTCACCGTTCTAGAACGTTCTCCCCGCCCATCTGCCAACCTCAACGTTCCAGTACAGTTTGAGTGCAGTTCATTAAATTCTTTAAGATATGGCTGTGATTATTCGATATACGGTGTGCTCTGCTTGAATGTAGTCGACGGAATGAACGACATGCTGCGTTCCGTCGGCATTGTATATCAATTGTCAAGGATCGCAAGACGGGCGCAGAGAACGGAACACGGTCAGAGGATGGGCGAAGGAAGGTCGTAAAGAGCGGACGAGGAACGGCAGAAGAACTTTGTAGAACGCGGTAGAACTTATACTGGCCGGCAATCATGGACAAAGGAAAGACGTACGAAACGGAGGAAGGACTGTAGAAAGACTTTAGAGGGACGCAATCAGGTCGGCCAGTCAGAGACGAGGAATAATTTGACGGCAAAGTTGAAACGTTCTGGTCAGAAAAGACAAATTCAAGAACGCAATAAGGTCGTACGGCAAGAACGCTATAGTGTGACAGGACCTTAAGAGATGCGTTCCACTCACGCGAACGTTGCCAACGTTGGCAATGTGCGCCATTTATGTTGGCGAACGTTAGCAAGAACGGCGAACGACATTCCAAGCTGGGCCCAATTTCTTGGCTTTGCTTACCGTTAGCGAAAAATCCCTGCTTACTATAGCAGGAAATTCGGTGCTTATGGCCGTGTCACACCAGACCATTTTAGGCCAACGCGTGAGTAACGTGTTGTAATTTTGGCAACACGCTGGCAAACGCTGACCAACGCTAGGCCAGCGTTAGCAACACGCTGAGCGCGTTACTCACGCGCTGGGACATGCTATCACACGCTGAGGAAAACATATTTTGTTCAACATACATACAATTTCCAGCGTTTGCCAGCGTGTGACTGCACACGCTGGCGGAGCGTTGGAGGTTTGTTACTCACGCGTCGAACACGCTAGACGATCGTTATCAACCCGCTACTCACACACTGGCGCACGCTGGCGTACGCTGGCGTACTCTGGCGACACGCTGGTTATGGCCATGTCACCCCAGAACGTTTTAGGCCAATGCATGAGTAGCGCGTTAAAAATAGTTGATACGCTGGCAATCGCTGAACTTTCACAGAAAAGGTCAAGTGGAACCGTGATTTCAGCGTGTCCATACAGGTTGATAACGGGTTCATAGCGTATGCCAGCGCGTGAGTATCGTGTGAGGAACGCGCTCAGCGTGTGAGGAACGTATCACTGATTTATAGTAAAAATACGACAGCGGGTCGCCAGCGTGTGAGTAGTGGGTTGGTAACGATCGTCTAGCGCGTTCGACGCGTGAGTAACGACCATCCTGCGCGCCGCCAGCGTGTGCAGTCACACGCTGGCAAACGCTGAAAATTGTAGGTATGTTGAAAAATGTATTTTTGCCTCAGCGTGTGACAGCGTGTTCCAGCGTGTGGGTAACGCGCTTATCGTGTTGCGAACGCTGGCCTAGCGTTGGTCAACGTTTACCCGCGTGTTACCGAAATTCCAACACGTTGGCCTAAAACGTTCTGGTGTGTCACAGTTGAGGGCGATATTTTACGCCAAGTGTATGTTTGCTATAGTTTTTTCAACTACATGTTAATAAGTCTGACCTAATTACCTTATATGTACATATTATGCAAAGCAGGGTGGGGACTTATATTGTTCACGCCCGTGTGCACTGTGGATGGGTAACTTTGTGAGGTGTTAATTAGCATTTGAATACTGGCTCACTGAGGTGTACACTGAGGTGTACATCGGGTGTTGTAAATTGAGGGGTTCTGGCGCAAAGGGCATACAAATGCCGCACGCGCCATAAATCCACATCAACAACAATTGAGGGGCGTTTTTGGTGGAGAGGCAGACAGTCCTGAAGTGCGATGGCACGTATACATGACCGAGCGATAGCTCCTGTACTTAGCGTGATTTTGCTAAGTTTTGTTGGTGGATCTGAATAATCCTGAGTTGGCGATAGCCCGATTTTCAGCGGTAGCTGAGGAGATATTAGTTAGCTGCATTGTCAGTGTATTTGCACCCCTTGACGGTGTTTTCAAGTCGTAGGAGCCAGTATATACTGTAAGTTTTGTTTAATTGGTTTTCTTATTAATTTAATTATATTACTTCATTTTAGAGATCAATGAATGTCATTTTGATGTATTGAAAATCTGATTCGAAGACACGCCCCTTTGGGTGGATTGACATGGATTTCGTAATCTTTTGATTGGAAATCCTAGGATTGGTTTTTATTATTGTATTCAACATTTTCAGGGCTCCTTATTGTGGAGTTTTACAAACCACGTTCAGTCCTGATGATGTTCAGTCCTAACTGATTTACATTTTGCACATTTTGGTGGAGACCACTCCATTGCCTAGCCGCATAACTACTACCATGGACATTTTCCCCTCGTAGCTGGTACCACACAGCCATCACGCCGCGCCAGGGTATAACAGTGCCAGGATATGAACCGCTAGTCGGAGGCTCACCGGAAAGTGAACTGTTCAATAAGTTGTTGGCGATAACCCATTATTATAATATCCTGAAGGTATTAATCAATGTAAAGTTTTTGTACACTACGTTTATAATGATTTTAGAGCTTGTGGAACACATGTATGCCCTATTTCTTGTTGTATTTTGTTCGACTTTGGTTGAACTGGATTAGATAGCCTGATAATACAATTGGCTATACATCTCACTCGTACTTCTTTATTGTTGTTATAGTGTAGATATTGTAAATAAATATTAGTATATCGTATATTTGCTTACTTTGATTTATGTCTGAGAGTCAAAAATGATGAGACCGGGGGCACATTGCGTGTGAGAGGGTAGGGGGGACCCGGGTTTGTGACATGGTGTGACAGGGCCATTAGTGTAGTAGCGCGTCGGCTTTTTATACAACTAACCATGTGGTCGTTGCAGTACGCTGGCGCGCGTTGGAACGCGCTACTTACGCGCTGGGCAGTCGTTCATCAGTCGTCGAGCGCGTTACTAACGCGTTTCTCACGCGCTGGCGAACGCATTGAACCCGTTAACAGGGCGTTATGGACACGCTGAAATCACGGTTCCACTTGACTTTTTCTGTGGAAGTTCAGCGTTTGCCAGCGTATCAACCTTTTTTTAACGCGCTACTCACGCGTTGGCCTAAAACGTTCTAGTGTGACAGGGCCATTACGGTAAACGTATTTCACGCGTTAGCGGGAAATGTTGGTCTCTGAGCATGCGTACATCCGTAACTAAGGATTATGTGCTTACAGGGTAAGCCCATAATTGTTCTACTAGCGCGGTAAACGGAAAATGGTGACCGTAAGCGCGGAAGTCTGTGGTTAGCAGAGCCATGAAATTGGGCCCTGTTAGCTGTTGGCCAGTGACGTATTATAAAGATGTATCAGCAGACGGCAGTTTTCTTGTCACGGTTTTAATTTACGTTTCATATTTTTCGTTATAAACGGTGGATTGTTTTGAGCAGTCACAGAGATCTTTAAAAAAAAATAACGAGTTGGACAAAAAGCAGCCAACCAAACGATGTCACTGTCACTGGGGGCCGCCATTTTGAAAACGCAGTTTTTTAAATATCGTTCCACTTCGACTGGGGCAAACTCAAAACGTAGGCGAACGTTCGCGCAAACAGTTCGCGTGAGTGGAACGCAGCCATAGACTCTACAATACGGACTCGTTTGTGACATTGCGAATGCCTAGTAAGGTTTTAACCAATACAAATGTAAAGCGATCAGATTTCACGGTCGTTAAAATTCCATGTGACATCAGAAAAGTATTTTAAAACTGACCCTGGTGTTTTATCGTCGGTTTAAAACTGGCCACGTGACGGGCTTTCAACCAATAGGAATAGGTAAATTAAGTGTCATTAATATCCATAATACAATTACAGCAAGTAATCTTTTCAACAGCATTTTGGTTTGTTACTTTTTATGGATAGCTGCAAAAGTATATATAGTACTACGGCATTAAAGGTAGGATCACTGACCTATACATGGACAGATCATCCATTGTTTCATTTTGAAGTCGGCATGCAGAGAAGTGCAACATGGCGGACCCACGACGTCACTGCTGTGAGCCAATGAAATGTCCAGGTGTAGAACTCAGTTGGTTGGTAAATCCACTGACCTCTACACCTGGACATTTCATTGGCTCACAGCAGTGACGTCTCGGGTCCGCCATGTTGCACTTCCAGTTCGTGCCGACTTCAAGTGTTAGCACAGCAGAATATGGACAATGATCCCTCTAGGTGTAGAGGTCAGTGGGTAGGATACACAATTTGCGGATATTAAAAAAAATACTACCAAATTATTAATTATTTCTCGGCATCCATGATTGTAAAACCTCGGACAGGACAGTTAAACGATATTTACTAAAAAAAATCTACCCATTCCTGATAATTCAAGCAAGTAAAAAAAAGTTCACCTATTCCTGATAGCTAAAGCAAGTAAAAGGCCATAGACAATTATTGGGTTATCATGATGCAGAACTCTTCATGCTCGGCTAAACGGACTTCCTCCCATCAGACCTGTTGGTTCAAATCACTTAGATTGGGACGGGGATAAAGGCAATGACTGTATAGGTCAAGGCCTTAATGTGCAATTTCGATCGGTCCTGGTGATCACAGGTAAGTCCACGTGTCCTTATAGCTGACAGCTTCGCCCGATTCCGTGATTAAACGCCGGCGTCTTGACAAGCGTCTCGTCGACCGAATCCCTGTCGATGAATGAGATTAAGACTTGTAGACCATTTTGGTTTCAGATGAACGTTCTGTCTATTTATTTCAACAACAACAACAAAAGGGCAAAATTAAATAGACAACTTTTGTTACAATAAGTTTTCCAGCTATTATAATACTATTCGCACGAATTCCGGAATGTTGTGGTTTCTTTTTGAGGTTTTTAAGGGGGGGGGCGTTAGGTAACAATAGTCTAGAGAGTGTATAGGTATGGGGGACTAAGGGGGAGTCGCTCGGTCCCATTCTTGCTTGGTATACATGTACATGTATAGCAACTTAAATGTAGGCTTTGTTCGTGAAGAAAACACTGCATATTTCAATGGCAATCGCTGATCAGTGTGAGTGACCATTTGCATATACGCTGTGTGCGTTCTGTCGTGACCTAGTTCTGCACTGCCAGAAAGCTATAGACGGCGATCAATTCCAGCATTTGGTTCGGTTTGGTTTGCTCGAACGAGTACAGTACAACAGGTGGCTGGTAAGTGCCGTTGAGAACAAGCGCGCGGCCGACAAGCGCTGCGTGTAAGTTGGTGAAGAAGTGCCGTGAAGATTACAGGTAGTCGTCGGCAAAAAGTGCCGCAAAGAACTCAAGTATAGTCAACGGTAGAACTTCAACTAGCAAGTACTGTAAGGCAATGTTAGTCTTCGCAACTCCCCCACCCCCTAAATTTTGTTCCGCTCATAGCTCCTCGGTCCAACATGAGAAGAAATAACCCCGGTTGTAATAGGAAATTGAAAGCACGTCTGGTGGTTTATATCTGGCATTTTATCAGTAGTGTGCTTCAGGATTATTCCTATTTCCTCGCTGTCATCCGTCACTTTCACGCAACTTACGGTTTAATTGAGCTGTCAAGGTGTAGGTTGTAGGTTATTGCTGCATTAGCGCAAATGCCCTTGACAAGCCAGTGACAATCCGTAGAGAGTGCCGCGCGCAAAAGGCCATTTAGGGTGCGAACTATTGTTAAAGGTTGTACACAATCCAAGAAAGACCAAGCTTGGGTTGTGATTTTTTTTCAAAAGGAAAAGTTAGAAAACATATTGATTTCATATTTGGAAATGACGATTTTATTTACCTTGGTACCAAATGTAACTTCAAAGGTAGGATACACCATTTGCAGATATCAAAAACATTTGCCATTCAAGGTAGAATACCTCTTTGGTAACGGCGTTCGTTTTCAACAGGCGTCAGGCAGTGGTTCTTATGTAGTTCTTGGGTTTTTTTCGCGACCGCCGTCTGGCGATTGTAAATTTTGTTTTATAAATTTATACATTTTTCGGAACATTTACAGGATATCTAGCGCAATAATTTTGCTGGATGCCTACAATCATTATTTACTTTCAAACAAGTAAGATATTTTCTTAATAATTCGTGTTTGAAATGTACTCTTAACCTGTATTATCACAATAAAACCAGACTCGGAACAAAATAAATTTATATTCTGTTAAACGTCTGCTGTTTTGCATCACGGGTATACGCGACAAGACTTTGTGAGTTAGCGAATAGACGTACATGAACGTGTATACGTGTATATACCGGCCCCTTTAAAGGCAGTATATACCATTTGCAAACATACAAAATATAAAAACTACTGAATTATTATGAAACACATTACTTGACTATAACAGTCTCAAGCATCCTGTGAAATCACGGCACCTGATGTGATGTGATTTTCAAGAAAAGTGGAATTTAATTTTAAGCGATTGCGGCAGATAATCGTTGTAAAAACATGGCTATTTTCAAACACTGCCCTCAATTTATTGAATTCGTCTGAAAACAAATCAAGGAAACCAGACTGCAAGAACAGCAGGTTTTTCCTAGGTTTTTTCCGGGCTGTTGAGCAAAGTTTATTTCATTGCAAAAACAAAACTCCCGAAAATAGGTATTATCGATGTACATGTATTACGTAATTCCAGATGAAGGTGGCTAGAAATCACCTCAGATTGCACCACAGAGCATCTACATTTTCCGGGGTCCTTAGGTAGTATACACCATTGGTAATTGCTTGAATTATTATAAATGGGTGTATTTGGGGGGTTGTATTTTATAGTAAATATCGTTTAACTGTCCGAAGTTTTACAATCATGGATGCTGTGAAAAGCAAGAAAACATTTTGTTTAAGAAAATGAATTTTTTTCGGAACAATTACAGGATATCTAGGGCAATAATTTGGCTGGATGCCAACAATCATTATTTACTTTGAAATAAGTAAGATATTTCTTAATAATTCTGTTGTAATTTGTTTTAGATATGTGCAAATGGTGTATCCGACACCACGCCGTAGTTGGTTTCGGGCTATTTTGTCATGCATACGAGATATAAGTCGTAAGTACGATATATATCGTACGTGCAAGTTACACTTCATAAGTCGTACGTACGAAATTTAAGTCGTACGTACGAGATATAAGTCGCACGTACAAGATATACAAGTCGCACGTACAAGGTATATAAGTCGCACGTACGAGATATAAGTCGTACGTACGAGATATAAGTCGTATTATTATTATTATTTCTTTCTGGTAACGAAACCAAGGATTTTTCAAAGCGCTCTAGGCACTGTAGCTCGTAAGCCTGAAGAAACCTGTAGAGTGAAGATAATGAGAAGAAGGTAAAGTTTGAGAGGTGGGAGTAAAAAAAAAAGGAAAACAAGAATATCCTGGGAAAACCCAGACAGAAACTGGAAACCCAATTCACATTATTGACCCAGGCCGGATTCGAATCCAGGTCATAACGGTCAAAAGCGAAGAATGAACCGCTACGCCAACCTGGTGAGATATAAGTCGTACGTACGAGTGGGCTGACGGGAGATATCTTTTTCACCATGTCCCTATAATACAGCTTCATATACTTCCGTTAAAGACGATAATTTGGTACCATTATATAATGCAATCGAAAGCAAAATGTTCAATGCGACTTGGTAGCCTAAAAGGCGCGCCAACTTGACGCCAAACTGGAAGTCAACTACGAGAAACAGTCGTGAATTATGAAGTGTGGTTGTGCATCGTTTGAGAAGACGGAGAGTAATCAAGGACATCGTACGACTTGATGCGTGAATAACATGTTGTTCAACTGCCGAAGACAATATTTTTGGAGCCACAAATAAAAGAGACGGGCTTTTAATTATTAATTCTAGCATGGTCGAATTTATCATCGTACGACTGAGAGCTCTGACTCTCAGTTAGTCATAATTATTGGAAACCGTTTTGTCTTTAATCCCGACTACAAAAAGGCCAATGAGATCTTAAGTGTCATCAGGGCTATAATTTGGATTTCTAATTTGAAAAACTAGCCGTACTGGTCTAGTCTCACCGCCGTATCGCTTACATATTGCCGCGGCGCGTTGAAGTTGTGATCGCGGTGTACCTGAACGTCGGCAAAATGGCCTCAAATCCAGTGGGGTCAGGCGTCGTTTGTGGCAAACAGTTATTTACCTGCAAAAAGTACGTTTCCCTGAGATCACTGATAGTCTGGTTACGCCCCGAAATGCCTAAATATGCAAGACGTTATTACAGATTCAAAATCTGATCGCGCTGTAGGCCTGTAAATTGCGCACTCTGCTGTACAAAAGTACAATAGTAACGTATTGGAAGCTAGACTATGAAATACTTTACGACAACGCTCTAAAGTAGGATGGTCTAAAACACGGCATGTGATCCGAGAGATGGGGGGGGGGGTCAAGTACCCTCCTCCTTTTACAGGGGCTCAGTGACTCTGAAAAAATACCTGCCCAGATAATTTATCAAAGTGCAGAAAGATTTAAATATAAATCCATTTTCAAAGATATTGTTTTCGTTCTAATAGCTCTTAGATAAGTGCTTGTCCGCCCACGCACATGTAGGCCTAAATCCAACATTCATGAAACTGTAAGGTGTAAACGCGCATGCTCACAACAAACATGTGAACATGCTCTAAAAACTGCTACACACTAAAAACATAATCACTATGTAAACATGTTTAGGAGCCAAACACTACGGGCTGTAACTACGAAAGCTGTTTATCTGTATGCGAGTGTAGTATACAGACGTGGATAAATCGAAGTTACACGCGTCTTCCTAAACACCTGAATTAAACAACTCTTACTACAAAAATTAAATGGTTGTTTAGTTATCCTCGTGTAACTTGGACAGTCTAAACTTAATGACCGTGGTCCCTATTGTTAAATACATTGTAATATAGAGGATTGCGCAACAGTATGAACATACGATAGGCCTCAGTCAGTAGATAAATCTTCAGCAGGTCTTTACCTAGATACTCTACAGCCTGAGCCATATGGCTGATACCAAAAGGCAACGCAGTGACAATTTCACTGCTGACAAAAGGATGGAACTTTAATTCCATTATTGGTGACAAACGATGTGACACTAAAGCCAACCAGAAAAAAAGCTGATGCCTGGAAAGCTATCACTTCAGGATTGTCCATCTCGTTTCCTGAGCGTAAAAGCCGATCTGCTATAAGGACAACAAAGAATTGGGTGTTCTAAATACAATCCGAGAAGTCCAAGTAAATCGTTCAACGTGTCTTTGCTAACTCCGAAACGTCTGATAAAATGTTCCTCGTCATACTCTTCTAAGGGATTCACCTTGTCCCTAAAAACTCTTGGTGCACGTTGGTGTTGGCGACCATGACGATTTTCTTGTTAGTTGGCCTCCTCTTGTGCAATTAAAAGGTTTGAAGCGCATCCATCCTGTCCACCTTTCTACCTTTCTGTCTACATATATGGCTTCTAAATGGCTCAGAATACTTACTAAAAAAACACCGTACCATGTTTAAGAATTGCTATTGTTATAAACACATGTTTAACTCCAATGGTCATTTAAACGCGGCTAACTGAAAACAAGCTTTGTAGTACTTGTTTGAAGTTAGACAGGGGCGGATGCAGGAATTTATGAATGTGGGGTCCTAGCCGTGGGCGGGGGCTGTGGGGGCTCCCCCCCCCCCCCCCCCCCCATTTTTTGTTTACAGTAGAAGCTCTGATGTGCATTCTGGGACATTGTGAGCCTATTTTTCTTATATATTTTGATCGTTTTGATCTATTGGGAATCTTTTACAGAAAGCACCACGCTGCTATTTTGCTCTGATATAAAAATACATTAATTTTTTTTTTTAAATCCAGTCCAAAAATGTGGGGTCCGGACCCCAGGATCCCTCCCCTGGATCCGCACCTGTTAGACACCAGGGCCCAATTTCATAGAGCTGCTAAGCAAAAAAAATTGCTTAGCACAAAAAGTCTTCCTCATTAAAAACAGGTTACCAGCCAAAATTCTACGGGTTTTTCATGCTAAGCAAAAACACAGCTGATTATCAATCCAGAACAATAAAGATCAGGTAAAAATTTGGTCTGTAACCTTGTTTTTGCCAAGGACAAATTGTCATGCTAAGCAAATTGTTGTGCTTAGCAGCTCTATGCAATTGGCCCAGGTTTAAACAGTGACTACTAATTTATACGCATCTAATGGCTTAAACAGCTTTCGTAGTTACAGCCCTACTTATCCAATTCCAATGGCTAATTACCACCTGTCAATACTTTAAACTAACACATGTTAAGTATGTAAACGTGTTTGCCTGCCGATAACAAGAAAGTGTGTAGACAAGTGTTGGCTTGCTAAACACAGTTTTTGCAGTGCGCGTTTAAACAGCGCCATCTACAGACGGAGTGGATCTCGCCCGCGTGTACAGTATTTCCCTAGTAATCTTCGCAAACGAATGTTATTATTCCCGCTTCTGATAATACAGAGAAGTCAAAAGGGATGGAGAAGAAGGAGGTCAAGTTTTATAATGCCGTGTTTTTGTAAAGCGTGGCTCTCGTACGAGCAAGACATGAATGTGACTTTAACGGTTGCATTACGTTCTATACAGGAGGCTAACCTTTACCAGCCACTAATTGAAAAAAAACTCCAAGCCTGTTATATCCGAGTCTGTTTTCCTGGCTCGCTTTTTGCGCGCTCTTTCCCCTTCTTTTCAAGGGATAATCATAAACGGATTGCCACAAAGTGAGGGCATCTCTCGCTAAGCTCTGGTAGCGAGAACGGCCGAACGCGCCGGTAACTGACGGCAACAAGCTGCCATCTGACATGGGTCTGACACCCCGAGGTAAGCGCCGTGGAATCCGGGCATCTAATACACGGCCAGTGGGTACGCGTTTAATTAAAGTCACAGTCCGTGTCTTGGGTACAGATTATTCACAACATGATTTCAAAACTATGTTAAGGACTACATTTATAAACTGGCATTTACTTCATTCCATGCTCCCTTAAAATTAATCATTATTTCATTAGTAAAGAAATGCGACTGGCGTATGACATGAACTTGCAAATAAAATGCGCTGGTCTCACTCATTTTGTATGTATTATTTTATTATAAAAAAAGGAATGTCAAAGAAGGCAATGTGCACCGCTCTCAAAATCTTAGAATGTTGGTTTCAACATGTGTACTGTTGCAGCATGTTTGGTAAAGAAATGTTTTCAGCCTGTTATTTGAGCTTGCTTCTATTCAGTAAGCAACCCATTTAATTTGCTGGAATGCAACGTGGATTTGATAAGGATCGCCTTGTTTAAATCCACGTCTCCACGCGCAGTAAAACGATCGTGCAACGCTAAGAACAACACGTACGCAATAATGTAGAGTACCCATCCGCACAGAGCACTCTGTATCGATATGTTCTCACTGGCAACCGACAGTCCTAGCATCTCTGTACATTGTATGTCGTTGGGCACCAATCAGTTTGTTTCTATCTATTAAAGGAAGTAGTATAATAATTCGTGGATTTGTGGAAGATTGAAGCGCGTAGAGAAAGATCGCAGGGAGCGTAAGCTATTGCCGCGTTCTATGTGCTAGGTCCGATGGCCTGAGTACGAGTGGGTACGGCCTGCACAATTCCACGCACGCATTAGTTGAGTTTAGTGCTGTCTGCAGTAGACAGTTTATGCTCACATGCGTCATATGTCCACGGTAATACCTAAGAGCGCGTTAACCCAGGGCGTCTTTCTTCGTACACACGGATCGAAATATAGTGCGACGCCGCTAGGCTGATTGGCCACACAACGAGCTCCAGTGCCTGACTGACTACAGGGGGAAATAAACTCCGTACTGGCTAGTGATGATGGATCTTTGTGGACCACTTCTCGTTTTCACCGTAGTGTCGCATTGACAATGTCCGTTGGAAAAGAAACAGAAATAAATCTGCGACATCTCTTGAATGATAAATGTGAGACGGATAGTTGTCACTTGATAGCCTGATCCCCTCGGAGTCTAATACGTGAACGTCGTTTGAATCTGATGTGGGCGTCTGAAATTAGCTCTTGTCCATTGGAAATTGCCCGTCCCTCTTCTCTGTGTATATCTGGTCCTTCATGTGGAGTGTTTTCGTTGACTGTGAGCTTGGCATTTGGCTGGAGTAGGGTGCCGTCAGTCAGTCCTTCGGCACTGGGACGAGAACGCTGACACGAATCTAAAATAGTCCCTTCCGGCCATCAATACGCCCAAACTGACCTAGTGGCATTGAATTCAGAGTCTAGACAACCCTGGTAGAGGCAGGGAAGAAATTTCATCCGGCAAGAAAGGAAAGAGGGAGACGATTCTTCAAATGAGCGCCTGTTGCTTGGCCGATATTTTATGAAACCGTACACCGAGTTGATAGACAGTAATTTTCCTAGCTGGCTTCAATTCGACTCGTAGCCTTATTTTTGTTTCTGGTCGTGTAGTTGGCCTGGAGACACTGAGCGCGTCATTACGCAAGGAGACCTTATAACCTCGACGCCAAGGATCACAGACAGAACTCGTCACACACCCACACGAGGTAGACTCGAAATAACGGACCTTGCTCGTCTGTTTTGTTGGACCTCGAGTCTGTCACACCTGTTTTGTGTATGTCAAAGATAACTCCTGCCGTAAAACCAACGATGTTGTCATCTCAATTCACTCACACCTACGGCCTCTTCATCATCTACCTTCCTGTCGTCATCTTTCTCTTGTATACACAGGATGTCCTGTGCTCCAAACTCGGGAGCGTTCGTGTGGCTGTGGTGTCCGACGACGCCACCAACTTTTCCCTTTTCCACGAGCAGGTCTTGGCAGCTATCCAGGAGGTGAACGCTACCGTTCCCGGGATGGCTTTGCATCTTGGTCCCGTCGTGTTATCATCTCATCCCAACCCCATGGACGTGTACCGACAGACCTGTGACCGACTGGCTGGTACCGACGTCTCGGTCGTGGTGGTACAAGCCGATGAGCGAACCCAGTTTAGTCTTTCGGTTGCTGGGGGGTTTCTGGGAGTTCCAGTAATTGGCCTGAATAATCGGGCGTTTGCGTTCTCCAACAAGGTCAGTGGCATGCTAAAAGATCGCAAGATGTGATTGTAGTTAAGTTTGTTCGTGGAGATTTTAGTTAACGAAACATAGTTACTCAGAACTATGTTCCGTTTCTCAAAAAGATACAAAAGAAACTCTTGTTGCAAACATTTTTTTTAAACACATATATACATGCATGAAAACGCCACATTTTTGGTATGATTAGTCAAACTTATAATTACATGGTTATCTCAGTCAAAATATACCGTATTGGCATTAAAATGCAGATTGTGTGTAAAACTGTGTTTAGCGAGGAAACATTTTTCTTGCTATCAGTTTGTAAACATGTTTAGAAGCTAAATGCACGCATCCAATTCCTAAACATCAACGTTCAATGGCTAAACACGATCCGTCCTCGTGCTAAACATGTTTAGCATTTAAACATGTTTACAAACTGATAGCAAGAAAGTGTTTAGAAAAGTGTTTACTCGCTAAACACAGTTTTTGCAGTGTATACTTGAATTCAAGGACCTGTTGTAAACATCAACATAGATGAAAAATTGCCCATAGCAAAGCTAAAAGCAAGTTGCAATAAAAATATAATTAAACGGATGGATCATAACCAAAGACGATTATTTGACCGTAATGAAGTTAATTGTGTAACAATAATTATATCAATTCCTACTTGCGTAACAAATATCTCACAAATCGCTGTTCCAGTATGGACCCGCTAAAACAAAGCAAAACAACATAATTGTCCTCTAAAGCAATTACGTATTTTGTTTTTGTCGATGAAAGGACAACACAACAGTATAATCCATCGTTGCTAAATGGTTCTGAAATCAACACAGATGTCACGTTCGCAACATAATGACTTTCGTGATTTAGAGAGTAGCAATTATGTTCGTAAAAAAATTAATGGGTTTACAACAAAGGAGATTTAACTAACACGTGATCGACAGTTTGCTTTAGCAAAACGTTTACAAAATTAATATAACTATAACTAGTCTACTGTTAACCCCAGACTTTGATCAATATATATTTTTTAAAGGTATCGTAAGACGGTATTTGCGTTGGTATAATGTAAATTCAATACAGGATTTTCCCTTTATCAGCCTGTTTCAACACTTGCACTGCATATAGTGAGGTGGTATGGATTAAGGACAAAAAACACGAAGATCGTGACACGGTAGACAAAAACACCAATTTTTTTTTTAAAGACTCCTATGGGTATGTAGATTAATAAAATCCCATGCTCCAAAAAAAATGCAATGACCTTGACCTAATTATGACGTAATATATTCAAAATGGCCGCCATTTCCTTAAAACGGCATGTTTTTAGTTATATAATGCCGAGGCAAGTGATTTTAGTAGCGAATTATATGTATCAAAGGCCAAGGAATCGCATGGCAACGTTTGTGTTGCGCTGAAACAAACAGTTTCATCATTTTTGTATTAAATTTGTCTATATTAGCATATGATGGTATTTCTTGCTCCCAATTGTCAAACAGCAAAGCACATACACACGCGAATCCGGGCATGTGCTTGAAAAACTAAATAACCTGACATTGGAGCAAGATAACCTATTGATAACACTGGATATAGTAGCCATGTACACTAACTGCCCACAAGATGAGGCAATTGAATCAGTTTGTGACGCACTTGCAATGGCCGACGACAGACTATACGCAATACCCAAGCCCACGACAGACCACGCGCGAAGTCTCCTTCAAGTTGAACTCATTATGCGTCGAAACACGTTTGAATTCAATGGCAAGTTTTTTCAGACAAAAAATTGGCGTGGCCATGGGCAGCGAATGCAGTCCGGAGATTTGTGACATAACCCTATTCAAATACGAACAAGACAACATTCTCCCTCACAATCCCTCAATTGTGAGCTACATGAGATATAGAGACGATGTTCTTATAATCTTTAACGGAAATGAAAAGCAGGCTGCTGACCTAGTGCAATCACTTAATAAAATTCATCCAACGCTGAAATTCACGTCTGAGATCTCGCACCGCCAGGTGACTTTTCTCGACCTTATTATCTACAGGGGCGAACGATTTATACATGAAGGGATATTGGATACTCGAGTAGCTACCAAAAAAACTGATACATTTCAGTACCTAGCTCGAGATTCAGCACACCCTAAGTCGGTATTTGGCGGATTAATCAAGGGCGAAGTGACTAGATACAAACGTATATGTGCCCATTTAAACGATTTTGAGGAGAGGGTTGAATTCTTCAAAGACAAACTTCAAAAGCGCGGATACACAAACGAAGACCTAGCCCTCCTTTCTCAAAGGGGCAAGACTCCCGCGGACCCTAAGTGTGAAAAAACCAAAAACAATATCCCACTGGTATTTGTCCTACCATACTACCCACAAGTCGCGCACCCAGCTCTCAAACGGGCCATCCTCAAACACTGGCCCTTAATTAGCGATAACGAATATCTAAATAGGATTTTTGATACCCAACCCATCCTGGCATACAAAAGGCACAAAAACATAAAAGATGAACTTGTTCGATCTAGGATTAAGGCATCCCCACAATCCAACCAAGAGGAACAAAATCTTGATGAGGAGAATCTGCAAATGTTATTGGAACTATTGGAAGACCAAAACAATGATCAAAGAAATGGATCTCAAGACTAAAACAAAATAAATAAGTCAAAACAAACCCCCACCCCACCCCACTAAAAAAGCCGATACTTGTCCTTGCCACTTGTCATATAAACCGACACACAAATACAAACAAGGAAAGAAAATTGAACTATAAGATGGTGGCTGATGACGTGCATGATATAGCACAGAAAATATGCCCTGCTCCCCTTCCAAAAAAGGGGGGAAAAAAGGGGAAAAAAGAGGGGACGGCATATTATCACTGGTAATAATCAATCACTGAGTGAACAAGAACAAATGGACCACTCTTGCAATACACAAACCAGTCATCGCGTCGCCAAAACCAGAGACAGGGTTTGAAACTCCCGCTTTTAGGGAATGCCTAACCCAATTGGCCTGCAGACGTTTGATGTAATTGCCTGCCCACGAACTCCAACCACGGACTGTCATCTAGCAGAGATAATGTGGCTAGAACTGACCCCCCAGATGCGTGTCTTACACAAAAAAAGAAAAAAAGAGTTAAGAATTACGCTCTGGAGAGACCAGTCAAACAACCACCTTCTGGCATACCCACTAGATAACGTACAATTAAAGACCTATATGTCTGTAGACCAGTCACAAATACAATCCATATGATACTTATGGATTATAGTCAACAGAACCTTTTCGGCGTCTCAAAAAAAAATACGAAAAGCACGGAGGGGTTCTTTTGAAACTTGTACACGAAACACCCCCCCCCCCCCTATTCCTTCTGACTGCAATCTCGCAGAAAAAAATGTGGCCTGAACTGACCTCCCATGAAGCGTATATCACTAAGGAATAAAAACTTAAATTATGAATTACGCTCTGGGCAGTATAGTTACGCAACCACACTGCTGGCATACTACTACTACTCTACTACTCGGTCGCCCACAGGCGTACCAGCAAATCATAATTACACATCTGCAGACCAGCCACACACCTAAAATTCAACGATACCTCACGCACGCAGCAGAACTGTTTCAGCATCCCCCCAAAAATAAATAAAACGATGAGAAAAAGTTCTGACTTGTGACAACTCCCATAAACACCCTTGCCTTTCCATATAGAAAGAGTTCTGATTCACAGCAGCAAACTCTAGGATTGATCAATAAAAACTAAACAAAAATAAACTGATCATCCTTGAAGTATGCCTGCATAAACCGGTCTATCTGTGCTACCTTCGTGCATAAGCACTCTATTTGAATAAAAAAAAACTAATAGTCTCACTGAAAAAGAAAGAAAATTTCCCATAACCCAGTATTACATGACCTTCATTTTAATGTCCTTCCCATGTGACCGAGAATCGTTCTAATAATTAAAAAAACGTACTGAGTAACATGTATGATTACGCTACTTCCCATTAAACACATTAATCTAAAATGTTTTAATACCAGAAATTGAGACTGTTCATTATTGAACAATAACAAACTTCAAAACTTCAAATAAAATCAAAACGGACTTTAAAGGGGCAGGATTACTATGAGTTTAACAATAGTTGAAGGAAGTATGTCCTAACTTGCCAAACAACATGTACATATCTTTGCAGTTCACTGGGTATAAACGCTTTAGACTTAAACAGTTGTGACGTCAAACAAATGGACCAGCATTGATTGACTTGGGTACAGGTTTCCCGAGAACGCCATTTTTTTGAGCGACGATCCTGCCCCTTTAAGTAGGTGGTTAATAGTAACAAACTGTAAAAAAAAACCTAATAACTGTAACTGTAAGATGCAGTTAAATAAATGGTAACACACTATAATCTCTCGTCTACACAAACCAACTGTTATATGCGCTATTCAATATAATAAATATCCTGTCATAACCTATATCCGGTCAGAATCATTGTTTCATTGTGTTAATGTGTTATTGTTTTGGTTGATAGTTATTGTTTATTATATCATAATGACATCATGGTATCTTGTAGATCAGTGCCGCGGTAATTATACTGTTACCATTTTGAACACACAAAAAATAGCATTTTGGTAAAAAAAAAGGCAATAAAATCTGGGTTTTTTTTCAAATTTTGTGTTATTTGTGTAGTATTGACGATGATGACGTCATATTTACATCAATATACATGTAGTCACCATAAAGGATATTAATTTTGTACAAACTAATACCACCCTCATTGAATTCTTTGACCTCAGAAACATAATTTTTGGCATGTAGAAATCCCACCATGGCATTTGCGTTTGCTTTATTACATAACAAGCGGTTATGACGTCATAATGACGTAATTCAAGGTTAACAATTCTCAGATTTTTTGGAGCATGACTTTTTTTAAATCTATGGGTCAAACTGATACTTTGGTGAAAAAATGGTGCTTTTGTCAACCGTGTAACGATTTTTTCCTTAATCCACCTCACTAATACTTGTTGTTGACCCGAGAGACTATTAGAGGAAAAAACACTTCGGTAGATTTGAACCCACGGTCTTCTACTTTGTAGTGCAGGCGTCTTACCACTCGATTACCGAGCTAGCCAGGGTCCGTTGGGTGGTTCGAATCTGACCAGCAGCGACTGTGGTACCGCCACCAAATGTTTCATAAGATGCGTAGGTGAAGGGAAAAATCCTGTATTGAAAATACAAAAGGGTTCGTCCATAATTATGTGTCCTGGTTACGCCTGACCTGTGTAATTTCCCATGCAAGTGTCAGTGAAATTGATTTCATACTTGTTTTATTTGTTTTCAAAGGTGGAATACACCATTGGTAATTTCTGAAATCAATGAATGAGTGGATCTGGGGGGTTGTATTTTATAGTAAATATCGTTTAACTAATTTGTCTGAAGTTTTACAATCAGGAATGAAAAGAAAAGCATAAAAACAGCGTTCGTTTTTAACCAGCGTCGAGCAGTTATCTTCGTTTTTTTCGAGATCGCCGTCCGGCTATCGTGAATTTTTCTTTTTTCTTCTTCTATTTTTCGGAATAATTACTGGATATCTAGCGCAATCGTTTTGCTGGATGCCTAGAATCATTATTTACTTTCAAATAAGTAAGATATTTCTCAATAATTTAGTAATAAATACTTTCGATATCTGCAAATGGTGTATCCTACCTTTAATGTAAATTGCTTTACGTAATCGCAAAACGTACAATTATTTATGTCAGACCTTACCGGGACACGAAAAAATTGACCCCTTTTTATGGACAGACCCGAAAAACGTAGCGTGCGTATATGTACGTACGTCCCTATAGCATTATAACGCTTGAGCGGACACGAAGTGAAACGTTTCCCCATCCCTGTCCACCCAGGAGAAGAAAACATCGTTTACAATTTATGCAAATACTTGCGGGGCTCTGCGGGATTTGATAAGGAGTTACATTGCTTCTGTCGGCTCGTTTGCCAGGGTTTCAATCTACATGATGATCACCCGAAAATAGGTTTCTGATGAATAATGTATAGAATGCAATTACCTTTCATAAGTCTCAATTTTTTACTTCCGAAACATAAACCGTTCAGGGGTTAATTTCATGGAGCTGCTAAGCACAAACATTTGCTTTGCACAAAAAAAGGCTTGCTTAGTAAAAACAGGTTACCTGCCGAAACTCCATGTGCTTTTCATGCTAAGAAGAAAACAGCTGAATACTATAGCTACAAACAATATGTGACCTGTCACCACAAAATGAGAGTAAAGTCGCACAATGTGATTCGGAGATATGGCCATCCAAAGTCAAAATATGAAGGGGTGGTCAATTTTGCGATTTTGCCTAGAAAGCTCAAGTCCTCCTCTACATATTCACATATTTGGGGTGAGATCAGATGATCGAAAACCTCTTAAATTACGCGATTCTGCGTAATGTTTGCGTAGTTAGTGTTTGGATTAAAGTCCACTAGTGGTATAATTAACACGGCAATTAAATTTGGAAATCGGGTCCTCGTAAGTATCCCACGTTTCCGAAATTTTGATATTTTGTTGTTTGTACAATAGTTTGTATGCGTGAAAAATTTCAAGAATAAATAATGATTAGAACATAGCCGTTGCTATGCTCAACCGAACCTTATACTTTTCCTGTTTTGTAATCTTTTGCGATAATTTGGTCTGTATAACCCTATTTTTGTCAAGGAAGAATGTTCATGCTCAGCAAATGTTTTTGCATAGCAGCTCTATGAAACTGGATCCCGGTTAATATTTATATAGGCCTATACAACACTCTTGTTATCACTTCAGATGTTTAATTTCCGCTCAATGTAATTAATCCAAATGTTAACCAGTCCGGATTGTTTTCGATTGACCGACAATCAAGGTGGGTCCCGGCCGCGATAATTTTTTCTGCAGGTAGGTTGGTACATGCATAGTGTACATTTATTAGTCAATCAGAACACTTATGGTGTTGACGTCATCGATGATGTTAGAGTTGTCTGGGATCTGACTAGGGTTAGCGGTTAGGGTTAGGGTTGGGGTTAGGGTTATAGATTAGGGTTATAGATTAGGGTTAGGGTTATGGTTAGGGTTAGGGGTTAGGGTTGTCCCAGATAACTCTAGCATCATCGATGACGTCAACACCACCTGTGTTCTGATTGGCTAATGTACCAACCTACCTGCAGAAAAAATTATCGCGTCCCGGCCTACTTTCTGAAGAGTGTTGTTAAACCCAGCCCCGATATCGATTTGGATTTACTGCGATCGCTCACAAAATGTATTCAGTCCTCGCCAATGTGCGTAAAATATCCGATGTTGTTTCGTGATCTTGTCTATATGGCCATGTCAAACAGACAGGGTAGTCCACCTTAGCTTTAGCTCCCTGTGGTTTTATCCCTGACATTATTGACTGAATACTCAATGTCCACCGTGCATTAGTAATGGATGCGACAAACTTATACAGACGAACAAAGTCAAGGAGCATTCATGTTTCGAAATTAGTGTGCCACTTAATGGCCACTTTAAAGGTAGGATACACCATTGAAAATTGCTTGAATTATCAGGAATTGGTGGATTTTGGGGGTTATGTTTTATGGTAAATGATGCTAAGAAAAGCAAGAAAAACAGCGTTCGTTTTCTAGCAGTGCCAGGCAGTGGTTCTTATGATGTTCTTGTTCTTTTCGCAATCGCCGTCCAGCGATCGCAAAATAATTTGTTTATATAAAATTCAATTTTCAGAACAATTAGGGGATATCTAGCGCAATCCTTTTGCAGGATGCCTACAATCATTATACTTTTAAATAAGTAAGATATTTCTTAATAATTCAGTAGTATTTTTGTTTGGGATATCTGCAAATGGTGTATCCTACCAAACGAGGGGAAGGTTTGAGATCCGATACGGACAATTGCTAAACCGCTTACGTAGTTGTTTTTTTAAGAGAGAATTGTCGGTGCTCTTTTCCAGTAATGTGTAAATGATAAACCTGTCAATTTGAAAGGTGGGGAATCGTAGCCATCCAAACCACCTCTTCTCCATATGTGACCCGCTCTGGTTTTAGATAAAAAGTGATATATTTTTTTCCCTAACCTCAGTACTTCGAATTAAAAAGTTTCTAAAAATGCATTATTCTATCCAAAGCTGCTTCACTTCTTACCAAGTAAGTTTTTATTGCCAATAATTTTTGGAGAAATTACCAAACGTATACGATCCCTTTAAACTCCCTCACGTGATCGGTCACCCTCCTAATTATCTTCACTAAGGCATGCGCGATACTACCAATGAGTCCGGATTTCGTAGTTTCAAATTCGTGCTACACCGGTCACATCACACAAACTCAATTTGCAAAATGTCAGTGTTTTTTTGGGGGGTAATCTCGCATGTCTAAGTGATGTAGTTACATCATATGGTGAACAAATCGAAAAACGTTAATTGATTATTTAATTAAATAATTAATGTATTTATTTATATATTTATTTATTTATTAAGGCAATCGTCAAAACATTCCTATAAAACTAAGATTTTACTTGAATAAAAAAATATGAAAATTTAGTAATGTGTAATATTACACCATGCATGCCAAGTTCTACATACAAATTTTGTATCATCGGGTTATACACTAATATAATCTTAAACAAATCTTAAATTAGTGTTCATCTCCAAACTATTCATCATTATGTGGCTATACAAGCCGAAGCCCACGGCAGCAACTAATGTCCAGCGGAAACGGCGAGCAGTGAAGATCGGTTTCCTTAAAGGATCAAGCGGAATCAGAAGCCCAACCATCATGGACAATTATCAATTATCTGGCTTTCAAAATTTGCCGTGATTGGTCCCGGAGGCCATATACGTGAGCGTGTACGTCTGTCTTTGACTTGGGTCGGGTTAGAGAGTCTTGCTTGACTTATAAAGCTTGCGCTGAATCACGTACGTCGCGTCAATCTGCTAACAGCACGGCACGGTACCACGATCGTACCGTCGTGAGATGTTTCAGTCGATAAATTCATGCACACATCACACAGATTACCTTTTAATGGTTCCTGGACGACTATAATCAAAATATATTATCACCCTTTTAAAAATATATAAATAGAACCATTGTACTGAAGATCTGGTCGGGTTTAGAGTATTATTGTCGCGCACGAAGACCTGCGTTTTTACATTATCACGTTTCGTTTAAACTGGAATTACACGGGGAAAAAAATAGGAAAATGATAATAACTGCTGCAAACTGCTTTCCGACTAGAATGACCTTAAAATATACAAATTCAATGGAGAGCCTGATATTTCAATCTTAACAAGATCTTTTTCGAAGGAAAAATTTAATTTAATTGTTGTCAGCTCCCAGTACATCCCGCAACTAATCCTACATGGTACATAAATATATTTCCATTCACGAAGCTTACAATTAAGGTGAGCTATATAACATTGAAACAGGTGCAATGTGCCTTCAACAAAAAATCTAAACGTTTTAGGTCATTGTTCCGTTGAATTAAATTGGACCGTTTATTCTATTTGTGTGTACATGCATGTGTTCTAAATTATTGCAAAGGAAATGACAACATAAGTCAAGTTTCAATGGTTTTCTGTTCTTTCAATAATAAGCAATTTTGTTAAGAAGAATAAAAGGTACATGATAAGTAGATTCGTATTTGATAAATTTACGAGGCGCAAAGCGCCGAGTGGATTTTGTATGTTATGAATCCTAGAATCCTCATGAATCCTCATAAGACGAATTTTACGAATTTAAGACGAATCAGAATGCTACATATTTGAATTACACTGCAGCTTAAATGCATTTCATTGGTAACAAAATGAAATTGAAATTGAGAATTGAGGTCAGCGATGTTAGAGGACGAAATTAAAGTGTCGTTATAAGGGATTTGTGATGTGATATAAGTGATGTATAAAACAAACTGGGGAAAGCTATTCCATAGATTAGAAATTGGGCCACAGAGCTGGAACGAGTAATACGCGTCTACTCGCTAACTGAATAACACTTGTTCCCATATACCTCGCCTGGCAGCGATTTTTCTTATTGTACTCTCAACACGATACCGTTAGATTTTGTGGTTAAAGACCGCTCTGTTTCGTTGATATACCCCACAATGTGCCCTCAATAAATACCCCCCACAATAAATACCATAACTTGACTGAAAGAAATGTTGCTGTTGCTGCTATTATTCATTGTGCGTCTTTAACTTTGTATTTTTGTGTAAATATTGTTGTATTTCTATGTGTTTATGTTATATGTCCTGTACACAGATGTACCGTTTTGTTTGTGACTTGTAATTAAATTTGTTGTCAACATTTAATTAATTAGTGTGTGCAGAGCCCACTGACCTCTACACCTGGACGGACCATTGTTCATATTCTGCTGTGCTAACGCTTGAAGTCGGCGCGAACTGGAAGTGCAACATGGCGGACCCACGACGTCACTCTGTGAGCCAATGAAATGTACAGGTGTACGGGTCAGTGGATTTACTCTGTACATTTTTTATGTATAAACATTATGTCATACGTACCGTACCCACTGAACTCTACACCTGAACATTTCATTGGCTCACAGAGTGACGTCGTGGGTCCGCCATGTTGCACTTCCAGTTCAACATGATCAGTCCATGTGTAGAGGTCAGTGGCAGAGCCCCAATAGAAACCAGTTTTTAAACTGTTTTTGGTACAATGCACCCTGGGTAAAAAATGTGATAGATCGTGTTTTGCATAAATTTGGTTAAGAAGTGCCATCACAGGTCACATAATTCAAAGGCGGTTTTACCTGCGACGTCACTCCTGAACCAAATTGTATGCAAAGCAAGATGCGTGCACATACCGCTGGGCGCATTTCAATAGACGATGTGCCCTCTGGCGTCACGTGTTTACATCTGTATTGAAATGTGCTCGTCAATATGCGCACACATCGTGTTTTGCATAAAATTTGGTTGAGGAGTAACGCCACAGGTCAGACCACCTTGGAATTATGTGACCTCTGATGTCGCCTCTTAACCAAATTTATGTAAAACACGTTGCGTGCGCATATTGGCGTGCGCATATTGATGGTATATTTGAATATAGATGTAAACAGAGGGCATACGGTCTATACAGACGTAAATATGTGACATCAGAGGACACATCGTCTATATAATATAATAATAATATTTTATTCTTATATAGCGCATTACAAGACATGACAATATTCATTAAGAAAATACATTAAAAATCACAATCCGCACTGGAATATTTCTTAAAAGCCTGTCGAAAATAATACGTTTTTAGTGCTGACTAAAAAGATAAAAGATAAGGTGCATTTCGAATATAATAAGGAAGTATAATTCCATACACTGGGTGCTGATACGGAAAATGCACGCCTGTCATAGTGTTCTAGGTTATAACGAGGTTGAACCGTGGTCCTTTCTCTATGGTTGAACTAAGCGTATTTCAGTAGAAGAGCGAGAGGCTTCCGAACTTTCTCGAACTGTCAACAAATCAGACATAATATTCCGGCGCTTGACCATGCAAAATTTTATAATACAAAATAAGGATCTTGAACTCAATACGCTGTGCTACAGAAATCAAGTGAAGACTTTGGAGAACAGGGGTAATGTGCTGTTAAACCATTGCTATGACGTCACTCTATTGTTAAAAGTGTGGATTCGTATCAACGCTTTGGACAACAAGTGTGAATTCGTATCTACGAATCTTTAGTAAAGTGTGGATTCGGAACGGTCTTTATCTTGCCTGCATTTTTAACAATACGAATCCACGGTTATTCATTTCATCAACCCTAATCCAGAGCTTGATTACGTAAGAGCCTCGAGAACCTCCCTTTATTATTAAGTCTATTGGCCACGTAACATTCCTGCCTTTTCATCTCCACTCAACTGGGTAGTTAATAACAATACTTCTTTTGACGCAATGGTTTAAGTCAGAGAATACACTTGTTAGTGTGGATTCTTAATTAGGAATCTACACTTTCTCGTGTATTTTCCTATACATATTTCTTAGTATGGGTTATAAGACGAGCGGCTGAATTTTGAACTATTTGTAACCTATGGATTAAATAATCCGGGACACCATAAAAAAAAAGGCTATTACAATAAACCAACCGTGGCGTAATAAATGCATGGATAAGTCGTTCAGTAGTGGTGCGATCCAGAATATTACGAATGTTGCTAATACGATGCAAAGCAAAATACCCTGATTGGCATATCTTAGTAACATGAGCAGCCATTATATTACAGTAACTATCAAAATACACACCGAGATTTCTAACGACTGGTGTAGGACTAATCTCATTAGTTATAACACGTAGGCCGATCCAAACTTCACATTTACGACGAATGCAAATGAATCACCTGAGTCTTTGCGTCATTGAGGACAAGCTTGTTTAAAAGCATCCAATGTCTAAGTTCCTCAACACATGCTTCAAGATGAACTTTTAAGTTATAAGAATTTGTACAGGTTAGATACAACCCAGTGTCATCAACATATTAAACATAACATTAATGTTGTGCTTCTTGAAAATATCATCCAATGGTGCAAGGTAAAGCCTGAACAAGATTGGCCCCAGTACACTTTCTTGAGGCACTACAAAGAGCAAAGGAGTCAACTCTGACTTCGCTGACCCAATGCAAACTCTTTGGTTCCGACCACTGACCTCTATACATGGACAGATCATCCATTGTTTCATTTTGAAGTCGGCATGCAGAGAAGTGCAACATGGCGTCACTGCTGTGAGCCAATGAAATGTCCAGGTGTGGAGTTCAGTTGGTTGGTAAATCCACTGACCTCTACAACTGGACATTTCATTGGCTCACAGCAGTGACGCCATGTTGCACTTCCAGTTCGCGCCGACTTCAAGTGTTAGCACAGCAGAATATGGACAATGATCCGTCCAGGTGTTGAGGTCAGTGGTTCCGACCCACTAAATAGGAAGTGAACCACTGAAGTGCTAAGCTTTTAATCCCATACCTGTTTTCCAATCTATAAAGTAAAAAGGGAATGATCAATAGTATTGAAAGCGGCGGTCAGATCAAGCATAACTAAAACAACCTCTTTGTTATCCTCAAGTGAAATTAAAAAATCGTTTTGGACTTTAAACAGTGCTCACAGTACTTTGATATTGGCGATAGGCAATCTGGAAGAGTACTTTGGTCCTGAAGTAACAAAGCATTGTATGTCAGAGGGATTGGCAACATTTTTGTCCCGCGGCCGTGTTGGTATCATATTAAACGTGATTTTGTACCACTGTATAGAGCTGTTACCTGGTAAAAGGTTCGCTGTAATTCCCCGTCTTCATCCCATGATTTCCCATTGGAAATCTGGTCTTAGCTCTGACTATTGTCCATTGTCGACTCACGCGCAAGCGGCAGCTGCACCTGATTCAACTACCTATACCGTTGTTAATATGCGAAGCTTTTTACGTCAACATGCCACGTTACATAATGTATTACGCAACAAGAACGACAGTTTGAAATCTAATAAATACAACAGAACAAACAAAACAAGTCGTTCGAAGCAACTTTCGTAGTGGTTAGAGAGAAGCATTGGTGTTCAGAAGTACGTGGTTTGAACTATTATATACTTCTTTTGAATATCCTGCAAGAATTAGTACTGTCTAATTTGTTTAATTTCAAAATAAATAAGGATAACTTGTTTGCGTGGTGTTGAAGTCTTTCGGCCTCGGTTATTAGCGTGACCAAACTGTTTTAACAGCACCCTTGTAACGTGTCTTTTTGGCGTAAACAGCTTCGCTTATTAACGACGGTGGGTATAGTCGGATCGGCTGGCAACCGGATTATTAAGAACTATAATGGTTGATTTTTCGAACCAGGGATTCAGACATTTAGAGAGATAGACACCTACCCTTATTTTACTGCTTTGATTTGGTCATCTCAGGACAAGAAGAAGATTGCTAGAGACAGTAATATCCGTCGGGTGAATACTACAGATGTTGAAACAGGAAAAAAAATGCATTTTCTATACATATTTTCTATACCTCTAAATAGGTATTTGGGGAGACAATCCCATAGAGATGTACACAAACTTAAAACAGTCCTAACTTGTTTACCCTAACCCTTTTCTCTAAGATCTTGGACCAAAATATGTCAATCTAGGGGAAAAAATAAATCCTAAATATCGGTTTTTTTAGGGTAGCTAGACACTTAGGGAGACACTGAAATGTCTCTCTAAGTGCCACTGTCTCCTTATTACCTAAAAACGTACGCTAATTTGTCTCCCCAAGTGCCTATTTGGAAGAATTTACTTGACTCTAAATAGTTGGTTTTTGTTAATCCGATTGGCCTATTTCTGGAAAGATACAGAAATGTATTTAACAAAAATGTGCATGATAATGATCCAATATGATCCGGATCGCATTATAATAGTGGGGCAGATAAGGGGAAATATTTAGAGAAATTGTGCCTTTGAAAACACAAGCATGAAATTTGGCCCACAATCAGAATATGTCACAACAAAGATATTTGGCTATAGTGCAATCGCAAATTGGTCCTTTGAAAAAAATATGTAGGCTTGGAAGAACGAGTAATTTTTAAATTTGTTGTAAAATAGCTGCTATCGCTAAAATGTATACGCGATGATCCTTTAGCCAAATAAAATTGTCATTACATACTTTGACTGTCTTATTTTAATTCCACTTTTCCACTGGCTGACAAATAAGAACATTACAGGATACAAAGTATCAAAATTATAAAGACATCCATGAAAAAAAACACTGTTATAAAAATAATAGGTATTTAATAGAAATTTACGAATACAACTTGAACTGAGCCAGTGAGTGGCAAGACGGAACACGTGACTAGCACCTCTGCAGAGCCATCCTACCACAAGAAAACGAGATCCTTATAAAAAAACATATATATATTTTTTTTTAAATTGTTTTTTTTACTTTTAAATAAAAAAAAAATATAAAAAAAATCTGTCTGTCAAATTCCATGCTTTTACTATCAAATTCCATAGGCACAATCCTATCTCCTAAAAGGGTATTTATGTCTGTTCTTCTGCTAGACTGGCTTCTGCCTTGATTGTTGTCTATACGGTGAATGTCTTCTATTGCTCTTGTCTCTCCCATCAAGCTTCAATTCTTCCGTATTGCATTCAAAACAATCACATCTGATATAACGTACGTTTTCATCCTCATATCCCTATGGCTCCACTGTGTTATTGTTTCTCACCGTCGTCTCCTCTTCAGGCCTAATCAACCCTGTAGTGTACTGGACATCCAAACAATCGCACAGTTCCGTTCATTCTGGACCGCGGATTCGGGTGACGTGAATGCACGCCTGACGGAGTCCCTTTGATATACTTGATTACAAGGGAATTGGGGTTAACGCTGATGAGTATTTTCTTAGCCTCGTCGGGCGTTGGGAGAATCCTGTCCTGTACGTACGTGTGTCCAACACGCACAACGTAAACTGTAAAGGTGAACCATGTAAAGGTGAACAAACGCGGGGAAGACAGGCAGGAAACAATGCGGGAATTAACCCGCTGACGCTGGGGAGCGGCTGTGACCGCGGTATACCCAGCACGATATGTCTTTTAAAGGGGTACCTCCCCCCCCCCCCCCTTCTTATCTCTATACCCTATAGACGATGTGCCCTCTGTTTACATCTGTATTCAAATGTGCCCAGCAGTATGCGCACGCATCATGTTTTACATAAATTTGGTTAAGAGATGACATCAGAGGTCACATAATTCAAAGGCGATCTGACCTGCGGCGTCACTCTTTAAGCAAATTTTATGTAAAACACGATGTGTGCGCATACTGCCGCGGGTACATTTGATTACAGATGTAAACATGTGACGTCAGAGGGCACATCATCTATACACACTCCACACTATTGTTACCTAAGGCTCCCCCCCCCCCCCCCCCCCCCCGGAACACATTGGCCAACACAAAAGAGGGGGTTCTCTGCCACATTGTCATGCTTCATTTATGGGCCGCGGCCCGCTAACCGATCCGGAATGCTGTTGTCGGTTGCGCTATACGTAGAACACGGCCTGCGTGACATCTCCACGCTCGGGTCCATTGTGCAGTGTAGTTGCTGAACAAAGGCTGATGTGCAGTCATGCGTATAATCCGGGATTAAAACACAGTCTAGAGCTAAAACTACTAGTCCAAATCGAGATATCTTGGTATCATTTCTTCTAGAAAGATTCTCCATCCATTGATATAGGTAGATTTGGCCTAAGGGTAGTGGAAGTCTGCTTGTCCGTTGTTTATGTGCCACCCTGTACATTGGTATGTTCAGTGCCTGACACACGAGTATAGCTGTAATAGGCTGGATGAGAATGAACACAGATTGGGGTTGCAATTCAAGTTGTGACTCGACGAATTTTGAATTAAAATCGAAATCTTATAGAATAGGCCTGTACTGTTTTCTCAGAATATGCAGCACTCACAGCGCTCAAAACTTCATCAGGTTTTTGTCAAGCACCTTTTATATTTTGAGTACTTGTGCGGCTTTAAACGATAATAATGCGCAACTGAAATTTATTCCTTTTAAGTTCGAAAATGACATAATGCTGTAAACGCAATGCATCAACATGCTGCGGTTAGTGCGGGTTGCATGCTTTATTTTTATAATATGAATATAGTTATTACACGGAGTGATTGGACTGGAATCCAACATAATATTAACCGATGCTTCTTTAAAATGTCTAATGGGATGTGTGAATGGAACCTACACTAGAATGAGCCTCAAGCAGCCCATGCGAAGCATTCGCCGCTTCCGTTTAGACGCCTGTTTCCATGGTGCATACAATGCACATACATTGCACCCGACTATACACCCGGGTCTTTTACATGTAAATATTGGCCTTGCCGGTCCATTAGGCCTCTGTGGATGTCGTGTTCTTTAATAATAGGTATATAATGGCATAAGAATCCTATGGGTCGGACATTTAATGAAAAACCTCCCCTACTTACTAACCGTGTAAAATCTCGTAAAATCTCGCTTGGGTGAATTTCACTGCTTGGCCTGTGCTTGGGCTGTTTACACCTGTAGAGTCTCTTTAAAACAAATTAATAAGTCTTCCATGTTTGCATGATTGGGTGTGGCACCCTGATCAATACATTTCCAAATTGAATTGATGATTTTTCTAGCATTGTATTTGTTATGGCTTTCAAATGAGACATCGCACTTAAAAAAATTGGCCAACAGTGAGTGAATTTATTAATTTCAAATTTTAAATTAGGAGCATCCCGCTTTTTCGACTGCATGCTTAACGAACGTTGTATAATGTAGGTACATGTACATGTACATGTACATGTACATGTACATATAATTATGTGCATGTGTGCATTTAAATAGTGGATGTTGAACAACGGGGGACTGACTTGCACCCTGCAGCATTTGAGGCGTCATAACAAAATGAAAAAAAACCAAGTTTTTAAGACGGTTTCAAGACGTTTCACACGTTGTTTGCTTTCCCTGACACAAAAAAAGCTGCATGTGCTACTGGAAATGAACTTTTAGATTATTTAATGCGGGTTGTTTTCCCCCTCTCTCTGTTTAGGAATTAAAGGAAGTATACACCATTTGAAAACATAAAACAAAAAAACCTACTGATTTTTTTTATGAAATGCCTTTCATACTGACTGTAAGTGAATGAGCAAGCTGTAAAATCACGGCATCTGGTATGCTGTGGTTTTCAAGAAAAGGGGAATTGTATATCAATTTCTAACGATTGTCGGTCGGAAATTGTTGGAAAACCTGACTTTTTAAAACCTTCTTTTTTGTTTATAGTTAGTCCATATTTTATTCGCAATACGGTTATACATCTGTGAATGGGTGCAAGCCATCCAGTCTGGTTTCCTATGACCTGATAATTCCTTAACGTCTATAAATTGCTGTGTTTCGTCTGAGGGAAGTCAAGAAACCAGACACCAAGAACTTTATTTTGTTCTTGGTTTTTTCAGCATCTATGAACACAAAGCATTTAACAGGTCAGCGTCACCAGACTATACTATAAAAAAACGAATCTCCTAACCCATCCATTTTCGAAAACTATACTGCATGCAAAAAGCAAAATGGTGTTTACCTTTAACGGATCTGTTGGATTTTACATTGTATAACTGTCGATCGTTGAAGCACACTTCAACGAGTTCCGTTTACCGCAAATGTCGCCGAATTCACCTCTCTTTGAAGGTAACTCTAGCGCGGCTTTTCACTTATTCCTTTACCTGTTTACCTTTTTAGTGGGTGATCTATAAATAAAAGCCAGGTCAATCGATAGAGTTACTGAAAGCCTTGCTTTAATACCTCTCTCTCTGTCTCTCCTTGGTGCATTTTGTTTCGTGCAGAATGGCGTCTTAAGTATTAGACTGGATTTCGGCCGTCAATCGCATGAAAGATCAACCAAAGTGCAGAAAGACGATTTGGTATGCTGTGAGAGTCGCATGTATTAGTGTACACTAACACAAAGTGAGGGTACTTATAGGCCGAGATGTGAAAGTATTGCTCTACCCTAAAAAAAAGTCACGATAATAATTCCGAATACCCTCGCTGTCTCTGTCCCAATCCTTCCTAAAACGAGAAATGTGCATAATATGCATCATACTGAGCCGTACAATTAGGCGAGTTTTTTTTTTTTAATGCAAATGGCTCATCACAAGTCCAAAGGCCACTCGAGGTGTGGGCTACTAGCGAAATATACCCAGCAACATATGGGACCAAGCGACTCCCCCCTTAGTCCCCCATACCTATACACTCCCTAGACTATTGTTACCTAACGTACCCCCCCCCCCTCTCTTAAAAACTTCAAAAGAAACCACAACATTTCGCAAGCACAATGACCAACACAAAGAAGAGGGGTTCTCTCCGTCTCATATATTGCTTCATATGTAGTGGAAAGTGTGGAAGAACCAGCCCTTTACACTGATACAGGACATTCTCATCTCTTCACAGCACGAATAGGGTTAGGATGGGTAACTATAGTCCACAGCAAGGCATTAATAATGCCTCTACCCATATTGTGTGTAGAACTGCTTGAACCCCCAACCTGCAGAACTACCCGCAGACCACGAATTCAATGCTCCTGGCAACTAGGCCACGGCACTTCCACGGGTTGCTATCCTTCCTGAAATGTGCCGATGTCAGAGGCGGATTTATTGAGACGTATACTTGCGCCCAAGGTGAACTGTATACGATTTGCACTCTGTTTAAATATATCTTTATTATTTGACCTTATTCGAATTATGTGAACTCTGATGTCACCTCTTAACAAAATTTATGTAAAACACGATGCGTGCGCATACAGCAAGACACATTAGAATATAGAGGGCATATCGTCTGCAGTTCATTGTACGCGCAAGTACGGCTCAATAATATAGACGTAAACACAGTCTTTACCGAACAAATTACACTCCAAACACGTATTCACCGTTTCTACAAATACAAAAATCAAAACAAAGAAAATGTGTCCGGCATTTAAATAACAAATTTATAACGTCAAATATAAGGCCCCCAAAAAAATTATTTACAAAAAAATAATAATATAAATAATAATAATCTTTATCTTTATCTTATTGCTTAAATCCGTTTCTGTACCGTTTCTATAAATACCAAAATGATATTTTGTTTAGAGGGATTTCTTCTTTGAAATACAACTATTGATTGCATATCTGAACAGTGACCTTTTGGTAACCCCTCTAAGTGTCCCCCTGACGATTGTAGTTGCTTTGTCGTATACCCACCATGCAGAGCTCTTTCGCCGAGGGATAGACGGGGGGGGGGGGGGGGGGGGGGCTGTTGTTGACTATACGATCACTATTTTAGTTATCACCCTCTTTCCTCTTTATACAATGCACAAATGCTCTTTCCCACTGTCATTTCCCTCTTTTTTATAAAATGCCACTATCTTAAAGGGCATTGCTGTAATTTTTAGATATGGATGAATTTGGGGGTTAGTATGTATAGCCAGTATTATTGTAAGAATCCTACTTCTGAGCAGTGTTGCCATCACTGTGTGTGTGTGTGTTGATGGTCCATCCTACACTTAAAGGTAGGATACACCATTGGCAGATATCGAGAGAGAAAAATTACTACCAAATTATTTAAAACTTATTTGAAAGTAAATAATGATTGTAGGCATCCAGGAAAATTGAATTTGATATAACAAGATCACGATCGCCGGACGGCGATCTCGAAAAAAAATTAAGAAAAACATAAGAACCACTGCCCGACGCCGGTTAAAACGAACGCCGTTTTTCTTGCTTTCCTCGGCATCCATGATTGTAACACTTCGAACAGGTCAGTTAAACGATACTTACTATAAAATACAACCCCCCAAATCCACCTATTGATGATAATTCAAGCAATTACCAATGGTGTATCCTACCTTTAAAGTTAGGGTTTCTGTGAATTTTTTAATCTTCGATTTTCTTTTCCGAACGAATTGTGAAGGAATATTTTGTACTCCGACGAATATATTTGCTTTTCTTTGGCTTTTCTACTGTTGCCCTTCCTATAACACACAGAGATTGGGTCATAATGTAAATGCATGGTGAATGGAGGTCGCACGTGCGAAAAATTAATAGGCAAATGCACGAGGATGTCACATAATATACCAAAAGAGTGACACGATGCGAGAAAACAACTCAAAATAACCATTTCAAATATTGTGAATCGCTCACACACAATTCATTAACAGTATCTACAGTCATTATTGTCCCCCATTATACAATGACAGTTGAGGGTGAGAAAACATCCACCGTTATCTCAAAAGTGTGATGAAAGGCTGCCGAAAAGCCATCCATGTGGAGTCTAATTCACAGCCTTGAAGTTTTAGTATTTTCGGGTTTTATGCTTTGCATATCCAAGGCGAATGGGGGGGGGGGGGGGGTGCGTATGCAAATTATCACTATTAATGTATGTGTATTTCTCAATGGCCAATCACAGATCACGACTGTTGGTTTGCATCATACTCCTGAATTATCGCATTTCAGAATGTCCAATCAGCTTCTTAGAATTTGCAAATGCTATTCAACTTGACGATGCAATCAAAGACCAATCAGATCCCATGGTTCGAAAGCAACGCATTCATTAACATAACAACAAAACGCGGAAGCATTACTAAAACGTCAAGGCTGTGAATGAAACTGCCAGTGATTAGAATCTACTGGGTGGCCAGTATAGTGCACAATGTACAATCATGGAGGAATACTTCTTATTCCTCCATGGTACAATGTACAGTATGACAATGCAGCCCACATTGATACACGTTGCAGATACAGCAGAGCCTTGCACCCAAGGCTTGTCACGTTGCAGCAACATGGCGAACCAAAGCAAGAGATTGAAGACAGTTTGTGCACGTATAAGATACGCACCTAGCAACAAGATCTTAAACCTCCTGAAATGACTCTTGTATAATATTATAACGCCAAGTATGAAACCAGGCATGAAGTACCAAAGTTAACTTTACTCGTGGATCTATTTAACCAGTTCGCACCAAAGGACATATACACACGCGAAGTGTTTTCAAATTCAAAACGAATGACGCACAAACACGTCACGTCATAAATGTCTTTCAGCAGCGAGCAAGGCCGTAAATGCATGGGTGCGCTTTCCGATATCATTGGCCTGAACCCGCCTCTGATCGAGTTTCGTAAAAAATAATCCCGCGACCGGCTGGTTAAAATGTTACAATAATCCCGGCGCGAACTGGGTAAAACAGCGATTGAAATATAATTATTTAAATACAATATTTCTTGGAGTGTAATATTATAATTTCCAAGATAATAAAGATGATGTTTTGATAATAGCAAATGAGGGCATATGCAAATAACGTGTACATATAATAGGGAAAATCCCGTACCTCAACATTATTACACTGACTAGTTTAATGTTCGTGTTCTTACCGTAGTTGCTGGAAAAACCAGGACAAAACAATATTTTTCTTATAGTTTGGTTCCCAGACCCCACTTAAGATTAACAGAGAAATTTGTAAACGTTGGGGGATTTTACGGTCATGGGTAGCTCCTTTGTACCCGTTCATATCAATTGCGAACAAAATGCAAAATGCAAACTACCTAAATATTGTATAAACTGGGGGTAGTATTTGAAAGAAAGCGTTGGTAATTGATATATCACTTTTCTTGCGACTGACCAGGTGCCACAATTTTCCAGGATGTTTTAGAGTGTCATTCACCAACAGTCTAGTAAGGTATTTCATAATAATTTGGTGTTTTTAGCTGTTTCGGTTTTTCACCGAAACAGCTATTGTTTTCGTTCTGGTTTTTTTAGCTGTTTCGGTTTTTCACCGAAACAGCTATTGTTTTCGTTCTGGTTTTTTTTTAGCTGTTTCGGTTTTTCACCGAAACAGCTTTTGTTTTCGTTCTGGTTTTTAGCTGTTTCGGTTTTTCACCGAAACAGCTTTTGTAATCGTTAAAGTTTTTTTTTTTTTTTTTTTTTTTTTTTTTTTTTTTTTTCTCCTTTTTCAGACTTTTCTCCATAGGATTTGCACACGTTTATTCAGACAATACACTTTGACACTTTGGTAAATCCGATGGACTTGAGACTTGGCATACACTTAGACAACTACCCAAGGACGGTCCTAGAAGAAATTCGTCGCGATTACGTCATTCAAGGTCACGTGACTTTGCGTTAAAGGTGAAATTTTTCCCATAGGTTTTGTACACGTTTTTCTTCAGACTATTGAATTTGACACTTCGGTAAATTCGACCGACTTGAAACTTGGCATGCCCTTAGAACAACACCCTCAGATGTTCCTGAAAGAAATTAGGCACGATTGCTTCATTGAACATCACGTGGCGTCCCGTTAAAGGTGCACATTTTTCTCCAATTGGTTTTGTACACGTTTTTCTTTAGACTATTGACTTTGACACTTTAATAAATCCGATCGACTTAAGACTTGGCACACACTTAGACCACCATCCACAGACAGTCCTAGAAAAAAATCGGCACGATTACGTCATTCAAGGTCACGGGGCGTCACGTTAAAGGTTCAATTTTTCCCCATAGGTTTTGTACACGTTTTTCTTTAGACTGTTGACTTTGACACTTTCGTAAATTTGATCGACTTGAGACTTGGCACACACATAGACCACCACACACACATATTGAAAGTAATGTAAGACACTCGAAACAGCTCTGTGTTTGTCCACAAACACATGTCTAGTTTTTTTTTTTTTTTTTTTTTTTTTAGCTGTTTCGGTTTTTCACCGAAACAGCTTTTGTTTTCGTTAAAGTTTTTTTTTTTCTTTTTAGCTGTTTCGGTTTTTCACCGAAACAGCTTTTGTTTTCGTTCTGGTTTTTTTTTTTTTTTTTTTTTTTTTTTTTTTTTTTTTTTTTTTTTCTTTGCCTTTTGTTCTTCATAGGATTTGTACACGTTTGTTCAGACAATACACTTTGACACTTTGGGAAATCCGATCGACTTGAGACTTGGCATACACTTAGACAACCACCCAAGGACGGTCCTAGAAGAAATTCGTCGCGATTACGTCATTCAAGGTCACGTGACTTCGCGTTAAAGGTGAAATTTTCCCCATAGGTTTTGTACACGTTTTTCTTCAGACTATTGAATTTGACACTTCGGTAAATCCGACCGACTTGAAACTTGGCATGCCCTTAGAACACCACCCCCAGATGTTCCTGAAAGAAATTTGGCACGATTGCGTCATTGAACGTCACGTGACGTCACGTTAAAGGTGCACACTTTTCTCCCATTGGTTTGGTACACGTTTTTCTTTAGACTATTGACTTTGACACTTTAGTAAATCCGATCGACTTAAGACTCAGCACACACTTAGACCACCATCCACAGACAGTCCTAAAAAAAAATCGGCACGATTACGTCATTCAAGGTCACGGAGCGTCACGTTAAAGGTTCAATTTTCCCCCATAGGTTTTGTACACGTTTTTCTTCAGACTATTGACTTTGACACTTTGGTATATCCGACGGGCTTGAAACTTGGCATATACTTGGAACACCACCCATAGATGGCTCTTGAAGAAATTCGGTACGATTGCGTCATTCAAGGTCACGTGACGTGACGTTAAAGGTGCAAATTATTTCCCCATAGGGTTTGTACACGTTTTTCTTCAGACTATTGACTTTGACACTTTGGTAAATCCGACCGACTTGAGACTTAACATACACCTAGAACACCAACCACAGATGGTTCTGACAGAAATTTGGCACGATTGCGTCATTCAAGGTCACGTGACGTGACGTTAAAGGTGCAAATTATTTCCCCATAGGTTTTGTACACGTTTTTCTTCAGACTATTGACTTTGGCACTTCGGTAAATCCGACCGACTCGAAACTTGGCATACACTTAGAACACCACCCCCAGATGTTTCTGAAAGAAATTCGGCACGATTGCGTCATTCAAGGTCACGTGACGTCACATTAAAGGTTCACATTTTTCTCCCATTGGTTTTGTACACATTTTTCTTTAGACTATTGACTTTGACACTTTAGTAAATCTGATCGACTTGAGACTTGGCACACACTTAGACCACTATCCATAGACGGCCCTAGAAGAAATTCTGCACGATTACGTCATTCAAGGTCACGGGGCGTCACCTTAAATTTTCTAATTTTTTTCCCGTAGGTTTTGTACACGTTTTTCTTTAGACTATTGCCTTTGACACTTTAGTAAATCTGATCGACTTGAGACTTGGCACACACAAAAGACCACCACACACATATTGAAAGTAATTTTAGACACTCGAAACAGCTCTGTGTTTGTCCACAAACACATGTCTAGTTTTTCTTTTTTTTTTTTTTTTTTTTCAGATTTTTCTTCATAGGATTTGCACACGTTTGTTCAGACAGGGCACTTTGACACTTTGGGAAATCCGATCGACTTGAAACTTGGCATACATTTAGACAACCACCCAAGGACGGTCCTAAAAGAAATTTGTCACGATTACGTAGTTCAAGGTCACGTTACCTCACGTTAAAGGTGAAAATTTCCCCATAGGTTTTGTACACGTTTTTCTTCAGACTATTGACTTTGGCACTTCGGTAAATCCGACCGACTTGAAACTTGGCATACACTTAGAACACCACCCCCAGATGTTTCTGAAAGAAATTCGGCACGATTGCGTCATTCAAGGTCACGTGACGTCACATTAAAGGTTCACATTTTTCTCCCATTGGTTTTGTACACGTTTTTCTTTAGACTATTGACTTTGACACTTTAGTAAATCCGATCGACTTGAGACTTGGCACACACTTAGACCACCATCCACAGACGGCCCTAAAATAAATTCGGCACGATTACGTCATTCAAGGTCACGGGGCGTCACGTTAAAGTTTCTATTTTTTCCCCATAGGTTTTGTACACGTTTTTCTTTAGACTATTGCCTTTGACACTTTAGTAAATCTGATCGACTTGAGACTTGGCACACACACAAGCCCATCACACACATATTGAAAGACACTCGAAACAGCTCTGTGTTTGTCCACAAACACATGTCTAGTTTTTTTTTTTTTTTCTTTGCCTTTTTTTCTTCATAGGATTTGTACACGTTTGTTCAGACAATACACTTTGACACTTTGGGAAATCCGATCGACTTGAGACTTGGCATACACTTAGACAACCACCCAAGGACGGTCCTAGAAGAAATTCGTCGCGATTACGTCATTCAAGGTCACGTGACTTCGCGTTAAAGGTGAAATTTTCCCCATAGGTTTTGTACACGTTTTTCTTCAGACTATTGAATTTGACACTTCGGTAAATCCGACCGACTTGAAACTTGGCATGCCCTTAGAACACCACCCCCAGATGTTCCTGAAAGAAATTTGGCACGATTGCGTCATTGAACGTCACGTGACGTCACGTTAAAGGTGTACATTTTTCTCCCATTGGTTTTGTACACGTTTTTCTTTAGACTATTGACTTTGACACTTTAGTAAATCCGATCGACTTAAGACTTAGCACACACTTAGACCACCATCCACAGACGGTCCTAGAAAAAAATCGGCACGATTACGTCATTCAAGGTCACGGAGCGTCACGTTAAAGGTTCAATTTTCCCCCATAGGTTTTGTACACGTTTTTCTTTAGACTGTTGACTTTGACACTTTCGTAAATTTGATCGACTTGAGACTTGGCACACACATAGACCACCACACACACATATTGAAAGTAATGTAAGACACTCGAAACAGCTCTGTGTTTGTCCACAAACACATGTCTAGTTTTTTTTTTTTTTTTTTTGCCTTTTGTTCTCTATAGGATTTGTACACGTTTGTTCAGACAATACACTTTGACACTTTGGTAAATCCGATGGACTTGAGACTTGGCATACACTTAGACAACCACCCAAGGACGGTCCTAGAAGAAATTCGTCGCGATTACGCCATTCAAGGTCATGTGACTTTGCGTTAAAGGTGAAATTTTTCCCATAGGTTTTGTACACGTTTTTCTTCAGACTATTGAATTTGACACTTTGGTCAATCCGACCGACTTGAAACTTGCCATACACTCAGAACACCACCACCAGATGTTTCTGAAAGAAATTCAGCACGATTGCGTCATTCAAGGTCACGTGACGTCAAGTTAAAGGTTTAATTTGTCCCCAATAGGTTTTGTACACGTTTTTCTTTAGACTCTTGACTTTGACACTTAGTTAATCCGATCGACTTGAGACTTGGCACACACATAGACCACCATCCACAGACGGTCGTAGGAGAAATTTGGCACGATTACGTCATTCAAGGTTACGGGGTGTCACGTTAAAGGTTAAATTTTCCCCCATAGGTTTTGTACACGTTTTTCTTTAGACTATTGACTTTGACACTTTAGTAAATCTGATCGACTTGAGACTTTAGTAAATCTGATCGACACACAAAAGACCATCACACACATATTGAAAGACACTCGAAACAGCTCTGTGTTTGTCCACAAACACATGTCTAGTTTTTTTTTTTTTTTTTTTTTTTTTTTAGCTGTTTCGGTTTTTCACCGAAACAGCTTTTGTAATCGTTAAAGTTTTTTTTTTTCTTTTTTTTTTTTTTCTTTTTCAGAATTTTCTCCATAGGATTTGTACACGTTTGTTCAGACAGGTCACTTAGGTACTTTGGTCAATCCGATTGACTTGAAACTTGGCATACATTTAGACAACCACACAAGGACGGTCCTAGAAGAAATTCGCCGCGATTACGTCACTCAAGGTCACGTGACTTCGCGTTAAAGGTGAAATTTTTCCCATAGGTTTTGTACACGTTTTTCTTAAGACTATTGTCTTTGACACTTTGGTAAATGCGACTGACTTGAAACTTAGCATACACTTAGAACACCACCCCCAGACGGTCCTAGAAGAAATTCGGCACGATTAGGTCATTCAAGGTCACGGGGCGTCACGTTAAAGATTCAATCTTTCCCCCATAGGTTTTGTACACGTTTTTCTTTAGAATATTGCCTTTGACACTTTAGTAAATCTGATCGACTTGAAACTTGGCACACACAAAAGACCACCACACACATATTGAAAGTAATTTTAGACACTCGAAACAGCTCCGTGTTTGTCCACAAACACATGTCTAGTTTTTTTTTGCCTTTTGTTCTCCATAGGATTTGTACACGTTTGTTCAGACAATACACTTTGACACTTTGGTAAATCCGATGGACTTGAGACTTGGCATACACTTAGACAACCACCCAAGGACGGTCCTAGAAGAAATTCGTCGCGATTACGTCATTCAAGGTCACGTGACTTCGCGTTAAAGGTGAAATTTTTCCCATAGGTTTTGTACACGTTTTTCTTCAGACTATTGACTTTGACACTTTGGTAAATCCGACCGACTTGAAACTTGCCATACACTCCGAACACCACCACCAGATGTTTCTGAAAGAAATTCAGCACGATTGCGTCATTCAAGGTCACGTGACGTCAAGTTAAAGGTTTAATTTGTCCCCCATAGGTTTTGTACACGTTTTTCTTTAGACTCTTGACTTTGACACTTAGTAAATCCGATCGACTTGAGACTTGGCACACACATAGACCACCATCCACAGACGGTCGTAGGAGAAATTTGGCACGATTACGTCATTCAAGGTCACGGGGTGTCACGTTAAAGGTTAAATTTCCCCCCATAGGTTTTGTACACGTTTTTCTTTAGACTATTGACTTTGACACTTTAGTAAATCTGATCGACTTGAGACTTTAGTAAATCTGATCGACACACAAAAGACCATCACACACATATTAAAAGACACTCGAAACAGCTCTGTGTTTGTCCACAAACACATGTCTAGTTTATGTTTGCAAATGTTGTATATTCCCTTTAAGATTCTTAAGCTTGTTCAGTATATTCAACGCTTAAAGAGATCGTATACGTTTGGTAATTGGAACCCACTCTTTGTTTAAATCCTATATAGTTATAGATATATACCATAAAACTAACCTGTACAAATTTAATTTCAAAAGGTGGTAGCGGTTTTGAGATATTGCCGAAAATCTGAAGCAGTTATGTCCACGCAGGAAGAATATTCTGCATTGGAATACTCAATCTGAGAAACGTCACTGCAGTAACGCTTCTCAGATTAAAATTGTTGGTGATAAAAAGTGATATCTTTTTCCATAACCGCAGTATTGAAGTGAACAGTTTCTAAATATGCATTATAATATCCAAAGCTGCTGTACTTCTTACCAAGTAATCTTTTATTTCCTATCAATTTTTGGAGTAATTACCAAACGTATACGATCCCTTTAAAGCTGATCATATCTTGCACTTTGGCGCGCCTCGGGAAACGGGTGTAAACATAGCTGGTCAATTTCCGAGAGGGGTTAACGGCCATTTTCTTCGACCGAGCGCGTCCGGACATAGAACACATTCTGGCTTTGCAGGTTAGGTATCCCAGTATTTAAATGCACACTGCCGCTTCTACGTAAAGCTGAGACCAACGTTTAGTATAAACCAGATGTGTATATACATGTTTAAAACAAACGATCAGCAATTACAGCCAAACTGACGCTAATCCATTACTCAGTGGTAAGAACATCTAGGTCTATACATAAAAACCGAAATACAAGCCCATTGCTCTTAATCAATTGAAAGCCGAAATAACCCGTGCTAATAGCGATTCCTAACAAGGGAAGCATCTATACAAAACATGTCCGCCACTCGCAGCAATACTCGTCGGCGTCTTTGTGGGCATTTCTAAGCTGTTTTATCTCGTGATCTATATACCCAAGTAAGCTTCCATATTAATCAAGATAAGGTATGGGTCTATTCAGGACTGCAGTGCACTACACCCTACTCGAGGTAAATGGCTGCAACAAAGAGATTCGTATCTATCTCCTCATTGCGATTCTCTGTTGGGACTACACCGTCGATGAGATGACGCAGACGAAGTGTATAAAGATAGCAGTTTACTATGACATAACATACTTCAAATTAATGAAACACCCCCTACGTACCCCCAACCCGCCTATCAGACACTGTCTATTGGGGCATTATGTATGCGTGTCTTAATACATAAATCACATTCAAAACTGATTAAAGAATTTAACCTTTTGGGGGTTTCGAAAACTGCGGTGTTTTTTGGTTTCATGTTCACCAATTCTTTTGGTACATTGCGTTATGGGGACAACCCTTAGGGTTTGTGTGTAAACTGAAATCTCTCTAATCTCCAACTCAGAACACTCTAAAATTCTAAAATTTTCAGCATCACCCTAATTTGTCCTCTTCTTCATTTTCTTTCATTATACCCTAACCCAATTTCCCTTGTTCTACCTTTGCTGAAGACCCAACGCGCTATGGGGACTCGAAAATGTCCCCACTACTCGGTCTGTCTTTTCCAAACAAAAGAGCCTGTCCCCATAACTAGGTGGAGGCTCGTACACATTAACGTGCCGACCTTCCCGAATAATGAAAGCCCGTAACAAGCCATACTTTCCAACTTGTTATAACCGACTCATAAACGAACAGGTTCATGAAACCGGTGGGAAATTATGTATAACTAATTGTTTTTCTAATAAAATGTCCATGCGCGTACATGTGTTTATTACGTTCAGTCTATTAGTATTACATTGGGTGGGTGTATAATAAGTACATCAACAACAATTTCGGGTCAGAAGGGAAAACAAATTCACAAAGGGATAGCAGATAGACAATCTGTGCACACTTTACCTTAGACGCCAAGATGTCAGGGATACTTTAATAAGGTGCGGGATTTATTGTATCATGTATATCGTATTACAACAACCTACAGGCTAACCGTGTGGTTAGGTTTACCAAAAATCTGATCCTAAAACACGGTTCAGCCAAAATATTATTATAAATGCATTATTCATGCACATGACACATGACTCACATTATATTGACGTACGCCTTTCACTGTGAACAAGTGCCAAGTAACAATTGATTTTCAGACTGTTCAGAGTGTTTGTTGGATGTTGTTTAGTCCCCCCCCCAAAAAAAAAAAAAAATGTCTTAAAAGTAGGATACACCATTGTATAAATATCTTACTTATTTGAAAGTAAATATTGATTGTATAGGCATCCAGCAAAATATTTGCCCTAGATATCCTATATTGTTCAGAAACATTGAATTTGAAAACAAACGCCGTTTTTCTGGACAGTTCAGTTAAACGATATTTACTATAAAACCCAACTTACCCCCAACATCCACCCATTTATGATAATTTAAGCAATTACCAATCGTGTATCCTATCTTTAAAACATTATGTCTTACATCTATTAATTGTACTGGTTAGTTTTGCGTATGAATTGGAAACGAATTCTAGCAGAATATAAAACTGTAATTTCGCGATACTTTATTAGTTGTCTAGGTGCCGTCTTTAAAGGGATCGTATAGTACGTTTGATAATAAGAACCTGCACTGTTTGTTTACATCCTATATAGTTATAGATATCATAAAACTAACCTGTACACATTTCGTTTCAAAGGTGGTAGCAATTATGAGATATTGCCGAAAATCTGGAGCAGTTATGTCCACGCAAAAAGAATAATCTACATTGGAATACACAATCTGAGAAACGTCACTGCAGTATCGCTTCTCAGATTCAAATTTCTAGGGATAAAAAGAGATCTTTTTCCATAACCGCAGTACTTCGAAGTGAAAAGTTTATAAAAAATCCATTATACTATCCAAAGCTGCTGTACTTTTTACCAAGTAAGTTTTTATTGCCATCAATTTTTGGAGTAATTACCAAACGTATACGATCCCTTTAAATACGTATAAATACACGCGTGGAAATAATTTGCAATGGAAACTACTCCATCTTAAAAAAAGGTTATCACATCCTCGAAGATACAGTTGAACAGTTTTACATTCGTTCTTTGGAAATAAATACTTGCAATTGAATTTTATTTGTGCCTCGGTAAACGATGGTCAGGGGCGGAAACATTATACCCAATAGTCGACAATTTCCGTCTCTAAAGAAATACACTACTTCAATTTCATAAGTTTTTTTCTTCTCTTGATAAACAGTGATCCGAACCCTATAGGCACAGTTTTAACACCAAAACAAAATAGACTGTGCAGGGGGACAGATTCAATTACCAAATTGTCAAACTTGACTGAAATTCAAGTGAGGTCAGAGACCTCGAAGGGCGATTCGCGTGATATGTAGGTGTAATTTTGCGTTCATTTGATGTTGTTCTTGTCGGCCAGACCCGAGCGAGTGCTAAAAGGGGTTAGCGATCAATTGTGAAGACTGTCAGGTAGACACGTGTGTGTTGAGAGAATACACCACATCAACGTCGTTAAGGGGTTATCAAAACGTAATATTATAGTTATCAGCACTAAAGGTATAGGATACGCCATTGGTAATTGCTTGAATTATTAGGAATGATTGGATGTAAAGGTGGGATACACCCTTGGTAATTGCTTTTTTTGTAAAATTCAATTTATCGGAACAATTGCAAAATATCTAGCGCAATCATTTTGCTGGAGGCCTACAATCATCAATTACTTTCAAATAAGTAAGATATTTTCTAATAAATCGATAGTAAATATTTTCGATATCTGCAAATGGTGTATCCTATAATCGCAACGCTTGTGCACATTAAGACAACGACACTCGCTCCTTCTATATATGCCAACAGTACGTATAATACGTGCACTTTCATGGAAAGACAACTGACGAAGGGAACTGCCGTTGTTGAACCGAACCGAAATTTGGTGAATGGCGTAGGCTCACAAGATTCGTCCGAAGGCCGGTTTGTACTCGATGCGAATGCGAAGACGAATTTGACGTCACGAAACATTATCTGCGAAAGGTGTTTAACCTTTGCGAATCCGCAAAGCGAAAACTCCCCGTGGCGTTACAAGTATGAACCGGCCTTATGTCGAGCCATTTGGCCATTACTTCAGTACGCGACGATATATTTGAGTTGTTTAGAGAATTAGAGATGTCTTTTTCAAGATATATATAGAGATATCTCTAAATAATTAGAGATATCTCTGAAATTTTTTAGATTTCTCTCCACACTTGGCTACATTTTTAAGTAATTACAAATATCTCTAAATAATGAAAGAGTTATCTAATTTATTTGGAGATATCTCTATAAATTAACTTTAATCGTCGCGTAAGAAATAAATGTTTAATCGGCCTATACGTCATCACCAAATTTTGGTGCATTGGGCCGTATGAATAAAAACTAGCAAATGCTACGAAGTACAAGCAAAGAGTAAAAGTATTTACTTTAAAGTAAAAGCATTAAGGACAAGCAAATGCTTTAATTCGTATGAATAAAATAAAGTTTTACTGTTATTGAAATAGCAGTAAATGCTTTTTACTTGCAATATTGATTGCAAAGCCGTATGGTTTATAACAAAAGAGTCTCTATTGTGTGTACATCGACATACACATGTACGTTTGTTTATGGTGTAAATTGAGGAGTTTCCTTTGTTCCTCTCGAAAAATTCCTTTGTTTGTACTTAAACTTTTTCCGACGGCTCTCATTGGTTTTGTACACGAATCTCAATCGAGGTCGTCCTCGATTCTAACCCTAACCCCAATTCACCTTCGTGTCGCCAGGTATGTGTCCTCCATTTACACCATAAACAAACGGACATATACATAATAGACGCTGACGGGGGTGATTTGAATAAAATCGGAACCTCAAGTTGCTGCTTTGCAGTCATGATGCCCTTTTCTGTCTAAGTAATATTGCAAGAAATTATCGGCCTTCTACGTCTCATTTCCTTCCCCAAATTCAGTACAACTGCTTGTATTTTAATCCTAGACACTCCATCTTCCATGTTCACATATTTTCCTTCCTAACCACATTATACCAAAGGTCCTATTTTTGTTATTAGTATTTGCTTCTATTTTCAAGGTAGCCCCGACCCAACATTGAACAATTTCGAGTAAATACTGAAAATCTGAAGCATTTACTCATTTGTATTCATACCAAATGGAGCAAATACTAATATTCTAGCAAATATAATACTTTCCAGTAAAACCTTTTGCTTCATTTTTATCCATACAGATTCCAGTAAATGCTAGAAAATTGGTAGTAAAAGCAAATGCTAGTTTTTATTCATACGGCCCATTATACTAGTGTTTTGTTGCAACACCGTCACTCGGTGGGATAAAAGGATGAATGTTGTTTAGGACCGCGGCTTAAGTAAAACAAAACGGCGCGGTAATCTCGTAAAGCTAGAGGTACGGCTTTTCGCCGTGGAGTAGTGATACGAATCTGTAATGCCGCGGTGTGCTGGGATGAGGCCCATGGCGTCTTATGGTGCTGATTACTGCTTCTGTCGTGGTCGCGCAGATGTTCAGCCATCGAGTCTTAATGAAGTCTGTCCTAACGCTGTCCTAGTGGGTGGCTAGTTTGAGCATAGAGCAAGGGTTTGAGTATCTGTACATTTGCATGTTACTAAAAGGTCCGATCAATGCCGCATGCACCTCTTATTGGGGGTATTCCAATGTCAATGTTGGCGTTGTTAGTATTGTTCCGTTTCAAAATACCACCTTGTTCCTTCGAGTCAATTCATTGTATTGATATGGAAATATTGGTTTCAAGTCATTCAATTATGTTTTCCCACTTGTAATCTTAATGGGTTACAAATAATTGATTTGTCGTGTTATTATTTGCCAGGGATAAACAACTGCCAATAGCTCTATGTATTTGATGGCGTCACCCATGGTTTACCGCACGACGCTCGCTTTAGTTTTACGTGCAAATGCCGACACACGATAGGTTATACCGCAAATCTGTATTGGGGACATGGTACAAAACAATTATCTGTCCCTTCAGCTAACTCCAGTACGACTTATATCTCGTACGTACGACTTATGAATTGTAACTCGTAGGTAAGACTTGTTTTTTTTTTAGGTACGACTTGTATGTCGTACGTACGACTTATATCGTGTACATATACGACCTATTTCGATACGTATTAGCAAAATATAAACACCTATTATTATGAGCTAAACAACTGTGAATTTCGTATCAGTCTGAGCAAAGTCTAAGGCAAGTCATCTCATTTTAATCTTAATTTCCAATAAACGGTCAGCAATGATCATATACAAATATGGCAGACAAAATTATCATGCACATAATGTTACCGAATGAGGCGTACTTCCTGTATAAGTCGTACGTATGAGATATAAGTCGTACTTACGAGATATAAGTCTTCCGCACGAGTTAGCTTAAAGGCCTCGCTCACTTTTGGGAAACTCGAAAACCATAAATGTTCACAGATTTACAAATAACTTACACGGTATAAACATGATGATGTTAAAAAACTTCCCGTGGAATAGTTTTGCCTGAAATGCTATAGTCGTTGAGAAATGATTAAAACAATTAATTTTGGTCTCATGAGACGAGAATTAATCCGCCGATGCCGGTGAAAAATCGTTCAGAAAATATTCGCTTTTTTCTTGGACATGAAATGACCAATGAGGCTAAAACTTTTACAAGGGAATTTTACTACATATATCTTTATTCACAGAGAATATGGATTACTTTAATGGCTAAAAACAAATGCTGTGCGATGCCTTTAAGGCAGATATGTTTTTCACCACTCCTTAATTAATACAGCTTTGTAATCAGTGAAATGTGCAGTTTCAGCCCTATATCGCGTATCAGTCGACTGACAGGGCTGAAGCTGCACATTTCACTGCTGTCGTAGAAGATATATAACACACCAGAAGACTGGAGAAGTTGATTACTTTGCAGGGGATTTTTCCCGGGAGCCACAGAGTCGACTGAACAAAATTACTTCGGAAAGTACATGTACGTAAAATTCGTATACGAGCCGAGGCGGTGACCCCACTTTCCCCATGATGCACAGCGGTAAACAGTGCGCAACGCCACCAATACATATCTCTATTCTAGAGTAAAAACCGTCATTTGCAACATAACTCTAGTTCTGTGTTTGTGGGTCTTTCCCTTGTGATATACATCAGAAGGGTTGAAGCTGCAGTCATGGGTGTGTGGACAGTGAATTCAATTTGCGTCACGAAGATACTGTACTATCTGAAGTGCCGGAGGGGGTAGTTCCACAAAACTAAGCCATTTGGAAAGGAAATAGATACAGGCTTTTTCCTCTAGTGGCTTACCCGCAGACTGACGGGCAGCGTCGCCACCATACAAAGTTCAGCACGAGCATGCACCATTTGTCATTTGTGCATTTGTATCAGTTTGAAGCATGCAGCAAAGGTTCTCAAAATCTAAGAAATAGTGCTTGACAACTAACCTGACGAAGGTTTAGCTCAGCTCAGTGAATGCTGTAATAATAATAAAAGATTTTGAACCAACCGCTCAATCGAAATTTTCAAAAATGCGTCTCTGAGAAGCATTTTGTTAACTTCTGGTGTTATTTTCTTCAAAATTACAGCATGCCAGATAGAATAATTTCACAGGGAGTTTAAAGTCGTTAATATCTGTACACCAAGTAAGCTTTTAAACATTAATATGGTTGGTTACATTTTGGACAGTTGCCAAAGGTATGTCCCTTTAAATCTCCCTCGTGATTTTGTGTAAAGCTCCATTCGATCTTGAGACAACAATCTCACTTGTGCCAAGTGCAATTAAGCGCACAGTCTTCTACTTAGGTGTGATTTTTGAAGCCTTTCGACATATAGCGGGTCCGAAACTCGACCGGTTAACCATATTACCCCACATAACATGATCTGCGAACCCTAGCCTTTGTGTAAATAAATGAGTCTCGTTTCCAAGCCGTTTTTAGTCTAGAAGTCCTTTTTTTCCCAAGCTTATTTTTTCTGTAAAGAACTCTGTGCTTCCAGTACTACTCCAACGATCGTTATTGATTTGCCTTTTACAAGAAATGGATAGTTTTGACAAATAGACTGGTCAAGAAAACCAATTGATCGCAACCCGTGAACGAGTCGGCCATATTCAATTGAAAGTGAGGTAAAATCTTCATTTTTGCAACTTGCGGATATAAATTACCTACAGTTAATTACAAATTAATATCAGTCTTCTCTGATGAATAATTTTAGTTTTGTGATTAAAAATACCATTAATGTTTAAGCCACATTTAAAGAAGTGTTGAAATTGAGGCTAGAATGCAAAAATAGTCTGACACCATCCCATTCAACAGTTCACAATTTATAAAATACATTCAGGGAACACGACCAAAATGGCTTCCTCGTGTAGTATAGTAACCAGTTGACAAACCGATGGTTTAGGTCTTACCAAATACTGGTTGAAATAAAATTGGTTATTTTAACCAATTTGTAATTTTTTCAAAGAAGGTCATTTCCATTTGGGAATGACCTTCTTTTATGGTTTTCTTTACAATTTAGTGGCCTTCAGGCCTTGTGATGGGCGATTTCCAGTAAAACAAATGTCAGAAGAAAAAAAATCATAGGGAGTTTCGTGTCATTAATGTCTTAACAACAAGTAAGCTTTCGAATAATAATTTGGTTTGCACATTTTTTGGAGTTTCTGCAAAAGGTGTACTTTAGCTTTAATGAAGCTTTTACGTTGGTACACCAAACACAAGAGATCGAGAGTGGGATTCCTGACCATTTGCGGCGACCCGGGGGAAATCCCCTAATAATTCACAAGCAGAAACGCCAATGAGAAAAAAACAAATTCGTTTTGTGTCATCGCCAGCTGTGATTCGCGCCGTGCTTAAGTGCCTGCGATTCTGTCCGCAGTGTACAGGGTTGTACCGCAAAATAGTAACAGTATTCACTTTGACTCTTTGATTGACCTCGTGCGTAAAGGACAACACCATTTTTCTATCCCCCAAAACCAGAATAGACTTAGAAAGTAATACCAATGACGATTTCGGGGACATTTCCAAAGACAAATGGGACAAATCCTGGGAAAAATCGAGAGAACATGACAACACTTTTTGGACTGTATATTTTCAATGGGCCGATTTTGCTTTTTGCCTTCCGGCCTATTTATGCGCATGCTTGCATGAATTTGAATATATTAGGAAGCTGGTCTATTCTTGCGTGATATCTGTGATAATAAGCAATTTGCGCGTGACCCCGGGTTAAATTTGAATAACATCTGGTACACTGACTTGCTCACGCAGCTTGGCACAGTTTAACTTTAAATTCTCCAGTCCAAAGACGCTGTTGCTATATCGCGTGATTCGGGGCAAGCCTTACGCGTCATACGCTAGCAACACCCAGCTCTGGAATGGTCTGGTGTCTTTTTGCCATTCTCACCCATTGTAAACAATGTATTGGTGCTGAGCGTCTCTTACGTAACTATGCAAAAGATTGCCCCGAATCACGTAATATAGCAACAGTGTCTTTGGTCTGGAGAATTTAAAGTTTGGTGAAGGACATTGACATGAAAAGGATAGGTATCGCACTCGCAGTAGATGAATGTCTCAAGTCCAGCGAGAATTTCATTTCTTCCTGTGTGCATGGGGTATATTTCATGGGGTAACGCGAAACTGCATATAATTATAACGGGCGTCATTCTATAGTGTTTTCAAAATCATATCAACTCGTGAATTGTGCGATTATTAGCTGTTTCGGCATTTCAGCCGAAACAGCTATTGTTTTCGTTAAAGTTTTTTTTATTCTTTTTTTTTTTTTTTTTTTTTTTTTTTTCCACTTTCAGACTTTTTCTCATAGGATTTGTACACGTTTCGTTCAGCCAATACACTTTGACACTTTGGTAGATCCGATCGACTTGAAACTTGGCATACAATAAGAACACCACCCACGGATGGTCCTAGAAGAAATTCGTCGCGATTACGTCATTCATGGTCACGTGACGTCACGTTAAAGGTTCAATTTTTCCCCATAGGTTTTGTACACGTTTTCATCCAGACTATTGACTTTGACACTTTAGTAAATCCGATTGACCTAAAAGTTAGCACACACCTCAACCACCATCCTCAGAAGGGCCAATATGAAAATCGCCATGATGACGTCATCGGGGGTCATGTGACGTCACATTAAAGGTTCAGTTTTTAGGAGCCTCTAACTCTGGAAGTACAAGTCCGATTAGTGTCAAACTTGGTATACAGGTATTCTGGGATGTGTTATATACGAAAATTAAGGTGACGTCATAATGACGTCATAACGACGTCATGTGACGTCACATTAAAGGTGTAATTTACCCCATACGATTTGTACACGTTTTTTCACCCGATATATATTTGGCACTTTGGTAAATCCGATCGACTTCAGACTTGGCTAGCTACTCTTAGTATACTACCCACGGATGATTCTAGAAGAAATTCGTCACGATTACGTCATTCATGGTCACGTGACGTCACGTTAAAGGTTCAGTTTTCCCCCTTAGGTTTTGTACACGTTTTCATCAAGACTATTGACTTCGACACTTTAGTAAATCCGATTGACCTAAAAGTTAGCGCACACCTCAACCACCATCCTCAGAAGGGCCAATATGAAAATCGCCATGATGACGTCATCGGGGGTCATGTGACGTCACATTAAAGGTCAGTTTTTAGGACCCTCTATCTCTGGAAGTACAAGTCCGATTAGTGTCAAACTTGGTATACAGGTATTCCGGGATGTGTTATATACGAACATTAAGGTGACGTCATAATGACGTCATAACGACGTCGTGTGACGTCACATTAAAGGTGTAGTTTTCCCCATAAGATTTGTACACGTTTTTTCACCCGATATATATTTGGCACTTTGGTAAATCCGATCGACTTCAGACTTGGCTAGCTACTCTTAGCATACTACCCACAGATGATTCTAGAATAAATTCGTCACGATTACGTCATTCGTGGTCACGTGACATCACGTTAAAGGTGCAGTTTTTTCCCCATAGGTTTTGTACACGTTTTTCTTCAGACTATTGACTTTGACACTTTGGTAAATCCGATCGACTTCCGACTTAGCACACACTTCGATCACCATCCCCAGGAGGGCCAAGATAAAAATCGTCATGATGACGTCTTCGTGGGTCATGTGACGTCACATTAAAGGTGCATTTTTTTGGACCCTCTATCTCTGGAAGTACAGGTCCGATTGTGCTCAAACTTGGTTTACAGGTATTCCGGGATGTGCTATAAATATAAATGGAGGTGATGGCATGATGACGTCATCGGGTGTAATGTGGCGTCACCTTAAAGGTGTAGTTGTTAAGACCCCCTATCTCTAGAAGTACAGGTCCGATTGGGGTCAAACTTGGTATGCACGTATTCCGGGATGTGTTATAGGTATACATTGAGCTGACGTAATGATAACGACATCGGGTGTCATGTGACGTCACATTAAAGGTGAGTTTTCAAGACCATCTATCTCTGAAAGTACAAGTCCGATTTGGGTCAACATTGATACGCAAGTATTTCGGGATGTGTTATAGGTATTAATTGGGGTCACGTCATGATTATGTCATCGGGTGTAATGAGATGTCACATTAAAGGTGTATTTGTTATAGTTTTAGATGAATGTTTTTGTCATTTTTGTCACATTTGTTATCAATAAAAGTATGTTGTGATGGTGTCATTGAATCATTTAACACTGCCGAAACAGCTAGTGTTTGTCCACAAACACATCTAGTTATATATTACAATTGATTTTGGTTTGCACATTTTTTGGAGTTTCTGCAAAAGGTGTACTTTAGCTTTAATGAAGCTTTTACGTTGGTACACCAAACACAGGAGATCGAGAGTGGGATTCCTGACCATTTGCGGCGACCCGGGGGAAATCCCCTAATAATTCACAAGCAGAAACGCCAATGAGAAAAAAACAAATTCGTTTTGTGTCATCGCCAGCTGTGATTTGCGCCGTGCTTAAGTGCCTGCGATTCTGTCCGCAGTGTACAGGGTTGTACCGCAAAATAGTAACAGTATTCACTTTGACTCTTTGATTGACCTCGTGCGTAAAGGACAACACCATTTTTCTATCCCCCAAAACCAGAATAGACTTAGAAAGTAATACCAATGACGATTTCGGGGACATTTCCAAAGACAAATGGGACAAATCCTGGGAAAAATCGAGAGAACATGACAACACTTTTTGGACTGTATATTTTCAATGGGCCGATTTTGCTTTTTGCCTTCCGGCCTATTTATGCGCATGCTTGCATGAATTTGAATATATTAGAAAGCTGGTCTATTCTTGCGTGATATCTGTGATAATAAGCAATTTGCGCGTGACCCCGGGTTAAATTTGAATAACATCTGGTACACTGACTTGCTCACGCAGCTTGGCACAGTTTAACTTTAAATTCTCCAGTCCAAAGACGCTGTTGCTATATCGCGTGATTCGGGGCAAGCCTTACGCGTCATACGCTAGCAACACCCAGCTCTGGAATGGTCTGGTGTCTTTTTGCCATTCTCACCCATTGTAAACAATGTATTGGTGCTGAGCGTCTCTTACGTAACTATGCAAAAGCTTGCCCCGAATCACGTAATATAGCAACAGTGTCTTTGGTCTGGAGAATTTAAAGTTAAACTGTGCCAAGCTGTGTGAACAAGTCAGTGTACCAGATATTATTTAAATTTAACTCGGGGTCACGCGCAAATGGCTTATTGATCCAGCGCTTGACACGCGCGCAGCTGCAATCGCGTCCCGAATTCTGATTGTGGTCGCAATTCAAATTGTGACTCGGCAAATTTTAAATTAAAATCTTAGAATATTGTTTTCTCGGAATATACAGCATTGCAAAGCTAAAACTTCATCATGTTTAGTTGTCAAGCACCTTTCTCTACATGTTAAGCACTTTTGCTGTTTCAAATGACAAAAATACAAAACTGGAAAATGGTATACTGTCATGCTATTAAAGGTAGGATACACCATTTGCAGATATCAAAAATATTTACTACCTAATTATTAAGAAATATTTTACTTATTTGAAAGTAAATAATGATTCTAGGCATCCAGCAAAATGATTGCGCTAGATATCCTGTAATTATTCTAAGAAATAATATTGAACTTTATAAAACAAAATTCGCCGTTCGCCGTCCGGCGAAAAAACCATAATAATAACATAAGAATAACTGCCCGGGCGTCGGTTGAAAACAAATGCTGTTTTTCGTGCTTTCCTCGGCATCCATGATTGTAAAACTTCGGACATGTCATTTAAATGATATTTACTATAAAATACAACCCCCCAAATTCAAGCAATTACCAACATTAGCAAGAAGGAAACGAATGTATAGGCACAGTGCTGTGTTTACATTGTCCATGCATCCGTGTTGTATCTCTAATGGTTCACACTCTCTGTGAGTCTGATGTATGTGAGTGTGACCTTTATTCCTTCAGGTGAGGAGAACAACAGGCATGCATTAATGGCAATAATTTGACATCTACAATTCAATTATCGATTTGCTTTTTCAGGGCAAATATGGGACGTTAGCCCTTTGGCTCGTGGTTTGCCTCCACCGACATGCCATGTGCGACATTGCGTTTGTTTATGGTGTAAATGGAGGACACATACCTGGCGACACGAAGGTGAATTGGGGTTAGGGTTAGAATCGAGGACGACCTCGATTGAGATTCGTGTACAAAACCAATGAGAGCCGTCGGAAAAAGAGAGTACAAACAAAGGAAATTTTCGAGAGGAACAAAGGAAACTCCTCGATTTACACCATAAACAAACGTGCCTGTACATGTATCCTCAAATGTGTATCCTTGTGAAGAAATCTCTTTGTTATCGTGTACAGAATAGTTTAAAAAGTCGAGCACCTTTTTCAAAATGCTTCTATTTCAACCACAATTAATTTCCTAGGTTGAAATATTTACCCAATATACCCTATATTATACCCTAACCCAAACACTAACCCTAACCCACATCCTAAACCTAGTTTTTGAGTAAATTGAGTAAAATTCCAAAATTTATTTCGTGAAAATTTAGAAACAACCTATCTAGAACCACACAATAGAGAAGAAAAAACTGAAACCAAATATAAAACACACAGCGGGAAAAGCGGTTTGGTGAAGGACATTGACATGAAAAGGATAGGTATCGCACTCGCAGTAGATGAATGTCTCAAGTCCAGCGAGAATTTCATTTCTTCCTGTGTGCATGGGGTATATTTCATGGGGTAACGCGAAACTGCATATAATTATAACGGGCGTCATTCTATAGTGTATTCAAAATCATATCAACTCGTGAATTGTGCGATTATTATATATTACAATTGAGACGAAGCGTCAAAAGAAGAACTGTATAGTGAGAACACCAAAACGTGTCATTTTGCTGAAGTCTGCATTGCGACGAAAATGTGAAGATATTGATTGGACCCCGTCTAGGGACCATCATCGCAGAATCTGTGGTTATGTTACCGATTGGGGAAAAATAGAGAATACTGAGGTTTTAATTGGAAACGGTGTTTCGTGACTGGTGTCATGAGATGGGTCTAAGCTACAAGTAACTTCACTGCCTAAAGGTCTGACAGCAATTCAAAACTTGTGATTGCTCACCCTAACACACCACCAACTATCCGCCTATATGGTGAGGAAAGGCACAAGAGCTGTACAATTAAACAGGAAGAAAAAACTCAATCCACATTGATGTAAAGTGAGCGTTTGACTATTTTTTTTGTTTGGGTCCTCGGGCGTTTGTCTTGACTGCTTGTGATCGGAGTTCAATAATCCCACACTTTCGGCTTTCTGGAACTTCCTGTCGGGCGCTGTCTCCCCAGACACATTTCGCATAAACTAACCTTTCGAGGAGACACGGGGAAAGCTCGGAGGGTCGAGGCGGTAAACAGACCCCCAAATTGACGAGGAGGGGATCAACAGTGCGGCAAGATGGGCCAGGTGAGATGGCACGCAGAAGCAATAATACGGATGACCGCCAGGCAGGCAATAACCTAGATAATGAGTCAACAGCCACGGCAGCCATTCGGGAGAGAGGTGCCCGCGAGACGAGTAGCGGTCTCAAACGGGTGGCGACGGGACCCTACGGGGAAGAGGTTGGGGTAGAATGAGACAGAAAAATTAAAGACCGAGGAAGAAAACCGGAAGGAAGTCAATATCTTGGATGCCAGTGTACATACGCAATCGAATCCCACAGGCCTCTTTTACGGGTGTTGACATGACACTCACTGCTTTTATGTCAAAACACGAATGCGGAAAGTGGATTGGGCATGGTTCGACGGTAGGCTATTCCGCTGGGCCACCCATGTCACTGAATCGTGAAACGGCGCTATACGGTCCGAAAGAGCAAAGGGGTCGACGGTATAGGATTACTGAAACAAAAGAGCTTCACCTGCCTGGGTCCTTGTCGGACATAATTGAAAGTGGACAAACACACATTAATTAGTGCAGCAATTGTTATTCAAATGTCTGAAACCTGCTTCAATGCCACCAAAATGGGATATATAATAATGAAAGATTTAGCGAGGCATTCAATCTGTGTATAGTATACAGATTGCGGGTAGAAATACGGCGACCCTGCGTAATAATACAAAACGTAAAATTGTCGGAGATTTCAGTACGGAATGTTCCTTTAAGAACAACATTTATTCGTGAATCTACCTGAATTGTTCTCGCGCAAAGGTATAAATTAAAATACATCCCGCCACAGCGATGGATTGCGTTCAACTCTGCATCATGCAAATTGGCTTAAAGCTTGAAGGTTTTAGAATCACATGTGTTTTAGTCACCAAGTAACTTGAAAACATATTTTTTTAAAGCCGATTTATCTCCCATAAGGTCCATTCTTAAGCCAGGGTCGTTCGGTATCATTGTGGAGACATCTCCTTGTTCTCCTGTGACAATTATCTTGACGTTGGGGGCTATTTTCAAAGTGGTCCTGCCTATTTACCCTAGGGTATACATTTTCTAGGCTGTAGCCCTAACCCATTTTCCCCTAGACCCCCAAAGATCATTTTTTGCGAAAGATAAACATGGCCTGGAAATTCCTAGCGTTTGAGTAAAACATAAAGAATCTATTTCTTGAAACCCTGTGGAGACCTATTTATCAATAGAAATATACTCTGTGGGGGACCTTTTCACTTGCATTGCCCCCATTGTGTTCAGGTCTCCACAGGGTACCGAATTAGGAATCATACTTAAAACACAGTAATGCCATTGGAATACTGATTGACATAAACTGTAAATATTTCTTTTTCAAAGTTCAATTTATAAACACTTTTTGTAGGCCATTATTGAACAGAACTTATAATCTACTACCCCACCGATAATTCCTCTTTTTTTTCTTTCTCCATGCTCTACATGCTTGTGTGTCTCCCTCATATTTCTTCCTGCATTTTGCCTGTGAAGAAGATCTTGTTCGCATCGAAATATCAGGCCCTCTTATAATTTATTTGATATAGGCCATCAGCCTGGGGGGTTGGTCGGTATAATGCAGGGAATAATGCTCATGGTGATTTTTGGCAAGGCCTGCACCCAAGTAGTTGGATTAAATGATAGCAATCGCAGCGGTGGCAGCTTTTTGGTTATTTTTGGCCTTTAAACAAATCTCCTCCAAAATGATTGTTACCACATATAATTATTCATGTCACAAGCATAATGGCGGCCATTTTGAGGAAGACAAAAAAAAAAACAAGTGATAACACCTAGCAAGCTGCCATCACTCTCGCTGCAATGCTCTTGCCAACAGTCGCTATGGGAATTACTTATCTAGATCATTTGATACCGGTGGCCTATTTTGGGGGCCGAAGCTGATGGCCTAATAATGTTATAGGTCTTTACAGTCAGAAAGCAGTTTGCAGCAGTTTTAATCATTTTTTTAAACAAACTGTAAAAATAATTACACAAACATGTAAAAAAAAAAACAAGCGAGTGGATGGCTATGAATTCAATGGGATCAACAAACCATCAGACAAATTGATTTTTGTGTCTTCTATCAATCCATTTTGAAGGACAAGACCTCTTTCTTACAATTGACGTACTCGTCTCAGTCGTTTCCGATATTTCCTGCTAAGTTGTATAAGAGCTGATTCAAACTGCCGCAAGGCGGAGATGGAAGGACCTCGTTATTATTATTCGAGCCATTCATAGAGCTCTTTAATTGTGTCTAGCGTGCATGCAGGGAAGAGAAATGGAGGGAAAATGGAAACTCCCCAGTCCCCATTTAGAGCTTGTATCTCCTTGTTCCCCGATCAAAGAGCGGGAAATACCACAGACCTGAATTTCTCTAATTATCTTCCCGACTCCAAATGGCTCAAGGTAGTTTCTTTGTGACGTATATGCGCACGCCAGCTTCAATCAATGCATTTCGAGGTTAACTGTCTCCTGCTTAACATAACAGTTTCGTCAAATAAAACCGGAATACGACGCGCGCCGCGGCTAATACTGCAAGATCGCCAATTGCTACGGAAACGCATCTTCAAGAAGGATTATCTTCCAAGAGGTTTTGGTCATTAATCGCTTGAATCCTCCGGGGAATTCGTTTTGGGGCGCATATTAAAGAGGTCATTTAAACCATGCGCTTTAAAGGCAGATTTGATATTACATGCTTAAAGTGTTAATGCACGATACAGTATTGAAAATAGATATGGTCGACAGATTATAGTCGATGTTTTTTGTTAGGTTCTTGGAAAAGAATATTGTACATCTATTTTCTAAATGTTATGATTCGTACATTACAAAAATGTCGGAGACTGAACATAAATATACAGCGTGTCTTAAACAAAAAGGAAACCGAGATTGAAATACTCATTACTCGAAAAGTAGATTGTTTATTAAGGAGCAGTAACCACTATTGCGTCATTCCGTGCTCTTTCATTTATAATCGAACAACAATGATTTGACTGGATGACATTACAAATTACTTTGCACCAGATTAGGACTTGTCCTATCTGCACGGTGTCCGTCATGTTTAAATAGAAAAAGACCAGTAAATTCAAAATAAAACTTCATTGATTGAATCTTGCACTTATGCAGTGATGCCACAGGGTGCGCTCGTTTAGCTTACACGTGTATGCAAATGTTACACGAGACCGTTCGGTTAGCTATCACGTGATCCTCGTGTCTACCCTGGCGTCAGCCCCAGTTCACATAGCTGACCGCCGTGTAATGACGTCACCGATACAATACATGAGTATAATACATGGCTATTGTTTATAGCACACAATTGCTGCAAATTATTGACGACGTTCAATTGGATGAACATAATACTATATAGTTTCGATAATTCAGAGCATATCCTCCGTTTTAGCAAATGTTGATCTCATTACTGTGACAAATAATGAAGCACGTGGCAGTTATGCATTGTCGGTGTTGAAGGTAAGATACACCATTGGTAATTGTTTGAAATATTACGAATGGGTGGATTTGGAAGGTTGTATTTTATAGTAAATATCGTTTAACTGACCTGTCTGGTCTGAAGTTTTAAAATCATGGATGCTTAGAGAAGCAAGAAAAACGGCGTTTGTTTTCAACCGGCGTCGGGCAGTGGTTACTTCTAATGTTCTTGTGTTTTTTTCTCGAGATCGCCGGTTCTTATGTTGATCTTGGGTTGGTGTTTTTTTCGCGATTGCCGTCTGGCGATCGTGAATTTTTCTTTTCAATTCGATTTTTTCGGAACAATTACTGGATATCGAACGCAATCCTTTTGCTGGATGCCTAGAATCATTAGGCCTATTTACTTTCAAATAAATAATATATTTCTTATTAATTCGGTAGTAAAATCTTTCGATATCTGCAAATATTGTATTCTACCTTTAAACGTATTTAACTCTCTTCCCCTTTAACCTTAATTTTCCTAAAATGTCTATGCAAATACACGGCAGCGTTCGATTAGCCTCTTTTCGTAGATTCCCAGTGGTGTAATACTCCTTGTATAAACAGGGAAGTTAAACGAATGCACCCACAGTTGTAAGCTTACCCCTGTCACAACATTAATTGTGGTAGTTACTATTATTGCTCGAGTCCAATACTTTCCGAGTTATAGACATTTACATCTCGTTTAAAAAAAAAATTATGGTAGGATACACCTTTTGCAGATATAGAAAAAATGTACTACCGAATTATTAAAAACTCATTTGTAAGTAAATAATGATTGTAGGCATCCAGCAAAATGATTGCGCTAGATATTCTGTAATTGTTTTAAAAAAATCACGATCGCCGGACAAGAACAACATAAGAACAACTGCCTGACGCCGTTTTTCTTGCCTTTCTCAGCATATCCATGATTGTAAAACTTCGGACAGATCAGTTAAACGATATTTACTATAAAATACAACCCCTAAAATCCATCCATTTATGATAATTCAAGCATTAACAATGGTGTATTGTACCAAAATGGTGTATTGGTGGCTTGTTGTCTGATATGTAATAAAGTGGTAAATAAGAAAGGATTTTTTTGTATTTATACGTGATTAGGTGTACAGTTTTGTTTAAACGTTATGTTTCTAATCATTTCGGACCATTCCAAATTAATAGTTAACAAAGATATAGGCCTATGTAAAAACAAAGCTAGAGTCATCGTTATAACATAAACAAACTTTCTGAAGTTTCCTTTCTTGGCAAGTAAGAACCAGAAAGCGAATTCCGTGCACAGAAACTAATTTGAATGTACACATGTAAAAATAAACTGACAATTGATTAAATCGAATTCTTGATCAACCTCTTTGCGAAATCTCGAAATCACGAAATAGAACGACTCATTTTGGTGTCCAGATGCTCATATAACGTAAGTGTGCATTCAATTCAAAACGAATTGGTCGTGCCTATAAACCCACACACTCTATGGATATAACATTTAGGTCTACATAGCATGGGTGTCTTGATTAGAAGTCTGGGTTCCTAAATCAAATTAGCACTGTCAATATTGTATCAAAGTCGCCTTTCTTTCTGTTTCATTGACAATAGCAGCGAATCGGTCACGTGCTACTGGTTGATTGAAATATTTATCGATAGGTAATAATGTTTAATCTTAAAAACCTCATCAGAACAAAATAATGAAATTGCCAGTGCCATTGCCAGCATTGTACAATGTCAATGTCTATTTGTATGAATACAAACTAGCATTTCCTCATGCTACCATTTTTGTTTGCATTTACTAGCATTTATATAAATAAATAAATATCAAAGAAATGTATTTACTTAAAAACATTTAACAAATAATAAAAAGATATGTGGCAGAGCGGTACCCCCTCTTATCCATATATACACTCCACACTATTGTTACATAACATCCTTCCTTAAAACCTAAAAACCTAAGGTCACGGGAGCACAATGGCCAACACAAAAGAGGGGGGGGTTCTGTGCTTTATATGTTTACTTTTTCTTTCCAGCATTTTCTAGAATATTGTATTTGCTTCGCAAGGTATGAGGAGAACAAAGAGTAAATACTTTAGATTTGGAGTATTTATTAGTAGTTGTTCAAGGTTGGGTTGGGGCCACCTTGAAAAAAAAGAAGCAAATACTAGCATACAAAATTTGAGCTTTTATATCATGGTTAGACAGGAAAGGATATAGACGTGGAATAGGGAGTGTCTGGGAACCAAATACAAGCGGGTGCACCAGGTTTGATGAAAAAAAATGAGACAAGGATAGCCAATTATTTCTTTGAACATTTTGTAGATTAAAAGGGGCAGCATGACAGCAAACATATTAAGCGCAATATGTGGCAGAGAACCCCCCCCCCCCCCCCCCCCCCGCTATTTTGTGTTGACCAGTGTGTTCCCTGAATCACAGGAATTCTTTTTAGGTTTTAAGGGGTGTGTGTTAGGTTACAATAGTGTTGAGTGTGTATAATGTATAGGGATAAGAGGGGGGGTACCCCTCTGCCACATATCGTGCTTGGTATAACTGCAAAGCATATACCCAGCAACATGGGACCGAGCGACTCCCCCCTTAGTCCCCCATACCTATACACTCCCTAGACTATTGTTACCTAACGCACCCCTCCCCTAAAAACATATATATACAAAAACATTCCGCAAGCACAATGACCACCACAAAGAAGGAGAGGGTTCTCTCCTCCCATATATTGCTTCATAAGCCAAAACAGGCTCGAGGTTCCGTTTTTATTCAAACACCCTAATTAGGTTACGGAATGCTCTGTGTGCGTGACTCTAAGTAAATACAATGGAGACTTCATTGTTGTGAACTATTCGGCTGTGTAATCAAACGTATAAAGCATTTACAGGTGTTACACCAGTTTAGTTGGCAAACGTCCAACTTTTATTCATACAAATTCAATCAATTGTCCCCTTGTACATATACTTCCTAACGTTTGCTGGTTTTTATTCATACGACCAATGACTTGTGTACAATTGGCTAAAAAAAAGGAAACCGAAGTTTAAATGTTAATTACTCAGAAAGTTTTAGGTTCTTTGAATAATAGTAACTACCATCATTTGCGTCATTCCATACTCTTTTATTTGACATCATCGAGGTTTTTGTCCTAGATGACGGAGCATCAGTGTTTAAATTGATTGCAATTTCATGGGTTTTGTTTTCTTCCTCTTTTTTATACATGATGAGCACCGTGCAGATAAGATCTGTGCTGATCTGGTGCATAATTATTGCTAATGTTATCCAAATTAATATTTGTACGATGTCTTTTTCTTTTTTTTCTTTTTTTATCAATCCAAAATTGGTTCACATACATCGCTTTTGGTTGTAATTCTCGTTTTGTGCTTGGACCATGTTTTTAATATCCACTTTTAATTAATGTATGTTTGTTTTATTGATACATTTGTTTTAATGTTATGTACATGTACAGTTTAGTGCTTTAAACCCAGGGCCCCCAGGGAGAACAGTTCTTAGATAACTGATGGGGCTACCCTGGTAAAATAAAACGAAATAAATAAATAAATAAAAGTCAGAACTTGGTTGTTCGGTCTTCCGTGACAATAACCTCGATTAATTGGTGTTAAAATTATAGTGGTTTATATTTCTCACTAGACATTGTATTTTTCGAGTGATGGCATTTAAATATTGGGTTCTTTTTTTAAGACACACTGAATAATGTCATGTCACAATAACAAATCAGTTTGTCATGTTGTCGTCTTGATAGGAGGTGCACCCACTCTTTCTACGGCTGGACGACTCGGTCACCAACCAGGCCCATGTCATCGTGAGTCTCCTACACCGCAACGCCTGGTTCAATTTCTCTGTGGTCGCCAGCGAAGGAGAAGGGTCTGACGCTTTTGTGCAGAGCCTACGGGATCAGATACAGACACCCGGATGGAACATACGTCAGGACTTGCGCTTCCCGAGCGCCGAGGCGAGCAGTGGACATTTCTTGAGAAACCTTGCCAACGACGATTCGTGAGTTGGATAGATTTGTATATGTATCTTTATCTGTATCCTTATTTGAATCTGTGTCATATAGTTGGCAAAGCATCACAGGGAAAACATCACACCAACTTGTCGAAGATGTAGAATAAATTACAGTTGTAGTGGTTAGAGGAAAACCACAGAATGATATTCCAGGAAAAAAACCATGGAGTCAGACAGGGACTGAAAACCTAATCCACATATTGGCCCAGGCCGGGGTTCGAACCAGGGTCACAGCGATGAAAAGCAAAGAAAGAACCGCTACGCCAACCTGACTCCCCTCCTTGTCAGAGGCGTAGCGAATGGAGGAGAGGGGCAATCAGGGTATGACGCCCAAAAAATGTATCTCGGTTGGTATAGAGTTTTAATAAGCACCACATACGTTGCTATTAATAGTTTGTTGTCGACGATTGTATTTCTGTGTGTAATTATGGGTAAATTGTGTAAATCGTCGGTTTGTCGGCATATAATGGATAAATTCAATCACACTGTAGTTAACCACAGTTCGACCCATTCTTTTCAAACGCACGCTTGTCGACGATGGTTGGGCTAGTCTAGTCGACTAATCGAGACCAGCCTGCCGCGGCTGGTCCCGCCACGATTTATGTCCATTAAACTCATGGAGAACAACAAAACTGAACTTTGTTGTGCTAAGTCATTTTCACGGCATAGTTTTGTCCACGTTATTTTACGATTATGGCACTTTTGTCACCATTAAACGATAAACGCGGCGATGTAAGGTGTCGTATAAACTACGCAATTACTATTGCACAATCACTATACGCATGACAATGGTCCGACTAGACTCGTTCGCACATTAACTTCAGTGCGCATACACCAGGTACGTGACTAATCTTTATAGTTAACCATTAGTTCTTGATCGAACTTGCTATATGCCGCAGCGTGAACGGCGACCTATTGCCCGATAGTGTCTAATTTCGTTTGCTTTGAACAGCGCCTGCAGTAGGCAGATGTACAACCCAAAACCCACTTCCTTTTGATTTTGCCACGGTCGACTGACTGGTATTTACCTTTGGTAGGTCTGCTCCCCCCCCCCCCCCCCCCCTTCTTTCACTCCGACACGTTTAACACATTGTTTCTCTCTAAATGTGACCCAAAAAACCTATTACCGAAAGATGTTTTAATTTGGCATGTTTCGTTATTGAGATATGGCCTAAAGGTTCAAAAACTTAATACATCTTATAAAATCGTAAGATGAAGTCATATCTTGAGGTAACTTCAACTATCTACCTACGTGCTAACTTGTTTGATCTCAATCGGGCTTACAGTTCCAGGGCCTTGAACTGTGCACATTTAAGATGGCGTCACAAGTCTTGTGATCCGATCATTATGACGAAACCTGTCAATGCACATAATTTCAATATAGTCTTGGTCTGTGCCAATTTTTAAGTCAACATGATCAAAGAAAGTGTAACATTTAGTGAAGGGAATAAAATGTGGAATATTTTTTACAAAATCAATACAAAATACACTTCGGATTTTGCGTACTACATTGTATAGTGACGGTATCTAACATCTCCTAATAATACTAATATCTACCCTTATATGCGTTAAAAAAATTGTGATTACGTCATCGTGTTGTCATACACTTAATGTCATCGTGTTGTCATACACTTAATGTCCAAACTGTCCATACACATTACTGTCCAAATTTGTGACATAACAAACCTAATTTTGAATTTAGCATGTTCTGTGGTTGTGGTTGCCAGTTGATGAGATATGGCATAAAGGTCAAAAACTGACTCATTCATATACAATCATATGATGAGGTTATCATGACGTCAACTCATTTTTTTCTCGATAATAATATCCCGGTCTACCCACATTCCAAGTTTGAAACGAATCGGACTTACGGTTCTCTAAATATAGGACCTTATATTATACACCTTTAAGATGACATCACGTGAGCCAGGATGGTGCCATCGTGACGTCACTTTTCGGAACACGAAAAGATTCGAAAAAGCCAATTAAACGTTGGAAACAACCATTAGCAAATTCTTAAGCAAATTTTCCAATAAGCCATTTGCGCGTGACCTTGAGTTAAATTTGAATAACATCTGGTACACTGACTTACTCACGCAGCTTGGCACCGTTGAACTTCGAATTCTCCAGACCAAATTCATTGTTGCTATATCACGTGATTCTGGGCAAGCCTTACGCTAGCAACCCCACATCCGGAATGCTCTGGTGTCTTTGTGCCATTCTCTCCCATTGTGAACAATGTATTGATGCTGAACGTCTGTTACGTAACTATGCAAGAGCTTGCCCCGAATCATGTGATATGGTAACAGTGTCTTTGGTCTGGATAATTTAAAGTCAAATTGTGCCAAGCTGTGTGAGCAAGTCAGTGTACCAGATGTTATTCAAATTTAACTCGGGGTCACGCGCAAATGGCTTATTCCGCGTGGTATCTCGATATAAAGCCAAGTTATGTTCAAACATATAAAAATCTTGAGTGCGCTTGTCTTGCTTATTGGCTATTAGTATTATGCAACTCGAGCCAGCCAAGCTGAACAAAATAGTTTGTACTTTCAGTTACGTCGTCATGGTTCTCCACTGCTCCCCGCAAGAAGCGCAGAACGTGTTTCGAGCGGCTAGAGAATTCAAACTCTTGGGCAAAGGCCACGCCCTGATCGGCACTGAGTCGCTGGTGACCAACGACCCGAACATCTTAAGGGACTACCCCACGGGCCTCTTGATTGTCAAACACTACGACCATGCACCTCTGAAGGACCACCTGTACGATGCCTTTACGCTGGTTGCCCGGTCAGCACAACGACAGAAGAGAAGCAGGGAGACCAGGAACATATCATGCTGGACCGGACCCGATAATGACCAGCTGGAGTATGCCAATAACTTATACAGGTGATTCACATATTTCCTTGTATGTTTTGAAACTTTATTCATAAATACCTATTTAGGACAATAAATAACATTAATGTTGATAACTTATGACGCATTTACGCGTACATTACATTATTTTGACATGTGCTTTTGCCATTTAATGATATGACTTTATAATTGTGAGATTAAGATAGCAGAAAATATAACGCTTAAAAAAACCGACACGACCACTGAAGTATCGTTTAGTTTCTTAAACAACATAAAACCAACGGTCTCAGTTTTGTGATAAATACGGGGTCCAAAGGTGTGACAATTTTTGGTGTCCCAGTTACACCTAATTTCCCATGCAAATTAAGTGTCTCGGAAATTGACTTTGATTTTTGTAATTGTTTTGCAGTTACTTTGTTTTATGTAATCACTATTTGAGATAGATGTCAGATGTAACATGAACACGAAATATTGGACAACTATGAACAGACCCATATATTAGATACAAACCATGAAAGACGGCAAAGTTTGTTGTCAAGAACCGCACCTTATTTTTTTTCTTCAATTGACAAAGCTGTTTTCTGACTGTCGACAGCACAATGACGAATACGAGCTTCAGGGGGAAGATCGGCGACATCCGGTTCGACCAGAACGGCGACCTTCGTGACTCGTCCTACCACATTATGAACTTGATCATGGAGTCGCCCGGGACACACGCTTGGAAGGAGGTTGGGTCTTGGAAGAGAGGATCGCTAAATCTAGAGACTGTGGTCTGGCCAGGCAACACCATGGTCATGCCAGTTGGGTTGGACACCCACAAGATCATCATTGCCACCAACACAGAGAAGCCGTTCATCTTCTACAGCGGGTCTAACGGCATTGAGGGCGAGTGCACCACAGGCGTGCAGTGTCTCATGGCAAAGAGAAACAGCGACAGGATGGACTTGGAAAAAGCTTTCGAGGAGTTTCGTCGCAGGCCAGACGGCGGCAACTACTCCAGTGATTTACGCTGCTGCACGGGGTTGTGCGTGGACCTGATCGAACGCATGGGCCAAGATCTCAACTTCAAGTACGACCTTTATTTGGTGGCAGACGAGAACCATGGAGCCGTCGAGAACGGAACCTGGAACGGGATGGTAGGAGACCTGATTACCGGCAAAGCAGACGCTGCTATCTCGTCGTTCAGCATCACTAGAGAGCGAAGTACCGTCATTGACTTTACAGCTCCCTTCTTTCACTCTGGATTCTCCACCTTGGTGGCCAAGAGACAGAGACAGCAGACGCTCGGAGCCTTTTTGGCACCTCTGCACCCCAACGTTTGGATGTTGATCTTCGCTTCAGCGATTGTTATGGCAGTCTGCCTGACAATCTCTGAGTGGAGCAGCCCCTACGGCTTGCATCCAAGGGGACGTAATCGTAACAGCACCTTCAGCTTCCCTTCGGCGCTGACCATTACCTTTGCAATCCTCTTCTCCAACACGATCAAGACCAAACCTCCAAAGTGCATGACCAGTCGGATGTTGCTTAATGTCTGGGGAGGCTTCTCTCTGATCTTTTTTTCCAGCTACACGGCTAACCTTGCCGCCTTCCTTGCTGGCCAGATGTCTTACCTCAGCATCGAAGACATCAACGATCCCAAGGTAAAATGTGCGAATTGTTTTACTTTGTTGATTTAGTTGAACACAAAAGACCCATAATACTACCGTAAAATTCGGAGTTTAATAATACATAGACTAGCAATAAAGAAACGCAATTTAGCCAAAAAATGACAAACAAAACTTTATTCATAAATACCTGAGACAGCTTAATCATCCCTATATTGGTCGAAAGGCCGACACGTGAGTATGTTTAAACGGCCTATAAAGCGTGGCATAGCCGGTTTTAAACGCTTTTCTAGTATCACATTAAATTTGGACTCCTATGAAGTTTGGTCCGTGGCCTTTTCATTGGTTGAAACCTCGCACATACTGCGCATTACTGCCAACTATAGGCGATTACCCGTCTTTAACGAATCGTGGGACGCATAGAGTTGTTGGCTGTAGTGATTGATTACATTGAGAAGTTGTCCGTCTGCTGCGAGCCTGTTGACGTAATACCGGGAATCGGTACAAAATGTGTATAAATCAGTTTGTAGACCGTTAAGAGTGCAGGTTTTCACGGGGCACGCGAACGATTCGCGAGGGATGCAAATTCCGATAAAAATGGCAAAGTCCAACATTCAAAAGTTCGCCAAACATGCGCGGGAGTTCGAAAGCGCCGTTAATTGTTCGCGGGAGTCGTTTTTAGTTCAGCGGGAATTTCAAAAAAGTTAGAAATTTCTTGCGAACGTTTCCAGCATGCCGGGTCGTGATTTGCTCGTGATTTGCCCTCGAAAATGTTTTAAAAGCTTCGTCATGTGCGCACGACCTACTCACGACGTACGTAATGTTTTGCAAAATCCTAAACAGCTTCAGGCAGTTTGGAGATCGTCTCGCGCATGTCTCGCGAAAGCAGCGAAGTTTGTCCGATCATTTCTCAAGCTAATCACGAACTGTTTGCGTACTTCTTGGGACAGGTAACGCTCGGTTCAGACAGGCGTTCCATAGTCGCGCCGAACCAAATTGAAATCAAGTAGCTCCTGAGTCGCTCTAACAACTCCCGCAGTCGATCGTTCGCCGTCTGGCGCGCCTTGTCGCCCTTATTCGATTCAGACGTCGGACTCAATTCACTCATTTGGTTCGGCGCGACTGTGAGTGAAACGCCTCCCCGAACTGAGCGTGACTTCGCCAAAAAAGCAAACGCGAGCCTTTTGCAAGATAATCGTGCGACATTATGTACGAATGTCGTATGAATGTCGCACGACGTTCATTATTCGCGAAATATGCGCAAAAAGTTCGCATGTGTCGCATGTGTCGCGAAATGTCCGCAAGAATGTTGCCCGAGGTTCGTGGAACATTCGTGTTGCTCGCATTTTAGTCGCATGTTCTTCGTGTATGTGGACTGGCTATGGTTCGGCAAATCTACACACGATATTCGCACATACGTTGTGAGAACTACGCACAAACTGCATTGTCGCGACACATGTCGCGAGAAAAACCTTTCTGAATGTTAGACTTTGCAATTTTTTCGGCATTAGCATCCTTCGCAAATCGTTCGCGTTCCCTGTGAAAATCCACCCTAATATGGCCCATAAACTGTTCCCTTAGTTTTAGACGAATCTCCCTCGCTTTTCCGAGGGATCCAATAAGCGACCGAGTTTGAGCCTCTCATGAATTATTCATTATACGCAAATACAAAGAATGTATACACGGTGGTGGCACGATGCTATGTGTATTGTGCAGCGATATTGATCTTCCTGGGAGTGCAAGCTACGTGTACATAAAGTACCAGTCCCCCGCTGCATGCACTTCCCTAGTTTCACGGGTCCGCGCGCAAGTGAGTTTGCGATCGCAGTGTGCCGAACTTTCTTGGTATCTAGTGAGGTCGTGCGTCATCGTGAGGCAAACAGTTAGTTACCTGCAAAAACACGTTTGCCTCTTAAAGGTAGTATACACCATTGGTAATTGCTTGAATTATCATGAATTTGTAGATTTGGGGGGTTGTATTTCATAGTAAATATCGTTTAACTGACTTTTCCGAAGTTTTACCATAATGGATGCCGAGAAAACCACGAAAAACAGCGTTTGTTTTCAACCGGGGTCGAGCCGCGTTATTCTTATGTTATTTGTGTTTTTTCGCTCTCGCCGGACGGCGAGAGCGAATTTTTCTTTATAAAATTCAATTTTTCACAATAATTACAGGATATCTAGCGCAATCATTTTGCTGGATGCCTACAATCATTATTTACTTTCAAATAAGTAAGATATTTCTTTATAATTCGGTAGTAAATATTTTCGATATCTGCAAATGGTGTATACTACCTTTAAATCAAAGGGGAAATTTTCTTTCGTTCGGGATGTTTTAAACATCAAGGGAAAATACCTTTGCAACTACCTACGCCGAGGCAGCCATTGTTTGGGGGTCTGCTTGTAAGTCCGACGACTCAAGTCCGACAAGTCCCATCGCCTCGCAGGTCCGACGCCTCGCAGGTACATGTACGTGTACAGTACGTAAATTGTACACGTACGTGTGTACATGTCTTATCGATCGCCACATCGACAAGACGCGTCTGGACATATTTAATATTGCGATGGTTTCGCGCGCTGGTGACGTTGACGTGTCGCGAAATAAACAACATTAAGGTCTTGAAACCAAGACTACGTGATGCATGGCGCGGTCAACCAAATCAGTGCCTGTGTGATACTGTGGTGGTGGTGGTGTTGGTGGTGGTGGTTGTGGTATATGCGCCCAAAAACTATTTTCTGCTCATAAGTCTTTATAGTTGGACCAAGCTTCATCTACACACCGAGTTCGAGCGCCGTGCGTGAGACGCCACTTCTGAGAATAAGCCCAGACAAAGACAAACATCTTGTAAACAAACAGAGACTTGCGTATAATAGTCCGTAAATTAACCCTATAACGTCCTTGGCATTAGTCTTTGCCAAAGACGACTGTACTCGATAGTTGATTGTGCACGTCGCGTATTCTGTTCACACAGTGCACCTGCTAACGACACAACAGTCATACAGTCGTCTTTGCAAACTCGCTTAAATATGGCGTGGCCTTTTCATGCAAATTCGACCATTCGAATATGCACAGCTTTTTACGCAGTCACTACCCATTCAGTAGTCGCGCGGGTTGCCGCTGCATGTCTAATCAGCGCTGCTTCAAAAAGGAATTTCGTGCGTGGACGTAGTACATGTTGCGCGTATGTAAACAAACGGTGGTCTGTGATTGCTGATTGACTCTAAGAAAGTCTTCGGAGAAAAAAAGGAAAAAGGTAAATCGCCGGATCGAGTTTGCAAAGACGAATGTGTGAGTTAGAGAGCTGGTCTTTAATCGTGTCGTTAGCGCGGCGGGCGGGCGCACTGCGCGAAACAAATACGCGACGTGCACAATCAAATATCGAAAACAGTCGTCCTTGGCAAAGACTACATACTGGCAGTTTTGGGGGGTACAGTACACTGTACAGTCTTTCCCAAAGACGACAGTAATCGATAGTGCGCACGTCGCTTACAATCTTTCACGCAGTGCGTCCGTAAACGGCTCCCGTACTTTCGTCTTTGCAAACCTGCTAAAATTGGGCGTTACCTTATTTAATTAGCGCTGCTACACAAAGTAATTTTGTTCGTCGCATAGTACGTGATGCAAACCGCCGTTCTGTGGTCGCTGATTGGCTCCCTAGGAAAGCCTGCGAAGCCTGCAGGTTTGCAAAGACGATAGTAAGAAGAGGTGAGCTGGTCTATAACCGTGTCGTTTGCGGGCGCACTGCGTGAAAGATCGTACGCGGCGTACACACCCAAAGATTACTAGACTGTCTTCTTTGGCAAAAACTATACACTGTACTACAAAACACTACATTATGCCAGTGTATTAAGAGTACTGCAAACTATACAGTTTACAAGTAGTAATTTGTAGTAGTAGGTGACGTTATAGGGTCATACTAAAAGTACTGGAATCTTTGTGTGTCTGTTTGTAGGTGGACTGGGGCGGGATGTATGTTTGTCCGTCGGGCTGCGGTTTGCCATAATTCGATTATCTCCAGAACCAGGCACTGTATGAAGTTGAAAAAACTGCAAAAACGCAGCAATACCGTACCGGAGACCTAGACCCGAAAAAAAAATTAGCGGAATAATAAACCGACACGAACCGCTGCACATTCTGAACGGGCAGTACGGTCACGTTTGCGGATCTACCGGAAGCTAATCAATTTGCCCGTTCCGAACAGGCACGTTTTTCACGGGCACTGCACCAGTAGTCCTAAATCGCTTTCCAACACAGGTCACGCCATATCGAGCAGCAGGTGGAATGCGTACGTCATTCTCCGTATAAGGGAATGTGCGTGAGGCACATCCCATCAAAATAGCTGGAGGGGTGTTTCTCATAACACGAGGTAAAATTGTTGAACAAAATCGTTGGGAAATTGTAACTGACGAAGAGGTATTTATGAATGGGAATACAAATGTGGTTTGCCGGTATAAGGCTCAAGGGCCTGAGCAGTGTTAATAATAATCCGTCTATTGCCTATGGGTAGGTTTTAACATACATGTACTTGTTTAAAACCGGCCAACCACATATTTATTCCCTCACAAGAAATATTCAAATGTGTACTTATTCGAGTCAGTAATGTGTATGACCTCCTTGTAATAAACAGAAATGGCTCTTCGGTTGTTTTTTTAGGGGGGTTAGTATTTTATTTTAAAGTGTTATTGCATGTGGTATAAGTAAATGTATATATGGTTTTAGCTTCCCCAACTGCAGACAACCGGCCGTGTACCATTATTAACCTTCGGTAAAATTTGAGAACTATTTTCCAATATCCATCTATATCTCTCAGCATCACCCAAGCGCGGCCGTGCATCCATCCCATACACCCCGAGGCATAACCATCCAGACTGATTGAAAGCCAGCGAGTTTTCCCGTTGGCTTGGATTTCCCTGTCCACGCGTGTGATTTGTAATTAGCTCGAAGGAACAAAAAATAAAGGGGATTTGGGCATTACATTTGGCTCAATCAATTCTCTGAGATGAAAATGCAAGCTCGCTTATAAAACAAATGCAGAAATCTAAAGGTTAGCATTGAGTTACTTAAATGGAAACAACGGTGTTAAAGGTAGGATTACACCATTTGCAGTTATTGGCAATGTTTACTACCGAATAGTTAAGAAATATTTTACTTATTTAAAAGTAAATAATGATTCTAGGCATTCAGCAAAATTATTGTGCCAGAATTCCTGTAATTGTTCCAAAAACAAATGCAATGTTATTTATAAAATTCGCAACAAAAAAGAACAACATCCATGATTGTCATGATTGTCAAATTTCGGACAGGTTAGTTAAAGGATATTTACTATAACCCCCTCCCCCCCCCCCCCCCCTCCCCTCCAAAAGGAAATCCACCCATTCCTGATAATTCAAGCAATTACTAATAATAATGGTGTATCCTACCGTTTCATCCACCCATTCTTGATAATTCAAGCAAATCATAATGGGGTATCCTACCGTTACATCCTCCCATTCTTGATAATTCAAGCATTTACCAATGGTATATCCTACCTTTACATCCATCCATTCTTGATAATTCAAGCAATTACTAATGGTGTATCATACCGTTACATCCACCCATTCTTGATAACTCAAGCAATTACTAATGGTGTATCTTTACCTTTTAATGTAAGGTATATCGTTGAACTCTGACCTACAGGAAGAGAGACACTGGTACCCGACGGTTGTTTCGTTTTTCCACTTGTTTTAGTGTGTTTCTAACGGATATATATGTTACGTTGTCAAATAATCAGTATAACCATGCATGGTTTATGTTTTGATTGAACCTAAACTATTTTTAAGCAGAATTGCGCTGATTTTATATACTGCACAATATTTGTACAGTATATATCTTTTTTAGCATATTTGTATTTTGTGCGTGAGATAGATGGAAAAAATCGTTTTGATAATAGAAAACAAACATGTGTATACAAAAGGGTAATGAACAAATGGTTTCACATTGTTTCCTCTCCAACTTAATTTACTGATTTACAAGATCCTAAACATCGAGGAAAAAAAAGGGGTTCATTAGTGTGGGAAAAGGCACAATTAGTTTATTTTAATGTTTCTGTTGGGAAGAGGAAAGAAATGCATTTCCAGGTGGGTTCAACGAACGTCGAGGAAAGAATTGATTTCCCGGGTACGTCTTCGATCTTGAAATCTCACTGAACCACGGGCTGCGCAAACAACACGGGGAGATAAAGAGGGAAAGTAAACGAGGTGTCGTGACTGAGACTTTGGGGGGGGGGGGGGTGTATATACTGTATCTCTGGGCTCACGTTAATATCATTGTGGAAATGCGCATGTGCAAACCGGCTTCCATTGAACAAAAATGTATTATATTTTTAGCGGCAGCGTGTACATGTAATAGTCAAGTGCACAATATGATAGAATTGTTCACTTGGTGAAAGCCCAGTCACACACTACCGTTTCAGCTGAACGCACGCCTAACGCACCAAATTATTTTCCTGCGTCGAAATGCGTTGATACACTGTAGAGGTGCGTCAGAGGTTCGTCCAGATTCGATAGAAGGCCGGCGGTACACGGCGATACACGGGCATGTGCGCCTATTTCAAAAAATATTTTTGAACATGCACTAAAATTGTGAACGTACGATAAGTACGCGCTGTGTGCGGCAAAATGCGTCCGAGGTGCGGGGAATGCGGTAGAGCCGCGGTAGGGCTTCGTTGAGTGCGTTAGCAGTTCGGTACAGTACGGCCACAAAAGTTGGACGACATCTTCAGCGTACACCCCGAACGCACAGATCGCAACTCTACCGCGCGTCTATCGCGCGTCTACCGATTGTGAACGCACGTATAGTGTTTGTGGACGTATGTCAGCGCACATAGGACGTTATCGGACGTCTGTATGCCGTAGTCCTACCGCACCCAGCGCATGTCTACCATGTGTCTACCGTGTCCAGCGCACCGCCACCGCATGTCAGGGCACGTCTAGCATTTGGCACTCGTACGTCGAGAAAACTATCTAAAAAGGCACCCAAATCTGGATCTCCTCATGTTTCTTTGTGCTCGCCATCAGGGCACATCGTAAACCATGGAGGTAGCTCTTCTGCAACACAACCATGACCTGCTCCACCTGACCCTCAACCAAGTCAACCTTGCCAGAAGAATAAGGAAAAGGCGAAGAAGAAGAAGGAGGGATGTTTGGGTGCGGCCATGGATAGCTAGACGAGCAGAGTTTGGCATCTACGACCAGTTGATGGTTGAGCTCCGCAACGAGGATGCCAGGTCCTTCAGGAACTTCCTGCGTATGCCACCGGAGATGTACGATGAGCTGCTTGCCAGAGTGGGGCCCAGGATCACCAAGCAGACGACCTGGTACCAAAGACCTCTAGAGCCTGGCCTGAAGCTCGCCATCACACTTCGCCACCTTGCCTCTGGGACTACCTACCACAACATGCAGTATGGCTGGAGGTTTTCCCCCTTAACACCATCTCCGTCGTCGTCAGAGAGGTCTGCCAAGCCATCGTGGACGAGTACATGCCAGAAGTGATGACCTGCCCCTCGACACCTGATGGCTGGCGTCCCATCTCCGACCGCTTCCTGCAGAGGTGGAACTTCCCCCACACCATGGGTGCTCTTGATGGGAAGCATGTAGCCTGCAAGTGCCCAAGCAACAGTGGATCCGTTTACTACAATTACAAGGGATTCTACTCTCTGGTGCTGATGGCCCTCGTGGACGCGGACTACAAGTTTGTGTGGTGCGACATCGGAGGCACTGGTGCTGCATCTGATGCCCAGGTGTACAACAATTCAGAGCTGAAGGAAGGTGCAGACAACAACACCCTGGGATTCCCTGAGCCAGACCCTCTTCCCAATGACATCAAGGATGTTCCCTACTACTTCATAGGGGATGATGCCTTTGCCCTGAGAGACACCATGATGAAACCCTTCAGTCTGCGAGGCCTCTCCATGGACGAAAGGATCTACAACTACCGCCTCTCCCGTGCCAGGAGGGTTGTGGAGAACGCATTTGGGATACTGGCAAACAGAGTGATGATCACCACCATGCAGCACCACCCCTCGACTGTGAAGAAGATTGTGAAGGCATGCTGTACGCTCCACAACCTGATGCGCATCCGCTACCCTGGCCTCCAGAACCAGCACTTAGACCATGAGAACCTGCAGCATGAGGTGATCCCTGGCGCCTGGAGACAGGACCGCAACCTGGTTGACACCCATGTGGTGCCAGGTGGCAACAGAGCCACCAAGGAAGCCAAGAAGCAGAGAAACCTCCTCAAACACTGGGTTAACAGCGAAGCTGGATCCGTTCCCTGGCAAGGCAACATGATTTGATTGTGTTTTACTATGGTTTTTGTTCCATATGAGCTCTTGATGATTGTGTTATACCTGTTGTACCAGGATATGAGCTCTTGTTTATTATAATAACAGTTTTTAACACCTTTTAGAACTGTTGTTTGGTGTTTATCTTAATTTTAATTGACTTGAAGCATAATTTGAAATATACAAGTAATTATCTCTGGCCCTTGCATTTAAAATGTAATTAGCCCTAAAACTATGTAATATGATATGTAATTACCCACATATACCACCATATACAACACGCTTTATTTTTAGATAATAACTATAACACATGGCCCTACAATGTTTCAACAAACTTCATATTTGTAAATGCTAACTTTAGTGTAAATTGTAATATTGAAATTACATTTCATTAAAGTATGCATACATAGGTTTTCATATGTAACACATGTACACAGTCTACAAAGTCTAGTAGTCTGCTGGAGATAGGCAAGGAGGGGTGTTGAGAGGCTCGTCATCCTGGATCTTGGTAGAGGTAGAGGTCTGAGAAGCGTCAAGCGTCCTGAGGAAATACGTGCCTGGGGTGTTGTGGAAGTCCCTGAGGTTGGTAGAGCTGCTGTCCATGGCCGCGTGGAAGGCAGTGCTAAGGATCTCACTGGCTGGCACTGTGGAAGGCTCTGTGGAAGGCACTGTGGAGCTGGCAGAGGTCTGGGGCTGGGGTGATGGCACATGGAGTCTGGGCACTTGCAGCTGGTGGAACTGCTGCTGCTGCTGCTGGTGTTGCTGGCGTCGCAGAGAGTACTGCTCCGTGTAGGCTGGCTCCTGGGATTGCCACACAAAACCATGGGGAGATGTCACAGAGGGGTTCCACAGGTTGGGGCTGGGCTGCCAACAAGACTGGGCACCACCAAAGGTAGGGGCAGAGCTGGATCTGGGGTACTGTGGCTGTGGCTGGTACTGGGGGTGTCTTGGGTGAAGGGTGGAAGGCTCGCCTCCCAGGGCAGCAGGGGCAGCAGGGGCAGCAGGGGCAGCAGGGGCAGCAGGGGCAGCAAATGTCTCCTCGTCCTCTTCCTCGTCAAACTCCATCAAGGTCTTGTTGGTCACCCTCTTCATCTTCTTGAAGTGAGTTGGTGACATGGTGCGGATGAGGTCCTTAATGTAGTTGCCGTAGGCTTCCTGGGCGCTCGGGGGATGCAGCTGTTGGGCTCGGAGGGTGTTGATGGCTTCGCCTGAGTCCTCCAGTCTCTTAGCCAGGGTGGCAAGGATACGGTCCTCTTCAGGTGTGGCAGCGGAGGTGGTGGTGGGTCGCCTGGAGGTGGAGGCTCTGGGTGGCACAAGGCCCAGCTGCTGGTCAGCACACGCTTCTTCGGCTGCCTCGAGGTCCCCGCCATGGCTCTGGTCACCTGCTGGACACTCTGGAAGGGCTCACTGCGGTGGGTGATGATGGTCTGCAGGAACTTGAAGTTGTCCCACACCCACTGGTCCCTCTCGGTCAGGGCTGGCGGAGCTCCATCGCCGGACTTTTTCTTGTGCAGCCTGGTGTTGTTGTCTCGGAGGGAACGCCACCAGCCGAGGATGTGGTCCACAGTCTTGCCTAGGTTGTCTGCCTGGGTCTTGCAGAGTCTGTCCTTCATGGGACGGTCCCTGTAGTGGGTCATCTTCGTGTTCCACACGCAGGGGTTGTCGTGTAGCCACTCGAGCATGCTCTCCTCTTCTGGCCTGGTCAGGAAGTAGGTCTTCTTGGCCACCTTGGTCGTCCTCTTCCTCTTGGTCCCCTGGGTGGTGGAGGCAGTGGAGACGACAGAGCCGGCAGTAGAAGTGGCATCCGACTGGTTCCCGTCAGCAGCAGCAGCATCACCACCAGCCAGGCGCCGTAGATCTTCTTCAGCAGGAGGGGTAGGGGATCTGGGATGCTCCTCAGACAGGACAGACTGGACAGGCTGGACATACAGGACAGCACCTTGGTCGTCGGCACTGGAACTGATCTGGGCTCTCGTACTCTTGGCAGGGGAGCTGCAGGTGGCTGCTGTGGATGCTTTTGGGGCAGTCCTTCCACGGCCTCGGCCTCGAGCTGAGGTCTTCGTCTTCTTGGCAGTAGGCTTGGGAGGCATCACTGGATCGCAGGACACTGGTTAGTAGGTAACAGGACCGCAGAACGGCAGATACGATAATCAAGAGGTTTGAAAAGTGCCTCTCGATGTCAAGATCTGATGTCGATATGCCAAAACGCAGAGCTTTTATTGGGAACGTCACGTGACGGTTTAGTTCGGTCGCCGCGCGGTGGGGGCGCGTCCTGGTGCGGTCATGTTCGGTTGGCATGCGCCGAGTGCGTTGTGTTACCGGTGGGGCGCGGTGGCTAGCGGTGGGGGCGCGTTGACTTTCGGTGGCTTTTGGTGGCCTGCACTGACAAACGGTGGGTATTTACAATTTGTGTGCGTTGGCATGCGCTGTGTGCGCTCAGCATGCGCTGTGTGCGTTCACCATGCGCTGAGTGCGTTCAGCATGCGCTGACAAACGCACTTATTTTTCCTAATTTTAATGTCAGTTTTGACTCTAGACGCTGGCCTGCGCTGGTCCTGTGCGGTGTCTACGTTCGGCACGCGTTCAGCCCGCGGTGAACATGCGGTACTATACGGTCAGAACGGCCGATTTGGGGGTATTTTTGTGCGTACAACAATTATTGGTTGCACGCTTTGTGCGCTGATGGCGTGCGCTAGTGTGTGACTACAGCTTTATAAAAGCGTGAAATTTGGCGCACGGTCGTGGTATGCCATGAGAAAGACATATGGCTATAGGGCTATCGCAGATATATTATAGGTAGATTAAAGGGATTGTATACGTTTGGTAATTTCTCCAAAAATGTATGGCAATAATGGCAATATAAACTTACTTGGTAAAAAGTACAGCTGCTTTGGAGAGTATAATGTATTTTTAGAAACTTTTCACTTCAAAGTACTGCGGTTATGGACAAAGATATCACTTTTTATCCCCAAAAATTTGTATCTGAGAAGCGTTACTGAAGTGACGTTTCTCAGACTGTGTATTCCAATGCAGATTATTATTCTTGCGTGGACATAACCTCTCCAGATTTTCGGCAATATCGCAAAATCGCTACCACCTTTTGAATTGAAATTTGTTCAGGTTAATTTTATGGTATATATCTATAGCTATATAGGATTGAAACAAACAGTGGGTTCCAATAATCAAACGTATACAACCTCTTTAACATGCAATTTCAACCATTTCGAACATTTTGATTGTGTGCCAAATGTCACGCTTGTATCATCAAGTGAATTTGTTTTAGTCTGCCTGACTATAGAGCCTGAAAGTTGACCCTTGGTGGCGGAGTTTTGTTAATGATTGTTTATACATTGACTTCTTAAGAAAATCACCCTTTAGAAAACGGCCTTTGTAAAATTGTTACTATAATACTCAATTTATGGAAACTGAAAAAATGCATGACGTGAAAGAGAAATATTGTGCCACTAGAAAATTGACCTCTTACTTCAGAAAATCTAAAATACACGTAGACTCGACTCGTGGAAGTCGGAGCGCTCGTACAAAAATGAAAATTAATGAAATAGTTTTGTGGCGGTCATTGGGTAAAAACTTAAACTTAAAATAGGAGACTAAAATGTATTTTGGGACACACACTTATTTGTTAATAAACTTGAAGAACTTTCATTTAATTTACAAACAAATCGAAAATGAAAACTGATAAGAACTCTATTAATTAAAGCGTTACCCAAACGAGCCCGAATAAATATAGAATCCATCGGATGTGGGTAGGTATGTTATAGATAATGCCCGAGTTACGCGCCATTCGTGGGTAATAATGTCCCGAGGGCGAAGCCCGAGGGACATTATTACCCACGAATGGCGCGTTAACGAGGGCATTATCTGACTTAACCTCCACCTGGGACGTCACCACCTATTGTCCTACCGCTCCATTATTTTGCACGAATGGAGCGTCTTTGTTCAGAAGAAACTTTATACTAACCGGTGTAGCGGTTCGTGATATTTTTTTCCAGGAGCTGGGTGGTTCGTGATTAAAATATTCATGAGAAAGAGCAATGGCAACTCATATACATTAAATAACTATAAAGAATTATAAATAACAGCTTCTTTCACCAACTCGTCAATAGCATAGTTGGTAGAGAGGAGAGCTATGGATCGAAAGGTCTGTGGTTCGAATCCGACTATCGATAATGTTTGTCTTTTTCTTCGACACATTTTCGTATGGGTTAGTTTAACCATAGAACAAGATTGAAGGGAAAATCGGATTGGAGTACATAGGTTTCTTAAAAAATACAACGAAAACCGCTACACTGGTTAGTTTCAGTGACTTCCTCTTTGTTCACTTGCGTTACCTTCCCAAAATAATGGAGAGATATCGCCTCCAACGCTCCATTCGTTCAAAATAATGGAGCGGTAGGACAATAGGGTGACGTCACGGGTGGAGGTTAAATATACATCTTCGGCATCCTTTTCATTTTCGTTCTCACGCAACTATGTGATATGTGAAAACAAACGAGACCTAGGAACAGAATCCCGGATGCAAAGGTCGTTAGTAACATTCATTTTAACCCAATTCCAAGTGATTTCTCGTAATTTTTTCTTGTGGAATGCCAAAATAAAATGCAAACGTTAATGTTTATTGGGGTGAGTACATTTAAAAGAATTCTGTAGAAAGGGCAACCTCGTGTAAAATGCCCATAGAAGGGTCAAGGTGGGGTCCGGAAGCACAAAGACAAAATAGCGCACTACAGGTAGCCCACAAAAAAACGGACAAGCTCACCTTTACCACCCAAAGCCAAAACTACCTATACCAATGGATGGAGAATCCTTCTAGACAAGCACGCAACCACCACCCAAAGCCAAAACTACATATAGCAATGGATGGAGAATCCTTCTAGACAAGCACACCTCCACCACCCAAAGCCAAAACTACCTATACCAATGGATTGAGAAACTTTCTAGACAAGCACGCAACCACCACCAAAATCCAAAACTACCTATACCAATGGATGGAGAATCCTTCTAGACAAGCACACCTTCCCTTACCCAAAGCCAAAACTACCTATACCAATAGGTAGAGACTCTTTCTAGACAAGCACACCTTTACCAACCAAAGCCAAAACTACCTATACCAATGGATGGAGACTCTTTCTAGACAAGCACACCTCCACCACCCAAAGCCCAAACTACCTACCATAGATAGAGAATTCTTCTAGAAGAAAGATTATACCAAGAAATCCAGATTTAGTTCAGTAGGTTTAGCTTTATATTTTCCTTCCAGAAAGACCGTTGTACCACTTTGGCCTCAGCGATGCACGCTTTGTGTCCCGTATTGGTATGGTACATGGCAAAATCGCTAGACAGCCCCCCCCCCCCCCCCCCCCCCCCCCCCCCCCCCCCCGCAATGAAAAGCTAGATCAGCCTCTGTATATCGGATGACATCGCTACTCCAATTTCAGTGTATTCTCGGAGACCTGTATAGGCTGTCCCGTGCGCGCACTATACCAACGATGGCTTGGGCCAAGAAAATCGCCTGTGCGTAACGATCTATAGAATAAAATCGAACTTCAAACCGGTTGGAAGGTTATAAATGCCATTTCGTTGAATTAACTAGGGTCAAATCGCAAAATAGTAGAAGTCTGGGACGTGCCTTCTGCGTGTATTAAACCAACCTTGCACATGCTAGTTATGAATTTTAACATCATAAAATCGTACAAAAAATCGCCTGTCAGCGTATGTTATACGCCCGCGCAAGCCCCTCCAGCCAATTTCAGGAACCCTCACGCAATGGCGCGAGCCCTTGCAGCCGATTTCACGAAGCCTAATGGCGCAAGCCACTGCAGCCGATTTCACGAAACCTTACGCAAATGGTGCACGCCCCTGTAGCCGATTTCAAGAACCCTTACGCAATGGCGCGAGCCCTTGCAGCCGATTTCAGGAAACCTTACGCAAATGGTGCAAGCCCCTGTAGCCGATTTCACGAACCCTCACGCAATGGCGCGAGCCCCTTACAGCCGATTTCACGAAGCCTAATGGCGCAAGCCCCTGCAGCCGATTTCAGGAAACCTTACGCAAACCGTGCAAGCCCCTTGTAGCCGATTTCACGAACCCTCACGCAATGGCGCGGGCCCCTTGCAGCCGATTTCAGGAAGCCTAATGGCGCAAGCCCCTGCAGCCGATTTCAGGAAACCCTTGCGCAAATGGTACAAGCCTCTGTAGCCGATTTCACGAACCCTCACGCAATGGCGCGAGCCCTTGCAGCCGATTTCACGAACTAATGGCGCAAGGCCCTGCAGCCGATTTCAGGAAACCTGACGCAAATGGTGCAAGCCCCATCACCCGATTTTACGAAACCTTCAGTATACGAAAGCCTCAGTACGCCACAATTTATTACCTAAGCCGCACCCCTGTTTGGGCTGCGCAACAGTTCGCTAACAACAATTTAACGAAAGTTTTTGGCGGTGCGCGGGTCCGCGGCTTAAGCGACATTTATGCAAGGACGTAGTCGAGTCCATCACAAGTCCCTGCAAGTCCCTGCAAGTCCATCCGTTACTTGTGACTGCCTTTATGAAGGGACTTGTGACTGGCTTTACGAAAGGACTCGTGAACGGACTTGCAGGGGGGACTCGACTACAACCCTGCATTTATGGCGTAGCTTGCGCGGTTAATGTAGGCGGCGTTAGGTGCAATCGGGTGCGATCAGGTGCGATCATTTGCAACAAAGCAGAATGGTTGACTGAACGGAAAGGTAAAAGGCCAGACGTGAGTGATTTATCAACTTGCACGCTTTATTTGACACGTTGTGATATGGTGATTATGAGTCTACGTGTCCGCAGGCTGACGCTTTAACGCTGCACTTTTCTCCATCTGTCAATCAGAGGGGGGGGTACATTTAAAGAGTTACCATCGTATATCAAATCAAATCAAGACGACATATTTATTTTCACATTATAACATTAAATTATACAAAACATAACACAGGGGACAAACAAATAAATGAAAAAGTTACCATCGTATATCAAATCGAATCAAATCAATACGACATTCATGTTTGCATTGACTTGTAACATTAAATTATGATTAATACACAAGACAATACCCAGAGAAGATAAAAAATAATCAAAAATATTCAAACAATTAAGTGTGAAGATTCGAAGGTCACTATGGCGGGAAAAGGCGAAGGAAGGCTTTTGTACTTTTCCCTACGTGACAAGACAAGACAAGACTAGACAAGACAAGACGTAAGACAAGACACGAACAACGGCAGAGCAAAACATGTAGGAGTGAGACCGGTATAATGTATGGTTGAAAGAACACCTAACCCTAACCCTACGTGCAAGACAAGACGTAGGACAACACTCGGACAACGGCAGAGCTAAACATGTAGGAGTGAGACCGGTATAATGTATGGTTGAAGAAACCACTAACCCTTACACTAACCCCAACCCTAACCCTACATGACAAGACAAAATGTAGGACAAAACACGGACAACGACAGAGCAAAGCATGTAGGAGTGAGACCGGTATAATGTGTGGTTAAAGAAATAACTTGCATGTAACAAATTAAAACAGTAAAATCTCAATTGTAAGTTTTGATGATCGAAATTTTCAGATTGTTGGCAAATGGCAATACATATTTCATTACAGAAGTACAATTATTTATATCAGTATCGAGATCATTCCAATATAGGACACCACGTTGAAATAGACTCTTTCTAAAGTAAGAAGTTATATTTTGTCTCACAAATAAACCACCTTTCAACGAACTACCTGTCCCGTATAAATGAGCAGAAGAACTGAGTGAAAACTGGTGAAAGTATAAGTTGTGAGTATAAAGATTATTCAGTTTTAATATTTTAGATTTGGCAAAATGAGTGGTTTAATGAAATAACCTGCATTACTTACAATACGAATAGCTTTCTTCTGCAGCATAAACAGTTTAATTAATGGCATGTGTTGTTGATGATCCCCAGAAGCAAGTTAACCATAATTGAAACATGAAAGAATAAATAAATATAGAAGTAACGAACTACCAATGGGTTATGGGCTCCGTACTTCCTAGCAACCTTACTTCCTATTGGGCGATACGATTACAATGTCGCTGGTATTACGCACTGTGTTCCTCGTTCATTTGATACTCGTATACCAGTGGGATTGATTCATCTGTTCGCTGGCTCTCTTTCCGTTGCGTTTTTATTAGGGATACGCGGTACCAGACACTTTAATTGAAGTCGGGCATCGATTTTGACTCCTCAACTCTTGTTAAATTTAATTTGGGCTGAGAAGGGTATACGTGTGCATGGAGATCATACACTGCAAAAAAATATGTTATAAAGGAAAACACCAGTAAAATATAACACCAGATGGTCCTGTATAACACCAATGGTGTTTCAGAGTATATAATTTAATAATCGCTTTGTTCGTGTAGATTGGCAAAACATTGTTCTTGAGGAAGAAATTTTCAGAATGTATGTGTGTAGTTTGTCTATTCTAAAGTGGCTCTTATTCCACAGGCATAGTGAACGCTTTTCCTCGCTGTGATCGCACGGCATTGCTCATTTCTCGCTTTTTTTATTAAACGTGCTCACTTTGTTTTGGCAATGCTACTTGTCTGTTTAGACAAGTGATTCCATCAATATGGTGAGAACTGTTGTTTTATTTTCCCCGTTAGCAGTTTTGTCGGAGCAGCTTGTTCATTTCTCTTCATCACCAAGGCAAATTGATCGGTTAAGTTTCATTATTTAACGACGTGCCTTGAACACATTAACGGCACTGAAGACGTTCACTCGGCTCCCAACAGGCGCGTCGTCGTTTTCTCAATCACTGCCAACCGATCGTTTTCTCCTCAATCACTGAGCGCACATGCGATGTCGTCTGCTCAAGATGCGGAGTCACATAATTTGGCGGGAAATATCCAGGGGCGAATGTGCACAGAATTCGAGTAAGACGTCCGGTCGGGACAGGCGCTGTATGCAGAGCCATGATTGCAATCTGCATGTAAAGCCACGTCGTATTAGATCAACGGGTATTTATCAGGCAAATCCGCAGTGGTTGGGTTTGATTACAAAATGGCTGCTGCTACTGAAGATTTTCAATTTGGCTTTGGGTGACGACAACTGAAGAGAACAAGTGAACTCTTCCGGGTTCCGGGCAGTGGGTTGGTTTCTGTCAGAATACTCTATTTTGAAATACCTAAATAAAATTGAAGCAATATCTGACATAAATAGACGAACGTTGGCATTGTAATTCGGGGGATGTTAATTAGAATGAAGCAAACCTTAGAGTTGGTGTGTCCGTGCCTTTTGGGTGTGGCACCCTGAAAAATAGATTTTCAAATCAAAATGGTAATTTTCTAGCATATTATTTCTTATGAGCTTTCGAATGAGCTTTCGGTAAGTTATTAATTGATTAATTAAACAAATTGAATTAGGATCGTCTCCCTTCTAATTCGTGAGGGGCTAGTATGCGCATTCGCTTCTTCGACTACATGCTCAACGCGCGTTGTATAATGTTGGTCCACACCTGTTCATTTAATACGCAGGAATGGGCGGATTTGGGGGATTGTATTTTATAGTAAAAAATCGTTAACTGACCTGTCCGATGTTTCACAATCATGGATGCCAAGAAAAAAAAGCAAGAAAAACGGCGTTCGTTTTTGACTGGCATCGGGCAGTTGTTCTTGTTGTTCTTGTTTTTGGCGATCGCCGTCTGGCGATCGTAATTTACTTTTTTTAATAGAAATACATTTTTCGGAACAATTACAGGATATTTAGCGCAATCATTTTGTTGATTGCCTAGAATCATTATTTGATTTCAAATACAAATAAATATTTCCTAATAAATCGGTAGTAACCTTTCTTATCATTTCAACACAAAAAATACGGCTCATTTTTTGTTATTACGCCTATTGCAAATAAAATTATAAATTCAGCAAAAGTTCATTAAAACAAAGTGATTCTGTCTCTTTCAGTTTAAAAATCCGACCATAGAGACTACGGTTGGCACAGTTACCGGGAGCAGTATTCAGAATTACCTCCGAAGTCTAAACCCAAACCTTGATGAATTTATGGCTACCTACATACAGCACAGCACAGAACAGGCCATTGATAACCTCAGGTAAGTGTTGGGTCGCTGATTATTTATCTATACTGATACAAATTTAAAGGGATCGTATACGTTTGGTAATTACTCCAAACAATAATGGCAATAAAAACTTACTTGGTAAGAAGTACAGCAGCTTTGGATAGTATAATGCATTTTTTTAAACTCTTCACTTCGAAGTACTGCGGTTATGGAAAAAGATATCACTTTGTATCTCAAAAATATTGAATCTGAGAAGCGTTACTGCAGTGACGTTTCTTAGATTGTGTATTCCAATGCAGATTATTCTTCCTGCGTGGACATAACCGCTCCAGATTTTTGGCAATATCTCAAAATCGCTACCACCTTTTGAAATGAAAGTTTTACAGGTTAGTTTTATGGTGTATATCTATTTTGTATAGGATTGAAACAAAATGGGTTCCAATTACCAAACGTATACGATCCCTTTAAAGTAGTATACACCATTTGCTTTTGTTATAGCTTTCGAAATTGGATTGGTCCAGGGTGTCTATTTATAGTATATATTGTGACGCTGACCTATTTTTTGTGTTCGTAAGTGCTAGCAAAACCAAGAAATGTAATGCTATGTTTGTAGTCTGTTTGCTTGACTTCCTTTAGACGAAATGGAGCAATTCATAGACGTCCAGGGAATAATCAGGTTAGGAAACCAGACTAGATGGCTGGCGCCTATTCACGGATTTTTAACAACAGTATTCTAAATGAAATAAATTTAATTAATTAGGGACAGCGTTTGAAAATAACAGGTGCTGTGATTTTTAAAGGATGCATGAGAATGTTACTCACTTGCAGTCAAGTGAGGTATTTCATGGTAATTCTGTAGTCTTGTTTTTGAATGTTTGCAAATGGTGTTTAAATGAACATTCGCAAAACGCGAAACGAAACTACTCGGTGAATAATTATGAAATATCTTACTTGGTTGTAAGTAAATAACAGTCTCAAGCATCCTGGTACGGTTTGCTGCCATTTTCATGAAACGTGGGATTTTTTGTATCAACAGTTTTCAACGATTGTTTGTCGACCATCGTTGGAAAAACCTTAATATTTTCAAATACCCCCCCCCCCCCCCCCCCTTCTTTATCAAAATGTAGTTAGTCCACACTTTGTTTGCGATTGGTTCACACATCCGTGGATGGGTGCAAGCCAGCTAGACTGGTTCCTTAACCTGTTGGTTTGTCTAGCATCTATGAACCAAAAGCCTCCAACAGAGGAGTAAAACAGTATTCGCTATAAAATACGAATCCCTTAATCCATTATTGAAAATTACAACAAAAACAAATTTTATACTTTATACATTTACGAGTCAAAAGCCGTGTTTCGATTGGACGCACCGCGACTTTTTCTGCAGAATGACAACTTTAAATCCAATGAAAACGCGCGTTAGACTAACGTCTATGTAAACGTCCAGCGGCGGTGAGTTAAATCTACCAGGCCAAAAGTGGCCGCGGAAAGTTTCCGCTCAACCGCGGTAAGTTATCAGGGATGCTGAAAACTCCAACGTAAACCGCCTTGCCCCGTAGAAGTACAATGTAGGCCTAATTCTTTGTCTGTTCGCACTGGACCTTTTTGATAAAACTTACCAAGACGATGGGTGCTTTTCTCATTTTAAGTCCAACGCGGACAGCTTAGGACGTTTTCCTCTCAGTTACCTTTCCCGAGTCCAGTGGTTAATTTTACCGGCCAACTGCTGCCCAGGAAAACTTCCCGGGTAACTTTTCCGGAGACGATCAGTCCAGTGCGAACAGCACGAGTCGGTAAAAGCGGCTCATGAAAACGTACATCCGGCCCCCTAATAATGCGAGGACATGCTACACAAGACACCGCGCATGTGCTCTTTGCATTGTTTACGTGCGCGCACGTTGATGCCTGCACATCGCATCGTGATAGTTTTTATGGTAAGTTTCACGCCAACGGAATTTATAGGCCAAGTTGATAGATCGTTTGGGTCTCAGAACTCGGGTTGGGAAAATGAGGTGCGTTCGAGATTGTGCGTTAATTCGTTAGCGTACAAGGCTCATATCAATCGCAATAAAATGATGATGTCCTCAAATAACTATCTTCTAAAAATAGCTTTATATAAAAGTAGGATACACCATTGGTAATTATCATGAATGGGTGTAGTTGGTTGGGGGTTGTATTTTATAGTAAATAGCAAGAAAAACGGCGTTCGTTTTCAACCGGCGTCGGGCAGTTGTTTTTGTTGTTCTTGTTTTTTCGCGATCGCCGTCCAGCGTTCGTAATTTTTTTCAGAACAATTACAGTATATCTAGCACAATCCTTTTGCCGGATGCCTAGAATCATTGTTTACTATCAAATTAGTAAGATTTTTCGATATCTGCAAATGGTGTATCCTACATTTAATTTATTCGAGATATAAAATAAAAACGAAAAATGCCAGCGCTGAAAGGGTTAGTAGGTTTGTGGTGTGCGTCGGTCGTTTTAGCAAAACAACTCGAACGTTTCGGGAAAACCGTTCGCCTCGTTTGGCAACGTTCGCCAACGTTGGTTTGCAAATAATCGGTCCCACTCGCGCAAGCATTGCCAACCTTGACGAACGTTAGTATGTTGTTGTCGCGTAAAAGTGGAACGCACCTCTGGTTTGCTTATGATATTTATAATCATTCGTGCAAGTCTCTGGTCCTTTTCTATATAATGGTTTAATTTACCGTCAACAAGAGTATCGTAGCATCATATCGGCATAGACTCTTCTGCCGGGACGCCATTTTTTTTTTCCTAAACAACATCGCCATAGAACAGGTTTTAAGCGCATCTGATTGGCTATCTGTTACGTCATGGTAGTAAATTTTACTCTCAATTTATTGACCCTAGGATACTCAACTTATTGACCCTAACCCTTTTTGACCCTAGGTCTCTGGGCTTTTTTGACCCTAGTATACGTCATGCAATGCGACACATGGATGAATGAATGACGTAGATATTAAACAACCAATCAGATGCGCTAAAAAACAGTTCTATGGCGATGTCGTTTGGGAAAAAGAATTTCGCTGCCGGGACTGCATTTGTGCGAAGTCTGGCGCAGCACCTGCGTAAAGGTTCTCGGTACCGCTACGTGGATAATCTCAACCGCCAAGGCTTATAAACGGGTCGCCCTATCTTCTTTGCATGGTACTAAACCTGCGGGTTATTTGTTTTGCATTACTTAAGTCAATTGGAAAATATGATGCAAATCTTTTAAAATATAAATGATTTACAGTGATTTGTATCACATCAAAATAATTTGTCCGAATGATAATTTTATTCCTTAAACCAACGACGTTCAGTTATGAAATTTTCATTTAATGTTTTATATTCACGTACGTTTGAATATATTATTTTTAATGCAATTCTACCGCAAATAATGTGTTTTTGCTTTTGCTAGGATATTCGATACATGTATTTTGTTTAAAGTACGTGCTCACTCATTTTTTCTGTACGTGACATTATTGGAACAATCCATAGGGTCTGTGTGTTCAAAGAGATCGTATACTTTGGTAATTACTCCAAAAATTAATGGCAATAAAAACTTACTTCGTAAGAAGTACAGCAGCTTTGGATAGTATAATGCATTTTTGCAACTGTTCACTTCGAAGTACTGCGGTTATGGAAAAAGATATATCAATTTTTATCCCTAACAATTTGAATCTGAGAAGCGTTACTGCAGTGACGTTTCTCAGATTGTGTATTCCATGCAGATTATTCTTCCTGCGTGGACCTAACCGCTCCAGATTTTCGGCAATATCTCAAAATCGCTACCACCTTTTGAAATGAAATTTTTACAGGTTAGTTTTATGGTATATATCTATAACTATATAGGATTGAAACAAACAGTGGGTTCTAATTACCAAACGTATACGATCCCTTTAAAATTATTCTCTCTTTACTCAAACCCTAAAAACTCTTTCGACCCAAAATGTTGAACATTGTATTTCTTCTTCTCTATTTGTTTTTCATTACTACCCTAACCCAAAACTACCTCTAGACCCTTTTACTGGGAACAGGAAAATGTACCCACAACTATTTCTCGGTCAGCTTTTTTCCAAACAAAAGAAACTATCCCCATAACTAGATGTAATCTTCTTTCGTATGATGACGAGCAGCTTAACGTGTTACTGCATACATCGGCTTGATGGCATTTAGTAGAAACAGGGTGGACCGCGTGAAGGTTGCCATCTCCCACCCCGCTAGATGTAGGCCTATGCCATACCCACATGTCATTTTGACAATAATGTGGTGGTTTTTCTTTTCCCCACGGCGCTTGCTGTCGCCATGGTGCGTTCTTTGTCGGATCCTTGTGGCATTCTCAATAGACATCGTATTCCCGAGTGTTACTCCCACCTCCTCTTGACCCGCAGCCAATCCAACGGGGAATTATATCGACGGAGTCTCGCCGCTTATTCGGTGATCTTTAAGATTGTCTCAAGAGAATTTTTTCGAGGCTGTAAGTTTTGAATCCCTCGGTAAACGGGGGTAAAAATTTATTTTGGATGAGAAGCCTTTTTTTTTTTTCAAAATTATCATGATTCACCTGACCAGCCTACACCGACTGGCGGTCAATGTGCCGGTTTCCTCGAGAAATCGTCGAAGTGAAGTTGTTTGTTCGCGTTGGAGGACTTCCAGTGGAGTGGAATTACCGTGCGTGAATTTGCTGCTGCTGCGCTCTTGCAGTTCCACGTACTGCGACTAGGTCGTGACGTACACATGGGGGCACAATGATTGCACATGGACGTGAGGGGTACATTTGGCTGCAGGATTGAAATCGAAATGCTATGCTATAAAAACAGACACAACATTACAAATGATGAAGAAAAAACTGATTAGACCATGAGATGATCGCTAAAAGAAATGCTCCTAATTCACGGATTCCATGACGTGCCGTGGTCTCGTGGTCTGGAGCATATTGAATGTGTAATCTGTAGTTAAAGCTATAGGTTGTGGGTTCGAATCCGGCATGTGACTATGGTGCGTGTGCCCTTGGGCAAGGCACTTTGTCACTCATTGCTTCTCTCCACCCAGGAGTAAATGGTACCTGTGAGGGCAGATAATGGTTATTGTGGTTGGTTTAGCTGCTTTGCGCCAAAATGGCAGCATCGAGCTGTATACTCCACAGGGAGCTGAGATGGTATTTTTTATGGGCCCAATGACCGGGGTAATAATGTAAGAGCGCCTTGAGTACCAGTCTTGGTAGATACGTGCGCTAGATAAGAACTGCCTATTATTATTATTTATGATGCCCACTATATGCACCATGTGAATTTGGAATATAGAATGTTTCAAAGATGTAAATACAAAAAACGAAGGTTGTTGAACTGTAAAACTGCATATATTTGTGTGTATATATATGTAATAATGATGTTTAGTTTGTATAATGATGGAAAACAGTGGGCGGTGACTACACAGGCTGGTGACAGTGGTGAACGTGTTTAGGCGTTTTATATTTAGGCGTTGTTTATTATGCGAAAGAAAACCGTCACCGCGTGATTTTATAGGTGGATTTCCGGGCTGAATTGTACTTCTTCCCTAACACTTTGATCGCGAAACAATCGTCATTTTCATTTGCAATTTTTGTTTTTTGAATAAGCTTGACTTTTGACAAGCAACATTGTCAAGCCACAAAGTTTGCAACAAATGTTTGACAAGCACCATTTGTTGGTGTTTGTTACCAAATGGTTGTTAACATTCTGTGTGGTGCAAAATGAACACTGCGATTTGGAACATTTTCAGCGATCATCCAATGTTCTTGATGTAAAATCATATGCAAAAAACGCCAGGATTTTCTCTCGAGGGGGGGGGTGCAAAGTACTGACAAGAAAGCAGCAGATTAAGGGAGAAATCACTGGGGTTTGCTAAACGTCAGTCAACGCTTCGTTTAAGACCACGATACCTACAGCTGCATTTGAGTGTTAAATGTATACATTCAACATACCTGAGAGGCTAATGACGTCATGGCTTTGTTTATTTTCTTTACGCCAGACAAGGTATAGGGACAAACTCGCTCAAATGAAAGCGCACGTGTAAAGAAAGCATGACGTCATTAGGTCTTAGGCCTTTTGAGTAGGGAGTTGACTTCGACCCCTTTTTGGGTATTTATATAGACGATGTGCCCTCTGACGTCTCGTGTTTACATCTGTATTCAAATGTGCCCGGCAGTATGCGCACACATCGTGTTTTACATAAAATTTGCTTAAAGAGTGACGTCGCAGCTCAGATCGCCTTTGAATTATGTGACCTCTGATGTCATCTCTTAACCTTAAATTATGTAAAACATGATGCGTGCGCATACTGCCGGGCACATTTGAATACAGATGTAAGCAGAGGGCACATCGTTTATATATTCCGGAGGGGGAGGGTCACCTCTTGTCCCCCCATCCCACCCCTGGCGATTTCCATGATCCTTAGCATTTCCTAAGGAGAACAACTGAAAGATTGATCAGAGTTATGCGTGCATTTTTTTTGCAGATATCGAAAATATTTACTACCGAATTATTTCGAAATATCTTACTCAGTTGAAAGTAAATAATGATTCTAGGCATCCAGCAAAATAATTGCGCTAGATATCCTGTAGATAGCCGGACGGCGATCGCGAAAAAAAACAAAGATCGCGAAGATAACATAAGAATAACTGCTTGACGCCGGTTGAAAACGAACGTTGTTTTTCGTGCTTTTCTCGGCATCCATGATTGTAAAACTTCGGACAGGTCAGTTAAACGATATTTACTATAAAATACAACCCCCCCAATTCTACCCATTAATGGAAATTCAAGCAATTACCAATGGTGTATCCTACCTTTAACTCAGATAAAAACAATAATTGTGCAATTTTAAATGAACTTTTACCGAAACGTTGTAGCTAGTATGTGCAACTTGACGATTCTTACACTTTGGGCCGATACATTGAAACTGAAGATAGCTGCCCATATCCACGTACAGGTCGGTTGCAGTTTTTTCTTTTCTGTTTAGTTTTTTTTAAGTTTTTTTTAGTCTATGCCAGTTTTATTGGAAAGCGGCTCTATAGAGAGAAGTTCAGAAGGAATTGACATGCACTTTTTGTTGGATCTGACAGGCTGATCATCGTTTACGTCGGTGAAGAATCTTTACTTTGCAATGAACCAAAAGCTGAAACCTCCCTTATCGGTTCGTCGACCGTGCACGGTAAAAGCCTAGAAGATTATTAGTCTGCTCGATGTTAGTTTCGTAAATGTCAATTATAGGGGAAACCTTTGTGTCATTGGAGATCCCACATTGACGAAAACAATATTCTAGCAATTATTATTGGATTATAATAGTCAGCCTGAAAATGTGCAAATCAAATTCGAATATGTGCCTTGTTGTCATCAAATTCTCGTCTTGGATCTCAAGGGAAACACATTTAATGTTGATGAATAACTATAAGTACGGAAACAATTATCATAACCACTGGACTATAAAATGTGATTAGATAAATTGTGTCCTTCGTCTTGGATATAAAGCCCGTGGGATTTCCGATTTGGGTCATTCCACCAAATTGGAACACGGCGTTCGTATTATGTCCAGAAACGGTTGTGAGGCATTTTCAGTAATAATGACTACACACTTTTGATATGCATGTTTAAGTATACAACACACGAAATGGACCTCATACAAGCTTTAAGTTATTACTCTTACCTGAAATACAAACGAGTCGGTAGCTATAAACAATTTAATACCATGTACCCTATTGTGGCATTTGTTACGTTCAAATACATTTTTCAACATATATTCCTTGTAATTTATCTACAATACGCTTATTATAGTTAGTACAGTGCGCAAAAATGTATTAGTGACACGGCGTCCACTCTTACATCGGAGTATATTCAACTCTACTACAATTGTACAAAACCTTCCAAATTTTGTCGAACATCCAAGACAAATATCAGGAATACAATTCATATAATTAATGTTGGTAAATGGTATGTAACTAGAAATGTAGACAAATTGTCGCACGTTGTGTCCCAACTTTGAATGACTCGTCTGTAATGACCGCCAGTTATTTCTGATGATTGCCGATTTATCTTTCAAAAGTGCACATAATCACATATACCGGTTTCACACTGTGCAGTTACCCGGGTTATATCGGGGTTAACGAAATATTTAACCCCGAGATTACCCGGGTAATTTGGAGTGTTCACACTACACTTCTCGGGGTTAGATATTCTCCGGGTTAACTGCCTCGAAACCCCATTTAACCCGGGTAATTTCTAACCCTACCCGCATACCGGTTTGACACTATGCAGTTACCCAGGTTATCTCGGGGTTAACGAAATATTTAACCAGTCTGTATAGTGTTCAGTAACTCGTCTTGATAAGTTTGTTTTACGTACACTAAATGCAAGGCACCAGTCTTAACACGTACGTACACGTGTAGGGAAACACATTTTTCTATCGGCTTGTCATGTTATACACGTGCATATATCCAGAGTTCCTCTTTCTTTCGTAACAATGGCAAAACATTCTGCGACGAAAAGAACAAACAATTGGTCTGAAAAGGAGCAACGTTACTGTTTTCAATTCCATGTCGGGCGCCATTTTTCTGTCAAGGTGAGCGCAAAGGATTGTGGGAAGGCAGAGGTCAAGCAATGCACATTCTCTGGGTTGTCGTTTGCTTAGTGCCACTAGCAGTTTGTAGTGTGAAACGGATTCTCCGGGTTAGTTTCTACCCGGGTATGGCCAACTACCCGGGTGATTAGTTACCCGGGTAAGTCCAGAGTAGTGTGAAAACGGTAATAGAGTAGTTAAATTGTGCACTATATTATTTCTAGTTTCAAAATTGCCTTTAAGGTTTTATATACATTATGCTACATTGTATTTGTGACCCAGCAAAATGAGTCAGAAGTCGCCAGGTGTATTACTTTTGAGTAATACACCTTTTAACATTCTCCTACACTGTTAAAAAAATATCTGTTAATTAACAGTATATTCTATTGTCAATTGGCATTACAGAAGTTACTGTTTTTTAACAGTACATTCTACTGTTGTTTTTATCTCTGTTTATTAACAAAGATTATACTGTATTGGGTACTGTACACCTACAGGTATTCCCCTGTTTTGCAACAGTGATTAACCCGTTGTTTTTTTGTTAATATAACAGCAAATTTTGTCCAAAAACAAACGCTCCTGTTGAGGTACAGTTTTCTGTTGTTATGCATATAATTGCGGCAATTTACATCGATGAATGAAGTAGGAATGGGAACCAGACTTAGTAGGCATATAGATTAAGTAACTGGTTATTACACTTTACACAATACTATTACCACACATATACAGATAGGGCAAATGCTATACGATAACCTACTAAACACTTTAACCATTGTCGTGAGTTACTTTTATATTCAGCTTTTCCCGCCACGATGAAGTCACGCTTTCAAATGAATAATATTAAAATTTCAATGCGGAGGGAGATGGGATGCGATTCTTCAGCTTTATTTGCTAAAAATCAAAATTGTATCAGGGAATTGCTTTAATAATTACACAAAGTGGTCAAAAAAGTGTGTTTTGTGGTAAAAAACACAGTTTAACATGACTTTTGTGAACACTAATTTCCTCACTTCTGATTGGTCAGTTGCTGCGTAATGAGATTCGTGTAGGAGAACAGTAGATTCTCTGTAAATAAATACTTCGTTGGCGTTGCTGTATATTTACAGCAAAATGTGTTGTTATGAAACAGTGATGTTGATGTGTCTTCACATAACGGATTAAAATGCTTGTTCAAAAGATGATGTTTCTTGTTCCAGTACAAAACTTTAATTCAACAGCGAACATTCTGTAACCAAACAGATAAATTCAGAAAAATGTACATAGACAGTACTAGTTTTGTTTCTATGCAAAGAAATCCAAAAACAGTAATATCTACTGTTATATTTTGACATTTTCAACAGAAAAACAACTGTGAAGTTACACAATTTTTAACAGTGTACAAAATATAAATCAATAGAAACAATCAACACTTTCATCTAAATCATCATTATTACAAGATATACCAAAGTAAAGAGCGTAATGATGTGCTTTCTACTGCATGTGAAAATCAAATAACTCAAAATTTGTCCTGAAGACTAATTTCGAAGGATTCCGTCATATTTATACAAAATCACCGATGAGTGATGAGAACATCTAGCAAAGGATATCTTACAGCAAAGGAGATATAATATTTATTTTGTTTACTCTAGACAAGACAAACACTTTGTGTTGTAGTACATGTAATCTCACGCGGGACATTGTGTCGGCAAGCCCGTAATTAATTTTCCTATACGCTTCTCTGGTCTTTGTTATCCGCACATGTACTGTACTCCCGCGAACAAGTCTCTCTACAGCTCTCTGTGGACTCCAACCTCTCTTGAGAAGCGGAAAACACAAACAGCGTGCTAGCCTCTTCACTGTTCCTCTCGGAGGCAAGAACAAATTCTGTCTGTCGCTGCTTTTCTGGAAATCTCGAGAGGATTGACGGACACGCCTGAGCGTACGTACCCATCGAGGTAAAGACGCGTTTGATAGACCTAGCTTCCTCATATTGCGGGGTGTGTGTGGGTTTTTTGGGGGGAGGATGGGGGGGTTCAGGTTCAGATGAACAACAGGCCAATGTAAGTAAATAACTGTCTCAAGCATCCTGGGAAATCATAGTACCTGTTGTGCTGGGGTTGTTTTTCAAGAAAAGTTGAATTTTGTATCAATTCCCGTGGTTGGTCAGCCGACCATCTTTGAAAAAACCTGACTGTTTTCAAATACCGCCCCCAATTTTGGAAATTAATTAGTCCAGATTTTGTTTGCAATACGAGTACACATCCATAAATTAGTTTGGAGCCTGATAATTCCCCGACGTCTCTTTTTCTTTTAATGTATGTCAGGGAACCAGACTTCAAAAACATGTCTAATTTTGTTTTTCCAGCATATGTGAAGACAACACTTTAAACAGGTCGGCGTAATAACATGTTGTATGAAATACGAATCCACTCGTCCATCGATTTTTGAAAATTACAGCAAAATAAATTGTATACCTTTAAACGTTCCTATCACGAACAGCGCCACCAAGAGCCACATTGTGCTCCACCTTTTTCCTTACCCTCTGTTTCTGTAGTGTTAGCACGAGTACGACTTTGTGACGGTGTGATAGGAATATCATACCCCTGTGAAAATCGGAATCCTTTTCTCTATTATTGGTTAAACCCTCTCACGTGACCAGACACTCTCCTAATTATCTTAAGGCATGCGCAATACAACCAATGAATCCTGGGGTGCGTTCCGCTCAAGCGAACGTTGCCAACGTTGGCCAACGTTAGCGTTGTTCGCGTAAGTGGAACGCAATGTGCGCCAATTATGTTGGCGAACGTAAGCGAAAACGGCGAACGACATTTTGAGCTGTTCGCTGTTGGCCAGTGACGTATTTTAAAGATGGCGGAGAAGTTAGCAGCCGACGTTTTTCTTTTTACGGTTTTGATTTACGTTTGATACTTTTCGTTATAAACGGTGGGTTGTTTTGAGCAGTAACAGGGATCTTTTAAAGAAAAATAATGAGTTGGACAAAAAGCAGCAAACCAAACGACGTCACTGTCACTGGGCGCCGCCATTTTGAAAACGTTGTTTTTGGAATATCGTTCCACTTCAACTAACGCAAACTCAAAACGTAGGCGAACGTTCGCGCAAACAGTTCGCGTAAGTGGAACGCAGCCCAGATTCCATAGAGTTTAAATTTCCCGCGAAAACTGCACGTTTTTCATATACCCTTGAAAGGACGCAGAAAGTTGAACAGTATACGCACCTAGTATATGCATCGGTTGAACCGGTTCCAAACGGGTGTGCGTCTACAAAATGCTGCAAATTGCATTCGTATGATCGTATGATTATCCTGTTTTTTTATTTTTTAACTTGAGTTTGCCACACAAGTAAATAAAGTTCCATAGACCCCAATGATAACTACGCCTACGAAATTTAGAAAAATTTAACTCTCCAAGACGTTTGAGACACAAATTAAATTACAGCTTATTTCATCATCTTTCATTTCTTTTCTTTGTACGAACATTTCATACGTACTGTGGACCTACGAACAATTGACGTCCACAGGATGCGGGAAGAGATTACTGATTGTGGACTTGCATATGTCCACAATCAGTTTTACCCTTTCTACCCTTTCTGAAAAAGAGCTTAAGATTAAAATGGGTTAAGGTTATGTATATAGAACACATAAGGGGCCAGAATCAAACTTGGGTTTCCAAATATTTCCTACAAGCGAGAAAAATGTGTATTTAGCCAATGTTTTTCTAACTACATGGAGACAAAGGAATGTCCACACTACGTATGGAAGGTAAAGATGGGTGTGTGTGGAAGAGACGTTTCCATCCAAATATGACCCCCCATAAAAAAAAGTATTGTGGCCCATCGCCATCTTGAAAAATGTAGCCCCCACCCCATTGCAAAATAGAGCACTATTAGGACCAAATTTCATCCGAATTTCACAGTTTTGCAAACTTGCAGTCATGTGCACGACTTCCACTTTTTTGTGTTACAAACCATGAAGTTCATGGCCCACGCAATGTTCAAATAGCAACGAAATTGAGGGCATGCAAATCGTGATTTGTCTCGCGTAGCCAATTTTCGGTCTATTTACTATCAGCACCCTTGAGCATCGTATCATAACCCAAATAAACCAAGAATAGTTTGCAGGGCTCCTCGAAAGAACGACGATCAACAACACCTTGAAAAAAGCAAACCTTTTCTACCAATGAGTCGACTGAGAATGCATAATATATTAGTTTGACAAGGCAAGAAAGAAAATCAGTGACACTAAACAAGTTTAACATTTTCTCCAAGGAATTCTAGAAATGTTGGGGCTCATAAAACAATGCTTTAAAGGTAATACATGTATATATTATTTGCTTTTGCTGTAATTTTCTGAAATGGGTGGAATTAAGGATTAGTATTTTATAGCAAATATCGTTAGTTCGTTACACTAACCTGTTTAAGGTTTTGTGTTCATATATGCTGGGAAAACAATTAAGAAAAAAAAGTGTTCTTGTAGTCTAGCTTCCTGATCCCACCTCAGATAAAACGAAGTAACGTATCGACGCCAGGGAATTTCCAGGTAAGATAACCAGACTAGCTGATTTGCACCGTTCATATTTATCCGATTACAAACAAATTGTGGAACAACACAATTTGGTAAATTGGGGACAGAATTGGGTGAAGGGGAGGGTCAGTTATTGTCCTAACGATGGTCGGCTGACTATCGTTAGAAATGTATTTTAAAAAACTCTCTTTTTCTTGAAAATTACAGCACACCAGGTTCCATGATTTCACGGGGTGCTTCGAACAAATATGTAGTCAGAGTCCACTATTTCATAAACATTTATAAATAGTTTTGTTTTTTGTTGTTGACAAATGCATATTTACTTTGTGAAATGTTTTAAATTTACATCTCGTTTTTTTGTTACGCGTATGGCGCCGGTAATCCTACTTGAAGGTCCCTGCAGCACTTTCTTCAGCATTGAAAGGCAAAAAGGTTTTCGCATTAAAATGGCAATGTACTCAAGTCCTGTAATCCTGTTTAACACAATTGGTTATTCTACCCTTCCTTTCCCTCACGAGATGGTATTAAGACAAACCCCCACTCTACCTGTTTACTCATCCTTTCGCCTATGCGTTTCAAACGCAACATGCTAGCGGGAATACGAAGCGAGTCCAGTGCACCCTGCATCCACAGTGCAAACCGATTACCTAGCCGGGCCCCCTGGTGCGTCCGACGGTGCAGATTGTCCGCGCTGTGTCGGGGCTTGTCTAAACATCGCGGTGTTTTTCCAGAAAAGGGTGAACTGATTGTGTTCTTTGTGTACAGAAGTAGATTCTCCAATGTTTTCGCTAATATAATTTGGAAGGTAACACAGTAAACGGCGAATCGGGTACGCTCAGGGATTATCAGGTGGCAGTCAAAATTACAATGTGCTAATGGGATAGTTTCGAGGCTCGGTCTATGCATCGAAAAGATGGCGAAGTTAGAGTGAATTTATGACAGCTATCACCTTCAGTTCTTTCTTGTGTAAAACAACATGACTCGGGAATATAAATTGACTGCCTACAATTTGAAGCATTGTGCATGCCTTGCAAATAATTGGGTGCTGTAATTTATGTATTTAATTTATTCATTCCAATTATAAAATCCCCCCCAAAAGAAATATTGTTCTGTATTAAAAAAAAATCTGAATTTCTCAGCGCTTTTGTCAAAAACTCAATAAATACGTTATGGTAATGGTAAAACAAATAAGTCGCCTCGGTTTGATTATGTATGCCTCGTCTATTTAGATTTAGGAACGTGTATCGCACTCATGGTCTTCGTTGTGATCGACAATTAGGTTGATGTGCCGTGCGAGTACACACACTTCATGGGAGAGGCTAAGATAATAACCTGCAGGGGTGAAAACAAAGCCAGGTTCCCTGGTTTCTGTTAGATAAATTCCCCAGCCTGTTTCCTTATCATCACGCCAGAGTGGAGTAGATTATGACCTATTTTGACAGAAGGCTTGGGAACCCATTCCTTCTGTCTGCCATGTGGATCCGATAGAGTGAAATATAACCAAACAAATTAATACAGATTTACATGTATATTGTTTATGAAATACGAGTTGTTAGGTATCAGATGTGGTTTGCCATGATTTTTTTCCAGATTCTTCATGTTGAGTTGGTTGTAGTCTTTGCCAATGACGAATGCGATTGGTCGATCGTTCACGTCGCGTTTACTTTTCACGCAGTGCGCCGGCTAACGACACGATTGTAGACCAGCTTCCTCGCTCACGCATACGGCTTTGCAAAATGCTTCTAGCAGTTTAACTTTTGTCCTTATTTCTCCGCAGGCTTTCTTATATGGAGCCAATTAGCGATCGCAGAACTGCGATTATCAACACGTACTACGCGCACACACGAAATTCCTCTGTGAAGCAGCGCTAATTATATGCAACGCAGGCAAGCGCGACCGCTGAATGGTAGTTGACTGCGCGCGGAAAGATGATATATTCGAATGGTCGATTTTGCATGAAAAGGTCACGCCCCATTTAAGCAATTTGCAAAGACCACTGCGTGATCGAGGGAGCTGATGTCGTAACCAAAGTCGCACGGCAATGTCGTAACCAAAGCCACACGGAGTGTCGTAACCAAAGCCGCACGACAATGTCGTAACCAAAGCCGCACGGCAATGTCGTAACCAAAGCCGCACGTCAATGCCGTAACCAAAGCCGCACGACAATGTCGTAACCAAGGCCACACGACAATGTAGTAACCAAGGCCTAACACGACAATGTCGTAACCAAAGCCGCACGACAATGTCGTAACCAAAGCCGCACGACAATGTCGTAACCAAAGCCGCACGACAATGTCCTAACCAAAGCCGCACGACAATGTCGTAACCAAAGCCACACAACGATGTCGTTTCGGTTGCTCTTAAACAGTACCTAATTCCCATCAGTAATACAAATTTGTCCGTCCAATTTCGCGAATTGCTCAATCAGTCACACGGAATGCTAATTCAAACTCGCGTAAAAAACGGGCAAGCATTATTACACTCGGTTCAGTTTAGCGAAAGCCCACAACTGTTTTAGGGTATCTTCATTCGCCTGTAAATATAGAAAGGCAGTAAGTTCAAATACGTATTAAACTTGTGCATTTTAATGTAGGGAGATTTCGTTTTCAGTTCACTCGGGAATTTAATTTGGTGCATAATAAGTCACAGAAGTGACACACGCTATTAGGCAGTTGCACTTCATGTTTAATGTACAGTACGCCTAAATCTAATTTATTGGGATGCCATATATTCAATAACTATATACCCAATATACATTATTTATGTATTATTGAAGAGGTTCTTTTATCAAGTTAATTAAGGTTATTAAGTCATGATTAGAATATTTTTTGACGGAGATAGCAATTGGTAAAATTGATCATGTGACCAAAGTTATTAAATGCAGCGAGGCTCGAATTTGTTTATATATGCAAGCGTTGCAGTGTGGATGTACTGTAACGCCCTCTGTGACGTTTCTCCAGATAGTGCTGGCTGCAGGTGGTTCTCGATCAGGGAATTTCTGCATAAATACATCGATATCATCATTATCCACAGTACGGATGTGTACTCCGTGACACACACAAACTTCTCTGTTCGGTAGTAAAGCTGAACACAACCACGCATGATCAATGTTTGGCGAATAATGAAGTGCTATGGTTGTGCGCGGTAGCCCAGCATGGCGAGGCCGCCACATCCAAAGGGATTTGACGCGACAAGAAAATACACAGCTTGTTAAACACAGCTTGTGTCAACCACATAAATATACATAATTGAATAATGACACTCAACAATTGGACTACACAATCTACACAAGCTTATGGCCCCGAGCAACTTGGTGGCACGTTGAGGGACACAGACCCCGAGTACCCAAAGGCACAGTCCTTTAATACAGTCCTTTAACTCGCGTTACGCACAGAGTTTGTGGCAAATTAACAAAAGGAAAAACGTAAGCTGTTAAAGTGGGTTAACAGGTGCATTCCATTGTCGACATAACAGAAGTGACAGTACACAGTTACACAAGTTAATTTCAAGGACGGGACTGTTACCACTGGTAATGTAGCAACTAACGGATAATGTATCACCAACCGTTAATGTCATACAAATTGACCGATACCGTACTCCTAACCGATTATGTAACAACAAATCAACAGGTGTAGTGTAGTTAAATGTACTTTCCGTCAATTGATAAATTATTATAAATTGACCATGAGTGTAGTTAAAGTAACTGAACTATCGGTCATTTGTTGTTACATTAACGGTCATAGTGATTTAGATAGTATCGGTCATTCTGTGTAACATCATCGGTTGGTGATACGTTATCCGTTGGTTACTACATTATTGTAACACATGCCTACCACGGCTTGTTCCAAGTCACGTCTGCCTGTAATCAACGTCACATTACATAGGCTAGGCAATAGATATAACATTTATAATTAACAGAATAAAACGTAAAACGTAAAATGTATTTTTTCCATTTCATTTGCATCTTGACTGGGCTTATCCGATCATGGGCAATAAATTGATTTATTAAAAGAAAATAAAGCATTCCCATTTACAACATTTGTAAAATACTTCTAATTTATGACTGCAAAATAAAATTTCCGTTCAATCGGTCACGCAGATAACAGTTAGGTAAATTTAACCAGTTCGAGCTTGGATTATTTCATATCACCGAGCCAAGACGCGGGATTCTTTTAACCGAAACTCGATCCGAGGCGGGTTCAACCCGATGGTACCGGGAAGCACACCCACGCATTTTCCGACTTTGCTCGCTACTAACAGACATTTCCGGCCTTACTCGTGACGTGTTTATGCGTCATCCGTTTTGAATCTGGGGAAAACTGTGCGTGTATATACGTCCTCCGGCGCGAACTGGTTAAACACGGGAGTCTGTGACTAGACTCGTCAGTGTTTGATACCGGGACACTCACAGAGAAAAGTGTCGATGAACTGGCGAGACACGGTCTGTTATCCACATAAAATGGGCTAGCGTTGTCCCAATGCCTAACATAGAAAACATGATTCCACGGTCAATTTGACCTCTCTTGGGAAATAACTTATCTCTGTGAAAAGATTATCGGGATTCGACGTTTGGTATCTCGTTTTAAAGTGGAAAGGTGTATCCTTCAAACCATTATCTGTGTCAGTCACACATTTTACGTTATATTTTGTTTGTACTTTTTAGACGCACTACATATTACAACTGAGAGACTTAATTGAATTTATTTAAAGTACAGCTGTTTAAAAGAACAAGTGAAAGCCTTCATGTATAAAGCAAATAATAAAACCTTTAAACGTGTAAATTGTTAGAATAATACATGAAATAGAAAATAAACGTTGGATACCTGCCGATAAAATTACTGAGTAATTTTTTTTTTTTTTTCTGTGAAGACAAAGTGTAATAGTGCAAGTGTGATTTGGCAAATGCCAAATTCGATTTATGCATACTACTTATTTATTCGCCTATTTTGGCGCATGATCAAAAACGAGTAAACAAAACGGCATTTGACTACACGCGTGTTCAAACATAACTTAAGAAACGAAATCATTATGCTCAATACTATACGGTTAGAAAACGGTATTCACTTAAGATCACTTGAAGATCACTTAAACCTCATGAAATGTAATGCCCATTGTTTCTGATTGAATGAACAATTTGCGAAATTAATTGGCCAGGAAAACCTATATATCAGTTATTTAGAAATAAAAAATAAAAGATACAGGTATATTTAGTGGCGATGTTTGAGTAGAATCGGGGGGGGGGTGTGCGTATACTGCTATCAAAGCATTCACAAAATGATCGGTCGATCTTGCAGCTCTCATTTTCCCGCCAAAATAATTTGGCGCGCCCGCGTGTGGATTTCGCAGCTACTACCCCGCGGCAATCGCACGTGTACAGGTGAGGGCTAGCAATGCATAATGTATTATTTCTTGCTTTGGCATTTCGACGACGGACCTTAACGTACTACATATAGTCAGGTGGCTTAGTGTTATATTTAGGGATTACCGTTTACCGGGTGGATAAAATGCACCATATTTTGCATGAAGATCCCTTAAGGCCTGGTAAGTAATGTTAGCCTATAGGAGCCCTCCGGAGTTTTTAAAACAATATGCCTTATTTGCATAAATCGTAAATACCCGCCGTGTAATAAAGATATTAAACGGCAGGTATTTACGATTTATGCAAATTAGGCATAATGTAAAAAAGAAAAACTCCGGAGGGCTCCTAGGCTAATATTAATTACTAGGCCTTTTTGGATCTTCATGCAAAATATGGTGCTTTTATCCATCGGGAACGGTAATTTCACTATAAAGCCACCGGACTAATATAACATCGGTAACAAGGACATCGACAGCATCGGTGATTCAATAAAAACAGACTTTTCCTGAAAACATGTTGTTATCCCCATTCCAATAAAAACAAAAAACCAACCGTAATTATACAACCATTTGACGCCATAAATGTCCCTTAACTAGGCCTTCAGCCCTGTGGAGGGGGGGGGGGGGGGTGTGGTCGGTTTCAAATGAGAGGAATGATTTTTGTTTACCACAATTCATCCGGTAAAAAGCATTTTTGTTCAACTCTAGAGCAAGTTCGGGCGCGAACTATAGTCAACCATTAGTCAGTCTCTGCTTTACCAATGCGCATGTTCAAATGCAGTTCGCTCGAACGGCTCTAGTCGAACTATTGTTGAAAAGATGGCAACCGCTTTGTTTACATTTGCGACATGAATGATATGGGTATTGACACTATTTTCTCACGCATATAAGTAGAATAAGTCATAACGTTAGTCATGTTAGTCCAAAAACAAAACAAAACATTAGGCCTGCCAGATGTTCATTTAACGTTACTGCCTCTCCCTCCGTCCGACGACTGCAATCACTTTTTCCACGTCACTGGTTCTCTCCATGTTTTTTCATAGAAAGAGGCTATTGTCAACCAGCGGCAACCGTGCCCCGGGGTCTGGTTCCAAATAGTCGACTAGATAGTCCAGCAACCATCCTCCGTTCGAGTGACGTTAGTCGAACTATGGTTAACTATAGTTCGCGCCCGAACTTGCTCCTTGATGTGCATACCTTGCCAAAAATCGCTATATGAGCATTACTCATCTCGAGCCTTTGATACCGGTGGCCCAATTTATGGACCGAGGTTGATGGCCTAAAAGAAATTCGTCCTACACCACGAACAAAATTGATTCTATTCTCCTCACTCTCTGTAAATCTCTCTTATTGTTTCTACATAGGAATGGCGTGTTGGACGTGTTCATCTATGATTCACCTGTGATTGAATATAGGATGGCCAATGACCCCCAGTGCAACCTGGTTAGCGTTGGAAAACCGTTTGGCGAAGAAGGATATGGAATTGGAGTTCCTAAAGGTAAAAAAATAAGAATAAGAATAAGAAGAAGAACGGTAGTCGTTGCACAATCTGCACCGGTGGCATCAATGAGTTTTGTAATGACTTATTTAATGTCAGATGGGGTGTTTCCATCGTTCTATCACAAACTATAAATATTATAGCAGCAATAAAATGGGGCAAATTCCGGTCAAAAAGACACGCTCTTAAATTGCCTTACGGTGCAACTGCATGGAAAGAGCAGGCGTTGGCAACATTTCCAGGGGTCATGCTCGGTACACGGACCTTCTAGTTTTCCAGATCAAGTTTGTCTGTCGTCAAGCAATTTTGGTCAAAATGCCAATCGTGAAATGGTTCTTGTTCACTTTCGGGGCGTTTAGTTGAGTTTAGTTTTAAATAGAGATATTCAAATTCGTTTGAAATTTAAATTTGTTTGCAAATTTGAATGTTGTTTGAGTGCATGAATTGTTTATTTGGTTGGTTGATCGCGCTGGTTATCAATAGCAAAATTGCCATGGTATGCAGCAGGGACCAACTACACGTATCAACAACAAAATGGCAGAAAACGAAACATTGCCTTGCAAAATGGCTTTTTTTTGTTCACGTTTAGGTTGTGGTTCTATCACATTTGTTCGATAAAAACGGTGTTTTTTGTAAGATATTCGAAACTATTGATTTGTTAGTGTACGTACGATGTTTCAACAGCTCGGACGAGAGTCGTTCGCACCGCACCTTCATGGCGCATGCGCTAGGACATCACGACACAACCACTGGTTAACCATTGGTCCTTGGTCGAACTTGCTCCAAATGGACGGATTATTGAGCGCCCTCTACTATACTTTTAATATACGTACGCGTAATGAAGGTATATAATGCAATGAATTCTCGTCTTCAGCGGATTTAATTCTAATTCATGCCCACATGCGCATAGGCCTGGAAGCAAGAAGCGAAATCGGCCTATTAAAAATTATACAGGGGTCTAAATATTTTGTAATTTTCTCTTAATTTCTGCACGATTTGTCCTGTTTGTCTTCGAAAAAGTCCCTGAAATCATCATAGGTATTACTTTCTGGTCTAAGTGTGTTTTAGGGTGTTTTTTTGGGTGGTACCAACAAAAAATTAACAAATATTTTTCGTCCCGTGAGCACGAGGTTGGGAGAAATCCGCACGGCTCCTTTCCCCACGAGTCCAAGAGAATAACTGACTTGTTCGGGGTACCATCCACCACATTGTGGGCAGAATCGCGAGCCTTGAATTGCGAAGTGAATCACCGTACTGTTTTGTGCCAGCGCAAAGGTACTCTCTAAAAAATTCACACTTAATCACTTTGACTCTTGGTAAAAGGAGCCCTGCTGTTTTCCCTCGACCTCGTGCGCACGGTACAAACTCGGTTTTTGTTGGTCCCCCTCCCCCCCCCCCCCAAAAAAAAAAAAAAAAAAAAAAAAAAAAAACCTGCTTAGACTAAAAAAGTAATACCTACGGCCTATGACGATTTCAGAAACTTTTCCGAAGAAGAATGAGACAAATCCTAAAGAAATTGAGCTAGGCTGAGGGAATAACTCTTTTGGGGGGCCCTGTACATTATTGTATGGGTCGTTTTCCTTTATTGCCTCCATGCCTATTGATGCGCATGCGTGCATGAATTAAAATTAGGTTACGAACCAACATTCTATGTAACTGTTATGCTAAGCTCTAACAACATCTAAATGCCAATTCCAAATTAGAAAAAGGGCACTCGGTAGAGCGCCCCCACCGGGGATTGCGTGTCACCCGCTTGGTGACGCTGTCAGTTTACCGCGCTTCGTATACGTCGCCCTAATTCCTAACATATTAATTCAGATTTCTGATCTGGATCCAGATCAATCTAAAAATATAATGGAGTTATCCTTGACCCATACGCTATTTTAACGAAACTTGATGGGTAGATATATCTACCCAACAAGCTTCTTCCAAACTTCCTTCTAGTACTTTTTCCGTAATCCTTCTATAAAAAAAACAGCAGGTAAACAAACGTCGGCAAAGACATAACCTTCTGGCAGAAGTAATAACAATTTTTGGAGGCTAACCATCCTTCGCAGCTGAGTTTGGTGGTCGAGTCGATGGCCTGTATAAAAAGCGCATCTATTAAGGTCCGATCGAGACGGAAACCGAACCCGCGCTACAGAATGCTTTACACACTTGTCACCTATGCGACCCGCTAATTAAGTTGTTCGTGCTTAAGTAGCTCTGTGAAATTGGCACATAACATGTTCACGAGTTTGTGGACAGACACCGACCCATAGCAGACGGGTTTCAGCATTGCGAGAATCGCACGCACACAGTGATAATTCATGTGCAGTCATTATTTCCGCATCTAAGTTAGGATTGGGTTTTAGGTTCACGTTTGTACAATCCCCCGCAGTAGCATTATTAACATTGAAGGGGCAATAAGACACAAAATCACAGCATATATTCTATACCGAATTTAAACACCCTCGCATAAAAAAATGTCGTCAATAGTTAAGCATGTAGGGCATGAGTAGGTTTTAAAGGAGGTGACATGATTGATGCTCCGCAAGAAGGTATAAGACGAGGGAGTCAATACCAAAATGGCCCCAGGAGTGTATCTTGTTACGCGGTGCTAGGGGCAGAATGACTGCTAGAGTCGCCCAGTGGGAATCATTCACTTATTCAGTGCACTTATTCAATCAAATACAAACAGAACAAGAGGCGCAGATGGAATGAATCGAGAAGAAACACAATTCAATCCCAAAATAAAATGTATGCCCTTTAAAAGCGTATCAAAAAAAAACGATGGCAGGCACTATTATAGTGCAGCTCCTTGTCTTTACACATGAAGAAAAGGAGTTCAAATGTGCACCCCTAATTGATACAATAGCAGCTCCCATAAAACATAGTGCATAATTTGAATCGTAACAGTTTCAAGGGGTGCACTTTTACACCTTTAAGGTGCAATGTGTAAGGGTTGAACCCTATATAATAGGTTTAATTTTGCACAAAATTTGCACCCCAATTTGATACAATACCAGCACCCATAAAACAGGGTACATAATAAACCGTAACAGTTAAAGGGGTACACCTTTGCACCTTTAAGGCAGGGTTGTAGTCGAATCCCTGCAAGTCCGTCCACAAGTCCTTTCGTGAAGCCAGTCACAAGTCTCTTCATAAAGGCAGTCACAAGTAACTGGATGAACAATGACAAAGGAATGCTTTTGTCAAAGCTGTTTTGAATAGCTTGTGATTTGAATTGGAACTGAAGGACTTGTGATGGACTTGCAGGGACTTACAGGGACTTGCAGGGACTTGTGATAGACTCGACTACATCCCTGCTTTAAGGGTGCAATGCGTAAGGGTTGAACGCTAATATGTTGAATTTTGAACCCTTAGGGGTACTGGTATCGTACAGATTTTACGCCACTGTAAATAAGGTAATGCGTTAAACAACGGCCCCAACGTTGAATTATAGTACCCCGCTTTTCAAATTCGAAGATGAAGAAAAAAATGTCGTTCGTTAACAACCTTTCAAGTTTCAATGGTTCCTTGAGTAACCTTTAGATTGTTTCTAAATTACATCAACATCTTCTGGTCGTGCACTCTCTCGTTTAACACTGATTACCGGCCCAACCTCGTCCACATGGCGTCTAGCAGTACGCTCCCGCTTGCTGCTCTCACGCCATGATACTGGATCATTTGAAAAGGTATATATAGCTACGGAATAGTCAGGTTCCTTCGAAAAAAAATATTCACTGCAGGATGCACATCAAAACACAGTGAGCAGGGGTGCGTTTAGTCTTTGCCAAAGACGACAGTATCGGTAGTGTGCACGTCGCGTATAATCGTTACATACAGTGCGCCTGCAAACGACACGATTATAGACCAGTTCCCCTACTCATACAGTCGTCTTCGCAAATCTGCGCCAGCTGTTTAACCCTTCATTTATTCCTCTGCAGGCTCTTCTAGGGAGCCAATCAGCGATCGTAAAACGGCGGCTGTTTACATACGCGCAAGCTTAGACGTTCTACGCCCATGCACGAAATTCTTCGTGACGCAGCGCAAGTTAGATTAAGGCGAATTCGTTAAGCGACGGAGAACGTCACAATAAAGCTTTAATTGTTTACATCATTAAATTCGCTTCGTATTCGCTTTCAGGTGAAGTATGAACCGGGCTTTAGTTAGGGAGCTGGACTTCTCGTTTCGTTAGCGGGCGCACTGCGTGAAAAGAGTTTACGCGACGTGCACAATCAAAATACTGTCTTCTTTAGCAAATGTTCGCGTAGTTGGAACGCATCCGTGGTTACCATTCTAGGAGCTGTTTAAAGTTGAAGGGTCGCCTCTTTCTTTCTTTTCTGTTGTATAGAATCGCCGCTGAGGGACACAGTCTCCGGGAAGATTCTCGAGTACGAGTTAGACGGAATCCTAGAAGAGCTTCAGAGAAAGTGGTTCGAATCAACGGGGTGTATGAAGGAAGACATACTGGACCCTACCTCCGGGGGCGAGGATAACACAGTCACCATTGCTCACGTGGGCGGTAAGTAGGTGGTACCAATGGACTGTTTCTGAGTCACTTAGCAAAACAAATATTTCTCGTTTGTTGTAATAAGTTTGAATGTATTGTTCACCGCTATGGAAAGCGGGGGTTACCGCCTCGGCTCGCATATACGAATTTTAAAGTATGGTACATTAGCACTTTGCACGCTCATTGTTTAGCTCTGTGGCTCCCGACGAAAATCCCTTGCACAGTAATCATCTTCCGCAGTCTTCTATAGGCCTACGTTCTATCTTCCGTGACTGACAGAGCTAAAAATGTAAAAAATGTAACTGTCTGTTGATTGAAAAACCGATCGTATGTCGGCATTTTGCAAGTATATTGCAAGTATATTGCAAGTATAGCGAGCGTATAGAGCGGTGTCCTCCACTGAAAACTGCAATGTCACGTGGCAAACATGGGTGACTTCTACAGGGGTACCCGGGGTTTATAAACAATGTAAACGTCGAAGTACAGCTAGCTACGCACGTACGTATACCGCAGCACACTTTCACCAACTGATTTTTTCAGTCACTGTTTCTTTCTCTTTCGTAATTTTACGGTTTTGGATGACATTATGCCTTATGCCTACGGTTTATTCTTCCAAAATAGCCACAGCCTTTAGAGGTCCGTCTAAAAAAGTTCTGACATTGACGACACACGTGTTGCTGTTGTTAAGCGCCGCCATTTTGACAATTTTCCGTGCGTTGACCTTTTAGAAAGGTCATGATGACAGAGGCTAATGGATGCTTGTGAGTTCAATAGTACACTCTAATCCGGATCCCGTGGGGCTTGACACTTTTTCCTGGTCAGAACGACACTTTTCCGAGTCAAAATACTCAAAAAAGAAAATGTCGTTTTGACCCGGAAATTGTCACTCTGACCTAGACAAAAAAAGTGTCAGGCCCCATGGAACCCGGAGTGTAAGATTCATTTTTTGAGGTGTGTTCGCCGAGTGAAATGAAACATTCCATCTGTCATCAAGTGAATGTTTTCTTTCCATTGCACAAATGTGAAACATGAATTAATTGTTTTACCACAACACCTGAAAAATCATCGCCATCTGATTGGTCAGAGGGCGACCAATGATGTGACCGTACAGTGGAAGTTCGGTTTACCGTTGAACAGAACTTATATTTTTGCGGTGCGGCCACGCGGTTCGTTGGGATGAAGAATTCAATGACACGCGATCAACGATCCACCAATCAGAAGACGGGGATTTATACAGGTGTATAATAAAGGTCTAAAAGCGCCAGTTTGCTATTTTGTTCCTTGATATGTCAATTCATATCAATATATGTACGTACTTAACATATATTTTTGTATGGGTATCCTGTTAACCCTAACCCTGGCGCTTTACCTTCCATACGTACTGTGGACATTCGTTTGTCTTCGTGTAGTTAAGGAAACGTTGGATAAATACTCATTTTTCTCGCTTCCCCCAAACAAATTGTACCTCAAATGTTGATTCCGGGCCTCTCAGCTGTTCCTCTTACCTTTTATACATATAGCCCTAACCCGTTTTCCCTCTAAAGCTATTTTTTCAGAGAAGGCAAATTGGACTGTGGACCTGTCCAAGTCCATAAACCGTAACCTCTTCCCGCATCCTGTGGACGTTAATTGTTCGGAGGTTCACAGTGCGTATAAGCATGGAGGAATCCTCCATGGTATAAGATACTAACTCAACAAAGTGCAGCTGGTGGATCTGACGGATCTCTCGCAGTGAGCAAGGTTGACACTTTAATCTGATGCGTGTGGAAGGCAACTCACAGAATACCCCGTGGGGGTTAGGGTTCATGTTATTTTTGAGTACATTAATGATGTTCATCAGTATTTCTAATCATTTTGTCTGTACAGGGTTATTACTGTTGCTCCTCAGTGGTACAATCATAGCTTGTCTGATACTAGTGATTGAGTTCGCTGCGCATAAATGGTTGGTTCCATATCTACGTAAGCTGCCAAAACACCGAAGAGGTTGTCTCGTTTTCAGTCAGGTAAAACGTTTAAAGGAACTTATAACATAATCTGAAATCACTCTTCACTTAATGTATCGTATGGAAAACAATCAACACTTAATGTATCTATACCTTTCTGTACATTGGAAACTTAAAAGTAGGATACACCATTTGTAATTACTTGAATTATCATGAATGGGTGGATTTGAGAGGTTGTATTTTATAGTAAATATCATTTAACTGACCTGTCCGAAGTTTTACAATCATGGATGCTGAGAAAAGCCCCAAAACGGCGTTAGTTTTCAACCGGTGTCAGACAGTGGTTCTCATGTTGTTCTTGATTTCTTTTACATTATTGCAGGATATCTAGCGCAATCATTTTGCTGGATGCCTACAATCATTATTTACTTTTAAATAAGTAAGATATTTCTTAATACATTTGTGTAATTCGGTAGTAAATTTTTTTGATATCTGCAAATGGTGTATCCTACCTTTAAATAACATCACTACAGTATCATTTTTAAAGGTAGTGTACTCAATTTGCAAACATCTAAAAACAAAACTAGTGAATTATTATGAAATATTTTACTTGACTGTAAGTGAATTACAGTCTCAAGCGTCCTGTGTTAAAACGCGGGACCTTCTGTGATGTAGTTTTCAAGAAAGGTGAAATTTTGTATCACTTTTAAACGATTGCTGGCCGGCAATCGTTGTAAAACATGAACTATTTTCAAACATGGCCCCAATTGATTGAATTCGTCTTAAGGAAGTCGAGGAACCAGACTGCAAGATCGGCGCTTTGTTAGTAGTTTGGCAAGCTTCTATGAACACAATATTTTTAACAGGTCAGCGTCAACAAATTACTATAATATGAATTGCCTATTAAACCCATTCACTTTCGAAAATTACAGCGAATGAAAAATGGTGTATACTACCTTTGAAAAGTGGTTCCCCCTTTTTTCGGTTTTTAGAGATTACATCACGAGATCAACTCAGACTACAAGGTACGATCATCTGCCAACATCCGGGACCTTCTGACGCTAGTCAGACAGGGAGAATTTGCAAAGATGTTGCAGAAGGAACAACGACCAGTAAGTTATTCATTAAGGCCCTGTCACACCTTTGTGTATATCAAGTACTTATGAGTTCCTTATTAAAACATTTCAATACGCAGCCGTACGCTCAAAATTTCAAAATGATTCGATTACTTTGACTTATATGCGACGCACACCTAGCGTATAAGTAACGAATTCAGCGCATCCATGGCGTATGAGGTGCGTATGAGTTGCGTATGCAGTGCGCAACACTATTTTACTGCTGCGAATAGCTGCGTATGCAGTGCGCATGCCGAGCGTATTTCAGACGCACCCTAATTATCCCGACCGCATGCCTGACGCACTTCCGACTAATGCCGAGTGTATTTTCGTCGCATGTCCGCCGCTCGCCACGCGTTATAAAAAGGCGGCGGCTTCCCGCTGTTGTCAGTACCAGTGCAGATTCCATAGCGTGAACATCAGCGTATTACCGCGTATGAACCGCTTATCCCCCACGAACACATAGCGTACTTGTACCGCGCTCGACCGATGCGGGACCGATGCGCTGCGTATTTATAACTTATGACCTGCGTAACAGCGTACGCTGCGTAGTTTTGTGCTTGCCCAAAACTATCCGGCGTACTGGGCCGTACTGTGCGCATACCTACGTACATAAAACTTACACAAAACGATTGAGATGCATATGAGGTGCATATTGCGCGTATGAAAAAAATGTCAATGCGCAACTCATAAGGAATTAGGATACGCAAAAGTCTTACAGGGCCTTTAGCCTGCTTTTAATAAGAGAGCATAGAACGTAAGCTATACGCCGCAGACAACACACGGCATTTTGTTCCTTTACTGATGGTCATTTAATATTGCTCGTTATTACACCAAAGCGTTCGCGCTAAAAATGTTCCAAATCATGATTCGCATTTTGCACCACACAAAGTGTTAATGGCCCTGTCACACCAGAACATTTTAGGCCAACGCGTGAGTAACGTGTTGTAATTTTGACAACACGCTGGCAAACGCTGACCAACGCTAGGCCAGCGTTAGCAACACGCTGAGCGCGTTACTCACGCGCTGGGACATGCTGTCACACGCTGAGGAAAACATTTTTTCAACATACATACAATTTCCAGCGTTTGCCAGCGTGTGACTGCACACGCTGGTGGAGCGTTGGAGGTTTGTTACTCACGCGTCGAACACGCTAGACGATCGTTATCAACCCGCTACTCACACGCTGGCGCACGCTGGCGTACTCTGGTGACACGCTGGTTATGGCCCTGTCACCCCAGAACGTTTTAGGCCGTTAAAAACGAGTAGCTCGTTAAAAATAGTTGATACGCTGGCAATCGCTGAACTTTAACAGAAAAAGTCAAGTAGAACCGTGATTTCAGCGTGTCCATACAGGTTGATAACGGGTTCATAGCGTATGCCAGCGCGTGAGTATCGTGTGAGGAACGCGCTCAGCGTGTGAGGAACATATCACTGATTTATAGTAAAAATACGACAGCGGGTCGCCAGCGTGTGAGTAGTGGGTTGGTAACGATCGTCTAGCGCGTTTGACGCGTGAGTAACGACCATCCTGCGCGCCGCCAGCGTGTGCAGTCACACGCTGGCAAACGCTGAAAATTTTAGGTATGTTGAAAAATGTAATTTTGCCTCAGCGTGTGACAGCGTGTTCCAGCGTGTGGGTAACGCGCTTAGCGTGTTGCGAACGCTGGCCTAGCGTTGGTCAATGTTTACCCGCGTGTTACCGAAATTCCAACACGTTGGCCTAAAACGTTCTGGTGTGACAGGGCCATTAGTGTAGTAGCGCGTCGGCTTTTTATACAACTAATCATGTGGTCGTTGCAGTACGCCGGCGCGCGTTAGAACGCGCTACTCACGCGCTAAGCAGTTGTTCATCAGTCGTCGAGCGCGTTACTAACGCGTTACTCACACGCTGGCGAACACTATGAACCCGTTAATAAGGCGTTATGGACACGCTGAAATCACGGTTCCACTTGACTATTTCTGTGGAAGTTCAGCGTTTGCCAGCGTATCAACTATTTTTATCGCGCTACTCACGCGTTGGCCTAAAACGTTTTGGTGTGACAGGGCCATAACTACATTTCTGTTTAAAATATATAAACGTCAGTCTGGGTTGCGTTCTATTCCCGCGAACGTTGCCAACGTTTGCCATCTACCAATGTTCAATTTAATGTACGTGGGCGACCGTGGGCGACCGTGGGCGACCGTGGGCGACCGTGGGCGACCGTGGGCATGAGTGGGCGACCGTGGGCAAGAGCGGGCATGAGCGGGCATGAGCGGGCATGAGCGGGTATGAGCGGGTATGAGCGGGCATTATTGGAACGCAGTTCCAATCATGCTTTGTACACAGAGCAAGAAAGTATCGCAAAAGTCACGCTTGCCGCGGCATTTCGTAGATACAATCTCCATCGTCTCTTCCCGAAAGCTACATTTTTCAAGCATTTTAACTGCATATGTCTAACATTTTGCCTCTTGTTATCGATAATTGCCTGTTTCACTTGCCCGATTCATTTGCCCGTTTCAAGTTAAGTAAAAAATTAAAAATAATCATAAATTGGCGTATATACCAGACTCAGTTTTATATATCTGCTGCCCGCTACCGGCCTTCAAATGTTAGGACAATAGAAGGCGCGGGACCAGATTAATCCTTAGCTCCATCCCCCCACCGCCCATACTGGGTGCTGGGAAGCGCAGATGCGCTTTGAGCTCTGATTGGATAGAATTTGTGTGCCCTTTGAACTGGAGGTCACCAATTTCGCGACTCGGTTTTTGCCCGTGCACACCGCCCACACTGGTGACAAAAGTGACCAACTGTCGCGCGTTTTGCATTCAATCCGTCCCAACATTCCGAAATACGTATAATTAATTTGTATCGTGTTTTTCCAGCAGAAATAGGTACTAAGCAAACGATTCATGACGTTCTGCCAACGACCTTCAACGGTGTTGCCATTTTGTACAGCACATGCAATTCGAAAAGTCAGATCATGACTTCCTTCCCAGAATTTTGAAAAAGCTAAATTAGCGTTTCCCAGCGCCCAATATGGGCGGTGGGTACCAGTGAAGGGTAATCCGTGCAGCTCGCGTTAGTGAATATCCTTTCTAGGTGTCAACGAATTCGTTCAATTTCGTTGCCAGCGCTGCCGAGATCTAATCGGGCTTGTTTTTATATATTCTGGTTATAGGCTGCTCCAGAAGAGATTGTGGCAAGGCGAGACATCAGGCAAGCCGTACAGGCTGGCATGGCTAGACGGTAGGTCACACCCAGCATTTGTGCTCATATATGCCTCCTGTTCAGAGGTTGAAAATCATACCTTTGTTTATACGAGAGCTCCGATTCAGCGTGTACTTGATGTGTACTTGAGCACACATCATTACTAGTTCATCAAAATGTCAGTTTGGTCGCAATGTCGGCCATTATTTTTGTAAATCCAGCGTGCTCTTGGTTTTTTTCCCTTCACATAGAGCGCCTATATCCACCTCAAGTCTGCCACACCTCCGTGCGTCTGATCAGCAGGACTACCTTAGAACGATGGACGAAAGCATCGAAGAGCAAAAACGGCCGCGTGTTCGGCGTACTTTGGACGATTTTCCGGGTGACAGAGATGAAACGGAAATGCATAAATTGATCTTCCACGGACACGCTGCTTCTGATGGTGCCCTTAATCACGCAAGTGGTGTTGAACCGTTAAAGACGCACCCTCTCGATGAGACTTGCATCAATATGGTGTCAGGAGCCTCAATACCAAGTGCAATACCAAATACAGCCACTAGCGATGCAGCTGAAACAGACATGGGTGCTTCACAGGACGCCGATGAAATCATCATGTTTGACTGCCACAGAGACAGTTTTGCCTCGGCTGCTTACGAAACAGACGATTTGTTGTCTTTCATGTCCGACGAACTGGCGCAAGGTCACCTCGGGAGGGCGTGTCTGGCTTCACCTGACACTGACGAGGGTACCGCTAGCCGTGGTCGGTCTTCAGCTTCTTCCGATACGGAGGAGCCTTTGCCGAATGATGAGGGTTATTCCCTTCCAAGGAATTCGTCTCTTCCTTCCTACGATACTGCCATGTTTTATCCTTCTATAGTCTGCCCACCTTCATCCGATAATACCCCAGAAAAATCTGTGAATTCCTCGACTAAAACCGGAAACTGCTCATGACCGACGTTTCCACTTTTTTATAAAAAAAGCAACGGTTTGTTTGCCATTCTCCATTAATCGCATTACTACATTTCTGTTCAGAACGTAGGGAAAAGGTTTGCAACGGCGATCAGAGTTTGCTTCTGCCGCCCTCTGTAGTTCAGGGGTGTTGGTAGGGCGCGGCGCAATCTGGGGCCAAGTTGGGCCAAGTTCGACCAAGGACCATAGAAAACCATAGTTCGACTATTCAAAATTGTGTTTTCATTGCATAGTTTTCATAGGTTAGTTTACAATTCTGTCACTTTTTTTACCATTGTACAATAATGCAGGTGATTATGTAAGGTGTCCTAAACTACACAAACACTATTAACTGTGTAAATAAACATAAACATCAAGTATTGAAATATTGTGCAATCACTAATTGTCACGGTTGTTCATATGACAAGAGTTCGACTGGAGTCATTCACTTTTTTACCTTAGTGCGCATGCGCTAGGTACGTCACGAACCAAACACATGTTAACCATGGTCCATGATCGAACTAGCCTTTAAACAAGGCCACATGTCTGATAGAGGCCGAGCGACTAAAAAGAGACTAATCGCGAAAACCTGAGTGAACGCCAGTGCGAATTGCCCAGACAAGTGGCCTTTATCAATCTGGTTTGGATTTCTTATGTTAACCTTTGTTTTCAACTGGAATCGCTACCGAAATGGTAGCGTCCAATCAGCGAACGTATCTCTGCGTGACGTCAGCTTATATTTGAGTTGGACTAGTTCATTTTACAAACAGGGAATGTCCAATCATGTCACTTACAATATTTAGCTCAAATCATTAGTTGCTTCCTAATTTATTGCAATTTTGCATGTAAAATAGATTTAAATGTGATATCTTGTATTTATCATTTATATATTCAACTCAGAAGCAACATTTATTTACGTTTTTTTACCTTTTCTTACATGCTTTGATATTGAACGAATCACGAACGAAGCCAACTGGGAGATCGCCGTTCTGATTGGGCGTATTGGCATGCTAATATGTATCTATGAATAATTCATGCCGAGCAGTGAAACCTACATTGCAAAAGGCCTCGTGACATTCGTCACTCGGTCGCGCGTTCACCCCAGGTATCTAGACTCATCTCAGCCGCTTAGCCAGAGTCACGAGGCCTTGTCAAAAGGCTATGATCGAACTTGCACAGCAGGCGTACGGCTGTAACTTTCGGCAACTGTAGCGCCGACAGTTGACTTAAAGGTCGTGTATACACCATTGGTAATTGCTTGGATAATCTTAAATGGGTGGATTTGGGAGGTTTGTATTTCATAGTAAATGTCGTTTAACAGACCTGTCCGAAGTTTTACAATCATAGATGCTGAGAAAAGCAAGAAAAACGGCGTTCGTTTTCAACCGGCGTTAGACAGTGGTTCTTATGTTGTTCTTGTGGGTTTTGTTTTCGCTAAAAATCCGTCCGGCGATCGTGGTTTTCGGTTTATAAATTTTAATTTTTCGAAACAATGACAGGACATCTAGCGCAATCCCTTTGCTGGATGCCTACAATAATTATTTACTTTCAAATAAGTAAGATAATTCCTAATAATAAGGTAGTAAACATTGTCGATATATCTGCAAATGGTGTAACCTACCTTTAAAACGTGAGCAACGTACATGGTATTGTTTATCCTTGTTTGTATTAAAGGGATCTGAACAAACAGTTTGAGCAACCTAGAGTTGAGGACAAGTCACGAAACAGTCGTGTTTTCCCTGCCGGTTTCTACAATATAGCAAGGCGATTTGCTGGGTCGACGCTCTATAATTCGGACAGATACTCGTGCACCGGCCAAGCACACGAAATATGCATTGCAATCCCGCATAGAGGGCAGGCAAAGGACAGATATAGAAGCATCCATTACTTCAGTGGGGATGATCCTTCTCTGATGGTCAATATACGTTTCTCTCTCTTTCTTACTCCTTTCCAAAGGTTTTCTATTAGAATAATAAACTCATAGTTGTAACATCATTAGAAAATGTAACGTCAAATAGTTGTCTTCCAAATAAAAAAAATTAAAAAACGAAAACTAAAACAGCTACGGATATATTTTAACCCCTCAAAAAAATGAGGTCCGGATCCCGAAATGGTAGGCGGCAGGCGAACAAAACCCGACCAATCAGCGACTTGATTTCAAGTCTAATATAGCAACCTACAATACTCTCACTCGTCTTTGCCAAAGACGACAGTAATCAATAGTGTGCACGTCGCTTAAAATCTGTTCACGCAGTGCGCCCGCAAACGACACGGTTATAGACTAGCTCCCCTACTCGTACTGTCGTCTTTGTAAACCTGCGCTAGCCTTTTAACTTGTTCTTTATTTTTCCGCAGGCTTTCTTATAGGGAGCCAATCAGCGATAGCATTAACAGTGGTTCGCCACACGTACGCGCACGCTTGAAATTCCGTTATAAAACGGCGCTAATTAGATTTGCAACGCAGGACCGCACGACTACTGAATGGGTAGTTGACTGCGTACAGCCGCTATGCATAATCGAAGTTACATTCATGGTCGAATTTGCATGAAAATGTCACGCCCAATTTTTGCAGGTTTGCAAAGACGACAGTACGAGAAGGGGCGCTAGTCTATAACCGTGTTGTTTGCAGGCACACTGCGTGAAAAGGTTTTACGCGACGTGCACACTATTGATTACAGTCGTCTCATGTTTACTCTCATAATTAGACTACATGTACGTTAAGCATTTCAATGAAAGTACAATGTAGTACAAATAAATGAGGCTTGTATCTGTTTAGATTAGCTACTTGATCCCAGAGTTGTATTCGAGTCCCTGCAAGTCCTTTCACAAGTCCAGTCACAAGTCCAGTCACAAAGCCAGTCATAATACCCCTGTCACACCGGAGCTACGCTGCCGTTCCGCTCCCACGGCGACTAAAAAAGTTGAAAAACGCAGTAGAAGCCAAGAGCGTAGTGGGAACGTAGTGGAGTCGACCTAGGTCGTGGAAGGGTCTCCATGGTTGCCTAACCTCGGCGATTGTTTTGAGCCTGCTCAAAACAATCGCGGAGGGTCGGCGACCTGGTCCAAAACGCAGTGAGAGCGTAGTGGGATCTCAAAGAACGTACTACGGACGTAGTGAAGTCTACCTGAGCGTATCATGATCGTAGCAAGAGCGAGTTGGTATCGCCGTGTGCCCAATCTGCGACTGGTACTGTCAGACCGGTGTGCAATCCCACAGCGACCTGCGATGCAGTTTTCATCAAAAACGCAGTGGGGTTGCCGAAAACTGTCAAAAAATCCTGAAATCTACGAGGAAGGTAGCTCACAGTACGCTCTTGACTCGCTCACTGCGCTCTCACTGCGCTCTCACTACACTCTCACTGCACTCTGACTGCGACCTATGCGTTCCCAGTTTGATCATCGCCGCGCTCTCACTGCGCTCCCACTACGCTCTGCGCGATCTCGCTGCGACCAAGGTGACCTCGCTACGACCTTACTACGCTCTCACTACGTTCTGTGCGTTTGTACCGCGTTCGGTGAAGAGGAGATACACATTAGTATGTTGTATGGAGGATATATGCTGTATTTATACCATTTGTGGCCATTACGCATGTCAAAGTCGGAACGTACTATACACGCAGTATAATCGCAGTATAATCGCACTGTGAACGTACAGGAAGCTCCGTAACATCGCCATGGACGCATTAGGGGCGCCATAGTCGTACTGGCAGCCCCGTGTGGACGCAGTATGAGCGTGAGGAAGCCCTATACGACGTAGTAGAAGCGCAGTAGGAGCGCGGTAAGAGCGTAGTGAGAGCGTGACAAGCGTACAGTGGTCGTACTTCAGACGTACTTCAGTCGCAGATTGGGCAGACGTCGATACCAACTGGCTCTTGCTACGATCATGACACGCTCAGGTAGACTTCACGACGTCACAAGTACGTTTTTTGAGATCCCACTACGCTCTCACTGCGCTCCCGCTGCGTTTTGGACCAGGTCCCCGACCCTCTGCGATTGTTTTGAGCAGGCTCAAAACAATCGCCGAGGTTTGGCGACCATGGAGACACTCCCACGACCTAGGTAGACTGCACTGCGTTCCCACTACGCTCTTGGCGATCCTACTGCGCTTCTACTGCGTTTTGCAACTTTTTTTAGTTGCCGTGGGAGCGCAACGGCAGCGTAGCTCCGGTGTGACAGGGGTATTACCACGGCTGTAGAGAGGCAGAACATAATAATTGTACAACAGATAGCAAATATCCAGCAACATTGAGCTCGCTGTATTTACAGTCGCCGCGCGAACGCGGTACAAACACACAGAACGTAGTGGGGACGTAGTGAGTGCGTAGTAAGGTCGTAGCGAGGTCGTAGCGAGGTCGTCTTGGTCGCAGCGAGATCGCGTAGAGCGTAGTGGGAGCGCAGTGAGAGCGCGGCGATGATCAAACTGGGAACGCATAGGTCGCAGTGAGAGCGTAGTGAGAGCGCAGTGAGCGAGTCAAGAGCGTACTGTGAGCTACCTACCTCATAGATTTCAGGTTTTTTTGCCAGTTTTCGGCGACCCCACTGCGTTTTTTATGAAAACTGCATCGCAGTAAGGTTGCCGTGAGATCGCACTCCGGTCTGACAGGGGTATAAGTAACTTGCTTTTTTTCAAAGTTCATTCGTCGAATAGCTTGTGATTTGAATTGAAACTGGAGGACTTGTGGTGGACTTGCAGGGACTTACAGGGAGTTACAGGGACTTGTGATGGACTTGACTACATCCTTGCTTGACCCGCTAGATAAAGATTACACGGAACGTAAACTGTCTATGTCATGTGAAACCATTTTTGGGCGAATATGGCGCTCATTTTAATTGTAAATGGAAAACCGCCTATAGGACAGGTTTAATAATAGTCTTTTACCAGACCGAAAGATTCGGGTTATATCTGACAAAATGTTAGGCAGTCGTCATCGGTCAAAAATTAAGCATTGCCAAAAAGGGTATTTCCTTGACACTCGAAGAATCCACAACGCAGACTAGTCTTGCCACAAGACGCTACTGATCGATAGTGGATTGTGTATATTCTTTCAATTCAGGTTCATGATTAGACCAGGGGCTAATTTCATGGCGCTACTTAGTCTTGGTCAAGACCAAGCTAGCCCGTTCATTTGTTCCGCGGCGCGCCGTCCGTATTATCTGGGCTTATTGAGGGCGCCCTTAATTATCGTCAGATTCCTGGACTTTTCTTCCACCAAGTTAGTAGAAGAAAAGTCCAGAATCTGGCGATAATTAAGGGCGCCCTCAATAAGCCCAGATAATACGGACGGCGCGCCGCGGAACAAATGAACGGGCTAGCTTGGTCTTGACCAAGACTAGGCACTACTAAGCCCACGGTTGTCTGCTAACAGAGCCTCCGTCTATTATTAGATAGATATGGTGTCTGCGAGGTACAATGTAGTAGGCACACGCGTTTTCAGAAGACACGTGTAACTGGAAATACGACTAGTGAACACGGTCCGTGTTGTGGTTCCACAAAATGGTGGACCGTTATTTGTTACGAAATTAAACAAGAAACACGCATTTTGAAGAAATAGTTTCGTGAATCTTGATATTCTACTTAAAAAAAAAAGCTTCCCAACCATATCCATTTCATTGTTATACCTGAAAACGCCCGATCCAAACCACAGTAACCCTTTAAGGTGAATCCATTGTTTCTCTTCTATAGTTAGGTTAGCAACTGTTTTGCCAACTATTACGCAGCGCCATGAAATTAGGCCGCGTATGCTGACACTATCGTCTTGTGAATGATGTAGTAGCGGCTTAACCTTTTTTCTTTCCTTCTATGTTTTCTTATATGGAACCAATCAGCGATCGCAAAACGATTATTAACAGGGCGGGTTAAAAGAACAGTAAACCTTTTTGCAACTATCCAAAAGTAACCAACCCAATTATTGTTTAAACGCTCACTTGTAAAGAAATTAATGACTCTAAACTCCCTGTGAGATTGTGCTTTCTGGCTGTCATTTTAAAGAAAACTAATAAAAAAAAGGCAAAAATGCGGCTCAGAGACGCATTTTTGGAAATGTCCATTTGTAGTTTGTTCAAAATCAAAATCTAAAAAAAAATGTTTCAGAAAACGATGTATACGGCATTTATAGAGTTTAAACTTCATCAGGTTTTGTTGTCAATCACCATTAAGACCCAGCACAAGTAAATGAGACACTTTGAGGCAAAAATGAAAATTGAGATTTTGATTTCATCATTTAAAGCTTGTTGCTGGGTCACATTTTTTTGTTGAGAACTGTTTCTGCTTCAAATGATAACATTGAAAAAAAAAGACATCATTCTGGTCAAACATGATGGACATGCACAAGTCTAGTCTTAGTTTTCAAAATGAAACTTTGTGGCTTTACTCTCAGGTGCAAAATGTTGAAGAAAACTCTCCTTTAACCAGTTCGCGCCAGGATTATTTTAACATCACCGAGCCCAGGGGCGGGATTATTTTTAACGAAACTCGATCCGAAGCGTGTTCAGGCCGATAGTGCCGGGAAGCACACCCACTCATTTCCGGCCTTGCTCGCTGCTGACATACATTTCCGAACTTGAACTTGGCGTGTTTATGCGTCATCCGTTTTGAATTTTTGAAAAACTTTGCGTTTATATACTTCATCCGGCGCGAACTGGTTAAAAGTTGATTTTAGACTTGTGAAATACCGAGGACCTCTTTTGTTAGCCTCATGAAACGTTTGAAGAATGTTATCAGCTACAAAGTGAGTAAAGTTGGTCTGAATTTCTTTTGCATGGTTTTCAGCCATATGAAGAACGGTATGTGGCAGAGAACCCCCCCCCCCCCCCCCCCCCCTTTTTGTGTTGGCAATTGTGTTCCAGGAATCTCGGGAATTCTTTTTAAATTTTAAGGAGGGTGTGTTAGGTAACAATAGTGTGGAGTATACGGTATAGGGATAAGCGGGGGTACCCCTCTGCCACATATCGTGCTGGGTATATTTTCAGCACTCTGGTGATCACCCGGCAGAGACTGCCAGCACGATTTATGGTCGAGAGGGACCTCCTCTTGTCCCTATACCCTATACGCTCCAGACTATTGTACCGGGCACAAGATTAGACCGAGGGACTCACCATTACACTATATAGACTATTGTTACCTAACGCCACCACCCCACCCCTTAAAAACCTAAACAGAATTTCTGAGAAACATTCCGCAAACACAATAACCACCACAAATGAGGGGAGTTTTCTATACATATGAAACAAGATATGAGACGGAGAGACCCCCTCCCCCCCCCCCCCCCCCCCCCCCTTCCTTCTTTGTGGCGGTCATGCGCTTGCGGAATGCTCAGGAAGAAATGACGTCACGCACTCTGCAGAAACGGGCCAATTGGCCATTTGCGTGTGGAATTTGAATAATATCTGGTACACTGACTTGTTCACGCAGCTTGGCACAGTTTACATTTAACTTATTAAAATTATCCAGACCAAAGACACTGTTGTAATATCACGTGATTCGGGGCAAGCCTTACGCTAGCAACCCCCGGCTCTGGAATGGTTTGGTGTCTTTGTATCATTTTCAACCATTGTAAACAATGTATTGGTGCTGAGTGTCTCTAACGTAACTATGCAAGAGCTTGCCCCGAATCACGTTATATAGCAACATTGTATTTGGTCTGGATAATTTCAAGTCAAATTGTGCCAAGCTGTGTGAACAAGTCAGTGTACCAGATATTATTTAAATCCCAATTCAAGCGCCCTGTTTGGGCGACAAGCGAAGGTTCCTGCAACCCTATTATAGAATCTCATTGCGTAGCAACTGACTAATCAGAATTAACGAAATTAATTGTACACAAGTGTTTATCAAAAAAACGCACTTTCTTTACCATATTGCGTAATTATTCAATTTCACAATTTTTTAAAGGATATTCCTAGCGTGCCAAGTGTCAGCATATTTCCGTCAAAAAAATTACAGTGTACATTTTGTTTTAAACATCTTCTCATGCCTCTCTTCCATATACACAATTTTTCCAACGGTAGAGCACGACTTAAACAAGACGCCACCAAGAACGAATTTTGTATCACGTGACTCTTGTTGATCGTATTGTTTGTTTATTTCAACAACATCCAAATATTCACCTATTGCGCCTTTTTCTTCATGTTATTAATTAAATCCTGCAGGCGTCTTGTTAAATCGTACTGACGTCGTACTGGCGTCTTGCGAAATCGTAGTGACGCCGTAGTGACGTCGTAGTACAATCTTGGCATTTCGTAGTACGCCGTGAAAAATCTTGGCGATGTCGTAACTCATTCGTAATAATTCGTAATACTGTCGTGGCACTATCGCACTACTGCCGTACCACATCTTGAGGGCATCTTCTTGATCGCGTCTTGACAAGACGTAGAATTCTATTGACCTTGAGCTTTTAAGTGCGAACTGCTACGGTACATCAAGATGTTTCTACTCTGAAAAAAATCGTGCTCTACCGTAGTAATGGCCCAGTCACAATGTCGGCGATCTGTCGGGGATTAGTTTTGGCCGGGGGTCGTCGTAGAAAATAAAGAATCCTTGAACAATCCTAGCAATAATCCTAATAAAAGTGGAGCAGTCACATTGTCTGAGATTTTTTCAAGGATTTTGACCCGGTTTTGTCGAAAAATCGTGGGATTAGCCTCCGATCGCCTCCGATTGCATCGGAGACGATATCTGCGAGCATCTTTTCTTTTAATTTCCTTATATACACGGCGATTTACTACGATTCCACCGTACGATTCGTCGGAGACGATCACAGAAAGCGTACGAATCGTCGCAGGGCGCCTCCGATTCAGTCGGAGGGCGCCGGAGACCACTCGCAGACATTGAATCTCAACCTGAATTTCCAATCCCACACAGAATCTTGCGACTAGTCTCAGATTATTCGGAGGACGCCTCCGATTAATCGGAGGGCATCGTAGGTCATCGGAGATTGTGTCTGGGATGCCCAAAATGGGTGAAAAATCTTGCGAGCAATCTTAAAATTTTAAGTTCAAAGTTGGGGACCGCGACGGGTGTGGCGATGCCAAAAAAATCTGCGACAAGCCGCAGGCGTCCGGAGAGCGCCTCCGACGGGTGCAAAATCGTGAGATCTGTCTCAAGATTTTGTTCAAATTTCCCGGTTTTACCCATCGCCGACGCATCGCAACTGATTTGTGACTGGCCCATTAACATCGTTCATGTGGGAAAAGGGCATAATATGTTATGTTTTCGCCATTAGGGATTCTTGTAAGTGGGACAGGCGGAAAACCTTTCAAAAATAATGTGGTGCGTGATCTGTCTTTGTACTTATTTTTTCTTGACAGTTTAAGGACCACAAATCGTCTGATCTAGATACGTGAGGTTATTGGATTAGAGCTTTCTCCCATTGGATGTTAGTCGAGGAAAACAGGTTTTGAGAAAAAGTTATTATTTTGATTACCATTTATTAAAGGGAAATATTATTCAAGAAAAAGTATACCTTTTGTAACTATCGAAGAAGTAACCAGCCAAATTATTCTTTAAATATATATATATATTTTCATAGGGTAAAAGACAATCACGATAAATGGACCAATTTGTGTATACCCATCCCGATATGAGACAGAGGGACTCCCCCCTTAGTCCCCCATACCTATACACTATATAGACTATTGTTACCCCCACCCCTAAAAAAAAAAAAAAAAAAAAAAAAAACAAACAAACAAAAAACAACAACAACAACAACAACAAACAAACAAACACCCCAACACCCCAAAACAATGTGTGTTTTGGGGATCTTTTTCAAAGAGCTTGAACTTGTTCAAATTCTCCGATAAGCATTGCTCCATCACAACTACACTGGCCTCATTGTTAGTGCGTGTTTGGATAAAAGAAATTCCTCTCTATCTGTCCACACTTGTCAACAATAGCTTTGTTTTGTCTTGTGTTGAATGATGGGATTCGAGAAGAAAAACACTCACGGAGGTGAAAGAATTTACAGGGTATTTGTCAGAAGCCCATCTGAAGATAAATAGGCCTTGGTTGTTGATGTACTTGAATATTCACTCTAACTCGAAAACAGTGTGGTCAAATCATGAGGTGTGAGCATAATGGGGATGCCACTATTGTTCCCTCCCCCCAAGTCCTTAACCAGTTCGCGCCGGGATTATTGTAACATTCACCGAGCCGAGGCTTAGGATTATTAACGAAACACTATCAGAGGCGGGTTCAGGTCGATGGTACCGGGAAGCACACCCACGCATTTCCGGACTTGCTCGCTGCTGAGACAATTACTGCCTTGACAGTGACGTGTTTAAGCGTCATCCGTTTTAAATCTCTGACAAACTTTGCGTGTATATACGTCTTCAGGCGCAAACTGGTTAACATTTTTCTTTGCAAATACATTTCGTAGGCTACATGACCTCGGGTCGTACACCTATACACATCATTTCCCCTGATTGCTTTTGTGCATTTCTGTCATCAAACTGGATTAAGCAAAGTTATATAAGTTATTAAGTTACGCCTACTCCACTCTCACGCAACCACTTTAAGAAATAGCGTCAGGGAAACTATTAGCGCCCCGAAAAAAAATAACTGTTATGGAGGGAAAGCCCCTCAGTCATAGCGCTAGGAATTGCCCCTGGGAATAACCGTACACCTGCTGCATGACTGAACCAAAAACAAGAAGTGAAATAGGCCTTCAGGTTCGACTTTCAATAGAGTTAAATTTGAACTTTCTCTTACAAGTAATTGAATATGAAAAATACAAAAGACGGCATTCCCTTTAGGCTTAGCGCTGTCCTTTCTATGAACAGTGGAATGTCTCTATCAATTTTCAACGATGGTCGGCCGACTAACCTTGGCGAGGAAAAAAACACGATTATTTCCAAATACTGCCTCACTTTATTAAATTTAGTCCACTGTGACTAATCACAGATTTCGACTTTGCAGCACAATAAGGCTATCAGCTGACCTTATCAGGTGTCATGTAGGCGTTGTTGTTGTTGTTCATCTTGTTCAGGCGTGCGCGTACACGTCGTGCGCTTTGAAATGTACGTTGTTTCCGAGATACATAAACGAATACGTAAACACGTGTATTTCAGACAGTAAAGTGTGCAGTTTTGCCGTATTTTGAATCAAAATAAAAAATCACCTGCCGAACCGGCCGAGATGTGAGTAGTACAGTTCGAAAGCGCTTCACCTTTCTTACAAATGACACATTTTGGCTTAAACTTTCCCGAAACAGTCAGGTCGGTCACTTCAAACGTACAGGGGGTGTCAAAAAAGTTCAAGATTTATACCTCACTTCACAAGGCTCACTAATAACTTTAAATCTATTAGGCCTATGTATTACAAAAAATGAATAAATCTACCCAGAAATTATCGAAGTTTCACTCTGTGTTCAATTGTTTTCTTAAACTACCAATTAAAGAGATTTTATGTCGAGGGGCACTACCGATTTCTCGTTAAAACCTCGTTAAAAACTCGCTGCAAAAACAATCGATCGTACACTTCATTAGGCCTATGCGAGTTACCATTGGCGCACAGCACAGTACCGCTCTGTACATGTACAGTACATCGCGTGGTACCGCATTGTAATACCACATGTAGAATTCGAGCTCTCCCCTCTGATCTATTAGTTTCTCAGCATGAACATCTGGTGTTTTCACAGGTATTTCTGTGAAATAACCAGACGACGATTTCCTTCACGCTTCTGGCAGCTGTTAGGTCCGCGGATAACAATACGTGTTGATGGTTTCTTTCGGAATTGGGGCAACAACAACACGTTGACTCGCGATAAAGGTGACAGTGTCAGAATGGCGAGACGCGCGTTCTGCCACAGACAGGTGGCTGGGTATACAGAAAACTGATGGGAAGGGGTACCGGGGCGCGATTTTTTTTTTTTTCCCAAACGACATTGCCATAAAACGTGTTTTTAGCGCTTCTGATTGGCTATCTGTTACGTCATGGTAGTAAGTTTTGCTCTCAATTTATTGACCCTAGGATTCTCAACTTATTGACCATAGGAATCTGGGTTTTATTGACCCTAGGACTCTCAACTTATTGACCCTAACCCTGACCCTAACCCTAACCCTAACCCTAACCCTAGGACTCTGGGCTTTTTTTACTCTAGTACACGTCATGCAATGCAACACACGGGTGAATGGATGACGTAGATGTTAAACAACCAATCAGATGCGCTAAAAACCAGTTCTATGGTGTTGTCGTTTGGGGGAAAATCGCTGCCGGGGCCTCGTGTTCTGAGCATTGAATTTGTAATAGGTAAACCTGCAGGTTCTCTCCTCCCAGGAGTAATTGGGTACATGTAAGGACAGAGATGATTATTGTGGTTGATTTAGCTGCTTTGCGCCAAAATGACAGCATCGAGCTGTATTCCTGGCTGAGATGGTATTTTGAATATTTCGTAGGCCCAATGACCTGGATAATAATGTGATCTCCTTCGCTATTCATCTTCAGAGCTACCAGTAAGGATGATTAGCTTAATTATTGTTTTGCTTTTTGCCTACGGTTCTTTTTATGGGCATGTCATGAATTCGAATTGATTAGGAAACTGGGTCTATAATTCCCCTTGCTTTTCCGACTGCACTATGCACCCGTACCTTATAAACACAATGTCGCGAGTGCAAGCTGTTTCTTGGTCACATTCTGTTCACGCCATGTAACACAATTTATATTGCGGGGGAAGGAAGGAATTAATTGTGTAAGTCGCGTATACTTTTCACGCAGTGTGCGCGCCCGCCCCGCGCTAAGCGCTCGCCAGAAAGCGGTCAGAAATCCCTCCAGATTGCACCACGGGGCATCTAGAATTCAACATTTTCAAGCCCCGGACCTTATGCTACGCGCTCACCGAAGTCAAATTTGGTAGCTAAATGGTACTAACTTGCTTCATATGCCTATACGATAGTTTCAATTTTAGTCGGGTGCCATGCAGATCACAAAATATTTTGTTTTGCATAGAACCTTACGGTATACGCGTTTGGTAAATACAAAAGACCCATGAAAGACTTTACCCAAATCAAAGAGCGCCCTCCTATTGTGTTTGCCATATCTCAAAAGGTTAATTGGCACTGCGGTTCTGGCAGGATTTCACGTAATGATTGCAGATAGGGAGAATCTGCCAGTCTTGTCAACGCATTATTTAGTTTTTGCCAAAGACGACTGTATTTGATATTTGACTGTGCACGTCGCGTATTCTTTTCACACATTGCGCCCGCTAACGACACAATAAGTCCAGCTCCCTAACTCACACAATGGGGCGTGACCTTTTCATGTAAATTCGACCATTCGAATATGCACAGCGACTTTACGCAGTCAACTACCCATTCAGCAGTCGCGCGGGCCTACGTCACATATTTAATTAGCGCTGCTTCATAAAAGGAATGTTGCGCGTGGGCTTAGTATGTATTGCACGTATGTAAACAACCGGAGTTCTGCGATTGCTGATTGGATCCCTAGGAAATCCTGCTGAGAAATAATGAAAACGATAAACCGCTGGATCTTGTTTGCAAAGACGAATGTGTGAGTAAAGGCCTATTTACACACGCGCGCGGTAACGGAATTCCGCGCGGTGAAAAAAATAGAACACATGGTTTTCTATGGGAGCGTTTACACTGAGAGCGGACAAGCCGCGCGGTAGGGCGATAAACCGCTGCGTTTAGAAACCTGAGCGATTTTTTTGAAATACCGCGCGGAGACTCCGCGTTCTGGCCAATCAGCGGTCTCGTTGGGTATGACGTCACGGACTTTCCGGAACGCTTCGATCTCTAACAAATAAATACCGGACGGGTTTCCGCCCCTTGTGTAAATGGACAATATCGCGCGGCATACCGATTTCCGTTGCCGCTTTCCGTTACCGCGCGCGTGTGTAAATAGGCCTTAAGGAGCTGGCCTTTAATCGCGTCGTTAGCACGGCGCAAAGCTAAATACGGGGGGCCCTTGAAAATGTTGGATTCTATTGATACTCTGTGGTACAAGCTGATGGTGATTTCTGGCCATTTTCTGGCAAACGAGTAGCGCGAATATAATTACGGCGAGGGGTTCGAGGTCCGCTGAAGGACCCTTACACGATTTGGATTCTAGAATGCTATGTGGTGCAATCTGAAGTGAATTCTGGCAACTTTTCTCTGAAATTACGTAATACATGTACATTGATACTACAATAAATTTCGGGAGTTTTGTGTTTTTGCAATAAAATTTACTTTGCTCAGTTGCCCTAAAAAGGGGGGTTGCAACCCTCCTCCTCCACCCTCTCCCCCGCCCTTTCTACCCGTCACTGTTATGTATGAAATTTAGGGTTGTATTGTTTATATGAATGAATCTTCCAATGAGTAAATCGGTAACCTCCCATAATGGAGGGGCATACACGCCAAGCTTGTAAGAGCCAATCTCACTCACACAACAAGATTAGACATTCACCCAGCCGCCGGGTCGAGAAAAAAAACCACACATTTCCTACTTTTCTTGCTAGAAAATATAGAAAATAACAACAAAATCTGTTTTGAGATGAAATTCAAAATTAGCGCAGATTATTCACCAAAGAGTTAAATTGATATTCAGATGATGTACTCATTGTGTGCCGTTAAATTATGGTAAAGTAATTCGTTCTTGCTTTAAAGTAATTCGTTCTTACACTACGCGTGAAGACGCACCATTTGCACGAATGGGCCTTTAAAACAGTCTCGGCCGGGCCAAAGTCAGCGACTCGGCCCATAACTAGTTTCGAACCTCCCGTCTATAACGGATCCGTCCGCGCTAAATATTCTGTTTGTCTAGATAATTTTGACAGCTAGCACCCGCCGGTGACGTGACTTGAATTGGGCGGGTACCAATTGCCAGTGTTTCTATGGATAACGGCTTTTGATATAACACATTAGAAATTCATTCACGATCATTTCATCATATTCCTGTAGCTCCTTTTTTTTCTTGTACGTCAACCTTGACACCACATACCGAGGCATTATCCCACCTCTTTATAACGCGCGGTGCATTGTTTTGGTGGGACACTGATCCGTCATTGCCCTGCGGTTCGGATCTGTCTAATCTGACAGTCGTCCAAGGCACCAGACCAAAGCCCCTTGCCCTAAATTGCCGCCAAACCGCAAAAACATCACTCAACTTTCAACATGATTGTACTTTGTACTCTGTTGTTTGTACTAACCCACTGCGCCGTTGTATTAGGGGAGCAAGACGGTCTAGACCAAGATAGTCTGTCTGCGTCTGGTGCCTTTGGTATCGGGCACGACGAGGGCACGACGACCGAGGAGATGTTAGCTCGGAGTCGTCTTCAGTCTCCGGTGGTGCCTACTGCTCCATCGTCGCCACTACCATCATCTTCGTCGTCGTCGTCGTCGTCGTCGTCGTCACCATCGTCGTCATCGTTATTGTCGTCATCATCATTATCGACAACATCCCAGGCTGAACAAGCCGATGACGAGCAGCAACGCACGACGACAACGGGGGCTCGTCTGTCTCCTTCCAGCTGGCCTGGGCCGAGTCCCAGCGAGGATACACCGGATGGTCTCACGGCGGGGGAGAGAGCGTTCCGTATCGCTATGCTGCGAAGGCAACTGCTGGACAAGCTCGGCCTGACAGGTTTACCCCCGCCCTCCAACCAAACGTTCCGTAGCTTACCGCTGGCGATCAAGAAAAGACTCCTTGGTAGCCAACAACCACAGAGGGATCTGCCGAAATACGTGCAACCAACCAGTGAAATCACCGAAGTCTTATCCTATGCTGAAAATTGTAAGCAAAATACAACAAATTATGAATTAATTATTCATTATCCTGCGTGCCTATACGAGTTTTAGAAAAAACACCATAACTTATGTGTTATTATGTATGTTAATGTTTACCGAGAAGTGTTTTTCCTCATCACACAAAGGGCGTCTGTTTTGTGCACCAGAGTAGTTTTTGTAACAATCAAGAATTGGCCATAATTTGCGAAAAGTGCTGTTTTTTTCTACCAATTCAAGCAACAATACAATAAATATGAAGCAAATATTCTTTAAAAGCGCCCAGCACTGTAGTTCGCAAGCCTGAAGAAACCTGCAGAAAAATAAATAATGAAAATAAGTTGGTGTTCGAGGTGGGAGAAAAAAACCTGGGGGATCGGGCAGGGACTGAAAACCCAATCTACATGTTGGCCCAGGCGGGATTCGAACCCGGGTCATAGCCGTGGAAGGCGCGAGAAGAACCACTAAACGCCATCTTTACGTTTCCCAAACGACATCCCGAATACACTTTTTTGAGAATAGTGTAAAAATACATTAAACAAATTCTCGGCGCAAAGTATAAGTTTCCGTTGAAATCATAATGGTTTGGGTTCTCTTTTTCTCTTGAAAATGAAAGCAAATTTGGCGCAATGATTTCACTAGATGCATGATTCTATTATTTACTTACAATTAAGTAGTATATTTCTGATATTTTGAAAGTTTTGAATGTTTTCAAAAAGCATCCATTACTTTTATTTGTTGCAAGACGTCCTAATCGCGGTATGCAGCGCGCGTAGGCCGCCGATGCAGCCTCCCTCTAACGCACGTTGTAGATATAGACTACGCCGGGACCTTCGAATAGGAATAGGTTAAACTGACTTAATCTATTTCTGTGACGTCATCTATTGTTAAAAGTGTAGATTATTTTTACGAATCTACAGCAAACTGTCGATTCGTGACGAATCTACAGCAAACTGCCGATTCGTTACGAATCGACACCTATCTGTGGATTCGTAACGAATCGACAGTTTTTGTTGTGAGTGAGGTGCCACCTCAGCGAGACACGAACCGAACTATTGATACCTTCCATTTGTTGTAGGCCCCTAACATGTACATGTACATCTATACCCAGCACGATATGTGGCACAGGGGTACCCCCCTCTTATCCCTATACCTTATACACACTCAACACTATTGTAACCTAACCCATCCCCCCTTGAAACCTAGGAATTCCTGAGATTCCGGGAACACAATGGTCAACACAAAAGAGGGGGGGTTTTCTCTGCCACATATCGTGCTTCATATGTGTACATCGACTAAATATACATGTACGCATGGGTAACTTTACCAATCCACGCTTATTCACAAACATGGGGATTGCGGTAAGCCAGGAATCTTATTTGAACAAACCTTTGTTGTTAACAAAAAATAGATTAAGTCGGAGAATAGACTCGGAACTGTAGATTCGTGCAACAATGGACTCGGCTTCGCCTCGTCCATTATTTGCACGAATCTACAGTTCCTCGTCCATTCTCCTTGACATAATCGGTTGAAAAATTTCGAGCAGGATTGTGTTGCATTTGTATGCGCGTGTGACGTTGCGTGCATAATAATAACAGAAACGTTAGAGGGCGCCCGCATTTGCGGCATACGACCCAGTTTCCTTATTGTGTACATATCACAATTGACCAATTGTGTGTATATCACACAGGTTGGTTCTAAAAGAGTGAATGAACAAGTGTATAATGTTCTTAATTACTTGAATTAGTTGGTTTAAGTTTGGGGTATGATAAGCATAATGAAGCACGATATGTAGCAGAGAGCCCCCGCCCCCCCCCCCCCCCTTTTTTTTTGTGTTGACCATTCTGTTCCCGGAATCTCAGGAATTCCTTTTAGGTTTCAAGGGGGGATGGGTTAGGTTACAATAGTGTTGAGTGCGTATAAAGTATAGGGATAAGGGGGGTAATTGATACCATACCTATACACTCCCGAGACTATTGTTACCTAACGCACCCCCCCCCCCCCCCCCCCCCCAAAAAAAAAAAAAAAAAATTTAAAAGAAACCACAACATTCCGCAAGCACAATGACAACCACAAAGAAGGGGGGTTCTCTTCGTCTCATATATTGCTTCATATGATGGCTGTAGATCAGCAGAAGCAGAAGCAGAACCTGCTTCTATAGGGATGATTGTTACTTTTGAAACTGGACCTACGACCATCGAAATGACAACAACTTCGCTCCGCAACATCGTAACATCAACAATCGAGGTGCCAAAATACGCAGAACAAAAATATGCACTGGGTTATTTGCTTCGATTAATCCAGACCATTTCGGGCCGTTAATTATTGGCTCATTTTTAAGTGTCTCGATACGTTTCGTGATGAGTATAATCACCTCTCCCAACAAAACAGTTTCCCCTTTTTGCTCTCATGCACAGACACAGATGGGTGTCCCGATCCAGGCTTCTGCTTCCGGTTCCGTCTTGTCAATAGCATCATCGACAAACCCATCAAGTCCGCGCATCTCTGGATGTTCCTGACTGGATCATCCGACGAAATCAACCGAAGTCCCGTCCGTCGTTTTACCGTGTGGCTGCTGATACCTGGGAAGTCGGCCATCAAACGAAAGGAGCTGGCCACCAAGGTAATTGTACAGGGTCTATATAAATAAAAGTGTATATACGTACTCTTTAAAGGTAGGATACACCATTGGTAATTGCTTGAATTATCATGAATGTGTGGAGTTTGGGAGTTGTATTTTATAGTAAATATCGTTTAACTGACCTGTCCGATGTTTTACAATTTTTTAACAATAAATTACAAGATATCTAGCGCAATCTGTTTGCAGGATGTCTACAATCATTAATAGTCTAGGCAAAATACATAATTTTGTTTTGTTGACCTCAAACAAATTGCAACAAATTGTTTTTCACCACAGTGCACTTCTATAAGGTTATCCCTAGAATGACATACTAAAAATCTACAAAAATCCAAGTGGTGAAAATATGTCTAATTTGCATAAATCGTTAATCCCTGCCGTGTAATATGTTTATATTCCCATATTTGGGTATATATTTTATTTTTATTTTTTGAAAAATTTATTTTGGCGATTATACTTAAACATCCTTACTTCAATAACATTTTCTAAAGCATGTATTATTATTATTATTATTATTATAAATGGTTTATTGATACAAAAATTGACATGGCAGCCCAGGGGCTGAATTACATCAAAATTTACACATTATTTTAAAAAATGTATGTATAAACATTAAAAGGGTCTAAGAATAAAGACCAATAAAAATATAGGGAAGTTTGTAAATAAAATAAAATTAGCATCAAACAATTTACGCTGTAACTACTACAGTCTATCCAGCAAGTTTGGTAGTTTGGTGCCTCTTAAAAAGAGTGTGTTTGTGGATTCGAATCAGCAAGCCAAAAACAAGACAAGGCAATGTGTAAAACAAGACAGTATATAAAATATAAAATATCACGTTCATAGAGGGATTATTCAGAATTAATTAAACTGATCATGTAGGGTACAGCACTGTCTCTGAATCTGTTGGTTTTGCATTTCGGTTGTGGTATCAAGTTAGTCTTGCGAAGGACTCGCTCATTTATGTTAGGAAGTGGAATGATATGCGACAAGGTTTGGTTATTTATAAGCTCCCTGGCAAATTTTAAACATAGAGAGCTCCGTCGATCGCTAAGAGTATGTAAATCGTATGACAATAACGCACTTAAATAGCCATTATAGTCAGCTCCCAGGATGAGCTTAATAACACGCTTCTGGATCGATTCTAATCGCTGAACATGCTTTTGCGTTATTCCACCATTCCAAAGAGGCACCGCATATTCAAGAAGTGGTCGCAGGTATCCTTTGTAGATAGTCATAATGTCATCTGCTGGCAAACCATGACCTTTCAGAACACGAATCATGTGGAAACGACTGTTAGCTCGTGTGAGTATACTGTCAATATGAGAATCCCACTTCAAATTCTGCTGGATATGAACGCCGAGTAATTTGACAGATTGTGATTGGTCCAAGGTGATGTCATTGATCCGCACAGTTGGAGGTGGGGTGGGGTTCCGCGTAAAATTAATGTCCATGTATGTGCACTTTCGGGGGTTCAGTGACATGTTGTTCGAGACTGACCATTGCACAAGGGAGTCTATGGATTGTTGAATCTGTGGTTGATCGTGAGAAGAACGGGTTTCCACTATGCTCAGGTCGTCAACGTATTTCCAATAGCGAGTAGAACCATTGAGATCTTGGCACGCATCATTAATGACGGCTGAAAACACGATTGGACCCAGTCGAGTTCCTTGGGGCACCCCAGCATTCATAGAGGTCCAATTGGATGTGACCCCCTTATAGCGAACACACTGTTGACGATTAGTGAGGAAATTTGCTATCCAGTGAACGAGGCAAGGTTCCACACCAAAGTTAGTCAGCTTGGTGATGGCAATATTGTGATCAATCCGATCGAAAGCCTTGCTGAAATCCGTCAAAACAAGAGTAGATGTTGCATTTCTACTCTCAGCATGCTGATACAGGGTATGCGTTAGGTCGATTAGGCAGTGTGTAGTCGAGAGGCCCTTTCGATTGCCGAATTGTTGCGGATCCATATGAGGTTCCAGGTCATTCACTGTAAGTGACTAAATGATTATGAAAATATAGTAATGGTCCAAAATTACTACAATTATACCCTATCATTTGCACGCATTTACCTTGTCGCCAGATATCATCAAGTAGTAAGTATTGAAGTGCTTCAAATTTACCAAGTTGCTTTACTGGCACAGTTATCCTATTAAAACCTTATCGAAAATCATATGAACAATGATAACATTGTGATATTTAGCCCAGCAAACAAAAACTTGGAAATAATGATGTGTCCGTAAATTGGGCTAACGAGTAGGTGAAGGGTTGCCTAAGGTGAGAGACTTGAACAAGTTCAAGGAAACACCCCAAATTTAAGATTTTTGTTGCTTACAATAATCATATCTACGTTAAAATGTATTTTGGGGATTTCCTTGAACTTGTTCAAGTCTTTAACTACTTTTTAGCCCAATTTATAGACACACCATTTTCCCCCAGTTTTTGTTTTCTGGGCTAAATATCACAATGTTATTATTGTTCATATGATTTTTCATAAGGTTTTAATATGATAACTGTGCCAGTAAGCAACTTGGTGAATTTGAAGCTCACCAATACTGACTACATGATGATATCTGGAGACAGTGTAATGTGCGCACATTTATAGGGTCACAAAGTTGTCATTTTGGATAATTACTGTGTTCTCATAATTATTCAGTCACTTATATGCTTTAGCAAATGTTATTCAAGTAAGGATATGTAAGTAGAATCACCAAAATAAACTTTTCAAAAAACACAAATAAAATATATACCCAAATATGGGAATATACATATTACATGGCAGGGATTAACGATTTATGCAAATTAGACATATTTCCACCACTTGGATTTTTGTAGATTTTTAGTATGTCATTCTAGGAACCTTTTAGAAGTGCACTTTGGTGAAAAACAATTTGTTGCAATTTGTTTGAGGTCAAAACTTATTTTTCCTGGACTATAATTACTTTCAGATGCGTAAGCGTAGTAAAAATGTTCGATATCTGCAAATGGTGTATCTTACTTTTAAACTCATATTATTGCAAAAGTACTGAAGATTTTATAAAAAGGCAAATATGTCTGTGGAAAAGTTAGAGCATCCTTAGTCTAATGGTATAACGTTCATTGTGTCGTTGGATGACTGAACAAACAAGACAGTATAGTGAAAGATACTCAAATTCAGCACTGTGACAAGTTGGGATAATAAGGCGGGGAAGTAAAAGAGACGTCAAGAAGCAAGAATGGGACGGAGAGAACCCCCTTCTTTGTGGTGGCATTGTGCTTGGCTGCGGAATGTTGTGGTTTCTCAGGAACTCCTTTTAGGTTTTTAGATAACAATAGAGAGTGTATAGGTATGGGGAACTAAGGGGGGAGTCGCTCGTTCCCATATCTTGCTGGTTATACCTCATTATCGTGCTGGGTATTTTTGTCACTCAAGTAAACAACTTGTCGCATTGCTAAGTATCTTTTGTAACTGTCTTGTTTGTCCAGTCGTCCATGGCAATGATATAAGGACCTTTACCATTTGGACAGATGGCATTCCAATTCCACAGACATTTTTTCTTTTTCTGAAATGTTCAGTAATTTTTCAATAATATGATTTTTAAATAAAAGGTATACTTTTAGAGGTACCCTGTATATGCGCAGGGCATTTCCTGTCCAAACAAATATTTGGAAAGCGGTTAAGGGCGGGGCGGTTTTAGCAAAATCAAGCAAAATATCGGTATAATTTGTAAAACTCGGTACGTCTGGCGCTTAGTTTAGAGTAGCGGCAGTAATAAGGCACGCGCTATCGTCCCCTTCACGACCTCAGCATTCTAGTTATAATTGTCAACAGATTGTTTCAACACAGTCAATGATCATACCGTGACGCATAATATTATACATTCCGATATAATATTGTGTTTTCTGTCGTTTCATTCTGCTTGTGATTCCAGGTTGTAAGCAAACGAGAAGGCTGGTTCCATCTCGAATTACCCCAGGAGAGGATTGACTGGGGTTTATTGGAGTACCGTATCCAGCTGACAAACGCCGCCAGGAATTCCTCACATAGTCCCAGCCGTTTCCCTGCCGTTTCGCTGGCCAGGGATGAGCTGCCAATACTGACCGTGGCCATCGACGTAGACGTACATCGCCGGAGACAGCGGCGGCAGAGTCAATGCACGGCCGCCTCGCAGACATGTTGTCTGCACGCATTCCAGGTGACCCTGTCCGAGGTTCTAGGGGGCAGTGTGGCGCGACCTACCGTCATCGAGGCCAATTTTTGCAGGGGCAATTGCCATCAAGTGGCTTCTTTCGCGACATTGCACGCCAAGATGATGCGAGACCGCGCCCTGATCGAGGCGGCGGGTAGTGACCTGCGCAATGACATGTTGCCTTGCTGCGTGCCTGCTTCCTATAACCCCCCGCAATCGATGATGATCTGGCAATCCAATGGCACACTCGTTCTACAACAAGTAAGTGAGATATCAGCCGAGTCCTGTAGCTGCAAATGAACGCCGAAAGCAGATTTTTTAGAAATCAGTACATTCACCTTCAACGACTCTGTTTCTGGAGCCTGAAAGTTGACCCCTGTTGGCGCGCTCGCATAGGAAACCGGGACCCTTACATAGGGCCTTTTCGAATCCCTGGCTTTGTCTTCGTCTTTGGCTTAAGGCGATTTTAGATTCCCAACTGCGAGATCCTCTGCCACATTTTAATGCATGTTGTGCTTCAGAAACATTCAATTGATTGATATGAACCCAAAAATTAGACTATTTATATTTGCTTTAATTTCTATCAGCTTCTTAGTAATTCGGATTTCGGAGGCGAAGCCACGGCCGAAGACAAGCAAAGGTTTCGAAAAGGCCCATATGAAAATTACCGTGTAAAAGTCGAGATTTTGAAATATTTGTGTGTACATTAATAAAGAAAATTGCCCTCGAAGAAGGCCTTTGTAAAATTGTTACTAGCATCTCAATTTATGATAACTGAAAAATCGCATGACCTGAAAGAAAACTAAAAAAATTGACCTCCCCCTTTTCAAAAATCTTAAATACATGTGGACTCGAGAAATCGGAGCACTCGTACAAAGATAAAAATTGATTAAAACAAAATTGGTAATAACTTAAACTTAAATAGTGGACAAAAATGTCTTTTGGGACACACATTTAAAAACAAATTGAAGGGCTTCCTTTTATTTACAAAAAATCCAAGATGACCGTGGACAAGAACTGATTTAAAGCGTGATTGAAAAGAGCCTGAATAATTATAAAATCCATCGGATGTAGGTAGGTAAAACTTAGCGTCGTTTATCATTTTTGTTCTCACGAAGTACACGATGTGAAAACAAACGTGATCGAACAAGAAGACCAAAGAACGAAAATCTTGATGGGAAGATCGCATATTACGAACAAGTAAAATATTGTTTTCACATTTCAAAAAGATTTTTCGTAATTTGTTTCTCTTGTGGAATGCTAAGATAAAATTAAAACACGAATGTTTCTCGGGTGAGAGTACGGTTAGAAATTATAGCTCGAGAAAGGGCAACCCCGTGTAAAATGCCGATAAAAGAGTCGCAGAGAGGTTCAGAAGCGCAAAGACAAAATGGCGTACTTACAGGCTCTATTGTTCCGATTGTTTTAAGGGATCGTATACGTTTGGTAATTGGAACCCACTGTTTGTTTCAATCCTATGTAGTATTATATACCATAAAACTGACCTGTACACATTTCATTTCAAAAGGTGGTAGCGATTTTGAGATATTGCCCAAATTTTTGAGCGGTTTTGTCCACGCAGGAAGAATAATCTGCATTGAAATACACACTCTGAGAAACGTCACTGCAGTAACGCTTCTCAGATTCAAATTTGTGGGGATAAAAAGTGATATCTTTTTCCATAACCGCAGTACATCGAAGTGAACAGTTTCTAAAAATGCATTATACTATCCAAAGCTGCTCTACTTCTTACCAATTAAGTTTTATTGCCATTAATTTTTGGAGTAATTACCAAACGTATACGATCCCTTTAACACATCTCCCATTCAAACATTTGCCCAATAACATAACGGCAGTGCTTTTTTAATACTATCCAGATTTTGTTTGTGTTTTGTTGTTTTTTATTCGCGCTGATTAACTGCGGTGTTAGCTAATAAGACAGAGAAGTCAGGTACAGTGTGGATGATTTTAAAACGAATATGTAATTGTGTTTAAACCAAAAAGACATGACCGTCCTGTTTAGAAAAGTAATACAATAGCCTAAAATATAGACAAATCGTTGTTACATACCTTAACCTGAACCCTCCATGCAGGGTATTTGGGCTAGAAACCCTGCCAGACGCAACAGATTGCATACTTTGTCACATTGACTTGTGTGCCGAGTCCAGCAAGGTCAAGCAGTCACCACAGATGCACTGTGCTGGATCTGGCATGGTTAGGGGGAATCCAGTACTCGGCGACTTATTTGTGATTTTTTCCTTATGGTCCGAATCGCCATTTATAGGTTTACCCGGCTATTTCAAAACATTTTTTCCTAAATTCACCATTTCTTACATTCCAATTTCGTCCCAGAAAAAAAATGCACACGCTTTTGCCAATCCAATATAGTCATTTTACCATTCAATTTTTAATTTGGTCAACCCTTTTTAAACATCGAGCCGGAAATATTTGTCAATACAGATCAAATTCGTCTAGGCTGTTGCCGATAGGAAGTATTCAGAGATCGAATTCGTCTTTAAAATTGTATTAGTAAAAAAAATGTCAGTCAAAATTGAATGTAAGAAATGTTGAATTTAAATGAAAAATGTTTTTAAATCTCCGGGTAAACTTAATACCTTCATCTCGGAATGGGCCTGGGACGCACATCGTTTGATGAATTTGGGATTGGGATCCCTCTAGCATTCTAACCCTGTGATTATGAACACTGTGTGCATTATCACCTCATTTCTCTTACATTTGTGAGTCCTCGAATTCCCTTTCTGTTTTATTACGATTCAGTCCCATTCACTTACCCAAGTTTGCTTGTTTTCTCTATAGACGTTCCCGATTATGAATTGAAGACCGTACTTTATTATTGTCAAAACATCTAGTATTATAAAGGCAGTATGCATCATTTGTTTTTGCTTTCATTTTCGAAAATGGATGGGTTATCGGGCTCATATTTATAGTAAATATTGTTACGCTGACTCATTTTTTGTTTGGTGTTCATAGATGCTAGACAAATCAAGAAATGTATTGCTATTTTTTGTAGTCTGGTTCCTTGACTTCCTTCAGATGAAATTAAAAAGACGTCCCGCGAATTGCCAGGTTAAGAAACCAGACTAGTTGACTAGTATGATTACAACTAGTGAAATGTAGATTAACAACAAAAATATAAATTGGGGACAGTGTTTAAAAATAGTTGGGTTTTTCCAACGATTGCTGGCCGGCAATCGTTGGGAATTGATACAAAATTCAACTTTTCTTAACAACCACAGAACACCGGTTGCTTTAATTTCACAAGATGCTTGAGACTGTTATTCAGTCAAGTAAGGTATTTCAAAATAATTAAATGTTGTTTTTTATGTTTGCAAATGGTATACCTTTTAACTATGTATGTAAACAAAATATCCGTCCATCGACACTTCCAAATTTGATGTTACTGTATGTTCGTAATCCAATAAATAAAATGAATATGCTGGTTTGACCATCCACCACAAAGGGACTGTAAAGTATTATTTTTTGTTTACTTTTTGAGGTTGATGTAAATTTGAAAAGTCTGGTGGATGGTCACAGCCATTCTTCGGTTTAAGTTCAATTTGTTAAAGTATACGTATACGTTTGGTAATTGGAACCGACTGTATAGTTATAGATATATACCATAAAACTAACCTGTAACAATTTCATTTCAAAAGGTGGTAGCGATTTCGAGATATTGCCGAAAATCTGGAGCGGTTATGTCCACACATGAAGAATAATCTGCATTGGAATACACAGTCTGAGAAACGTCACTGCAGTAACGCTATTAAGATTCAAATTTGTGGGGATAAAAAGTGATATCTTTTTCCATAACCGCAGTACTTCGAAGTGAAACGTTTCTAAAAATGCATTATACTATCCAAAGCTGCTGTACTTTTTACCAAGTAAGTTTTTGTTGCCATTAATTTTTTGAGTAATTACCAAACGTATACGATTCCTTTAAAAGCATGGAATTTACACTCTTTTATTTATACCCTTGTAAACATTTCCGACATTAGCTCTTAGCATTTTTCTATACAACAAATATTGTTCTGAAAAAGAAATTTGTATAAACGGGAGTAAGATTTAAGGTAACCCCTTTAACTATTTTCACAGCTATTTTGTGCATAAAGTTAGTTTATTGCTTCGTAGTAGGCCAAAGTTCAACTCCTTGCTTCATTTTAACAAAAATCATGAAATAAATGCAACCAGAAGATACTTGCAATGAAGTCACAAATGTGGGTAGACTATGTTTTGTTGAAATGTAGTCCTGTGCAAATATTTTAGTAGATACAATCCCCCAAGTTTACGTATTTCTTCCCCAGTGTTTTCTGGGTTCTTGTTATTGTTATTATACTGGCTCAGTACAACCTAATGAATGCTAAGATGGAAAATTCTGCTATTTTAGATATCGCACAACGGTTAATCTGCATCTAGATCTTTCTAGTTATCACCAACCACGCAAACAGTAACGTTACTGTTAATTAAAGGGATAGTATACCCAGCTGTTGTGCATTTTGTTTCCCATCTAATCGCCCCTTGTGTAATTCCAAATTCTGGCCTTTAAGTTTTCACTGTCTGCTTCATATGAAGCACGATATGTGGCAGAGAAAACCCCCCCTCTTTTGTGTTGACCATTGTGTTCCCGGAATCTCAGGAATTCCTTTTAGTTTTCAAGGGGGGATGGGTTAGGTTACAATAGTGTTGAGTGCGTATAAAGTATAGGGATAAGAGGGGGGTACCCCTCTGCCACATATCGTGCTGGGTATAGTCTGCTTGGGATCTAGGCTGGCACCCTTGCCAATATGAACCATATGAAGCGCGATATGTGGCAGAGAAAACCCCCCTCTTTTGTGTTGACCATTGTGTTCCCAGGATCTCAGGAATTCCTTTTATGTTTCAAGTGGGGATGGGTTAGGTTACAATAGTGTTGAGTGTGTATAAAGTAAAGGGATAAGAGAGGGGTACCCCTCTGCCACATATCGTGCTGGGTATACGTCACTGTCTGCTTGGTATAATAGGCTGGCACCCTTGCCAATATGAACGCTATCTCGTATAAAGAAAGATATGGAACAGAGAAACCCCCCCCCCCCCCCCCCCCCCCCCCCCCCCCCCCCCCCCCCCACCACCCACTTTGTGGTGGTCGTTGTGCTTGCGGAATGTTGCGGTTTCTCAGGGAGTCTTTGTGGGTGTTGGGGGGGGGGGTGCGTTAGGTATCAATAGTCTAGATAGTGTATTGGTATAGGGGGCAAAGAGGGGAGACCCTCGGTCCCATATTTTGCTGGGCATAGGCGCGAATTGAGAGTGATAGATGTGACACTTCTCCGTCCCTTGTCTTGCTTCATGTGTCCTCGACGGCACCCGTGCCAAATAGGAATTTTGTCAGACCACCGGTGTCTGAGGAAAATGCAGACATTCACCAATACATAAAGAGATTTGGTCATCTATACTACACGAGCCAGACAGATTCTCAGAAGCCTGTATATACATGTAGGGGCCTAGTATAGATTTTATAGTAAATATTTGTATCCCATTTGATCAGGTATACCGCGTCTGAACTCAAAGTTCCCAGTCACGGCGCAGCGTATAATGAGATATACAACGACGTTTTATTTGGAACGATTTCACTGCCTCGCAGCGACGAGATTTTAGGAGGTTTTGTGAGCATGGAGGAGTATCCCGCTTGTGAATTTTGTTTTCCGTAGGTGGGTGAGTCAAGATTTATAAATAATTAAGTAGTTTGGATGAGAAGTTATGATTATTCATTAGAATAAAACATGACGTCACAGCATTGTTGTTATAGTTAACTAGTTACATTAAATCACTTTAAAGAACAGCAGCTGTTGTCGAGCTGCTATATCAGCGGCGGATCCAGGATTTTCCAAACGGGGGGGCGTGAAAATTTACCAAGCAACACAAATTTTGTTCCCGTTCTTGTTTTTTTTCTTTCTTTTTTTCTTTTTTTTTTCTCAAGCAAAAGGGGGGGGGGGGGGGGCGTGCGCCCCCCACGCCCCCTCCTGTATCCACCCCTGTATATGTAGTGTATTAGTGGGTAGTGGGATGGGCAATGAATCAAAGATCCCTGGTTCGAATCCTGCTGTAGGTCACTTCGTTTTTTTCTAGTCAAATTGATATCTTTGGAGTATTTTTAATTTAAAGGGGAAAAGAGACCTAGAACCTAAGTGTTGTACAGTGATCAATGCTTATTCTTTAGAATACCTGAACGTTTTTAGTGAAATGACTGTTTCGGGAATTGTTGAGACAAAAATTTATTATTTGCTAGAATCTTAAAGAATTATGTTTTCGACTCGGACTAATTCCATCTCTGCCGTTCCCACGGGCATTTTTTTATTTTGATGCAAAAATTCACGAGAATGTTAAACTTTTGCACTCGGAAATGTTTGTTTTAAAGACGTCAACTACTTAGATTATAAGTATATGTACAAAAGTACGCATTGATCTGTATAATGGAGTTCAATGGTTCTACCATGGTTACACATTACACGCGTTGTGCATGTGATGTTTATGGTGGCCCAGAAGGGACATAACCGGTCGTGAATATTTTTGCGACGTCGTGAATTTTATTCGCGACTAGTCGTGGATATTTTCGCGACGTAGTGAAGATTTTTGCGAATATATTCGTGAATTTATTACCAACCGGTTGTTAATTTGTTTACGACTAGTCGTGAATATGTTTTTATTTATTCACGACTAATCGCGAAAATATTCACAACGGTAGCGAAAATATTCACGACTAGTAGCGACAAAAATTGACGACCTCGCAAAAACATTCACGACGTCGCGAACAATATTCAAAAGTCGTTAACAATATTCACAAAGTCGCAAAAATATTTAGGACGTCGCAAAAATATTCACGACTGGTTATGTTCTTTCAGGGCCACCATAGCAGTTTGTTTACAATATCGCCGGGCACGTGTTATAGTCGGGCGCGTTTACACTCACTACTTATATAAGCCTATGTTCAGCAAGTGACCCGACATACGAAAGCGCCCTTGAGTTTAGTATAGCAATGCATGATTGGTCAAGAAACCAGGTCGTTTGGGGATTCAACTAATGGGGACAGTGCAGTCATGGCATTTACGTGCTTTCTGAGCGGCATTATTTTTTTGAGCCTTGCATTCGGAATGGACGTCATTTTTAGTGGCTGTTTCATGTAACCAAAAAAACCACAATTGTAAAGATAGGTAACTAAAGAATATATCTTGTCGCCAAACGATCAGATTATTCTGCTGAACTTTGTTTAGTAAATAAAAACGACATTTTTCACTGACATTAAATTCCCTACAACAACGGTCATAGTTCCGTCCCTGTTTTTCACAAAACTGGCGTTAAAAACTTGAATATCATCATATCTTTAAGGCGATAGTATTTTCAACCTGTTTGTTAAATAAAATTGTTGTTTTAAAGAACCGTTTTCGGGAAAACGAGTTTTAAAATGTGGTGTCTCATCTCATCATATTCATTTTACCGAGAGAGTTATGCATACGTAGCCAATACAATAAAGCATGCACTTTTCGGAACGGTGCGCCCTGACTGTCCGGCTAATAAATAGCTCGTAGCAATTGTTATTTGTTGCAATACGGACGTTGTATGAGCAACATGTTTCCCGTTTTTTCAAACCCCAGCTTTGTCTCCATCTTCAAGCTTTGTTCATGCAGTTTGGCAATTGTAATGGAGCCTGATCCTGAGCCTAAGCCTAAGCTGTGGTTTGTAAAACGATCAGTGGGGACGGATTATTACTTATTTGAAAGTAAATATTGATTGTAGGTATCCCGCTGAATTATTGCGCTAAATATCGTATAGGCCTAATTGCTCCCCAAAAATGAATATACAAAAAAATCTAGAGAATCTAGATCGATGGGCATTATTTTGTTAACGTTGTTCAACTTATAAATGTAACCACTTAATTAACTCCCGGAAACACCCAAACATCGCGAACGTTAACGATAATACCCGACCCTGTATATAACATGTTCGGAAAATGTTGGACATTTTTAACTGGAGTAATCACTCAAGATTTCGTCGTGCGACATTGGCTGCTATCGGACCTCTTACTCCCGTGGGAGAAGTATGTGCACGCTGTACTCGCGTTGGGGTTAATAAACTACGAACAACCGAGCGCCGTTAATTGTCCAATTACAAAATGGCAACAAGACTACGCCGGCCCTAGCGCAGTTTGAGACCTCGATTCGCCTTTTCTTTCCGCGCTGAGGGGTAGACGTGAACAGAGCAGACACGTACGGGTACACAGGAGGTCTGTGGAACAAGAACACGCACCATACCTCAATGATCTCTGCAAATGACCCATAGCTAGTTTATGTAGGTTCTCAAAACTGTACTCCTTTCTTAAGTATTCCCAACAGGTGTCTCAACAATAGGATCGCAAGAAAAACGTAATCTGGTGAACGCGGCTGGCTCTAGTAGTACATGCAGTACTATTATACCAGACTGCCTGCGCACGAGCAAGCACGTACAACTACAGCTGCGCACATAATGACAACCGACTCCATCCAGACAGCTAATTTGCACACAATGGAAATTCGACATCGTCTAGACTTTAAAGCGTACAAGTACATGTAAATAGGTCGAAAATTGCCAACGCGAGCCAAATCACGATTTGCATCATGCATGGACTCGATGTCTTTGCTATAGGAGCATGTTGTGGGCAATGAGCTTGGTTTTGTTATAAAAACATTATAAAAGAGAAAGGTGGACGCGAAGGACTGCCAGCTTGTGTTACTGTAAAATTCAACTGAAATTGGGCGCTAAAAATTAATGTTTGATTGTGCGATGGAGCGCAGGTTTCATTTTTCAAGATGGCGATGGGCCACAGGACTACTGAATTAACCTGTCACCACAATATGAGAATAAAGTCGGGAAAATTAAAAATCGAGATATTAGTATTTTCAAATGTGTGTGAAAGAGAGCTTTCCAATGCGGGTACATAACACTTGGGGGTTTTGCGATAAATACATTTTACGGCGCTTCAGAAAGTCATGGGTTTCACAAAACGTGTTTGTAAGAAAACTTACCGTAATAAACATCTTAAGCAAAACACGCAAAAGAGTGCAAAACAGGACAAGTAAGGTTCGTTTGAGCATAGCAACGGCTATGTTCTAATCAATATTTCTTTTTGAAACTTTCCACACGTACAAACTATTGTTTAAACAACAAACTATCAACATTTCGAAAAAATAGTTACGAGGACCTAATTTGCATATTGAATTACCAAGTTAATTAGACCACTAATGGACTTTAATTCAAACACTAACAACGCAAAATCGCGTAATTTAAGGGGTTTTCGATCATCTGATCTCACCCAAAAAAAAGTGCGGGAAATAGTTCCTTAAGCGGGCAATAGACTTAACATTTTTGACTGGTTACAGCGCCCTCAAGAGGTTTGCCAGGCTCATCTTAATATGAAAAATGGCGGCGTCTGGATCTTTTGGACCGAGGTGTGTTATAAACACTGACCTCTACACCTGGACGGACCATTGTCTATATTCTGCTGTGCTAACGCTTGAAGTCGGCACGAACTGGAAGTGCAACATGGCGGACCCAAGACGTCACTTCTGTGAGCCAATAAAATGTCTAGGTGTAGAGGTCAGTGGATACATTTTGTATTTATAAACATGTCATACGTACCGTACCCACTGAACTCTACATCTGGGCTCACAGAGTGACGTCGTGGGTCCGCCATGTTGCACTTCCAGTTCGCGCCGACTTCAAGTCAAACAATGAATGGTCTGTCCATGTGTAGAGGTCAGTGGTTATAAAACACATAATGGACTGGCATGATTCGGTCACTAGAGCACGTCTATCCCACCCATCCGGCCTGTGAGTGACCAGAAGGGAGACCTATTTCCCTCGGCCTTTGGCCTCGGGAAATAGGTCCTCCTTCTGGTCACTCACACTCGCAGTCCCTCGGGGGAATAGACGTGCTCTAGTGACCTCATTGCCAGTCCATATGTGTATATGATCATATTTGGATGAAAAGATCTCCCAACAGTCCAACGTGTGCCCTACTCAATCACACACCAGACTAATTTACTTATCATAAATTAGAAATTGATTGATAATTCGTCTTACATCTATAAATACTAAACTATTATTTTAAAAATATCCGTCTGATGTGTGCTTGAGTCAAGCAAACGTCAGACTAAATTTACTTACTAAATGTATGTTATACCCTGATTTTCTTTCGGCAAAGGCGATTTTGATCTGTAATGACGAATTATCTGAACCCGGTGTTTTAAAAGAGTGACCAAACGTTGAAATTGAATGATACATTAATAAATTGGTTTGGTAAAAGCGTGTGTATTTTTTTCTCAAACGAAATAGAATGTGAGAGTGGGTAAAATAGCTGGGAAATCTTATATTATGGCAGTGGTGAATATAGGGCGGATGGTGCGCTGTTATGGGGTCTAATCCAAACACAGACAATGCTTGATATCCGTGCACCACCCACCCTTCACATCTTCTTTGAGCCCAACCTGGATACACCCGTGAATGGTTAGTGACTATGGACTCCGTGCACAAGTACCCCCTCGACGGCAAGAATGGGAGAGTTGATGAGCCACTATTGACGCCATCTTAAGTTGCCTTATACTGCAATTGATTTTGGTTAAGTGACTTATTCCCACCTCTATCATTCAGAAACAAAACTCTTAATTAGTCCGGGAACAGATGAATGAGGAACGGCGTGTGTGAAACCAGCAAAATTATTGTATGTGACCTCCTATGGAACGTCATTGATAGGTGATAATGCGCCCTCTTTTGTTGGCACACGGAGCTCACTGGCCTGCTTGGTTGCACACAAAAAGTAACGCAGCATAAAATAAATTGCGGTAGGAACCAAGAGAGGGCGCTATTCAAAAATGACATAAAGCCTTTTCCAAACCGTGGCTTAAGTTCGTATTTTGCTTAAGGCGATTGAAGGATATTTGCAGCAGACATGTTTAGTCACGATAGCCGGGCTAATCGAACTCTCAGATGATCGCCATTATGATCCCCGTGTGACTTCACTAGCCATAGTCGTGTCTAACACCCGTTTGGACCGAGTCTTACTCTGAGGTATACAGCTTTTCCGTCAATCGCAAAAAGAGCAAAAGCGTCGGACTAAAATAAGAGCCTCTAGTGTAGCAATGAGTATAGTTTAAGGCTTAACAATATGTGGGGTTTATTGATCTTTTCTCCGTCCGGCTTATTTTGTCAGCTTTTTTACCTTGAACAACGCATGCGTGTGACATATAGGGTGGCAAGTGTGTAAGGTCTCTCATGACATTGTGGCCCAGGTTCGAATCCCGGCTTGGAACATGGAAGTACAGTTAGTCGTTGATTCTCTTCTGTGCCACGAGGGTTTTTCTCTGGGTCCTCCGATTTTCCTTCCTCTGCAAAAATCAACATTTGCGATATTTGGCTGTGCTTCGTGGTCAGATATGGGTCGTGTTATTGCCGGCTGCTAGAGGCGCCTTTACGGCATGCCATCGACTCGACAGCGTGTACGTAGGCGCGTCCTGCACAATTCAGCATCCCAGTTGCGAGTAAGGATGATTAGCCTTCCCAATTAGTGGCGGATGCGCTGTGTATGATAATTAGTATAGTCTAGTTCTCGAACCTTACTATTTGTTATGCCCAGACGTCTAAATGGTAGGTCAGGAAGCCACCGGCGCCCAAAAATTAATAATGACGCACACGGCAGGCGGCGTATATCAATTTTTTTAGATGATGCCAAAAAACGTCAATAATTCAAATAACAACGACTTTTCCTCAAGGCGCAACGCCTGCATTGGGCATTTTGTTTGATAATGATTTTTCCAATGCAAGCTTTAATTTTATGCAACCCAGAACAAAAAATAGATCGATATATTTGTGTTTACCATACAACCATTTTACTCCTGTCGGTGTGATATGAAACTTAGACTCCTGTGAAAATCGGACCCTTTTTCCCTATGATTGGTTAAATTTTCTCACGTGACCGGTCACTTTCCTAATTATCATGATCTCCACTAAATTAAGCAAGCGAAATTCTACTGTTGCCAACAGAATATATTTTTATTTGTGCGAGTGCAATGACTCGCTTTTTCCCCTCTGTCCTCTGCCAACAGAGGGCGCTGTTCGCAATTACCGCTATTTTCCAGCATTTTTACATGTTACATGTTGACCAACCACGTTGCAAAATTGTTTCAAATAAAAGCTCAAAATTTAGCCTTTAGCTGCGACAAACCGGCTTGGTCAGCTCAGCAAAAGAGGGATTATTGTTTGTTTAGATTTGTATAGTGCCTATTATTACTAGTGATTTGAAGCCAACAATTTTAGATTTTCTGATTGAAAGTCTGCTTGTAAGTTGTAAGACACTTCTATATGTACATGTATGAGCACTGTCTATACCATTGCCAAGTTCGATCAAGAAACTATAGTTAACTAGTGGTTAGTTCGTGACGTCATTAGGGCATGCGCACTGAAGTTGAAGTGCGAACGACTCTGGTCGAACTTAACTATTGATAACTGCCAAACTGGTCCTCTCTGTACTGTGCTATTAAAGCGGCTAATGGTTACCATCGATTCGACCAACCGCGGTAGGCTGGTTGTGAATAGTCGACTAGACTAGTCCAACCATCGTCGACTAGCCCGAATTTGATCAGAGTTAGTCAAACTATAGTTAACAATAGTACTTGATCGAACTTGGCCTATGATTGTAACTTGCTCAAGATTCTACTGTAGTACTGGTACAGCTTGACACGGCTTGCGAAAAATAGCCCCCTCGTCCCCTGTATCTGTGACGAGCTTGACTTCTACTAATCACCTCGTGACCACACATCAATGTCGGGGTTTGCATTGTTCTTTATCCAGATTATGATGGTACAGCTAGTACAGCTTTACAGGGAGAGCTCTATAGTCGGAGACAACAAAACCCAATTGTATACTAGTACAATGCAATGGAATTAGAGGCACGAGCCTGAATACATTGTATATACATCGGAAAGATCTCTTTATTTTTTTGTAAACGATTCGGCTATAAAATTAAATCAATAACCACATAGTAATAACAATTTACAAAAAGTTATAAAATGCTTGCATAGAATGCGCTTTGCGCATTAAAATTGAATCAATTTAATATTTTATTTTAACATTACATATAATGCTGTTCAGCAAATAGTGAAACAAAATTAACGTCCCCCAAAAAGCCGCCTCGCTTTAACAACTTTTTTTTTCATTAAAAACATCTTTAACAATTTAATAGTTTACCGATTGACGGAAATTGTAATGAATTTAAAAAAAATAATAGCTGGTAAATCTATAATACACAGCAAAAAAAGATATCACTTAACAATTAAATTATTCAAATCTTCAAATTTTTCGCAAATTTTGTTAGTATCTTTAAAAGAAATTGCACTATTTTTTTTCTCAGAATATAACAGAAACTTAAATAAGCAATAAAGTAACAAAATAACCAGATACAGGAGCACCTCTGCAATTTAAAATCGCCACTAAAATATTGTGGGAAAGTCTAAGAATTCGTGCACACCATGGCCGTTTCCCAAACCCCAGTTTCGTCTTCGTATAGGATTCGTTTGTGCAGTTTGCCAGTGGTGATTAAACTGGAGACGGGCCTAACCTGGGGTTTGGAAAACGGTCCATGTGCCATACGTAACAAAGTTTTAACCCTATAAAGCCCCTTTCACACTAGACGATTTCCCCGGCAATTCCCCGGGAAATTGCCGGGGAATTTCGGTCGGTCTGTTCACACTACCAAAGAAATCCCCGGGAAACTGCTTTTCCCCGGGAAATATTTACCCCTGCTCGGGAGTAGGGTTAGAGGAGAAATCCCCGGGGTTTAACGTTTTTCCCGGGGAAAAGCAACTAGTGTGAACGTTGCAGGGTTTGAACTTACCCCACCTTTTTGCGTCCACGGGTAATCTCGAAAGGTCACAGGGTCACAAATAGCGCGCCAAATAATTCGCGCGGTGACTTAGTATTGTAATGCAGTACCTTTCAAACTTTTCGTAAATATATTCACGCACTCGCAACGTCAATGTTAACGCATAGACATGGAAAAAAAACTCCATGTCTATGGTTAATGCATGTAATGTGGCATATCGCACGGCGTAAACAACAGCAGCATCTTGTGCATAAAAATGCGCGCGCGCGGCGCGGCATTGTGGGATTGGACTTCCGCCCACAATTCATTTGGGAACTTCCTGATGGGCGCCCTCAGTTTACACATTTCCCGGGGTTTGATGGCCAGTGTGAAACGACCGTGCATATTCCCGGGAAATAGTGTCCCCGGGAGTTACCATATGGGTCTAGTGTGAACGGTTGCTGAGGTGTTGGTGGGGTAAAAAATTCCCGGGAATTTTCTCTGCAGTGTGAAAAGGGCTTAAGATATTCGTGGAATTGTTGGCCGTTTTCAAAGAGGATACTTGACAGGAATCTTATGTTAGTAGTTTTGCGGTGTTAATAATAATAATAGTCAGTTCTTATATAGCGCACGTATCTACTAAGACTGGTACTCAAGGCTTTAACATTATTACCCCGGTCATTGGGCCCATGAAACATTCCAAATACCATCTCAGCTCCCTGGGGAGTATACAGCTCGATGCTTCTACTTTGGCGCAAAGCAGCTAAATCAATCACAATAACCATCTCGGCCTTCGCAGGTACCCATTTACTTCTGGGTGGAGAGAAGCAATGAGTGACAAAGTGCCTTGCCCAAGGGCACACGCACCGTAGTCCCAGGCCGGATTTGAACCCACAACCTGTAGCTTTAACTACATATTACATATTTCAATGCTCCAGACCACGAGACCACGGCACTCCACTGGTATATAATTAAATAAAACATTGTGTTACGTATGGGACACAAATATAACTTGTTCTTGTACCTGCCTTGCAAACTAAGCGCAGCCCTCCACTGATTGACTTTGTGCGTTAAACACCGCTCTGAATGTTTGAAAACGTGTCTTTTGTTGCGGCAAATTCCATGGTTTCCATGGTAAATGAATAAGTAGTTTATTGAATCAACCTCTACGCTTCCGAACAAATGCACTCCTCAACTGGCTGCTTATTAAATGTGGTTAGTTTTTGTTATTTATATTTCCCAAAAAATATACTTGTCGCACAAGCAGGCTTTAATTTAAATAAAGTAACAATGTTATCAAACAAACATACAAACGAACACCCCAACGAACAAACAGACATATCCATATTTCGAGTTTTGCAGAAATAGTTATATACAATTTGTACTTTATACATTTGGAAAGTCAAGATAAACATGTACACAACCGCCTTGCTTTCGGAATTCCAAAAATAGAGAGCAATTTCGGTAAATTTTGTTTATGACCAGACGTCTAAACTGTAGGTCAGGTAGCCGCCAGCGAAAAACAAATAGGTCATGACGTACTACACTGCGTAGATATTTGTATATGATGTAAATGATTCACAATTTAAATTATAACGGCTTTCCCCCAAAAGGAACAACGCCTTTAAATTAAAATGGCTTTAAATAGTGATATTACTATAGTGACTTTTGCCAATGCAAGTTTCGATTTTATATCGATGAGCTTTATTTTGTTAACATTGTTTACCTTCGCGCCAGATGACGTATATAAACGCAAAGTTATCCCCAAATTTAAAACGGATGACGCATAAACACGCCAAGTTCAAGTTCGGAAATGTCTGTCAGCAGCGAGCAAGGCCGGAAATGCGTGGGTGTGCTTCCCGGCACTATTGGCCTCAACCCGCTTCGGATCGAGTTTTGTTAAAAATAATCCCGCCCCTCGGCTCGGTGATGTTAAAATAATCTCGGCGCGAACTGGTTACCCAAAACACTCGAACATCGCGAGCGTTAACGCGACTGTCAATAAAACGCATTCCTCCATTCCTCCTTTTTTTTGTCGTCGCGTGACAGTAGAGGTTATACCGGACCTAATATTTGTCACAAATAGCCAGAATTATTTGGTCTGGGAACCAAGACACTGACTAACCCGTGTAGCGGTTCGCGATTTATTTTTGTTCACCCGCTGCATGGTTGTGCGTGAATGTATATTCATGAGAAAGAACAATGGCAACTTAACTAAATTAAACTATAAAGAATTATAAAGAACGGCTGTTCTCAACCAACTCGTCAAAAGCCAAATTGGTAGAGAGGTAAGCTATAGATCGAAAGGTCTGTAGTTTCAATCCGGCTGTCGTTAACGTTTTTCTTCGCAAATTTACCTTGTGGATTATTTTAACCACGGAGCAGGGCTGAAGGGAAAACAAGGTTAGCTACCTAAGCGCCTTGAAAAATACAACCAAAACCGCTACACTAGATAGTTTACATTGACTTCCCAAACAAACAGGCTCATCGCAGGCTACACGAACTGGACACGGTCATGCGCAGAGATAACTAAATACCACGTGATTAGTGTCGAACTAATGAGTTCGATTTGTAAAGCTGTAGGTGAACGGTGATCTGTCTGTGAGCTCCAACCACCTTGATCCCACAAATTGACACGTGGGCCTTAGACTGAAATAAGCAATGTTAATGCTATTAATTATTGTTGCTACTCATTTCAACCCATGGTACGTAATAAACCAATCTTCATTAGACGTTATACGGGACCGATTTGTCCTCTCGCGGATTCCTTCAGTTTTGCCTCTTCACTTTACGATGCTGTATGACACAACGTCTTCAATAAATAACGGAAGCTCATTATTACTGTTCCTTTACATACAAGCGCAACTTTCTGTGATCATGTTTTGAAGCTGTTTCTTGTAGATAAATCCTTCATTATCGTAATAAAGGAGCACCAGGGGCTTGGTCATGAGTGGGGCACAGCAAGGGATTATAGACAATCCTCTGTCCACATTCATGTTCTTCACTGTAGTCATGATATAAGTGTGGCCGTATCCCTGCGCTACGTTATCTTCGCACGATCCCCTGCAGTAGTTGGCCGAATAACCCTTCGGTTCAATGATCCAATCCCATTTGAGTTCGGCGAACGAAACGTAGAAAATTTCCTTGCAACACGTCGTGTGGTTCGGTGGGCAGATGATGGACCGAGGCACGCGAGGGCGCTGTTCACCTTTCCCCAGGACGAGAAAAGGGCGCCGTCCCGGTTTCATGTTGGTGGGGTTTCCGGTGTCGCGACATGTCGTGCATTGGACTTGGAAAAGGTAGGTTCTTTTCGCGTGTACCACCATGTGACGTAGGGCGCGCGTGACGTCTATTGTCACCCAGTCCGCCCCGTACACCACCGTGGTCGTGTGCAGCACTGCTCGGCGGGCGTGCCGGCCGGTGCCGATGTGGGACACCACCAACGTCCGGTTTTGGTCAACTTCCTCGGCACTGTCTTTGAGAAGGAACCACATCTTGGCCGACACGATGTTCTCCTCAACGCTGGCAGTAATTTCGAAGCTGAAACAACCACTTGAGGGCGTCTTGTGTGGACAGTCGCCAAGACCTAAGGGCGGACGAGATGTGAAGCCAAGTGGAGGGAAAAGGGGAAAAGTGGGTTAAATATGAGAGTAATACAAATTCAGAAAAACCGAAAAATAGAAAAATAAACAAAGGAACCAAAAAGTGACAATGACATTTCTGAACTTCTTGTGGAGTTTATAATGGGTATACCTCTGTGTGTTTGTTTAACTTGCTCTTAAAACAATACTCCCACAGCCTGGTAGAATACCATGGCCCGGTGGTGACGGTGTTTGACTCGTGTACGATGGTGCATTGATTTGAACCCTGCCAGGAACATGGTGTTTGTGCCCTTGGGCAAGACACTTAACTACAATTGTATCTCTCCACCCAGGAGTATAAATGGGTACCTGTGAGGGTCGATGCCGATTTGGCGCCTATAAACGGCTGCCGCATGGTCCCAGGGCCTGATGAACGGGGTAATTGAGATTGATGGTACGATGGCGGGAAAGCGCTAAGCACGGTTGTTATGATTCGATATTATTATGTTTCATGTACTATTATCAAATATCACACAATGTAATGTTTATTTACTGCACACGTCTAACGAACACCGTTAGACTTGCTGTGCTTTTACGATGGTCATTCTAAAGTTTATTTCAATTTCTTCTTACTATATGTTTTCCTGGTCATTAAATGTTAACATTTCTGTCACACAAAACAAATTCCCTAAAACGAGACTTAAATTTCCTAAAACGAGAATTTCGCCCGAGTTCGACAATGAAATTTTTGCAGCAGCCAACCAACAAACGTCACTGTCACTATGCGCCGCCATTTTGAAAACATTTTGAAAACATTTGAAGAGGAAAAGAGACCTAGAACCTAAGTGTTGTACAGTGATCAATGTAACTACTGAATAATTCATGAAATCGGCCAGTTAGGTTTTAGAAAAAAAAATATTCGCGGCCCGTCCTCAGCTCTGGGCATTGCCAGATTGGGGAATACATCACAAGAAACAAACAAAACTTTCTGCTAATGGTTTTGGACAGATAGGAGGGCCAATTAATCAACAGCCCCCCCCCCCCCCCCCCCCGCCCTTTGTTGATGGGCCTGCTCCCACGTGGCATGTTACGTTCCTAATTATCATGATCATCATTTAATTAAGCATGCGCAATACTTCCAACATGACCGGATTTCCTAGTTATCGTGGCTGACACCGGGGCACACGAGGATCACGTGCTGTCTAACCGAACGGGCTCGTGTAACATTTGCATACACGTGTAGGTTGAACGAACGCACATATCCCACAGCAAACAACGTGACTTCACAGTGGCACTGCACTGCTGCACTTCTAAAACTGCATGCTGCGGGTTCTAATTCCCACAATGTTACATTTTCACCCCAGTGCTCAGTACTCAGTGCTCACTGGAAATAAAACCGAGCTTTCGGCGCGAATACACCTTCTTCAGGGATAATTATGGCATAATTATATATATCTAAACGAATAAATACACTTTTATATAATACAAAAAAATATAAAAATATATCGTTCTTAAAATGTGTTTCAGTAAGTTCACCTGCTTTTTCCCTCTTATTCATAAAACTTGGAGGACTTTTTTAAAAGAAACTACCGAGAACTAACTGGCGCATGCGCATTGTGGGCCACACATGCGCCCACCTCTGAAACGCTCTGATTGGTGGATCCATGGAGGTAGTACCTCCATGGTGGATCGGCCTGAAATTGTATAGGCTACACGGAAATACTTTTATTTCTAAACCTATATCAATTACTCACTATATAGATGAACAACTGCAGTCAAGTGGCAAACTGACATCCATTATCACTCAAATCCAATATGGCCGCCGCCGACGCGAAAAGCCCCGATTTGTTGTCTGTATTTTTAAAAGTATTTTAGCAGTTCTTGCATCGGATAAATCTTACTATTAATATTTAGTCTCTGAAGAAGATCTTGTTAAGATCGAAATATTAGGCCCTCTTAACTTATTTGATTTGTATATTTCAGGTCATTCCAGCCAGTAAGCAGTTTGCAGCAGTTTTAATCTTATTCAATATTTATAGTTATTAACGTTACTATCCCTAGTATTTGCATTTGAGTTGCACTTAGATGTAAAGTCATTTCGGCCACAGCCCAAAATATGAAACTGTAAAGATTTTTTTAAAGATATGATACACCATTGGTAATTGCTTGAATTATCAGGAATGGATGGAATGTTGGTTTTGGGGTGGTTTTTTTTTTTGGGGGGGGGGTGTATTTTATAGTTAATATAATAATAAGTTAATAAGAAAAACGGCGTTTGTGCGTTTTCAAATTGATTTAAAAAAAAATACAATTCTATGTTTCAAAACAATTTTAAAATATATTGCGCAATCTATTGCTGGTTGCCTAGAATAATTATTTAGTATCTGCAAATGGTGTATCCTACCAAGTTTAGGTCCCCAAAATGGTTGTTGAACTAGCGGTGACCTTTAAATACCCCACGTTTGGTAACCCGGCCCACGCAAAGTCTATAGAAGCTCCCCCCCCCCCCCCCCCCCCCCCCCCCCCCCCCCCCCCCCATTTGCAATGTCCTTGAATCCCCAGGTACGGTTTGGATACTGGTAATTAAAAGAGATTAAACCGGTTTTGGTTTTTACGATTATTACTGAAGCAATCTGAGGCATTGATAACAATTAAGTCCTAATGTTTCACTTTAATTGGGGAGGTTTTGAGTTCTGTTTAACAAGACTTAAAGGCGTATAATTCACACGGACAAATACAATGTCTTCATGATTTTAATGTAGGCCTGTGCACGTACACCTTTTCAAAATTAATGTTTGCGCTTTAACTGTATAGGCCTATCCCCAACAATGACTGCGACACCAAAGGCCCTACATGTACATGTACATGTACATTGTAGGTAGTACGGTGAATTATGTACCAACGCAGTCGGCCATTCCAGCACATCGGTGCACTAACATTTTGTCACGATTGTGTCACGGTGGCACGCGTGTCTGAATTAAAGGGAATGCAGTGACAGATGAGCAAAGTTTTTTCATTGCAAAAAAAACCGAACTCTGCGAATCGATGTACATGTATTATGCACCACAAAGTATCTATAATCAAAATTTGTCCGAGCCCAAGCGGGACCCCACGCCTCAATTGGCTGCGCGCAACGTGCTCACTAAAGTCAAGTTTGGTAGCTTAATAATGTTACAACCCCCGTCCCTAGTAAATTAATGTACAAGTTGTACATTAATTTACTAGGGACGGGGGTTGTAACATTATTAAGCTACCAAACTTGACTTTAGTGAGCACGTTGCGCGCAGCCAATTGAGGCGTGGGGTCCCGCTTGGGCTCGGACAAATTTTACAACCTTTGCTTTTGCTGTAATTTTCAGAATTGGATGGATTTGGGGGTTGTTATAGCAAATATTTGTGTAAAAATATTGTTTTTCAGCGTGGCACTTTATATTGGAATAGCTTAGACGAGTCCCTAAAATCATCAAACTCCCTCTCTATATTTGTTAAAAAGCTGAAATCCTATTTTCTTGATTCACATTCATATAATTAGTTATAACTTATGAACTTAATTTTTGTGGTTTTGTCTCTCACCAGCTTGTGTTTTCCAGTGTGTGTTTTGTTATATTGTTTGTTTACGTATAATGTCCTTTGTCCTTTGTGTTGACCGTATAGATTGTCTGTCAATAGGTTAGGGTACAAAAGCAATTCGCTTCACCTTATACCTAAATGTTGTCATTAATTTGGTCATAATTTAATACTTATGTATATAATTATAATTAGATCATTTAATTGTTTATTCTTTGTTAAAGTGAATTCTGTTTTCTTCCATTCTGTGTTAATGGCAGCGTTGAAATAAATGTACTACTAGTACTACTAATATTGTTACGCTGACATTTTTGAGGTTTTGGGTTCGAAAATCCAGGTCAGGTTCCCCGGACCCCACGTATGAAACGGAGCAATTTGTAGACGTTTGGAAATTGTAAGGCCTGAGTATCAGTTGTACCCCTTCACATGTGTGTAATCAATTGCAAAGAAAATGTGGAATAACTAAAATGAAAACAATTAGGAGCAGTTTTGAAAAAAGTTTCAAACGCGCTGGTCGGCAGACCAGCATTAGAAATTGATACAAAAATACCACTTTAATTGCAAATGTCAGCGCACCTCAGTGTCCAGAAGCCATGATTTTACATGGTGCTTCAGACTGTCATTCCCTAACAGTAGTTTGTGATAATTTAGTCATTTATTTGTTGTTATGTTTGCAAATGTTGTATTCCCTTTAAGGTCCAAAATACACCGTAAACAATGCCGGAATACCCCACCGTTAATTCATTGTGTTACACACTCAACTGGTCTTTGCTCTCTTAGATTAAATAAACCCATATTAACCAATGGCGATGTAATACGTATTTTTGTCGGTGTTTGTTCCCCTTTTTTTTAATGATTGATAGAACCAAGCCGCACAAATAAAAAAAAATATGTGCAGACAACAATGGTGTCTGATATTCAGACGGCGAGTTCAAAGGTTACAGGTAGCTAGCTGCGTTCACTGTGTATTTATTGGTGCGGGCACGCTTGTTTGTCAAAACATTTCATGAACTAGACGTTCGTGAATGGAAACGTGCCTGACACGTTTGTGATAACCGGTTGAATCTCACTTGCCCCGAGTGACCCGAGGTCAATACTCAACAGCTCTGTAAAGGTTCTCTGAAACTTACAAACTTACTAACCTAGTATTACTGAATGAGTTAGAATAACCGTCGTGTCACCGACTGTTCTTCTAAAAATAAGTAATACTACTAATAATGCACTTAATAATAACAATGAGCTGCAAAGCAAATCCATTACCTTCGTGGGCTGTGACGATAACTTGACTTGTGTCTTGATAATTCTCCTCAATTTCATCAAGTTCTTCCTCCTCCCATCTGTCATCTTCCAAATAAGATTCCTCTTTGTCGGTCGTCCCCAAGACATCGTTGTGGTTCCCTCCCCGACCCCGGGCCAGGGGCTCTGGTATGTCCACACTATTTGCACTGACATTGGGAGCTTGCTCCATTTTGAGTTTGCTCAGAATCCTCATCTTAATCTGCTCAAGACGTATTTGACGTAGCCTCTCTGGGGGAAGATTCTCCATCTCCTGTTTCCTGCGTAGACACTCCGGGCAATCGGCACTATCCACCCCTGGCCTTGTCTCTGATAGTAGAGTCTCGTCCACAAGACCTTGCTGCGCGTTCATATCTTCGGACGGCGGGTCGGAGCCGGATCCCTCCACATTGTTGAAGCCTTCTACAGTTTTCTCCAGGAACATTGGCCCGGCGATCGGAAGTCCATCATCCACAGCTCGCTCAATCCTTGAACGGTGGCCTCGCTGCTGTTCCTCCTCGGGTATTATCAGCGTGTCATCCAAGAGAACATGATTCTCTCTCAGACTTGATCTGTCCGCGTGTATTCTTTGGTAGTGATCACTCGTGTCCTCATCTTTGGTTTTTGCGACATGTTGCGCAGGAAGAAATGTATTCTCTATTGCTATTTGTGACAGTGAAGACACAGAGGTTGACTGTCCCTCCGTGTGATGGAAGACTTCGCGATGGGATATTTGGCTGTCTGCGCGGTGATTTGACGATAAGGGGTCACCGGCCTTCCCCCGCAGTCCCACCGATGTCGCTGCATTTGATGGAACCGTGGCGCCGCTTACCAAACTGTTGTTGCAACAGGCTAAGCACGCCACCGAAGCAGCCAGCAAAAGCCTGGGCACACCAGCCATGATATTCACCTTACCTGACTCACTCGTGATGGACTGAATGTGTTAGGGGCGAGCAGCTGGCCGAGGCCAGGGCAACCAGGCAAGGCTTGCAGGCGGTGGTCCAGCTGGTGTGGGGCTTGCCTTTGCGCTCTGTTCACCCGCCACACTTACACGCCAGCATTTATGACAAAATCGTCTGGTTCCCTTCTGCGTGTATATCGATCACTATTTTATTTAATATGTGTAGTGATTGTCAAGCACCGACCAATCACAGGGACCCATATTTTGCGGGGAACGAGTATACCCAACTTTTGACAGCTCAATTTAAAGGCTTCTTGTACTTTACACCTCTGTGCCAAGTATAGCGCGCTGCAAATTGAAGTTTGACATGAATATGCACATCAATTTGATTGCTTCTTTATACTAAACGGTTGCGCACAGTTGGATTTTATTTGTTGGAATGCCGTCAGAAATTAAAAAAACTAAATTGACAATTCCTGACTGACGTGGACACGGAGAACGTTGTACCCTTAGTATTTACTTACGTTCGCCCACGGGTTGCCCCTGAAGTTAGCTTGTGTTTATTTTGTCTAGTCGAAATGCACGGTAGGGGCAGTTGGATGGCGAAGTCAATATTTCTCGTTCATTCACTTTCGGAAATGAAAAGTTGTGCGGGCGGGCCCCGTTTTTTTTCTTATTTTTTTTTCTTTCATTTTATTTGTAAACCAAACTTTAACAAAAGGCACAAGAGTTTTAAAGTTTAGTTAATGGCTGCTGCGCCCCTTAAATAAACATTGAACCGTGGATTTTTGCGCAATCCGAACACACTTTCTTTTTTTACCAGACAAAAACAACTTTACGTAGGCCGATAATTGACTTAGTCCTGGATTGCGTCACTCCCATTTTGCAATAACAGACGGATGCATAATATTTCTAAATTTAAAGGGATACTATGTTCTGAAATCCCCAAAATATTAGGTTTTGGATTGTTTACTTATTCTATTTCAAACATTATGGTTGAAAGGAAACCAACTTACCGTTCTCCAGAAAAGACGAAAAACCAAAAACCGGTTTAAACATCGGACACGACGTGTACGCATACGTTTTTTCCTGTCGTTTTCATTTAATGTACAGTACGATACACGTTAGTTGTGTGTCCCCCATGAAATTTCATGCACACGCGGCACAAACACTACACTATACTCATAGGCTCAAACAGGAGTATCGGGGTCACTAATTGTCTGACCCAGAAACTCGTTTTACACGAGAATAACACAAAACGCCCAGTTTTTAAAGGATGGTTGTGGGAATTGTTATATCCTACCTTTAAATGATTTTTTCCGATGAATGTCATTTACATGTAGTTCAAAACGCTTGTTGTAGCCCAATTGGGCGATTCCAGCACAGCATCCTTCACAATGTGAATAATGACCAGCCATTTCTATGCACGGAAATATTATGTTTTGTTAGTGTTTCATCTGTGCAGTGCGTACATCCGCACCTCCAGTCATAGAACAAGCAAACACAGCCAGGGATAAAAACATTGAAATTATATCGTGGTCTTTGTTGTATGGATTTTCGCTCCTAATTGTAAAACCCGCCGCACACGAGAGCTACAAACTGAACAAAGAGTCAATCGAGGCCGCCGTTTGTGAACCTTTGCCGAGTTTTTTGCCTTACGAGGCGGGGAGGCAAATATTTTATCCTGATTTCTTTCGCCTCGCTAAGCGAAAAACACACAGTGTGTGCGATGAAAACGTACGTGTACCTGAATACTTGCTGAGCTAAAAAAATATATTGAAATCACGTTACAAGAGTGTATGTGCTGTTTTTGGCTAGTTATTATTATTTATTATTTTTAGCTCAGCACGAGTAGCTAGCTCAGGTTCACCACATAGTGATTTTTTGCCTCGAGAGTCGCGAGGCGAAAAAATGAAACAGGATACATTATTGTGTGTATATTAATTTTGTCTCAAGGCCTCGCGATGCATAAAACTTAGCAAAAGTTCACCGCACTTGCGGTGAGTTACTACGTGCTGAGCAAACAACATCGATTGACCTTTTTTTGCTCAGCACGTATACACTGCAAAAACTGTGGTGTTAAAATTTTAACACCAATGTTTTTTAAATCTTTTGGAATGAAAATTGGTGTTAAAATGAAGTAAAATGATTCTTGAAGTATCAGTTTCAAATCAAGTACTGGTGTTACGTACTTTTGGTGTTAAATTTGACCTAGTGCGCATGCGTGTGTGAAATAAAGCCCTCTGATTGGTCGATAAGGAATTATGGGATATGTTAACAATAGTCGATGTTAAATTGTTGTATTTAGTCCCAAAATTCATTTTGTTTACCATAATATGTAATTATTTAAACGATTCCATGATTGAATTTTGATTTTTGTGCAAACATAGTTAAAAATTCGCGTTACATTTTATTCGTTTTCAAATTTTGACATTATTCATAAAAACTAGTTGTGACATCGTCGTGGACAAAAAAGCGTAGTATAAAACTAACAACGGCAATAGCTATGTGTGTAGTACGTATTCAGTAGGAATATGTTATTATTGTATACATATTATGTGTAATAAGTCAGTTCTTGGTAATATTTCATTACGTAATTTGTCCATGCAGTTAATATGTACAAAATTATAGTGTTAAAACAGTACATCCTTTCGCTAGAATGACGAGCAAATGACGTGATATCCATGTTAAATTTTGCTATCAGAGTGTACACCAAAATTGGTGTTAAAAAAATTTGATTCCCAAACTGGTGTTATTCAACACCCAAATCCCTGCCCAAAATAAACACCAGGAAATCATCAAATGTTACACCATTGGTGTACAATTTAACACCACAGTTTTTGCAGTGTAGCTCTCGTGTGCAGCGAGTTTTGCCGCGGCGTCTTTAGGCCCTATAGCTAGTCTTGGCCACAGATATATAAACCATTATGGGTGCACTAGCCTAATTGAAGTCACATTGAAAACAGTGTAAAATCAACAATGTTCAGGACCAAGTTTCATGCAAACCGACATCACTGGGGTTTCTCAAACAACAATCAGATTATTGTCTTGGCCTTTATCTTTCCATTTCTTTTCAATTTTTAGTAGGTTAGCCAATTACATTATTTAATATTCACACCAAAAGAAACTCACCTCCCGAAAAGTGATACTTCCCGAGCATGCAAGCAGCCATTTTACAAATGGCATCCCTCCAAGTTCTAGGGCAATCAGGACCCATTTTTTATCCAATTTTATCAAGTCTGCCCTCAGATTGAAGCTAAAAAAACCCAGGGAGTTGATCCTAGGCTATATTTACATAATCTCACAATTTGTTTTACCAAACGGCCTCTTTTTTCAAAATAGATTGGGTGGGGGGGGGGGGGGGGGGGGGGGCGGGGGGGGGGGGGGGGGGGGGGGGCACATTTCATGCTAATGACCTCGCGTAGAAATTCTCCCTTCAATAAGCCATTTGCGCGTGACCCCGAGTTAAATTTAAATAATATCTGGTACACTGACTTGTTCACACAGCTTGGCACAGTTTAACTTTAAATTCTCCAGACCAAAGACACTGTTGCTATATCACGTGATTCGGGGCAAGCTTTTGCATAGTTACGTAAGAGACGCTCAGCACCAATACATTGTTTACAATGGGTGAGAATGGCAAAAAGACACCAGACCATTCCAGAGCTGGAGGTTGCTAGCGGATGACGCGTAAGGCTTGCCCCGAATCACGTGATATAGCAACAGCGTCTTTGGTCTGGAGTGAGCTGTGTGAGCAAGTCAATGTACCAGATGTTATTCAAATTTAACTCGGGGTCACGCGCAAATGGCTTATTAGGGTAGTGCACCCATAATTATACGTCGTACGTTCGAATGCGCCCACATCGGCGGCCTACTCGCGCTGCATACTGCGATTATACCCCCGTCACATGCACACCGCGAGGCGCGGTATCACCGCAGTGACACCGCCATCACCGCGGTGACACCGCCAGTAGTTTTTAATAGTTTTCCCCTACCCGTCACACATGTGTTTTTCTTCGCGGTGCTACTGAAGAACCAGGGCGGAATCACGGCGGAATCACGGCGGTGTCACTACGGACATGGCGATCCCATTGAGTTACCACTGCGGTTTGATGGCGTTGCCACGGCGATCATTGGCGGCAGGACTGCGGTGTTGGCGGTGGTAGCACCGCCATAACCGTAATAGAACCGCCACGGGATCACCGTAGGGTCGCCAGTCTACTTTTTCGGCGATTGCACGGCGGTTGTACTGCAGAGGCACGGCGATGATGGAGGTGCTACTGCGGTCCCTGTACGGTGCCACGGCGGTCATGGTGGTGCCACGGCGATCCCACTGTGGATTGGCCCAACCCGCGGTGGCACTGCGGAAGATTTGAACATGTTCAAAGTTGCCGCCGTACCACCGCGAAGGTCCGCGGTTTTTCCGCGGTGCTACGGCGATCAATGACGGAACCACTGCGGAACCACGGCAATCATGGCGGTGCCACTGCGGTTTATGCCGTACAAGCACCACAGTGGCAACGCACCTACTTTAGTTTATAACCCGAGTGCAATATAACTATGCGCGAGCACACCAGCTGCTATATATATTGGACCGGTTTTAAAAAAAAAACGTTCATGGACTATATAATAGGAACTGGAAGTACGTTATTTTGTCTTTGCACTTTTGTAACCCTCCATGACCCTTCTATGGGCATTTTACACGTATATGCCCTTAGTCTTGCTGTACTTTTTGACTAAAAGATTTCTAAGCCTATTCTCCTCCGAGAAACATTCATGTTTTAATTTTATCTTAGCATTCCACAAGAACAAAAGATGAAAACAATCCGTCGGGAATTGATTTAAACGAATTTTACTTCACATCTGGATTTTCGTTCCTATAGGTCTTCTTGTTCGATCACGTTTGTTTTCACATCGCGTACTTAATGCGTGAGAACCAAAATAAAAACGACGTTAATTTCTGTCTACCTACATCCGATGGATTCAATATTTTATCAACGGTCATTCAAAATTTGTTTGTAAATGAATATTGTAAGTTAATATTTGAAAAGTTTGTGTGCCAAAAACATGTTAGTATCCTATTTAAGTTTAAGTTTTTACCCAATGACCGTCACAAAAATATTTCATAAATGTTCATCTTTGTAGCACGATATTTATCTTTAAGGTCATGCAGTTGCTCAGTTTTTATACATTGACAACATTGTGTTGCAACCATTTAAAAAAGCCTTTTCTGTGGGTGATTTTCCTAAGAAATCAATGTACCAACCAATTAAAAAATCTAACTTTCACACGCTAATTGTCTTATTCGAGGTGTTCTGGAAGCGAATTTCTTTCCCCCAAACGACATCGCCATAGAACTGGTTTTTAGCGCATATGATTGGTTGTTTAACATCTACGTCATCCATTCATCCATGTGTCGCATTGCATGACGTGTACTAGGGTAAAAAAAGCCCACAGTCCTAGGGTAAAAAAGGGTTAGGGTTAGGGTTGGGGTCAATAAGTTGAGAATCTTAGGGTCTATGGCGTTGTCGTTTGTGAAAAAAAAATTGGCGTTCGGGAAGCGCGCCAACAGGGGTCAAACTCAGTCAGGCTCTATTCACGAGTTGGCCATAATTATTCAATTAAAGGCGAGGTAAAATCTTCATTTTCTGGATTTTGCGGATTGAAATGAAAGCAATGACCTAAAGTTGATTACAATTAATACCAGTCTTCTCTGGTGAATACATTTGTTATTAAACATACCGTTTTTATGGCACAAAAATAAAATGAAAATAAGGCTACAACGCAAAAAAAATAGTCTGGCACCTTCCCGTTCAACAGTTCACATTTTATAAAATACATTAAAGGAACACGACCAATATTGCGACGACTGAAGGCGAGCGACTTGTTGAATTAAGACCGGCCAACCTTATGTTATTCGTAAACATACCTTTCGGTCAAAAAGTAAAATAATGTGAAATCTCGCAACGGCTTTGTTCAACCATTTAAACTCGTGTTAATGAAAGGGTCACGAAAGGGTCATGCACAAATAATGTGTGTTTTAATTAATGAGTCAAAAAGTCCAATCAGCTCAATAAATATTATGTTTAGTCTTCCAATACAGTTGATTTTGGGTTCACTTTATCTTTGCTGTCCGGCCTGTTGCCTGTTTCATGGACAAACAAGTCGATCGAGCTAGCTAGGTGAGCTGCTCGAACGCACCATTGACTTTTGTTTTCATTACTGGAGTACATAGTACTACATAGTATATACAGAAACACTCAAGATGGCGCGCTCCATCCAGCAAATTGGAACTTGGAACTTGTCTGTGCCTGGGAAACGTGACGTTTTTAGCCGTTTGTTCCTACGCGCCTAGGCCCAAGTAATTAACGTTAGTACAGTAAGTGTAGTATTAGTATTTAGTCCCACACAACCTAGTCGTTGTTTCTGCAAACACCACTAATAAATTGGCCTACCAAAACTTCGTTTCGGTCCCCTTTTCCTGTGCACGCAATCCCCGGGCAATGTGCTCTTGCGCGCCCGGTGCCAGACTGTACTGTGCACGCACGGTACACCACACGGCGGCTGCATCGGGGTCCATGTGCTCTGCGAGGCACATGCCGTAACTGCCGTTTTATTGTCATTTCTGTGCATTAAAATCTCACAGAAACAAAAACAAGATAGTCATAAGAGGCCTGAATGGTTTGGGCCGAAAATAAATAAAACAACAACAATTTGACCCTTGAAATATTCTCGTGGTCGGACATCCGGGAACCTCCGGGAACCTCGTTTATCTTCCCATTGTTTATGCACTTTAAGCGCAAAGGGAAAAATTAGAGGTTTAACGCATGTTTAACATCATGCCGACTGCGAGAATGCACAAGCCGTTAAAACGGCATGTGCCACGCCGAGCACACGTCACCGGGTGCACACGAACACATTGCCCCGGGAATCGTGCGCACAGGCCCAGTCTCGTGAAAAAACAGAACATCACTTCATTGTAGTCTACCGTGCTTGTATGTGTATATTTTGTATCAATTCAACACCCAGCGGTAGCTCATCAATTTCTTTTAATGTGTTCAACTTTTAGATGAAATATCTTTTCGTTTTCAATTAAAAACGAAGAATTTTTCAGAGAAGTTATTACTTCACCGTGCCTTTTGCGTTGCACTCGAATTGTGAACAATTGATTTGTACTCAAATTGATCATGTGACCAAGTCTTTTTAATCTCCAAGGTGGCGGCATCCGCGATATGGTAAAACAATTTTCCTTCCTCCATGGTAAAACCGTGGAGCTAAAAGATGGCTCTATTGTAAAACGCAGTGTAGTAGGCACTGTGCCACTGCTGTAGCTCAGACTATTGTGAAAAACACGTCAGTGTCTATCGTTAATACGGCAGCATCCAGACTTCAAACCGCGGTATTAAACATACTGTTTAAAACCGACCAACCGCACTTCTATTCTCAGTAAATAATGATTCTAGGCATTCATCAAAATAATTGTGCTAGATATCCTATAATTATTCCGAAAAATTAAATCTAATTTAAACAAATTCGATCACCGGTTGGCGATTGCGAAAAAAAAAAAGGAAGAACAAGAACAAAAGCCTGACGCCGGCTAAAAATGAACGCAGATTTTTTTGGCATCCATGATTGTAAAACTTCCGACAGGCCAATTAAACAATATTTACTTTAAAATACAACCCTTCAAATCCACCCCTAATTATTCCAGCAATTACCAATGGTATCCTACCGGCTTTAAAAGTATGATACACCATTTGCAGACATAAAAAATGTTAACTACCGAATTATCAAAAAATATCTTACTTTTTTGAAAGTGAATAATAATTTTAGGCATCCAGCAAAATGATTGCGCTAGGTATCCTGTCATTGCACTTCAAATATTTGAATTTTATGGTGTATCATACCTTTAAAGCCAAGCCGTAAATCATCTTTTACTTAACAGATATCATCCATCTATCAGGCAGTTCAGAGTACTGTACTCGTTGTATGGTACCGGTACACCTCTGAGTGTAAATCATGTGTGGTATATACTGCCTTCTAGCACCAGTCTCGCATGAACCATGCCGTCTGCACGCAGAACTGGTCAACTCAAAGGTAATACTCTCGAAGAAACAGTTGTAATAAACAAATATTTAATAATATAATATATTTACAAATATAATATAAATATATTTGCAACGACTTTAGTTATTTCAGTGCCGATTTATGTTCAGGTTTATGTTGACTTTATGTTGTGAATAATTATGTAGGCACATATACATACAGCGGCTGTCTGTTTTTCTTCCTTAATGATAGGCCTACGACAAACATACACCGTGTCGTGGACTCTAGTTGTACTTTGTGTTTCTGTAACATGTATTTAATTGATTGTATAGTGTTAAAATATTTGTGACTCAAATTGACTTGAGCTACAGTATACTTAACTCCACTCGACTACACACTGTGACTTGACTCGACTACACACTGTGACTCGACTACACACTGTGACTCGACTACACACTGTGACTTGACTTGACTACACACTGTGACTCGACTACACACTGTGACTTGACTTGACTACACACTGTGACCCGACTACACACTATGACCCAACTCGACTACACACTGTGACCCGACTACACACTATGACCCAACTCGACTACACACTGTGACCCAACTCGACTACACACTGTGACCCGACTCGACTACACACTGTGACCCGACTCGACTACACACTGTGACCCGACTCGACTACACACTGTGACCCGACTCGACTACACACTGTGACTCGACTACACACTGTGACTCGACTTGACTACACAAGGTGACTCCACTACACACTGTGACCCGACTACACACTATGACCCGACTACACACTATGACCCGACTACACACTATGACCCAACTCGACTACACACTGTGACCCGACTCGACTACACACTGTGACTCGACTACACACTGTGACCCGACTCGACTACACACTGTGACCCAACTCGACTACACACTGTGACCCGACTCGACTACACACTGTGACCCGACTCGACTACACACTGTGACCCGACTACACACTGTGACTCGACTTGACTACACAAGGTGACTCCACTACACACTGTGACCCGACTCGACTACACACTGGCTCTCAAATTTGTATCCCAGTGGAGACATATCTTTGTTCTCGTGTACAAACTGGTTAAAAAGTCGGGGACCTTTTTCAAAATGCTCCTATTTCAACCACAATTAATTTCCTGGGTTGAAATTTCGACCCAATATACCCTATATTATACCCTAACCCAAACACTAACCCACATCCTAAACCTAGTTTTTGAGTAATTTGAGGCACACTCCAAAAATCTAATTCGTGAAATTCCCAGTGGAGACCTATTCATCTATAGAAATTTACCCACCGGAGACCTTTTGTTTCCAGGTCTCCAGAGGGTACCGAATTTCAGATCACTGTGACCCGAATACACACTGTGACTCGACTACACACTGTGAACGCATCGACTACACACTGTGACCCGCTTCGACTACACACTGTGACCCGACTCGACTACACACTGTGACCCGACTCGACTACACACTGTGACCCGACTCGACTACACACTGTGACCCGACTCGACTACACACTGTGACCCGACTCGACTACACACTGTGACCCGACTCGACTACACACTGTGACTCGACTCGACTACACACTGTGACCCGACTCGACTACACACTGTGACCCGACTCGACTACACACTGTGACCCGACTCGACTACACACTGTGACCCGACTCGACTACACACTGTGACCCGACTCGACTACACACTGTGACCCGACTCGACTACACACTGTGACCCGACTCGACTACACACTGTGACCCGACTCGACTACACACTGTGACCCGACTCGACTACACACTGTGACCCGACTCGACTACACACTGTGACCCGACTCGACTACACACTGTGACCCGACTCGACTACACACTGTGACTCGACTCAACCTTCTTGACCTTATGACTCAACTTGTTAACCCATATGTCACCGAATACTACAAAATACTACTAGTAGTAAAATGTAGTATGCTGTATGCCCCCTATTTTTTATTTGCCTTACTGCCAAAGCAAATATTGTTGTTGGCGAACTTCATTCTTCCAGTTTCAGTGAGTTTCCTAATTCGATCTGCACAGATCAACAACAGATCAACAACACACTTTGGCACTTTGCAAAGTTGGTTCAACTTGGACCCTCCACAGATGTGTGTCAAAAAAATCTGTTATGGTTGTCTAGGAAGGTGTGACTTTATATAACATTGAAGATGTCAATTCCGCCCATTAAAAATGTACACAGCCACTGCTAATGTCATTAAATTGCGACCCAGCTGTTCCAGAATTGAAGGTTATGGAGACAGTATGGCAGCAGTATAGGTCCTGGGGAGAGGTGAAAAAGTCCTGGAAATATGGGGGTGATCTAATTTTCTGGCTGAAAAACAAGTGGAATTTTGCCATGTAGTTATAAAAAGGATCTTTTTTATAGTTTCTACTTGTTTGGTTATTAATTTCAAGTCAATACATTTCTTTTGGTTCGTTTTGGGTATAGCTAATAGCAGTTGTTCCTGTCTCTAAGGTATCCTTAAAGTTTGGTGGTGGTTTTTTTTTTTTTCGCTTTTAGCGAAAAAAACTTTTTTTTTCTTCTTTTTTTCTGGCTTTTCTTGAAGTTGCGAAAAAAAGCAATTGTTTTCGTTCTGATGTTTTTGTTGCTTACTTTTTCCTTTTGGGTACCCAAATCTCATAGAATTTGTACACACACTTTTGCACAAGTACTTTTAACAGAAAACAAATTTGTATTCCAATAAAACTTAACCTACGGTAAGTAAAGACCCTATAGTGAACTTGGTCTCGCAGACAGACGTCGTGATGATGTCATCATTCATGAGTTACGAGATGTCATCTTAAAGGTGTAATACATGTAGATTTAATCTTTAAAAAACAATAAAAACATCGACCGCGTAGGACCGGAACTTTGAGTTTGTGGCAATTGATAGAATAATCAAGGATCTTCATTTTCATCTTGTGTGCGTAAAATTACGTGACCCTTCCTCCTGGTCCAAACCGTTACTGCCTTATAATTTGAAGGGATGTGAATTTGTCAACGATGTTAGTCTCTGGCTCGGTTGTTCTCTACAAAAAAAGTTACTGGTGACATCATAAATTGTTGTTATAGTGTCCTCTGGTGGCAGGTTGAATAATCAGTTGATTCGTGTGGCGAAGTTTGCTAAAATCACTTTATAATTGGCATCATGCTAAGAACAAGTTGAGGGGGAAAAGATTGATGACGTCACCAGACCGGAAGTTACAATTGCTGAAAAATCAACCGCGATAGATATAATCCAGATTTTTGTTTTAAATTTTTTAATTTTATGAAATGAAAAGAATATTTGACAAATGAAATGACAAATAAAATGAAAAATGAACATTTGCGAACAAACATATTTCTAGGTTAGTTTTTTTTTTTTTTTTTTTTTTTTTTTTTGGGGGGGGGAAGGGGGAGATGTTGTTCCTGAGCACTTTGTATTCCCTTGAATTCCTCATGCAAGCACAGTCCAATACCGGTGACAACTTTTTCTATGATCGTGTCTAGTAACAGAGTTTGTAGAGTTCTGCGCACTTTTGAAGTCACTGCAAAACCATGTTCTATTGTGCAAATTGTGTTCATACAGTGCCAGTGGAAAACTAATAAAATAAATAAATCTGGAAATAAAAAGAAAAACTGTGGAAGCACCTTAGAGTTTAAAGGGATTGTATACGTTTGGTAATTGGAACCCACTGTTTGTTTCAATCCTCTTTAGTTATATACCATAAAACTAACCGGTAACAATTTCATTTCAAAAGGTGGTAGCGATTTTTTGATATTGCCGAAAATCTGGAGCGGTTATGTCCACGCAGGAAGAATAATGTGCATGGGAATACACAATATGAGAAATGTCACTGCAGTATCGCTTCTCAGATTCAAATTTTCTTTTTTCATAACCGCAGTACTTGTGAAGTGAAATGTTTCTAAAAATGCATTATACTATCCAAAGCTACCTTACTTCTTACCAAGTAAGTTTTTATTGCCATAAATTTGTTGAGTAATTACCAAACATATATACGATCCCTTTAATGTCTAGAGGGCTAACTCCTCGATTTTAAATAACTTTTCAATTTGGGGCGATGTTAGAACTCTTTTTACCCGTTCCCTTTTGTTCCCTTTTTAACTTCGGATTTTTCTTATCACTGTGTGAAAGATGAAAAGCCTTTTGGCAAAAAAAACCTCCAATAGTGAACATTTCACCCCAGCACATTCTGCCCTATATCTTAAAATCAGTATTCCCGACATCTGACTCATTTTGGTTGATCACGCCACATTTTATTTTGACCGGTCGTAGCACAAAATCAGCCTCGTACGACTTGTTTCAGGTTGCATTGGAGAAGGTCGCATATATTGATACCGGCCTATTTTTGTGTGTGTTCAGTTATATGAGAGCCTGAAGAGGCGAGGGCCAGACTCCTCCAAGGATCTTCTTAAGCTCATCAAGAACAAGAGTGCAGAGGATTGCCAGCAGCCAGTGGAGTTCCAAGGAGTGTTTTCTGGGCACGTTCTTCATCAGAGAGGGGCATTGACATCCCAACCCCTGGAAGATTCTGATGGGAATGTGCTGCTTTGGAACGGGGAAATATTTGGGGGAATCAAGGTCAGTATAACAGCATGTGAAACTTGAGTGTTTTTGTTCTTTGTTATTTCATGCATATCCGGTAATCCGGAGCCTTTGTCTTCGAAAATGGCAAAAAAATCTGTCTTGGGCAAATATTTCACGAACACTGTGTCTGTTTTTTTTGTGCCAGAGCGCAACTGCATCGTGTGATTTTTTTTTTTAAACCATTGTCTGTCAGTAAATGTGACGATCAAGCGGAATGAGTCGGATGTCGGAGTCGGATGTCGGCCCCGGTCAAAAAATGAGTTTTCATGTAGTTTTAAAGAGGGCATCTGTACGTTTTAAAAACTGAAAACCCCATGTTGACACAACGTTTTGTTGTCGAGTTATGTAAATTTGTTTAAATACCAACGAAGAACACAGTTCTGATTAAAACATTTTTGGGATTCCCTGACATCCGACTCATTCCGCTTTATCGTGTCACAAATGAGGAACTTGAATTTTCGAACAGTTAGGTTTTTGGGGTTTTTTTTGTGTGTATATTTTGGGGTTTTCACAAGATACATGTAACTAAACTGAAACCGCCCCGACCCAACTGCTAATGACAAGGTGGTTTTAGGTTGCAGGTCGGTTTTGGGTCAAATTTGCACTTGTAACATTACCCCAAACCTCAAACTGACTATCAAGCAAGTTAACATGCACTCCTTGCTCACTTATAACAGGTCAGTGATGACAAGAACGATGGTGACTTGCTAGTGACAATGCTGCAGGCCTGCCAGTCGGGCCAGGAAATCTGTTTAATTCTCGGTCAAATCAAAGGCCCGTGGAGCTTCATATATTGGCAGGTACATATACCGGTACATGTAGACTTTTTAAAGATATTCTTTCATTTGTAATTAACTTATAGTAATAAAAACGCTGTAAATTGTTCAACCAGTTTTTAGCCAGTTTGGTATTTTCAACTGCGCATCAAGTCATGTTTTACCATAACGACCGAGGATACCCTATTGTGTTTCTCTTTGTTCCTGTAGTATAACCTAACCCCATAGACTTAGCGTACACTTTAACACCCGATGACAAAATTCAACAAAGGACGAACGCCCGAGGACTGAAAGGATCTATTTTTCGCCTATTGGGCTTCTGTCCTTGAGGGGTTATGTAGTACATGAACATGTGCACAATGAACATGGGTCAGAGGTCATTCGGTTCTGGATAACTAACGCGTGCAACCGTAAGAGACCCTGACACACTGGCTCAAATGGCAAGTTTGTGTGCTCCCTGCGCTTTCCAGTCTTTATACATGTATATCAGTGAACATACTATATCACTGTAAAGTCATACTCGGCACAAAAGCGAACACAAACACAAATTGTTGACGTCGTAGGAAATTTTTTAGCTGCCAATTTGCAAAATTTGAACATATATAATTCAATTTATAAAGCGAGTGCTTTGTGATGTAAAAATTGTATCAATTCCGCATAAAGTACATTATATGAACCAGCATTAATTTATATATCATATAATTATCCCTTACCCTCCCAAATCCTCCAAAACCAATATGATTTTGCACACACCCTAGGGAGTTAGGATTAACTTTATAAATATACAGACCTGTGTAATTCAAGAAAATTACTTAACAAAAAACCAACTACCCCAAGCCTACATGTATCAAACTCCAACTGCAGGCTTTGCTAGGTTTTGCTAGGTTTTGGCAGGTATGGTACCAACCAAACATTAGCAATTTGTTGTTGAACTTTGTTTGACTCAGTACAAAAGGCCCAGGGAGACCCTTTTGAAACTCTGTCGGGTTCAGGGTAGAAAGGCATGAGACTTCAGCTTGGGGAATGCACAGGCATTCATTCGTGGGTGAGCTTACCCATGGTCACGGCACAGTTCCTGGTCATATGGGACCCGCTCTAAGAAAAGGTGACATACATGTACATGTAAGTCGCACTATGCATTTATGAGTAATGGCCTGTTAAAGTTAATAGGGTAAATAATTTTGTCAAAATTTGATTTTCATTTTTTGTCTTAAAGATACATACACAAAGGTGTATACCTTTGTCAGTTTCCCATTTGTGTGAACAAGTGTGAAAATCAATTTTCCAATTGAGAAAAAGTGTGAAAAAATGTTAAAATGAAAATTCCCATTTTGTAATGTTAACTTTCAATCGCACTATACTGTACATGTACAAAATGTACATAAGAGAATTATTAAAGACAATACACAGTGCCCAGTTGAAAGACCGTAAATTGAAGGATTTGTGGGACTGTATAAATCCCTGTGGTATTTTGCAGCCCAATAACAAGCTGTTGAGTCAGGCAAACATTTGATCCCTATCCCAGCATGTCTAACAACTTGTCTACCTGAGCACACCTGGGCACACAGCCTCTCCAGGTACAGGGACCTAGAGGTGTCTGGGCCACTAACTATAGAGGCAGCTATCCAAGGTCATATAGCACTTGTGGTGGCTCTGTTAAAGGTAGGATACACCATTGGCAGATATTGAACATTTGTGACCCACTCTGCAAAAATGAGTCTGATGTGTTAAAAATGTTGGTTTTTTTTTCAATTTTACAGTTGGTCAGAAAAGGCAGGAAATAAGCTTTCATTTGATATATGGCACAACTCTGTAGTGTAATGCATCGGTCTTTTACAATTTTGGGAAATTTGCTTTTTCTCAGTTATATTTAAAATGTCTTTGAAAAGAAATGAAGATTTACAATTGTACTTGCTTCATCTGATGCTATGGTAAGAGAATGACAAAACCTGTATTACCGGTAAATTTTATTTAGGGATCAAAACAATCTTTTCAATCGATCAGATCTGAAAATATAGGTGTTGGAGAAACCAAAATGCCTTAAAACAAAACTATTATTTGTTGAAAGAAAAAAATGTATTTTCCCGACAGACTTATTTTTGCAGAGCGGGTCACATTTGTACTACCGGATTATCAAGAAATATCTGACTTTTTTGAAATTATATAATGATTTTAGGTATCCAGGAAATTATTGTGCTAGATATCCTGTAACTTTTTGATCGCCGGATGATGATCGTGAAAAAAAAAACAAGAACAAGAAGAATCACTACCTGAAGCCGAGTACAAATAAGTGCCATTTTTCTTGCTTTTCTCAGTATCCGTGATTGTAAAACTTCAAACAGGTCAGTTAAACAATATTTACTATAAAACACACACCCCCCCCCCCCCCCCCAAAAAAAAAATGGTGTTTGCCAATGGTGTATGCTACACCATTGGTAATTTCTTAAATTATCATGAATGGGTGAATTTGGGGGGTTAAATTTTATGGTACATATCGTTTAACTGACCTGTCCGAAATTTTACAATCATGGAAGCTGGGAAAACCAAGAAATATGGCGTTCTTTTTCAACCACTGTCGGGCAGTGGTTCTTATGTTGTTCTTGGGTTTTTTCGCCATCGTTGTCTGGCGATCGCGATTTAAAAAAAATAAAGTTCAATTTTTTGGAACAATTACAGGATATCTAGCGCAATCCTTTTGCTGGATGCTACAATCCTTTTGCTGGATGCTACAATCATTATTTACTTTCAAATAAGTAAGATATTTCCTAATAATTCGGTAGTAACATTTTTTTTGATATCTGCAAATGTTGTATCTTACCTTTAACGGATGACACACTGAGCAGCCATCAAGGACAAATGGAGACGTATTAACATTCCGCTCCTCATTTTAGTGAGTGCTGTGGCTTTTGAATTTGAATTTACAAAAGTGTTAAAACATTGGTGTGTGGCATCTATCATTGTAGTCCTTGTCATCAGCAGGGGGGCATAACTTCTGAAGAAGGTAAAAGGTGTTGGAATTTGTTGGAATAAACAGACAGGACATGTATCCAAAATGTCTTCACACGCATGTACAGCAAATTAGATCATGTTCAATTTAAAATGTGACCTGCTCCACTCATCCGCAAATTTGTATCCCTGTGGTGACATCTCTTTGTTCTCGTGTACAAAATTTTTGGACCGTCAACAATTCTCTTTAAAATGCTCCTATTTCAACCATGGTTAATTTCCTGAGTTGAAATTTGTACCAAATATACTCTATATGTGACCTGGCACCACGAAATGAGTAAAAAGTCGCAAAATAACAAAGTTGACATTATTAAATTTCTAGAAAGAAGAGGTCCTAAGCTTTCAAATGATGTATATTGTGTTGCTGTAGTTCAAAGTCTGTGAACCGTGCCAACTATACTATCACTCAGTGCAATTCAGCCACCAAAAAACACACTTTAGAGTTTTGATTGAGCTATACAATTTTGGGAAATCATAAAATCGTAGGGCACTGTGGTCCAGTGGTTACCGTGTTTGACTCCTGTACGATGGTACGTGGGTTCGAACCCTGGCAAGGAACATGGTGCTTGTGTTCTTGGGCAAGACACTTTGCTACAATTGCCTCTCTCCACCTAGGAGTAATGTGTACCTGTGATGGTAAAGACCACATGCGCTGATCTTGAGCTGATGCAGAAATGGTCTCGTTCCTGGTGAACAGGGATAATAGTTGTAAAGCGCTTTGATACACCCACATTGTGGGAGTCTAAAGCGCTATATAAAAAACGAACATTATTATATTATTATTATTATAAAGGTTTGTTTATATGTAAAAACTTTAAAAACTCAAAATCGGACTCCCACTTTAAAAATTGACGTTTTGGTCAATAACTCGTTTTGGCCATGTGCGACTTTCCGCTCATTTCGTGATGCCAGGTCACATATTATACCCTAACCCAAAACCTAACTCTAACTCTAACCAAAACACTAACCCTAACCCTACATGTAGTTTTTTAGTAAAATCCATGAATCTATTTTGTGAAAACCTTATGGAGACCTATTCATCTATAGAAATTTACCCAGTGGACACCGTTTGACTCCCATTGTTCCCATTCTTATTCAGGGCTCCACAGGATACCGAATTTAGAAACAATGAAACCGGGCGCAAGTCGCACAAGCTGGTTTTGTGGTGCATGTACGACCGGTGAAAATAAAATAGAATGAAAATGGAGTGAATTTTCGATATTGAGTTTTTGATGGGTTTGGTAACATTATATATGGGTTTGGTAACATTAATATCTTACCTATCTTTCACACTGTTATTTGTTTGTTTGGCTTATAAAGACAAATTTGTGAAGCTGTAAAATCAGGCGGAATTGTGATGAACTTCCACCCATGGATCACTCATTCCAAGCTCATAGCATAAAAAGTTCACCCACAACCTTTTTTGAATTTGGCTTGGCTTAAAAAAACAGGTGGGATTGTGTATATAGTTGAGGATCAACTCCCTGGTTTGGGGGCTTCCATCTAAGGGCAGACTTGATAAAATTACGCTTGAAATTTGGGTCCTATTTGCCAGAAAAAGTAAAGGGATGCCATTTGTAAAATGGCTGCAAGCAGGTTTGGGAAGTATCACTTTTCGGTTTGTTTTGGTGTGAATATTTAAAAGTATAATTGGCTACCCCACCCAAAATTTTAATGAAATGGAAATATGAGGGATCAGACAATAATTTAATATTTTGTGTGAGAGACCTCAGTGATGTCAGCTTGTATGTTAATATCCCTGAACTTTGTTGATTTTTACAAGGTTTTCAATGGGGCTTGAATTAGTGAAGTGTAACCTTGAACCATTGTGACCTGGCACCAGGAAATGAGCGGAAAGTCGCACATGGCCAAAACGAGTTATTGGCCGAAACTTCAATTTTTCAAGTGGGAGGTCGATTTAGAGTTGTTAACAGTTTTACATACAAAAAACTTCTTTATCATATCCCAAAATTGTATAGCTCAATTAAAACTCTAAAGTGTGTTATTTGGTGGCTGAAATGCACTAAGTGATAGTATACCATAGTTTGCACGGTTCACGGACTTTAAACTCCGTTTTCTCAAAACAAAATAGCATGACTTCAGCAATTTCAAAAGAGTATAGCGGTGGCTAGGAGTAAGCTACATGTACAGCAACACACAATACATTATTTGAAAGCTAAGGACTTCTTCTTACTAGAAATGTAATAACGTCAATTTGGTTATTTTACGACTTTCCACCCATTTTGTGGTGTCAGGTCACATTTGAACTGTGACCTCTAATGACCCCTACATAACATTTGACCTCAGTAATAGGTCACTGCATCCCAGTTTCATAAAAATCTATTAAAGAATACTCTACAAGTTACTATGGGTTTTTGTCCAAAACTTATGGTCATTAGGGAGGCACGGTTATACAAAGACACGGAACTGGAACTTACACAAAGTACGAGAGGAATACTTGAAATCTTGACATCACCAGAGTGCCTTGGTATTGCACAACAGTCAGGAGAACATTCTTGCGGTCTTTCCTGGGTCTCTGTGGGGGCCCTCCCAGAGGCTGTGCCCGGGGCCAGTGTCCGCCGCAAAAAGTTCACAACTCGTGCTAATCCATAAATAATAAAGCAAAAACAAGCTGAAGTCTACACAGAGTGATGCGGCACACATGAGTTGCAGCCCAGAGCTGTGAATGATCCCGCCAGTGTGTTTATTTTTTCATGACGTGATCCCTCTTGACAGCGGTACAAATGTGCTATATAGCTGGCTGGCTGGCATCGGCCAACTGACGAGCAATTTAGTGTTGAGATTTCCAGTTCAGAAAGTGGTTGGATTTTTTTTTTGGGGGGGGAGGGTTAAAACTGACCAATTCATGTAATAGTTTTCTAACAGGCTGCCAAGCAGATCCAAATGAAAGAGTAGGAGAAACTAAAATAAAAATAAAAAAATTAAAAAACTGGACAAAAGGACTTTTGGAGGACAAAATTAGGATACTAGTAGGACTTTTGCAGGCTTTCAGAAGTAGTTTCCGTTGATACTCGCATTAGTTTTCAACCGGCGTCGGGCAGTTGTACGGTTCTTGTTTTTTTCGTGGCAAATTTTTGTTGTGATTTTTTTTTAATTAAATTTTTCTGAACTATTACAAGATATCTAGCGCAATCATTTGGCTGGATGCCTAGAATCTTTATTTACTTTCAAAATTGTTAGTTTACTTTATAATTGTTAGTACAAAGTATGAATTTTTGGTAGTCATTTTGGCACTTTGTGAAAAACACCAACAAATTAATATGAATGCAACATTGACACAGTGTCAAAAACATCAGAATGACACATGATTTACATGATTTAAAAAATTTCAAAATATTCCACACCCAAATACGGATGTTACATAAAATAACTGAATCAGTCATTAGAGCATCTGACTTAACCAGTACATGCCGGGATTACTTTTTTAACGAAACTCCGATCTAAGGCAGGTTCAGGCCGATGGTACCGGGAAGCCAACCCACGTATTTCTTGGCCTTGCTCGCTGCTGACAGACATTGGCCTTGCTCGTGACGTGTTTATGCGTCATCTGTTTTGAATCTGGGATAAACTTTGTGTGTATATATACATCCTCCGGCGCGAACTGGATAAGGATTGCAAGGTCCATGGTTCAAATCTGCCTCCGTTCACCCAGCGTATTGCTAGCACTAACGAAAAGGGGATAGACTCTCTCGCTGTATTGCTGATACCGAAAATAGGCCTCCTCGACTTACCTTACATGTACCTTAAAGGTACACTCTAAAAACTGAAGTGTTAAAACCTAGCACTATCCAAGTGCTACATAAATTCAGCACTTTAAGTTTTAAGATAGTGCTATAATAACACTTGGAGGCGTTCATTTCCAACACCATAATTGGTGCTATTCTAGCACTTCAAAGTGCTTTAATACACAAACATCTAAAACATCTAAAACATCTAAAACATAGGATATTTGTTTGGTTTTACCTCGATAAACGTATTGTTTTGTCTAAACTTTTGACATGGTTGTTGCTTCGAGGGATCAAGTAAAAAATAAAGGCTAATTTGAAGAGACATCCTTTTGAATTTGTCATTTCTCTGTTCAATAAAGTAAGTCTGCACAAGGACCTAACTATCTTAAATTTGTCCAAAAATTGGTCCTTGTGTCAACTAACTTCATGAAAAATCACTGCCCCCAACCACCCCGCCCTGCCCCCACTGCCCCGCCCATTTAAAAGTAACGCCTAGGAAGGACTTATATTAGCACTTCATTGGTGCTGTATCGATTAGGAAATTTACCTACAGCAACTGACCAATCAGAAGGGAGGAAATGTGTGTTCACAATAGTCGATGTTAAATTGTGGTATTTAGTCCAACAATTCACTTTTTTGACCATGATATGTAATTATTCAAACGATTCCTCGATTGAATTTTGATTTTTGGGCAAATAGTGAGAAAAAAATCGCATTACATTTTATTCGTATTCAAATGTTGACATTATTCATAAAAATTTGCTGGGACTTTTTCGTGGACAACAAAGCGAACTATAAAACTAACAACGGCAATAGCTAAGTTTGTAGTAAGTGTTCAGTAGGTAATATCTAATAGGAATAGGTTATTATTGTATGTATGTGTAATTGCAATGTGCAATAAGTTAATGTAGTATTACGTAATCTGTACACGCAGTGAATATGTACATGTACATAATTAGAGTGTTCAACAGTAGATTTTTGTATCTTGCCAATGTGCATTGAATGTTGTACGAATGTTATTTCACAACGTTTCTTTGTAACGTTCAAAGGACGTCAAGAGAACTCCACACATTTACGTTCCCGCAACGTTTTTTTCCAAACGTTCCGGAAACATTACCGTAACGTTGTAAGAACGTTCATGGAACGTTTTTTGGTTAGCTGGGATGCTGACACTTCATCAAATGCTGTATGGATTGCACCTTGGGGTGCTGGATGTACACCAAGATGGTGCTACAAAGGACTTAAATCAACACTATATTAGTGCTGTATTGGTAGCACTTTCACAGCACTTAGATAGTGCTGCAATGCTGACACTTCATCAAGTGCTGAAATGGCACTTGAGGTGCAGTCCCTCAGGAAGCACCTGGATAGTGCTAAATCTAACACTTAGGGATTTATTTATAACACTTCAGTTTTTAGAGTGTAGGATAAACCATTTGCAGATATCTAAAAAAAATTATTAAGAAATATCTTATAATTGCCCGACGCCGGTTGAAAACGAATGCTGTTTTTCTTGCTTTCCTCGGCATCCATGATTGTAAAACTACGAACAGGTCAGCTAAACGATATTTACTATAAAATACAACCCCCCCCCTCCCAAATCAACCCATTCCTGATAATTCAAGCAATTACCAATGGTGTATCCTACCTTTAAGCTGGTTAACCAGTTCGCGCCGGATGACAAATATAAACGCGAAGTTTTCCCCAGATTCAAAACGGATGACACATAAACACACCAAGTTCAAGTTCGGAATTGTCTGTCAGCAGCGAGCAAAGCCTGAAATGCGTGGGTTTGCTTTCCGGTACTGGCGGCCTGAACCCGCTTCGGATTGAGTTTCGTTAAAATTAATCTCGCGCGTCGGCTCGGTGATGTTAAAATAATCCCGGCTCGAACTGGTTAAAGGTAACACTCTCATTATAACTTCCTTGTTATTTGTAGGAGTCGCAGCGCTGCCTGTGGTTTGGGCGGGACTGTCTTGGTCGACGCAGCCTTCTTATTAGCTGTTGCACAGATAACAAGCAGACATTTGCTGTCTCATCAGTTGCCAAGCGACCAGGGATGACAACGAATGAGGTAGGAGCCTGGTTTTCGGCATTTTCTTTCTGAAGTTAGAAGTCACGAATATGAAGATTTCAGTATCAAAAGCCACATTTCTAGAACTGCTTATTTTCATTTGAAACCTTTCTACTGTTCTTGTATGTGCAACACAACCTATATTTTTTTTATAACTTTCTCCTTCATATATCATAGGATATGAGTTACGATAGGTTTAGATAGAAATGGTAACTGGCTCTGTGTTGGCACTGAGAGATGGGGGGTTAATTTAGTTTTTAAATATTTAAAAATGGGTTCGATTTAAAATTCAGAAATTCTGAACACACCAGACAGTTTTACATGTCCTTGACCTTGTGTGCGTTTGTATTGACCGGCAATCGTGGTCGTCGGACAAAAGAATTGGGAGGCAAACAATGGGTCCACGATTGACACAACGTCCACGATCTTTTCCCGTGTACAAATCCTATGGCGATCATCCGAAAACGTTAGAGTATAAACAAAAGAGGGAAGACGGTCGGACAATGCCCCGTCCACGATTGCCGGTCAAAACATAGCTGAGTTAGTCTTGCATACGCACTGTGGACCTCCGAACAATATAGGTCCACACGATGCGGGAAGAGGTTACGGTGTGTGGACTTGCACACGTCCACAATCCGTTTTTCAGTTTCCGAAAAAGAGCGCTAGAGGAAAAACGGGTTAGGGTTATATATAGAAAAGATAGAAGGGACAGCTGAGAGGCCCATAATCCAAATTTGAGGGTAAATTTGTTTTGGGGAAGCGAGAAAAATGAGTATTTAGTCAAAGTTTGTTAACTACACGAAGACAAAGGAATGTCCACAGTGCGTATGTAAGGTAAAGCTGTTTGGGTGTGTGTGTGTGAGTTAGTCTTGCATACGCACTGTGGACCTCCGAACAATATAGGTCCACACGATGCGGGAAGAGGTTACGGTGTGTGGACTTGCACACGTCCACAATCCGTTTTTCAGTTTCCGAAAAAGAGCGCTAGAGGAAAAACGGTTAGGGTTATATATAGAAAAGATAGAAGGGACAGCTGAGAGGCCCATAATCCAAATTTGAGGGTAAATTTGTTTTGGGGAAGCGAGAAAAATGAGTATTTAGTCAAAGTTTGTTAACTACATGAAGACAAAGGAATGTCCACAGTGCGTATGTAAGGTAAAGCTGTTTGGGTGTGTGTGTGTGAGTTAGTCTTGCATACGCACTGTGGACCTCCGAACAATATAGGTCCACACGATGCGGGAAGAGGTTACGGTGTGTGGACTTGCACACGTCCACAATCCGTTTTTCAGTTTCCGAAAAAGAGCGCTAGAGGAAAAACGGTTAGGGTTATATATAGAAAAGATAGAAGGGACAGCTGAGAGGCCCATAATCCAAATTTGAGGGTAAATTTGTTTTGGGGAAGCGAGAAAAATGAGTATTTAGTCAAAGTTTGTTAACTACATGAAGACAAAGGAATGTCCACAGTGCGTATGTAAGGTAAAGCTGGGTGTGTTCACCAATTGGGAAGTGCGTGCGCAAAACCTGGTTAAACTTTTAGCTGATACTTTTTTAGGATACAAACTTTAACCCGAACATCCTAACATTCATTTTGGGTACAGTGCACTGTACTACAAAATAGTACTCAATTCTTATAGACCAGTGTAGTAAGAGTACTGCATAGTACCGGTACAGTTTACCGTAGTATTTTGTAGTATTACTTGACAATAGGGTTATTGATTAAAGGTATAGATACACCATTTGCTGTTATTGAAACAATTTACTACCGAATTATTAGGAATTTTGTTTTCCTATATGAAAGTAAATAATGATTGTAGGCATCCAGCAAAATGATTGGGCTAGATATCCTATAATTGTTCCGAAAATTGAATTTTATTTGTAATAAGTCACGTTTGCCGGACGGCGATTGCAAAAACAACATAAGAACCACTGCCCAACGCCAGTAAAAAAAATGAATCCTTGGCATCCATGATTGTAAAACTTTGAACAGGTCAGTTAAAGGTAGGATACACTATTGCTATATCAAAAATATTTATTACCGAATTAATAACTCATTTGAAAGTAAATAATGATTCCAGGCATCCAGCTAAATTTTTGCCCTAGATATCTTGTAAATATTCCATATTTCATGCTTTTTTCGGCATCCATGATTGTAAAACTTCGTACAGGTCAAGCAATTACCAATGGTGTAATCCTACCTTTAAATGACATTTACTATAAAAATACAACCCCCCCCCCAAAAAAAAAAAAATCCGCCCATTCATGATAATTCAAGCAACTACCAATAGTGTATCCTACCAGTGCCTTTAAAAGATTTAAGTACCTTTAAAAACCAGTACATTTCTGAAGATTTGTTTCAAGACTGCTAACTCTCTCCCCCCCCCCCCCCCCCCCCCCTCCCCCACCTATACCCTAACCTCCTAATGGAGGAAATCTTCTGTTAGAATTATTCACTGCGGTTTTAAACAGCTGAATAAATCCACCAGGCTTGTAAACAATCGGCTAACCACAATGCCTGTCTGTTTACCTGAACACACCCTAATGTCTGTGCCGAAGCTGCACATTTTATCATGTACCGGTAGGACCAGTCTGGTGGATTCTCAGCAGGGACATTCTGTTGCGTTGATTCCCCCCCCCCCCCTCTTTGACACCAGGCCAAGAGAAATATTGATGAGCGGTTGAACCTGTTATTGTGTTTTAAAGAACGCCACTTCTAATCGCTGTTGATAGAAGTCCTGCCGACGAATAAATGTTTTCATTGTGTTTGCACTCTCCCTTGTTATTTACCGTCGGACCGGCTTCCCACCGCAGCCGCCGCCGCCGCCGTACCCAAGAATCGAGACCGGCCGGAAAAACAACGACTCCAAATCAACAAACCCAAGAAACCACAAAATTCCTGCCGGTAGTGCAGTCACATTAATGGTGGCTGTCATATCATCTTTGTTCTTCATCGAGTTTAGGATGTGATGTTTACATATATTCAAACAAAACAGTTTAAATTGTAAAAAGATTGGACCGGATGTTTCATGCAATTGTGGTAGCTTTCAGTTATCACTATTGTATATTACTATTCATGAACTGGTCATGATCGAGAGAAATTTTCACTGGTTCATTCACCATCATGTTCTAGCCGCTTAATCTTTGCTGTTTGTCAAGCGCGCGTGCACGCGAGTAAATACGCATGCGTGGTAGATTAGCGCACAGGTTACCCTGTTCTTCATTTCATCTACTGATTGCCATCCATGGCCAAGTTCGATCAAGGACTATAGTCAACTATAGTTTGACTAACTCTGATCGAACTCAGGCTAGTCGACGATGGTTGGACTAGTCTAGTCAACTATTCACGACCAGCCTATCGCGGTTGGTCGCATCGATGGTAACCAGTAGCCGCTTTAATAGCACAGTACAGAGAGGACCAGTTTGGCAGTTATCAGTAGTTCGACTAGAGTCGTTCGCACTTCAACTTCAGTGTGCATGCCCTAATGACGTCACGAACTAACCACTAGTTAACTATACATGTAGTTTCTTGATCGAACTTGGCCATTGCCATTAAATGTCAGCATTCAGAAAATCGTACGCACCCGGTACATGTACAATGTATCGGTACATCCAGGGCATACAATGGAATGTTGTTCTGTGATGCATACCATGACGGGTGGCGTTCCTGTTCACCAATCTGCGACCACTGTGCGCGTGGTGAGAGCCTAGTACATGTAGGTCGTGTAGCAGTTGTGAATTCGACCGGTGTGGTAGTCTAGGTTTCAAGACGTTGTTTGTGGTTATTCCTAGCGTATTCACTGGCTTTATACCACGCGCTGCCTGCAGCGTGCTTGTTGCATAATGATTCACATGATACCGTGCGTGCGCACGCGCGCAGTGCGAGCTGCACGGATCGCACTGCAAAAGGTGTCTTGGAACCAAGACTTCAATTTGCAATTTTGACACGAACTCAGCTGGTTCCCAATGAAATTCGAATGCCTGCAGTACTGCAGTGTTACCAGTGATGTCGCAGCAAATAGGTGCGTGCGTTTGGCCGGCAATCGCTTCAGTACGATTTTGTTAATTTTTTAAGGAAAACATTAAGACGACATTACAAAAACTGTTTATTATAGGTTCCTTTTCAAGTTTTTATCTGTGTTGTCCATATTTTCTGTTTTCCTGTATTACAGAGGACTTCGGACTTTATTTTATTATTTCCCTACCCATTTCAGAACAAATATCTTGACACCCAGCCTTGACAGATGGTAACGATCATTTAGGGAGGGATACAAAATAAACAAAAGCTTATCAGTCAATCAAATTCCTGAAAACAATACCTAGGTTCTAGCATGTCAACAATATATAAGAGCTACATGTACTGAATGCCTCCCCCTTCCATTGTCAAAACAATAGACACTTAATGTGGCACCATTGGGACTTATCAATCATCTCAGCCAAGTACATTTGGGTATTGCTAAGACAATACCTCAGTTCTGGCATGTCATATAATAGCTACTTAGTGCTCCCCCCTTTCATTGTCTAAACAATAGGCACTTGTGGCACAATTGGGACTTATCAATCATCTTAGCCAAGTACATTTGGTCTTGCTAAGACATTTACAAAATGTACCTAGGTTGTGGCATGTCAACAAACTCCCCCTTCCATTGTCGAAACAATAGGCACTTGTGGCACAATTGGTTTATCAATCATCTTAGCCTAGTACTTGGTCTTGCTGAGACATTTACAAAATGTACCGGTACCTAGGTTTTGGCATGTCAACAAAATATAATAGCTACTTAGTGCTTCCCCCCCCCCCCTTCCATTGTCGAAACAATAGGCACGTGTGGCACAATTGGGACTGATCAATCATCTTAGCCAAGTACATTTGGTCTTGCTGAGACATTACCTGGTTCTGGCATGTCAACAGATGGCTACTTAGTACTTCTCCCTCCTCCCCTTCCATTGTTAAAACAATAGGCACTTGTGGCACAATTGGGACTTATCAATCATCTTAGCCAAGTACATTTGGTCTTGCTGAGTGCCGTACTTAATGGGTTGTATAGCAGGTACAATTGTAGTCTTTGGGCAAGACGTTGCTTAATTCGCAGCCACGAGAGGGCGCTATCGCGACAAACCATCATCAACGTCTTTGGAATTACGTTGTTTTTTTTACCGAAAACGGTAAAAAACTAGTGCGCATGCGCTATTTATGTATGTTAATGAAGGAAATTTTTTCTTTGCGCACGCGCACATACGACAGCTAGTGTAGAATAGGTCAGGTAGCAAGTACCGAGATACTCACACGATTCATCAGAAAGTCGCCGGCACGATTTTCTCCGTGTGCACGGTGACGGTGGGCTCCGAGATGGCAGAAGGAGCGGACAGGAAACCTAGGCGATGGTGTTTGATCTGCGTTTAATTTATGGACATCATGTTTATTTTTAGTGATTTGGATAAATTTAACCTTTATTATAAGTGCATTGAGGTAGGAATACATTCCTAATCTTACATGTACCTCAATTGCAAGTGTTAACAAAGAATTAAATTTTGAAAATGATTCACATGTATTTTGAATTTCATTTGAGGCCCAAAAGAATTAACAAACAGCACTCTAAATGTCGCTGTTTGTTGCTTTGTATTAATAACTGAAACTCAATTAGAATGACTAAATTGGCAACTGCAGTGTAAATATAAAATGTGAGTAATACCATGGAGGTAGGAAACACCTCCATGGTAATACTAATTATACTTATAGTTTTCCCCTCTGAAAAATAGGCCATGTCCGAATTCCTTGCGGGCTGCAGCTTAAATTGCATAAAAGTCTGTGGGAATATTTTAGTAAGAACTAATTGATGATTACCCTGAAGCTTGCTTAGCCCAGTAATATACCCAGCACGATATGATGAGACCAAGGGACTACCCTTAGACCACCATATACCACCATATACATATACACTCTAGTACATTTACCTAACGCCCCCCCCCCCCCCCCCCTATTCCCTAAAAACCTACAAAGAATCATGAAAAAAACAGAATATTCCGCAAGCACAATGGCGACCACAAAGGAGGGGGGGGGGGGGGGGGGGGGGGGCAATTTTAAAATTATATGAAAAGGCACATAATTATATACGTAAGCAAAATTGTTTCCTTTGAGAAGTTGGGTTACTGATACCCCCTTCACATACACGGATTTTTCTTACGAGTCTTTACGGATCGCACAGATTCACAGATCGTTCCTGGATCCTTACGATTTGGCCAGTTTTACGACTGATTTAAGTGTTGTTACGAGTTATTACGGGCTATTTACGGTTTATTACGGATTATTATGAGTTATTGCCATGTATTTACGTCAAAATTCCACGATTTGTTACGAGTTGTCACGGATAACTACGAGCAACTTACGAGCATTTTACGACCTGTTTACGTGTTGTTACGAATAGTTACGAGTTAATAGTTACAAGTATTTACGAGTCCTCAGGATTTGTTGCCAAAAAATATATAAATCCTGCAAATCTCAATGTACATGTACAATCATTCGTAAAGTATACGTATTTATTATTAAAGTACTCGTAACTACACGTAAAGTGCTCGTAATAACTTGTAACAATCCGTAAAGCCATCGTAACACGACCCGAATGAAATCGTTAACAACACGTAAGCACTCGTAATAATCCGTAAACAAATCGTAAACTAACCGTAACAAATTGTTAAAAAAATTGTTACGAGTCATTTACGGATTTTTGCGAGCAGTTTACGGATGGTTACGTGTTGTTGCGAGTGGTTTACGATACTTACGGATTGTTACAAGCTTTTTACGAGTTATTTACGGAAAACTCAAACCGTGGACAATCGTAAGATTTTTTTGTGTCTGCGAGTTGTTGCGAATTATTTACGGATACCAGCGAGTTATTTACAGATGCTTGCGATTGACTACGAGTTGGCGATTCGTAAGGACTCATAAGAAAAATCCGTGTATGTGAAGGGTGTATAAAGATCCTAAAAAGAAATTTGAAAAATAAATTGCAAAGGTGAAATTCGTCCTGAATTTATGACTAAAGAAATTCATGAAAATTAATATATTTTAAGGGGATCGTTGTCATTTTCAAAATACCAAACGGATTCTGCCTTGTTGGCAAGAGATGACCCTAATTAATATGTACCGAAAAGTCTTCCATTTTCACGAATAACGTTGAACACGTTTGATGATAAAATGTGTACAGTGTATACATGTGTACACACACATGTACATACAAGTGGGTAAATGCCGTCAATAGGGGACGGGGCATTGTCCGACCGTCTTCCCTCTTTTGTTTGTACTCTAACGTTTTCGGATGATCGCCATAGGATTTGCACACGAGTCTGAATCGGGGACCTTTGCGGAATAGGGGACCCCATTGTTCCCTTTGTCATACGTCCCCTATTTCAATCAAAAACAAACTCATGTACATGTACATACACATCCAGATGCAACGAGAAGTTGAGTCAGGGTGTTAGACCTATGCATATGTATGTTTATGCAAAGTACGTAATGTACGCTGCATTCATTAGGCTAAGCAGGTGCGTGCGCATATCTCTACCTCGACGTAATTCCAAAGACGTTGTTACGGACAGAATGGCGAGTGATGATGGTTTGTCGCGATAGCGCCCTCTCGTGGCTGCGAATTAAGCAACGTCTTGCCCAAAGACTAGTACAATTGTGGACATGCAACCTTAAAGGTAGGATGCACCAATTGGTAATGGCTTGAATTATCATTAATGGGTAGATTTGGGGGGTGGTATTTTATAGTAAATATCGTTTAACTGACCTGTCTGATGGTTTAAAATCATAGATGCCGAGAAAAAAGCAAGAAAAACAACATTCGATTTCAACCGGCGTCGGGCAGTTGTTCTTGATTTTTTATTCCATTATTTGGAACAATTACAGGATATCTAGCGCAATCATTTTGCTGGATGCTTAAAATCATTTTTTTTTTTTCAAAATTTTCTTCGATATTTGCTATTGGTGTATCCTGCCTTTAAAGACCACATCTGTGAACTGGTACAAGCCAACTAGTCTGGTTTCCTAACCCGAGTATAAATTAATGTTTCATCTAAAGGAGGGTCAGGGAACCAGACTACAACTTACAAGAGCGTTGTTTATTTTTTCTATTTTTTTCCAGCAGATACGAACACAAAACTGTGAACACATCATTGTAACAATATTCGCTATAGAATACAAATCCTTACAATCCACCTATTTGAAGGTACAATGTAGGATACACCATTTGCGGATATATAAAAAAAAATTAATACCGAATTATTAAGAAATATCTTGCTAATTTCAAAGTAAATAATGATTACAGGCATCCAGAAAAATGATTGCTCTAAATATCCTGTAATTCTTTCAAAAAATGTAAATTGTAAAATGTAAAATGTAAAACTGTAAATTTTCGAACAGGTTACATGTACATGTAGGTATTTACTATAAAATACAACTCTACCAAATCCACCAAATGTTATATACTACCTTTAACCAGTTCGCACCGGATGACGTATATAAACGCAAAAATTTCTCCGAATTCAAAACGGATGACGCATAAACACGCCAAGTTCAAGTTCGGAAATGTATGTCAGCAGCGAGCAAGGCCGGAAATGCGTGGGTGTGCTTCCCGGCAATATCAGCCTGAACCCGCTTCGGATCAAGTTTCGTTAAAAATAATCCCGCCCGTGGGCTCGGCGATGTTAAAATAATCCTGGCGCGAACTGGTTAACAATGGAAAAATAAGTCTGCAAACAATAATTCAAAGGATTTTTTTCCTCATGCCTTTTCTGTGACTAATGGGCCAATCTTAACGTTTTTTTGTTCCTGGGGTGATTTGTATGTGCTGGGTAACTTGACAGCTTAAGATAGCTTACAAATCAAATACCGAATTGTTTTTCAGAACAAACAGAAATCCAAAGCCAATCAATCTCAGAAACCTCTAGAGGCTAAGACAATGGCTTGGTGAGAGCCTAATGTACCCCTGGGGGCTTTGGAAGCGAAAATTTATCCCTCGGCTTTTCTTTGGGAATGTTATTGTCCCTGTTGGAAGGGCAAAGGATTAAAGAGGCGCATTGCCTTGGATTTGGCCGTTTCGGAACAATTACAGGATATCTAGCGCAATCATTTTGCTGGATGCCTAGAATCATTATTTACTTTTAAATTAGTAAGATATTTCTTAATAATTCAGTAGTAAACTTTTTCGATATCTGCCAATGGTGTATCCTACCGTATACCTTTAAAGGTACCGGTAGGATACGCCTTTAAAGGTAGGATACAACTTTAAAGGTAGGATACGCCTTTAAAGGTAGGATACACCTTTAAAGGTAGGATACACCTTTAAAGGTAGGATACACCTTTAAAGGTAGGATACACCTTTAAAGGTAGGATACACCTTGAAAGGTAGGATACACTTTTAAAGACCTGTAGGATACACCACTGGTATTTGTTTGAATTATCAGGAATGGGTGGATTTGGTGGGTTGTATTCTATATAGTAAATATCGTTTAACTGACCTGTCCAAAGTTTTACAATCATGGATGCTAAGAAAAGCAAGAAAAACCGCGTTCGTTTTCAACCGGCGTCGGGCAGTGGTTTTTATGTGGTTCTTGGTTTTTTTGCGATCGCCGTCTGTTTATATAAATTTTTCAGCACAATAACAGGATATCTAGCACAATCCTTTTGCTGGATGCTATTTCCTTTCAAATAAGTAAGATATTTCCTAATAATTCGGTAGTAATGTTTTTTGTATAATCTGCAAAGAGTGTATCCTACCTTTAAAAGGATCGTATACAGTATGTTTGGTGATTACTCCAAAAATTAATGGCAATAAAAATTTACTTGGTAATAAGTACAGCAGCTTTGGATAGTATAATGCATTTTTAGAAACTTTTCACTTTGAAGTACTGCGGTTATGGAAAAAGATATCACTTTTTATCCCAAAAAATTTGAATCTGAAAAGCGTTACTGCAGTGACGTTTCTCAGATTGTCTATTTTAATGCAGATTATTCTTCCTGCGTGGACATAACCGCTCCAGATTTTCGGCAATATCTCAAAATCGCTACCACCTTTTGAAATGAAATTTTTACAGGTTAGTTTTATGGTATATATCTATAACTATATAGGATTGAAACAAACAGTGGGTTCCAATTACCAAACATATACGATCCCTTTAACTACATGTACATGTATAGTCCTTGATCGAACTTGCTCAATGTTGCAGAGAATGTCATACAGTGGTCCCAAAGGACTGGCCAGATCACACCCCCTGCCTGGAGCCCTCGCTGCCCTAACATTTTTTGCTTTTTTTCCTTTGTGCCAACTCTGCGCTTTATTGCTGTCATAACTCAAGATTGATGTCATTTTGAGCGCTCCCAAAGGATAGGAAGTGGTTATAAATCGAAGGCAATAATTTTGTTTGACACTGGACGAACATCTTGGGTATTAAAATTTGTTTGTGATTTATTTATAATTTTTTTGTTTTTTTCTCAATTGTATGCTTGGCATTTTTCATACTACATGTATGTACAGTTTGGAGTAATTTGAGGGTTTAACTGCTTAAAGGTAGCCTACACCATTTATTATTATTAAGAAATATCTTATTAAATAATTATTTGAAAGTGAATAATGATTCTAGGCATTTAGCCAAACGATTGCGCTAAGTAATCTGTCATTGTTTCAAAAATGAATTTTATTTAAACAAATTACATAAAAAGAACAACGGCCCGTTGTGTTTTTTTCCCGCTTTTTTTCCTGCCTTTTTTTCTCTTCCTTTTTTTCTCGTCCTTTTTTTCTCGCTTTTTCTCTTGGCATCTATGATTGTAAAACTTCAGACAGGTCAGTTAAACCATGGAGCTATCTCCATGGTTAAACGATATATTTACTATTCAATACAACCTCCCCAAATCCACCCATTTCTGATAATTCAAGCAATTGCTTTTTTTCCCTTGGCATCTATGATTGTAAAACTTCGTACAGGTCAGTTAAATAATATTAACTAATAAAAAACAACCCCCCCCAAAGTTTTAAAAAAAAAAAGTTAAAAAATTAAATAAAAATAAAATTTTACTCATTCATGATAATTTAAGCAATTACCAATGTGTGTCCTTACTGTCCTACCTTTAAGCACTTTTGGGGGAGGGGGGTTGTTACTGTTCTACATTCAGCTGCGGTGAAAGTTTCTCTGCAAATGAAATCCAGGTCACACTACATGTACGGTACACTGTACATGTGCTGCAATATGGGTCAAGAAACCAGAATAAGTGGGCCTTTTTTCATCACATCACTTGAGCGTCGCCAAGAATTCTTGTGTAAATAATTGACGTCCTCTAAACACCATCCCACGGAAGTGGCCGGAAATCCAAGCAGTCTTATCCACCGAAGCCCTTGATCCTTACAAGTTGTAACTGTAAGCACGGTCAATAAATACCGAAAATGCTTTGCCTCTATCGAACCGCTGGGGCATTTTCAGTGTCTAAACTGTATTCACTGGGCTTCGGGAAAATAAACCTTTCAACAAGTGTCGGATCAGAAGTAAGTAATCTCATAAGATTATCGGACAGATCATTTCGGCAAGATCTCTGAGAGGAGCTTAGGCGGGAATGTTAAATGTACAGGAGGTTAAAAAGTTCAAAACTTGCTCCTTAAAAAACAAAGCCTGAACCCTCTGATAATCTTCAATAAACAGTGCAATTGGCTTCCTTTCCAGGATGGAATAAAATCTGTTGTACTTATTGTTGATGAATAAATGATGATCTACAGCCTACAGGTAGTGGTGATAAGAAAATCTTAATTGTTTGCATTTTGGAAACATACTTATAGGGTGCACTAGCCTAATTCAAGTCCCATTGAAAACAGTGTAAAATCAACAATGTTTAGGACCAAGTTTCATGCAAACCGACATCACTGGGGTTTCTCAAACAACAATCAGATTATTGTCTTGGTCTTTATCTTTCCATTTCTTTTCAATTTTTAGTGGGTTAGCCATTTTTTAATATTCACACCAAAAGAAACTCACCTCTCGAAAAGTGATACTTTCTAAGCCTGCAAGCAGCCATTTTACAAATGGCATCCCTCCACGTTCTAGAGCAATTAGGACCCATTTTTAACCGTAATTTTATCAAGTCTGCCCTCCTTTTTCAAAAGAAAATGTGGCGGCACATTTCATGCTAATGAAACCGCGTAGAAATTCTCCCTTCAATTAGAGTAGTGCACCCTTGAATTATCCATTTATTATAATTGAGGTTCAATTCTTTTTTCTTTTTCTAGTAAACCAAATTTGAAATAAAATGAAATTATGTTTAAAGGGATCGAAGGCCTAGATACCAAATATGTCAGCTTCGCGTTTTTATCATTTGAAGCAGAAAGTGCTCAAAATATAAAAGAAAGGTGCTTGACAATTAACCTGATAAAAGCTGTATTTTCCGGGAAAACTCTAAGATTTTGATTTCAAATAAAAATTTGAGCTGGGGTAACTGTACGCGCCGAACATTACCCGCTCTTACTATTGGAGACGAGGTATGGTTGGAAATAAAGTGGGGACGGGTATAATTTTGTTGCCAGCTGGTTTTAAACACTTCCAGCCATGTCTTTATCGTCCGTTTAATACCGGCCACGTGACGGGCTCTCGACCAATAGGAATGCCTAAACTGTCCCAGGTATTTATGAATATATAATACAATCCCCTAAGTCCACAATTTCATGATAATTCAAGCAATTACCAAGGGTGTATCCTACCTTTAAAGGTCCTACTATAAGAAGCTCACATGAACAACCCAATTTTATACAGTACGATCTGTTTAATGGGCCATACCGGGTATCTTGAAATTCAAGCTTAAACCTCAGGAATATTTCTAAACACTCTATTCATCAAAACCGTCAACATAAAATTATCTAGTAAGGTAGAATACATCATTGGTAATTGCTTTTAATTATCAGGAAATAATTTTAATTATCAGGAATGGGTGGATTTGGGGGGTTGTATTTTAGAGTAAATATCGTTTAACTGACATGTCGGAAGTTTTACAATCATGGATGCTGAGAAAAGCAAGAAAAACGGCATTCGTTTTTTTCAACCGGCGTCGGGCAGTGGTTCTTATGTTCTTGTTTGGGTGTTTTTTTCAATCGCCGTCCGGCGATCATGATTTAAAAAAATAATAAAAAATTCGGAACAGGATATCTAGCGCAATCATTTTTCTGGATGCCTCCTGTACAATCACTATTTACTTTAAGAAAGGTATTTCTTAATACATTGTACCGGTAATTCGGTAGTAAATGTTTTTTATATCTGCAAATGGTGCATCCTACCCTTTAATCTAGGTTAACTTTGTCAAATTCCTTAGTGCTGAACTATTTCACAGCACAGACAGAAAAGAAAATCCGCATCTATTTATCCTATCTCCAACTCCACCCAATGTAAAGTACCTTGAATTCTTTGAATTCCACTATTTCGGAACTCCTTTGAAGTTGTTGAATAACCACGGTGTGCGCGGTAAGTGGCTGCACTTTTCACCTATTCCCTTTCAGTGAACTTGACCCTAGTCTCCCAAGAGCTATCATTCTAATGAGTCCTAGGAGGAATTCCCCAGATGTTAAGGGGGAATGTGTCAGTCCTGTCTAGTGTCATTTCCCCCCTCTAGCCATGTCCCCCATGATCTTGCTCTCCCCTGATTGATCACTTTTTAAAAAGTGTCTCGGGCACCTCATGAATGATTTATTGCGTTGATTCTGTATGACTTCTGAACTTTCAAACATACTGAAAAAATTGTTAGGGGGTCATACATGTACCTCAAAAAACGACATAGAGTTTATACTGTTTGACGCTAACATTTTGTGGGTGTTCGCGAAAAAACACAAATAACATAAGAATAACTGCTCGACGCCGGTTGAAAACAAATGCTGTTTTTCGTGCTTTTCTCGGCATCCATGATTGTAAAACTTCGAACAGGTCAGTTAAACAATATTTACTATGAAATACAACCCCCCAATTCCACCCATTTACATGTAGGATAATTCAAGCAATTACCAATGGTGTATACTACATGTACTTTTAAAGGTAGGACACACCATTGTAATTACTGAAATTAACATGAATGGGTGGATTTTTTTGGGTTAGGGTTATAATAGGAAAGGTAAGAGGAACAGCTGAGAGGCCCATAATCGAAATTGGAGGGTAAATTTGTTTTGGGAAAGGGAGAAAAATTAGTATTTAGTCAACGTTTTTTAACTACGCGAAGACAAAGGAATGTCCAAATGTCCACAGTACAGTCCGTATGTGAGGTAAACCTAATTGTGTGAGCATGTTTGAGTGGAACTCTGTGATGGCTGTGTGCCATGTGATGACGATAATGTTTTGTTTTGTCTAGACTATGCATGTAACACCTGCAAGTCCAGTCAGGTCGCAGCCTTTGCAAAAGTGCTTTCCTTTCTTTGCTACGTATGCATAACTCTCTCTATAAAAATGAATAATAATGAATAACGGGCTTAATTGGCCAGATTTGCATCTTCAATGTACAGTATAACATCACACCTTCTTGGACAATCATCCCAAATTTCTTCCACAGCCATCTGTGGATAGTCCCCAAAGAGCCCGAAAAATTGAACCAACTGGGAGTCTGATTTACAATTAATATTTAACAACATCACCTAACCATTACTATGATCATAACCAGGCTGGTAATGAAATTGGGGCAATGAAATTGGGGTGTACAAGTAAAACATAGGTTAAATTAACAAAAAGTGTGCGGTAATTTTGTCAGACCTTAAAATCATGCACTGTGATTGGTCAATTATGCTAGAGGCGTGGCCTACTGGATCAGTCTTTTGGAGGATTTTGCCGGATTGAGGATGGTTCCTACATGTAGCCAAAAGGAAGGGGTAACCAGATGAAGATAACCAATGGCATGTCCCTGTTTTTTCTTCTCCTTTTTCTACCCGATACCAGAGATGGTCAGAGATACCTTCAGATGGCATCTACTGTCTGGATATCGAGCAGTGGTCTAAAAACACAGCACAGACTGTTCAGCTGATGCGGTTTCCGTGGAAACAGGACACGGTTCCGACATTGGAGAGCACCTCGAGTCCCAAAGAAGAAGAAGAAGCTTCTTTCTCCAGTGAAAAGCCACAAGGACATTCATACACCTGCGATGTGACGGCTCTTAGTTTGAACCCTGATGCCAGCATCATCACTATGACAACGGGCATCAAGAGTCCACTTAATCCAATGAATTGGTCACTACCAACTAAAACCCAGGAAATCGCGCTTTCCTTATGGGCGGAACACCAAAAGCTGCAACTTCTTGAAAATGGTACATTGGGGCCGCTTCGAAGTGCGGGAGGCACATCTGTTGCCACGATGCCATCTAAGATGGGTCAAATACACTGTCTTCAAGAATTGAGAATATCTGATGCAAGCCAAAGTAGCTTGCCTGTGGAAAGTAAGCCAGAATCGTCACCATTTGGAATGGGGCATGACTTTGTCGGAAAATTTGACAAGTCAGGTAACCAGATGGAAATTGGTTCAGACCGCAGACTAATTGGTCTAACCACAGACCCGGCATCCAGAGACCAGGATTGGGAACGTGCTCCTTCAACCGTGGCAAATCCCTCGGCATCGGGAGACTTTGCCAACAGAGATGCCATCGCGGGTGAAGATGCCTTGCCAAGAAAGGAATTGGGTCTTGGAAGGGAGCCCAGAGATGAGAGGAGCGATTATTCAGCCTTGGTGACTGTGTTTGAGTGCGAGATGACGGGAGCTGTCAAAGGGCTGATTGAAATCCTGCAGGAGGCTGTTAGCAAGAGGGTCTTTAATCTTCCTCGTCCAAACAATAAATCTGCTGAACATCCATCTTCTAATAAGCCTCCATTGCCTGAGTGGCCTAAAAGCCAGGATCCGAAAAATGGCAACTTCCAAAAGGTGCAATCCTTGCATTCCACTCTCCGCAGTGATGCGGCAACAGTTGCCACGACAACGAGACATGGCCATGACTCGGCTACTAATGTGAAAGACAGTTGCCATGGTGAGTGCCGCACCAAGGTGGCCATTTTGTTCTCTGGAGGAATCGACTCCATGGTGATAGCAGCCTTTGCCGAAAGGTGCAGTTTAATTTTTGTCTTTACTGAAAAAAAAAGTTCAGAAAGAGACCAGATGCAGTCACTACTTCTGTGCGTAGTACAAAAATTGGTCTTATATGCAAAGTTTAATGTCCAATTCCAATTAAATTTGGGTCATGGATGCAACAATGCAACCTTCATATCAGGATTGAGGTCAAAGGTCATTTGAGGTCAAGTTCTAAAATAGGCTGGAATTTTAAAATTGGTCTCATTTGATTGCAATCAGATGGGTCATAGATGCAATGGAAACGTCTATGTTATGGTGATATTAAAGGTCACATACTAGGGTCAAAGGTCATTTGAGGTCAAGTTGTAAAATAGGGTAATCGCGAAAGTAAGGCGAAACGTGGATTGAGAACCATTTTTTGTTTTTATAGCTGGGGACAGCGATGCACATGTAGAAAGTTCATTATCCATGATAATTTCCGCATTTTACTTCTACTTTTTGCTAGTTTTTGTTTACCTTGCTTTTACTTTTCCCACTGAAATTCCTATTACATGTAAACGTCTCCCAACTCATTGAATTTGTCTTCTTAACAACAGTGTTTAACACTTTCAATAACACGATGGAGGGTTTGGGCGCAGGATAGCCCAGTTTGGACGTTTTCATTGCCCTACAACTGACTTTCAGGATGCAAAATCCCGCAGTAATTTGATTCCAAACTTTAAGAATTTTTATAAAATTGTTTACCTCGTTGTAGAAATTAATTTAATGCCCACATTATACTGTTTGTGTCCATGTTTTTTCCGAGAGACTCAGGAATTCCATACGCTACACTAGCTGATGTTTTTCAGAAAAATAAACTTGAAAGCAACGTTTCATACAGAGTTCGTACGTACGTGCCTGCACGCGCGCGCACATAAACAGTACAGTGGTCCGAATTGGCGGATTTGCGACGGTTGGGGTTAATTAAATTAATTATTATAATGTTGTCCCTCGTATGTTTACAGATGTGTACCTCAAGAGGAATCCATAGACTTAATCAATGTCGCTTTCCAACGTCCACCTAAAACATCAGGCAAAGCTACAATGGACAGCAAGCATCAACAACAAAGGTTGGACTAGCACAAGTCTAATATTTATATATATATATATGTGACCCGCTCTGAGGAAAGGTGACATAAGTCGTAAAAACCAAAAATAGAGTTATATATACATGATTAAAAGTCCAGGATAAGCTTTCATTTGGTACATAGTACAGCTCCATAGCCCCTCCCGTTCCGGTGATATGACGTTTAATGGTTGCATGAAATTCAAAATACACAACTGAGAAAACAGGCTTCGAAACACAACAAATCTAAGACAATACATTGGAACCATGCACTCTTAAAAGGTTTCGTTTCACTTTATTTATCGAATTCCAGCTTTTTAGTAATTAAATCTGAAAGTTTGAATATTAAAGACATTAAAGTCATTTTAGACAAAAAATGAAAATCAGATTTTGGCAAAAAAATTGACCCTATTAACTTTAACAGGCCATTACTCATAAATGCATTGCGCGACTTATGTCATCTTTTCCTGGAGCGGCATTCTGGTGTTTATGGCTTCTGACTAGCCCCCTCGAACAAAGATACTGAAGGATTGGGAGACCGCCAACATAGGGCAAGATAGCTCAGTTGATAGAGCGCCGGTCCGGTATTCCGCAGGTTCGAGTCCCGCCTTGCCAATTTCTTTGTTCATTTTGAAATAATATAACCTTATAACGTCACCTTAGTACATTTGTACTTGTAATACTACAATTTACTTAAAGGTAGGATACACCATTTGCAGATATCAAAAATATTTACTACCGAATTATTAAGAAATATCTTACTCAATTGAAAGTAAATAATGATTCTAGGCATTCAGCAAAAGGATTGCGCTAGATATCCTGTAATTATTTTTTTTTTAAATGAATTTTATAAAGAAAAATTTGTGATCGCCGGACGGCGATCGCGAAAAAACAAAGATAACATAAGAATAACGGCTTGACCCCGGTTGAAAACAAACGCTGTTTTTCGTGCTTTTCTCGGCATCCATGATTTTAAAACTTCGGAAAAGTCAGTTAAACGATATTTACTATGAAATACAACTCCCCAAATCTACCCATTCATGATAATTCAAGCAATTACCAATGGTGTATACTACCTTTAAGTAAAATTTAGTATGCATTACTTTTTACGCTGGCCTATGAGAATTGTGTAATACAGTGTAGTATGAAATGTCTAGGACGTTAGAGTTAAAGTTATCAATCAATTTCAAATACGTGCTCTCTCACAAATGCATGTAATGTGAATGCATCACAGGACATTTTTTGGGGAAGCCACTAGTGGTGGGAGAAATCGGAGATTTTGAAATCCGGTTATAAAAATCCAAATATTTTTTCAAACCGAATACCGATTATTCACCGGAAGTTCTCATCCAGCTCACAATCATACCAGCAAAAAGTAATGAGTGAGGTGCCACAAGAAATGCCTTTTCAATGACTGGTTATAGTGGGGAGGATTCAGTGACCACTGGGTCTTTACAAAAACACCCCAGAGCTGTGATTTGGGGGGAAAATGAATGGGAACTCTTTAAAGTCAAACGGGCAGGCTAATAATGAAACCACTAGTACAATCGGAGACCATGGAGCAAATTGGAAGGTGTTGCAAAATCTTCTTCAGCCTGTGTCACACAAAAATGAAAGACTAAACTTTTTTGGGTTGGTGTCGGATATGCGGTTTTCTAAATCGAAACCGAATAGTGGAATTAAAACCGAATATTAAAAAATTTGGTTTTAATTCCCAGCACTAAAAGCCACTCAACCCCTCACATTTTTTTTGGAAAAAATCATGAACTTTCGGAAATCATGCTATGCAAAGAATGTATGCGTGGGACTGGGATCTCTAATACTTGTACTGGTATGTCAACACATTTTTACTGATGATCTACATGTAGTGTCAGCTGGTTCCCAGGTGAAGTATTAAATATTTCAACAATTGCACGTGGGCGTCACTGGTATTACGTAGTGTCTGCTGTGGTCTGATGCGCGGAGTCCCCCAATGTGAAGCACTTTGACTTTTTCCTCCATGCAGTGTGGATTCATACCTCACCTACTGTACAAAGTCGGACAAAAAAAGTCAGGTCGGGAAACCAGACGATGCGCACACAGGCATGGGCGCTATTATTCGTTGGTTCAGTGTGTGCTGTAAGCCGCAGTCGGCTAAATGAGAACGTGTACCTTATAGGTAGGATTCACCATTGGTAATTGCTTGAATTATCAGGAATGGGTGGATTTGGAGGGTTGTATTTTACCTAACCTGACAATGTTTTACATTCATGGATGCCCAGAAAATAGCAAGAAAAATATGTTTTCGTTTTCAACCAGCATCAGGCAGTTGTTACTGTTTTTAGTTTTTTTGCGATCGTCGTCCGGTGATCGTGATTTCGTAACAATTACAGGATATCTAGCGCAATCAATTTGTTGGATGCCTAGAACCATTATTTACTTTCAATTAAGTAAGATATTTCTTAATAATTCAGTAGTACATTTTTTTGATATCTGCAAATTGTGTATCCTACCTTTAATGCTGATTCAAATTATAACTTTTTTTAATTGCAAACAACATTTTAGAATATTGTTTTCTCGTGTAAGTAAAGAGATAAAACTTCATCAGGTTAGATGTCTTTAGAATTTGAACACTTTTGCTGCTTCAAACGATAAAAACGCACAACTGACAAACTACAATTTACCTTTAAAGGTAGGATACACCATTATCAGATATCGAAAAATGTTACTACCGAATTATTAGGAAATATCTTACTTATTTGAAAGTAAATAATGAATGTAGGCATTCAGCAAAAAGATTGTGCTAGATATTCTGTAATTGTTCCGAAAAAAATTAATTTTATAACAACAAGAACAACATGTAGGAACCACTGCCGGATGCCGGTTGAAAACGAACACCGTTTTTCTTGCTTTTCTCAGCATCCATGATTATAAAATTTCGAATAGGTCAGTCAAACGATATAAATACAACCACCCAAATCCACCCATTTATGATAATTTAAGCAATTACCAATGGTGTATCGTACCTTTAAATTTTCCTTCAATCTCTCATCCTGTCTGCATGAACTGTGCTAATTGGTTGCCTTCTTGAACAACATGCAAATGTATTGTGTTCATGTACATATGTACATGACTCAACAACTTTCAATTCCAGAATGCATCATCACTTGGGGGTTGTTCAAACAGTTATACTTGATATAATCCAGGTGGCCTGTTTGTCAATTTGCTCCCCAATATTTTTGTAAGTAATGATTGATTGAAAACCTATTAGGTGATTGAAATCAACAGGTATAATCCAATTTGTGACTTGGAACCAAGAAAAGGGTGGAAAGTCGCAAAATAACATTATTACATTTCTAGAAAGAAGTCCTAAGCCTTTAAATGATGTACATGTACAATGTGTTGTTGTAGCTTATATTATTCCTATCCGCTGCTATACTCTTTTACAATTGATGAAATTGCTGAAAACAAAGTTCAAAGTCTGTGAACCGTGCCAACTATACTGTCACTCAGTGCAATTCAGCCGCAAAAAAAACCACCACTTTAGAGCTTTAATTGAGCTATATAATTTTGGGATATGATAAAGAATGGTTTTATGTATGTAAAAACGTTACAAACTCGAAAAACCGACCTCCCACTTGAAAAATTGACGTTTTGGCCAATAACTCGCTTAGGTGCCAGGTCACATTTATCCAAACACAAACTTAGGGGGGAAAATAAGAAAAGAAAGAATCTTGGCAGTCTGAGACAATGGAGTGGCTTTCATCATCAGCACTTTTTGCTGATGAAAGAATGTGCGGATTGTTTAGAAGTCCTGGGACCTATTAGAACATTTGTGCCTGACTGATTGACAATACATCCCAGGTTCTTGACTTATTAACCTTCATCAGGGATTTGCAGCCCGACTAGTTGTTTCTGTGTCTAGGTGCAACCGCAAGAATTCCTTCATGCTTTTGAGCAAGGGTTCATGCAATGTATTTTTTGTTTAATGCAGTCCAATGCACTTTTGTGTCCCATTTGCAGATATCAAAATTGTGTACTACCGATTTATTAAGAAATATTTACTGGGGACATTCCATATGGGGTTTGTGTGCTTAAGAAAAAACTCTCTAAACTCAAACTCTGAAAAAAATTCTTTCTAAACTCAAACTCTGAAAATTCTTTCCACCTCAAATTAATTAATTACTTGCCGTTGGTTAGCTCTTTTTTTTTTTTTTTTTTTTTTTTTTTTTTAACAAATACAATTTAAACATATTATCAATTTGAAATTTGAAAATCTGGTGTTTTTTTCAGAGTACTAGTACAACCCCCTAAAGCACGGATGCACTTTAACCCTACATGTAACTACCCCAAGCCCATCAAACTTCAACTGCAGATTTTGCTATGTTTTGGCAGGTTTGGTACCAAACATTAGCAACTTGTTTTGACATGGTACAAAAGGCCTATGGTAGGTAGAACCTGTTGAATTATGTGAGGTTCAGGGCAGAAAGGCATGAGACTTGTAAAAATGTTGGAGTTTGGGGGAATGCACCTGGCATTTATTCATGGGTGAGCTCAGGCTGGTCACTAGGACAGTTCCTGGTCAAGTGTAAGTGTGATGGGACGTGTGTTCCAACTGAACCATAGCCCAACACACAGAACCAATGGCCAGTCATCACATCCCTGATCCTGAACACTGAGCAATGCATAGACCCATCCGGATCCATACCAAGTCGATCAAACTTTACCATGGTTTGACAGGTTTTGCTACTGTTTAGGTTCGGTACCAATAATTACTGAACCTCTGGGCAGTTGTTGAAGATTGGTATTCTTTCTAGTTTGAGAGCCTAGGGGGTTAGGGTTTATAATTTTCTTGAGATTGACCCTTTCTGATCACTTTGTCCATTCATTGGTTTTGTAAATGTTTGCGGTACCCGCAAGTCCTCAAAAATTCTCTCTTCCAGATGTCACGTAAATGCGACACGAATTGGACGTCACGAAGCATTAGCTGCGAATATTTGCCGTAGTTGAAATGTGTTCAACCTTTTTTGAATTCACAGTGTAAGAAATCTCCGGGGACTCACAAATTCGCGTTCAAAGTCTCAACCGGGCTTAACCAGTTTGCACCGGGATTATTTTAACATCACCGAGCCGAGGCACGGGATTAGATTTAACTTAATCCGAGGCGGGTTCAGGCCGATGGTACCGGAAAGCACAAACACGCTTTTCCGGCCTTGCTCGCTGCCGACGGACATTTCCGGCCTTGCTTGTGACGTGTTTATGCGTCATCCGTTTTAAATCTGGGGAAAACTTTGCGTGTATATTGGCGCGAACTGGTTAAAGGTAGGATACACAATTTGCAAATATCAAAAATATTTACTACCGATCTTAAGAAATATCTTACTTAAATAAAAATAAAATGTAGATTGTAGGCATTCAGCAAAATTATTGCGCTAGATATCCTGTAATTATTCCAAAAAATAAAATTGTATAAAACAAAATTTGCGATCGCCGGACGGCGATTCTGAAAAAATAATAATAACATAAGAATAACTGCCCGACGCCGGTTGAAAACAAATGCCGTTTTTCGTGCTTTCCTTGCCATCCATGATTGTAAAACTTGGGACTACCCCCAAATCCACTACCAATGGTGTATCCTATACCTTTAAAGCTATTTCCAGAGAGGAGAAAAGGGTTCTGTGGAGGATGAGTGAATTCTGTTGACTGTACAAGTACATTCACATCCTCAAGGAGCATGCAAGTTTGCAAGACCTTGTTTTTTGAAAAAAATCTGGGCCTTTCAACCCTGGGCAAAAACCTTCAATTAAGAAAATAATCCATCACAATTACAGAGCTGTGGTACATGTACTAACAGCTTTCACAAGATGAGTGTGTAGGAAGGGCCCTGCATCCGCACCTGGGCTAGCATTGACTTGTTTTTCATTCAACCCCATGTTGATGTCAAGGGCAAGGACCACAGACACCTGACAAGTCTGTAGGGAATATGGTGTGTTACCAAACAAATTGGATACTGATGACTCCCTGTGGGTCCACCACTGAGTGAGAAACCCTGGGGAACTTTCAAGGATGGGGCTGATCATAAAGCCCCATGTTATTATCCACGGAATGAAAGTTATTTGACCGTTTTTTTAGATTTTCACTGTGGCTTATATGTAGTCGTGCTTTGTTTTTGGTTCAGTTATTAAAAAATGAGTACATGAAACTGTTAACATGTTAATTTGCCAATTCCGTGGGTCATATTACATGTATATGTACTTCTGACACACTATCCCAACTTGATTAACTCTAACCCCCTAGGTTCTCGCACTGGAATTTGGAAAGCCTACCAAAACTAACAAACTTCAACAACTGTACGAACAGGTTCAGTTATTATTGGTACTGAACCTAACAGTACTAAACCTGCCAAACTCCAACTAAAGTTTGAATGACTTGGTACAGATGGGTCTATGCATTGTGTTCAGGATCAGGGCTGTGATGACTGGCTATTGGTTCTGTGTGTTGGGCTACGTTTGAGTGACGACACATAGGGTGTACACATCACACTTGCAGTTGACCAGGAACTGTGCTGTGACCAGCCTGAGCTCACCCACGAGTAAATGCCTGTGCCTTGCCCCAAACTCCAACATTTGTACAAGTCTCATGCCTTTCTGCCCTGAACCTCGTAGAATTCAACAGGGTCTCCCTGGGCCTCTTGTACATGTACCATGTCAAAAAGGTCCAACAACAAGTTGCTAATGTTTGGTACCAAAACTGCCAAAAATGTAGCAAAAGTTGGAGTTTGATGGACTTGCCGGTATTTATGGTTAATAATGTATGCACATCAAGTTTGTTCCTACCTCCATGGTTTGACCAAGCCAAACTTGGTAAATACATACATGTAGATGTAAAACTTACTGATGTGGAGGGTAAAAACCCACAACTGATGATCAGCACTTGGCAAGTTTACAGCCTTTCAGCACTAGATTTACTTTGGTTAAAGGTACCGGTAGGACACACCATTGGTAAATTGCTTGAATTATCAGGAATGGGTGGATTTGGGAGGTTGTATTTTATAGTAAATATCATTTAACTGACCTGTCCAAAGTTTTACAATCATGGATGCCGAGAAAAGCACAAAAAACAGCGTTTGTTTTCAAACGGCGTCGAGCAGTTATTCTTATGTTATTTGTGTTTTTTAGCGATCGCTGTCTGGCGATCGAAATTTTTTCTTTATAGAATTCTGTTTTTCAGAATAATTACAGGATATCTAGCGCAATCATTTCGCTGGATGCCTAGAATCATTATTTACTTTTAAATGAGGAAGATATTTCTTAATAATTCGGTAGTAAATATTTTCATTATCTGCAAATGGTGTATCCTACCTTTATGTCTCTGTTGGGTTTACAAAAGAAAAGCAGACACAGCAATCATCTACTTAAATTAATAGAGAACATTCTTCCCCACATGTCACCCAGTACCTCTGGAGACAGAATGCCCCTTTAAAGCTTCTTCTCTCTACAAATGGGCTGCCAATCAAATTCCCCCTAATCAGTGTTGACAGGTGTCCAGCTGATACTCTGGTGTTATGTATTTCCCAGGGACAGGGGCAAGGTGGTTGGCATCCAGGTGCTAGAAATGGAGCTCCCCCCTCCCCCCTACTAGCTCCTGTCTGATTCATAAACCATGTTGTGGTTCCAAATATAAAACTCAAATGACTTCTTTTTCTGACACTGTGCCCCAGATGCAGACTGTGACTAGGCAGGAAAGGCCAGTATTGCAATAACATGCACCTTGAAAAAGACTAGATTTAATATCGAGAAGATATCGGAACAAATTTACTGCTGAATTATTAAGAAATAAAGCTTACTTATAAGGCTTAACTTGTGACTCGGCAAATTTTGAATTGAAATCAAAGTCAGATTTCTTGGATTATGAATCATTCGCAGAGGTAACACTTTCGTTAGTTGTCACACTTTTCTTAATTTTTTTGAGCATTTTTGCTGCTTCAAACGATAAAATGGCTATTGTCTCTTTAACCAGTTCGCGCCGGATGGCGTATATAAACGCAAAGTTATCGCCAAATTCAAAACGGATGATGCATAAACACGCCAAGTTCAAGTTCGGAAATCTAATATCTCAAAATCGCTACCACCTTTTGAAATGAAATTTGTACAGGTTAGTTGTATGGTATATACTGTATCTATAACCATATAGGATTGAAACAAACAGTGGGTTCCAATTACCAAACGTATACGATCCCTTTAAAGGTAGTATACACCATTGGTAATTGCTTGAATTATCAGGAATATGGGTGGGTTTAGAGTGTTGCTTTTTATAGTAATATCGTTTAACTGACCTGTACGAAGTTTTGCAATCGTGGATGCCGAGAGTGTTTTTTTTCCGCGATCGCCGGACGGCGATCAGGTGATGTTTTTGTTATAAAATTCAATTTTCAGAACAATTACAGGATATCTAGCGCAATCATTTTGCTGAATGCCTAGAATCATTATTTACTTTCAAATAATATATTTCTTAATAATTTGCTAGTAATTTTTTTCTCTCGATATCTGCAAATGGTGTATCATACCTTTAAGGTCCATTTACTTGACTCCCAGCTTGAGATTTGCAGCAGTCGCTACAATAACATATGTTGCATTGGCTTCCATGACTCATTGATAGAAGTAAAACCATTCCAGGTGTTAAAGTGTTATCGACAGGCAATCTTGGGCGTTGATGAATCCGCCCCAATTGTGTCAAGGTCAGTTGAAGTCATGATCGATTAACTTCAAAAATACGTACATGTATAAATCAAAGGCACGGAGAAAACGGATCACCTGTTTACGTAGTACTAAGAGTTAAAGGTAGGATACACCATTGGTAATTGCTTGAATTATCATGAATGGGTGAATATGGGGGTTTCATTTGTTTTTGTAAATATTGTTTAACTGACCTGTTCGAAGTTTTACAATCATGGATGTTGAGAAAAACAAGCAAAACGGCGGTTTTTTTTCATCTGGCGTCGGGCAGTGGTTGTTATGGCTTTTTGTTCGCGATCGCCGTCAGTTTCGCGCAATCAGTTTGCTGGATATTTTCAAATAACTCGGATTTTCTATATTTAAAAATGGTGTATCCTACCTTTAAGAATATTTTTTGTTTACGTTGGCCTAACCACTTTGATGGTGAATTTCCTGTGATCTGTGTAGTTGGATCTGTTCTCAAGTTCATATAAACACGTCAGCGTCAGAATATTTTCCATAAAAAAATTGAATCTCCGAATCAGTTAAAAATATTAGACAAGCAAATGGTGTATTCTACATGTTACAGGGCCTGTTGCCTCCCTACCTACATGTACATGATGTAATTCGTTCATTCCTCATCAAAAGACTAGAACAAGCACAACTTCAGGCAAAAGCCCCATTGTTGTGTACACGTATATCGGTCTAGTTCAAATGTCCTGGAAGCTGATACGACATCAGTTTTACAACTCTCTCATTTACAAATCTGGGCCAGTGGGCTTTCGCTAAAACTTCTTAATTCTACCATCCTCTCCACACAGTATATATAACAGTTTATAAAAAATGGCCAGCTCTATGGGTAAGACAATGTTGTGGCGTGGTCTCGTGGTCTGGAGCATTGAATTTGTAATCTGTAAAGCTACAGGTTGTGGGTTGATTTTAATAGCTGCTTTGCGCTGAAATGGCAGCATCGAGCTGTTCACTCCCCAGAGAGCTGAGATGGTATTTGGAATGTTTCATGGGCCCTATGACCGGGGTAATAATGTGAGAGCACCTTGAGTACCAGTCTTGGTAGATACTGCGCTATATAAGAACTGCCTAATATTTTTTTAGGCCGTGTCCGAAACTGGCTTCTAGAGCTACGGCTACGTCTATTGTCGGCCTGCTCACGTGTATTGTAATGGGCGAACACCTAGACAATAGCCATAGACAAGAGATTCGGACGCTGCCTCATATTGCCTGAGATTACAGGCAAAAGTGCCGGTTGCCCTGTTCCCTTTGGAAGTGTGCTACAGGGCAGCCCAGAGGCAAGTCTGAGAAAGCTGGCCTGGCAGTTTTTAATAGCTTTTCAATACGCAGTGACTGTGTACAGATCAAATGTGACCCGCTCTGTGAAAATGACCCAGATGTCGCACAGTGCGCTTACGAGATTTGGGTGATTGAACGCGGAGAGGGGGGTTTTCGTACGAAAATTCGATATTCTTATTTCATGATTTTCATCTTGGTTAGGATCTATATTTTCAATTTCTACAATAAAACATGCTGAATTAAATCAGATTTAGTGAGAAAAACCGGTTTTGTATTCTATTGCAAATAATTGAAATAATTTGTTTAATGCATGAGTTCTCATGATTGGGGTTTTTAGATTTCGCAAAATCGTCAAATTTAAAATCGGTGTATCACAATAACGCAACATGCTACAGACCTGCAAGATATATCAAATTAAAGAGGACAGTGCACTCTTTCTAATGGTGTACATAACTATGTTTGTCAAATTTTCGACATCTGACTCATTTTCACAGAGCAGGTCACAAATGGGCCGGCTCTCTAATGTCGAAATTTGGTACAAAAAGAAGAACAATGCTAGGCGCCATTTGTAATACATGCAGCTAAATAGAACCCAGTAGTTCGTCTCAAGACAGGGTGTGTGATGATAACCCCTCCATTCCAACAACTTCCACTTTACCTTGGGGCTTTAAGTGTCACCTTTCCTGCTGCCTTGTAATTCTTGCAGGTGTGATGTGTGCTGTCAAACATTGTTTTTGTTTTCTCAAGAGATGATTGAGTAATATTGTCAAGCTTAAGTGACAGTCTGAAGCTGATGACTGCTGGACTTTACTGACCACCATTGCAGTAACAGCAGGGGTGACATTTGAAGCAGGAATGTTTAATTGACTTTAGTTTAAAGTTACTAAATATCAGGGATGTAGTCACAAGTCCCTGTAAGTCCATCACAAGTTCTCCAGTTCCAAATCAAATCACAAGCTATTGAAATAAGCTTTGACAAAAGCATTTATTTATCATTGTTTAATCAGTTACTTATGACTAGCTTTATGACTGGACTTGTGACTGGACTTGTGACTGGACTTGTGACTGGACATGTGACTGGACTTGTGACTGGACTTGTGACTGGACTTGTGACTGGACTTGTGACTGGACTTGTGACTGGACTTGTGACTGGACTTGTGACTGGACTTGTGACTGGACTTGTGACTGGACTTTTGACTGGACTTGTGACTGGACTTGTGACTGGACTTGTGACTGGACTTGTGACTGGACTTGTGACTGGACTTGTGACTGGACTTGTGAAAGGACTTGTGACTGGACTTGTGACTGGACTTGTGACTGGACTTGTGAAAGGACTTGCGAAAGGACTTGCGAAAGGACTTGCGGAAGGACTTGCGAAAGGACTTGCGAAAGGACTTGCGAAAGGACTTGCGAAAGGACTTGCGAAAGGACTTGCGAAAGGACTTGCGAAAGGACTCGCGAAAGGACTCGCGAAAGGACTCGCGAAAGGACTCGCGAAAGGACTCGCGAAAGGACTCGCGAAAGGACTCGCGAAAGGACTCGCGAAAGGACTCGCGAAAGGACTCGCGAAAGGACTCGCGAAAGGACTCGCGAAAGGACTCGCGAAAGGACTCGCGAAAGGACTCGCGAAAGGACTCGCGAAAGGACTCGCGAAAGGACTCGCGAAAGGACTCGCGAAAGGACTCGCGAAAGGACTCGCGAAAGGACTTGTAAAAGGACTTGTAAAAGGACTTGCAGGGACTCGAATACAACTCTGCTAAATATACACCATTTGCTTTTGCTGGAATTTTTGACAATAAATTGGTTTTAGGGCATTCGTATTTTATACTAAATATTGTGACGCTGACCTGTTTAAAGTTTTGTGTTCGTAGATGCTGAAAAAACCAAGACAAAAATGTTGTTCTTGCATACCGTATACCCGGATGGTCAACTTGTATTTCTGTTTACTTGGCCTAAAATCCATGAATCTATTTCGTGAAAACCTTGTGGAGACCTATGTAACTATAGAAATATACCCAGTGGAGACCTTTTGACTTTCATTGTCCCCATTGTGTTCAGGTCTCCACAGGGGACCGAATTGGGAAACACTTTCTTGAAACTCAAAATCACCGTTTCTTTTCTGTGTGGACAACCTTTGAAGTCAACAGAGGGCGCTCTTCATTCGATACAGAAGGATGAGGAAGACACTTGAAACTAACTTGTGTAGCAGTTCCCCTTTTTTTTTTTTCAGCAGCTGGGTTGTGCATGAATTGTATATTCATTAGAAAGAACAATGGCAACTCATTAAAGAACTGTAAAGAACGGCTGTTCTCAACTCAACCAACTCACTAATAGCCTAGTTGGTAGAGAGGTCAGCTATGGATCGAAAGTCTGTGGTTTCAACCCGACTATCGTTAATGTTTATCTTTTTCTTCGCAAACTTACCTAGTGGATTATTTTAACCATAGAGAGAGGCTAAAGGGAAAACCGGATTAGGCTACCTAACTGCCTTGAAAAATACAAGAACCGCTAGCTTAGATAGTTTCTAGTGACTTGTGAACTTGGGGATTTTTCAAAACCGTTGCTTTTTCCTTGGCTTCTCGAGAATTCTCTTGGCTTCTCGAGAATTTAAATTCACTTATGAGCAGGCTGTTAATTTGATAGGATTGGACTTGGCATCATCTCTTGAATCTCTTTCTGTTTATTTAGGTTCTCTTTGTCCTTTCTATAGGTATGTGCTCAGTAGGTGTCTCACTTGCTGTCCCTTCTGTTCGCACTTTTACTCGCAAAACACGTTTTGCCATTTTCGTTCATCGCTTTACTGTATCTGTACCAAAGGCCAATACTGTGGGATATTCTTCTCCACTACAGTAGATATCTTCTCTCTCTCTTTTTTTTCTTTTCTTCTGTAGCCCACTCCTTCGAGTGGGTGTTTAGAAAAAAGACAAAAATAGGTATCTTAAGTTATAGTCAATATTCGTTCCAGGTATGAATTACAATGTCAATGAAATTTCAAAACATTGTTTTGATTTTATATCAATAAACCACAAAGGAAACTGATTATGTAAATTTGAATACATTTCAAAGTGAACAAAGAAATTGGCAATGCGAGACTCAAACCTGCGACCTCCGGAATACCGGACCGGCGCTCAACCAACTGACCTATCTTGCTCTATGTTGGCAGTCTCCCAAATTGTCAGTATCTTTGATTGGAGATGCTAGTCAGAAGTCATAAACCCAATTAAATGCTCACTACGCATACAGTCGTCTTTGCAATTCTGCGCCAGTGGTTTAACTTTTTCTTTATTTCTCCGCAGGCTTTCCTAGGAGTCAATCGCAGAACAGTGTTTGTTTACATACGTGCAATACGTACTACATCCATGCAAAATTTCTTTGTGAAGCAGCGCTAATTAGATATGCAAAGCAGGCCCACATTACTGCTGAATGGGTAGTTGACTGCATGAAGCCGCTATGCATATTAGAAAATACATTCATGGTCGAATTTGCATGAAAAGATCATGCGCCATTTTCTCAGGTTTGCATAGATGACGATAGGAGTTAGGAAACTGAGCTTATCGTGTCGTTAGCGTTAGCCTAAAAAGATTGTACCCAACGTGCACAATAACAATACTGTCGTCTTTGGCAAAGACTAATTACTTATGAGTAGACTAATCATTCACGTTTGTTTTCTTTTCTTTACTCTGATTCAGCTATGATGTTCCAGACAGATTGACGGGTCGAGCTGGTTTGGAAGAGCTTAGGAAACTCAACCCAGAGAGACGCTGGAACTTTGTTGAGGTCAATATAGTATTCATACTTTATCAATTTCTAACGACGGTCGGCCGATCATCGTTGAAAGACTCCGATCATTTTTAAATATCTGCCCACGTTTTATCAAATTTAGTTGGTCCACATTTTGACTGCAATTGATTACACATCCGAGAATGGGTGCAAGTAGGCTTCATGTAGTCTGGTTCCTTAACCAGTTCTCGCCGGATGACGAATATAAACGCAAAGCTTTCCCCAGATTAAAAATGGATGACGCATAAACGCGCCACGAGCAAGGCCAGAAATGTCTGTCAGCAGCGAGCAAGGTCGTAAATGCGTGGGTGTGCTTCCCGGTACTGGCGGCCTAAACCTGCTTCGGATCGAGTTTTGTTAAAAATAATCCCGCGCGTAGGCTCGGTGATGTTAAAATAATCCCGGCGCGAACTGGTTAAACCTGAAAATTCCCTGATGTCTATAAATTGCCATTTTGCATTAAAAGTAGGATACACCATTGGTAATTGTTTGAATTATCAGGAATGGGTGGATTTTTTTTTAATTTTTTTTTTTAGTAAATGTCATTTTAACTGACCTGTCTGACGTTTTACAATCATGGATGCCGAAAAAAAGCAAGAAAAACTATACAATTTCAACCAACGTCAGGCAGTTGTTCTTCTTGTTTTGTTTTTTTCAATCGCCTCGACCAATAGGAATGGGTAAACTGTGTAAACCCCAGGGGCCAATTTCATAGAGCTGCTTAAGCATAAAAATTGCTTTAGCACAAAATATTCCTGCTTAGTAAAACCAGCTTACCAGCCACAACTCCATGTGAATGTATAATGTTTGTGATTGGTATTTAGCTGTTAGCTTAGCACAACGGTCACATGAAATTTTTGCTCCTAACTTGATTTACCCAGCAAAGGTTTTTGTGCTTAAGCAACATTTTGTGCTTAAGCAGCTCTATGAAATTGGCCCCTGTTTATACCTTTACACAAAGGCAAATGGAAGCCAAATTTGACGGTAAATGTTTGCCGGAGTTGAAATGTGTTCAACTTATGCAAATTCACAGCCCTAAATCTCCTCTAAATTTGCAACTGCAGGTTCAATCTTCCAAAATCAAAATGATTTTGCGCACACCTTAGGGAGTTGGGATTTATCAGTTAGATGTATTTTATGAATGCTCCATAACTATAATTTCATAAGTTTAGGGGATAATTTATTTGTTTTAGTTTGAACCTTTATTTTGTCTAAGAACTTTAAAAAATATTATTATTATTATTTTTTTTTTTTTGCCAGGTCAATGTCACTAGTGAGGAGCTTCAGCAGATGAGGTTTGTGCTTCTAGATTGCCACTGTGTGCGTTCATTACATCATAAGCTCAGCTTAACAAGTATCTGGTGGAAATGTAGGCTTTCAAGTATATTCCTACTTTTTCAAAACTGGGGCCATCTTCAGGGGGGGGGGGGCAAAAGCACAAACAATAGCATGACAATTTGTCCTTGGCAAAAACAGGGTTACAGACCAAATTTTCACATGTTTATTGTTTGTGACCTAGTAACCTGTTTTTACTTAGCAAGACTTTTTTGTGCTTAGCAAATTGTTGTGCTTAGCAGCTCCATGAAATTGGCCCCTTGTGTGCTGTGGTTTTCAAGAAAAGTATAATTTTGGTTAAATTTCCAACGATTGCCAGCTGGCAGTCATTTTGGGAAACCTGACTTTTTTCAAACACTGTCCCATTAGTCGAGTCCAACATTAAATTTGTCATACCCCAAAATAGAGGTTACTTTTCAAGTTTTCTTACCTTCTACTTTACCTACTTTTTCCTATTTTTTCTAGTTTTCTAATAATTTGGCAGTAAAATTTGGCAGTTTCGATATCTGCAAATGGTGTATTCCTACCTTGAACCAGTTCGCGCCGGGATTATTTTAATATCGCCGAGCCTAGGGGCGAGATTATTTTGAACGAAACTCGATCCGAAGCGGGTTCAGGCTGATGCCAGGAAGCACACCCACGCATTTCCGGCCTTGCTCGCTGCTGACAGACATTTTCGAACTTGAACTTGGCGTGTTTATGCGTCATCCGTTTTGAATTTGGGAAAATGTTTGCGTTTATATACATCATCTGGCGCAAACTGGTTAACCAGTTTGCGCCGGGATTTTTTTAACATCACTGAGCCGACGCGCGGGATTGTTTTTAACGAAACTCGATCCAAGGCGGGTTCAGGCCCATAGTACCGGGAAGCACACCCATCCATTTCTGGCCTTGCTCATGGCGTGTTTTTGCGTGTTGTTGAAATATAGTGGTGTCGTAATATACATGTAGGTTGAGCAGCTGTTTAGGCACAGGGGTGTCTGAACATACCGGTAGGCAAATGTGACCTGTCATCACAAAATGAGCATAAAGTACGGCCAGTCAAAGTCAAAATTTGAAGGGGTGGTCAATTTTGAGATTATATTATTTTTTTTTAAGACTAAATCCCCAACAATCAATTCTTAATTTTTCAGGACGATCAGATAAAAAATAATAATAGTTTTTGAGACAATTTTGACTATGCCTTTCACATAATTTCTTGCAAAAAAATCCCGTTTTCTCATAATCTCTGTATTAAGACTCCAGACTAAAAAATAAAAATAAAAAATTATTGAGTATCAAACCTCCAAGTGTTATATACCATTGGAAAGCTCTGTTTCCACAGAATTTAGAAATACCCATATCTCAATTTTTGATTTTGCCGACTTTACGCTCATTTTGTAGCTTTTTAAATTAAATTTCAAAAAAAAATAATGGGAATAACAGTGTGAGGAGCCGGTCTTCACACTGTTGTCCTCTTGTTATTTTATTAAGTTTTGTTTTTCAAAAGTTACAATTGCCTCTGATTTTTCTACACACTTTCCCCTATTTTTAGACAAGAGAGAGTGAGTGATCTGGTGTACCCATTGCAGTCTGTGATGGATGATAGCATTGGGTGTGCTATCTGGTTTGCGGCCAGAGGGCAAGGATTTCTAATCACCGACGATGACGTAGGTACACCGCCTCAACCCTATGAAAGCCCTGCCAAGGTGAGAGACATGAATGTGTGCTCATTTGTGAAAATGTCGCACAGTGCGCTTACGAGATTTGGGTGGTTGAATGCGGAGAGGAGGGTTTTCGTCATCAATTCAATATTCCTATTTCATGATTTTCACCTTGGTTAGCATCTATATTTTCAATTTCTACATTAAAACATGCTGAATTAAATCAGATTTAGTGAGAAAAACCGGTTTTGTATTCTATTGCATACATCTCCTAAAGGGAATGTTTTTATTGAATTATTTCTCATGAATGGGTTTTTTAGATTTTGTAAAATTGGTATATAACAAGAACGCTACAGACCTCCAACATATATCAAATTAAAGAGGACAGTGCACTCTTTCTAATTGCAACTCTGTTTGTCAAATTTTCGACATCTGACTCATTTTCACAAAGCCGTTAACATTTGTAAAGACGGCCATTGTCAAAAGAACGAGAGAAGACACGTGGGCTGCCTCTCCCAGCCTGCTGTCTGTGTAAACAAGATTGGATTGGAATACTAACTGCAGAGAGAACAAAATGCCCTCGGCGACAGAATGTCGGCAAAAACATGTAAATAACGGTGCATCTTGTAGTAGTTGCATTATCAAAACAGGAATATTTTACTGAATAAAACAAATAAAAACTAATTTCAATGAAAAATAATCCTGCCAGTGGCACGGCCTGGTTACTTGAAAATGTTGGCAAAAACATGAAAATAACAGCTCTAATAAACTAAGTCTTGCAATTTTGTAGTACATGTAGTTGCATTATCAAAACAGGAATATTTTACTGAAAAATATTCCAGTGGTCCTGGTCACTTGTTAAACCTTGTTTGCCATTAATGGAATAAATTGTACTTTAAGATGCTCCAATTTGTTTTGCCCCTCGGCAGACAAATTAAATTTTCTCTTTGTCAACACATCCGGAAAATGATCACGTAAAATATTCAGTATTCTTCGTACACCGCTCAGAATAAAACGAGTCTCTAACGATCATTTTTAAAGGTACATGTAGTATACACCTTTGCAGCCCTTTTGAATTATTATGAAATACCTTACTTGACTGTAATTGAATAACAGTCTCAAGCATCCTGTGAAATCAAAACTGGGGCCATCTTCAGGGGGGGGGGGCCAAAAGCACAAACAATAGCATGAACATTTGTCCTTGGCAAAAACAGGGTTACAGATCAAATTTTCACATGCTTATTATTTGTGACCTAGTAACCTGTTTATACTTAGCAAGACTTTTTTTGTGCTCAGCAAATTTTTGTGCTTAGCAGCTTCGTGAAATTGGACCCTGGTGTGCTGTGGTTTTCAAGAAAAGTAGAATTTTGGTTAAATTTTCAACGATTGCCGGCTGGCAGTCATTTTGGGAAACCTGACTTTTTTCAAACACTGTCCCAATAGTCGAGTTCAACATCAAATTTGTCATATACCCTAAAATAGAGGTTACCCAAAAAATTGGCTGTAAAATAAAAACAAAAAATATATAAAAAAGACAATTTTGGTAAGAATTTTGTTTTAATAGATTTTTATCAAATTCCTCACAGAATGAGTGCAAGTAACTACTTTAGAGGGTTAGGTAGGTCCATTTGGCTGTTAATCAGTTCGCGCCAGAGGACGTATATACACGCAAAGTTTTCCCCAGATTCAAAACGGATGATGCATAAACACGTCACGAGCAGGGCCGGAAATGTCTGTCAGCAGCGAGCAAGGCCGGAATTGCATGGGTGTGCTTCCCGGTACCATCGGCCTGATCCCGCCTCGGATCGAGTTTCGTTAAGAATAATCGCGCGCCTCGGGTCGGTGATGTTAAAATAATCCGCAAATTATTTAAATGCATAAATAACTTCACGTATATTTTTTTTCAATGTCTTGTAGAGCGGCGAACATTTCAATCTTTGGTGTGGAAATCATCCAAAGTATGTGTGAAGTTTTTTCAAACCCTAAAGTTGCCCTTATTCTAGGCAGAATTGGTGCTTCTCCTGGCTGTTTAAATCACTCGTCATTACCATTTCTTGGTTTTTATGCATTCATTTTGTTGTACTTGACCCTCGCTAGGTGGTTTTGGTAGGCATGGGAGCTGATGAGCAACTAGCTGGATATTCCAGACACCGTACTAAATTCAAGTAAGTTGGAATGTCCATCCCTTTTCTGTATATGATGCCATATGTGACCATCCACGACAAAAGGGCTGTAAAGTCGCCAGAGCTTATTTTGAGAAAAGGACCATTAAAAGATGTGAAAAACAATTTTCATATTCAGTGTTACTTGTTGTAGCTAACCATTAATACCAACTATGTCTTGTAATACATCAATTTAAAGCGTATTTCTTGTATATCTCAAAACGTCAAGATTTACAGCCCATTCGTCGTGGACGGTCACATAAAACCAACAATTTGTGACCTCTGGGACTAGTCGACCAGTTGCCAATATTAAAATGCATTTGTAGTCACAACTACCAATTTCCAGATAGTCCAGTAGTCGTTATTCGGCGACTATTATTCCACGCGACTAGCGGTTGCGCCGTGATAACGCTGACGAACTGCGCCGCACTGCCCCTGACACTCTAAATTCTGAGACTGGTCAAAAGTGTATGTGATACACGTGGCGCCGGCCGCACTTATTACACAACATTGACACTTGCATTGTTCACGTATATATATATACATATACATTGTATACCGTATCTACATGTATTAAACACTGTTTAATCTCGGCCAACCACACTTCCCATTCACGAATTACATGTACCTTTTCACTCAAAAATGAAGACTTTTCGGTCCCAAACTTAAACTAAGTCAAAAATGTAAACTGTTTAAAATTAACTTTTTTACCGTTACCGTTTTTTACCGTTAGCTTATATTTCATGGACAATTTCAAAAATAACGTTTCAAAATCAGCTTTTAAAACAAAATATGTTTCCAAATTTCCAAGTTGACCTCATTTGAGGTCAAGTTTCAAAATAGGCCTGAATTGTAAAACTTTTCTCATTTGAAAACTTCAAGTTTAATTGCAAGAAAACTTTGGTCATAGATGCAATATGTAAACTTTCAGGTGATGGTTATTATTTAAGGTCACATACTGAGGTCAAAGGTCATTTAAGGTCAAGTTGTAAAATAGGCAGTTAAGAGTAGGCAAGAGTCGTGGTTTGAGAACCATCCTTCTCTCTATATTTATAAATTAAATTGAACCCATCCAATATTTTTTCACTTTCAAACAAAATAATCTTTCAATGTACTATGATTTGTTTTTATGTACATGTGATATGTGTAGGTCATCAGGATGGAGTGGCCTTGTTGCAGAGGTTAATATGGAGATCAGAAGGATTGGCAGCAGAAATCTGGGCAGAGATGACAGGTACAGCCTTGTGTGACAACTACAGATCTGGGTTTCGTTCAGTTCACTATCATTCAAAACCTGGAATATTGGAATACACAACCTGAGAACATCACTGCATTAACGCTTCTCAAATTCATAATTCATTTTTCCATAACCGCAGTTCTTCAAAGTGAAAAGTTTCTAAAAATGCATTATACCATAGAGAAAGGAACCATTCTCTATAATTATACTATCCAAAGCTGCTGTACTTCTTACCATTGAGGTTAATTTCCTACCTCCATGTTCTTACCAAGTAGGTTTTTATTGCCATCAATGTTTGGAGTAATTACCAAACGTATACGATCTCTTTAAATACATGTAGCTTTTGAGTTGACTAGGCACTGGATGATGTGTGATCTGACTCGATTCCAATTCTACTTGGAAGTAAAGTCAATCAAACTACTGAATTTTTATGAAATACCTAACTTGACTGAAAGTGAATAACAGTCTCAAGCATCCTGTGAGATCACGACACCCAGTGTGATGTGGTTTTCAAGAAAAATGGAATTTTGTATCAATTTCAAACGATTGCCGGCCGGAAAGCATTAATGTAAAACCCTGACTATTTTCATACACTTCCCCCCAAAAAAATGTATTGAATTCGTCTGACGGAAGTCAAGGAACCAGACTGCAAGAACAACACTTTTTTCTTGGTTTCTCCAGCTTTTATGAACACAAAACTTTAGAGAGGTAGGATACACCATTGGTAATTGCTTAAATGATCATGAATGGGTGGATTTGGGGGTTGTATTTTATAGTAAATGTTGTTTAACTGACCTGTTCGAGGTTTTACAATCATGGATGCCAAGGAAAGTAAGAAAAACGGCATTCGTTTTCGACCGGTGTCAGGCAGTGGTTCTTATGTTCCTGGGGTTTTTTTTTAATTCAATTTTTCGGAACAATTGCAGGATATCTAGCGCAATCCTTTGGATGGATGCCTACAATAATTATTTACTTTCAAAAAAGTAAGATTCGATATCTGCAAATGCTGTATCCTATGTCAAAATAATTATTTACTATGAAATATGAATCCCATCAATTTTAGAAAATTACAGCAAAAGCAAACGGTGTATATTACCTTAAGTTAAGTTTTTATCACTAGTAGATATCTGAACTGCTGGTTTGCAGAGAATACAGCCAAAGGAAGGGCTGTAAGTGTGATGAAGTTTTTGTTCAGTTGAATCCAGTCGGATCTGATTAAGTCCGAGTCTTTGTGTTTCCCCTTTCTGTTGCCGAACAAAAGAATTATCTCTGATCATGGACGCGAGGCCCGCTTCCCCTTTCTAGATGAAGATGTCGTCAATTATCTGAGTAATCTTCCTATTTGGCTGAAGGTCAGTACAAACTTGATAAGAAAACAATTCAAAAAAGCATAGATGCAACCAAATTGCAGTTTTTAATTTATCAGTACATTCCCACAAGAGTTTTATCAAGGTTGTTTCAAGAAACCAACTAGCAAATCCAATTTGATTTATCTTTTATTACTCTGACTTTTGTTTGGTTCTCATACTCCTAGATGAAAGGTTAAATAAGGGATCAGATATATACTATATTTATTTAGAAAGAATTATAAAATCAAACATTAATATGTATTGAACAAGCTGGCTTTTTTTTGGTCTCTTTCTAATATTGTAATAAACCTGTACATCGATCCGCAGAACTCCACATTGGAAAAAACCTTCTTATCTTTAGAATTTTGACTGGGTTCTATAAATATTGAATATATCAGTTAGAAATTAAATGGGCTTCGTGAAAAAAAAAACCAGCGCCTGGGCGCGGTCCGTGTCAAAATAATCCCAGCATAAACTTGTTAAGCACGGGTGTCCGTCTGTTAATAGATCGTGTGAGTCTCGCGCACAAAGGTCACGATTGAACTTCCGGGGACAACCGAGCCACTGGCTATGGGTGCACTACCCTAATTGAAGGGAGAATTTCTACGCGGTTTCATTAGCATGAAATGTGCCCCACAGTTTCTTTTGAAAAAAGAAGGCCGTTTGGTAAAAAAAATGGTGGGATTGTGTAAATATAGCATGGGATCAACTCCCTGGTTTTTTTAGCTTCAATCTGAGGGCAGACTTGATAAAATTACGGTTAAAAAATGGGTTCTAATTGCCCTAGAACGTGAAGGGATGCCATTTGTAAAATGGCTGCTTGCAGGCTCGGGAAGTATCACTTTTCGGGAGGTGAGTTTCTTTTAGTGTGAATAATAAAAAATGTAATTGGCTAACCCACTAAAAATTGAAAAGAAATGGAAAGAGACCAAGACAATAATCTGATTGTTGTTTGAGAAACAAGCGTGTGAACGAAAACAATGGAATGACGTATGACGTAGCAAAAGAAAAATGTTCTTCTTTTTCCCTAATTTGATATATCGTTGACATTTTGTAAATTGAAAAAAAAAAAAAATTCAGAAAAACGAACATTGTCAGAGCAAAGTATTTCAGTACAACTAATCCGTTCACACATTGAAACTCATAATCGATGTGCCCCTGTTCTTTTTCTTATGAAGTCTTGTGCGTTCTTGAGGTCAACTTACACCCTCTATTTGTTATTGGACAGCTGGATTTTGAGAAACATTAGCTGTGGGAAGCTTAAAGGAAACATGAAGTCTAACATTTTCATTACGCATTTTTTTTTTTAATTTAATAGATTTATGTTTATTAAATGTGAATAAAAAGCAAAACTGGTTCTAGTGATCTGAAATTCGGTACCCTCTGGAGACCTGAACACAATGTGTATAATGGAGACAAAAGGACGCCGGAGGGTAAATTTCTATAGATGAATAGGTCGCCACAGGGAATTTCACGAATTAGATTTTTGGAGTGTGCCTCAAATTACTCAAAAACTAGGTTTAGGATGTGGGTTAGGGTTAGTGTTTGGGTTAGGGTATGATATAGGGTATATTGGGTCGAAATTTCAACCCAGGAAATTAATTGTGGTTGAAATAGGAGCATTTTGAAAAAGGTGCCCGACTTTTTAAGCAGTTTGTACACAAGAACAAAGAGATGTCTCCACTAGGATACAAATTTGAGAGTTCGTGTACGTTTAGTGTGGTAATTTGCCGTCCAAAAATTGACCCCCCCCTTTAAAATTTCGCGGCCACTAAAAATGAGTGACGTAAACCGAGGCAGAACCCGGACAAATTCTCGATAGTCGGTACGCGACGTCTAGGTACGAGACGGGTTCGCGTGGCCACGTACGCACATTGTTGTGTATTGATGCACCCACAGTGTACGAATCGCGTACGCTTTGTGCACGGTAATCGAATTTCACATGGACGATCGTTAAGTTCTTCCTCGGTTTTGGGGGAATCCGACGAAAACAGTACTGATTCAACTGATTTGAATCACAGTATTTCTTATCCAGACACGGACTCGAGCGAGGATAAAGATGGGGTTTCTCTAGGCACTATAGGTCGAAGCACGACCGCTTAAAATGTTCGCTGCAGAGGGCCGAAAATCACTAGGCCAGCCCGGACCACTTCGCTCTGGTAAGCTTTACTCTGGCTGTCCAAATCCTCTGATTTTTAGGATCAGCCGGAAACAAATGAAGCCTTACTTCATCCTTAGTAGTTTTGCTACACCTAGCAGCTACACACCTAGTCGGCATGACCGAAAACTCTTGCATGAAAAACCATGTAAAGACGGACACTTGTTGCAATGCGCACAGTCAGTATACGATAGACCGGGTAGCAGCACGGCGAGTCTCTGCCTCAATTTTCGTCATACCCCGCGCGAAGTTTTATGTTAATGAGGCTTCCCTTCAAGGGGCGGAGTGGTTTGACCAACATTTTCAAAAATTATTTTTTCCCATTTATCACAGAAAATAAACACAACCAGACACATAATGTTGTTGTCAACATTATACTCAATTGATTTAAGCAAAAAAAAATCCTTATTACATGTTTCCTTTAACAATAAACACGTTACGAAAACACAAGGTGGAACTTGAAGTCCATGACACGGTGTATATGTATCATGGAGGTAGGAAAACAGACGGCCACTGTAATTATGGATGTACTTTATAAACAAAAGTATACGCTAACATAACATGAACATGAACATAAACGTGATGTGAATATAAACTGGCACTGGGGTAAGTCATTGGCAAAACAAATCGCAACGTTTGGCTCATATTATGGGGACTCGAGTCTTATTAGCCTATACTTGAGTCGAGTCGAGTCATTCTGATGAGGGACTCGAGTCGAGTCATTTACCTGCAGTGAGTCAAGTCATCTATCCATTGGGACTCGGGCGAGTCGCTGACTCAAATCATTACAACTCTGACCTACACTGTACAAAAATATAAACGCCCCAAAATGGTTATTTGTCTTGATTTGTTAACATTTGTGTCCCTCTCTGCCAGTGAGGAATTGCTCAGTAATTCCACCCACAACACAGATGTGGGTGGAATTACTGCATTACTGAGCAATTCCTCACTGGCAGAGATGGACACAAATATTGTTGTTTACAAATCAAGACAAATAACCATTTTGGGAGCGTTTATATGTTTGTGGGCGTTTTATTGCGTTCAATTCAGATAAAGCAGGCTTTTAGGGAATTGTGTTGTTCTCCTAAAAGTTCTTTTGTGCCAAGTTCTCTGCTGAATTACACTAACCGACGGTGAAAACCGTCTTTTCAAATTCAATTAATCATTTGGAGTGGTTTTTCAACAACAATTAGATTTGGTGGGCTGGAGTTCAAATGTGGCAGTAATAATTGTATGGCAGGAGAAATGGGTTTCCAATCACACCCCCCTCACTTCGAAGTACTGCGGTTATAGAAAAAGATATCACTTTTTATCCCCCCAAGAATTTGAATCTGAGAAGCGTTACTGCAGTGACGCTTCTCAGATTGTGTATTCTAATGAAGAATTTTCCTGCGTGGACATAACCGCTCCAGATTTTCGGCAATATCTCAAAATCTCAAAACGGTGGGTTCCAATTACCAAACGTATACGATTCCTTTAAGAGCAGATAGTGTTACAAATGCTACGATAACCTAATAACCACGACCATTAATAACCACGACCATGTCGTGATTTGGTTAAATATTTTAATTTTCATGCCGTGATGAAGTCGCGCTTTCCCATGAATTATTTCAATATTTTGAATGAAAGGAAACCTAATGACAAAAATCTAAATTTGATTCATGCAATTTTTTGAATAATAACAAATTATGGTCATATCAGGGAAAGTGCCTTATTTATTGGTCTAAAAACCCCGAATTTAAAATACTACAAATTTCCTCAGTTCAGATTGGTCAGTTGCTGCGTAATGAGATTACTGTAAGATAACCGTTGATTCTCTGTAAATAAACAACACGTTGTTGGTGTTGATTGGTGTTGGTGTATTTTACACAAAATGTTGGGGTTTTTTTGAGAAAGTGTTTTTGTAAAATTACACATCCTGTTTGTATAAATTAACGTTAAAACATGCGTGATATTTTCTAGGCCGCAGTACCGTAATTGTACGTTTAAAATCCGTGAAACTAAAATACGGCGATGGTTTTGGTTTTTTTACAGGTGAAAAAAACCTGTTATTTTACAATTTGTTGTTACAGTGTACATATAGCCTTAAAGGCCGTTTTTCCAAACCCCTGGCTTCGCCTACGTCTCCATGATGTCCTTACTTTGTCAAGTAAAAACCAAGCCGCAACTGGAGTAGCTGCAGTGCACTGATTTCACATTGCTTGCGCGCGCCACAAACTTGATACACAGTGTAACACTTTTAACCGTCTCAAATTTGGCTGAGACTCCAAAAACACCACTAGCTACGCTATATGCTATATACGCTATTTGACACGTTGTGACCTTTCAGAAGAAAATTTGCCCTCCAGTCGGATAGCTTAGGGGAGGGGCACCAAACTGTTGCCAGTAACATTTAAACACAATGTCCCATCACCATGTTTCGTGAATTTTTGCAGGGGTCTAATATGGGTAAAATGTTCTTGTAATTAGGGGTCAGTTATTGATTTTGAAACTCACGTTTTTAAATCTTTTGAACAGAAATTCCACCAATTTTTGAAGAAAATAAATTACAGAAAAGTGACCGTGATGTGTCCTGTGATATCGTTTAATTCGTTTTGAAAATTCAAAATGGCCACCACATGTCTTATTTCGGCCTGTAATTTAGGTTCAAATTATGAAAGATTTCAGCAATAACATCTTTTAAATCTTTTGAACAGAAATTCCCCCAATTTTTATGAATTTTTCTTTACAGAAAAGTGACCACCGCATCTCTCGTGTCTTATTTCGGCCTGTAATTTAGGTTAAAATTGTCTAAAAGATTTCAGCAATAACATCTTTTTAGCACGCTATGGGCCTATAGCTTAGTATTTTGGGGACAAAAAAAAATACTGTCGAATTGTCAATCCTATATTTTTGCACCCGGGCACGTAACCCATATATGCAGATTGATTTTAGTGATTATGTTACTTGTTAGTAGCAATCGACGCCCCTTGAGACTCGCTGCTATTGATTTTCAGTAGAAATCGTTAAAGTCATAAAGCGCATTCAAGGTTTGTCGTCAACAAACCAGTCAGCCTTCAATGGTCGTTTACAGCTCCTCAATCGTGTGCATCATTAATTACCTGCCAGTGCATTTTGTCGGGATTTAATTTAACAGATTCGGGTGGTTGATGGTCAAGGTTATTACCGCCAGTAATTATCGGTATTTGTACTACTGAGTTAAAGGGGCATTCCGTCTCGAAATCCCCACAAAATTTCATGTTTTTGATTGTTTTACTTCAACCAGTGTTGTTGACTCGGGTCGGTGATTTGGACTCGAGTCATTGATATGATATATGAAGAAAAGAAAACATCATCAGGTTGCAACATTCTTTCCTCCCCCCCCCCCCCCCCCCCCCCTCCCTTTTTTTCTCGGGAACGGTAAGACAGGTTGGTTTCTTTTCAACCAATACCTTTGAAATAGTTAAAGTCAGAGTTGTAACCAAGTAATTTTTTCTCAAGTCAAGTCAAGTCTCGAGTCAAATTTTCTCAAGTCAAATTTTTCCAAGTCAAGTCAAGTCATAAGTCACTTTTTGTCAAGTCAAGTCACAAGTCATTTATAGTCTCGAATGAAAGTCAACTTTCAAGAAATATGTTGACAAACTTGAAGTCGATATCCACAATCTGTTAACAGCCAATAAGTGATATTCAATTAATCAATCAAAGCTCAGTCACTTTGACTTTGCAATGTAATAAATAGCATGTGCGTACACACAGTACATGCAGTACATGTAGTACATGTACATAACAGTATTTCGTACAGATTCGCGATGCAGCCAAAAACAATTGCCGTCACAAAAATACATCGGCTGCCGTGGCCGGATTGAACACAATTTTTTTTAAATAACATAAAATAGTAAATACATGATGACTTGCAATGTCGTCAAGTCAAATTTACTCAAGTCAAGTCAAGAGTAATTGTGACCCAGCGCGAGTAAATGAGACACTTTGAGGCAAAAATGAAAATTGAGATTTTTATTTTATCATTTGAAGCTAAACAAGCTTTGAATGATGAAATCAAAATCTCAATTTTCATTTTTGCCTCAAAGTGTCTCATTTACTCGCGCTGGGTCACAATTTTTCTCCAAGCCAAGTCAAGTCCAGAGCCATTTTTCGTCAAGTAAAGTCGCAAGTCACAAAAATTGGCGACTTGAGTCGGACTCGAGTCGCCAATGGGAAGAGGATCAGTGATTTCTTACTTCTCATAATGTCAGAACCAACCGTACCTAATATTAAAAAAAGACACTTTTTAATTTTACTGGGTCGGTTTTACCAAGAGGATACGTGAAATCATTTCATTCCACGGGGTTTAAAAGCTCAGAATTTATTACGATGTATCAGTCCGACGACGAACGTATTGGGAAACTGTAATAACTACATGTAGTAAAATATGAATCTTCTAAACTTATTTATTTTCGAAATTTACAGCAAAAGTAAATGGTGTATACTTCTTTAAAAGGGATCGTATACGTTTGGTAATAATTGGAACCCACTGTTTGTTTCAATCCTATATAGTTATAGATATACCATAAAACCAATAGGTGGTAGCGATTTTGAAATAATTGCCGACAATCTGGAGTGGTTATGTCCACGCAAGAAGAATAATGTGCATTGGAATACACAATCTGAGAAACGTCACTGCAGTAACGTTTCTCAGATTCAATTTTGTTGGGATAAAAAGTGATATATTTTTCCATAACCGCAGTACTTCGAAGTGAAAAGCTGCTGTACTTCTTACCAAGTAAGTTTTTATTGACATTAATTTTTGGAGTAATTACCAAACGTATATGATCCCTTTAACTGAATAAAAACACTATAACAGCTGTTTATAAAATGTATGAACTCATCCACACCGACTTTGGGCAGCCAGTGAGAGAGTGAGATTATGACGGGCAGCAAAATGACACATGACCTTGCCCCCAACCTTCATTGCTTCTTTGCTTTTAAAGTTGGTAGCCCCTGCCTCGTTGATTTGTCATTCTCTCGTGCATGCTTTGCAGGCCGACCTGAGACTACCCAGAGGAGTTGGGGAGAAGCTTCTCCTACGAGTCTTGGCCAGGGTCCTGGGCCTTGAGAAGTCTGCATCCCTGCCGAAACGAGCCATTCAGTTTGGCTCTCGTATTGCCAAGATGGAGAACTCCAGAGAGAAAGCATCCCATGTCTGCAACAGGCTGCTAGAGAGATGACATAATCAAAGGACAATGCACGGTCATTGGCTACAGGGTCCCAAGCCTTAGGGTACCTGCATTACTGCTTAAATGTACTAAGGTCACACTGTCACGATTTTAACGACGATGGCCCACGATTCATAAAATATGGGTGATTTGTAGACGTACATCAATACCGGCATCTGTGTTAATCCTGATGAATATTGATGAGTCATGGTGAATCTTTGCTGGTCGGCAAATTCATCGACAATTTTAAACTGTTCAAAACTATCGTGACGGTGCTACCACTTTTTCAAACCAAAGGGCAGTCGCAGTGTGATCGTGACTCAATCGCACACAGACGTAGCGCCATCCTGTAGGCTTTCGTGGCCTTTCATGGCCGATCATTATTTATTTTTATAAAGAATCACAGCGAATATCCACGACTGTTTCACGAAGTTCTATACGCATATGCTACGGTTTCCTACTCTCTTATTTTCAAAGAGTGAAAATTCACCCCATTCGATTAAAAACTCACTCTCACAGTCTGAAACTAGGGACCAGACGTCTAGAGTGAAATTAATTTACTCGAAAAAGATTGAAATCTAATCAAATTCCACTGAAATTTAATCAAATTCCACTGAAATTGTACCATTTTTAAGTGTGTTCCAATCTAAATTTAGAGTGAGATTGTGAGATCCACTCTAAAACGTCTAGTCCCTAGTTTCACTCTTTGGAATTTAGAGAGTAAATTGTCCTTAATCTTAGTTTATTGTGTCTGTAATCAGCTGTAATGTCCCAACGCTATCGTACTAGAACCATAGTACGCCGTAATATACTGTATCAAGTTGTAATGAATTAGCTTCAAAAGCATACAGAGATGTTGTTGATATACATACACATGTACAGAGGTTATCAATATTCAAAGTGTCACCGTAGGACTATGAGTCTAGGAGGGAGCAACCGGGCACTTTTCTCCCGATTCACCCTGATTAAAACTGCTATGACTAATTAGGGGCATGTGGTCGCAAAAATCTCGACAGTGTGACCTTACCTTAAACGAGCCATTCAGTTTGGCTCTCGTATTGCCAAGATGGAGAACCCAAAGGAGAAAGCATCCCATGTCCGTAACAGGCAGTTGGAGGGTTGATGTAATCAATCGACAATGCTGTCATTGGCTAGAGGGTCCCAAGCCTTAGGGTGCCTGCATCACTACCTAAGACGAGCCATTTAGTTTGGCTCTCGTATTGCCAATATAAAGAACCCAAAGAAGAAAGCATCCCATGTCCGTAACAGGCAGTTGGAGGGATGATGTTATCAACCAACAATGCTGTCATTGGCTACAGGGTCCCAAGCATTAGGGTGCCTACATCACTACCTAAGACGAGCCATTTAGTTTGGCTCTCGTATTGCCAATATGAAGAACCCAAAGAAGAAAGCATCCCATGTCCGTAACAGGCAGTTGGAGGGATGATGTTATCAACCAACAATGCTGTCATTGGCTACATGGTCCTAAGCCTTAGGGTGACTGTATCACTGCCTAAACGCGCCATTCAGTGTGGCTCTTTTCACCTCTTTTGAGATGACTCTTTTAAGCAGCACCTTGCACCATTATTTGCAATAAGAGGATGTCGTGCACACTTTTTAGCACAAATAATTTATTTTCCACAAAAACCTGTATTTTATTTGTGCTTGTGAAGGTTTATAAACATTGAGAATTTTGTATTTTTTACTACAGTAAGAGAAACAAAGAGTAATGCAATCATAAACGAAAGGGATTCTTGTCTAAAAGTGTTTTGTCCCAAACTGTATTTTAAAATGAAGTTTCGTAAAATTTAGATCAAATTGGAATATTTTTTGCGATTTGAAAGCAACATTTGTGCCCGCTTAACATTGATTGGGGTCCAAAACAAAGTCTTCAGTTTAAAATACTTTGCAAAATAATCTCATCTCATTTTTTGTAAACATAATTAATGCCCGTGTCAATAAAGTTCTAATATGTTACATTAGGACACTCGTTTTTATTATTTCTATAATTCTCGTGCTTTTTTGGTCGAAAAAAAATCTGGGAAAAAAAGTGAAGTTCAAGTTTTACCCGAATGGATGACTAAATGATATGGTTCCAATCTGTGTTATGAGTCGGAGTTTATTATGAATTCACATCACCTAATAAAACAATGAAATCTTGTTTGACATGATGCAGTTGGCTTTCATTATGTGTGTTGAACTCGTAAGCCATCTAAATTCCTCAGGCTATTGTCAAATGCAACTTTTTAATTGTACCTACCCGCTCAATTTCATAACAATCCTTGAAATGCTTGTTATTATGATTGTGGCAGATGTACATAATAGAAACAGTGCAAGGCTTGGGAAATGTGAAGTGACGCAGTTAGGAGTGGGTATTAGTAAAAAGAAAAGTGGTAGAAATTATCTCCGAGCTAACAATTTTAACAGTTACGTGTATTTTACAAGTGATTCAACAGGTTGTTTACTTTGTGCTCGAGCTGAAATGCTTTGCTATTTCCCGGCGACATTAAAGGTATAGGATACACCATTGGTAATTGCTTGAATTATCATGAAAGATTGGATTTTGGGGGTTGTGTAAATATCGTTTAACTAACCTGTACGAGGTTTTACAATTTTGGAGGCTTAGAAAAGCAAGAAAAACGGCGTTTGTTTTCAATTGGCGTCGGGCAGTTGTTCTTATGCTGTTCAGGTGTTTTTTCGCGATCGTGAATTATTTGTAAAGAAATCCAGAACAAAATGGCGCCTCGCATGACGCTAAGCGCAGTGCAAGAAAATCTCTGTTTTATATGATTACCGAAACCGATAAAAATGAAATAAAAATCAAGTCACAATGGCAATTGACACTCTTCAACATTATGCAATTATAAACTATGTGTGGAGTTTCCCTTTAAACCTAAAATTGATAACGGTTAAACGGACACAACCGCACAATTTCAAGTGCGTACAGATTTCTATGCAGGTGTATAATAATAACAAAGTATTGAAATTATGTTTTCTGTCAGATTCTGTCAGATTCCTGTCAGAATCCGACCAAAAATACAACAAAATTTGAGAGTGTCCGTTGTATGAAGGAATGCCTTGTGCGTGTAAGTAGTTTCAACTATTGTTTACAGTGCAGTGGTGTTGTCTATTTCACGGCTTAGAGCGACACCGATAACATAAGAGTATCTTGAAAATGGCACGTCGAATGGCCGGTTGAGCAGCGGCGTAACAGAACGGGTTGATGGCACTCTGGCACATAGAGAAGGCGATGACCGCCGCGTTGTAGTAGGCCGGCAGTGGGGGGAACGCGTCGGGGTGACTTTGGCAGATGCTGGTGATGGGAACGATAACGCCGTAAGGTAGCCAAGAAATGGCATAGGACGCGACCACTAAGCTGAGAGTAAGCGTGGCTTTCATGTTGTCCGCATGAGAGATGCCAGTGCGTCTCAGAACGATGTTTTCAGGTATCGGTGACGGCTCCACCTGGGCGGGGGAGTTTGAGAGGATAGGAGGAGCAGTAATGGGAGTTTCGTCCATTCCTCTAATCTTCGGTGTTTCCTGGTCACCACTCCGATTCTGAGACTCTGTTTGATATGCAGGCCCGGGTAGGCTTTTGTCGACAGTGGTGGCATTCTCGCTATCACGATGAGCAATAGGTCTGCCGTTCTGCTTGAAGAATGTAAGCTGAGCTTTCTTCACCGATATGGTGGGGATCTCTTGGTGTGAATGGTCAATCCCAGACACGGTGAACGTTGTGCTTGGGTATTCCTCTTGTGACGATTTGTCGTGTCTGGCAGTCTTTTTGACCACGAACCGATTGTCTCTTACTGCTTGAATGGTCCGGTACACCCTGCAATACATGATCAAGATTGCAGGGTATGGGATCCACATGACCAGGCCAATGGCCACTCCCGTGGCGTAGTGGTTGGTGTTGTACATGGCGGTGCAAAAGTGGTGAGGAAGGGCGTCTTCACCTTCCACCACGCCCCACACAAGAATGAAGGACACCCAGACGAAAGTTGCCACGCCCCAGGCCAGGAGAATCTTTAGCCCAGCCCTTTCGATGGTACGATCCTGCAGGTGAGACAGTGGGTGTCGGATGGCCTGATAACGGTCGTTGCAGATGATCAGAATGGTCACGATCGAAGCAGAGAAGAAGATGTGCTCCAGTGTTTTCACCAGGTGGCAGAAGGTGTGACCGAAGGGCCAGCCATGTCCCATCAACTTCACGGTCTCCTGTAGGATCCTCAGTGGCATATTGATGACGCCGACGCACAAATCGGCCACGCACAGATTGATGATGAACAAGTTGCCGTAAGTGCGAAGTTTCTTCTCGGAGAGGAATGCGGTGAGAACCAGAAGGTTGGAGGGCACGGCGACACACATCAGGACGCCGCTAACAATCAGCAGGATCCAGGAAGAGATTATCTGACTTTCGGCGAAGGTGTCTCCCATGGCGTGGTCGCTGCCGTTATCCATCGCCATATCAGCCATGCCGTGACCAGGAACATGGCCTAGCGCATGATGAATCGACATCTTGAACTGACCGGGTTTCAAAACCTGGTACTACAATTCTCAAAATTTGGTCTACAAACGGTGTATTAAAACGTAAACAAGTGTGACGTTCCACGCTTGGTTTGATTTTGTTGCGGTTTTCAGACCCACTTTTATTTACACTCGCATGACATTAGATGATCATTAGTGAGTTTCATCGAAGTTCCTCACTAACAGCGCAGTCTGCATTTGCCACAAAAGAACTGCAGAAACGAGTCAATTAAGACGTCGAGAGGTTTTGTCAACGACCTAAGTGATGACGGGGATAAGTGCGTGAGTTGTGAGCGCTCCGCCAGGCACACAAGCTCCACCCACTGGCATTGTTAGCCAATCACTGCATTTGAGGTAACTGTCACTGTAAAGGTTTCGCACGCGAACGGTTACGCGTGCGCATACCGTTTAACACATTTATAGTCCCTGGGATGAGCTCAATGACGACACATGCAAATTTCTCGTTCGTTTTCTATGGCGTGTCCAGGGGGGGGGGGGAGGGGGGCTTTGGGGGCTGAAGCCCCCCGCACGCGCGGATCCCCCAAAAAAAAATGAAAGAGAAAAAAGAAGGAAAGGGGGAAAGAAAAAACGAAAGAAAAACGGAAAAAATATATAAACGAAAAAGGAAAGAAAGAGAGAGAGAAAGAAAGAAAAATTATTAAATCGGCAGAAACTGGTGATCTAACAATCGGCTTTGACTGAACATGATGATCCAATTGGTTGATAGTTTTAATTGAAATTTACTTTCTTTTTCTGTGAGGCTATTAGGTTTTTTAATTCTAATGGAGTGCTTTTGCAAGAAGGTATAGCACAGAGAAACCGGTTTATGCAGGCATACTTCAAGGAATGATCAGTAAATTTGTTTTGTTTTTTTGGTGATCAATTCTAGAGTAAGCTGCAGTGAATCAGAACTCATTCTATGTGGGAAGGGGGAGGGAGTTTTCACAAGTCAGAACCTGTTCTCATCGTTTTCGTAATTTTTTGTGTGGAGATGCTGAAGCAGTTCTGCTGTGTGAAGTATCATTGGATTTTAGGTGTCTGCAGAGATAAATCCGTATAATTTATTGTGTGCTGGTATGCCAGCAGTGTGGTTGCGTAACTATCCCGACCAGAGCGTAATTCTTAATTTAAGTTTTTTTTCTAGTGATATACGCTTCATGGGAGGTCAGTTCAGGCCACATTTTTTTCTGCGAGATTGCAGTCTGTATAAATAGGGGGGGGGGGGGGGTGTTTCGTGTACAAGTTTCAAGATAACCCCTCCGTGCTTTTCGTTATTTTTTTTGAGACGCGGAAAAGGTTCTGCTGACAAGTATCATATGGATTGTATTTGTGACTGTTCTGCCGAGATAAAAATCTGTAATTGTACGTTAACTAGTGGGTATGCTAGAAAGTGGCTGTTTGACTGGTCTCCCCAGAGCGTCATTCTTAACTCTTTTTTTTCTTTTTTTTCTGTAAGACACGCATCTGGGGGTCAGTTTTAGCCACATTATCTCTGCTAGATGACAGTCCGTGGTTGGAGTTCATGGACGGGCAAATACATCAAACGTCTGCAGGCCAATTGGGTTAGACATTCCCTAAAAGCGGGAGTTTCAAACCCTGTCTCTGGTTTTGGCGACGCGATGACTAGTTTGTGTATTGCCACAGTGGTCCCTTTGTTTTTAGTTCACACAGTGATTGATTTTTACCGGTGATAATATGCCGTCCCCTCTTTTTTTCCCTTTTTTGGAAGGGGAGCAGGGCATATTTTCTGTGCTATATCATGCACTTCATCAGTCAACCTCTTATATAGTTCATTTTGCTTTCCTTGTTTTTATTTGTGTGTCGGTTTATATGACGCATGGCAAGGACAAGGGGGGGGGTGGGGTTTGACTTATTTATTTTGTTTTAGTCTTGAGATTCATTTCTTTGATCATTGTTTTGTTCTTTCAATAGTTCCAATATAATTTGCAGATTCTCCTCATCAAGATTTTGTTCCTCTTGGTTGGATTGTGGAGATGCTTTAGTTCTAGATCAAACAAGTTCATCTTTTATGTTTTTGTGCCGTTTGTATGCCAGGATGGGTTGGGTATCAATTAGCCTATTCAGATATTCGTTTTTGCTAATCATGGGCCAGTGTTTGAGGATAGCCCGTTTGAGGGCTGGGTGCGCGACATGTGGGTAGTATGGTAGGACGAACACCAGTGGGATATTGTTTTTGGTTTTTTCACGCTTACATGTAGGGTCCGCGGGAGTCTTGCCCCTTTGAGAAAGGAGGGCTACTAGGTCTTCGTTTTTGTATCCGCGCTTTTGAAGTTTGTCTTTGAAGAATTCAACCCTCTCCTCAAAGTCTTTTGAATGGGTACATATACGTTTGTATCTGGTCACTTCGCCCTTGATTAATCCGCCGAATACCGACTTAGGGTGTGCTGAATCTCGGGCTAGGTACTGAAATGTATCAGTTTTTTTGGTAGCGACTCGAGTATCCAATATCCCTTCATGTATGAATCGTTCGCCTTTAGATAATAAGGTCGAGAAAAGTGACTTGGCGGTGCGAGATCTCAGACGTGAACTTCAGCGTGGGATGAATTCTATTAAGTGATTGCACTAGGTCAGCAGCCTGCTTTTCATTTCCGTTAAAGATTATAAGAACATCGTCTCTATACCTCATGTAGCTCACAATTGAGGGATTGTGAGGGAGAATTTTGTCTTGTTCGTATTTGAATAGGGTTATGTCACAAATCTCCGGACTGCATTCGCTGCCCATCATCCACGCCAATTTTTTGTCTGAAAAACTTGCCATTGAATTCAAACGTTTTAATGTCGTGGTTGCGGGGGTTAAGAAACTCAGATATGTCTTTCGATATGAGTCCGTCCACGTAGAGTTGGCGTATGGCTTGAGAGACTAATTCCGCGGTTTCATCGGTCAGGTCCCTGTTAATTTCTTCATAGTGGGGGCCTGTTAATTGTCGTGTCCCTTCACGTATGTAGTCTTGTTTGTTAAGGACGCACACACCGCGGCCTTTATCGAATTGTTTGATGATAATATCCTGTCTTTTCTTAAGGCCAGATAGCGCAACACGTTCTGCTTTTGTTATATTTAGTTTGACATTTTGAATTTTTAGTCTGGACAGTTCCTCCAGAGTGCCTTTAATATATGACTCTAGGTTTAGATTGAAGGTAGGTTGGGGAGTCCAAGTTGAAGGTAGTTTGAACGGGTGTGAGCTCATAGGTCTGACTCTCCCTGCCATTCTTAACCGTAATCTCATCTTTCTGAAGAAGGATCGGGAATGGCGAAGGATGGTCGACCTTTTTGGGTTTTTTTTGGGGGGGGGGGGGGGGGGGGTCGGGATGAAGTTAAGGCCCCTGCCCAATGCTACCAGTTCAATGTTGTAGAGTTGAGCGTCTGATAGATTTTTCACATAAGGCATACTTTTCTTGGCCTTCATTTAGAGAGTGATCCTGGACCAAACGCTGTTAGACTCTCCGCTCGCTTCGCTCTACCGAAACGATTTTGATTCAGCCCCCCGCAGGAAAAATCCTGCACACGCCTCTGGTTTTGGTAGCATCTTTGAATGCCTATTATAATCCATTGCAATGAAGATGAAAAGCTGATCATTTATGTCTGGGCTAATTTGTGGCCATATCTTTAGATTCTGCGATCTGAAATTGACTGCCTCTTCAAATTCTGAAGTTATGTACCCAAAACAATTGGGGGGGTCCATTATTTCACCAAATATTATTGTGCAGTTACGTTATCAATGATTTTTTCTTTCAATATATAGTCACTGGACTGTGCATTAGAAAAGGTTTCACGATGATTAGACCCTCAGCGAAGGTATGGTGGGGGCCTAAAAATGATATACAAGAATTACCCGCTACAATAATGTGATCTGAAACGGTGGCCTGGAAACGGTTTTGAGGTGCTTGATGCTAATGGTAGAGCCCTTTTACAGATTTTTTTTTCAATATATGCATTTCTTTGGGTTTTTTAGTCATATTCTGCGGCCATTTTGGAAAAAGTGGGAAGGGGGAACGCCATTATGTTCAACTATACCCACCGTACCGTTGTTTATAAGCGAGGCTTTCTAAATGACACGTTACAAGCGTGCCGTTAATTGTAACACATAATGTGACACGACAGTATTATGGTGGATACAACAAGAAAGAAAAATGGAAGGCCGTTCTGAGCAACTTGCATATAGTTTATATAGTGGTTAGAGCCTAGAGGGAAGCATTGGTGACCAGAAGATACGTGGTTTAAATCCGGTCATATGCTTCTTTTTACTAAATACCCTGCAAGAATTTGTACCGTCCAAGTTGTTTTATTTCAAGTTCAAGAGAAAAATAGGACCACTTTTTGTATGGTGTTGAAGTCTACCGACCTCTGGCAATTTATAACACTGTTGCCATAATATATTATCGGAACGCTTGTAATGTGGCATTGTGACGTAAACGCCTCACTTGTTAACGATTTTGAGTTCTTAACCGTTAGGCAAAATGGGGGAAAATATTGTTTTATGTTTGAAACAGTGTTTAAGAAAAAAGAAGACACGCCCTTTTCAGTTAGGGGTTTCCAGCATTCTTACATGAGCCTATTGAAGAAAAAAAAGGCTTGGGTATTTTCTAGAAACTAGAAGTGATATGAAAGCAGTTTGGGATATTAAGAGGTCTATTTATATAAATAATACATGTTTTCAAACTTGCATGTTCGGAAAACACCCATGTTGATATAAAGTAGTGAAAAGTTAAAAAGTTAAATGCTTAATAACTTTAAAATATGCTTGTTCTAATTGCGTAATTGTTGTCTTTAAAAGGCAATGGACATGGACGTGTCTCCTAAAAAAAGTATTAAAATGTTAATAAAAAAACAAAAAAATAAATTGTCCATAGTACACTGTAGTTAAAATATATACAATAGGTAGACCTATTTGTTCCCAAAATATATTCTAAAACACATTGCACAACTTATAAAGCGGAGCTCGTGGATCATCTTGGCACTGCACAACCTCCTATGGAGCTGAACCCATCGACCGGATCCGCACTGCACAACCCTATGGAACGCGGCGCCTGTGGACCGGGTATGCACTGCACAACCCTACGGTTGGGAGCCTGTGGATTGGCTCTGCACTGCGTGCATAATTATGTGACGTAACAGAAACTTGACCAATAAGTCGGCGATTATGCATGTTACGTCACTCGATTATACACGCAACGTCACATGCACATGCGACACAATTCTGCTCGAAATTTTCTGAGCGATTATGTCAGTTAGCCAAGACGTCCTATAATAAGGTCATGGCGTGGTCTACGGTGTACATTAGAGGGCGCTCGCATCGGCAGCCTACGAGCACTGCATACCGCGATTAGGACGTCTTGCAACCAAGACTAGCTAGCTACTGGCAGGGAAGGACGAAAAGGATCGGGAAAAGACAGCCTGCAGCGTTCACTGAAACGGTACCAGTTAATAGTCCACTTCGTTCCAACTTACTTGTTGGACCTACTCAGAGCCGTAGATAGAGAGAGTTGCGACATGACAGACTGAAAATCTCTAGGTCACGTGGTGTATGGAGCCATTTTGGTTCCAAGCAGTTCCCTTTACAAAATGGTGGGTTGTTGTGCGTTTGGTTGTAACAACCGATCGGAAAATGGCAGCAAAATGTACCGACTTCCGAGAGATCCCGTCAAAAGGAAAACATGGGAAGTCAAGATTAAGAGGAAACACTGGCATTCCACACTGAATTCTAGGCTTTGTGAGGTAGGCCTGTAGTGTATTCAGAAAAATTGGAGAAAAAAAACCACCCCGCAAAAAATGCGGAGATTTATAATCGTAACGATATTAACGCGAATACGTTATACACGACCGTGCCTATTATTATTATGCACGTTAGTCCAATTTGCGTGAAGGTTTTTTTATCATTTAAAAATGACTTTGTCAACCTAGGTATACTTTTCTTAACTCCAGTATTAGTAACCAAAATAAAACATTTTTCGTTTCATTTTAAACAGTTTCAGAACATGTGATTTTCTTGCAGTTGCACGAGTTTGTAATGTAAATGTTGGTAAATCAAAGCGGTTTGCATATGATATTACATGTACAAAATTGATGTAGTGTAATGAATGTCTGAAGTTAAGATTCAGGTAGAAAATGAAAACGTTCGATCTTGTATTGTTTGCAATCCTAACTGGTTTGCATTTATACAGATTACATTTTTTGTAATTGTATGAAGAATGCCCAGCATACTGTTTTTGGAAAAGCCTGTATTTTATGCCATAATAAATAGGTTTACATCACTAAGATTTCAAAAAATTGGTGGGGAGGGGAATTTATATATTTATATTTTATATTTTATATTTAACCCTGAGAATGACTGAAACCGCAAGGTGATTTCCTCGCCAAAATACATCGTCAATTACTCAGACAGTTATACGTGAATATTAAATTGAAATAAATTGAAATTGAATTGTATACGTAGCGATCGTTTATTGTTTATTAAATACATGTAGTATCAATACAGTGTGGCTTGAACACATTGGAATGATAGTCATAGTGGAAGGAATAGGGCCTACTGTACATCTGACATCGTTAGCCACCTGTCCAGCGTGCAGCGACTTGCCCTGTTGACTGACTTTTCTGGAGGCGGATTTTGATGAAGCGATCGCGTACGTCTCCCTACAAGCACTGGATGGCGCGCGCAGTTGTTATCGACGATCCTAGACCATCAATTGCATGCACAAAAGTATAAAAAACACAGTTTCAGAAAAAATATAAAATATAAAAAAATATTGGGACTGAGCTAAAAATCGGGATGGATGGTGATGTAAACCTATTTATTAATTTTAAATGGCCTTACAATAAATGTATTTGTTTTTCTTTAAGGAGCACTTTGATAGGCGGCAATTCGAGCCTTGGCGAAGTGACAGAAAGCTGAAGTGCAATGCCATCCCTACCATATTTCCACATCGCCCATTGGTTACACTGAGGAAGTCTCCCCAGGCTTCCAGCAAAGGTCCCTGCCTCACTACGAAGGATGCTGGTGTATCAACCATAAAAGCCGAGCATTCATACACTGCTGCACCACCATGCTCATCACCGGATAATTGTAAATATTTGTCTGAATGTGGAAGTTTTAGAAATGTTTTGAACCATATTCTTCTTAGTTGTTCTTTTTAGTCGGGACAGAATTCCATATCTGGGTAGTGGGTACCATACATTCTTTGTTAAATATGATCTTGGAAACCACCAAAAAATATAAAACAAAGGCTAGTACTTGTGTATTAGTAAAACAAAATTTGTATTAAAATTGATGGATTGCACTGTTAATGTTACAACCTAACAAATAACACTACTGAATTAATCTCATAACCTAACTCCCTAGGGTGTGTGCAAAATCATATTGATTTTGGAGGATTTGGGAGGGTTAGGGTTAAGAGAAAACTTCAACATTACTTTTTTCTGTCATGGCCCATACATCCAGGTCCTGTTCGCATGGCCTCTGGTGGTTCCCAGACATGGAGTTCCTATCTTTTAGTGCCCGTTAATTAGTTTGAAGGAGCAAACTGTTTCAACATTGCCCCTCCATGTACATGTAAATGTACAGTAGGTACAATGCATTTGTGTATACAGTACAGTGCAGGTTGTGCACTGGTGGGTTCCCCAAGCCATGGCCATTGTGAAGGAACGTTATGGCCAGTGAAACGGAAATGTTATCACTGCAATATGTGATTTATTTTGGGCCTCAGTGGAGCATTTGTGCTGTTGAAATTTCTGATTTGTTTACATTTACTTTCCCTTTGTTGTTGTGTTAGTGTTACTCACTTTTTTGGTTACTCATACAAAGCAGTTTAGGCTGACACACAATTCTCTTTGCCAAGCAACAGTTCTGCTTGTACTTGGAGAAAACTGTGAGTGGTTCGATTCCACTACTGCCTTATTGATCAGAATTTGTGAGAAACACTTACGACATAAAATATTGTTGAACAGGCCTTCATCTAACTGAACCGCTTTGACTTGAGTTACTGTATGTTGAGTTTAAACTTTGCATGTTTTCATTGTTATTGAACTTTGCAGTTTTGTTAATGTTTTTCACACCAAAAAAGGTAGGTAATTAAAAAATTTAACACGGCCACTTACATGTATATGAGTGTCAAATAACAAAATTCAACAAAAACAGAAAATTATTTAGTCCATTTACCTATTCTATCTCAGTAACAATTCTATGGATAGCTGAAAAGTTGTAATATGTGACAACCTATTAAATGGGATTACAATTTATAAATTATTTGTAAAAGCCTTGCTATCCATGTTAAAACAAAATCATACCCCCCAAAAGTAAATGGCTATTTGATAATGAAAGAGTTACTTTGTACACTCATTTTCAATTTGAAAATATGGTTGCCTACAAACAAAATAATTCTTTTGTGATTTTTGTGTTCATTTTCTAGCTCAAATGAGTACTACTACTACTGACACGACTGAAGAACCTGAAGCTTGTGGTACCACTTCAGACACAAGGCTGAAGAAAATGAAGACCAAAATAAGTCTCTTAAGACAGCAGCTCCACAAGGTGCGTAAGGAGAAAACCAAACTTCTCAAAGGAAAATCCAAGTATGAGGCAAGTGTTTCAAAGCTGTTTGGGAAAGATCAACTTAAAGCACTACACAGAGGATGTATGAGAGGCGTGAAGTGGAGCCCACAAACGGTCAAGAAAGCCATTCAGCTGCGATTTGCATGTGGGCCAACTGGGTATGATCTACTCCTGAAGCAGCGCAACCCCCTTCCATCCATCCGTACCTTGCAAAGGAGAATGGAGAAATTGTCATTTAGGCCAGGAGTCCTCAGTCAGGTGTTTGACTTCATGAAGCTAAAAGTAAAAGAGATGCGAGAAGAGGAAAGAGTCTGCTGCCTCACCGTCGATGAGATGTCAATAACACCAAGTGTGGAGTATGATGCCAGTAGTGGCAAGTTACTTGGTGATGTCACTCTGCCTAACCACACAGGCACCGCCACCCATGCATTGGTCTTCATGCTTGGATGAGTTACCTCACGATGGAAGCAGACGGTGGGCTATCATTTCACCAGCAACTCCACTGATGGTGCAGAATTGCATCCAATAGTACTGGACATCATGATGCAAGCTGCAGACACTGGCCTTCATGTCATAGCAGTTACAAGTGACATGGGGAGTGTCAACAGAGCTATGTGGAGGAAGTTCGGTATCATTTGTGGGAAGCATTGCCGAACAGTCAATAAGATTCCACATCCCTGTGATGCAGAGAAATGGCTCTACTTCTTAGCAGATGCTCCACACATCATCAAGAATGTCAAGTCTGCTTTAGTTAGTGGCCAGACATTCACAATGGATCCTTCTGTTGTAGAAGATCACAAGCTGGAATCTAGCTGCGTAAACATTGCTGCCATAAAAGATTTGGCCAGATTTCAAGAGGACAAGGAGTTGAAACTTGCCCCGCATCTCACCCCAGCAGTCTTGAAGCCTTCTCATTTCGAGAAGATGAAGGTCTCAAATGCCCTGAACCTTTTGAGCCACTCAGTGAGCGCAGGCATACGCTACATGGTCGCGTGTGAAGGCCGAAGTTCCGAGAGTCTCACAACTGCATGGTTTATTGACATGATGAACCACTGGTTTGACCTTGTATCGAGCAGACACCCTGTGATGGCACTCAGCAAGATACATCCTGAGAAGCATGCCGAGGCAATCAAGTTCTTGTCGGGTGTCATCAAAATCTTTAGATCCATGTCAGTTGGCAGCAAAGGCGACTGGAAGCCTATTCAAACAGGGGTCATCTTGTCAACAACATCCATTCTGGGAATTCAGGGTGAACTTCTGGACAAGGGGCACAAGTTTCTCCTGACATCGCGACTCACTCAAGACTGCCTTGAGAATCTCTTCAGTTCGGTTAGAATAAAGAATCCTGTGCCATCTCCCTTGGCATTCAAGTGCTCCCTCAAGCTCATCAGTATAGCACAATTTCTGAAGACGCCCAGTACAGGTAGTTATCAGGAAGATGATGGAGATTTCCTTATTGATTTCCTAGATCAGTCTGTAACACCACCAGCAGTTCCAGCCATTGCCGACATACATGTACATCTGTCAAAGTCAAAGTCAGTTGCAGAATTGTGTCAAGCCGAGATGAACAGTCTCCATTATCTGGCAGGCTACTGTGTCCACGGCATAATAAAGAATGGGAAGCACTGCAACAAGTGCAAGAGAGAGGTCGTTATGGAGCAGGCATCATCAGATGATGTAGGAAAGCTGACCAAGTTGAAAGAGTACAAAGAAGGAAGCCTTGTTCATGTAACAAATAAAGTCTTTGATATCATCCTCAAGGTTGAATCTATGTTCAGAGGGTATGATGATAAAGCTCTCCTTCATTCAAGTAACATCAAGAGGGTCCTACTGAATAAGGCCGAACAGGAAACCAAGACCATTCAACTTAGGGACTGTCATGGCATAAAGAAGCAGCTCCTCACCAAGTTCTTCAATGTACGCCTGCAAATCTTCTGCAAAAAAATCAGAAATCAAAGGAAACAGGAAATTGAAAAGTCCAAAACTGGGGGTGAGCTAGGAAGCAAGAGCATGGCTATGAGAAAGTTGGTGAAGAAATTGAAGTGAAGCAGCAAAGTGAGGGTATATAGTCACCTGCATTGACATCCTTCAGTAACACTTTGCCCATGGTCAGACACCTACTGGTAGATTAAAATAGCCCTAATGGCGGATGGTTGGTGGCTGTGTACATTTCATGATTTTAATTGTTTGTGTAAATAGCCCTAATGGCGGATGGTTGGTGGCTGTGTACATTTCCATGATTTTAATTATTTTTGTAAATAGCCCTAATGGCGGATGGTTGGTGGCTGTGTACATTTCATGATTTTAATTGTTTGTGTAAATAGCCCTAATGGCGGATGGTTGGTGGCTGTGTACATTTCATGATTTTAATTGTTTGTGTAAATAGCCCTAATGGCGGATGGTTGGTGGCTGTGTACATTTCCATGATTTTAATTATTTTTGTAAATAGCCCTAATGGCGGATGGTTGGTGGCTGTGTACATTTCATGATTTTAATTGTTTGTGTAAATAGCCCTAATGGCGGATGGTTGGTGGCTGTGTACATTTCATGATTTTAATTATTTTTGTAAATAGCCCTAATGGCGGATGGTTGGTGGCTGTGTACATTTCATGATTTTAATTATTTGTGTAAATAGCCCTAATGGCGGATGGTTGGTGGCTGTGTACATTTCATGATTTTAATTGTTTGTGTAAATAGCCCTAATGGCGGATGGTTGGTGGCTGTGTACATTTCCACGATTTTAATTATTTTTGTAAATAGCCCTAATGGTGGATGGTTGGTGGCTGTGTACATTTCCATGATTTTAATTATTTTTGTAAATAGCCCTAATGGCGGATGGTTGGTGGCTGTGTACATTTCATGATTTTAATTATTTTTGTAAATAGCCCTAATGGCGGATGGTTGGTGGCTGTGTACATTTCATGATTTTAATTATTTGTGTAAATAGCCCTAATGGCGGATGGTTGGTGGCTGTGTACATTTCATGATTTTAATTGTTTGTGTAAATAGCCCTAATGGCGGATGGTTGGTGGCTGTGTACATTTCCACGATTTTAATTATTTTTGTAAATAGCCCTAATGGTGGATGGTTGGTGGCTGTGTACATTTCCATGATTTTAATTATTTTTGTAAATAGCCCTAATGGTGGATGGTTGGTGGCTGTGTACATTTCCATGATTTTAATTATTTTTGTAAATAGCCCTAATGGCGGATTATTTAGACTTATTTAGACTTACAAATCCGAAAACATGTTGAAGTTAGAAACTTGTTTTTCGGATACATAAAAAATTATTACGGATTATCCACATAAATTGCATGTCCCTAGTGTTTGCATGACCACAAATCATTACTATCATAACTCATTTAGGAATGTGTTTTTTTCCTTTATTATATCATCTCAATACACAAGGTCACTCAGTACAAAAAATGTTGACAAGACATGAATCTGGGACTGAGAAACATTTCCAATTTTGATCAGAAATATTTAGAAATTTTTGTTTGAAGATACTACTGTACACTCTTTCTCAAATTTAATTCAATTAATGTTAACTAATGCTAACTCATATATTTAAATGTTTATGCAAATGATTTGTATTGCTGTATGCTACATGTATTTATTGGCAAATAAAAATAAATTGTTGCCATGACATTTTGAAAGTACTGTACTTGAAAAAAGGGAGGTTTTACTTGTTTTCCCATTATGTATCATGTTTATGTTTTGTACAAACCTAAGGCCAATGCAACAAAGCGGGGATGATTGAAAAATTAAGTCATTGAAAACTAGTTGATTTTTAAAGTGGGGGAAACACTGGGCCACGGCGTGCATGTGAATTGTATTCGTGCGAATAATGCGCCTATTATTATTGTCCCTTAACACCCCCCCCCCCCCCCCCCCCCCCCCCCCAAACACACACAAGACATGGGGGTTGTCACTTTTGGTGTGACAAAAATGTTAGTTACAATCCCCGACCTCCAAGGTCGAGGCGCAATAGTGTTTGTCTTTCTATCATCCATGTATGCCATTGGTAAAAAGTAAAAATGAATTGTGAATAACAAAATTCCCACCTGGAGCGCTTGAAAAACATGACCAAACCCCGACAATTACGACCGTTAAACTTTCCAAAATTACTTTTTGTAGCCTGAAACTGTTTTTTATATGACTCTATAGGTTTGTGAACTTTGAGCAGTTTTTTCTATGACAGCGAATGATCAGCCCCGTACTAGACTGCATGTACTGGCCGTACACGCGAGCTACACACGCGGTACGGTACGGCGCGGTGTGTGTATACGTTGGAAACAAAATGGCTTCTAATCCGTAGTTGTCGCAACTCTCTCTATCTACGGCTCTGGACCTACTATTGCCACAGCGCCCTCCTGTGATTGCGCCGTAATAGTCGGAGCCCGCACCAATATCGTCCTCGTTTTTCTTTAGCGCTCGTAGCTGTAGGATATGGGTGCTCGCTAAGCGCAGACAGTTTACCTAGGCCTGCTTGTGATCGCTATTTGTAACTACACGTATAATTATCAGATTTGCAATACATATCACTAGCATTGGTTTCTGATTTACGTTCTGTGTTTTAGACGAGAGTAAAAACAACGTTTTGATTTCGTTTTTTTGACCTCGTGTTTTATTTAATGCATGCCCACATAGGGCATACACATTCCGTCAACATTATTGTACGTGTTGTACTTGTATTTTTCCATAAAGTTTGAAGACTCCTACCGTAATTCTGAGTTTGTTCTGATTTTTTGGGGGTGCCAATAAATTGATATGCCCCAAAGATTTCATGACTTGTAATAATGTCACAAATTCTTGCCGAATAGCTTAGGGAACACGTATCTGTCCAACCGGCGGGTTACTGCACACATCAGCCCTAAATCAGAGGTTTATCCATGACTCTGCCTGGTAGGGTTTCTTGCAGGGCAAATAAAGATACAAATTACACGTCAGGCAGAGCATAATGTCCAAAACGTTCCTTCCGGTTCTTTTCAGAACCACACATTCGTCGCTAAAGATAATTACCGTGGTGTTAAACGCAGAATACTTATCTTTTTGCCATATTGCAGAAAGCTGCACGTTTCCGAAAATGTCCGACGTTTCCCAAACACGTTTTATTTGTCGGTTGGGTATTATAGTTAACGTTCGCGATGTTCGAATATACACAATTAACGTTAACAAAATAAAGCCCATCGATGCGATCTAGATTCTCTTTTTAGGGGGGTTTGGTGGCCGAACAGAACCAGACCCGATCGGGTAGAATGAAATCGGCGAGTGGAGGCACTGGGTCTAGCCTATAGCGTGCCCGTGGAAACCGGGGTTCTTTCCATAGATCCACAGTTACTTCTAGACCACATGGCATGGCTGCAAAATGTGCTCAGAAATTGATTTTCTTGGCGCACCTCTTGAATCTAAGTGGAATTACTGCAGTTTGTTAGCTGGGATCTTGTGGATCACGAAAAACCAAAATCCCCAATCGCAAGTTCACCAGTTAATTAAATATTTGCATTTTTAATCACCTGTATATAGAGGGCGCCCTCTATTGACCAGGATTGGAAAGCTGTGTACATTTTCAATGGGAATTGATTGCTCATTGCTGTTGCTTGCTAAAAAGGAACTATACAGAGACAGAATTCGATTAGGAGGAATTAGGGTGTTTTGTTTTTTCTCAATACAAATTTTCATTTTGTTATTGCCATATTTTGAACTTTTTAATAAAGTGTCATTTTCTTTTTTCTTTTTCTGTATTTTTATTATAATTTAAGTTTTGTTAAGTATTTTTTTTATTATTATTTTTTTTAGGGGGGGGGGGGTAAAAATCGAAATCTAAATTGTATGAAAAAAATATATACACAACCAGAGGGTTTTCCAGCTTTAGCCTTTGATACATGTTTATTCTTAACAGTAAAACTTAAATTTGTCCATGTCTTTAACAATGTACATTTGAGTGGGTGAACAACAACTCGTACTGATTTACATTTAATACACAATTACGTTATAACAAACATTTTGCCCATTTCCAGCTGTTTTTATTAAGGAGAGTCGGATGGAAAGCAGACTGTGTGATACAATGTTTCTGTGGTGACAATATCATTTCCCTCGATCTGTGAGAGCACCCACTGATTTTTTTTCCTCGCTGCTTCCAGAAGCTTTCCTGCAGAGCGTCTGGCACTGTGAAAGTTTGTCAAGGACAGTTGTTCGGGTCTACTTGTCCAAACTCCACCTCTGTCTTTTTGCAGATGATGTATATACGTGGCAGTATTGTGAAGTTTTTGTTGGTTTCTTGGAAAGAAGCCAGAGGTTGAACGCAGTTTTCTCCTTGGGGGCTCAGTGCTGCATTCGCACGTGTCTTTTCCCGTCGTATCTGCATCTGAGAATATTTGGAGGGGGAGGGAAATGGGAATATTTATAAATAGAGTGACCGATGAATTGAAATCTGGAGATAAATTAATAATGGGTAAGATTATACATACAACAAAATCTAAAAATGTTGGACAGATATGCTTCTCTCCACTCTATAAAGTGGAGCATATCTGTCCACAATTTATTAAAGACACAGGTATAAACACAAACAATGAACGCACTTTTTGTTTATGAGAAAAAATTCTTTTCAAAGTACAGGTTCCAGGAATGCCGTATTTTTTCACATTGATTTAACTTTAAAACTATGGAACCCTGACTAAAACCTTAAATGTGTAGAGGAAGACAACATTGTATCTCCAGCCGACCCCTGCTCTGTGTATTTTTATTATATTTTTCTTGCTCAGTCATGCAAAATATACTACATAAATGTTGCATTCTTGCTTCGCCTCGTAGAATGTAACATTTCCTCTTTCAACTCGTACTATTATACTATTCTGGACATTGTGTAATCACAGGAAAGTAAATAAATACAATTGGAGGGAAAAAAATAAATTTAAACAAAATATAAATATTGACAGTGAGGGGGTTAAGGAATACAATTAGACAAGCAGGCAGGTTGTTTTTTTGTTTTTTTCCAGGGAAAAAAAGGCAAGGAAATAAAAAATACTTACAAATAAGGACGTTATACGAGCTTCCGGGTTAAGAATAGAAAAATGTACTGGAAAAATGTACTGTATAAATGTCCCTCCCCCCCTCAATTTTTGTCCCCCTAATATAAAGTAATAACTGCCTACAGTACTAGTGACAAGTTACATGTATATTTGTGTTCCTACCCTAGTTTCAATTTCCATGTGACCAAGTTGCATGCCTATTTAGAACTGGAAGCAGAACTATTTTGTTTTGCCCTTATGGACTTGAAGAAGATCGCCTGAGCCTGAGGTATAAAAACCTCTAAGAATTATGGGTTCCGAATTATGACCCGACAGAAATTGTCCACAATGGTCATAACTCTTTTTAATCTCTATTTAAAACATGTTTAGTGCAAATTACACAATCTATGGGGACATAGAAGGAATAGGTGGTTCTTGGATTAAGAAAAATTAATCCTGAAAAAGCCCTATTCCTTTTTTAACGGAATCTACTGAACTACATCATCACGTACATTTGACACTGATTCCGACCGTACACCAACCAGTGCGTGTACGATTGGAATGCCGATGATCATCTCCGCTTTTTTCGGCGATTTCTGCTTTGGTAGAAGTAGAAACATTCTTCCACCTATCGGCACAAGCGTGGAATTTTTGCCAACTTTTTTCAGTGAACGACAAAACCCTGGAATCTGCATCTGAAACGTGCATAATAATAAAACGTGTTCGAATCGCTGTCATCTGAGCAGCTCGTGTCGTCGGCCATCTTGCTGTGCCTACGCTCGCTCTATTTTACAGCGCCCGCTATTGGTCCATTTGCCCACTATTCGCACAAACGTACCGCACCACGACAGAAGGGCCTCGTTGTTTGGTCGTTGAAAAATAATGACGTAATTGTTCACTGGGCATTTTTTTGCCTCGAAACAGGGAAAACATGAATTTTAAATGAAGATTTTATCGAGTACTGGTTCGCAGACCGTCTGGGGATTTTATTTGTGAGTTTTCCAACAACTTGCTAAGTAGTTTAAAGTAAGATTTATATAGATTCACGATATGCGTCAAGAAAGTGCAAGATAATCGGCCATGCCCTGTGGTCTATTCAGAAATTTCAGGATTCGATGGCCCACCGACCGTCGACCAGTACATCAGATCGCCCGCACCAACCAACAAACAGCCAATGTTCAGGAGTGTGCTACATTGTACCCGACAGCTCAATCAGCACCAGCAGTGGCCTGACTACGAATACAGAACCTAGTGTTAATTTAGTGGGCCTATAGTGCCGTGGTGTCGCCTAAGGACGCGGCCTATATCCAACTGATCTTTCGACTCCTTTATATCAAAAGACACACTAATATTGGGACCCATCATTCCCACATCCGTTGGTGGACGAGTTTGAACAACTTCAGTGAGGATTTATATTTTGCTTCCCCTATTCCTGCTTTGACGCTTAAGATGGATGCACCCAAAATAGGTTGGTTCGCATATCTCTAGTCACATCAAGTGACAGGCTCTTAGACAGCGGCAGAACAGGGTTCCCACATCAATGTGTTAGAACTTCTGGAAGTTCTCAGGGCTTTAGATAAACTGAGCAGCCCAGTAGAGCAAAAGATGGCGACGATACAGCCCTTTATCACTTCGAATCACTAAGGGAAAATACACACTCCCTTGGAAGCTACTCCTTTGGCATCGATCACAACGTAACTCTCTTGGTTTGTTACATACCCAGAGGAAAGCATACCCCAACGGAGTAGCAACTGGACCCCAAAGTTGCTGTAACACCGTTCAATCTAGATGGTCTCTCCCACATAGATCTCTTCGCATCATCTCTTCACATCATCATCATCATCAAGAAGCAACCAATTGCTGGTAGACTGCACCCGGATTACAGACCCGAGAGCCTTGGCAATCTATGCTTTAGCAACAAGTTGGATAGGCGTGTACGCATATGCATGCCTTTCCTGCCAATCACAACCCTGACACAAGGGTTGCGCAAGAAACAAGAGGAACCTTGTTTAGTGATGCTCCTAGCCCTGTTTTGGCCTCGACAAACCTGGTTTCAGACGCTGTTCAGGTTGTCGGTCGATTAACCAATCGTTATCCAACAGAGACCAAAC